>CM042963.1:30831154-32105444 GCA_023678885.1 Pogostemon cablin
TTTATTATTTTATTTAATAATATTTTAGATTTAAATTTAAAAATAAAATATAAATTTTTATTAGATGGTGCAATTTAAAAATTAAAATAAAAATAAAAATTTATAGTCTTTTTTGCCAAAATTTCGAAGGTAGTGATTAAATTGCAATTTAAGTAAAGGTTTGAATTTTTCGTGCAATCAACTAATAGCTGACGTGGCAAGGTCAACGCCACGTCAGCGGTCGGGCAGGCTTCAACTGCCCGATGGGTGCGAATCGCACAAACATGAATGTCATGGTTTTTTTTGTAATTTTATAAAAGTTGGGATTAATTGTAATCCGTTGAAAGTTCGTGGTTTTTAACGCAATTAACCCTAAATTAAAATACTAATAAATCTATTAAAATTAGTTTTTTTATTAAAGAAGGCAAAAGCTTGTGTGTGCCCGAGCGCACAAGAACATATTCCCTGTGCCTTTAGAAATTTGTGTTAAATCGTATACCCTTTAGTATAAAGATGTGTACCCATAACAAAAACTTTTGTGTGCCCGGGCACACGAGAACACATCTCGTGTGCCTTTGAAATTTTGTGTTAAATTGTATACCCTTTAGTATAAATATGTGTATCCTTTATTTTTTGAAGAAAAATAAAAAACATTAATAAAAGTGTATACCTTTTAGAACAAAATGGTGTACATTTATTAATTAAAGTGTATACCCTTTAGAACAAATCAATGTACCCTTACTCATAATATTAAATTCTAAAGGCGTACGGCGTGCGCCCGGACACATGCAAGCCTCACTCATTAAAAAATATTATAGATAAATGATATTTTTAATCACACTAATTTATAATATGATTTTCTTGACATCATAGTAGAATTTAATGAATAATCTTAAAATTTTATATTATTATAAGAATTGTGTCCATCACAAAGTTTAACTAAAACTAATACTCCCTCCGTCTCCCTACATAAGTATTCATTTTGCTATTTTGGTCTGTCCCAATATAAAATATGAATTTCTTTTTTGGGTTGATGACACATCAAATAATATTATCATACTCAACCTACTAAACATGGGGTCCACACTCAATACTAATATAACAACCCACTACAAATTAAAAAATATTATTTCTCTCACCCCATTAGACATTAAAATATTATATTCTTTAATTCACGTGCAAAAAATAACGAATACTTATCAGCAGAATGAAAGGAGTATTGAATAAACTATACAAAAATCCAACAATAATGATTATTCAAATTATTATCCAAAAAATGAAAAAATATTTATTTCAAATAATGTCTAATATAAATACAATAAATAACTATAGGTCGGAACTAAAAAACTTACAATCTTCCCATATGATTTTCTATATTATAATGTTGATTGTAATTGTTTGAACAACTCCACTTATCAGTCCAACCTTACTAACCTTTACCATTTAATATTTTTCTAGTTTTACCAATTTAAACTGTATGTAATATAAGTATAAATGAGATAAAAACATGTATGATTGACGTATATAGTGTAGAAAGTGGAATGCATATTGAATAACAATTCCACCGGTTATCCAAATTGAGTGATTGACATAGTAACAAACTCAGTTTTCCACCATTATTTTTAATTATAAATCTACTCTAATTAGCATGCTATTGGATTGAGTGGGCCCGACTTCGCTAGGCCGATAAACCCAACAAGTGGTATCAGAGCTAGGCTCCAGAATTAATCGGAGCGGCGTGGAAAATACGACACGATTGTGGTAGACCGAGACGTGTCTCAAACTGATGTCTAGCCATGGGACTTTGTTTGAGGGAAAAAATGCAGCGCGGTTGGTGGCGGACCGGCAGACGTCTCAAACTGATGTCTAGCCACGAGACTTTGTTTGAGGAGAAAATGCAGCGCGGTGGGATGTTCTTGCCTCAAACTAATGTTTAGTCACGGGACTTTGTTTTAGGGAGAATTTAGTTTGATGTCAACCAAAATCCCACATCGGTTAGAAGTGAGGATGACGATATGTTTATAAGTATGGACAAGACTCTCCATAGCATGAGGCCTTTTAGGCGTGAGCCCAGAGAGCAAAACCGTGAGGGCCAGTGGGTGGCCCAAAGCGAACAAAAACTTAATAGACATTTTTACACACTCCAATTAAAATCCTCAAGTGTAAAGATATCAATTGTTGCGATAAGCAATCAAGCTAAATTATCGATCCCAATGAGACTGTTAATTATTTATTTACCCTAAATTACTAACAAATTACAATTGAGTAATCTATTTTCCAAGAGTGTTGTGAATTTAACTATCTAAATACTGAAAATTAAATAATTAATAAAATAAAAATCACAAAAGAATGATTTAAGATTAATTCAAGAGAGAATCAACAGTTCTAAGGTAATCCGATATAGATTAATTAATTTGAATTTCTAGACTTCCAATTATTCATTCATCCAGATTCTATGAAAATACACCACATAATCCTATTTTTCCACCGGATATGATCCGATTCAAAACTAACAGTATAATCTGGTTTTAACCCTAAGGTGCATGAATAGTACCAAGCCTATTTCCTAGATATTAATCAACACAAACAACAATATCTACAGATGGTAAGTTTGACTAACAAGATATTTTCTAAAAGTACTACAATGTCACTTCCTACGTGAATATTTAATTGCATTGTTCCACTAAACAATTCAGTATCTAATTTACCAGTTCACAAAATTAAAGTGTTTATAGAGAAACTACCTGAATCCCTAACACATAGACAACACCAATCAAGAACGCATACAAGCTAACATAATAAATCAAGCATTATAGCGAATGTCATGATATTATTATGAAGACGTTACGAAGCAGTTATGAAGTAGAATAACAAAGTCTGATTAAATTAAATAAATTCAGAATATTAACAGCATAAAATCTTAATCTTGGTCTAGGTTCCCAAATCAATTAAATCAAACCATCAAATCCTAGAACTGTGTAAGAAATTAACCGGTGAGGTTACAATTAACACTCATGGCTATGCAATTTATATCACAATTTAGTCAAAAGAAAGGGAAAGATAAAAACACGAAACCCTAGTGTAAGCGTAGTTTGGCGTTCCTTCTCCGTCTTCGATTGTCCAATCTCCCTCTTGAACGGCCCTTGAATATTGATGAGTGTGTAAATTCACAAGTTTGACACCATGTTTTGTGCTAGTTTTGGAGAGTTTTGAGGTGAAAATAGGTGGAAAACCTATATATATTGTGAATTAGCATGAATCAGGTGTTAGTGGAGCTATTTAAGTGGTTTTCATAGCAAAAACGGAGTGGAAGTGCCAAGAATCGAAGAGACGAAGTCGAGACCACGTGAACCGCCAAGGAAAGAGTAGGGTTCGACCTGGTTGGAGGAGGGTTCGACCTCTCCAGCAGGTCGAACCAGCATTGCGAAGTAGCAGAAGGAGGGTTCGACCACGACTCAAGGGGTTCGACCTATTTGATCAGGTCGAACCATGGTCGAACCAGTTCGCGAGAAGATGGGTTCGACCACTACGTTGGGGTTCGACCTGACAGTTGGTCGAACCAGGAGCGGAAATTGTCCAGTGGTGAGGTTCGACCTGTGGTTCGACCAAAGAGGGAGTGGTTCGACCTGTACAAGAGGTCGAAACAAGTGCAGAATGTGTCCAGTAGCAGGGTTCGACCTGTGGTTCGACCTGTGGCCAGTGGTTCGACCTGTTTGACGAGGTCGAACCTACATGCGGGAACTTACCTTATCCGGATTTTCGAGGCCAAAATGGGTGGGATCACTTGAAAAGCTCATTCTAAGCCCTAGAGACGTGATTACAAGTATAAAAGGAGGCTCATGCAGTCAAGAAAATCAACATCACGAAGAGCTTAAGATCGTGAATCACAAGAGAAGAGATTGACGATCCATCTGGTGGGCTGTGACAGAGGTTTCCCTGGAGGTTCAAGTAAGATTGGTCCATCTAACCATGATTGTTCCTAGATCAATCATGGACTAGAGTCACTTCGGTAGTTCTAGGGTTATGAAGGTTTCATGAGTTGATTTGTATTTCGTGTGTATACTCCGTACAACACTACTTGTGGTTTAGTTAATATAAGATTGCACGTTTTTAATCCATACTCATAGTTGTTTTGTGCATCAATAATCATTGTGTAGAGTCTGAATGCATAACATGGTTATTGATTGAGTGCGTTCACTAATGAGCAGGGTTTATTGTTATAATTCTAAGTGAAGGGATTCCGAGATTTTATTAGAACCGTCTTATATGAATATTTGCTAATTGAATTGAATTTGGGTTAACAAGTAGGATTAAGAGTATAACTTTATAGTACCTAAAAAGGGAGATCAAATCGGGTTAGAGTACTAAGTGCAGGGAAATAATTGATTATGATAGTACCTAGAAAGGGAGGTAAATCATACGTCTTGCTCTGAGGATACTCACACGTGTCAAAAGCTTATCTATTTGTGTCTATAGAATAGATTCGCATGGTCTAGCGATGCGTCCATAAGCCACAAGGCAGAGTCAGACATCGACACACGAAAGTATGAATTAACGAACGAAACTGGATGGCCTGACGAACTACCTATCATACTATCTCTTATTCTTGTTATGTATTTGCTATTTAATTATTACTTAGTTTACAAACCTACAAATATAATTCTCAACATAGTCATAATTGCTAGAAAATAACAGAAGTAATATTTATCCGTCCCTAACAGAAGTAATATTTATCCATCCCGTGGATTCGATATTTAACTTGATCACCTTCGAAACTGCAATTGATATCCTTCATACTTGGGGATTAAAATTGTGTGTTGAGAAAACACCCATCAAGTTTTTGGCGCCAAGAACTTGATGCGCGTTTTCTTTGCACGCAAAATTAAAGAAGGAATAACACATTGATCTAAACATGGCCGGAGCAAGGTAGAATCCAGATAATGTTGCCATACGTGAAATTTTCACGAACTTTGGGAATGTCAACATGGGGTTGATAGGAGCAAGGGGGGAAGATGATGATTTTGAGATAAATCCCGCTCTTATTAACATGGTAGAGAAGAATCCCTTTTCTGGAGATTGTTTTGAAGATCCATATCAGCATCTCCGAAGATTTCTTGGTTATGGAAACACTCAAAAGGGCAGTGGAGCAAATGATAATGCTAGGCGGATCGCCTTATTCAAGTTCTCTTTAATTGATAAGGCGGAAGCTTGGTATGAGACTCTTGATGCCACAGATTGCACTACATGGGACCAACTGCAGCAGGAGTTCTTAGAGAGATACATGCCACCCTCAAGGATCTAAAGGATGAGGCAAGAGATCACCCGATTTGTTATGAATCAGGGTGAGAAATTTGATGAGGCGTGTGATAGGTTTAAAGATATGCTCAGGAGGTGTCCACAAAATGGAATGTCTAAGGCTGAATACATAAACATCTTCTACTATGGATTGGATTGTGAGTCGCGTGTTTTTATTGATGCATCATCAGGAGGAGCGCTGTTATCAAAGACAGCACTTGAAGCGGAAAAGTTGTTTGAAGACATCTCTATGAATTCACGTGACTGGCCTACGGAGAGAGATAGAGGATCATATGTACTTGGCAAGGTAGCGCAGGTTGAACATCAAGTGGTGAAGCTAAATAGGGATGATGAGATCGTCTCTAGTCTAGCTAACATCAACAAGCTACTAGAGTTCTAACAGAGGCAGATTACAGAGTTGACACTAAGGGGACATAGTATGAAGCAGCAAGAAGTGAAGAGTGATGAAGATACCTTCAATCGATACATGGCTGAAAACTATACAAGGGTTGACCACATTGAATCTAGAATAAATGTTGATGATGCAGATTTATCTAAGCAGATGAAGGAGCTTACCTTGATTATGGGGCAGATGACCGCGAACGTGAATCAATTGACACAAAAATTGGAAGATAAAGCCATCACGTTAAGGTCTGGAACACAGTACGAGGGACCGAAGAGGCCGGGATCAAATTTGGACATGACTAATCCTCGATTCGACCAACACCCAGAAGGTTCGACCTGACATTCAGGTCGAACCATGGTCGAACCTCATCATGCAGAGCCCTTTGTTTTTAAAAATCCTCGGTTCGACCAACACCCAGAGGGTTCGACCTGGCATACAGGTCGAACCATGGTCGAACCTTTTCATCCAAAGTGCTCTATTTTGTCACAGCAACGGTTCGACCACGACTGTAATGGTTCGACCAACCCAGCAGGTCGAACCCAGGTCGAACCGGAGGATATAAACTATACAGTGAGGTAGTTCGACCTAGGGGGCAGTGGTTCGACCTCTAACACTCGAACCCTAGTTGAACCTCAAGAGCAGAAAGAGAACAGTCTTCCAGGAGATAGGTTAGACCATTACGTACCTGGTTCGACCTCTCAAACAGGTCAAACCCAGGTCGAACCTCAAATTCAAAAAGAGAGCCATTGTCCAGAAGAGCGGTTCGACCATTACGTGCCTGGTTCGACCTGTTTCACAGGTCGAACCCTGGTTGAACCCATCCAGAAGTTACCCGTTTCTGCACCGAATGCTCTCTATGATGTTGATGTTACTCCAGTACAATTATATAAGCAGAATACTGAGCTTATAATGGAGAAGAAGTGGGAAAGAGCAAAGAAGTTGAGAGCGGAGAAGCTTAAACTGCGAATGGATAATGAAGATGTGGTTTTCTCTCTTGAACATGCAATGAAGATGCCCATGGAGACTCAATCGTGCAAGAGCATTGATATGATTTCTAACTTGTTTAATCTTGATTTTTCTAAGACAGGTGATTCTGAATTTAAGTGGAAGGTTGACAAGGAGGAGTCTAGACAGCCATGGGAGGAAGGAAATTTCAATGATCATATTTTTGTGACCAAGAAAGGTGAGGTGTTAAGTGTAGACAAGAAGAGGGAAAGAAAGTATTTGAAGGTGAGGATGCGAGAAGACCGTCCTCTACCGTCGTGACTCTCCGACGTTAAACATGAGCGCTTGTTGGGGCTTCCCTTTCATTTTATTGTTTTATTTCTTTCGTGTGAGTAAGAAATTTTTATATTTAAGGTGCTTATTATTCGGCAATTACATCTTTGCAAACTTAGTTTCAACTTACGTTTTTACTAAGTTTGGGGGGGTGTGTGATGTACTTACCTCATTGAAGCACCAAGAATATAATATTTTCTTTGTAATGTTTGCTAGGGGAGTTAATTTTTTGCGGTATATTGAAACTTTAATCGGTTTTGATGTGTCGATTTTTTACAATTTGCCTAGTGTTCAGTGGTGTTTCTAGTGTGTGGAGTCGATTACATAGTCAATTAATTTTTTTTATAGTTCTCCTATTTTATTATTGATGAATCTGTGATGATAAGTGTGTTTGAGCTTTGATGATAGAAAAAGGTAACTAGGTGGCAAGATGAGTTCTACACTGAGGAGCTCCTGTATACGTTGAAGAAAAATCAGGTGCCCTCGTTTCCTTTTTCTAATTTTTATATGTGCTTTTAATTCATAGGAGTGGAAGGATTGTGTTTATTGAGTGAATGGCATGTATATTGTTGGATATCATTGTTAGGATAGATGGATTCATGAGTGTTAAATACTTGTATGGTTGATTCGGTTTATGGGCTGTTGATTTTGTGCATTCATATGTTCATGTGTTAATTTCTATTGATGAAACGCATGTTTAATTTGATAAGTATGTAGAGTTCTTGTGAAATTGATCTTAATTATGTGCTATGAGGAGTACTTAGGATTCTAATTACCTATGTGAGGATTTGAGCCTTTTTAATCATGCTTGATCATGATTGTTTTATTCTTGAGAGGATCATTCATATGAACGTATTCTAGAACTTGGCTTGGAGTCTTGTGTGAGACTTATGATTGATAAATTGCTAGGACATGATCTTAGGCCATTATTTTGTGATTAAGTTACTTAGCCAAATTTTCTCCTTCCTAATGATTTTATTAACCTTTGGATGCCCTGTTGAGCCGTTAAAAAAAACCCTTTTTCTTTGGTAGCCAAAGTAAATAACCTTATAAACCTTTACTTGAGCTTTGATTAACCTATTCACTGGTAGAGAGAGTTGAGGTGAGTAAGTGTTGCAAGAAGAAAGAGGAAGGTAGAATATGGTTGGATGAAAAGAATATGGTTAAATTTTGTTTAGGGGTAGTGCCCGAAACTGGTACCCCGATGGTTTTTATACATGGTGCATGAAGCTTAGCAGCTGATGGCCTATACATGAGAAGAAGGATAGTGCCTAAAACCGGTACCCGAGCTGTCTAACGAAAGGATGAT
Organism: Pogostemon cablin; assembly: GCA_023678885.1. Taxonomy (NCBI): domain Eukaryota; kingdom Viridiplantae; phylum Streptophyta; class Magnoliopsida; order Lamiales; family Lamiaceae; genus Pogostemon; species Pogostemon cablin. Next base: position 30,839,422 of record CM042963.1, read on the forward strand.
GTTGATGCCATGAAATAAAGGAAAATTCAGGAATTTTACAAGTTCAAGAGACGACGTTGGAGGAGAACTTGCTGTAAGAAGAAGAAATCGAGAACCTCCAAGGTAACTCTCTACTAGTGTCTTAAGTCACTTTACCTAAATTTCCTACCTTTTCCAAAGAGCCAACATTACAACCCAAAAACAAGTCCTTTGTGATCCTAGTAAAGAGTTGATTATAAGTTGATTTTTGAGACCTTTGCCAAGCTTATGGTTACGCGTGAATATGAATTGATATGAGTGTTTATATTAACCTATATAGTGCCTCACGTACTTGAGTGAAAGAGAATAAATACTTATCTTGTGAGCTAGATTACTTAGTACTCCGAATGGTGTGTGATTGGATTGGTTTTGCATGAATGATATATATGAATCAATTAATACTTGTTTGATTTAATGAAGTTGCATGTGTGATATGTGTTGTACTTGATCTTGGTGAATTATACACGACTCCTGTGGTTTGATTTGGTTGCCTCGGGACGAGCAACATGTAAGTTTGGGGGTTTGATGAGTGTGTAAATTCACAAGTTTGGCACCATGTTTTGTGCTAGTTTTGGAGAGTTTTGAGGTGGAAATAGGTGAAAAACCTATATATATTGTGAATTAGCATGAATCAGGTGTTAGTGGAGCTATTTAAGTGGTTTTCATAGCAAAAACAAAGTGGAAGTGCCAAGAATCGAAGAGACGAAGTCGAGACCACGTGAACCGCCAAGGGAAGAGTAGGGTTCGACCTGGTTGGAGGAGGGTTCGACCTCTCCAGCAGGTCGAACCAGCATTGCAAAGTAGCAGAAGGAGGGTTCGACCATGACTCAAGGGGTTCGACCTGTTTGATCAGGTCGAACCATGGTCAAACCAGTTCGCGAGAAGATGGGTTCGACCACGACGTTGGGGTTCGACCTGACAGTTGGTCGAACCAGGAGCGGAAATTGTCCAGTGGTGAGGTTCGACCTGTGGTTCAACCAAAGAGGGAGTGGTTCGACCTATACAAGAGGTCGAACCAAGTGCAGAATGTGTCCAGTAGCAGGGTTCGACCAGTGGTTCGACCTGTGGCCAGTGGTTCGACCTGTTTGACGAGGTCGAACCTACGTGCGGGAACTTATCTTATCCGGATTTTCAAAGCCAAAACGTGTGGGATCACTTGAAAAGCCCATTCCAAGCCCTAGAGACGTGATTACAAGTGTTAAAGGAGGCTCATGTAGTCAAGAAAATCAACATCACGAAGAGCTTAAGATCGTGAATCACAAGAGAAGAGATTGGCGATCCATCCGGAGGGCTGTGACAGAGGTTTCCCTGGAGGTTCAAGTAAGATTGGTCCATCTAACCATGATTGTTCCTAGATCAATCATGGGCTAGAGCCACTTCGGTAGTTCTAGGGTTATGAAGGTTTCATGAGTTGATTTGTATTTCGTGTGTATACTCCGTACAACACTACTTGTGGTTTAGTTTATATAAGATTGCACGTTTTTAATCCATACTCATAGTTGTTTTGTGCATCAATAATCTTTGTGTAGAGTTTGAATGCATAACATTGTTATTGATTGAGTGCATTCACTAATGAGCAGGGTTTATTGTTATAATTCTAAGTGAAGGGATTCCGAGGTTTTATTAGAACCGTCTTATATGAATATTTGCTAATTGAATTGAATTCGGGTTAACAAGTAGGATTAAGAGTATAACTTTATAGTACCTAAAAAGGGAGATCAAATCGGGTTAGAGTACTAAGTACACGGGAAATAATTGATTATGATAGTACCTAGAAAGGGAGGTAAAGCTTACGTCTTGCTCTAAGGATACTCACACGTGTCAAAAGCTTATCTATTTGTGTCTATAGAATAGATTCGCATGGTCTAGCGATGCGTCCATAAACCACAAGGCAGAGTCGGACATCGACACACGAAAGTATGAATTAACGAACGAAACTGGATGGCCTTACGAACTACCTATCATCTTATTTGATCACAACTACTATCTCTTATTCTTGTTATTTATTTGCTATTTAATTATTACTTAGTTTACAAACCTACAAATATAATTCTCAACATAGTCATAATTGCTAGAAAATAACAGAAGTAATATTTATCCATCCCGTGGATTCGATATTTAACTTGGTCACCTTCGAAACTGCAATTGATATCCTTAATACTTGGGGATTAAAATTGTGCGCTGAGAAAACACCCATCAAATATCCTTCGGTGTGGATGGATGATGAGATGGATGTGGATGATAGTAGATGATGGATGGTAGGGGGTGATCCCCTTGTGGAGTGTGGTGTCTCTTATGAATAATGATGTGAAATATATATAGATAAGAGAATGGAATGAGATAATGAAATAAAATATTTAAAAAGATATGGTGAATCATGGAGGATTAAGTGATAAGAAAATTAATTGTGCTCCAAGAAATAGGAAAAATGGGCTAATTTTCAGAAATTCCTGTCGGCGTCTGTGCGACCTCACGATTTTGAGCATAACTTCCTCTTCCGAACTTTGATTTGAATGATTCTTTCTCAAAAACAATCATTTCTTCTGTGGCTTTCCAACATGTATTATAAAACCAGTTTTGAATTCCACACAAATACTGAAAAATTACGCAATGTGAGAGTGCGTTTTCAACATTCCTCTAACTTTTACTCTTCATTCCAACTTTGAACTTTTGATCATTTTTCCACCTAAAACTCAACAAAACACATTAGTAGCATCTTAGTTACACAAGATATGAAAACCACGTAATCTTACACAAAATTATGGTCATATTCTAACAAAAATGGTGTAATGTGATACCTATAATGCATGAAATTCCACTCTCAACGAATCCCCAAACTTATCTGTTGCTCGTTCCGAGACAATGACATAGGAAGCCAATAGGTAATTAAGAGGAAATTTTATAATTTAACACATTCAAGACAATATAACAATTAAAAAATCGTACTTCAAATACTAAGACAACCATCCATCTAAGAACATACAATTCAAATCAACTACTTTACTTTTTTAGAATGCACATCCACCCATTCTCACGGGTAGTATTTACGCTCAATGCTTAAGTGTGAGATATACACTTTAGGGTAAGGTGTTTACACTCCAAATCAATTCAAACACACGCATAACCATAAGCTATCATCTAAACTCTTGACTAAAGGTATAACTTCGACAATAGCATCACAAAGGTCTGCATTAGGATGTAATGTTGGCTCTTTGGTAAAGGTAGGAAATATGGACTAAGTGATTCATTCACTAGTAGAGAATTCAAGAAAATTTACAGTTTTTCAGTTAACATTTTATCTTTCTTCCTTCTCCTTCAATGCTCTTCAATGCTTCTTTCAACCTTGATACCTTCCTTCACTTTCAAGCTCAACATCCTTACTTGAATCTTTTTTTTTTTCAAATAAGGACATAGTTTTAGGCACTACCCTTTTTAATGGGGTACCAGTTTCAGGCACTACCCCTTTATGCAATAATTTAACCATTATCTTCAATAATTTTTATCACTTCTTTCCACCAAGTTATTTCTCCTTCTGTTATCTTCTTCATAAGACACCAACTTAACTCCTTCAACTCTCTACTAGGTAGGAATTTTTAGCAATGGGATCAATAGCTAATTACATAGGCTTTAAATAAATAAAGCTTAAAGGATCAAAAGGGTTGACAACGGATAATTTCAATAGGTAGTATAATAATTTGGCTAGTGACTAATAAATAACAAAGATGGCCTAAGATCATTTCCTATTATCTAATCAAACACGTAGCTTTAAGCAAGATGTAAAGCCAAGTTTTAGAATACATGTGTAAGAATGATACGCACAAGAATAAACTGAATCATGCAACTAGTCATGATTTGAAAAAGGCCCAAATCTCACATGACTGTAGGAATGAACGAGCAAACCTAATAAAGTTACATAGATAATTTTTCATGCATATAATTAAACTTTAAGCCTCTCAATATCAAAGTATAATATCAAATTTCTTCTCAAACACAATTACACATATAATACTATAGTGTTAAGAAAAATCAGAAAATCATCCTAGAGAACTAAAAATCAACTATACCGACACTAGGATCAACACACAACAAATAAACACTAACAAAAACACCTGGAAAATTGTAAAAAATAAAAAAATCAACATTCACGAATTAATCGAAAACATCAACTAATCGCAAAAAATAACCCTCCAAGCAAACAAAACAAAAACAATGCAAAAAATTTACTTCGGTGCGACAAGATAAAGGTTGTACATAATCCCCCAAACTTAGATCAAACAAAGTGAGAAACTAAGTTTGCATAGAAGTATATACCGTAGTCGAGCAGCACCTAATAAAATTCCTACACAACACAAACACATAAAAACATTAAAAATGGGAGGGATAACCCCCAACAAGTGCTCATATTTAACTTCGGTGAGTCACGACGGAATACCTCTTTTTGAACTATTTGATCAGAGGACAATCTTCTTGCATTCTCACTTGCAAGTACTTCCATCCTCTCTTGTTCGCACCAACCACCTCACATTTCCTTGCCACCGAAACAGGAACCTTTGAATTCCTTTCCTCCCATGACTATCTTGATTCCTCCTTGTCAATCCTCCACTTAATTGTATAGTCAACCTGCGTAGCAAAATGAGGATTAAACAAGTTAGAAGTTTCATTACCAATATAATCATGTATATCACATACCAAAAATAGAAACCGGCTTTAAGGCGGAAAAAAGAAAAGGACAGAAATGCCCCAACTTGTGCTATTATATATATAAATATTTTGTACTAATCAGTAATATATCTTATTTTAAAATTCAACAAAATTTTATATTACCCAAATAATAAATTTGTGTACTTTTTAAACTTTTATTAATATATAATACACATTTTTAATAATTAATATATTAATTTTAATTTAATAATTTAAATTTAATAATTTAATTTATTGTGTGTGCAACGTTAATATCGTGTCAATTAATTCTATTTGTTGCGTAAAATTATACAATATGCTGCATAACTTTTGTGTGTTGCGTAATGGGTGTGTCATTTGATGTTATTTGCAGCATAAAAGGATGTTATGTGTAGAGCATAATTGTTATGTGCATCAAAAAAAATTTCTTGTGCAGTAAAAATAGTTCGTGTGCAGCATTAATCTAGAGTAATTTGATGTTACTAGATATTTATGACGTGCGTTGCACGTCGTCTACACGTTTCACTCTGTAATATTTCTTTTGCATTTTTTTACGATTAAATGTTGAGTTACATTTAAATATTATATTCATGAACGAAAAGTTCCTCACTTTTTAAGGCTGAGCTTCAATGCCTTAATTCCCAATAGGATATCCAAAATCAGAGGTTCCATGTATTCACTACTACAAAGAATAATTCAGATATAAATTAATATAGTTGGTACGCTTGTAGACTTTGTACATACTTCAAACTTACACATAACAGAGGATAGAGTTCATTTTAACATGATCTGAAAGAAAATCATTTAATATAAGCTACGTATCTGTATTAGCTGCTAACTTACTAATCATAGTAATATATTACTTCCATTAAAAAATAATACAATTTTTTATCAGCTTTTAGCAGATCTAATATGTAAATGCGTGAAAATTTATCTGAGCACGTGAGTGAAAAATTAATAAAAATTAAGACTGCACTCTAATAAGTAAAAAATGCAATTATGATTACAAATCTTGTTCCTACTTAAGGTTGTGATTTTGGTGATGCATGTTGAAATATTTGTACATTTTTTGATGAAGTAAGAGTAAAACCAAGGTCATTATGTCAGTACTCAAAAGTATGGAAAAGATATATTTGCTGCAAGTAAATAGTCCATCCAGAAACTGGAGGTGTATAATGCACTGTGAATTATCACTTAGGCCTTTGTTGTCAAACTCCTGCCAGACAACTCTCATTTGTAGGGTCACCTACCATTGTTCATGAGTTTCAATATCAAGAAGCTAGAAAATTTTAGAATGAAACTAAGAGTTTAGCTCAATATCTAAGATTATCAAAACATGTGATAATATAAATTGCAATATTATACCAGAAACTAAAGCCTAAAGTTTAATTATTTGTATCATATCGCAAACCACAACCTAAACAATAAATTAGAAACCACAACCTAAGCCACATCTCAGAAATTAATAGCCGTACAACATGTAGCAAAATAACATAGATGCAACTCAAAATTTTCTAGTTGTGAAAATAGAAAATGATTAGGCTCACACAAAGTAGTTTATATAACAAATATAGAATATAGAAAATTTTAGAAGATCACACTACTGTATTACTAATTCACATGGCCCACTGCAAACACTGCATACATATATATGTGCAAACTTATAAGTTATCATGCAGGTGAGTTGATCCTTAATCAAATTGATGCAGAAAAACAAATGAGCATGAAGGTGTGTTCATATTGTTCAAAGTATTTGGTGTACACACATTCACAAAGTTATGTAACTCATGATTAATGTTATATCAATTAGAATAATTACGTGAGATTATTCATAAATCTCAAGCTTTCTGTTGCACAAAAGTTGCACCTTGAAGCTCTTCCTGCCTTCTCATCTACATAATTTTAACCTACACTAAATAAGGCAACAAAGATCCCTGTCAATATAATCAGATAACTTCTCAAAATAACCAAATATTTTCAGCACATAACTCACCCTTCGATGAACATTAAGGTTATACCTATTCTATCCATAGAAGGCATCAGTAGCAGCATCAAAATTATCATTAGGGCAATTTGCATTCCACCTTGGAACTACTTGTGCGGCGTGCCATAAGATTTAGGCAACTTTATATCCATCAAATTGACAAAAGCATAAAAAAAGTTGTTCATGGAGGTAATTTCGGCTTTAACAATAAGCTCACACCGAAATGAAAGAACCAGCAAGACAAAAAAAGAGTGCTCAGAAAATTCTTAAAAGTTAATTAATATAATTTAACCAATGATGATGAAATTCTCATGTCAGATATCATCACTATTGTCTACTCATGTGTTATAAGAAACTGAAGTATGTTTTTAAACCTATATATACGTAGAATATTATTATAAAGTAGTCTGCTTTATCAAGATTATCAATCTTGTAATATCCATTAATCAATCTCATATATTTGATGATATCTCATTTAAAGCCCTTCTCTATAGTGGAATCGAATTTTTCTTTCCTTTAGCCATTAGCCCTTGAAGAAAGTATACATATCAATGCACTATCTGTGACAATGTTGAGACGAACAATGATTCGCACCATATATAAGTTCAAACACATCCTCAGCTTCTTGCATCAGTCCTTGCTTGCAAATTGCATTCGCCTAAATACCATGAGTAATCACATATGGAAGTAGCTCAATATTATCCATTTTAACTAATAAAAGGAAAGGGAGCAATACATTTGCAAAGATATCATCTCAGCAGGAATAATTACTGAAGAAATTAGACAATGCTAGAAGTGTATATAAGAACTTTACAATTACTTACTGTGGGATGAAGCCAACACGGGGAGGATCAACTATAGCCACAACATTTTTGAATTAATGCACATGAGTTGTACTGCTTTCCAGGACGCATCTCTTCTCCAATTGTTTTCAGCATAATATGGAGCTGAGTGCTGAATTTCTAAAGTTTCACTATCTTCATCATGTTTTCTAGCTAAAGATAGGCACTCTTTCATCAGGGAACTAATCATATCCTCAGCCTTACAATGCATCAAGAGATACAACAGAGACCTAATTTAGTGCAATACAAATTACTAAACATAAAGTTATATATAGAGGGTCTCCAAGGGAACAATGGTTTTAAGACAAAAAGGGAATGACTTACACATGTGTCCAGTTTCTATCCTTATAATAGAAGTCACTAACATTCAAATGTCCGGTGAGTATACTGCAAAACATATAGAAGTTACTGAAAAAAAATCCCAAAACATGAGTTTTCAAATATATTAAGAATAGCAATAATGTTTTATGTAACACACAAAGGACATGAGAAAGCATTATATACTAACCGATTGTTGAGGGTTTGTACCAAAGAGTTCTTCTTATAACAGATCAGAGTAGGACATGTGAGCAAGAGGAGTCACTACAATAGGTGTACTTCTACCATTTGATATTGAACCATCTGGAAGTAAAGTGCTATCATCATCAACTTCATGCTTTTCTATAGTATTGAGAGGTGATCAAACTTCATTATTTTTCTGAAATGCTAGTGGAATGACATCAAAAACATTGAAAGTTCTGTTATTGCCAACAATTTTTCCATTCAACTCCTGTCACACTCAATATCAGAAGCTAATTCAATCTTCAAAAAAATAAAAATATGTAACCATGTGACGGATATATATTACATTTAATATTTAATATTATAGGATATAAATTTCTGAAATTGGAGAATTTGAAAACACGGTGCGCCCAAAGACACCTAGTTTTATCCTTTCTCAATTCTCTCCCATCTCATCTCTTACATCAACTAATAGTCACTTATATATATCATCATCCACCTCTTTCATAAAATAAAAAGAATCTAAATTACAACCAATTCAAACATAAATTATAACTATCTTTTGATATTTTAACTCCATCCAAACTTCAAATAATAAATGAAAGACACCGCAAGGATTTATCATATTTTCTTTTAAAGTTCTTAACATCAATTCACTAAAAATGAAATGAATTAACTTAAATACACCACCAATAGTTCGTATATTCACATATACAAGAGGCTAACCTTTGAAATACTCTCTAAATAATGACTTGGTCATTTTACCAAAAAAATTTGGGCTAACTTTGTATTTAATAATAAAAACGAATTCTGTTGTTATTACGTAAAAAAATTATGTGAGATTGTGTTTTAGGATGATTTTTTTTTTACAAACATATAGTAAATCTTAATAAAAAATGTTATCACTTTTAATCTATCCTACAACCTATTTATTAAATCTGCGCCTTAAGGTTTTAAAATAGATATTTAAAAGGTATAATAATTTTTCACGTTACAAAATATTACTGTTGATTCATGAAATGTGGAACAAAGAATTTGTTACTATAATAATTTTATGATTCATGGTATATTTTATTTCGGCAAAAGCTCCTGCGCCCCCGGGACATGGTGGGACACGCCGTGTCCCCATGGGAACACAACCCTCCCCCTCCATATTCTATTTAAACTTATGTATTGCTAGGGGTTTAAATTGCAAAGAGACATAAAAATTGCAAAGGGGCACGGTGTCCCCGGGGCACAAGAGCCTCACTCTTTTATTTTACACCGTAAGTTATGATTTTCTTTGAGCGCATTTGGTTTGTATTATTATATATTAATAGGCATTTAAAAATGCTTAAAAATTAGAAAAGTTCACACACTAATTATACTCGTGTAACTATTTTTTTTGGCAAAAGCTCCTGCGCCCCAGGGACACACACCATGCCCTCATGAGAACACAACACTCCCCCTCTATATTCTATTTAAACATATGTATTGTTAGGGATTTAAATTGCAAAGGGACACGGTGTCCTTATATATTATTACATTCCACTCATTTAGTATCTCCTTAAGCCCCTGTTTATAATAAAATAATTGAAAAAAAAAGTGAGGCTCTTGTCCTAACTCCTTTTTTTTTCAATTATTTTATTATAAACAGGGGACTAAGAAGATGCTAAATCAGTGGAATATAATAATATTCAATGAAACTAATGAGAAATCAAGGAAATATTCATATAAATATCTTTTTTTTTACATTTAGATGCTTTATTAATCCACAATAAATTAATTATGTGTACAACTAGTTGCATGCACACAGAAAATACATGCTCTTGAATATCCTATAGTTGTGGTACATATTTAGAAAGTAAAATGATCAAGTTTGTTTGGTAGAGCTATGGTTTGACAGAGAGTACAGGAGGGGCAACACGGTCCATCAGGCCGGACGAGGCGAGAATATACGGATCAGCGGGTCAACTTTCAGAGAACACGGAAGCTAAGATAGTTGATCCACACACTGGAGAGGGCATACCTCCGGACAGCGTGGAGAACTATGGTTGCGAGGGCCTTAATCATGAAAGGTACTCATATAGTTTATTTATTCATGTGAACTTTTTTTTACTGCTTCTTTAATTGAAAAAATATCATTTTTAATACTTAATTTTGACAAGTGCAAAGAATTTTTTTTTGGAAATTGTTAAATTTTTAAAATTTTGAATATCATTATCTCTAGTCTGCGACGCCTCATGCGACTCCGTGTTCGACTCTTCGTGTGACCCTATATGCGACTATATGTGTGATCATACACAGATTTTGAAATCATCATATGTGCATTGTTATGAGACTGTACGTACGATCCTACATGCAACTATGCATTAATTACATTATAATAAGAGATCAAAAGATAGCATTTTTTCAAAAAATTATTATGTTAGGTGGCATTTTCTAAATTCAACTAAGGAAAAGAAGTGAGCGTTGATGGCAGGTTATGCAGGAGATGAGGAGGCAACACGTAGGACCATAGATTCAGAGGGGTGGTTGAAGACAGGAGATCTTTGTTATTTCGACTCAGATGGGTTTATTTTCATTATTGATAAGTTGAAAGAATTAATCAAATATAAAGCATATCAGGTGATGGAGATAAGATTTAATTACAAATTAAGTATGAAATCTGATGCAAATTAAATTGGGAGTGCAGGTTCCTCCAGCAGAGCTGGAACATTTGTTGCAACCCATTCCTGAATTAGCTGATGCTGCTGTCATTCTGTAAGCAACTATTCTCTTATCTCCAACACTATATTTCTTAAACTATATATAACAATAGTAAACACGAAAGATGATGTGGGACGGAGAGTCATTCACAATCAATTCTAGCATGAGGAGGCAACACGTAGGACCATAGATTTAGAGGGGTGGTTGAAGACAGAAGATCTTTGTTATTTTGACTCAGATGGGTTTATTTTCATTGTTGATAGGTTGAAAGAATTAATCAAATATAAAGCATATCAGGTGATGGAGATAAGATTTAATTACAAATTAAGTATGAAATATGATGCAAATTAAATTGGGAGTACAGGTTCCTCCAGCAGAGCTGGAACATTTGTTGCAATCCATTCCTAAATTAGCTGATGCTGCTGTCATTCTGTGAGCAACTATTCTCTTATCTCCAACACTATATTTCTTAAACTATATATAACAACAGTAAACGCGAAAGATGATGTGGGACGGAGAGTCATTCACAATCAATTCTAGCAAGCATACTTAACTAATGTTTCATGATTTTATGCAATGTAATTTAATAGAAATTTCTGATGGGGCTGAAGATATCCTGATGAAGAAGTAGGTGAGATCCCGATGGCTTATGTTGTGAGAAAACCAGGTTGCACCATCTCTGCAACTCAAATTATGGATTACATTGCAAAAATGGTAAGTTTTTATTACAATCTGTTAAAGTCAATCTACTTACAACTAATACTTCAATATCCAGTAAAACACCACAACCTTACTTTATTCAAAATGATCCAAAAAAACAAATGAGATCACCTATTTCATAACACTATTCCATGTATTTAATATTTGCCACATGTCATGATCTCCATGTGTACAAGGTTTATTGGTCACTAATTAAGGTATAGTATTTTAATAAAAAAACAATTTATGAAAAAACAACGAAACACCATTGTGGAATAGGAGTTATGAACCGCCAAAAAAAGTTTAAAATCTTCAATTTAGTCGGCCTACAACTTCTAAAATTGCCTCAATTTAATCCAAATTTTTGTTGGAAACTTTAATTTTTGTTGGGATTGCATGCATGTCATGCACTCTGCCATATGAAAGCCATGTATGCACGTGTGTGATCCGTTAAAAACTACAATTTTCGATAACATTTAAACTAAATTGAAGCAATATTAAAATTATTCGAGTAAATTGAATCTTTTTGAGATTATTTTGAATAACAAAAAAATAAATTATGGGATTATTTTAATTTTTAAGTAGCTAGTTCAACACATGATATGAATGACATCATTAATTGGGGTTTGTGTTTAACTATGTTCAGGTAGCTCCTTATAAAAAGATACGACGTGTTGCATTTATTAACTCCATCCCCAAATCTGCAGCTGGGAAAATCCTATGGAGGGAGCTCCTTAATTATGCACTTTCTAACAATTCTTCTAAATCGTATACCCTATGAAGTTGTTTTATACTCTTGTTTATTTAATGAACATTTTAAGTGGAGGTGTGACAAAAATTTTTTTATGAAATAAATTAATTGAAGAAAGGACTAATCTGGCGTAATTTTTTTTTCACAAAGTCTCTTGTGAAACAGTGTTTATGTGAGACTGATTGTGAGACGTTTTAAAGTATAATTGTTATATAGATAAATATTTTTATTAATAATTAAAGTATTTTTTTATTAAATATGATGAATAATGTATTAAAGTATGATTTTAAATGTTACTCCATCCGTCCGCTTCTAAGGTGTTCGTGTCCGGTTCAAAGGTATCTATTTCTCCTATTTAATAAAAAGTACACAATATGGCCCACCACTTCCCTCTAATACAACTACCCACTTTACATATAATAATAATACTCATTAATCTATGTGCAAAAAACAAACGGACACTTTAGAATCGGACGTAGTGAGTATAATATGATTTGCTGTAACCATACTTTAACTACTTAAATATTATTATATATAATAAGCATACTTTAATGATAGATCGACCTATCTCACATGTATTTATCTCACAAGAGAGTTTAAGGACTGGTAAAAGGTAGTTACAATCTCTAATTTATCATTTTATTATTATCTGATGAGCTTAATTGACTTGGATTAATGTGAATTTCAATAGGTTTCGTTGCGTAATCCTAATATTCTCTCCAACCTTTTTTAACTTTCACTATTTTCATTTTAATGTGAATTTTAATAGGTTTCGTTGAGTAATCTTAATATTCTCTCTAACCCTTTTTAACTTTTACTATTTTCATTTTTATTTTTGGTCATCATACAAAATTTTACACTTTCTTAAAAATAACAAAATATCAAAACAACTATTACGTGTAAAGACAAGAGAGAAAATTATAGCGAGTCGAAGGGAGGGGGTAATTTCAAAATCAGTCTTGTAAGAATAGGTGATTCCACTTAATTTCAGTCATTTATGTATACGAATTCTCAATTTTAGTCCTGCGAAGTACAAAATCAGTCATCTAGTCCAACGATGGTCCTTTTGCAATTGTCAAACCAAATTTTCACTATGCTATTTACGAAAATGCCACTAGGTTTCTAAATATGACTACACTTGATTCTAAAGGCTGATTTTTATCCGGTTTTCGCTCAAAATTATGTTAGAGCCCTAAGTTTATTTATTTATGAATGGAAAAATTATTATAAACTCATATCACTTAACAAAAGGAGAGTTTCAAAGAAACATGGATTCGAATGAAAGTTCGATATACGAGTGTAGCAGGACTATTAGCCCTATTCAAGACACAAGCAAGAGTACTCGCGACCCTATCGGCCATGTTCAAGATAATAGGATATGTAATCTTATCCAAGAATATTATCATATTCTATGGAGACAAAGAGTGGATAAAAGTGAAGAAGTTGTCCAAAGATTCTGGAATAGAGTCAAACGAGGAAGGGAACGTACAAAGGCTCGTTCCAATCAGACACATGAAGAATATTAATTTAGATTACATCCGAAAGGATGAACTAACATATTCAAAGGAGGTGTCAAGAAATATAGTAGAACTTTACAGTTTTATTGAGATCCATGGACGTCTCCCCAAACATGAAGAATGGAGAAAACGACCTAACCAAGGTTCGAACGAGGTAGGCAAGCCATACTTTTTCTCTTGGAAGTCAGCATGACAAAGAGATTGACCCGGATACCTCTAAGATGAGCCAAGATCTTAGAGAAATACAAAAGACAGTGAAATTCTTTAAAGAACACAACAAAACCATATCCAAAACGATAACTGAGATTTGCTTTCAAATGGATAATGTAGAAAAGATGCAGAAGCAACAACTTGATCTCATCAAGAGATTGCTAGATCAAGAATAATCCCTAGAAACCAAGGTAATAGGGAGAAAGCCAGGAGGAAGGATGCCACCAACCTATGGGAATAGAACACTTTTTACACCAAAAGGAGAAAACGACGGAGGTCATAAGACCAAAGATTGAAGTAAAAAGATGATCGCTATTCTTCGAGGAGAATCCAAATCTCTAGATTGAAAGAGCGAATCTTGAGGATCTACAAGATCTATACGAGTCATTCCAAGGGCTAACTTTGGTAGATCTAAAGATGAATGCTGGAGAGACGTCAAGTTCTTAACAGCAGTCGCAGGCCCCTTAAATACAACATGGTCTGAGCCAAGATGAAGGAACTTCTAAGATCGCATGAAGTCTAAAAAATGAGACAAGATGACATAATCCCAAACCAAGGAAATTCCAGAATAAGAACAACGAGATTGTTAACTGGATCAAGTCGAGTTCGAGGATCAAATCTACACAATACCCCATATGGTCGGTCTCACCTTTAACCGATAAATCCATATGTGTTGATCCCAAACCTCGACACTCTAGATTTCAATAATCAAGAGTCCTTGATAGACGAGTGGACGAATGCAACGAATATTGCAGGAGGTTCATTAGAGCTGGATAAAGAAGGGTTCATAAGATTTCTGACTATGAGCCTGGAGGGATTAGTGAAATGTACCTGAGAACTACTCTCAGACAAAGTCAAGAATGAGGCCATAGAAGGGGAAACCCTGGTAGATATCATAGATCGCATGGCAAAGATTTTCAAGATTCGTTTCATTGGAGTAGGTTACTTCAAAGGAATGGAAGAAGAAAAGAAGTATATGAATGCCCTATACAGACTGGAGCTACTTGACATTTATCACGTAGATGAATATATCAAGCTCTTCACAGAGTATAGATGAAAATCAAATATAAAAGAGGAGAAAGTTTTCCACATATTCTTTGCCAAAGTACCAAGCCATGGAGAAAAACGCTGATCAAGGAGTATGAACCATGTGAGTTAGACTCAATAGCAAGGAGGATGTCATTCCTCAAAGCCAAGATTGCAGAATGGTGCCATCAAGCATCTCTGCATAAAAACTACAACAGATTAAAGGGAATCAACAAAACGGTACCCCTATACTGTGAAGTAATGATCCCCAACAATCATGCATGGGAGAGATCCGAGAAAGCAGAAAAGAATGAAGAAAAATCATTCTTACACACACAGAAGTGGAGGATGGAGGTCCAGAACACCAAGGTCCTTTTGGTCCAAATAGAAGGCTTAAAGCTACAAATCAGGGCAAAGATCAGAACCATCAAGATAGAGGTTAAAGAGCCAAGACTCATCCTCAGGATCAAAGCAGAGGAGTATAGGGAGAACTCCGACAAGGAGGATGTTCCGAAGAGAACCGACATGTGCAAACAAAAGATTCAAAGATTGTAATTACTATACGTGTGGAGTTAGAGGGCATATCTCACCAGATTGCCCTGAAAACCAAAAGCGGGGAGTAAGGCATGCAGTTCGAAACCACTCTAGAGGAAGCTGTTTGCTTCCAAGATCTGGAACAGGTATATCAATTTGAAGATATACCCTCAGACGAAAGTATCTATGAAGAAGAATTCTTTAGCCAAGATGAATCTTCCAAAGATGAGTTGGAGTGAAGAAGAGAGCTTCAGACAAGAAACACAGAAGGATATGTCTGGATTCTTTTTCTAGACATCCATTTTTCATAAGGCCCTTATGAGAATCATGAAGGAGGATTCGAGACTCTATCTATACAATGGATTCACTATGGGATGAATGGATTGGATTTTCAGTCTCAGCTTCAGAAAAAGAAAACATCACATCATATATAAGGTGATTGAAGGGAAAATTTCCATCCCTATGGAGCTCATAGGAAATGTGATGGAAATACAGATGGTTCCTATTGATTATGTCAAGAAGGAAATTAATAAACTACAGAAAGAAGTGGCTCGAACAATGTCTTGGATCCATATCGGAGCTATTTGAATCCTCATCAAGGCGACATTCAAAGAATATTAGATACACCTATCGATATTGCCATATTTGATAAAAGAATCAAGAACGCGAAAGAGGGATGCCTGGGAGAAATCTCAAGAAACCTATACGCAGGAAAGATAGCGTCATATATCCACCCAATGATTACCTATAATTTGGCGGATTGAAATTTCAATTGAGTATTCACCCTTCATCAAGATTTCAAAAATAAAGATTTGATAAAAGAAGGGAATAGACCATACTCTATCACCTACAGTATCTCGTCTATCCAACACTCATCATTCGGATTTATTCCAAATGAAAGAATATATTGAGATACTAGAAGTGTTCGAGAGAGTTGCATGTGCAACCAAGCCATATATTATGGAGTTACTGCCGATTCACGACACGAATTTGCGGATTAAAGATCAACCGATCTGGATTAGGCAAGATAGCCTCAGATTCAAGCAGAGAATAATTTCTTTCCAGAATGACAGAATGGTCAGTGAAAGATGGGAAAAGAAACCAATCGTGGAAGCAATCCAAGAGCCGGAGAAGTTCACAACAAAAGGTGAATTAAAGTGCCCAAAAAGGTGTAGAGGATTCAAAGTAATATTTGATATCACCAAAAAAGAAAACTCTATTCCTTGTGATGCCTTGTATTACCTCCAACAACCAACAACTGGGATATATAAAGGACAACTCAAAATTGGTGATCTTGAGCTGATAATGGTGGGAGTTGCAGGAAGATTTCCAGAACAACTAGTGTTGGGATTAAAGTTTCTCAAAAAACACAAATCTTGGGAATGATTACAAGATGGAATGAAGTTTACAATTCGCGGAAAAAGATACAGAGTAACCTAAGAGAGGCTCGGGGTCTTTTATAAGCTCTGATCTATCCATGACTACCTGTCCATTCCCAATATATATCACCATAGTGATGCTATATAAGAAGCATCGTGCAGAGTATTTTGCGGCGCATATTGATTCAGGAGCCGATATCTGCACAGTTAAAGAAGAAGTCATTCCTAAATACTTAGGCGAAGATTTACCAATTGTACTGGGAAGAGATTTCTCACAAAGGGTATTAACTCTAAAGAGAGGAATCAAGAAAGCAAAAATTATTATCGGAGGAGCGGATCGTACCCTATGGTACAAGCTCAAGACTCCACCGATATATTTTCATGACACTGGAGCAGATATTATGTTAGGAAATAATTTCCTACAGACATTCAAGCGTTTTACCCAAGAAGACGCAACAAGAAGACTTATTTTCACAACCCTTTGTGAATATAAGATAATTGCACCAAGGCTGCAGAATGCATTTCGAAGAAAAATGCCAATCCAATTTTGTAGGAAGCGTGGTGTTGGTGTGAGAAAACTTAGTTATCCAAAGATGAATGGTAAAGAAGATATGGCGAAGTAGTCCTTCAGATAAGAAACGATACCAGAGGATGATGAAAGATGGAGAAACTAAAAGAAAAAACAATCCACCTTCTCAAAGCAAGCTTGGGAGAAAACCTATAGAGAGACATCACAATTGAAGTACATACATCTTTAGAGGATGTCAAAATTAAGATTTAGAGGAACTTCAATGAAGATTCTCTAGCCTGGTAGGATAAATATGAGCTTAAAGCCTCACCTCAAGTAAATGAAGGATAGGAGCACGAGTTCGTGAGATACAAGCCTATCCTAATAAACCAAGAGGATCGAAAGGATATGTAGGAAATACTTAAGGAACATCTGGACCTTAAGCTGATATCACCAGGAGTATCTCTATATAGTAGTCCAGGATTTCTTGTTCGTAATCATAGAGAGGTCAAGCGGGGAAAGCCGAGACTTGTGATCAACTACAAAGGGATCGACAACAACTTGGAGTTCGATGGATACTACATACCAAGTAGGGAACACTAGGTTAAATGTATCAAGAATGCCAAGGTATTCTCAAAAGTTTGATTGCAAATCTGGGTTTTACCAGATTATGATAGAGGAAGAAAGCAAGAAGTTTACAGCCTTCTCCACATCGCAAGAACATTATATCTGGAATGTCATGCTGATGGGCTTGACGAATGCACCCCAGATATACCAAAGAAAGATAGATAATCTTTTCAAAGATTATTTTGCATTCATGTTCGTGTATGTTGATGACATACTTATAGCTTCAAAAAACATAAAGGAGCATCTGAAAATATTTTCAGAAGTATGTCATAAGGAAGGATTAGTGCTTTTTGAGAAGAAGTCAGTAATCGCAACAAGACAGATAGAGTTTCTTGGAATCGAGATCGACGAGTTCAGAATAATTCTACAACTGCACATTGTAGAAAATTTTCAAAGATTTCCTGAAGATCTAAAAAGAAAAGAAGCAGCTCCAGAGTTTCCTAAAAGTTGTCAATTTTGCAGGAATGTTCATCAACAATCTAGCACAATACATGAAGGTGTTCAGTCCTCTATTAAAGAAAGATGTCGCATTCAAATATAAAAAATCACACTGAGAGATGGTTAAAAATTAAATGAGGTTTGCAAGAAGCTCCCAAAGTTAACCATTCCAAATGATGAGGATGATATCGTACTTTATACATATTCTAGTGACCATTGGTGGATAGCGATCCTTACTAAGTCTACATCGGAAGGAGAAGTGTCGTGCAGATATTGCAGTAGGCTCTTTACAGAGAATGAAGCAAATAGATGGCACATCAATAAGAAGGATTTCTTTGCAGTTCAAAGGCATTCAAAATATGGCCGCTATTTCTTCTTGCGAAGAAATTCACCCTTAAAATTGATAACACGAGCATCAAAGCCCTTATGAAAAATAAAATTGAATCTAAACCAGAAAATGCTAGACTTTTAAAATGGCAAGTTGAATGTCAATATTATGATTTTAATATTGTCATATTAAATCTGTTGAAAATGTTTTGACAGATTTCTTAATGAGAGATGGAAGTAGCTGAAATAGACTCCATCCTAATGATATCCAAGCACCTAATGGAGCTCTTTGAGATGCTTCAAATGGATTTCGAGAGTCTGGCAATAAATGCAGATGTTGCTAGAAAATTACAACAAACAGATCGAACCAAAGTGTCCAATCTAATACGAGACTGTATCTGTAGCAATGCGGGTCTTTTCAAGGCACTACGAGAGCCACTCCTCAGTGTTGTCAATAGTAAAGATAAAAGGAGAGTATTCAGGAATAGGGCCCTAAACTTATAGCCGGGGATTCAAATACCCCTAGCACGAGTTCTAGATTGGAACCTCTAGAGGAGGAACCAGTTAAAGAAAAATCGAGGCTCTAGAGTGACATCTTGAGTCATCGAGTCAACCTAGCACCTCTGGGATTAAAGAGGGAGAGATCAATGTTAGGCCTATGACGAGTACCATTAAGGCTAGTATTAACATAGCAAAATTTTCTCATTGGTAGGAATACCAGGCCATCTAGTAATAATTAAACACGAGACAAAGGATCTATCCGGGGAAATTCAGGATAGATGTATTAGAGGAATACCCCCAAATTTGGATAAGAGAAGGATCGAATCCAAACGAGATGAAGTAGTGGTTCAATTTTAGAGCATTGGCCTCAATATACAATTTTCTACCAAGCTTCCTGGAAATCTCAAAATTGCCAGATTTAATAGGGAAAGTTGTTGACAAGTCTTAGACAAACAATAAGACATTTTCCTGAGGAGATATACTGGAGCTTTACTTCACTAGCACAGCTCCAAAACCAGTTGGGAAAGAAAACTAAGAGGCCTTTTATTTCATCAAGCTAAGAAGACCAGATGTCAAAGCGGCGAATAAAATGAAAGAGTCTTCTAGAAAGGAACCAGTTCTGGTTTCTACCTACTCTGAAGATCAAATCTCTACACGAAGAGCAAGGGGTTTGTAAGTCTGCATCCAAGCCAAGGACCAGGTAAAGTTTCTGTTCAAGTTAGATCACAAAATTATGAATGGGTCCTTCCTGTTAAATACCCTAACAGGAAATAAGACAGTGTTTGTCGAAAAATTTTTCGAAGAAAAGTGAAAGCTCCTTTGGGAAAATAAGCTATCGACGAGTAAGAAAACTCATCTAAAATACTGCAACATGGCTCACTTTGGGATATGGAAAGACAAGATATGCACGAGTTGCTCCACCCAGACGGAACCAGAGTTCGGGAAAGGAGTAAGACTGAGTATAGAAAGGAGAAGGATTGCTGGATCTCTTCTAGCAAAGAAAGAGACATATAGAAAAAATAGAGTAAAATCTCTTCAGAATGATCAAGAGGTAGGAGACCCTTCAGATACTATAGAGGGCAAGTGACTTTTCATAGGAGGCAAGGGTCGTGTGACCTTTTGAAATGTCAAAAGGGCAAGGGTCATGTGACCCTTTGAGAAGGGTAAAAGACGGAGGATTAGCCTGAGGGCATCCAAGGCAGAAAAGGGGACCAGCCAGCTGCTAAAGTAAGAATCAAATGCAAGTGACGTGAGCAATGACGCAAGGAGGGTAACGTAAGTAGTGACGTCAAAAAAGCTAGGAGGCTTTGAAATCTGGATTTCACATCTGAGAACCTCTATAAATAGCCAGCTGGAGAAAGCAGAAGGCATCGACCATTCCCCTCTGTTTCTCTCTCTAAAATATTTGTAACTATTTTCTTTCTTGTATGAGTTTTCTTGTTTCAGCTACTAGTATTAATAGTTAGAGGATTTTTTCTCTTTTTCAGTGAGTATGAGTGTGTAATAAATATTTCCATTCAATAAATAAATGGTCTTGGGGTATCGCCTTAGCATGTAATCTTCCAGTTCCTCTACAATCTTAATCTTCATATTTTCCGTCCGACAATAGTAGTTGTGGCCTGTGCACCCGATGTAGGAAATGAACAAGGTTTGCACTGTGATTTTCTGAAGGAGCAATCAAACCCTTGACTGATGGAGATAGTCAATGCTCTTTCGAACACCTCTCAGAAAACTGTCAACTTCAATCAAGAAATTATTCCCCCAATTTTCGAATGTAGTCCCATTTCAAATCTTCTAGCCTTCTTCTCATCTGTGTCCACGAGTTGTGGAGCATACTTTGATAGGTTATTGAATCTGCGTTCGTACTTGGTCATGGAAGTAATTCCTTGACACATGTTGATGAATTCAATTTCTTTTGGTCGCAAAGAGCTTATGGAAAGTATCGATTCATCATAATCCCCTTGAAATCATTCCAAGTTAAAGCTTGCCTCGCCTCCTCGCTCATAGTGCATTCGTGTGAGTCCCACCGTTAGCCAGCATCTTCAACTAGTTGAAAAATGGTGCAGGAAACCTTTTGTGCTTCAGTTAGCTCCATATGTTTGAATATTCGATCTATTTCTGCGATCCATTCTTCAGCGACTAATGGTCCTTCTTTTCCTCGATATCGAGGTGGTTGTATACGATGAAATTGTTCTACGACAACATTCATTCTTGGTCTTGTTTTGTTCATTTATGGTGGTAGTGGTGGTGGTGGTGCTTGTTGAATATAGTTTTTAAGAGTGGTTAAAAATGCTCGAGCCATATAGGCTCCAGAATATGTATTGGTGTGTTCTTGTTGGTCCTGTCTCACGGAATCCTCAGATGATCCCCTGTTCCTTTTGGTCCTTCTTTGGTATCTAGTTGATGGCACCATTTGTTAAAACTAAAAATGATAAAGTTGTGTCTTTATTGGTGCTATATTCTTAAACCGGCTTTTATTGCATTTCTACTTATGATGGCATACGAGGTAAGACAAAGCATCTAAGGAATAAACTTGTTAGAACTGGTGAACATTCATTTATTATAAACCATAGTCACACCACATCAATATCACATTATTACCTTATGATCCTTTCACCATTCCACAATCACACAACACATTTTATAAGGAAATTATTAATAGGCATCGATAACTTGGTTCCTCATAGTTCTCAATAAGTCATTTTAAAAGAAGAAATAGGGAGTACTAGGCCCTCCTCATCCCCAAACCCTGGGAAAAGAGGTGTGTTGTCATTTAGATAAATATTTTCTTCTAATCGTGTCGTTTCTGCCGCAGCTATCCCCTGATTTCCTTGGTTGTTGTAAGGGTTAAATGGTAGCATCAAGTTATAGACTAGTTCCTCCCCGATTGCTGATTCTATTTCTTTAGTCCAAAATATTGGTAAAGCCCTGGGATTTGAAATTATCCCTCCACCTATAAGTTCATCTCGGTACCTTATGGATCTTTCTCTGGCTTCAATCGATTTCTGTATTTGCTCAATAGCCTTGGTTCTGTAATTATTTACCCGTATCTCGAACTCCATGGCCTTCTGTTCCCATTGATTTGCTTTGGTCTCTCTCTTTGTGCCTCCACTTTCCACCTTATTGCCAGTCTTTCTGCCTTCGACCTTCCTTCCACTGCTGTGATCAGTGTCGTTACATACTTTACGTAGTTAATCTTTGGTCCTCTAAATGAATATTTTTTGCCGAGATTATCAAAGATTGTTGTGCAACTACCCTATAATGGAGACACATTCCTTCAGGTGCAATGTAGCGTCGAAGTCGTTTTCTGCAAATCCTTCATTCCTTGCAATGACTCTTAGTCCTAAAACTCGATCAATTATTGCCTTACAGTCTTATGTTCGTATTGGGCACAAGTCTGGTACATTTTGATAGCAGAGTTTCCTTGGGGTTCCATTCCTTGAGGGACAAAATTTCATTTATTTATTTTAGTACACCTAAGAAAATTTTCCTCTCCTCCTCTTTTTTTTTTGAAAGAAACTTCCAAGCACTGTCTTCTGACATGACATGGTTCTCTGTGGATCTTTTGGAGTGTTCTAACTATTAGTTATTTATATGTATATATATTACATAAGTAAACATATATATACTTTTAAGGATGTTGTAAACTATAGCTCTGATACCACTATGTAGCACCTCGAGCCCAAATTTTTTTTTTTTGAAATCGAAGTAATACTATTAAATCAAAATATTATCATATACTTACTTAATAATACGATGTTTTTAAAAGAGGAAGATATGATTTATAATTTTTTTTTTAAATTTTTATAATAGTTTAATAATGTAATGCTAATAATAAAACTTCATGTATAAAGCATTCATGTATATTAAAATTTTAATGTATATAAATATGTATATATATATATATATATATATATATATATATATATATATATATATATATATATATATATATATATATATATATATATATATATATATAATTACATTAAGAAACCATACATTTGCAATTTCTTTTTTTTTTTGCATCTTTATAAATATCTATGTAGAATTATTATGGAAGCCATGGAGAATGTCATGTCTTGTCGTAGTCCAGATACTCCACACATTGACCAAAAAATTTCGTTGTTTGAAAAATGCGAGATTAAAAATCCCGGTGGGTAATTTGGCAAAATTTTAATTAGTAAATACCTGATGATATATATGATTACTCTTTTTTCATGACAAACCGAAAGTTAATCACTAACATGTTTCATAGCCCGTCGACTACTACCATTGTCACGACACGTCAGCCGCAACCATAAATTCATGACCCATACGACCACTACCATAAGAGAAGAAATAAGCATACTTCATATGCAAACTAACAATAACATCCAACCATTTTCAAACATTTACCCACCTTTGACTCTTTTAAAATACTGTGTTACAACTTGAGTGGAAGAATGATCCGACGTCTTCTTCACCAGCACTTCACCTAGCACAAAAGATTCATTTTAAAAATTTTCACTCATATATATATATATATATATATATATATATATATATATATATATATGTGTGTGTGTGTGTATGTATATTTAAAATCTTATCAAATTATTATTATTATTTTTGTATAAATAGGAATCATCATTTTATGATAAAATCAGAGGCTCAGCCTTCCTTTTATATCATAAAATAATTATGATAATAATAATAATAGTTGCGGTATTAGTAGCAGTAGTAGCAGTAGCAGCAGCAGCAGTAGTAGTAGTACAACAATAGGAATTTGTATGATCATTTTATGATAAGATCAGAGGCTCGGTCTTCCTTTTAAATCATAAAATGATGATAATAATAATAATAGTGTAATAGTTATAATAACATTATTATTAATAACAATAGTAAGAAATTTGTATTATCGTTTTATGATTAGGTCAGAGGCTTGACTTTCATTTTAAATTATAAAATGATATTTGAATACACATAGTAATAATATATTGTGATGTAATAATTATATTTATGATACAAATTAATCTTAATAATAATAATAATAATAAGGGGTACTTACTACTAGGTAATTAAAAATTTCTTTATTACTATGAGATACAAACATATAAAAATATTACTACTAACTACAAAAATATATAGTGATATTCCAATATTACCCTTACAATGTGCTGCACATAAATGTTTGTGTGTAGCATGAAAATTCGTGTGCAGCAAAAGTGTGTGCAGTAAAAAAAGTGTGTGCAGCAAAAAAAGTATATATCCGGCGGCGGCCCAGCGGTGGTCCACGGCGGTGGGTGGGTGAGGGGTTTAGGGTTTGTGGTTTAAATGTGTATAGATTTATAGTTATATTTGGTATTTTACTTTAATATATTGTATGTGAGAGTGATTTTTTTAAATCAATTTATCTCACAGTAATTATGGGTACAAAGTGTGTACCTAAGAGTAATTTTTCCTAATAATAATAATGTTAGTAGAATGGTAAGTTGGGGTATTATCGACACACACACACACACACACACACACACACACACACACACATATATATATATATTGGGTGATTGAATTGTGATGGTCGCACTGCTATTTATAAATGCATTTTCACCTAGAGTGAAATGCAGTGCGTGTAAAATTTTGTTGAAAACTGCAAGGACTTTTACGTATTAACCATAGGTTTGAAAAATAGAGGCATGTGCGAATATATATATATATATATATATTAGTATAGTTTAATATTATTCCATTTGTTTAGTTATTTTCTCTATATAAATTTAAAATAGTATTTTTTTATCGATTCTAGCAGTGTGGTTGAATTTGGATATTTTCGTCACTTTTTTATAAATTTTTAAAGCAGAACAAACTTTATTAGTAGTATTATGAAAATAGTGTAAAAATAATTTTAAAAGTTTGGGGTATTACAGTATTCATATCAATTTGATAAAAAAGTAGATATTTTCTTATTATTTTAGTCGAAGTGAGCTTTGTTGATAATTGTGATTATGACACTACAAAAAAATTGGCCAACAGTGACGGACTTTTGTTACATCATATGTCTCGTTACAATTGTGACAGACTTTCTGACGATATTTTGAAAATAGTGATGGAAAATAGGTGACATTTTACAATATCGTCATCTACTGACATTTGTGACGACATTTATTGTGATGGACATTTTCTGTCACAAAATATATTTTTTAATTTTTTTATATGTTAATGGATTTCTGACGGACAAAAGCCCATCATAAATCATATAATAAATTCCCGCCATTTTAGTTCTTTCTCGTTTTCCCTTTCTACCCTAGCGACCTTTCTCCTTTTTTTCCCTAATCCTTCCTGTGCCGTTCGCCGGCAGAATCAAACATCAAAGGGGAGCAAAGGAGTCACCTAAGGTACTCATTACATTATCGTGCGTTTAAGAGGTTTTTGATCTTGCGCTGTTCTGCTATTTTATTTCTTTAATTTAGGTTTTACTCTTGGATTTTGTAGTTTTTATCTATCTAATTGAGCTTTCCCTAGAAAAATGGTGGTCTGATTCTTTGCATTTACCTATTCATTTGGTGTTAGTTTTTAGTTTTATGAGTATATGTTTCCAACTTACAATTGAATTGTTTACTTTGAACAATTTGATGAATTATGAACTTTTCTTCTCAGTTTTCAATTTCTTTCTTTTGCTATGCATGATCGCTAGAATACACCCTGAATTGGTTTTCTTCACTTCCTTCAAACCTGTGAAAAAAAAGGACCAAAAATTGCCAAAAAAGATAAATACTAAAGAATGAATTATACTCTGCTCTGCGGTCACCAATTTGTAATATTTATGTTGGAAAGAGAAATAAAATATTAAATTTATAAAAATCCATGACATATACTGACTAAATAATTTTTTTGAAATTGCAAATACCATGAAATAGAGATTAATGTATGTATACATAGAATTGGTACCAGTTGACGGAGGAGTTGTGCAGACTGAAACTGGAAAAAGAGAGGTGATTTAGAGTGTATAAAAATAGGTTTATTTAGTCCATTGTAAAGAACAGCTTCTGTGTGTTAAACATGAAATAAATACAAATGAAGAAGAGTGGAATAATTTGATGAAGGATATTGAAGATTAAGGATGAGTGGCCATTATGTAATTTTGTGTTTTATTTCTTATTTCTTATGGAATAATTTGATGAAGGATTCTGAAGAATAATAATTTGTGGAATTCTATTCATGAGCAATTCAGTGCCTGTTATTACACCATATTTCACAATAAATTTTAATTTCTAAATTACTACTCCTTCATAATTTACATAACTTATTTTATAATTTTTTTATTATCTAAAAATAACAAGTCACCAAAAAAAGAGTTGAAAAAGTAATTTTTTTCAAAACCCCATATCAATAATAACTTTAAACTTCATGGGGTTAATTATGAAAAAAGAAGATTACTTTGTAATACTACAATGAGATAAATGGGTGTGTGTGGAAATGGGAGGAAATATGTATGTTCAGTATTTTTCTCCATCTTCATAAATGAAAAAAACTTGTGCTATTTTGCTTTCAATTTTATGTGATGATGCTAGCGGATGCACCAAGAATTAATATAAAAGAATTGGAATACCTTTAAAAACAATGGAGACTATGTCGAAATGTTTAATATTTATTCATGAGTATATATATTAAATTCGTTTGTAGAATACTAAAATAATATAGTTCAACAGAGAATGAGTTATCTAACCAATTGGGGGTGGATGTATTCTCCTCATGTAATTGGTGGGGGACTTTACCTTGACTTCTGCAACAGTCTTGAACAATTCATTCAATTTGCGGGTAGTCATCCTAAATGTACGCAAGATGAAAAAATTAGATGCCCGTGCAAAGGTAGAAAATGTCATAATAAAAACTGGGGTACATCAGATGAGATTAGAGTCATTTGTATCGGAAGAGGTTTATCGAACACTACTATAATTGGAATCTCCACGGCGAAGAGATATGTAGTCCAGAGCTTTATAACATTGTTTGAAACACGGGTTTAGGTGAGGGAACTTCCCATTCAGATATTGGGGGCTAGGCAAGAAGTTCCCATTTCTGATGAGGGATATGAAGTTGAATCATTCAATAATTATTCCTATCACGAGACATTGAGAAATGCCACTGGACCAAGTTTTATGGAAGATGTGAGACAGGAAACTAACCCAGAAATTAAAAAGTTCTACAACATGCTCAGCACTACAGACCAGGAGTTATATCCAGGAAGCTCTCTCACACAATTATTAATCAACGCTCGTCTAATGAGTATTAAAGCAGAGAATAGGATATCTGAGAGGGGATACAATCAGATTGCAGGTTTATGCAGTGAATTATGTCCACTGGGCAATAAAGTTTCAAAGACCTTTTACGAAAGCAAGAAACTAATGAGTGGTATGGGACTACCAGTGGAGATTATTCACTGTTGCATTCGTGGTTGCATGATCTATTGGGGTGAAGATTCATTATCGAAGAATGTAAAGTTTTCTCATTCCCACACTACAAAGACCATTGATGAGTGTAGAAATCTCGTGAATTTAGGGTCCAATTACAGCATGGTTCCATACAATTATGCTTAGTTTGAGTGTTTAAGTTCCCTAGAATACGCGATATTTATAAATATTTTGAAAATTGGTACTTTGGTATAATTTGTGTGATTTTAAGGTATAAATGGATTTTAAAAGTAAAGAGAAAGATGAAGAAAAAAGTGGATCTCAATTCGGAGTTAAAACGAGGGAGAACGAGCCAAAACTGTGAAGCAGCGGGAAGATGTAAGAAAAACTCAACCTGTGCACAAAAATTCGATCGAATTTTTGTGCATTTTTTTGAAAAACACGGGTGAAATAGAGCATCAAAGGCTACGCACACTGTAAGAAAAATTCAACCGAAGCATGAAAATTTGATCATATTTTCGTGCAAAATGTCCAGCTGTGCAGCGCGAAATTAGGGTTTTTCATGCGGGTATAAATACCCAAATCTCAATCTTCCAAAGGTAGAACAGTAGGGGGTTGCTTCTCACACACCACACACCCCCATTTCATCCATTTTCATCTACATTCATCAATCCTCCTCTCCACTCATCCATCCATCCAAATTCCACTATATTTTCCACCATTTTCACATTTTCACCCATGAATCTTCACATTTCTCATCTATCCATCACGCATCTATGGAGCATTGAGGCTTGAAGAGTGGGAATTGCATCTTAAAGGGAAGAATCAACCTAAATTCCAAATAGGGGAGAACTTACCTTTCATTTGTAGTTTCTTTGTTTTGTTTGCAACAATGAATATTTGTAAGCATTTTAGGGATGTTTTCATGATGTTTGTTGTTGGCTAGACCTCTTGTGAGGCTAGCCACATGATGAATTAGGGATCTTTAGATTTGTTGAATTTCTAATGGTTTAATTGATGTGATTTTTGGAATTTCCTACATGATACATGATTTACTTAATTTGTATTATGATGTGTGTGGTTAAATTATCCATTTATTATATTAGGATAGCCATTCCAATATTGTGTTTAGGGATTTGATTAAATCATATTATAATTTGGATTTTGTATGTTATTATGTGAAATATGTGGTAGTATCTTTGTATACTTAGAACATTCATGTTGGAACACTTAGTTGATTGATCTTAATTGATTGTTAATTGAGTGAGAAGGATAAATCTTATAATCATAGTACCTTTAAGGGAATTGAGTGTAAGAAACAATCTCTTGTGGTCTAAATTTGTAATGAGTTGAGAACTTAATCACCTTGACCAAAGGGATTAGGAGAATATTTGTGATTGCTTTTATTCCAATTATCATTTATGTTTTCCATTTGAATCTAACAAGTCTATGTTGTGTCCTTGATTTTAATTGTGGTTAGCCGTGATCCTCTTTAGATTGTTACTTCATCCATCTCATATTCATCCATTCATCCATCATCCATCCATTCCATTTGTATCCTTTTATCTTAATTTCTTTCTTAGGTATTAATGTTGTTAATTCTATCTCATCCATTATTGATTAGTCCTTCTAGAGTAAAACATCTTTCAAATATGGATACATACACTTTCTCCCTTGGGTTCGATATAATAAATTTTGCACTTGGTCACCATGTTCTACACAACGATTGAGTACGCTTACTCTTATCAATTTATACCAAAATTGAGATTAAATTCATGGCGCCGTTGCCGGGGAGAAAGAGTTCGATGTAACATGTTTGAAATTATTAGCTCTACTTAGGATTTTTTTGCATATATATTTGCTTTGGAAAATCTTGTTCTAACTTGTTCTTCTTGATAGGTATACCAACCTTGATAGAAGAGAAGAAGGAGCAACCAAAAATAGTAAGTTGAGAAGAATTGTAGTAGATCTTGAGAAGAAGAGAATAAAAATGGGTCAATACTACAATAATGGAATATATGAGGGATGACAAGGTGCTTACAATGTGAATACATTCCAACTGTATCAAGCAAATACTTATTCCGTACCAAGTTCTTACAACCAAGTTCTGACGGTTACTCCTCTATCCGAGAATAGTGCCTTAATAGAGTTGTATAGAAGATACGCTCATGGGAGCAATGAAAGGCAAAGTGTTCAACCATGTCTTCCTAGTTATGGGGATCAATATCTTCAAAGTATGCCAACTTCTTATACTATGGTATAACAAGAGTGGATGATGCCTAGTTTTCAAGTTGAGGATATGTTTTATATGCATGAGAGTAATTTCCAAAGTGTTGATCAAAGGAATTATCTTTATGAACAAAAATAGCAACCACCGAGTGAAGAGATAAAGCCACCCATAGAAGATCGAATTGGGCAACTCATGGATATGCTCAATAAGATGATTGAAGAAAGAAGAGTTGAAAGAAAGAGAGAAGATGAGGAATGAGAGGATATTTGAGGCCCTAGAACGTCAAATGAGTCAAATGATAAATGAATGGAACACTCTTCACGAAATGAAAAATTTTGATGAAGAGATTGAAGAAGAATTAGATGTAGAAGAGTGTTCGATGGATGATGAAGACTCAAGAGATGTTGAACTTATTGAGGATAAGGAAGACAATGTTGAAGAGAATTTGGGGGGAAGAAGAATCAAAGGAGGTGCTTGAAGAGCCTATTGAGGCAAATGATGTTGATGAAGAGGAACAAAGTCTAGAAGCAAGTGATGATGACTTGAAGAGTGAAATGAGTATTTCTAAACCTTCAAACTCTTTAAGTTGCTTTGAATTTCATGACATTGTTTTTATAGACTTTGTCTTACCTATTGATTCGTCTTATATTCTTAAGAACAAAAGGGAACTTGAAGACATGCTAGAATTCTATGTGGAGAGAACGAATAAGTAGTGCTCAAGAATGGAAAGGTTGATGGAATATAAGCTCAAAAGAGTAGAATTTTTAAAGCCAATCTCGAAGGATGCAACTGAGGTCGTTACTTGCCACAAATGCCTAATAGAGGAAGAAGCACAAAGATTAAAATTTGATGGCAAGAACGAACGTTATCCTTGGCCATTCCGATGAGTTCTCCATAATCCGTCCGGCTCGAAGATGTTAAATTTAGCGCTGGATGGGAGACAACCCATCATTATCTTTACTGCTTTTATTTTATTGCTTTCTTAGTTGTTTTTAGATTTTATCGTGTTTCTTGTCTTTTGTAGGAACATGAAGGAGCATCCGGTGATGGTGTTGAAGAGAAGAAAGAAGTGCAACAAAATTGGTAACAAAAATCTATTCAAACTAAAATTCAACTCTTAGTTAAATTTAAGTTTGGGGGCCGGGATGGCTCGTTTTGTTACATGCTCGTATTGCTCTTAGTTGTACATTTTGCACCGGCGCACCTTTTGTTCCTCTTGTTTTTGTGAGCCTTTCCTTGATTTCTTATTATTGAATCTTCTCTTGTGGAGCTAATTTGGTGATTGTTTGAGACTATAACATTGAGTTAGATCATGTGGTTGAATATATATGAGCTTGTGTACTTATTATGGTTGGGAATTTACTTGTGTAATGCTTGTTTTTCACTATTGATGAACCGTGAGATTTTGAGCCTCGAATGCACGAAAATTATGTGATTCATTTCTTTCATATGTGCATCATTCATGTGTATATGTTCTAGAACTTGCCATTCGTCTTATTTGAGGCTACATTGTGTGGAGATTGTTGAAAATGATCTTAGGCCATCCTTGAAAATTGAAGTCACTAGCCAAATGATATCCTTACCATAACATTGTTCCCTTGTAAACCATTTTGAGCCTATGTAGCCTATTCTTTGATTATTAGCTCATTACAAGCCAATAAAAACCACTTAAGCCTTTACATAAAACTTTTAGTATGGATGATTGTTGGAGATGATTATTAAAGGAGGTTATGAAGAGAAAAGCAAAAATTATGCTTGAAAAGGAAATTAAGAATTTTGTGCTTGAAATGCAATGAGAGCTAGTGAATGATGATGTGTAAGCAAGAAAATAAAATGAATGAAGCTCTAAAATAACAAAAGAGCATAAGAGTTAAAAAAGAAAGAAAAGCTCAAATGTGTATTGCGAAACGTATGGAGAAAAAGAGGTACAAAAGAAATGCTTAAGTTCAAGAGTTAAGAAAGGAACGGATGGTGAAGAACACGAAAAGTGAATAAAAAGAATGAATTTATGATTAAGGAGTAGTGCTTGACGAGAAGGGAGACATCTCTTCTAATCATCCACACACATATTTGAGTCACTTTTATCCATATATCCATATCTTTACCAAAGAGCCTTCATTACATCCAAATATAAAGTCCTATTTGATTCAATGATTGACACACTTCAATAGTGGTGTAGAGTTAGAGACTTGTGGCAAGCCTATGGTAATGCGTGCATGAGAATCGATTATGAGTGTAAACACGTCCACAATTTCCACTATGAGTCTGAGTGCATAGACTTCCTTGAGAGGATTAGTGAGAATGAGTATATCCCACCATGATTTGTTCATAGGTTTACTGATATTTAATTCATGTGGTTTGATTTGATTGATTAGTTGAAAATGATTATACTCTTTCTTTGATCCATGCTCCAATTCACTCAATATCTACCCTCATGTTCTTTTTATTTTCTTTGTTGTTCAGAGACGAACAACACTTTAAGTTTGGGAGGTTGATGAGTGTAGAAATCTCATGAATTTAGGGTGGGTCCAATTATAGCATGGTTCCATACAATTATGCTTAGTTTGAGTATTAAGTGCCCTAGATTACGTGATATTTGTAAATATTTAGAGAATTTGTGCTTTGGTGGAATTTGTGTGATTTTCAGGTATAAATGAATTTTAGAAGTGAAGAGAAATTTGTAGAAAAAAGCGGATCTCAATTCGGAGTTAAAAACGAGGGATAACGAGCCAAAACAGTGAAGCAGCGTGAAGCTGTAAAAAAACTCGATCTCTGCACAAAAATTTGATCGAATTTTTGTAAATGTCCAGTTGTGCAGTGTGAAATTAGGATTTTTCAAGTGGGTATAAATACCCAAATCTCAATCTTCCAAAGGTAGAACAGTAGGTGGCTGCTTCTCACACACCACACACCCCCATTTCATCCATTTTCATCTCCATTCATCTATCCTCCTCTCCACTCATCCATCCATCCAAATTCCACTCTATTTTCTACCATTTTCACACCTTCACCCATGAATTTTCGTATTTCTCATCTACCCATCATGCATCTATGGAGGATTGAGGCTTGAAGAGTGGGAATTGCATCTTAAAGGGAAGAATCAACCTAAATTCCAAATAGGGGAGAACTTACCTTTCATTTGTAGTTTCTTTGTTTTGTTTGCAATAATGAATATTTGTAAGCATTTTAGGGATGTTTTTATGATGTTTGTTGTTGGCTAGACCTCTTGTGAGGCTAGCCACATGATAAATTAGGGATCTTTGGATTTGTTGAATTTCTAATGATTTAATTGATATGATATTTGGATTTTCCTACATGATACATGATTTACTTAATTTGTATTATGATGTGTGTGGTTAAATTCTCCATTTATGATATTAGGATGGCCATTCCAATATTGTATTTAGGGATTTGATTGAATCATATTGTAATGTGGATTTTGTATATTAGTATGTGAAGTATGTGGTAGCATCTTTGTATACTTAGAACATTCATGTTGGAACACTTAGTTGATTGATCTTAATTGATTGTTAGCTGAGTGAGAAGGATAAATCTTATAATCATAGTACCTTTAAGGGAATTGAGAGTGAGAAACATTCTCTTGTGCTCTAAATTTGTAATGAGTTGAGAATTTAATCACCTTGGCCAAAGGGATTAGGGGAATTTTTGTGTTTTCTTTTATTCCAATTATCATTTATGTTTTCCATTTGAATCTAACTAGTCTATGTTGTGTCCTTGATTTTAATTGTGGTTAGCCTTGATCCTCTTTTCATCCATCATCCATCCATTCCATTTGTATCTTTTTATCTAATTCTTTCTTAGGTATTAATGTAGTTAATTCTATCCCCTCCATTATTGATTAGTCCTTCTAGAGTAAAACATCTTTCAAATACGGATACATACACTTTCTCCCTTGGGTTCGATATAATAAATTTTGCACTTGGTCACCACGTTCTACACAACAATAGAGTACGCTTACTCTTATCAATTTGTACAAAAATTGAGACTAAGTTCAACTATAGTGGTAAAAAAATGAAAAGCGACCACATAATAAGATGTGGTACTCTTACTTCAAGGCTTCAACGGTTGTATGCATCGTTAACCGCTGCAAAAGATATGACATGGCATACAAACTGCAGAGGAAATAAGACTGGTGATCAAAGTCACCCCATAGACTCCCCGGCTTGGAAGCAACTGGACCAGAGATACCCTGACTTTGCAGATGAGGCAAGGAATGTAGGTTAGGCTTGAGCGTAGATGGATTCAACCCATTTGGTTCCTCTGGCCAATAGTATTCAATGTGGCCAGTGGTGGTCACACTTTATAACTTACCACCCTGGATGTGCATGAAAGAACAACATTTATTCTTAGCGGTGTTGGTTCCTGGGCTAAAGAATCCCAAAGACAAACTCGATGTATATCTTTAGCCTTTAATGGATGTGTTGTTCAAACTGTGGGAAATTATGGTACCCACGTATGACTGTCACGAGAAGCAAAATTTCATAATGAGAGTTGCACTATTATGGACAATTTCAGATTTTCCAGCCTATGCAATGTTGTCCAGTTGGAAAACATCCAGTTTGCAAGCCTGCCCATGGTGCATGGGTGACACAGATGCTTTCTATTTAGAGAAAAGTCATAAATGTTCTTGGTTTGACTGTACTCGTAGATTCCTCCCGGATGAACATGATTGGCGGATGATGATGAATCATTTAGTGTGGGTGTCACAGTAAGCAAAGATCGACCGCACGAATACATAGGGGAGGAATTTTTATAGGAAATCCATGATTTTGGGCTTACCAAAGTGACAGATGAGTATTATGAAGAGGCTCAAGTAGGAATAAGTTAGAAGAGGTTAAGCATCTTCTGAGACCTCCCAGATTGGAAAGATCTTATGTTACGACATAATTTGGATGTGATGCACATAGAAAAGAATACGTTTGATAACATTTTTATACTATGATGAACATTGACGGTAAGAAAAATGACACTCCTAAATCCAGTCAGGAGCTCAATTTATATTGCAATCGACCCGAGCTTGAAAAAGATGATGGTGCAAAGAAATATCCAAAGGTATGTTACACGCTAGATAATGACAAAAAACGTGTACTGCTCGAGTGGGTCCAGCAATTGAATTTTCCAGATGGTTATGTTTTGAACTTAGGATCTCGTGTCGAGTTAAAAAAATTGAAGATGTTTGGCATGAAGAGTCATGATTGTCATATTTTTATGCAAAGATTGTTACCTGTTGCATTTCGTGATCTTCTGTCGGCACCAGTCTGGAGAGCCTCACAGAGTTGAGTTTTTCTTCAAATATTTAACTTCTACAATTCAGAAGCGTGATGAGGTGGGCACGATTTGTGCGAGATATTACCGTCATACTCTGTAAGCCTGAGCAGATCTTCTCGCCTAGTTTTTTTTATTCGATGGAGCATCTTCCAATTTATCTTGCACGCAAGGCTGAAAAATCAGGCCTTGTTCAGTATAGGTGGATGTATTTTTTTGAGAGGTAACACGTTAACATAATAAAAATTTATAAATGCTCATAGTGGATCATAAAAATTGTTATATACCCTACGCGTTCATATTACAGGTTTCTACCTAAATTGAAATAAAAGGCTGGAAACAAAGCTCATCCAGAGGCATCTATTGCAAATGCTTACTTAATGGAAGAAGCCACCACCTTTTGTTCTTACTACTTTGAGGATAGGGGACAACTAGAATCATAGAACGGAATATGCCTCATAATTACGACGGCCGGGGCGAGGATGTAGAGGTGCATAAAGGCAATCTATCGATATTCACTGCTCTAGGCCGTCCTTCAGGGAAAGAAATAAAGAGATGGATGAACTTTGACGAGAAGAATGAAGCGCACACATTGCTTAATTATCCTGAAGTCCAGCCATAAATCGAGTATGCATACCCTACAACTATATGCTTAACTTTGAAATTTTCTTGAAGTTCTTAACACATAATACTTTTCTAAACATGAAGCATATATGTGGGAGCTAGACATCAAGTGCTACTAGGAGAAATCAGTCGTCTTCTACAAGATGAATTTCTGAAATGGTTCAAAGAATATGTGAGTTGATAAAAGAATTTATTTCTAATTAAGAAAATGTATTACATCCCAATCTTGTCATAATCAATGATTTATGTAATTTATATAGGTGCTAAATCCTGGCAATGCGATTACGAACACCTTTATTGTAGCATTATCTCAAGAACCAATGAATTTCGTATCTACTTGGCATGGATACTACATTAATGGGTATAAGTTTCATACCGTGAAGTACGGCAGACGTAAATCAACTTCTCATAGTGGAGTGTGCGTGAAAGGGAGTGTATATGGGGGGAAGAGAGTGATTATTATGGTGTATTGGATGATGTGGTAAGACTACAATACCCGAACATACCCTCAAAGTACGTAGTACTATTCAAGTGCATGTGGTATGATTCATCTCCTTGAGGTGCGAGACCAAATCCCGTTTTCCCATAGATGGTGGATGTGCATAAAGACTGTAAACTGCCATTTGTTTTAGCCACACAGGCCTCACAAGTGTACTATTGTAATTATGCAGGACAAAATTGTGAATGGCTTAATGTCATGAAGATCAAGGACCGATCGTTGATAGATAATCGATTTGAATCTGTAATTGAGCCACCACTGAAAGAGGAAAAGATGGAAACGGTGACACCGATATCAACAGAGGATCTACCAGTCACACTAATCGATGAGCTCTACGTAATGATAGATATTGGAAATGAAACACCAGTGTCTAAAGATGAACATATTGAAACTCAACTAATGATGAATCAAACAAATTAGATGTCGAATCGATTGAGGATGATGATACAAGTGATGAGGATTATTTGTAGTTTCTCATGGTGAATTATATATTATGTTTACATACTTTATCTGTACATATTTCAAGTTTATAATCCTTTTTTTATTTCAATGCAGATGGATCGAGGAAGGGGAAGTAGGATCAAAGGGCAGGGATGGAAAGGCCCCCAGGAAGAGCAAGTCCCTGAGTTACAAGCCCCGCCACCACCCATTCAGGCTGCATTTGCACCACCAGATGTTGAGGATGATGATGAAATGGAGCCACATCCAGATCCACCTCCAGCCCCCTCCAACAACGAACATGATGCAATAACGTTTGTCCATATATACAAAGGGGGGTCAATGTGTTTATAATTGTGTATATAGTTAGTTAAGTTGATTTATAGTATTGATTAACATATTATAAAATTTGCAGGATTTATGATCCGAAGGTGGTCTCTACATTTATCACTCATACGATAAAGACTGAGCTCCCCATTGGCATCTATAGATGGGGTCAGATGGAAGACCACACGAAGCTACGCTATTGGAACTCTTTTAAGGTAATCGTTAATTGATTTAAATTAAATTATACTGACTACAACTTATTGCCATGGTTTATTTTCGACACAGACTGTATTCAAATGGAATAATTTATAGGATAAGCTCATTCATAAGGCTTTCCATAAGCTTGCACAAGACAAATACAGGCATGTCATAAACAAGCTAAAGAACATATGGATAGATACTATTGACCGTCCATCTTACATCCATCCTGATACGTAGGACTCTCTAATACGTCACTGGGAGAGTGATGATGTACAGGAAATTGCTGAGCTCAACCAAAAAAATCATATGAGCACTTCTGGGGAAGATGACAAGGTGTCGTGTCACAGTGGGGCTTGAAGTCGGCACGTGTCTATGCGTATGATCTTGTACGTTTGAGTTTAATTCCACAAAATTGGTTTTTATTATTACTTTTATCTATATACTTGAACTGTAGTGATTGAACAAAATTTTACACGTAGGAGAAAGTTGGCTCACAATCTACCGTACTTGATGTGGCCAAGATATTCCACAGAAGGAAAGGCAAATAGATTACCTACAAGCATTCGTGAAATCTCATCGTATGTCTGTTAATGTTACTGTCATGTTTTTTGTGAATAAAATACTAATCTTTGCACCATATATATGTAATTTTTGTTACCCATTATAGGATCACATTGGTACATTGGCTTCATAGGCAACATTACCATCACAGGAGGGAGGATCCGAGACCTTCATGCGAGGCTCCCTGAATGTTGATCGTCTCTACCTTGAGCACACTGGGTATACAAGGGTAGAATCATAGGGACTAGGATCTTGGGCACCAGTCTTAGGGATGAGGCACATGCTGCTCGGGCTCCCCTTAGACACCTACCTCGTAGCTGAATGTTGATGACATAACCACCCATCTCGAGACATTGGAGGAGAGGATAGAGAGGGAGCGTGACGAGGGGTTACAGAAGGAGAAGAGACTACATCTCTTTGTTGCTGAGTTGTCCAAGAAGGTAGGAATGTCCAGTCCTACATTCTTTCTTGATTCCGACCAGTCGGATCCTGGTGCATCTGGGTCTGGTTTGGGAGGCAGTCATGGCTTAACATAGTTTACTTGGATTGTAGTATTATTTTTGTTCTATTACTTTTGGCTCATTCGCACAACTATACTTTTACGGTCATTGGATGAATGAAGTATTTTGAACTAGTTTTCATGATTATAGAAATCCATTGAAATATTAGAAAGAGTTCTGCCAAAATTTTCATTAAATATTACTCCCTTCGTTCCACAAATGTTCGCATCCCTCCTCCGACATGGAGATTCAGAAAAGTGATAACTTTAGGGATATTATGGTATTTTTTAGTAATAAATAAAGTAATAAAATATGTTAGGTGTGTTAGATATGTGTGATTTTTTTTGTAATAAAGTATATGGGGAAGGGTGATTGTGTTTGACTTTTTGCTTTTTTAGGAAGATGCAAACTTTTGTGGGACAACCCCAAAATGAAAAGTGTGTCATCTGAAATGAGACGGAGGGAGTGATTTGCTTTTTCTGCGTACTCCAATTTAATCCTCAAGTATAAGGATGTCAATTGTAGCAGCAAGCACCCAAGTTAAATTATCGATCCCACTGAGATAGCTAATTATTTATTTTACTATTAATTACTAATTAATCAGAATTGAGTAACCAATTTCCAATGTTTGTAGAGAATTAATCTAAATAACAAAATATTAAATAACTGAATTATTAAAAGCAAGGAAAAATAAAAGCAAGTTTCTAATCAAGAGATGACAAACAGTTCTAAGGTATCAGGTAGAGACCAATCAATTTGGGTTATTAAACTTACGATTGTTCATTCATGCAGTTTCACTGAAAATACAACACATATCCCTGTTATCCCACCGAATATGATTCGATTCTAAGCTAACAGTATAATTTGGTTTAAATCCTAAGGTGCGCAAATATTACCAAGCCTTATTCCTAGATACTAATCTAGCGAACAACAATACCTCCGGATGGTAAGTTTGACTAACAAGATATTTTCTGGAATTACTACAAGGTTCTATTCACTTCCTACTTGATTGTCTAATTGCATTGTTCCACTAAACTAATCAAGTATTTGATTAACCAGTTCATGAAATTAAAGTGCTTATAGCGGAGCTACTCTAATCCCTAACTGATAGACAATACCAATCATGAACGCACACAAGCTAACACAATAACCCAAGCATTATAGCGGATGTCATGAATATATTATGAAGACGTTACGAAACAGAAAAGCATGTCTTAATAAAATAAGTAAAATCAAAAGCTCAACTGCATAAAATCCCAATCTTTGGTCTAAATCCCCAAATCAATTAAATCAATCCATCAAACCTTAGGACTGTATATAAAATTAGCCCATGAGGTCACAAGCAACACTCATGGCTAAGCAATTCATACCAAAAATCAAAGTAAAAGGAAGGAAAATAAAGGAATTATGAAACCTTAGTGTAAACGTAGTCTTTCGTTCCTTCTCCGTCTCTCCAATTGCTCGATTCTCCCTCAATTAGCACTTGGAACCCTCTTGAAAGTGGATGGATGGTGAAATCAGGTTGTCAATCTGATATGGAAGGATTAGAGGTGTGAATTGATGATGGGTTATGGATGGGTCCTCTCCAATTTGTGTTTTGATCTCCCTAATTGTTTCTAGGACTGATGCAGGGCTTTTTCGCGATCAAAACTGCTTCAGAATCGCGATTTGAGGGTATATATACACTGCTGCATCGAACAGACCCCGTCTGGGCCTTGAACTGGGCTGCTCGGCACCCAGCTCGGCTTGAGCTGGGCCTGGACCTAGGCGAACAGCCTTCCATCGATCTTGCCACATCACTGAGGTCCCACCTGGACCTGACTCGGTACCATTTACCGTCGCTCGGCACCCAGCTCAGCTCGAGCGGCTCACCGAGCTGCTCCCGAGCTGGGCCGTTCTGGGTCTATTTTGCTCCTCTTCCGATCCTGCCCTGTTCTACCCTGTTTTCTGCCTTCAAAACTCACAAAAACACCTTAATAACCTTAAAATCGTGTAAATACTTAAACATACACAATTCCATGCAAAAACGATAAATTTCCTAAGCAAAACGGTGTAATGTGCACATATAAAATGCGTGAAATTCCACTCTCAACAAACCCCCAAACTTACCTGTTGCTCGTCCCGAGGCAACAACATTTAAAATCAATAGAGTAATTGAGAGAAAATTTCACAGCAGGAGACATCCAAGTCAATATAACAATTCAGAGATCATACTTCAGATGCAAAATAACCATCCATCTAAGAACATACAATTCAAATCAACTATTTCACTCATTCGGAATGCTCATCCACATGTTCTCACGGGTAGTATTTACGCTCATCGCTCAAGTGTGAGATATATACACTTCAGGGTAAGGTATTTACACTCAAAGTCAATTCAAATACACGCGTAACCATAAGCTTGGCAATCATCTCAACTCTCGACTAAATGAATAATTTCAACAATAGGATCATAAAGGTCTTGCATTAGATTGTAATGTTAGCTCTTTGGTAAAGGTAGGAAATATATGGATATCGTGACTCAATCACTAGTAGAGAATCAAAGAAGACTTACAGCTTTTCAACAAACAGTTTTACTTTCTTCTTTCTTCTTCAACACTCTTCAATGCTTCTCGCAACTTGATTACCTCCTTCACTTTCAAGCACAACTTCCTTACTTTAATTTTTTCATTTTCTCATTTCCTTTTCCTTTTTTTTCAAATAAGGGTACCAGTTTCAGGCACTACCCTTTTTCACGGGGTACCAGTTTCAGGCACTACCCCCTTCATGCAATAATTTAACCACTCTTTTCAACAAATTCTCATCACTTTCAAATTACTTCTCCTTATATTCTTCTTCATAAGGCACCAACTTGACTCCTTCAACTCTCTACTAGGTAGGAATTTTTTTAAAGGCTAGCAAATGGATCAATTGGCTAATCACGTAGGCTTCCAACAAATAAGGCTCAAAGGCTCAAAAAGGTTGACTACGGATAATTTCAATAGGTAGGATAATATTATGGCTAGTGACTAATAAACAACAAAGATGGCCTAAGATCATTTCCTATTGTTTAATCAAACACGTAGCTTCAAGCAAGATACAAAGCCAAGTTCTAGAATACGTGTGTATGAACGACACTCACAAGAATAAACTGAATCATGCGACTTGTCATGATTTTAAAAGGCTCAAAATCTCACATGGCTATCGGAATGAACGACCAATCCTAATAAAGTTACATAGCTAATCTTTCATGCACATAAATAAATTTCAAGTATCTCAATATCCAAGCACAATCTCAAACTGCTTCTCAAACACAATCACACATATAATCAAGTGCTAAGAAAAATCAGAAAATCATCCTAGAGAACCAAAAATTGACTACACCGACACTAGGATTAACACAAAACAAAACACGAAACCTGGCAAATCGCAAAAAATCAAACTCTCAACACTCTCGAATAAATCGACAATATTAAAAATCCGCAAAAAATTGACTCTCCAAGCAACAACACAATGCAAAAATTCTATTTCGGTACTACAAGATTTACTACAAGACAAGGTATGTACGTAACCTCCCCCCAAACTTAGATCAAACAAAGTAAGAAACTAAGTTTGCAAAGAAGTATATACCGTAGTCGAGCAATACCTAATAAAATTCTTACACCAACACAGACATATAAAAGCAATTAAAACGGGAGGGACAGCCCCCAACAAGCGCTCATGTTTAACGTCGGAGAGTCACGACGGGATACCTCTTTTTGCCTACGGGATCGAAGGACAGCTCTCTCGCATTCGTACCTTAAGGTACTTCTTTCCTCTCTTATTTACTTCACCAATCATCTCACCCTTCTTTGTCACTCCAACATGATCCTTTGAATTCTTTTCCTCCCATGACTGTCTTGAGTCCTTCTTGTCAATCCTCCACTCAATTGTAGGCTCAACCTGTGTAGCAAAACAAGGATCAAACAAGTTAGAATTTTCAACAATATGAGAATAAAAATCCGGAGGTATGTTCGGAGGCTTCAAATATGGATCATCCATCTTTACTGCAACTAAAAGATTATCAAATATCTCATTAGAGTTAGTAGTAGGAAAAGTAAAAGATACGTCTGGTCCTGCGATCTCCTCTACCACTTCAATGCTTTGGCTCTTTTGCTTCTCTTCCTTAGCAGCAGGCTTCATCCCCACTTCAACAGTGGACCTCTTATTCCGATTCACACTAGCATTGCCCAATGAAAATAGCTTCTCAAGATAATCAATACATGCATCATTAGACAAATTCTCAAACTCTGCATCAGAAAGGATAAAGTTCTCATCATGCTCTGTGTCCACTACATCCACAGACTTGCACTGCTGCTGATCCGTGGGCCACTGCATCTCCTTATTCAAAGAAAAGACAATCTCCTTATCATCAGCCCTAAGCCTCAACTCTCCTTTGAACACATCAATCAGAGCCCTTCCAGTTGCAAGGAATGGACGCCCCAAGATCAGAGGCGCACCATCCTTTTCATCCTCCATGTCAAGTACAAGGAAATCCACAGGAAAAGTCAAATTCGACACCTTCACTAGCACATCTTCAATCACTCCCTCGGGGTATGTCAACGATCGATCTGCTAACTGTAGGGCAACAGACGCATATTTCAACTCCCCCAAACCAAGCTTCTTGAACACTGATAAAGACATCAAATTTATACTGGCTCCTAAATCACACAGTGCTCTCCTAGATGGTCCTTTTCCAATCTCACAGGGAATGATGAAGCTCCCTGGATCCTTCAATTTTTCTAGAAGCTTTTTCTGAATAATAGAGCTGCAGTTCTCTGTCAAATTCACTGTCTCTACACTGTTAAGCTTTCTCTTTCTGGAGATAAGTTCCTTGATGAACCTTGAATAATGTGGCATCTCTTCCAATGCTTCCGAGAAAGGAATAGTGACTTGGACATCCCTCATAACATCAGTGAACTTACGGAACTTCTCATCAAGGCTTTTTGACATGAATCTTTGAGGGAAAGGAATTGGTACCTTTGTAATTGGAAGTCCCAAACTATCTTTCTCGAATACCTATTCCGCTTCTCTCAGTTTCTTCGCTCTCTGCCACTTCTTATCAGAAATTTCCAGATCAGATTGACTCTGTACAGAATTCGGACGTGCAGAAAACCCTGAAGGGCAGCTCGCCGGCTTGCTCGGCTCGAGCGGAGGTCGAGCAGTGCCGAGCTGGGTCCCACCTGAACTGGAAGACACGTCGGAACTAGCCAGAGTCCCGCTCGGCAGCATCTGAACCTGCTCGGCAGTATGCTCGAGCCAAGCCGGTAGCCGAGCGGCGTCTAATCGGTCCTGCTCCATCCCTGTTTCATACTGCTTCTGTTCTGTGACGTCCTGCATCAGTTTTGGACCTTTGCAATGCTTCTCGGATCTCAACGTGATCGCATTAACACTCTCCTTTGGGTTGATTTCCGTATCCGAAGGAAACTTTCCTTTCTGCAACTGCACTTGCTGCTGATTTACTGTAGTGGA
Source organism: Pogostemon cablin (assembly GCA_023678885.1). Classification (NCBI taxonomy): domain Eukaryota; kingdom Viridiplantae; phylum Streptophyta; class Magnoliopsida; order Lamiales; family Lamiaceae; genus Pogostemon; species Pogostemon cablin. The sequence goes on from CM042963.1 coordinate 30,883,198, forward strand.
TATCTGTCCTATGGTATATGACAAATTCTTCAACTGCTTGTTCACTTCCTCATTCTGTTTGGTCATATTCGAGTCCATGAGAACAATGCAGTTATTGATCTTGTTTATGTCGGCATCATTCTACTTCATGTATCTTGCTAACACATCGTCAATACTGGACTTCCCTTCTTCAGTCTTAGCGCCATGATCAAAATTAGGAGGATATGGAACTGCATTATTCGGATTTGAATAAGAGAAGTTCTCATGCCTCTGATTCTGCCAATTGCCTCCTTGATTATTAGGACCTCCCCATTGGATATTCCTCTGGTTCGAATTACCTTGAGGGTACCTATTTCCTTGCCAATTTTGAGGAGCTCTCGAACCCTGAAGACTCTGCCCCATAGCCCAATTATCATCCTCGACCTCTTGAAGGTTCATCACCACATCATCACTTGCAGACCCTCGGTTGCCTCCCCCATTATTACCTGATATCAGAGTAATCAGGTTCTTATTCATCTGTTCCAATTGAGCGACAACCTTATCATTCTTATCAGCTTCAGAAAATTTCTCTTCAACCTTTGCTACTTTACCAAGTATATAAGTCCCTCGGATCCTCTCAGATGGCCAATCCCTTGAGTTCAAAGAGATATCATCAAATAATTTCTCTATGGCATTGGATGTTTTGCCAAAAATTTTTCCTCCCTCAGAAGCATCAACCAACACTCTAGATTCGTTGTCAAGGCCATTATAGAAGACACTGATGAGTTGAGACTTTTTGAATCCATGCTGTGGGCATCTCCTCAACGCATCAGTAAACCTTTCCCAAGCCTCTCCAAACGACTCATCTCTCCGCTGCTTGAATTGATTGATCTCCTGTTTCAGTAAAAGAACCTTTCCTGGTGGCATAAATCGATCCACGAACAACTGCTGCAACTCAGTCCAGTTTGAGCAACTGTCTCCCTTTAGCTTATCATACCACTCCCTTGCCTTATCAACCAATGAAAACTGAAAAAGCCTCATCTTCCATCTATCATTAGTAGCATCAACAGTTTTCACTGTATCCATATAGCTGTTGGAACGCTTAAGATGGCCATAGGGCTCATAAAAAATGCCTCTGGCAAAGGGGTTTTTCTCCACCATATGAATCAGGGCTGGCCTTATATCGTTCGTTTCATCAGCTTGAACGGCTCCAACTACGCCTGATCCTCCTAGATTGGTGGACTTGAATGTCTCTCGGATGACGATGTCATCCTCATCGACTCTTTCTCCCATTGATGCTGTTTCAGGTTCTGTCTCAGATTCTGATTCAAACTCCGATTCAGTCTCTTCTAGGATATCCTGATTCTCAATCTGCACTTCTTCCTCCTCTAAAATTGCCTTAGGAGGTGCTTTGGTATTCTTTGATTTTACTCTTCTTTTCCTCGCAGAAGCTTCAATTTCCGGATCAAATTCAAGATCTTGTGCTCTCGTCTTTGACCTAGTTTGCATGCAACTTCAAGAAAAATCCAAAGTAAAACAATTAAATCCCAAAGAAAATATTCTAATTAACTAAGTAATAAAAGAAAATAAATAATTAAAACTGTCCCCGGCACAACGGCGCCAAAAACTTGATAGGCTTTTTCTACGCACTCCAATTCAATCCTCAAGTATAAGGATGTCAATTGTAGCAGCAAGCACCCAAGTTAAATTATCGATCCCACTGAGACAGCTAATTATTTATTTTACTATTAATTACTAATTAATCAGAATTGAGTAACCAATTTCCAATGTTTGTAGAGAATTAATCTAAATAACAAAATATTAAATAACTGAATTATTAAAAGCAAGGAAAAATAAAAGTAAGTTTCGAATCAAGAGATGACAAACAGTTTTAAGGTATCAGTTAGAGACCAATCAATTTGGGTTATTAAACTTACGATTGTTCATTCATGCAGTTTCACTGAAAATACATCACATATCCCTGTTATCCCACCGAATATGATTCGATTCTAAGCTAACAGTATAATCTGGTTTAAATCCTAAGGTGCGCAAATATTACCAAACCTTATTCCTAGATACTAATCCAGCGAACAACAATACCTCCGGATGGTAAGTTTGACTAACAAGATATTTTCTGGAATTACTACAAGGTTCTATTCACTTCCTACTTGATTGTCTAATTGCATTGTTCCACTAAACTAATCAAGTATTTGATTAACCAGTTCATGAAATTAAAGTGCTTATAGCGGAGCTACTCTAATCCCTAACTGATAGACAATACCAATCATGAACGCACACAAGCTTACACAATAACCCAAGCATTATAGCGGATGTCATGAATATATTATGAAGACGTTACGAAGCAGAAAAGCATGTCTTAATAAAATAAGTAAAATCAAAAGCTCAATTGCATAAAATCCCAATCTTTGGTCTAAATCCCCAAATCAATTAAATCAATCCATCAAACCTTAGGACTGTATATAAAATTAGCCCATGAGGTCACAAGCAACACTCATGGCTAAGCAATTCATACCAAAAATCAAAGTAAAAGGAAGGAAAAGAAAGGAATTATGAAACCCTAGTGTAAACGTAGTCTTTCGTTCCTTCTCGTCTCTCCAATTGCTCGATTCTCCCTCAATTAGCACTCTTGAAAGTGGATGGATGGTGAAATCAGGTTGCCAATCTGATATGGAAGGATTAGAGGTGTGAATTGATGATGGGTTATGGATGGGTCCTCTCCAATTTGTGTTTTGATCTCTCTAATTGTTCCTAGGAGAATCGCGATTTGAGGGTATATATACACTGCTGCATCGAACAGACCCCGTCTGGGCCCTGAACTGGGCCGCTCGGCACCCAGCTCGGCTCGAGCTGGGCCTGGACCCAGCCGAGCGGCCTTCCATCGATCTTGCCACATCACTGGGGTCCCACTTGGACCTGACTCGGTACCGTTTATCGTCGCTCAGCACCCAGCTCGGCTCGAGCGGCTCGCCGAGCTGCTCCCGAGCTGGGCCGTTCTGGGTCTGTTTTGCTCCTCTTCCGATCCTGCCCTATTCTACCCTGTTTCCTGCCTTCAAAACTCACAAAAACACCTTAATAACCTTAATATCGTGTAAATACTTAAACATACACAATTCCATGCAAAAACGATAAATTTCCTAAGCAAAACGGTGTAATGTGCACACATAAAATGCGTGAAATTCCACTCTCAACAGGGAGCATACTACATTATAGTTGATTATGAATTATAACTTAAATTCCAAGAAATATTGGAATGATATTTAAAAACACAAGTTTATATAAATATGATGAAATTTATTATAAAGTTATACAAAATCATTTAATGTTAATTAGTGTTGTTAGTTAATTATTCTATTACTAATTAGTATTAGATAATACTTCTTAGATTTATTAATGTGATAGAATATCAAAGTATTTTTTTCATAAGTGAGTCGAGTACTGTGATTTTAGAAGAGAGATAAGAACAATATGTCAAGAGATAATAAATTTGTTACACATTTGTGAATATCAAGAGATTATTCAAGAGATATTCACATTATATAAATGTAAATTGTAATATTAATACACTTAAACATTATTATAATTGAAATATACTTATAAAATATAAGGACTATTCTAATTTAACTATGAAATATACATGTATAAAATAATCCCGCGTGCTACACAGGTTACATGCTAGTATTATAGTATATTGTATTATATTAGTATTGAAAATAAATATATTTACACTTAATAAGTGTGAAGATATGTATGGGACGGAAGGAGTACAACATATATTAAGTAATATAGATAATAATATAAAATATATATATAAGATGAAATTTTACTATAATATATAATATAAATAACAAGAAACTTTTACTTTTTTAGTTGATACTGTTGGCGTTCGATCATTTGATTAACGTGAACCGTTAGGGTTCCATGCGTTTCTTAATCAGCGGAAGAAAGAAACATAGAAATGTATTACCTTTCACCAGGGTATGTTGAAGAAGATGAAGAATTCTCACCGGCAGCATGCGCAGCCTCATCATTTTGGGCATAACACTCTCATCTGATCTCAGATTTGAGTGATCTATACGCCAAAACGATCTTCTCTTCAGTGGCTTTCCAAAGGTATATCACACATTCAGTTCTGAATTTCACACAATTTTATAAAAATCATGGAATTTGATGAACAGTAGCAGCAAACAACCTCTTGATCTTCTGCTATATTCCCAAGTCCAATCTTGACGTCGTGTGGACGACGATCCTCAAGATCTTCTCTATCTGCTATTCCCTCACCCTCCTCACAATATTAGGCGTGTATCAATTAGAATTTCTGGATAGTTGTGATGACTTATATATGGGCTACAGCAGGGACCAGGAGGATAAATTAGAGTTGGGCCTCCATTTGGCTTAAGTATCCAAGCTTAGCCCAAAGCTTATACTTAAGTCCAATAATAATAATATATACCACTAAAATATTATTACTGCACCACCGTTCTAAAATCATAATTACGTTATGGGCTCCTTCTTATTATGAGCCCGTTAGTCTCCTCATGTTTAAGATATACAACGTCCATTAATTAATTAAGTTACTGGCAACTCCATTAATTAATATCTCATCCGAGAGTAGTACCACTCAACCTCATTATCATGCCAGAATAAATCCACCTACAGGGTTTACATAATAATCCTTATGAGCTCCTCAAGGGGACATCATCAACCTATATCGGACATGGATTCCTTCTACAATCAACAATACACCATAGAGACAGCACTATTTCTCAACTCACCGAGTTTGTTGATTTAATTATATGTAAATCTCACCCATTGATGAATCAAAGAAATACATACTATCTTACGTGTCGAGGTTATTGTATAGGAATTAAGAGTACGAGCATCCATAATAACTGAGATCAAGTTCTTCTATATAGTCAATATAAGACGAACGATCTCAAGTGGTCCTACTCAATATACACAAAGCATACTAATGTGATTCTATAGTCAAGACAAACTAATACCAAATCACACTACAAACATCCCGATAGAGAGTCCCCGTCTATTTCGGTTGTGAACATCTATTTATATTTTATAAGGAAACCGATAATATGATCTTTCGCGTGTTGTCGCACAACATATTATCTACAGTATAGTATGTGGACTATTGCATCGTACATATAAATAAATTATAAGACGCAATCCATTTGATCATTGATTCTCATTTCAAATAAACTGTTAAAATATTGTTCATACTAAAGGTAGACTTTTAGTATACAATCCAACAGATACCATATTAATATATTTACATTAATCAATATTACTACTATATTTATGTTGAAATTTGATTGATGTCATTTTAATACAAAATAATTGAATATATAAAATATTTGTTACAAAATAACACAAACCAAGTCTAGCCAAATTGGCTAAACACATGCGCACAAGCGCTCCTACTACTCATCCGCCCAAGTTCGAATCCCCTTGGGGGGGGCGGACTCTCAATAAATATATTTTGAGAAGTTATAAAGTGATTGAAATGCAACGTCACAACAATCAAAAATATATTTCAGAATAAATTTAAAATTCTAATATTTTTTATGGAAAAAATTCGTCACAAAGTCCGTCACAAACACAAAAAGTGATTAAAAGAACCTATCATAAAATCTGTCACAAATTTTGATGGGACCGTCATAACAACTTTGTGACGCATGTTCGGATAATGGGTATTTTTCCGTCACAAAATTTATCACAACATCCGTCAGTCTGTCATTGTCGGACAACTTTTTTGTAATGTGAGTTAGGTAACACACTCTGAATCCTCTAAGTTTTTCTTTAAGACAAGCTAGAAATAGTTTTGGCAGTTAACTTTAAGGTGGTAAGCGAATCAAATCAAACTTGTTTATTATTCTTAACGAGTCAAACCAAACTTAAAATTTGAGCACAAATAGCTTATATATATCAAACTAAATTCAAGTTTAAGAGTATTCGGCTCAAAGGGGCTAAGTTCAGAGTTATTTAGTACAGTAAGAATTGCTCAATGACAAAAAGGTTCCAAAACTGACATATTTAGTCCTATAGGAATTTTAAAAAAGGCAACTTACATATTTGATTCCATAATTTGCAAAAATAATTCTAAAAATAAAAATTCATATTTTATTAAACTTCCACCAGATTTAAGTTATTATCCACACTTTCAAAATGATATCAGAGCCCTAGGTTTATTAATTTATGAAATGAAAATATTTATTACACACTCATACTACTTAAACAAGAGAAGATAATCTTGGACTACTGCCCGAAACCCGTACCCTTCTATTTTTCTGCAACCTTGATCTCCATAATTTCTGACAAGAAATAGTAGCAGCATCCTGTACACCCAGCGTAGGAAATGAACTAGGGTTGTGTTGAGGTCCACTGAAGGAACGGGATTGAACCATCATACTGCGGGGCGCGTGGTTAGCTGTGAGAAGCAACTATAAAACCTCCCGAATACCCGGTGGATTGACGGTCAAAGAAGGTACTGTTACTATTTTAAGTTGGTTAGTTATGAGATTAATATTGTTTAATTAATGTACGGAAGCATGTTGGGCCTGATATGGTCGTAATGGACTATGTCTATTTTGAAAGACAGAAAATAATATAATCTGATAGTTTATAATAATATAAGTTAATTTGGGATGAAAATTTTCTAAAATTATAGTTATAATATTCTTATGGGATCAAAACTACTAGCTATGGGACCAGTAGATTCCTACGAGACTAAAATTGTACTGAAAAAAATTTTATGGGACCAAATGTGACATTTTCCTGCTCAAAAGTTTGTAAACATATTCGTTAATAAGTTTGTTAATGGCTCGTAAATGCGTTCGTAAATTTTATTATTTTGTTTAAATAGTATATATTATTATTTATTTATTAATATTTAATAATTAAATATTTATATTAAAAAATATGATAATAGTTTAAGTGATTATTTAAATATTTTAACTTTTATTATATCTTTTGTTGGTTTATTTATTGAAATTTATAAATATTGTTATATATTCATCAATTAAATGTTATTTTAATTTTCAAATAAAAATATTTATATGTCTATAAACAAATATTCATGAAAAAGTTATTTTATTTGCTTGTAACAAACAATCTCAATTCGAGTTCGAGTTTATTTTAAGATGAGTTTGAAGTCGGACTTGTGTTCGATTCCTTAGGCGATGTTTGTTTTCGATTTTTAAAATCAGGAAAGGACTTCAAAATTCACACAAAACCACCTCTATATACACCTACAACACTACAAAAAAAGTATTTTTTAGCAATCGAATTATCAACGGAATTCAATCCGTTGCTAATTACCAATGGATTAGCAACAAAAATAACATTTTTATTTTAGCAACGGAATGCCAACGGAATTATTCATTATTTTAGCAATGGAATTCAATTCGTTGCTAATTACCAACGGATTACCAAGGGAATCATTATATAAATTACCAACGGAATTATAAGCAACAGATTACCAACGGAATTATTTAGCAACGGAATTGATTTTTCGTTGCTAAAAATTTACCAACCACCACTTTACCAACGGAATTTTACCAACAGATTCCGTTGCTAATCCGTTGGTAAGCCAATTTAACAATGAAATTAAGAATTTTACCAATGGAATATTCCGTTGCTAAAAATCAGTTTTTTATAGTGCAAAAACCCTATAATCCTCAACCTATATTCACTCTCTTCATTTAATATTTATTCTCTCTTTATCTCTCCTATCTCCTCTCTTTTTTAATATGAATTAATATTTTCTTACACATTGATTTGATATAAAGTTAAAATCTACCCTATCAAAAACTCAAAACAAACATACATCACTATTCATTAATTTTTAACGGTAAAGCATGACGGATATAATCTATCCAGATAGAAATATTAATTGCATGTCTATAATTACTAATCTAACCTTTTGTTCTTTATTTATTAAATAACTAAATAATAGACTTATCTCACCTAATGATCTCTAACATTTACTATACTACGTCAATTTCCACCACATTTACATCACTTTATAATTGATCCAAACAAAAAAAATTATAAATAATAAATATATGACAAAAAAAAATATGTATCCATAATAAATTTGTATTTTCTATAATTTACGTTTAACTATATATATAAAATTTTTAAATAAATAAACTAAAAGAAAGGATAATTACGAATTATTTTATTAACTGGTTTAGTAATTTAAATTTCTTTTTGAAACAAACTTTTTTAAAAATAAACTAGAAGAAAGAATTAGCTTCAAAATTTCTCAAAAAGAAGTTAATTTTGTAAAATTAAAATTTAATGGTTAAAGTGTAAATTTAAAACTCAACGGATTTGAATTTAATTTCAAATAAGTGTTGTATTTCAGACTCTGACTAGTGGGCACCTGGTGCACCGGTGTACCTGGACGATCTCAGCCATTAGATCAATCTTTAATATAATTTCTACCATTAACTAAATTAAATAATTAAAAAATAAAAATGAAAAACTACCCACTATCCCCCACCTTTCAACCTATAGATCATGAGTGCACCCCAGAATAACCCTGTATTTCATTATATTTTAACAAAAACTACATGAAATATTTAATTAATATGATAATTTAAAGAAAATAAATTTTGTTCATTATATATATATATATATATCACTTGTTCATTGGCTTGAAGAAATGAGAAGTATGGGCGTTCGGGGAAATTAACAACTACTCCATCCGTCCCATAGAAGTTGAAACACTTTCCTTTTTGGTTTGTGCCATTAAAGTTAACACATTTCCTTTTTAATATATGAGACCACACAAAAATAATTAATCTATTCTTATGAAGCCCACATATCACCTCTAATACAACTACCCACTACACATTAAATATTATTTCTCTCATTTCACTTTACATTAAATTATTATGCTCTTTAATCTCCGTGTCCAAAAAAAATGTGTCATCTTCTCCGGGACGGAGGGAGTAATATTTACCGATTAAAAAATACATATATTATATCTTATCTTATATATACTAATTACGAATACGCTACTATAAATAACTTTTTAAAAGTATGTCACAACATGGTTAAATTTCGTATATTTTTTATTTTTTATTTTAATATTACATATATAATCTTTCTTCTTTTATTTATTATTATTATTATTATTATTATTATTATTATTATTATTCATGTATATATTTTTAAATCATATATATCTATAAATTAAAATCACCTTTAATCATATTTTTTTATTAAAAATAGATAATTAAGTCAATCAATAAAAATATATTCAATTATTAATTTATTTTTTTATTTTTATTCTTTCTTGATTACAAATAGATAATTAAACCAAACAATAAAAAGCATATATATCTTTAAAAAACTATATAATTAGAGCAAAAAATAATTAATATGCATAATCACGCATACTAAATCTTTAGGGCTATTCATGTTTAATCAGTTGAACTACAAACAAATGTCGGAACCGATTTGAAATATCCCTAAAAATATTTTTTTTAGATTGAATAAGTTTGAACCAATCAAAATAAAAAAAATTGGTTGAACCGGGTTCTCCTTATCTTATTCAATCAAGGTTTACCCTCTTTGTTCTTGAAGATGTGTGAGTGGGGATATCGCTTTTGCCATGGGAGCTTCGGTGTGAAAGAGCATAACTATGAAAGGGCATCTTCACGGAGAATTCAATTTCACCAGGTCCATATCGGAGATAGCGAGGTAGTCATTACACCATTCGTGTAGGTCGCACTTATGCGACAAGGAATTTCACTACCTTAGGACCGTTAGAGTTACGGCCGCCGTTCCATTATATATATATATATATATATATATATATATATATATATATATATATATATATATATATAATTTTGAATTTTTTTTTCAATTTTTGTTTTGTATATTTTAGAACATACTAATAATAATGAATTATGATATTGAGTAATATATAAACTAGGTAGGAAGTATGAATTGTTGTATGAGCTATAAATATTTACAGTATTTAATTATATTTTTATTTTGAATTATTAAAAAGTAAAAAACTAATTAAAATAAATAAAATGATCTAACTCAAGTATTGCTATTCAGTAAGACAAAGATTTGTGTGAGATCGCACCGACTCACGGAGGGCTTCTATAAAAAAACTGATAATATTTTTAATGAAAAGCGATACTCAATTGATAAAAAGTGATAAATGTGGAGTGAATTATTTCATAAATAATTTATAATATAATTAAAAAAGTGACAATATATTTTTTTTAAAATAATAATATTTTAAAAGTTATAACTAATTAAAGAAATATAAAATTATCCCATCATCATAATATAATATCGTACAAAACTCCCCATTCAGTAATTGTACTGTTTTTTTTAAACATTTCTTTACATTTAATGATTACTCAATAAATGAAAAAGAATAAATAAAAAAATCTTGTCAGTTCATCTCCACATTCATTCACACATAATACGTGAAAATTTGATTTATTTAATTTAATACTCCCTCCGCGTTAAATTTTATGATTTACATTTATTTATTTTAAGTGTGTGATACACACAAAATAATTATTTATTTCATAAACCCCACACGCAATATTAATATAATCACCCGCTACACATTAAATAATATATTTATAAACATATTATCTATCAAAATATTATACTCCATCTCTTAATCTCCGTGTAAAAAGCAAACGTCAATATTAGCGCTGGACAAAGGGAGTATAATTTTTTTAAAAATACCATGTCTTCAAGTTTTTAAATTGAAAAATACTTCCTCCGTCCCAGGTTAAGGGGGCCATTTTTCTATTTTGGTCGTCTCACCCAAAGGGTCCCCTTTCCTTTTTTACACACATGGGACCCACACACCTCCTCTAATACAATAAAATATGGGGCTCATACTCTTACTAATACAACTATCCACAACACTTTAAATAATAATATTCCTTAATCTACGTATCAAAAAGCAAATGACCCTCTTGCGTTGGGATGGAGGGAGTATATATTATCCATAATATTTGTCAAATATATATATATTTTTTATGAGCTTATCTCTAATGAATTTGTTGTATGGTAATATGAAAAATTATTCTTTAAAATAATGAATTAATACTCTCTACCTATATTTATCTCAACATAATTGTAAAAAATTCTTTTATATAATAGAATGTGAATAGGAGTAATATTCTAATTATAAAGTGCAATAATTTATTATTTTAAAAAATATTTTTTATGTATTATGAAGTAAAATCCAGCTGTATGTATACCTGGGTGTAAGGATTGATTCGTCTTTATTTATATATTAATTATTAAAGTATAATATTTTACTATATCATTAATTTTAATAAAATAAATTATAATTCTTAGAATAATGCATATTTATCGGAGGATAAAATGTTTAATTTATTATTTTTAAAATTATAAGAATAACTAATATATATATATAACTTTCATTTGTGTAATTAATAATTTAATACGTCATGTATAATGCTAAAACAAAAAATAAATTCGGTTAAAATCTAGATGAAATGATCCCTATTTTCATATTATTTAGTAAAATATTACTAAGCTAAAAACAAATTTTGGTGAATTTAGTAGAAATAATTATAAAATATAATGCTATTCCATATTATTTGAGTAAATATCATTTTATATGTTAAAATAATTACAATTAGTAAAATTCTAATTAAATTAAAAAATGTTGATTGTATGTTAGAAAATTTTAAAAGTATTGAATAAGATAAAAAAAATTAAACGATAACTTTTATATAACTTAATAACATACTAATAAACAGAAAATTTAATATATTTAACGAATAAAAAATTACTTTTAATTTTATACTTAAGTAACACTGCCAAATCAAAAAATTTTGTTGTACAAATTAAATTACTCCAATAATACATGGAGAAAAGTTTTGAAAATTCAATGCAATAACTTTCATAATTAGTTCTTGAAACTATACAAAACTTTAATAAATGCATGTTGGAAAATGATATCAAATTAAAAGAGGAGGGAAAGGATAGTTTTGTAACATTCTACATATCTTACCCCTATCATTATATCTAAATTACAATAATAGCACATTCTATTTGACTAGATTCTAGCCATTTAACATCGTTCAATTTTTAAAACCCAAAATCTCAATTCCATTCCTTAACCAAACATCACCCCATTAAACATGCTCAAACTTGGGTTCCCTGAAATCGATTGGATTATATTTTTAGTTAATTCTATCGAGATTACTGTGATGTTTGCTTTTCTACATTTAGATAAGCTAAATCTAGGCTGTGAATGTGTCATCCAATCATATCCGAACACCTCACATAAAATTTAATAATTAGAATAAAGATAGTATTAAAGAAATGAAAATTCAATATTCCAAGCACCTTGGTTCGTGCCACGTGTTATTGTGGGCAGTAAAGGTTGTACTGTTATGATTTGCTGTTCCAATGAGGAAAGAATTCCAAAAGTCATATTCTAGAAAAACAGGTTTTAATTATTTATTTACTGCTTTTTATGGCATAGAGCATAATTTATTCGAAAATGTTTGCACCAGTAATAAAGATTTATATTTTAAGGGATTAACGCAGTACGGTTTAATCAAATTTTTTTTGATGAAATTTAAATGGTTTATTATGAACTATTCAGTTATATGATTAATTTTAAATCACAGATTTTTAATTATAATTTATTATTAATGATATGTTGTTTAAAGATTTCTTTAATAACATAGTACTCCATCCCTCACATCGAAATGTCCTCATTTTACTATATTGGACGTCTCATTTAAAGATTTTTATTTTCCCCATTTAGTAAAAGGGCCCCACATATATGACCCACTCCTCACTATTAATACAACTATCTACTACACATAAAATAATAATACTCCTTGATCCACGTGCTAAAAGCAAATTGGAGCCTATAGTCGAAACAGAGGGAGTATATAAGTACAAATTATATAAAATTTTTATAAATAGAAATATATGTTTAAAAATAATAAAACAAAGTTTCTTGTGACACTGTACTATGTGAGACAATTTGTAACACGTAATAAAGTCTGAATGTTATATAAATAAAGTATGTTTATCGTTTATTAAAGTATCTCTATCTAAATTTTGATAAATTATGCATTAAAATACAATTTTAATTAGAGTGTTATAATATGACTTTATACAAATATATAAGTATCGATAAGCATACTTCACCTATATAATAAACATATTTTAATAATAGATCAATTAATCTCATAATTTGTTTCATATATATTCATTTCATAGTGTCCTTAAAAGAATATTATGCTGTACAATTATTATACTTCCTCCGTCTCATTCTTATGGTTACGTTTGCTTTTTGCACGTGGATTAATGAATATAGTATTTTAATGTGTATTGAGGTGAGAGAAATAATATTTTAATGTAAAGTGGGTAGGTGTATTAGTGTGATGTGTTGACCCATGGAGAGAGAAATAATTAATTTGTGTGGGTCCCATATGCTAAAAAGGGAAATGTAACCATTAGGATGAGACGTCCAAAAAGGAAATATGTAACCATTAGGATGGGACGGAGGGAGTATATATTATTTTGTATATATGAGTAATTTTAAAATTTTGCATATAAATTTTTAAAATGATAAATTATTTTTTAAAATAAAAAATAAACATGGCGTGGAACATCATAATATTAGTGTAGTTACTAATAATATTATTTTATGATTGTATCCTATTAGTTACTAATAATATTATTATATGATGTATCCTATGATATTAATGGATTTTAATCTGTATTCAGTGAGGAAATAAATTTAATACGGGGAGTAGGGCACTAGGAGCGGATTTTCTAATATAAATGGAGTTTGTCTTACGAAATTAGATATGTGAAACTACATCACACAAATGTTTGTCTTATTCATAAAGTTTCACTGCTCATTTTATAAGATTTATTTAAGTACTGTGAAAGAACTTGAGAGTATGAAATTTTATTAATTCAAAAGCTTGAAAAATAGATAAAGTAATTATATCACAAAATTAATAACCCTACAGCTCTAGAACCCAACTTATTTAACCTGAAGATTTATGTGCACATTTACGTGAGAATTACTCACATAAGATTGTTTTATATTTTTATAAATAATAACTATTTTTTATAAAAAAAATCATTATTTTTATTTTATTCTACGAGTTATTCATGAAAAAATAATGAAAAATTCATTGAACCACTTTCATTTTACTTACATTCGTATCACTTTTAATTATATTTTTATTAAAATATTATACTCCCTTGGGCCTCTATCCTATAAATAAATTCACACTTTCTATTTTTGTTTGTCTTATAAACAAGTTCATACCCCCAAATAAAAAAACACACACAAATCAATAACCACACAACATACTTTAATTTCAAAATTGTCACCCCTTTACAACTCACATGACTTACTTTATAATTTATTTATTACATCAAAATACCAAACTACCCCTAAAAGTATAGTAAAAAGCAACTTTTTCTTAAACTTTATATCTACAGTAACCGAGAACTTCTCTTTGAGACGGAGTGAGTAATTTTTTATTCGTCTCATTTAATTATTTTTTACAACGATGCCACATAAGGATTTGTTGAGATTTATGTACTTTTGTAAATTGAATAACTCAAGATGGAATTATATACTATCCTCTCACCACAGTTTTCACACCTCCATTGTAAATTACATATGAGATGTAAAAATTGTGATTGAATGGAGGGAGTAAGTGTATTTTACATTATGAAAATAGTAATCCTCCATTCGCTTTTAAGAATATCATTTTTCCATTTTGGACGCCCGCCCCCAAGGGTCTCGTTTCTTTTTTTATACATACACCACTAATACAAACTAAAAAATTAGACCCACACCTCCACTAATACAACTATTCACTACACATTAAATAACAATACTCCATAATCTCCGTGCCCAAAAATAAATGACATCCTTAAATTCGGACGGAGAGAGTATTTGATTACGAAATAAATTGGGCAACTCATGTGAAACTGTTTTAATGTTTTTTTAAATAATTATCCCTTTATATTAAAGTTGATATAATTTTTTTATTAAAAAATGTTACTGCCTCCATTTGCTGCCGACAAAGTTTATATTTTGAGCGTCCGCGCCAAATGTATAAATTTTTATTTTTAAACCCATGAGACTCATACACATCACTAAATAATAAATATATGGGACCTACACGCCTACTAATACAACTACCCACTACACATTAAATAATGATATTTCTTTAATCACATGCAAAAAGCAAAAATCTATACATATTCAGCTGACGGAAAGAATATTTGTTTATAACACAAATAATTTATTGCAGCACTATAATTTCTCATTAGGTTGAGTATCACTTTTTATTTATAATATTATCACTTTTTCATCTCAAAGAAGTCTTTTCAAGCGAGGTCTCACATAAGCATTTGCTAATAAAAATATACTCTTTGCCACATAGAAATCCAGGTAAAAAGGAAGCAGATGCCGAAAAAGAAATAAAGGAAAATGAGTATTTACAATTTACAAGAGCCAGACCCTGCAAGCAAACAGCATAACTAGATCTTACTTAAAGATCATGGAATTAGCTTAATGATCACCAAGGAGATCGAGAACTCCGAATTTGTGTATGTAGTAAATTAGCTTAATCACCGATCCAAAGGGAGAGAGCAGCGGTGGTATCAAGCCTCCATGCAATCCCTCCACACTCCATCCGCCACACATCACATGGCACCGTTCTACACATTTTCTCTTTACCGCACGTGACCACCCTTACCCTGCACGTGAACGCCGCACTCCCTACCGGCAGCGCCACCCCTGACTCCACCATCACCTTCTCCCCCCCTTTTCCCGATACCATTCGCCGATACGCTGCGTTCGTCCACATCACCCTATTCAACCCATCAGATATAAACCCTGGACACGTGTCAGCTTCCAAATCCCTAACCATTTCCTCATCCGTACGCCCCATCCCGTAAGGGTAACCATCCACCAACCATATCTCCGTCACGCATTCAACCTTCACCCACGACCCCACCACCGGATCCACCGCACCATCATAATTTCCACCATTTTCTTCAAATCTGAGCATCGGAGCTTCTTTCACGACTGGTGTCTCCGGAAGCAACGTCAAAGTCTTGATGTTATTGACACCCCCGGTCACCGACCCACCGGAGTCGGCTTTTTCCGACGATATCTTCTTCTTCTTCCTATTGTTGTTTCTCCTGCCAACACTAACTTTACTACCACCTTTAGCGACACCGACAAGGCGTCTTCTCCCAGAACCTCGTTTGAGTGGGGCGGTGGTGTTCTCCGGCGCGGTGGAGTCGCTGCCGGAAGCTGATCTGCTAACAGAAGCTGGTTTGGGAGCTATGGGACGAAACCTCAGCAGGATCCTGTCCATCTTAGACACATCGTATGCCCCTCCACCTTTATACCTCGCTATACAGCATCCTCTTCCTCCTCTTTGAACCATGTTTTTTCTCTTAGATAACTACACTTTCTTTTTTATCAACCCCAAAATGGTGCCCTAAACAAGTGAGAACAGGGTATTGATTTATAACAAGGGTAGAGAGGTTCACACGTGTCTGGAAAAGTTCTCATTTTCGCAAGTGTTAAAGAAACGATTGGTGTGTAGGGTGGTACGTGGCTACGCAGAGTGGGGCTCATGACAGTAGGCTCTAGACACCAATTAGGATAAAAAGAGGTGGGACGTATACGACAACCATTAGAAAAGGAGAGCGTGGCAGCTACAAGAGGGGGTTGTATGCCTGGGGCATCGTGTACGGTGGTGGAAGTTCCAGAAAGGGCATTACGTGTTGGACTAGGATTCGACAGAGTACCAGTACGCGAGGAGGAATCTTTGTGATTGCGCCACATGGATAGACTAGAAGTGGGCAAATTATCTGTTCGGTATTTAGGGACAGACCAGAACTTAGATATTTGGGGTTAGAAAAATCTGTGTGGGGTCGTTGCCATAGATCAAAATTTAAATGGTTAAGTATTATGTGAAACCTTCTCAAGTACGTGAAATTTTACGAATAAAATGTGATACTATTATTATTAAAAAAAAGTGATATTCAATCGTTTAAAAGTGATAATTATGCATTGAATTATTTCATGAACAATTTATAGTATATATAAATAATAAGTGATACTTCCTCCGTTCTGGCCATAGGTCTCTATTTGTTTTTTGCACTTGAATTAAGTAGTATTATTATTTTATGTGTAGTGGGTAATTGTATTAATAGTGAATGGTGGGCCATAATGCGTAGTTGTATTAATAGTGAATGGTGAGTCATATTACTAAAAGAGAAAAATAGGAACCTTTAAGTTGAACGCCCATTATAGTAAAATGAGGATTTTTCAGTGGGACGAAAAGAGTAATAATTTATAACAAAAGTAATAATGATATTATCACCTTTTATCTTACATGAAACGTCTCACGCATCTCCTCACTAAATTTAAAAGAGTACTACCTCCATTAATAAAAATGATGGTTATTATAATTTGTAAATATAACTTTTTATACTGATTTTTAGAAGAGGAGTTTTTTTTATTAACATTTATAAGTAGTTTAATATTTTAAAATAGGAATAACAAATTATAAAATTAGTTATTTGCTTTATGAGACAATTTTAATAATAAAGTTTGTTGCATGGTTATTTAGGAAATGAATTTATTTATGAAACAAACAAAAATAATAAATGTGAAATTGTTTATGGGATGACGGTTCAAATCCCCTCTTCCAAAATGGTAATAATATAAGTAATGAGTCTTTTAATGTCCAAATTTACATAAATAGTTTTAACTCGATTTTTGACTCGGCTAAAATAAATAATTTTCTCGCACACTTAACATTAAAATTAATTAATAATTGTAACACGTTATACGCATTTAATAATGGAATCGTAGACGAAATGGAACAACTAGATTAATGAAATTAAAGACAAACACTTGTGTCATGAAATTGTTTCATGGTATGACTTTGGTGAGACAAATAAGAAATAAATGGGATCACGTATTTCATTTCCATATTTCATTTCTTATTCCATTCATTAGATTCTTACCATGTGTCATAATTAATGCCCAAAATTCACCACATACCACAAGAGTTTAATGGTCATTTGTAGGGTATAGTTTTTTTATATTGTGAAATATCAATGAAACACCGTATATAGAATAGAGAATTCAATCCGAATAAGAAGTGTTTACATTTTAATAAAAAACGATATTCTAAATATTAATGAAATGTTACAATAAATTATTTTATGAACAATTCGTAGTATAAATAAAAAATAATAACTTTAATAAAAATGATACTCCCTCCGTCCCGGGTATTTTTACCCGTTTGTACGGGCACGGAGATTAAGACGTTTTATTTTTTTAATATATAATGTAAGAGAAAGTAGTGATAAATTAGTAATTTAAAAAGAAAAGGTGAATAAAGTTATTGGGAATGATGAATAAAGTGTAAAAAAGTAATTAAAGTTATTGGGATTGTAAAAAGTATGTAATAAAATATTATGTATTTTTGCCAAAAATGGAATGGGTAAAAATACGTGGGACACCCCAAAATGGAAAGTGGGTAAAAATACGTGGGACGAAGGGAGTATTTTCTTTTGATAAAAATTAATAATTATTTTAAAAAACGAAAAAAAAAATTCTCTAGGTCTCATATACCCTAATGAAAAGAGGTGATGCTAAATAACATCATAATACCACAGTAAAATTTCCGCCACACTCCCATTGCTCGTCATTTGAAATTTTGCCGTACAAGCGATTGATTGATCCATTTCTTTTTACCCAAAATTCAAAGAAATTATTGCATGCTATTTCATTTAATTTTTAATATACAGTATTTATTAATTTACTGTATAACATGTTTATGCCGATACTTTTAGGTGTGACTATATTAATAATTCTATTAATTTATAGGACGATTAACCCTAATTCATAGTAGGCAAAGACTTGTGTGAGATCGTCTCACATAAGGGCTTACATGAGATGGTCAGAAAGTGATAACTTTTATATAGAAAAGTGATAATAAATTAAGGAAAAGTGATAATATTATTTCATGAACAATTTATAGTATAAATAAAAAGTGATAATATTTTATAGCAAAAGTGATAATGATTTATAACGAAAGTGACAATTATTTTAAAACGTGAAAAATGATCTCACGTGAGACGGTCTCATGCAAGACCTATCCTTCATAGTATTATTTTTAAGTGAGCTTGGTCGTATGCAAATGGTACTCATATCTTGATTTATTCATTACCTTCACTTGCAACCGGCCAGAGATTGATCGATACTAGAAAATAGAGATCTACGAGCGACGGAGCTACTATGAGATGGGTGGGGGGGGGGGGGGGGGGGGGGCGGGCCTGTGATTTTGTAAAATATTATTGTATATATAGTCATTTTCTAACCAAATCTAAAGAGAGAGATGTCATAGGGACTGTAAAATCATGGACGCCGGTATTATATTCATTTATCTCAAAAAATTTAATAAAGTTAGTAAAACAATAACTTCTTTTATATAAATACTCATTCCGTCTCGTTTCAAACTTTACATTTACTTTTTGCATGTAGATTAAGGAGTATAATATTTTAATATGTGGTGAGGTGAGATAAATAATATTTTAATGTAAAGTAGTTAGGTATATTAGTGTGATGTGTGGGCCCATAAAGAGACAAATAATTAATATTACGATGTTATTTCGAGCCCCCTTGAGTCAAAATCCAGCCTCCGTCACTACTATGATCTGCCCTCTTATTAGTCTCGTCAGAGACTTTTGGCTCTGCCACTACTACAATCTGGCTTCTTGATAGTCTGATAAGAGACTTAAAAGATAAAATTATCTTTGGAAAAACTCACGCAGATAAGATATCATAATTCTTTAGTAATTTTATAATAAATTAATAAAACTAATCGATTTTTATTTATTTTTTTGTTCTATTTAGAGGTTTACACAGTTGAATTCAAAAAGAGCGGTCTACCTTTTGCTCACATTCTTTTATTCCTACATCGTGATAATAAGATACCATTATTGGAAGATGTTGATCGTATAGTTCTTGTTGAAATTCCAAATAAGGATACAAATTCAGAAATATATGAATTGGTGATGGAATGTATGATTATTACGCGTTTTTTTCATACAAAATTAATCCCCAAGTATTAAGGATATCGGTTGTAGCTCAACAGGTAATCAAGTTTAATATCGAACCCAAAGAATGATGTATTACTAATTTAATTATAACTAATTAATTAAGACAAGTGTTGGCAATAAAAGTTGAGTATCAAATTATAAAATACTAAAGCAAATTAATTAAAATAGCAATTAAAATAAAATAGCACCAAGAAGATTTAGAAGTTGTCTTAAGAATGGAGAATAGGTAGCCCTAGGGAATTCCAGTTTAACTCCTTAATTTTCCTCTCAAGTATACCGGCCAACTCTACTTTGTGAATTATGAACGCATCACTAAACCATGCAAATTTACTCTATAGACACAAGCAAATAAACGTGTAAAATATGTGAATCACCTCGGAGTAAGAGATATAATTTCACCCTCATTTCTAGGTACTATCAGTATCAATATTTCTCTCCTCCTAGAGGTTGGTACTCGAACCCGATATGATCTCCTTTTTTAGGTACTATAAAATTATTCTCTTAGTCCTGCTTTATTTACCCGCAAATAGTGCAATTAACATACATTCATATTTGACAGTTCAAATGAAACCTCGGGAGTATTGGTTCCTCACTTAGAATCATAACATGCAACCATGTACAGTGATGAACGCACACAATTCATAACCAGATATATATTCAGACTCTATATAATAGTTAAAAATGCCCAAAACGATTGTGAATATGGGTTTAAAAAGCACAATTAAATATAAAATAATCCACAAGTAGTGTTGTCGGCAAAGTACTACAAAAGAGTTCAATCAAGTCATAAAAACCTTCATAACCCTAGCACTACCAAAAAGGTTCTAGCCCATGGTATTACAAGAAACATGCATGGGAGCTGAAAAAAAAGAAATAAGAAGAAAATTAGGAAAATCCTAAGTGAGGCGATCTCTTTCTTTCTTTCTTTCGTCTCTTCAAATTCTCTTGGTTCTCCTTCTTGATTTATCAGACGAATCTTAACAATGATGGATGGATAGAGAAAGAGATGGGTTGTGGAGGAAGGTAGGGTATGGATGGTGTGGGGGTGGAGTAGAATGAAGTCTCACGTGAATGATGATGTGAAATATATATAGGTGTGAGAAAGGAATGAGATAAGGAAAGAAAATATTCAAAAAGATATGGATGAATTATAGAGGATTATGTGATAAAGAAATTAATTGTGCTCCAAGGAAATAGGAATGATGTGCTAATTTTCGAAAATTCCCATCGGCAGCTGCGCGACCTCACGATTTTTTAGAATAACTTTCTCGTCCAAACTCTGATTTGAATGATTCTTGTGCTAAAAGGATCCTCTTCCGTGGCTTTTACTTTACAATCATGTATCACACTACCAATTGTGATTTCCACACGAACACAGAAAAATTACACAATGTGAGCTTGCATTTTTTAGCATTCCTCTGACTTTGCACTTTTAATTTTTTTTTCACCTAAAACACAATAAAACACCTCAAATGCATATTTTTTTCAAATATATTGAATATAAGACACTTGTGCTAATATATGACAACAATTCTCATAAAAAATATTAAATTGGACACTAAAACACGCTAATTTTCACTCTCAACAATGATACACAGGTCATGTGGAGAATATTAAGAATTCACCTTACATGGAAAATCAGAGATGTTCAAGAAAATTTCCAAATAAATTCAATGTTAAGACTACAATTGATGAAGAGGGTATCCGGTATACCGAAGAAGAAACGATGGATGTTCCATATCTAGATAAAAATTAATGTGGAGTTGGACAACAGATTTGTAGTTCTATATAATCCAATGTTGCTTAAGAGGTACCTTTGATTGTAGCTATTTTCACATAAATTTAAGTGTCTTTTTATGTGCATTTTTCATATTATTTTATCCATTTTGTATAGCTTTTGGTGGTGTTTTATGTTTATATGGAGGTTTGTGCTATTAAAAAATATGTGAAAATAGGCTTAAATATGCTTGAAAAAGGTGAAAATGGAACATAACAGAGTCAGGAGCCGAAACGAGAAGAAACATGAATCAGAGCGTGAACTCGTGTCGAGCTTCGGATTCGTGTCGAGTCTGGCTACACAGCTTGATGTCGAGTTGTTGCAAAAGGTTGACTCTACAAACCTAAAACATGAACATGATCTACTTTGTTTCTTGAGCTTAGAGCTCGAGTCGAGCTCCGTCTAGCCTAGAAAACTGCTAAGAAAACAGCGCCTGCTCGCGTCGAGTTTCACACTCGAGTCGAGTGCGGCCAAATTTTAAAAATTAAATCAGCAAAAATTCTAGAAGGTTCCAGGTGTATAAATACATAATTAGCGTAATTTTGACGGGAGGAATCATTCTGGACAGTTCTACATACACACATTTTACACTATGCACAATTCACACACACTTCTCTTTATTTTTTTTCCATCCT
Organism: Pogostemon cablin; assembly: GCA_023678885.1. Classification (NCBI taxonomy): domain Eukaryota; kingdom Viridiplantae; phylum Streptophyta; class Magnoliopsida; order Lamiales; family Lamiaceae; genus Pogostemon; species Pogostemon cablin. The sequence continues at coordinate 30,905,776 of CM042963.1, forward strand.
TCATCTCTACACCTTTCATCCATCAAATCCACATGATTTCCTCACATCTTCCACATTTTCATCATCTTTCACCAATTTAAGAAGAAGCTCTACATTGGTTGAAGATCGTGGCACGATCAAGGAGAAGGAAGCTCACCATCAAAGAGGAGCAAATTTTCTTTTATTTTGTTATTTTTTTTCCATTTTATGGCTCAATTGGAGCAAGCCATTGATCATATTGAATTTGTAATATTGACTTGTAGTGGCTAGTCCTCTTGTGAGTCTAGCAATATGATTGGTTATGTAGATTTTGCACATCACATGTTTGATGAATTGATTATTATGAATATTTTCTAGCATGAATGCATATTCTCATTTGATGTTATTACTTGTATGATTATTTGATCATGGCATGTGAAATAGAGTGTAAACTTGATTATATATTATGGTTGAATAATTGAATCAATTGATGGCATGAGATGACTCTATTATAAGTGTGACTTGAGATTGAAAGATTCAATGTATACTTAGAACCTCATTATAAAACATTAGTATGATTTACTTGTAAAAGTGTTTGACCTGTTGGATTGCGTACTAAAAGTCTAGTTTTTTGTATGAATAATGTTTTGACAATATTTGAAATGAGAATCATGTGATAAAACGTTTTGCAATTATGTTATTGCAAAAGTCCATTTACTTTATACTGTAGATAATGTGGTGTGCGGCGTCACATGGAAGATCATATTATTGGCTCCTTATAAAGTATAAACAGATGTTCACAACCGAGATAGACGGGACTATCTATCGGGATGGTTGTAGTGTCATTTGGTGTTAGTCTGTCTTAACTATAAAATTACACTAATGCGCTTTGTGTGTATTGAGCAGGACCGGGGTGAGATCGTTCGATTTATACTGACTATATTATAGAGCTAGATCTCTGTTATTATGGATGTTTGTACTCTTAATCCTTATACAATAACCTCGACATGTAAGCTAGTATTTATTTCTTTGATTCATCAATTGGTGAGATTTAATCGTAAATCAATAAGCTCGGTGAGTTGGGAGATGATACTGTCTCTATGGTGTGCTGTTGATTGTAGAAGGAATCCGTGTACTAACGGAATTGGTTGATGATGTCCCTTTGAGGAGCTCATAATGATTATCATGTAAACCCTGCAGGTGGATTTATTCCGGCATGATAATAAGGTTGAGTGGTACTACTCTCGGTAAATATATTAATAATGGAGTTGTCAGTAACTTAATTAATTAATGGGCATTTAATCTTAAATACGAGGAGATTTACAGGCTCATAATAAGAAAGAGCCCATAACGTAATTTGGGATTAGGGTGGCAGTGCAATAATATTTCTTTAGTGGTCTGATTTATTATTATTGAACTTAAGTATAAGTTTTGGGCTAAACTTGGATGCTTAAGCCCAATGGGAGGCCCAACCCTAATTTCTCCTCCTGGTCCCTGTTGTAGCCTATAAATACCCAATCTTATCAATCCGAATCACAGTAATTCATGCCTAAAACTGTGAAAGCAGAATAGAGATTGTAGATTGAGATAGTCTTGGAGATCGTTGCCTACACAACGTCAAGACGCGGCTTAGGAATATAATAGAAGATCAAGAGGTCGTTTACTGCTGCTGTTCGATCTCTATGCATGCTCAACTTCTGTTATTCTTCTATATCTTTGTGGAATTCAAAATTGGCAGTGTGATACATGGTTGAAAATTCATGGAAGAGAGGATCGTTTTTGCGTAAAAATCACTTAAATCAGAGATTGCATGAGGAAGTTAAGCTCAAAGTCGTGAGGTCACGCAAGCTGCCGACGAGAATTTTCACTTCTTCAACATACCCTAGTGAAAAGTAAAGCATATTTTATACTCTTGCTTTCGCTGATATAGAATTACATGAAACCCTAACTGTTCATGTTAACAAAGTAATCGAATGCCATCAATTGGTATTAAAGCTTCGGCTTTATGGTAAAGCGTGACACGTTAGGCTAGGGTTTATGTGCCATATGTGGATTAGGGTTTAGAACATTATGTTTCTTATTGAATACCCTACCCCAACTTGACAACGCGGCAGGTAGTACACGGCAGCGCTGCTGGTGACATGCGGCAGTACTAGTGGTGGTACACGGCGAGGCGGCGCGATGCATGGGAACTCACGTGCTGATGGTGCACGAGAGGCTGCAGGACACGGCTACACCATGTGGTCTTGACTGCATGCGAGTGGTGGGAGGCGAATGTCACGACGAACGCTGGACCATGACATGCTGGCAGATGGCAAAATAGTGCGATTGTCAGAAAGCCTGACCGGCTGGTGCATGAGTGGCAATCCATCAGTGCAAGGCGCTGGATTGTCGCCATGTTGCGACTTGATGATGGGCTGAATAGGCATTATGCGGCGCTAGTACGACGGCGGCATGAGTGGAATCAGCAGGCTGCATCAGCAATAGCTGAAGGCGCATAAGGCCAGAGATGGAGTGCGGCGCAAGTCAACAACAAGCATTGGCCGCACAACGGATCAAGTTAGCACACTACAATGACCAGATTGTTAGCATTCGATCATTTGATAAACGTGAACCGTTAGGGTTCCATGCAAACTATATCAGCGGAAGCAAATATATAAATTTACATTACCTTTCACCAGGGTATGTTGAAGAAGAGGAATTCTCGCTGGCAGCTTTTTCGGCCTCACGACTTTGGGCATAACTTCCTCATCCAATCTCTGATTTGAGTAATATTTGCGCAAAAACGATCCTCTCTTCCGTGGCTTTCCGACCATATATCACACAACTAATTTTGAGTTCCAAAAGAATTCAGAAAAATCATGGAAGTTGACAATCAGGTTGCTGAAAACGACCTCTCCGATCTCTGCTGTATTCCCAAGTCCAATCTTCAAGATCCTCTCAATCTGTGATCCTCCCTCACTACTAATGTGTCTTAGGCGATAGATTAGGGTTCTAGGAAGTTGAGATGACTTATTTATAGGCTATAGCAGGGACCGGAAGAAAAAATTAGAGTCGGGCCTCCATTGGGTTTAAGTATCCAAGTTTAGCCCAAAACTTATACTTAAGTCCAATAATAATAATATATTCCACTAAAATATTATTACTGCACTGCTGCTCCAATCCAAATTACATTATGGACTCCTTCTTATTATGAGCCCGACAGTCTCCCCGTGTTTAAGATATATAATGCCCATTAATTAATTAATTTACTGACAACTCCATTAATTAATATCTCATCCGAGAGTAGTATCACTCAACCTCATTATCATGCCAGAATAAATCCACCTGCAGGGTTTACATAATAATCCTTATGACCTCTTCAAGGGGACATCATCAATCTATTTAATAGGACACGGATTCCTTCTACAATCAACAGCACACCATAGAGACAACACTATTTCCCAACTCATTGAGTTTGTTGATTTAATACAAGTAAATCTCTCCCATTGATGAATCAACGAAATAAATATTAGCTTACGTGTCGAGGTTATTGTATAGGAATTATGACCACGAACATCCATAATAACAGAGATCAAGTTCTCCTATATTGTCAGTATAAGTCGAACGATCTCAAGCGGTCCTGCTCAATAATGAGAGTGAAAATAAGCGTGTTTGAGTGTCCAATTTAACATATTTTGATGGGAATTATTGTTATATATTAGCACAAGTGTCATATATTTGATATATGTGAGAAAAAGGTGCATTTGAGGTATTTTATTGTATTTTAGGTGGAAAAAGAATCAAAAGTGCAAAGTTAGAGAAAAGGTGTAACTTGTGCAAGAATGCTGGAAAACGCACGTCTAACTTGTGTAATTTTTTGTATTTGTGTGAATCTCAAAACTAAAAGTGTTATATATGATTAGAAATTTACAGAAGAAATGATCGTTTTGGCATAAGAAACACCTCAATTGGAATCCAAACGAGAAAGTTATGACCAAAATGGTGACACCGCGCAAGCTGTTCCTATTCAGTACGGTTGTGCCACTTTGCATGACTTGTTATACATTCAAATGTTTGGGTTTTTGTAAAATTTTTATATGGATAGAAAGCCAAGAAAGAGAGGATCGCGTGAGCATAAGAATCACTCAAATCGGAGTTTGGATATAGAAGTTATACGTGAAACGATGAGACTACACAAGCTGGTTCGACCAGTAGTTCGACCCGAACCAGAAACCTGAAAGTTTATTACAGTGTGGTTCGACCTCGATGACATGGTTCAACCATCCATGAAGGTCGAACCATGGTCGAACCAAATAGCTCCAGTGCATGTATTTTCGTGTTTTCCAAGAAAAAATCCTATCCAATGTCCATAAGGAGAACTTACAAATATATAAGGGGATGTAGATCACACCAAGAAGAAGGAGACCACAACACAATTATCCTACACCCCACAAGGGGGGATCACCCCCCAACCATCATCCATATCCTTTCCTCCATCCATTCATCACTGTGAAGATTCATCTGCTGAATCAAGAGGAGAACCAAGAGAAGGATTCAAGATGGAGAAGGACACGACGACGTCCACATCTAGGGTTTCTATCGTTTCTTAATTTATCTTGTATTTTCCAGATATATGGGTAAGATCTATCCAACTCCCATGAGTGTTCTTCTCAACACCATGGGCTAGAGCCTTTTTGGTAGATCTAGGATTTTGAAGGTTTTAATGAATTAATTGAACTTTTGTGCGTATACTCCGTACAACACTACTTGTGGATTTCTTTTATATATGACTATGCTTTCTTAATCCATATTCAGAGTCATTTTGTACATCTTCAATTGTTATATAGAGTCTGAATATATATCTGGGTTGTTAATTGAGCGCGTTCACTGCTGAACAGGATTCCATGTTATGATTCTAAGTGAGAGGACTCCGAAGCTTCATTTGAACTATCATATATGAATGTTTATTAATTGAATTGAATTCGGGTTAATGAGCAGGATAAGGAGGTTAAATTTATAGTACCTATAAAGGGAGATCATATTGAGTTAGAGTACCAATCCTAGGGAAAAATAATTGATACTGATAGTACCTAGAAAGGGTGGTAAAATTATATCTCTTGCTCCAAGGTTATTCACATGTGTTACACGAATATTTACATGTGTCAATAGAGTAGATTTGCATGGCTTAGTGATGTGTCCATATTACACAAGGTAGAGTCGGATATTGATACACGAAAGGGAAATTAATGAGTAAAACCGGATTACCCTAGGGCTACCTATTCTCTCACTTGAGTCACTTTCGTATACTTCTAGTGTTATTTTATTTAAATTGTTATTTTAAATATTTGTTTATTAGTTGATAATTAAATCCAAACTTTTATTGCCTTTCGTCTTAATTAATTTAGTTAATAATTAAATTGATAATACGCCGTCCTTTGGGTTCGATATTTAAGTTGGTCGCTTATCTAAGCTACAATAACATCCTTCATACTTGGGGATTAATTTTGTGTTGAGAAAATGCTCATTTTTCAATACACACAAAGCATACTAATGTGATTTTATAGTCAAGACAAACTAATACCAAATCACACTACAACAATTCCCGATAGATAGTCCCCGACTATCTCGGTTGTGAGCATCTGTTTATACTTTATAAGAAAATTGATAATATGATCTTTCGCGTGTTATCCACAACATATTATCTACAGTATAAAGTAAGTGGATTATTGTATCGACATATAAATAAATTATAAGATGCAATCATTTGATCAATGATTCTTATTTTAAATATTGTTAAAACATTGTTCATACTAAAGCTAGACTTTTATGATACAATCCAACAATCTCCCACTTATACCTAAAAGACTATGATGCCATGTCTTCCGCCATACATCTGATTTCCACTTCCACTACATGACCATCAAAAGCTTTCGCCTTAAGGCCCTTGTAAAAGGATTTACTAGGTTATCATCCGATGCAATCTCGGCAAAAACAACCTTCCATTCATCATACGATTTCTCGTAACAGGTGGTACTTGCTCTCAATGTGTTTAATTGCATTATGGACTCGTGATTCCTTCAAGTTTGTAACTGCACCATTATTATCACAATAAATTGTGATAACCTTGGGCAAACTCAGAAAACACATCCAAGTCCATCATGAAGTCTCTAAAGTCATACAGATACTTTGGCTGCCTTGAAGGCTCAATATATCATCTTTCCATGATGGAGTCCGAAATATATTTCTATATGGCACTCCTTCACATTATAACTCTACTTCCTAAAATTAAACACATGACCTTGAGGTGAATTCACTGCCGTCCCTATCTGATTTGAAAATTTGAATCTATGTAACCCACAAGAATCAGTGAATCTGTCCGGTAAGTCCACGTATAATTTCTGGTCCTTTTCAGGTACTCCAAAAATATGTGTTACCACAGTTCAACATTCTTGTTTTGGTTACCTTGATACCCACTGACCATGCCATTAGCAAAACCGATATCCATACTCATGCATAGCATACCTTAGATTAATCTTCCTTATTCGCCGAAGCATAAGGAACCACCTTCATCACCTTTATCTTCTTTTGTATCATAAGACATATTTTCTTAGATAAAGTCACATGCTAAAACGAGTAAGGATTCTATCATTTCATGAAGCTTGAGATAAGCATAACATCATATCTTGTGATCCGAATCACCATGATTATAAGAATATATTTTTCTTGTTCTTAAGTCCTTCATTTCATACTGCTTTATGAACCATACCCATACGCCCGATAATACTCTTTCATTGTCTCCAATGAGCAAGATACTATCTACATATAGTACAAAAAATACCACCACATTTCTGACAATCTTTTCAATACACAAGGAATATCCGAACATTGATTAAATCCATATGGCTGGATTTCCTCATCAAAATAGATCCTCCATGATCTTGAAGCTTGTTTTAGTCCATCGATGGACAATTTTAAGCATACACTCAAAATGCTCTTAGCCCTTTGCAATGAATCGTTCTGGTTGCTTCACATAGATATTTTCTGATGAGCATTTTCTCAACACACAATATTAATCCCCAAGTGTGAATGATGCTATTGTAGCTTTGATAAGAGACTAAGTGTTTATCGAACCCAAGGGACGTATTATTATTAATTTAATTATAATCTAACTTATTAAGACTAGTATGGCAATATAAGTGTGATGATTAAGTAACCAATAAACAAATAATTAAAAAAATAATTAAAGTAAACAAGTAATCGAGAGTAAACGAAAGTGAATAAGTGAGAAGATAGGTAGTCCTTCGGACCATCCAGTTTTACTCATTAATTTTCCTTCCAAGTATCAATGTCCGACTCTGCCTTGTGGAGTATGGACGCATCACTAAGCCATGCAAATCTACTCTGTAGACACAAGTAAATAAGTGTGTGATACGTGTGAATATCCTTGGAGCAAGAGACATAATTCACCCCCCTTTTTAGGTACTATCAGTATCAATTATTTCCCGCGCACTAAGTACTCTAACCCGATATGATCTCCCTTTATAGGTACTATGAAGTTATTCTCTTTGTCCTACTTATTAACCCGAATCATATTCAATTAACAAGTATTTATATAAGATAGTTCTAATGAGACTTCGGAGTCCCCTCACTTAGAATCATAACATGGAATCCTGCTCAGCAGTGAACACACTCAATCAATAATCAAGATAAGTATTCAGACTCTACATAACAATTAATGATGCACAAAACAACTCTGAGTATGAAGTAAAAAGCATAGTCTTATATAAAATAAACCACAAATAGTGTTGTATGGAGTATACACACGGAAGTTCAATTAACTCATAAAAATTTCATAAATCCTAGAACTACCGAAGCGGTTCTAGCCCATGATTGATCAAAGAACAATCATGGTGGTTGGATAGATCTTACCCATAGTCTTGAAAATTACAAGATAAATTATGATGCGAAGTAAACCCTAGATGCGGGTGCCTCCGTGTCTCTCTCCATCTTGAATCTTCACTTGGTTCTCACTTGATTCGACAGATGAATTTCTCTCCACAGCATCGTGGATGATGGTAGGGTTTCGAATGTTGTGCAGAATGAAGGTGGTGGTGGTGAACGTACATTTTCAACTGCATAGGTTCTTTGTTTTATACTTGTAAGCTCTCCTTATGGACCTAGGATGGGCTTTTTGAGCGAAAACATGTACAGAATGTGTATAAATACGGATTCGGAAGTTTTTCGCGCATCGGTTCAACCAAGGCCCCTAGTCAAATCAACCAAAGCTTGGTCAAACCGACCTATAACAAGTTGGCAGGTCCCTAGTTTGACTCGAACTACTGGTCGAACCAGAAGCTTCGTGGTCGAACCTTCACCTGCGAAAAGTTAAAATGTTGGTTCGATCACGATTCAACCAACACGCCTAGTCGAACCACACTGTCGTGGTCGAACCATACTTTTGCCAGCTTTTGGTACCTGGTTCGACCAGGGGTGCTGGTCGAACCACCCCCATTTGGTCGAACCGGGTGCCTATGTTGAGAGTGGAATTTAGCGTATTTTAGGTCTCACATTATACTGTTTTTGATAGAATGTGGCCATGATTTTGTGTAGAATGACATGGTTTTCATATCTTGCATAATTAAGATGCTACTAAGGTGTTTTGTTAAGTTTTAGGTGGAAAAAGGATCAAAAGTTCAAAGTTGGAATGAAGAGTGAAAGTTAGAAGAATGCTGAAAAATGCACCCTCTCATTGCATAATTTTTTTGTATTTATGTGGAACTCAAAATTACTAGTGTGATATATGATTGGAAAGCCACGGAAGAGAGGATTATTTTAACGTAAAAATCACTTAAATCGGAGTCCGTATGAGGAAGTTATGCTCAAAATTGTGGGGTCGCGCAGCTGCCGATGGAAATTTTCGAAAATTTCCAAAAATTAGCCCATATTTCCTATTTCTTGGAGCACAATTAATTTCCTTATTTCATTCCCTTCTCACACCTATATATTTTTCACATCATTATTCATAAGAGATACAACCCTCCACAAGGGGATCAGCCCTCATCCATCATCCACCATTATCCACATCCATCCCATCATCCATTCACACCGAAGAAGATTCAAGGACTATTCAAGAGGGAGATCAGTCAATCGGAGAGACGGAGAAGGAAAGCAGAATAACACCGACACTAGGAATTTTCTATTCCTTTCTTTTTTTTCATTTGTCAAGACTTCTAGTGTGAATTTGATAGCCATGGGAGTTGCTTGTAGCCCCATGGGCTAATTTTATTTGTAGTTTTACGGTTTGAAGGATAGACATAATTGATTTGATAAACTAGACTGATTTTTGTGAATTCATGTGAATTATTATTTTATTTTATTTGATTCGTATTGAGACTTTGCAATCATGCTTTGTAACGTCTTCATAGTAAATTCATGACACCTGATATAATGCTTGATTTATTATGTTAGCTTGTGTGCATTCATGAATTGAATTGTCTATCTGTTGGGAATTAAGGTAGTTTCGTAATAAATACGTTAATTCTAAGAACCGGTAAATCAGACACTTGAATTGTTTAGTGGAACAATGCAATTAGACATTCAAGTAGGAAGTGAATAAAACCTTGTAGTACTTTCAGAAAATATCTTATTAGTCAAACTTGCCACCTGGAGGTATTGTTGTTTGCATTGATTAGTATCTAGGAAGGGGGTTTGGTAATATTCACGCACCTTAGGATTTAAACCAGATTATAATGTTAGCTTTGAATCGGATCATATCCAATGGAAAAATAGGGTTATGTGGTGTATTTTCATAAAATCTACATGAATGAATAATTGGAAGTCTGGGAATTCAAATTAATTGGTATATACCGGATTACCTTAGAACAGTTTATCGTTCCTTGAATTAATCCTAAATCTTTCTTCTGTGATTTATTTTAATAGTTATTTAATTTTTCGTTCTTTGGATAATAATTAAATTCACAATTCCTGGATATCGGTTACTTGATTTTGATTAATTTAGTAATTTTAGAAAATAAATAATTAGCTGTCCTTTTGGGTTCGATAATTTAACTTGGTTGCTTGCAACTACAATTGACATCCTTCACACATAGGGATTTCATTGGAGTGCGTAAGAAACGCATATCAGCCTACAATACTCCTTCTCCGGTTCCGAACACTTCTATTCTGTTTTCCTTCGAAAATCTGCTCAAACGGCCTCAAACACACCTGATTCGTGACTTTTCACTACATATCTCAATTTATCTTCACTTACGATCAAATCATACATCATTATAACAAGAATCAAGGCTTAAAACACGTGAATTTACACACTCATCAAACCCCCAAACTTACTTGTTGCTCGTCCCGAGGCAACGCAATCAAACCATAAGAGTAAGTGTAAATTTCACAAGTCCATCTAGTCAAGTACAATACATACCTACACATGCAATTCCATCAACTTAAAAACAAGTATCACTAGCATCATATATTTCATTCACACAAAACATCACTCAATTATAATACACTTCGGAGTACTAAGTCATCTAACTCACAAGATAAGTGTTTACTCTCGCTCTTAAGTATAAAAGATGTACACTTATATGGGTTAGTATATACGCTCAATTTCAATTCACACTCCCACGTAACCATAAGCTTGGCAAGGGTCTCAAAAATTAACTTATAATCACTTCATTACTAGGATCACAAAGGACTTGCTTCTGGGTTGTAATATTGGCTCTTTGGTAAATGTAGGAAAATATAGATAAAGTGACTAATTCACTAGTAGAGAATTACCTTGGAATTTTGGTTTTCAACAAACAACTTCATCTTCTCCATCTTATTCTCATGATCTTTGCAATTCCACTTTTCCTTCTTCACTTTGGCATCAACATCTTTATTTCTCCTTTCTTCAAGGTACAAGGGTAGTAATTTCGAGCACTACCCTTCTATGTAGTCGGGGTACCGGTTTCAGGCACTACCCTAAATAAAATTTAACCATCCTTTTCTTTTCTTCATATTACTCAACCAAAATTTTCTTTCCTTTTCTTCAAATTTAAGCTAGCATTTAATCACCTCAACTTTCTACTAATGAATAGGTTATTCAACAAGGCTCAAGCAAAAGATGAATAAGGCTTTTTATCAAGGCTTGCCAAAGAAAAAGGTTTTAAAGGCTCAACAGGAATTCCAATGATTTATACAATACAAGGGAAGGTAAAAGTTAGCTGAGTGACTCAAATAAACAATAATGGTCTAAGATCATGTCCTAATAACTAATTAATCATAAGTTTCACACAAGACTCCAAGCCAAGTTCTAGAATACGGTCATATGAACGATTCTCACAAGAATAAACTATCATACATTGATATAGCATGATTTTATAAGGCTCAAATTCTTAAATGGGTAATAGATTCCTAAGCACTCCTCAAAGCATATAATCAAGATTAATTCCACAATGAACTCCACATATTTAACGATTATACATACTTCTCATCACCAAAATCAACACTTGAAAAATACGAATGCACATACTTAGCAAAGAACCAAACATATCAATCAAAACAAGTATCACCAACCAATCCAACCTCAAGTATCAAGTATCACACCTCAATCCAATCTCAAGTTAGAATATCAATAAACGTACATGCCACTCACACCACAAATACCTATCCTGTAAAGAGAAAAAGAGAAGGGGGATGAGATGAAATAGATAAGATGAAAAACCTGGCACCCTCTACTCCTCCGGAGCATCATCATCTTCGCCCCTGCGCCAATCATCAAAGTCTCTCTGTAAGGTATCCACCTTCCTATCTAGAGCTTCATAATTATCATTCAGATCCCCTAATCTCTGATCCATCACCACGTAGTTAGCATGCAGTACTAGTGGTAAGCAAGCCCAACTGGAGGTTTGTCTCTTTCTGATTGTTGTTCAGGTTGGTAAAGTGCTCATTCATCAACCTAAACTGCTCTCTATAATATTCTTCAGGACCGCCCCAATACTGCTGCTGTGGCTGTGCTGGATATGGTGGTGGTGGCATCTCATGCTGCTGCAGAATATCCATCCCAGGATGGATAGGCTCCTCCTCATGCATCTCAACATGCTCTTCCTCGTGCTCTCCGTGATGAGGCTGCTGCTGCTGCGGCTATAACTGCCTTTGCTGCTCTTGATCTACAATCCGTTACAGATCCTGATACATCTCTGCAGCATACAAAACATAAACAGACCTCCAATCTCTTCTCCTCAAGCACGTTGTTGAAATCACTTCATGCGCCGAAGTGCTCATCAATCGATTGTCATCATTCCAGATCATAGTCAAAGCCCTCGCATCATATGGAAACATGAAAGAAAAAGGTTTAGAACCCCTCGTGTAAAGCCAGTCTCCATCTCGATAATAAGCAAATCCAGCTTTAACACATGCACTCTTGACTAGATTCGGATCCTCCGAGATGGGTGTAATTCTAGTGAAATCCATGTGGTATGACTCAGCTACATGAGTAAGCAATCCTCCAATATTCACTCTCTGAAATGTGGAACTCCTGAATCTGTAAAGCTGCTGATTAAAATACGAACCCACATTGAACTTCACTCTATTCAACATACACCAGAGAGCATACAATTCTCCCCTAGACACGCAACTTCTCTCAGATCGGGTGAACAGTGTGTTGCCCATAACTCTATCCATATATCGAATAACGGGGTTTCGAATCAATGAAGCACGAGCATCCTTCATCTTGAAATCCATGTCCTCTCTGGAAATAGACCTCCAAAAATCATTTAGCCTAAAGTACCCATTTTTCGTGCCTAGAGATCCCCCTAGGAGTTTCAAATAACACATTGAAATCCTCAGCTGTCCATGTCTGCATCTCGGCTCCCAGCTGGAATGAACACTCGTAAGGAAGGGAACTAGAACCCTTCTTGACAGTGATTGAACACAAAACCTCCACAGTCACATGAAAGTACGTCGGTCTCTTTGATGAGTGTGTTAATTCACGAATCTTGCGCTTAGATTTGTGCTATTATGGAGTGTTTGAAGGTTGAAATCAGTTGTAAACCGATATATATTGTGAAAAGGCATGAATCAGGTGTTGTTGGAGCTATTTGAGTGGTTTTTTGAAGAAAATTGGAGTGGAAGTGTTGAAAACTAAAGAAAGAAAGTCGAAGCCATCCGATTGGGCAAAGCAGGAGTGCGATTTGACCTAAAAGAGATCTATTCAACTAGTCCTTCAGGTCGAATTAGCAGCATAATATGTCAAGAAGGTGGATTCGACCATGACAGGGGAATTCGACCTGGGCATCAGGTCGAATTGAGGTCGAATCAATTGGCGGAGATGCTGATTCGACCTCGTTACTTCAATTCGACCAGGGCAGTTGGTTGAATCGAGCACCTGGGACTTATAGTGTGTTGATTCGACCTGTGATTTGACTTGGAAGAGTCAATTCGACTTGTTGCTGAAGTTGAATTGAGGCTCGAGAACTTACCATATTTATGTTTTTACACCGTCAATGCATGTGATCACTTAAAAAGCCCATTCCAAGCCCAGGAGACGTGATTACAAGTATAAAAGAAGGCTTGTGCAGCATCACAGGGAGATGACTTGATCAAGAAGATGAGGAGATGTAGAGTTGAGAGGAGATCGATCATCCATCCTCTGGAGGGGCTGTGACAGAGGTTCCGCTGGAGATTCAAGTAAGATTGGTCTAACTAACCATGATTGTTCTTAGATCAATCATGAGCTAGAGCCGCTTCAGTAGTTCTAAGGTTTTGAAGGTTTCATGAGTTAATTTGTCTTTCGTGTGTAAACTCCATACAACACTACTTGTGATTTATTTTATATAAGATTGCGCATTTTTAATCCATACTCATGGTCGTTTTGTGCATCAATAATTATTGTGTAGAGTCTGAATACATAACTTGGTTATTGGTTGAGTGCGTTCACTGCTGAGTAGGGTTTTATGTTATAATTCTAAGTGAAGGGATTACGAAGTCTTATTAAAACTATCTTATATGAATATTTGTTAATTGAATTATATTCAGGTTAATAAGTAGGATAAAGAGTATAACTTTATAGTACCTATAAAGGGAGATCAAATCGGGTTAGAGTACTAAGTGCATGGAAAATAATTGATAATAATAGTACCTAGAAAGGGGGGTAAAGTATACGTCTTGCTCCGAGGATATTCACACGTGTCATACGCATATTTACTTGTGTCTATAGAGTGAATTTGCATGGTTTAGTGATGCGTCCATAAACTACAAGGCAATGTCAGACACCGTCACACTGAAGATAAATTAATAAGTGGAACTGGATGACCTGACGAACTACCTATTATCTACTTGATCACAACTTACTCATCTTTTCTTCTTGTTATCTTTACTTGTTAGTTTAATTATTATTCATTATTTAATCTCAATATTACAACCATTATAATTTCCAACATAGTCATAATTTACTAGAATATAATTAAATTGATAATTATCCGTCCCTTGGGTTCGATATATAACTTGGTCACCTTCGAAACTATGATTGATATCCTTTGTACTTGAGGATTAAATTGTGTATTGAGAAAACACCTATCAAGTTTCTGGCGCAGTTTCTGGGGACAACATAAAATATCTTTTTATTATTTCTAGTTTTATTAGGACTATTTTAATTCTTTTTTTACTGTCTAACTCTTAATCTTTTCAGGTGTATGCTCACAAGATCAAAGAAAGGTGAATTAGAACCATATAATCCTGAGATCGGAGCATCATCGAGGAAGAAAAAGAAGAAGAAGAGTAAGACTAAGAAGGTAGATCCAACTGAAGCTCTTAACCTTGGAGTTGAAGTTGACATGCTAAATTCGCAAACGATTGAAACTGTAATCGAAGGTAGTTTGGAAGTAGTGACAGTCAACATGGCAGCGAATCCGGACAATCTGGCCATCCGTGAAGTCTTCAAAAATAACGGGGCTGGACACTTTGGGCTTCTAGGAGCAAGGGGGCTAATACAAATTTTGATCTTCACTCCGCTCTTATTAACATGATAGAAAGGAACTCCTTTTCAGGAGGGACTTTTGAGAATCCGCAGCAGCATCTAAACAAGTTTTTGGGCTATGCAAGTACATAAAAAGACGCAGGAGAACATGAAGATGCTAGGAAGATCCTCTTTTTTAAATTCTCGCTTACTAAAAAGGTGAGAGATTGGTACGATACTATTAACGCAGCTGAATGCACTACTTGGGAGCAATTGAAGTTAAAGTTCTTAGAAAGATACATGCCACCTTCGAAGGTGTTCAAGATGAAGCAAGACATTAACCAATTTGCTATTAGTAGTGGAGAGAAGTTTCATGAAGCTTGGGACAGATTCAAGAACATGCTTCATAAGTGTCCACAACATGGGCTATCTAAAGCTCAATATATCAGCATATTCTACAATGGATTAGACTATGATTCACATGTGTTATTAGATGCTTCTTCTAATGGAGCATTGCTTACTAAGTCATCCGTAGAGGCCGAGAAACTTTTTGAAGATATTTTGATGAACTCAAGAGATTGACCAACTAATAGAGTGAGAGGCACTTACGTCCTTGGAAAGGTGGCTAAGGTTGAACATGCTATGGTGAAAACAAGTAGAGAAGATGAGATCGTCTCTAGCTTGACGAGTATCAACAAGCTACTTGAGTCCTAACAAAAGCAAATCAGCGATATATCTCAGCGCGTACCAATCATGCAACAGGAAGTTATGAATGATGGAATGATCCAAGAGGAGATGGAAGAAGCAAACTATGCTATGGGCCAAAGTATTCAAGGAACGAAGTATCAAAATCAACACAACTGGAATTATCAGGGAAACTACAACAATCGTGGTCCTCCGGGTAATTATCAATAGCCTAGGAGGCTAGAGTTTTCATAGAGTAATCCTAACAATGCAATTCAACCTCCGACGGGTGTTGAACCGGGTGCGAAAGTGGAAGAAGCAAAGCCTGGTTTTGAAGATACTGTGAACAGATACATGGCTAAGAATGATGCTAGAGTGGATCATCTCGAGGCCAAGTTAGAGAAGAAGATTGATGCAAACCATAAGGATTTGACTACACAAGTGAAGGACCTTACATTGTTGATGGGGAAGATGGCAGAAAGTGTGAACAAATTCACTCAAACTATTGAGAAAGGGAAGCTCCCGTCGTAAAGTATTGAGAATCCAAAGTCCTACAACGCCATCACATTGAGGTCTGGAACATAGTACGAGGGATCGATGAGGCTGAAATCAAAATTGGACACGTCGAGGGCTCAATTCGACCCTAATTCAACCAACATCACAGGTCGAATTCAATAGGAAAGGTCGAATTGGATGACTGGACGTGATTTGAAAGCATCAGAGCCTCGATTCGACCAAAACCAATTCAATTCGACCTGGGGGCCAGGTTGAATTGAGGTCGAATCCACCCTTTCAGAGTACTCTGTTTTATCAGATGCCCGATTTAACCACCGACAGTTCAATTTGACCAGACCTTCAGGTCGAATTGAGGTCGAATCGGAGGGCAGAAATCTTACAGTGAGCTAATTCGACTAGGGGGACTTCAATTCGACCAGACCTTTAGGTCAAATCCAGGTCAAATCGGAGATACAGGGTGAGAATCGTGTTCCAGGTGCACAATTCGACCACTACGTGCCCAATTCGACCATAGCACCTAGTCGAATCAAGGTTGAATTATCCCGTTACGCACCTGTTTCTTCACCGAACACTCCTCGTGATGAGAACATTACTCCATTGGTTCCGAATGAGCAAAATACTGAGATCATAGTAGAGAAGAAGTGGGAAAAAGCCAAGAGGTTGAGAGCCGAAAAGGATAAAGTGGAGAAGGTTGAGCGTGATGAATGGGGTATTCCCAAAACAAAGATACCTCCGCCGTTTCCTTATAAGCTGGTTAAGAAGGGATTGGAAGAGATGTTTAAGAAGTTTTCAGATATCATGAATAAGAAAAGCTTGAGCATTCCTTTCTCTGAGGCAATATTGGAAATGCCGTCCTATACCCGATTCCTTAAGGATATATTGTTGAAAAAGAGAAGCTTAAACGAAGTTTAGGCGGTGAACTTGTCTGAAAATTACAGCTCGATTATCCAAAGGAAGCTGCCACAGAAGATGAAGGATCCTGAAAGCTTCACTATCTTGTGTGAGATTGAAAAAGGGCCAGCACGATGAGCCTTGTGCGATCTTGGAGTAAGCATCAACTTGATGTCGTTGTCCACCTTTCAAAAGCTTGGTTTGGGGGAGCTAACCCCCACGACAGTTGCTCTATAACTAGCAGATAAGTCTATAACTTTTCTGAAGGGAGTGATTGAAGACGTTCTTGTCAAAATAGAGAAACTAGTCTTTCCTGTGGATTTTCTGGTGCTGGAGATGGAAGATGACAAGGATAATGTCCCTCTTATCTTAGAGAGACCTTTCCTTGCTACTGCGGGAGCCATGATAGATGTGCAGAAGGGTGAGTTGCGGCTTAGAATGGATAAAGAAGAATTCCTGTTTAACCTTGACAAAATAATGAAGATGCCAATGGAGATGCAATGTCACAATATTGATGTAGTGGAGGAGATTGTGGATGAAGACATGTCTTTGATTCTATCGAAAGATCCTCTTGAGACATGTTTGGCGGAGTTTCTTACTTTTCCCACTACGGAGCTTGATGGTCTCTCCAATGATGCATGTATTGACTATCTTGAGAAGTTACTTGCATTAGGTGATGCCAGGGATGAACAGATAAGGAAGACCACTGCTGACATGGTGAATTAGAAGTCCACTGTTAAGGAGGAAATTAAGCCTGCTGCTAAGGAAGAGAAGCATGAGAGCAAGATAATTGAAGTGGTAGAGAAGATCACAGGACCAAGCATATCTCTTACTTTTCCTACTACTAACTCTAATGTGATATTTGATAATCTTTTGGTTGCAGGAAAGATGGATGATCCATATCTGAAGCCTCCGAACATACCTCCGAATTTTTATTCTTATATTGGTGTTGAAAATTCTAACTTGTTTAATCCTTGTTTTGCTACGCAAGTTGAGCCTAAAATTGAGTGGAGGATTGACAAGAAGGAATCAAGCCAGTCATGGGAATAAAGAAATTCAAAAAGTTCTGTTTTAATTACAAAGAAGGGTGAGATGATTGGTGCAGATAATAAAAGAGGAAAGAAGTACTTGAAGGTAAGAATGCGAGAGGATTGTCCTCAGATCCAGTAGTAGAGGTACCATCGTGACTCTCCGATGTTAAACAAGAGCGCCTGTTGGGGGCTTTCCCTTCCGCCTTATTACTTTATTTCATTCGTGTGAGTAAGAAATTATTATATTTGAAGTGCTTACTTATTGGCAATTATATCTCTTTACAAACTTAGTTTCGACTATAGTTTCTCCTAAGTTTGGGGGTGGTGTGATGTACTTACCTCGATAAGCACCGATAATATAATCTTTTATTTGTAACGTTTGTTAGAGGGGATGATTTTTTGTGGCATATTTAAACTTTCATCGATTTTTATGTGTTAATTTTTTGCAACTTGCCTAATGTTTAGTGGTGTTTTGTTTCGTTGTTTGTGGAGTTACTCATGAATATGAAGTTTTAGGATTGATTCTTGATGAAGTTATGCTCTATTTTGGTACCTAATGTTCATTTGTTAAGTTTGAAGTGTATAGGGAATGAAGAACACTCGATTTTGGGAGCATCAGGGAGCCAATTCGACCTTGAGCCATGGTAATTCTACCATAGGCCCAGGTCGAATCAAGGTCGAATCGGAGTGTGCAATTTTCCAGGGAGCCAATTCGACCATGATCGCTCAATTCGACCAGCAGCTCAGGTCGAATTGAGGTCGAATTGAGGACCTAAATCTTACAATGTGTGGATTCGACCTGAGGCATTCCAATTCGACCAGGGGAGTAAGTCGAATCAAGGTCGAATTAAAGAAGAAAGTTGTCCAGAAGGTTGATTCGACCACGATGAAGTTAATTCAACCTCTTCAATAGGTTGAATCTAGGTTAAATTGGGCCAGGTAAGTGAGTTTTTAATCCCAATTTTCAAATCATTCGATCACTTTTGCACACCACCTCCACTCGAATTCATTCCGAATCAAAGAACTTTGCTTTCAATTTTCAATCCTATTCATTTTTCCCATCGATTAAACCACGTTCCATCCCTTATTCCTTTGATTCGTCGTAGTTTTAGGCGAATTTAGTCACAATTTAGGGTTTATCTGCGCGAATTTGAAGAGGTTTAGTCACCTGTTCATTTTTAGCCATGGGCAGAACAAAAGGTATGTTTTCTCAAATTAATTACCCTAGGATTGATATTCTATATGTTGATTTTGTATGGGTAAGTTGATTAAACTTGGTTTTATTGAGAATTCATGGTGATAGTTGAATATTGTGAACAATTTCATATGGATACTTGCTTGGTTCGATTTGATTACTTAATTGATGTTAGAACCTTGAGTTTTGTGTGAATTGTTGGGTGATTAGAGGGAGGGATTGATGAGCATGTTGATTATGGATTAGAATTGTTGAATAGTTCCTTGTGATTGTTCATATTGAATTGCTTGAATTGATGAAGCATGCTTGTTTTTGATTAAGATTGTTTGATTGTTATGCTTGATTGGTGTTGGAATTATTATAGTTAAGCAAGAGGATTGAATATTGGATGTGAATGGAACAAGTTTGGCTTGGTTGATTATACATTGAAACTTAAAGTCTTGAGTAGAGTTGGATGCTATGCTAGTCAATTACTTGGTTTGTTTTTCTTGTTGGTTGTTATTGAAGTATTGTTTTCAAGACAAGGAAAAGACAAGGGCAAGGAGGTAGAGGTTCGATCAAAGAAGAGGCAAGATAAGCCTACTCGTGTGGATAATGTGACAAAAAAGTTGAGGCTTAAGGAGAGGTTGCCTACGAATTTCAAAATCCAAATGAATGAGTGGGATAGATTAAAGAGAAGTGGGCTGAGGTCTTTGAAAAGATAGCAAGAACAAGGTACTAGGATGATGATGCTATGATCACAATGAGGATCCGGGATGATATGTTATGGATATTTGATCAAGTAGGGATCCGTCACTTTATGGAGCTGAAGAAGCCGACATATTTCCATATGACGGCTGAGGTTCTATGTTCGATCACAATTGAGAAGGATCCAATGGGATTTCCTTATGAGTGTACTTTTCAGCTCGGGGGAGTGATGAGGACATGGTCTGCGGAGGAGTTCAATGTGTTGTTTCAGACTCCTACAGAGATAGCTCGGATGGAGAGCAATCTTCAATGCCAACAGGTTTTGGCGAGAGATTTCGGAGGAGGATGGAGATTTCAAGATGCAGGATGCTCGTGCCTCGATGATCAAGAATCATGTGCTCTGGTATATGGATAGAGTGTTGAGCAACACACTGTTAGCCCACTCTGAGGGAAGCTGCGTGTCGAGAAGAGAGCTCTATGCTTTGTGGTGCATGTTGAATAGGGTGAAGTTTAATGTGGGTTCATATTTCATCTATCAGCTGAATCAGTTTAGAGTATATGGGTTTCAAAAATTGAATATTGGAGGATTACTCACGACCGTGGCTGAGTATTATCTCATGGACTTCATCGGCATCACACCTATTTTTGGAGAGCCTGACTTGGTTATGTTCTCTTGCGTGAAGGGAGGATTTGTGCATTTCTGAGATAGGGATTGGTTCTTTATGATGGGACCTAAGCCCTTCGATTTCATGTTCCCCTTCGATGTGAGTGACATGACTACCATTTGTGAGGAGAGGAATAGGTTGATGAGCTCATTGGGACACACTACCTTGTTCGTTACTGTTCGGACGAGAGAAGATTGGAGGACAGTGACCCGGATGTGTTGAACCGGTATGGTTGAGGAGCTACAGTGGATTGTTGATCAAGGAGAGTTCCAGCCACAACAGCCACCGCCACAGCAGCGACCGCCACAGCAGCATCGTGGAGACGAGGACTAGCATCAGGAGATAGATATCCCGGAGCAGCACGAGAGGATTCCTCATCCCATTCCGGCGGTGCCTTAGCAGAAGTGGGCAGGTCTGGATGATTATACATGAAAATAGTTCCGTCTGTTGAATGAGCATTTGGCCACGATCAGTGCGAATCAGCAGGAGACAAATAGACAGCTCGTGCTCGCAAATGCCAACTACGCCACGCTTAATGATTGGTATAGGGCCATGGATGAGTGGGTTGGTAGAGTAAGTGATCGTGTTGACTTATTGGATAGACACATCAGTGATCTACACCAGATTGTGGAGCGGAGGTTTGATGAGATGAGTGAGGATGATGATGATGAGGATGATGATGCTTCGGAGGAGTAGAGCTGTAGGTTTTTGTGTTCTCTGATTCATCTAATCTCAATTTTCTTTTTATCTTTATAGGATGGGTGTGTTTTGCGTGAGTGGCACGTATTATATTGTCATATTTGATCGTCTTGGATGTGAATTGTGAGGATAGATTGAGATGCATGAGCTGGGATTTGTATAGATACTTGTATGATTGATTTGATATATGAGTTCATGGATTTTGTGCATTCATATGTACATGTGTTAATTTTCATTGATGAGAGCATGTATAAATTGATAAGTATGTAGAGTTCTTGTGAAATTGATCTTGATTATGTGCTACGAGGAGTACTTAGGATTCTATTTACCCATGTTAGGATTTGAGCCTTTTAATCATGCTTGATCATGATAGTTTATTCTTGAGAGAATCATTCATATGAACGTATTCTAGAACTTGGATTGGAGTTTTGTGTGAGACTTACAATTGGTGAATTGCTAGGATATGATCTTAGGCCATTCTTGATTATTTGAGTTACTTAGCCAAATTTTATCTTCCCATTGATTATGTATACCTTTGGTAGCCCCGTTTGAGCCTTAAAAGTTTTTTTCTTTGATAAGCTGAATAAAAAAGCCTTATTTAGCCTTCACTTGAGCTTTGTTGAATACTCTATTCATTAGTAGAGAGTTGAGGTGAATAAGTGTTGCAAGAAGAAGGAAGATAGAATGAGGTTGAGTAAAGTAAGAGAAGTGTATGGTTAAATCTTGTTTAGGGGTAGTGCCTGAAACTAGTACCCCGATTGCTATTTAAAAAGGGTAGTGCCTACAACCGGTACCCGAGTTATCGAAAGAAGAATGATGTTGATGCAAGGAAGAGAAGGAATTCAAAAATTGCAAGTGAAAGAGAAGAAATTGGAGGAGAATATGCAGCCGAATGAAGAAAGCAAGAACCTCCAAGGTAACTCTCTACCAGTGTTTGAGTCACTTTATCTAAATTTTCCTACCCTTTTCAAAGAGCCAACATTACAACCTAAAAACAAGTCCTTTGTAATCCTAGTAATGAGTTGATTGTGAGTTGATTTTTGAGACCCTTGCCAAGCTTATGGTTACGCGTGAGTATGGATTGAATATGAGCGTATATATTAACCTTTTAAGTGCAACTAGCACTTGAGTGAGAGAGTAAACACTTATCTTGTGAGCTTGATGACTTAGTACTCCGAATGGTAATATGATTGAGTGATGTTTTGCATGAATGATATGTATGATGCAGGAAATACTTGTCTTTAATTGATGAAATTTCATGTGTAATATGTGTTGTACTTGGTGATCTTCAATCCATTCTCACGACCAGCCCTTCAGGTCGAATTGGCAGCATAATATGTATAAAAGGTGGATTCGACCACGACAGGGGAATTCGACCTGGGCATCAGGTCGAATCGAGGTCGAATCGATTGGCGGAGATGCTGATTCGACCTCGTCAGTTTGATTCGACCAGGGCAGTTGGTCAAATCGAGCACCTAGGACTTACAGTGTGTAGATTTGACCTGCGATTCGACTTGGAGGAGTTAATTCGACCTGTTGCTGAAGTCGAATTGAGGCTCGGGAACTTACCATATCTGTATTTTTACACCGTCAATGCGTGTGATCACTTAAAAAGCCCATTCCAAGCCCAGAAGACGTGATTACAAGTATAAAAGAAGGCTTGTGCTGCATCATAGAAAGATGACTTGATCAAGAAGACGAGGAGACGTAGAGTTGAGAGGAGATTGATCATCCATCCTCTGGAGGGGCTGTGACAGAGGTTCCATGGAGATTCCAGTAAGATTGATCCAACTAACCATGATTGTTCTTAGATCAATCATGGGCTAGAGCCGCTTCGGTAGTTCTAAGGTTATGAAGGTTTCATGAGTTAATTTGTCTTTCATGTGTAAACTCCATACAACACTACTTGTGGTTTATTTTATATAAGATTGCGCTTTTTTAATCCATGCTCACGGTCATTTAGTGCATCAATAATTGTTGTGTAGAGTCTGAATACATAACTTGGTTATTGGTTGAGTGCGTTCACTGCTGAGCAGGGTTTTATGTTATAATTCTAAGTGAAGGGATTCCGAAGTCTTATTAGAACTATCTTATATGAATACTTGTTAATTGAATTATATTCGGGTTAATAAGTAGGATAAAGAGTATAACTTTATAGTTGTTATAAAGGGAGATCAAATAGGGTTAGAGTACTAAGTGCACAGGAAATAATTAATTATGATAGTACTTAGAAAGGGGGGAAAGTATACGTCTTGTTCCGAGGATATTCACACGTGTCATACGCATATTTACTTGTGTCTATAGAGTGAATTTGCATGGTTTAGTGATGCGTTCATAAACTACAAGGCAGAGTCGGACACCGTCACATGGAAGATGAATTAATAAGTGGAACTAGATGACTTGACGAACTACCTATTATCTACTTGATCACAACTCACTCATCTTTTCTTCTTGTTATCTTTACTTGTTATTTTGATTATTATTCGTTACTTAATCTCAATATTACAACCATTATAATTTTCAACATAGTCATAATTTACTATAATATAATTAAATTGATAATTATCTGTCCCTTGGGTTCGATATATAACTTGGTCACCTTCGAAATGATTGATATCCTTCATACTTGAGGATTAAATTGTGTATTGAGAAAATGCCTATCACTCTTCAACTCCATGAAACGACGGATGCCCACTCAATCGAACATCCACATAATATCGTCATGGATATTCATTGTAATCATGGCCCCATCATCCTGGTACCTCGTTCGAGCAATCTTATCAGACATATCGCCCCATCGATCCTTTTTCTCCTCCCAATTCTCCATTCGAATCTTGAAATCCCTTGGCAGCATCTCCTTAACCCTCAATTTCTTAGTAACCTCGTCCTCACGAGGCTGCCTATCCTGTCTCTTCTTAGAAAGAACTTCAGTCTCCTTTTCTTTTCCTACAAAATAATATTTCAATACCAAACAGATACAAGAAAAGCAAACTAACCTAGTTCAAGACTAACTATACATGAAACTCTATTCAAGACTTCAAGTTAAACACGTATAATCAATTACAGATCATCATGCTTCAATTCTACTTCACATTCAACTCTTCAATAAAAAACTATCAACAATTTAAACAACCACGTCACTTCCTTAAGCATGCATCTATCAAATTCAACTTAAAATTCAACATGCTTCACTTCACCACTTCAATTACTCAACAATTTCACGTAAACATCAAGGTCTAACAACTAATCAACAATTAAAATCGGACCCATCACTTGTTCATATGAGATTTCAAATAAAAAATTCAAATTGCACCACGAATCCATATAAAAACGAGTTCAATCAACCTACCCCTTAAAATCAAGCAATAGAACTTCAATCCTAGGGTAATAAAGTCAAGAGAATATACCTTTTAATCCAGCCATGACTTTTATGAACAAATTATGAAAAATCCCCAAATTAGAATGAAAAACCATAGTTTTGCACTAAAACGCTCCAAATCCGTGAGAATTTGAGTATGGGAAGGATGAAAAGTAGTTTAATCGGAGTAGAAAGAACCCAAATCAAAGTTTAGAAGAGAGAATTTTTGGTTCGGAGAGGATTCGAGAGAGGGTGGTGTGAAGAATGTACAAAAAACGGGTGAAAATCAAGATTAAAACCCGACTTACCTGCGCGGTTCGACCCGAACCAGGTGGTAGAACCACCTCATCATGGTCGAATCCAAATTCTAGATAACTTCAGTACTCTGATTCGACTCGAACTCTTGGTCGAATCAGGAAGTCGTGGTCGAACCAGCCTGTAACAAACTTTTAGGTAGCTGGTTCGACTCGAACTCTTTGTTAAATCACACCCCTCTTGTCGAACCGACCTGTAACAATTTCTCTGGTCCTTGATTCAACTTGAACTGCTTGGTTCGACCAGCCTCCCTGGTCGAACTGAGCTCCTGATTCTTCATTGTCCATTCTTCTTCATCCCCTGTAAATTTCAAGCTCAAAAACGATCATTGGGTACCAAAACAGAGCAAATCTAAAGCTAGAGAACCATATTAAGGCTTAATAATCAATATATATATATATACTCCGCATACGACTCAATAAAAAAAACACCACTAAACATTAGGCAAATTACAAAAAAATTAAAACATCAACACCAATTAAAGTGTTAATATACTGCAAAAATCAACACCCCTAATAAACGTTACAAAAAAAGATTACACTCTCAGTGCTACGATGAGGTAAGTACATCACTTCCCCCGTGATCTTCGAATCATGCCATTTCTTCATTCTTTCCTTATAGATCACCAAATTCTTATAAGCTTGATTTCTGAACTCGTCTAGTAGATTGATTTGAGTCAACCTCAACTCCTTTTGATCTTTAAGACACAAGTTCAAACTTCTCAATGCCTAAAAAGCTTTATGCTGAATCTCTACGGGTAAGTGGCATGGCTTCCCATAGATAATATGATAAGGGGACATGTCAAGCACAGTCGTGTACGAAGTTCAGAACCCCCACAAAACATCATCGAGCTTCATAGCCCAATCCTTCCTATTAGTTCTGACTACTTTCTCTAAAATTTACTTCACTTGTCGATTGGAGACTTCGGCTTGCCCATTAGCTTGAGGATGATAGGGTGTAAGTGACCCTATGCTTAACACCATAATCTTTGGGCACTCTTTCAAGAAGCTTGTTGACGAAGTGGGAACCTCCATCACTTACAAGTGCTCTAGGGACTCCATAGCGGGCCAAGATATCTTTCTTCAAGATATCATTCATGCGAGTGGGAATGACTTCCACCCACTTAAAAACATAATCCACCGCTAGAAGGATGTAAAGAAATCCATTAGATGGGGAAAATGGCCCCATAAAATCGATCCCCCATACATCGAAGATCTCAACAACAATGCTAGGCTGAAGTGGCATCTCATCTCTTCTACTTATGTGTCCCATCCTTTGACATCTATCACATGTCGCTACATAGCATTCACAGTCTTTAAAAAAAGTAGGCCAATAAAGAGCAGATTGAAGTACCTTAGCTGCTGTCTTTTGGGCTCTAAAATGCCCCCCGTTAGGTTGTGCATGGCAAAATCAAGGACACTCTCCATCTCTATCTTGGGCACACACTTACGGACGATAGAATCCGTATAGATCTTGTAGACGAATGGATCGTACCATATAAACATTGATTAGAGCTATTTTTACCTACATTTTAGTGTCTTTTTATATGTGTTTTCGTATTATTTTATCCGTATTTTATGTGTTATTTGGTTGTGTTTTGTGTTTTTATTGAAATGTGTGTGAATGAGCTTAAACTTAAGATTTTCACTTTTTATTTGATGCTAAACATGATAAGAAAGATGTAGGAAAAAGTGGATCTCAATTCGGAGTTGAAACGAGGGAGAACGAGCCAAAACAGTGAAAAGAGAAAGTAGGGCAGCAAGAACACGGGCCGTGCCTGTAAGAAGTGGCCGTGCGCTGACACTCGAAACACCAACTCGGCCACGCCTGTGGCCGAGTACAGAACACGCCCCGTGCTGAGTACAGAAACACGGCCCGTGCACCGCGCACGGGCCTGTCGAGAAAGCCGTGCGCGAACGTCAGAAAACACAACACGGCCACCCCTGTGGCCATGTGCTGCGCACGAGTCGTGCAATGTGTTAGAACACGGGTCGTGCGGCGAAGCTCGAGCCGTGTTGGTGCAAAAACGCAGAAAGTGCTGGAATCTTCTAGAAGGCCCACATGGGGTATAAATAGACCCCATTTCAACATTTTGTGGATCAGATCTGAAATCCTATCATCTACACACACATCACACACCATTTCTTCCATTTTCCACCATCATCTTCATCCATCTTTATCCATCTTCATCCACCCATCATATCTTCCATTTTTTGGTGCTAAAGACTTCAAAATCAAGAGCTAGAGGTGGAGATCAAGAAGAATAGAAGATTCTCTTCAAGAAATTGATAGGGAAGAATCCATTCATTTTGTATTTCTTTAGATCTAAGACTATGGGTATTTGTAATGAATTATTTATTTGTTTTATTACTTTTATCATGTTAGGCTAATCCCTCTAGTGGGATTAGGAATATGAAGAGCATATTAGATTTATATTATCATGTGGATTAAATTGGTTTTTGATTTAATTGATGTTGATTTCTATTCATGGAGTTTAATTGTCTTGATGTTGTGATGGCATGGTTTGTTATTCATGAATGTTTATTGGTTTAATGGAATGTTGATCAATGGATTATTTGTGGTAATTAAATGTTATCATGATGTTCATGTATGTATTGCTTGGAGTGAGACGGAAACGACCCTCTATAGTATTAGGAAGACATGAATAGACATTGAGTTTGGGTTTGACCGAAAGGATATTTGAATTCAATGAGGGGAACCAATCCATTCGTTGGCCTTAGTACACAAAAAGGGAGAGTTTAATCTAACTAGTACCTAGATGGAAGGGGTTAATGTTGGGCTTTGATCTTAAGTGCTTTTGGGAGTCTAAAATGGATCAACAACCTTTGTAACCCGAAAGGGAGCCTAGGATACAATCGTGATCACCCTTAGTCTACATCAATTGAGTTGAATTCCGTTTGCATGATAATATGAATCGAGTGTGCTTGGATGTTTCTAATCCCATGTTTTTCCATACTTGAACTTTAGCACCCATTTTCTTTACTTGACATTTATCTTATTTCCTATCTTATTTACTTGCTACTTGTTTTTGTTGTTAATCAATCTCAAAACCCCCGATCATCTTTACAAAAACAACAATGAACATGAGCTCACGTATTTTGCTAGTCTGAACATAACTCCTTTATGGATTGATAATTTTTCTTGGGATATACTACTACAACGATCGAGTATTCTTGCTCGTGAGTGCTAAAAGAAGGCAAACAAGAGTATATGCAATTGCTTGCCAATCAAGAAACTCAAAGGATATTTCAACAACAAGAGTTGCCAAGGCCTAGAGCAATTCGGGATTACTTCCAACCGAGAGCCGTGCACAATATGGTTCCTCCGGTTCAAGCCAATGATTATGAAATCAAGACCGGATTGATCAACATGGTCAAAGCAAATCAGTTTGGCGGAGGTCCTCTTGAAGACCCGAACACTCATCTATCTACTTTCTTGGAGGTTGCAAATTCCGTCAAGATGAAGGGAGTGTCGGAGGATGCTATTCGAATGAGGTTATTCTCTTTTTCTTTAAGAGACAAGGCTAAAGCATGGTACAATGCAATTCCTTTGGAAAGTTGTAATACATGGGAAGATCTTGAGCAAAGGTTCCTAAACAAGTACTTTCCTCCTTCAAAGACGCTCCAATTGAAAAGCCTTATCACTCAATTTAGGCAACTTCTGGATGAAAATTTTTATGAAGCATGGGAACACTACAAAGAGATGCTCCGAAAGTGTCCTCAACATGATTTTCATGAGAATCAACAAGTGGCTTTCTTTTATCAAGGGTTGAGTGGACAACATCGGATGCATGTAGATGCCTCATCCGGAGGGTCTATATTTGGAGTGGATGCTATGAAAGCCATGGATATTTTTGAAGACATTGCAATGAATGCTTACCAATGGCCCTTCGAGCGAGTAATGGGAGGTTATGCCTTTGGAAAAGTAGCTCAAGTGGAGAGTGTGAACAAAGTGAAGAGTGATGTGTTTCAAAATGAATGAATGAAAGAATTCAATGAGAGCATTCAAGCTTTAACAAAGCAATTGAATTTGATCACTCAAGGAGTAAGTCAAAGGGGAAGCACAAGTGCTATTGTGAATGATGAGAGCCATGTTATGCAAAGTATAGAGGATGTTGCCTACTTAGATAGGAGAAATTACCAAGGAAATTTTCAACGTCAAGGGAATTTTCAAGGTAACTATCCTTCTAATCAAGGTAATTTTCAAGGAGGATATCAAGGACAAGCTCGGGGAAGCAATTTCAATCAATCAAGTGGAAATTATCAAGCTCCGAGGAAGCATGTAAATCTTTCTTACTCTAATCCCCAAGCCGCAGTGTCATATCCTCCGGGATTCGATCCGAGTGCTAAACCACCAAATGGAGAGGGTAAAGCATCGGTGGAAGAGACATTGCTAGCATTTATGAAAAAGATGGAGGCTAGAATGGAGGAAAATGAGAAGAAATCCGACAATAGGATGAGAGCTTTTTAGTATCAAATGGGTCAAATTGCTTCTTCCGTGGGATCTCAACACCAACAAGGAAAGTTTCCATCTACCACGGTAACTAATCCTAAAGAAGATTGCAAAGCTATCACTCTTAGAAGTGGAAAAGAGTATGAGGAACCTCCTATGCCTAAAGAAGATAGTATTGTCATTGAAAGGGAAGTGGAAAGCAAGGATGAAGAAGGGTTGGTGCAAGAAGAGATTGAAATGAAGGAAGTAAGCAAGAAAAAAGAAATTGTTGAGCAAAAGAAAGATGAAGAAAAAATAGAGAGAATTCCAAAGTGGAAGAAGGCAAAGGAGTTAAGAGAAAAGGAAGTTGAAATTGAAAGAGATAGTTGGGGAATACCCAAGACTCAAGTACCGGTTCCTTTTCCTCAAAGGTTCTTGAAGAAGGGTTTGGATGAGAGGTTCAAAAAGTTTCTTGAAATCTTCAAGAAGATTCAAATCAATATCCTTTTCGCCGATGCTTTGGATCAAATGCCTCATTATGCTCGTTTCTTGAAGGACATCATGGGAAAGAAAAGAAGTCTTGTGGACAATGAAACGGTTAATCTAACCGAAGAGTGTAGTGCCATTCTACAATGGAAACTTCCTCAAAAATTGAAGGATCCGGGTAGTTTCATTATACCATGTGAAATTGGAAAGAACAAGAAGAACAAGGCTCTTTGTGACCTCGGTGCAAGCATTAATCTAATGCCTCTCTCTATATTCAAGAAGCTTGGGTTAGGTGAAGTAAAACCAACTTCCATCACACTTCAATTGGCGGATCGATCTATGACACATCCAAAAGGAGTAGTTGAAGATGTATTGGTAAAAGTTGATAAGTTTGTCTTTCCGGTGGATTTTTTTGTTCTAGACATGGAGGAGGATGAAAATGTGCCATTGATTTTTGGGAGACCATTTCTTGCTACCGGGAGAGCCCTTATTGATGTCTACAAAGGAAAATTGAAGTTGAGAGTTAATGATGAGGAAGTGGTATTCTCTCTACACAAGGCCATGCAATATCCAATGAATGATGAAGAATGTAAAAGTGTGGATGTTGTAAAGGGAAGTGTCGAGGAGAGTTGGCATTCCATTGTAACCAAGGATCCACTTGAACTTTGCTTGAGCAATTCTCTATCTCTTTCTAATATTTCTACTACTTCTCTTGATTTAAATGAAGAATTGATTAATTGTTTGCTTGATCTAGGTGATTGTAGTGAAGCTCAAGAGGTTGCAGCCGCCATCTCAAGGGGAAATGAAAAGTTCTTACCACTTAGAGATCCACTCGAACAAGAAGAGAAAAAGGAAAAGAAGGTGGAGTTGAAGCCTCTACCCGATCATCTTGCTTATGCCTACCTTGGTGAAAATGAGACATATCCGGTAATTGTATCATCATCTCTAACCTCTAGTCAACTTGATAAATTGCTTAATGTCCTTAAAGAGCATAAGTCGGCTATTGGTTGGTGTATTGATGATTTGAAAGGGATTAGTCCAACAATTTGCATGCATAAGATAAGGCTTGAAGATGAAGGGAAAGCTTGTGTTCAAAACCAAAGAAGACTTAATCCTATCATGCAAGAAGTGGTAAAAAAAGAGGTTCTTAAGTGGTTAGATTCGGATATGATCTTTCCTATTAGTGATAGCCCTTATGTGAGCCCGTTGCATGTAGTATCTAAAAAAGGGGGTATGACTATAGTGAAGACCGAGAAAGATGAGACCATAGCCACTAGGACGGTGACGGGGTGGCGTGTGTGTGTTGATTATAGGAAGCTTAATGAAAACACACGTAAAGATCACTTTCCCTTACCTTTCTTGGATCAAATGTTGGATAGGTTGGCCGGGTATGAGTTTTATTACTTTCTTGATAGATATTCTGGGTATAACCAAATTCTCATAGCACCCGAAGACCAAGAAAAGACCGCTTTCACTTGTCCTTATGGAATATTTGCTTTTCGAAGATTGCCATTTGGACTTTGCAATGCACCGGCCACCTTTCAAAGGTGTATGATGGCAATTTTTGAAGGATTAATTGAGAATATAATGGAAGTGTTCATGGATGACTTTTCGGTGTTTGGTTCTTCTTTTGATATTTGTTTGTCTAACCTTGCTATTATTTTGAAGCGATGTCAAGACACTAATTTAGTGTTGAATTGGGAGAAGTGCCACTTCATGGTAAATGATGGCATTGTACTTGGACATCACATCTCTTCAAAGGGATTGCAAGTTGACCGAGCCAAAGTTGTTGCTATAGAGAAGCTTCCACCGCCAATAAATGAGAAGGGAGTACGATCTTTCCTTGGTCATGCCGGGTTCTATCGTAGATTCATCAAGGATTTTTCTTCATTTTCTAAACCTCTATCTCATCTCCTTGAAAAAGATGTGCCATTTAAGTTTGATGATAATTGTTTAAATGCTTTTCAGATGCTAAAGGAAGCTTTGATTTCATCACCCATCTTGATCACCCCCGATTGGAAGGAGCCATTTATATTGATGTGTGATGCAAATGATGTAGCTCTTGGAGTGGTTTTGGGGCAATTAAGAGAGAAAAATTCCGAGCTATTTACTATGCAAGCAAGACATTTGATGCGGCTCAAAGGAACTACACTACTACCGAAAAAGAGTTCTTGGTGGTAGTATACGCATTTGATAAGTTTCGTCCTTATTTGGTAGGAACGAAAACTATTGTATACACTGACCATGCCGCTATCAAGTATCTCATGGCAAAGAAGGATGCAAAGCCATGGGTGATAAGATGGGTACTACTTCTTCAAGAATTTGATATTGAAGTGAGAGATAAGAAGGGCACGGAGAATGTGATAGCCGACCATCTTTCAAGGTTAGAGTCGAGGGAGCATTGTGAAGGTACTTATGAGTTAATCAAAGAGGTTTTTCCCGATGAAGAAATCTTGGAGTGTGATTGCTATCAAATTGAGGCTTTAGTAGAGCAAGAAGAAAGCCCGTGGTATGCGGACTATGTGAATTACTTGGCTAGTGGAAAGAGGCCTTATGAGCTTAATAAGTATCAATCCAAGAAGTTCTTTCATGATGTTAAAAGTTACTTGTGGGATGATCCATTCTTATACAAGATGTGTAATGATTCTCTTGTGCGAAGATGTGTGCCCGAGGAAGAATGGAATAGTGTGTTGGAGTTTTGCCACTCTTCACCTAGTGGAGGCCATTTTGGAGCTCAAAAGACCGCTGCAAAAATCTTACAATCGGGGTTGTATTGGCCATTTTTGTTCAAGAGTTGTAAGAAATTTGTAGAGGGTTGCGATCGGTGTCAAAGGATGGGAGGAATCTCCAAGTGGGATGAGATGCCCCTTAAGAGCTTTCAAGAAGTGGAGATATTTGATGTGTGGGGCATCGATTTCATGGGACCATTTCCTAAATCTAATGGATTCCTATACATCCTATTGGCGGTCGACTATGTCTCGAAATGGGTTGAGGCCATACCTTCAAGAACAAGTGATGCTAGAGTGGTCATGGGGTTTCTAAAGAAGCATATCTTCACAAGATTTGGAGTACCTAGAGTGTTGGTAAGTGATGGGGGTAGTCACTTCATAAATAAGCTCATGGAGAACATTCTCAAGACTTATGGAGTGAAGCATCGAGTGTCTACTCCGTATCACCCTCAAACGAATGGTCAAGCTGAAATTTCCAATCGACAAATCAAACAAGTCTTGGAGAAAATAGTGAGTGTGAGTAGAAAAGATTGGTCAAATAAACTTGATGATGCATTGTGGGCCTTTCGAACCGCATTCAAGACCACTCTTGGTATGTCTCCTTTTCAAATTGTCTATGGCAAGTCTTGCCATCTTCCCGTGGAGTTAGAGCATAAAGC
The DNA here is from genome assembly GCA_023678885.1 of Pogostemon cablin. Lineage (NCBI taxonomy): Eukaryota > Viridiplantae > Streptophyta > Magnoliopsida > Lamiales > Lamiaceae > Pogostemon > Pogostemon cablin. The sequence goes on from CM042963.1 coordinate 30,939,033, forward strand.
TTATTGGGCCATTAAGAAGTTGAATTTTGACATGAAAGCTTCGAAGAAGGTAAGATTCTTACAATTGAATGAGCTTGAGGAATTTAGAGAAAATGCTTATGAAAACTCAAGGATTTTTAAGGAGAAAACCAAGAGGTGGCATGATGCTCGTTTGAGGAAGAAGAGCTTTGAAAAGGGTGAGAAGGTGTTGGTATTCAATTCTCGACTAAGACTTTTCCCGGGCAAGTTGAAGTCCAGATGGAGAGGACCTTATGTGGTAAAGGAAGTACTTGATGGGGGAGCTCTAAAGGTTATGGATGAGAACGGGGGAGAGTTCTTGGTCAATGGTCATCGTGTGAAGCACTATGTGGATCCATCACAAAGGGAGACCCTCTTTGTGGATACTTTATGTGAAAGATGAGCTAAAAATTTATCTAGCTTGAAGACGTTAAACTTAGCGCTCGATGGGAGGCACCCCATCACTATCTTTATTGCTTTGTTTTTGTTGCTTGTTTGTTTTGGTATTGTAGGTTGATTGTGCTCATGGAGAAAAATGCACATTGAAGAAAAGAGAAATGCTTCATGGATTCAAGTTGACATGTTCAACCATTTGTTGCAAACTTAATTCGTGACTCTTGTCTCGAGTTAAGTTTGGGGGGTGCTAGTGCGTGGTGGACATAGCTTGAGTCGTGTGGATGCGGTTACTTCTCTACAAGAAGATCATCAATGGAAACTACAAGGGTAAGTCTCACCACTTTTTGCAAACTTAAGTCTCAACTCTTGTTTCGATTTAAGTTTGGGGGGAGATTGTGTGGTGTGACTCACCACTTGAGTATGATTCTTGTAAAATTGGGCAAATTTTAAAATTTTTCTCATGAGTATTGGTTTGATTTTGGCATGATTGGTGGTGTTGAAGTGCATGATAGTCCATATTTATAATGAAATTGTTGAAATAATGGTGTTTATTGAGTGTTTGAGCATGAATGAGAGGTATTGGAAGCATGATGGAGCTTGAAGCTAACGCTTTCCTTACCAAATACCTATTGAGGGAGTACTCTACACCTTATCATTTTATTACTTGAAATGAATTGATTTTGATTTGGATTGTTGTGACTAGCATGCTACTTCATATGTTATGTTGTGGGAGGTTTACTTTCGTATATTAGGTTTTTCTTTTAAATAAAGGTTGGGATGATGTGTGCTTAATTTTCTTATGGATGATGGTATTTTGTGTTTTTGCGTGTTTTGTGTTTTTGTTGTGTCTTGTTTGTTGAGTCCTTATTTTTATGTTTGGTGTGTATTTTCATTTTTGTCTTGGGATGTTTGGTGGTTTGTTTAGGGATGTCGTGAGTCATTTTTGAACGTGAGTGATGATATGTTGTGGTGATAAGTGATGACAAATTATGATTAAGAATCTCTACACTTTCAAATTGTGACATGTTTTACTTAACTTGTTCAATTTTGAGATGAATGTGGTGTAATAAGTTCCTTAAGGTCCGAGCACAAGCTTGTGAGCATTTGAGCCTCAACCATGCATACATGGTATTTCTTCATGAGTGGATCGGTTGCGTTTGATAAGTTAGAACTTGCTCAAGGACTATAGGAAAGAGCCCGATTAGTGGATATTGGTGAAATGATCTAAGGCCATCCTTGTTATTATAGTCATTGCCATATATGTTCCCTACCATGAACATCATCCTTAGTTAACCATTTTGAGCCTATAAGCCTATTTCTTGTGAATTTAGCACATTACAAACCTTAATTACCCATTCAAGCTTATATATACCTTTGTGTGGGTGAGTGAGGAGATGGTAGCTAGAAAGGATTGATTGATTATCAAAAGAAGAAAAGGACATGGTAAACAAGCAAGAAAAAAGATGAAAAGAGCAACAACAAGAAGGCACATACAACCTCAAAATTAGAAAAGGAGCAAAGCAACATCAAAATGCTCAAGTAAACAAAATTCAAAGATAGGAAGCATGCAACAATAGAAACTCAATCCTAGGGAAGTTAATGAATAGTGCTTGAGATTTGTAAAGATAAGCAAGGAAGAAAAGAAAGTGAAGAAGTTGAGGAAATTGGCCATCTCTTTGATTACTTACACATGATTAGTCAGTCTTATCCATATACTTCCTACCATACCAAAGAGCCTATCATTACATCCTAATTAAAGACCTTTTTGATCATTAATTGAAACTTTGGTGGTTTGTGAATATAGTCCGCGAGCAAGCTTATAGCGAGTCGAGCCAATCGATTAATGAGTGTGATTTATCCGAGTTCAAAAGAGTGTTGAGAGACATCGATATACATTGTGAGGCTTGGACTAAAAGGGACTATATTACACTATTACTCTCTTTTGATTGAACTTGTTAATTTCTCATGTCATGATTTTAATGTTGTAGGATGACTTAGCATAGTTTGTTGTTATTATTGCTAACGATGTGTTATTGCTTATGTTCGTTTAGTCTTTTTCTAGGTGAAAATTTCTCCTTTTGGTTTGTCATTTTCGTTGCTCGGGGACGAGCAACACCTTAAGTTTGGGGGGTTGATTAGAGCTATTTTCACCTACATTTTAGTGTCTTTTATATGTGTTTTCGTATTATTTTATCCGTATTTTATGTGTTATTTGGTTGCGTTTTGTGTTTTTATTGAAATGTGTGTGAATGAGCTTAAACTTAAGATTTTCACTTTTTATTTGATGCTAAACATGATAAGGAAGATGTAGGAAAAAGCGGATCTCAATTCGGAGTTGAAACGAGGGAGAACGAGCCAAAACAGTGAAAAGAGGAAGTAGGGCAGCAAGAACATGGGCCGTGTACAGCGCACGGCCCTGTAAGAAGTGGCCGTGCGCTGACACTCGAAACACCAACTCGGCCACGCCTGTGGCCGAGTACAGAACACGCCCCGTGCTGAGTACAGAAACACGGCCCGTGCACCGCGCACGGGCCTGTCGAGAAAGCCGTGCGCGAACATCAGAAAACACAACACGGCCACCCTTGTGGCCGTGTACTGTGCACGAGTCGTGCGCTGTGTTAGAACACGGGTCGTGCGGCGGAGCTCGAGCCGTGTTGGTGCAAAAACGCAGAAAGTACTGGAATCTTCTAGAAGGCCCACATGGGGTATAAATAGACCCCATTTCAACATTTTGTGGATCAGATCCGAAATTCTATCATCTACACACACATCACACACCATTTCTTCCATTTTCCACCATCATCTTCATCTATCTTTATCCATCTTCATCCACCCATCATATCTTCCATTTTTTTGGTGCTAAAGACTTCAAAATCAAGAGCTAGAGGTGGAGATCAAGAAGAATAGAAGTTTCTCTTCAAGAAATTGATATGGAAGAATCCATTCATTTTGTATTTCTTTAGATCTAAGACTATGGGTATTTGTAATGAATCATTTATTTGTTTTATTACTTTTATCATGTTAGGCTAATCCCTCTAGTGGGATTAGGAATATGAAGAGCATATTAGATTTATATTATCATGTGGATTAAATTGGTTTTTGATTTAATTGTTGTTGATTTCTATTCATGGAGTTTAATCGTCTTGATGTTGTGATGACATGGTTTGTTATTCATGAATGTTTATTGGTTTAATGGATTGTTGATCAATGGATTATTTGTGGTAATTAAATGCTATCATGATGTTCATGTATGTATTGCTTGGAGTGAGACGGAAACGACCCTCTATAGTATTAGGAAGGCATGAATAGACATTGAGTTTGGGTTTGACCGAAAGGATATTTGAATTCAATGAGGGGAACCAATCCATTCGTAGGCCTTAGTACACAAAAAGGGAGAGTTTAATCTAACTAGTACCTAGATGGAAGGGGTTAATGTTGGGCTTTGATCTTAAGTGCTTTTGGGAGTCTAAAATGGATCAACAACCTTTGTAACCCGAAAGGGAGCTTAGGATACAATCGTGATCACCCTTAGTCTACATCAATTGAGTTGAATTTCGTTTGCATGATAATATGAATCGAGTGTGCTTGGATGTTTCTAATCCCATGTTTTTCCATACTTGAATTTTAGCACCCATTTTCTTTACTTGACATTTATCTTATTTGCTATCTTATTTACTTGCTACTTGTTTTTGTTGTTAATCAATCTCAAAACCCCCGATCATCTTTACAAAAACAACAATGAACATGAGCTCACGTATTTTGCTAGTCCGAACATAACTCCTTTATGGATTGATAATTTTTCTTGGGATATACTACTACAACGATCGAGTATTCTTGCTCGTGAGTGCTAAAAGAAGGCAAACAAGAAACATCTCAACATCCCTCCGAAACTTCGCAAGTTGATACCTGTTGAGATCTCTTGGAATATCTCCTACGGTAATGTAATTAACATAATTCGCATACCATGGATCCACTCCTTGAGTAGCAATTACACATGCTCTTTCCGCTCCTTCAGCAAACACCGCCATTATCTTCTCATCAGGGAACATCTCCTCTATGTATTCAAATGAATCATCACAATGCTCCATTATCTCCAACATTGATAGGACATCCGCCAACACATTCTACGTACCTTTCTTATCTCGGATCTCCATATCGAATTCCTACAGAAGAAGGATCTATCTAATGATCCTTGGCTTCACTTCCATCTTCTTCATAAAGTACCGAATCGCAGAATGATCCGTGTACATAATGGTCTTCATGCCAACCAAATACTATCAAAACTTATTGAATGCATACACAACAGCTAGAAACTTCTTCTCAGTGATAGTGTAGTTCTTTTGTGCTGCATCAAAAGTTTTACTCGCATAGTAAATAGCGCAGAACTTCTTCTCATTTATCTGCCCAAGCACCACTCCAAGTGCTTGATCACTTGCATCACATACAAGTACAAACGGTTGAGTCCAATCCAGTGTGATCAAGATAGGTACAGTAATAAGTGCCTCCCTCAAAACCTGAAAAACTGTTAGACATTCTTCATCAAAAACAAAAAGGAACATCATTTTCAAGTAAGTGGGACAACGGTTTAGAGTATTTTAAGAAGTCTTTGATAAATCTCCTATAAAATCCTGCGTGTCCAAGGAAGGACCGCACTCCCTTCTCATTAGTAGGTGGTGGAAGCTTCTCAATAGCTACCACCTTTGCTCTATCAACCTGCAATCCTTTAGCCGAAATATGGTGCCCAAGAATAATCCCATCTCTCACCATGAAGTGGCACTTCTCTCAATTCAAGACAAGATTAGTTTCTTGACATCTCTTCAAAATAGTAGATAGGTTAGATAAACAAATATCAAAGGAGGAACCAAACACAGAAAAATTATCCATAAACACCTCCATAATTTTATCTATCAACCCATCAAATATGGTCATCATGCATCGCTGAAATGTAGTAGGTGCATTACACAATCTAAAAGGCATATTTCTAAAGGTAAAAGTTCCATAAGGGCAAGAAAAGTAGTCTTTTTCTGGTCCTAGGGTGCAATCATGATTTAATTATACCCCGAGTACCCATCCAAGAAATAGTAAAAATCATTCCCTACAAGATGATCAAGCATTTGATCTATGAAAGGAAGAGGGAAGTGGTCTTTGCATTATTTTCATTCAGTTTCCTATAGTCTGTACACACACGTCATCCCATAGGAATCCTAGTGGCTAGAGTCTTGCCATCATCGGCTTTCATAATAGTCATGCCCCCCTTCTTAGCTACAACATGTAATGGACTCACATGGGGAATATCACTAATTGGATATATAATTCCTACATCTAGCCATGCTAGGATTTGCTTCCTAATCACTTCTTGAATAGCGGGAGTTACCCTACGCTGATTCTGAATGCTACTCTTGGCTTCATCTAACAATCTTATCTTATGCATGCAATATGATGGACTAATACCTTTCAAATCATCAAAAGACCAACCAATTGCAGACTTATACTTCCTAAACACATCTAATAACTCATCGAGTTGATCATTAGTTAGAGAAGAAGATATAATTACCGGTATGTTTCATTGTCACCTAGATAAGTATACTTCAAATACTCCGGTAGTGGTTTCAACTCTTCTTTCTTCTCTTCTTTTACTGTACTTTCTCTATCCAAAGGTAAGTACTTCCTAGTCCACTTCACCTCTTCAAACTTGGTCCTTTGTGATTCATACCTATCATCACCAAAAGCAAGTAGATTTTCAAGGAATTCAATACATACCTCATTGGACAGCTCATCTAGCTCTGTGGTCCGAAAAGTAAGAGACTCCGCTAAGCATGTCTCCAATGGATCCTTTGAAAGAATCAAAGATATATCTTCCTTCACGATCTCCTCCACCATATCAATGCTGTGACACTGTGTCTCCATTGGCATCTTCATTACTTTATAGAGGTTGAACAGAACCTCTTCTTTATCCATGCGCAGCCTTAGCTCCCCTTTTTGAACATCAATCATCGCTCCAGCAGTAGCAAGGAATGGTCTCCTTAAGATGAGGGGAACATTATCCTTGTCATCTTCCATTTCGAGCACAAGAAAATTCACAAAAAAGACTAGTTTCTCCACTTTTACAAGAACATCTTCAATTACACCCTTCAGAAAAGTCATAGACCTATCTGCCAATTGTAGAGCAACCGTTGTGGGAATTAACTCCCCCAAACCAAGCCTTTGAAATATTGACAATGGCATCAAATTGATGCTTGCCCCAAGATCACACAAGGCTTGTCGTGCCGGCCCCTTTCCAATCTCACATAGAATAGTGAAGCTTCCCGGATCTTTTAACTTAGCTGGCAGCTTCCTCTGTATGATCAAGCTGCAATTCTTAGATAAATTCACAGTTTCAATTCCGTTCAAGCTTCTCTTCCACAAAAGTATGTATTTTAGAAAGTGGGCATAGTATAACATATCCAAGAGTGCTTCAGAGAAAGGAATTCTCAAGCTTATCTTGTTTATGATATCTGAAAACTTCTTGAACTTTTTTTCCAATCCCTTCTTTACTAACTTGAAAGGAAACGGAGGAGGTATCTTAGTCTTGGGAATCCCCCATTCATCATGTTCAACCTTCTCCGCTTTATCCTTCTTGGCTCTCAATCTCTTTGCTCTTTCCCATTTCTTCACCGCTATAAGCTCAGTATTCTGCTCTTTGGATGGTACTGGAGTAGCATCAAAATCAAGTAAAGCATTCGGCGCAGAAAATAGTACCGAACGAGGCTGGTCAACCATGGTTCGACCATGAGTACTGGTCGAACCAGGTGAGTAGTGGTCGAACCGTGCTTTAAAAAATGTTTTCTCTCCCGAAAAGGCTAGTTCAACCACGGTTCGACCAACAGGGCTGGTCGAACCATGAAGGTCATGGTCGAACCATGCTTCAGACAAAACAGAGTGTCACGGACAGGCTGGTTCAACCACGGGTTGACCAACAGGGTTGGTCGAACCATGCTAGTCATGGTCAAACTGTGCTTCAGACAGAATAGAGTGTCGCGGACAGGCTGGTTTGACCACGGTTCATCCATCAGAGTTGGTCAAACCATGCTGGACGTGGTCGAACCGGCTGGCTGGAGCTTCCAAAATCATTTTCGGCGTCATCGGTCCTTCATACCGAGTTCCAGACCTCAACATGATGGCGTTGCACTGCTTCGGGGTTCGCTATACTTTGAGATGGGAACTTACCCTTCTCTACGGTTTGCATCAATTGGTTAACATTATCGGCCATCTGCCCCATCAACTATTGGATTGTATACTAAAAGTCTAGCTTTAGTATGAACAATGTTATAATAATTTATTTGAAATAAAAATCATATGATCAAATGATTTTTTTTATAATTTATTTATATGCATGATGCAATAGTCCACTTACTTTATACTATAGGTAATATGTTGTGCGACAATACGTGGAAGATTATATTATCGGTTTCCTTATAAAGTATAAACATATGCTCACAACTGAGATAGATTGGGACTCTCTATCGGGATGGTTGTAGTGTGGTTTGGTATTAGCTTGTCTTGGCTATAGAATCACATTAGTGCACTTGTGTGTATTGAGCAGGATCGCTTGAGATTGTTCGACTTATACTGACTTATAGAAGAACTTGATCTCTGTTATTATGGATGTTCGTGCTCTTAATCCCTATACAATAACCTCGACACGTAAGGCAGTATGTATTTCTTTGATTCATTAATGGGTGAGATTTACATGTAATTAAATAAACAAACTCGGTGAGTTGGGAAATAGTACTGTCTCTATGGTGTGCTGTTGATTGCAGAAGGAATCCGTGTACGTTATAGGTTGATGATGTCCCCTTGAGGAGCTCATAAGGATTATCATGTAAACCCTGCAGGTGGATTTATTCTGGTATGATAATGAGATTGAGTGGTACTACTCTCGGATGTGATATTAATTAATGGAGTTGTCAGTAACTTAATTAATTAATGGACGTTGTATATCTTAAACATGGAGAGACTAACGGGCTCATAATAAGAAGGAGTCCATAACGTAATTATGGGGTTAGAACGGTAGTGCAGTAATAATATTTTAGTGATATATACTATTATTATTGGACTTAAGTATAAGCTTTGGGCTAAGCTTGGATACTTAAGCCCAATGGAGGCCCAACTCTAATTTCTCCTCCTGGTCCCTGCTGTAGCCCATATATAAGTTATCTTAGATGTCCGAAAACCCTAATCTATGAGATTAATCACGTCTAACACTATGAGGAGATGAGGGAATAGCAGAATAAGAAGATCTCGAAGATCGTCGCCCACACGACAGCGAGATTGGACTTGGGAATACAATAGAAAACTGGAAGGTTATTTGCTGCTGCTGCCCGCCACCTTCTATGATTTTTATAAAATCGTACAGACTTCAGAACAGAACGTGTGATATAGTGACGGAAAGCCATGGAAGAGAGAATCATTTTGGCACATAGATCACTCAAATTCGATATCTGATGAGAGAGTTATGCCCAAAATGGTGAGGTTGTGCAGGCTGATGGCGAGAATCCATCGTCTTCAACATACCCTGGTGAAAGGTAATACATTTCTTGTTTTCCTGCTTCCACTGACTATTAGAAATGTATGGAACCCTAACGGGTCACGTTAACCAAACGATCAAATGCCAACATCAACAACGTCAAGTCCTTCATCTGCTTAGATATATCCTCATGATTTGCATCAATCTTTGCCTTAAGCTTCGCCTTTAGGCGATCAACTCTTGCATCATTCCTTCCGATGTACCTGTTGTTCTTCGTATCCTCAAAACCAAGTTTTTCTTCTTCGACCTTAGCACCCGGATCAACACCAACAGGAGGTTGTACTACTGTATTAGGATTACTCCATGAAAACTCCGGCCTCCTTGGTTATTTATAATTACCAGGGGGACCACGATTATTGTAATTTCCTTGATAATTATGATTTTCTTAATTTTTGAACCTTGTTCCTTGAATACTTTAACCCATGGCATAGTTCGCCTCTTCCAATTCCTCTTGGCTAGCTCCTTCGTTACAAATATCCTGCTGCATCATTGGTACTTGATATGCTATATCAGCAATCTGCTTTTGCTGAGACTCAAGTAACTTGTTGATACTAGCCAAACTAGAGACGATCTCATATTCTCTACTTGACTTAACCATTGTGTGCTCAACCTGCGCTACTTTTCCAAGAACATACGTGCCTCTAACTCGATCAGTTGGCCAATCTCTTGAATTCATCGAAATATCCTCAAAGAGCTTTTCGGCCTCAATGGATGACTTTGTAAGCAATGCCCCATTCGATGCAGCATCTAGTAAAACTCGAGAATCACAGTCCAATCCGTTAATAGAAAATACTGATGTATTGAGCTTTAGATAGCCCATGTTGTGGACACTTCCTAAGCATGTCCTTGAATATGTCCCAAGCCTCATGAAACTTCTCATTACCACTGATAGCAAATTGATTGATTTCTTGTTTCATCTTAAACACCTTCGAATGTGGCATGTATTGCTCCAAGAATTTCAATTTCAATTGCTCCCAGGTAGTGCATTCAGCAGCATCAAGAGTATCGTACCAATCTCTCGCCCTTTCAGTAAGTGAGAACTTAAACAAGATAATCCTCCTTGCATCTTCATGAGTTCCTGCATCCTTTTGTGTAATTGCATAGCCAAGGAACTTATTCAGATGTTGCTGAGGATCTTCAAAGGTTCCCTTAGAGAATGGACTCCTTTCAATCATGCTGATCAGAGCAGGGTGAAGATCAAAATCAGCTCCGGCCCCTCTTGCTCCTAACAATCCCACATTGCCTCCTTCGTTGTTCTTAAAGACTTCACGGATGGCAAGATTATCCGGATTCGCCGCCATGTTGATTGCTTCTGCTTCCAAGTTGTCTCCTGTTGCAGCTGCAATCGTTTGTGAGTTCAGCTCTTCAACTTCAACTCCTAAATTAAGAGCTATAGTTGGTTCTACATTCTTATTCTTCTTCTTCTTCCCCTTTTTTTTCCTTGACGATGCTCTAATCTCCGGATTATAAGGTTCTGAATCTCCTACCTTTGATCTAGTGAGCATACACCTAAGAAAAATAAGCATTAGAAAATAAAGACAAGAATAATATAGTCTCAATTAAACTAGAAATAATAAACTAATAATTAATTCCGTCCCCAGCAATGGTGCCAAGAAGTTGATGAGCATTTTCTCAATACACAATATTAATCCCCAAGTGTGAAGGATGCTATTGTAGCTTTGATAAGTTTATCGAACCCAAGGGATGTATTATTATTAAATTAATTATAATCTAACTTATTAAGACTAGTATGGCAATATAAGTGTAATGATTAAGTAACCAATAAACAAATAATAAAAAATAATTAAAGTAAACAAGCAGTCGAGATTAAAAGAAAGCGAATAAGTGAGAAGATAGTCCTTCGGGCCATCCAGTTTTACTCATTAATTTTTCTTCCATGTATAAATGTCTGACTCTGCCTTGTGGAGTATGGATGCATCACTAAGCCATGCAAATCTACTCTATAGACACAAGTAAATAAGCGTGTGACACGTGTGAATATCCTTGGAGCAAGAGATATAATTCACCCCCCTTTCTAGGTACTATCAGTATCAATTATTTCTCGTGCACTAAGTACTCTAACCCGATATGATCTCTCTTTATAGGTACTATGAAGTTATTCTCTTTGTCCTATTTATTAACCCGAATCATATTCAATTAACAAGTATTTATATAAAATAGTTCTAATGAGACTTCGGAGTTCCCTCACTTAAAATCATAATATGGAATCCTACTCAACAATGAACGTACTCAATCAATAATCAAGATATGTATTTAGACTCTACATAACAATTAATTATGCACAAAACAACTCTGAGTATGAATTAAAAAGCATAGTCTTATATAAAATAAACCACAAGTAGTGTTGTACGGAGTATATACACAGAAGTTCAATCAACTCATAAAACCTTCATAAACCCTAGAACTACCAAAGCGGTTCTAGCCCATGATTGATCGAAGAAAAATCATGGTGGTTGGATAAATCTTACCCATAGTCTTGAAAATTACAAGATAAATTAAGATGCGAAGTAAGCCACAGATGCGGGCGCCATCGCGTCTCTCTCCGTCTTGAATCTTCACTTGGTTCTCATTTGATTCGACAGACGAATCTCTCTCCACAGCTTCATGGATGATGGTAGGATTTTGGATGTTTTGTAGAATGAAGCTTCGTGGTTCGACTCGAACTACTGGTCGAACTAGAAGCTTCGTGGTCGAACCATTACCTATGAAAAGTTAAGCTTTTGGTTCGACCACAGTTCGACCAACATGCCTGGTCGAACTGCACTATCGTGGTCGAACCATGCTTCTGCCAGCTTCCGATGCGTGGTTCGACCATGGGTGCCTGTCGAACCACCCCATTTGGTCGAACCGGGTGCCTACAACACCCTTTCTCTAGTTCCGATCACTTTTATCCTGTTTACCTTAAAAAATCCACTCAAACAGCCTCAAACACACTTGATTCGTGACTTTTCACTACTTTTCTTGATTTATCTTCACTTACGATCAAATCATACATCATTATCACAAGAATCAAGGCTTAAAACACGTGAATTTACATGCTCATCATTTTCTTCAAAACTCCCATTCTCGAAAGTTGTCTTGACATCTATCTGCTATACCTCATAATTCAATATAAGCAGCAATAAAATAATCTGAATTTACTTAATAAAAGATTTTCTCATAGTCAAACTCATCCTTCTTTCTAAGTGTACCTTTACGCAACAAGCCTTGTTTAAATGTATCACCTTACCGTCTGATCCTCTTTTATTTTGTAAAGTCACTTCCAATGGATTTCACACCATTTTTCTCTACAAGCACCCAGATCTTAATTTAGAATCAACAGATCATATTTCAAAAATCATTGCAACTTGCTAAGATATCCCAATTTTATCTTGTAGTGCTTTGTCGTTATTCCATGGGACGATTTCATGCTTACTAGGGACCAAGTCTAACGACTCTCCCAAAATATAAACCTATGATGTTGTAGAACAACCCTCCCACTATGATAAAGCACTAGACAAAATTGTGTATCAGACGTGTCACGCAATGCAGTTTACTCATGGTATATCCTCTTGTACAATTGATACTATACTTTGTGTTTTCCCTCTCACATCCTTTAGAACAATTTATACATAGGTTTGTGATTTATTACATAGTCCTTTTCTAAAAATCTAGTGTTTGTGTTAACAATCACTCTTTGATCTTTTGGACTATCAAATAAAACACCCTTCATTTTTCTAGGATATCCCACAAACAGACAAACATCCTTACGACATGCTGTTTATATGGCATACCTATAAAATGAATTTAGTAATTCCTAATAACTCATCATCTATGTAAGCATTTCCATAAGAGTCCTATACCTTCAATTCGCCACACCAGTCGGCTGAGGTTAGCCTGGTGCTGACAACTTGGGATTCAATCCCAATCTTTGATAAATAGCTCCTAAACTATCCTAAGAGGTACTCGCCACCACGATTTAATTGTAATAACTTGATATATTTTCAATGACCCTTCACCGCATGAGCTGATGAGAGTGTAAATTCACATAATTTAAGCTCTGATTTCTGTGATAATGATGTATGATTTGATCTTAAGTCGAGATAAATCTAGATATGTAGTGAAAGTCATGAATCAGGTGCGTTTAAGGCCGTTTGAGTGGATTTTTGAAGAAAAATAGGACAGAAGTGCTCGAAACCAGAAGAGGGGTATGAAAGCACCTGGTTCGACCAAGAACACGAGTGGTTCGACCACCGGTTCGAGTCAAACCAGCACACTAAAATTATGTTATAGCACGGTTCGACCATGATGATGTGGTTCGACCAGGCATGATGATCGAACCGTGGTCGAACCAAATACCTGAAGTTTTGCAAAAGTGATTCGACCATGAACCTTCTGGTTCGACCGGTGGCTCGGGTCGAACCAGGCCACCTGCCAGTGCATTATAGGTTGGTTCGACTAAGCACTTAGTGGTTCGACCAATGGCTTTTGTCGAACCGATACGCGAGAATCTTCCGAACTCCATATTTTTACACCTTGAGTATGTGTTTTTGCTCAAAAAGCCAATTAGAGGTCCATTGGAGAAGCTAAAAGTATAAAAGGAAGACCCTACGCAGAGACCATTCACCACCTTCATTCTACACAACATCCAAAACCCTACACCATCCTACAGAGCTGTGGAGAGAGATTCGTCTGTTGAATCAAGTGAGAACCAAGGAAAGATTCAAGACGGAGAGAGACGTGATGGTGCCCGCATCTAGGGTTTATTTCGCATCTTAATTTTTCTTGTAATTTTCAAGACTATAGGTAAGATCTATCCAATCATCATGATTGTTCTTCGATCAATCATGGGCTAGAACCGCTTCGGTAGTTCTAGGGTTTATGAAGGTTTTATGTGTTAATTGAACTTCTGTGTGTATACTCCGTACAACACTACTTCTAGTTTATTTTATATAAGATTATGCCTTTTTAATTCATACTCAGAGTTATTTTGTGCATCATTAATTATTATGTAGAGTCTAAATACATATCTTGATTATTGATTGAGTGTGTTCACTGCTGAGCAGGATTACATGTTATGATTCTAAGTGAGGGGACTCCGAAGTATCATTAGAACTATCTTATATAAATACTTGTGTTAATTGAATCTTATTCGGGTTAATAAGTAGGACAAAGGGAATAACTTCATAGTACCTATAAAGGGAGATCATATCGGGTTAGAGTACTGAGTGCACGAGAAATAATTGATACTGATAGTACCTAGAAATGGGGGTGAATTATATCTCTTGCTCCAAGGAAATTCACACATGTCTCACGCTTATTTACTTGTGTCTATAGAGTAGATTTGCATGGTTTAGTGATGCGTCCATACTCCACAAGGCAGAGTCGGACATTAATACACGGAAGGAAAGTTAATTAGTAAAACTGGATAGCCCGAAGGACTACCTAATTTCTCACTTATTCACTTTCGTTTAATCTCTACTGCTTGTTTATTTTAATTGCTATTTTAATTATTTATTTATTAGTTACTTAATTCATCACGATTATATTACCAACCTAGTCTTAATTAGTTAGATTATAATTGAATTGATAATAATACGTCCCTTGGGTTTGATAATCACTTGGTCGCTTATCAAAGGTACAATAGAATCCTTCACACTTGGGGATTAATTTTGTGTGTTGAGAAAACGCTCATCATGAGCCATGCACTTTTTGTATTAATGTTAGTACTAAGACTTGCGGTGCATCAAAATATATATAACCACCTCTTGCCTGGATAGTCTTAGGACCGCATAAAATAGAATGGACCAATTCCAATATATCTTTGGCTCTACACACCTTTGCCTTAAAAGGAAATCATGACCTAGTCTTAGATGTCAAAGGTATGTTTGGTTCATATCCGAAGGTTCCTTTCTCTTATTTGGATTAGAAGACGCGTTATCATTTTAATTTGTTGCGTCCATGGGATAAACATGATTTAAGAATGTGATTGTCCACCAATGTACTACAACAGATTATAGCTCCATCCTTCATTATAATGATTGTCATTCAAATAAAATAGAGTATTCATCCGTAAACGTACGTAAAGATAATTTCTCAAAATCAAACATTTATTCCTATCAAAAAATAAATAAAAGTCTCACACTGCAATATCTACTATTTTCGTAGCTTACCCATGTACTCAATTTTCTAATCATCCTTTAGTTACATGCTTTTAGTAATTCCGGTATCTACACACAACATGTTAGTAGATGCCATCACTAATCATGCTTCAACAACTAGTGAATGAGATACTAACCTTATTCACTTTTTGATGAAATTGACTTTCTTTCGCCACTTTTTTGTCAAAAGTTCTCCACCGAATACAGCCTCTTGTAATTCAGGTGGAACTTGCTCATAACATCTAGGCAAAATATGGAGAATAAAATTGACCTATGTTTTCCCCTTCAATTTGTACTACAAGGATTTCCAATTCATTCATCAAATTAACCATGACCTCCTTGCCTTTCTACCTTACTCAAGTATTTGAAGAGTCGCATGAGACCATCATATTTTTATGAACCTCTCAACTCTCCACTAGAGACTTTAATAGGTATCATAGGACATCCTTAGTGAGAAAACATATATTTTCCTAAGCAGTAAGAATATAAAACTAAGATTCTTTTCTAATCATCTAATTTATAACCAGTAAGTATGTTTTCTTTTAGTAAATAATAAGTGGAATAAAACCATTTGATAATATTGAGAATCACGTAAATAAATACACCGATAAAATCTTCGAATTTAACTATTTATATTGATTCCCTCAAAAAAATATAAAATAAAATTCACCAACATCTCAAGAACTGTGAGTTTACATGCCACGTTAGTGTGGACGTATACAAACCCAAATATTTACAAGAGAAGGTTTTACCCATTAATTTTATTCGTCAACCTAACTTTATGACAAAATAATTAGTAGTCGGTTCCTTTTTGGCCATGAAAATAATAGCAGTGACTCTGTTAAGGAGGGTACATATTATTTGCACTTAAGTGTATACTATTATTTGATTCCAAGTCCATTGCGAAAGCTTGTGTGCCTTACAGTTAGAGAAGTCCACACGCGCTCAGATAACTTCCTACAATCATCATAAAAAAGTTTGTACCAGTTATCCGTGAATAAACTCATCCGTTGGGGAGGAAGGCACTATAGCCGATAAGCAAGTTTATTCACATCACTTATAAACCAATAATGGAAGCCGCAGGAATTATTAACCAATTCCCTCTCCCACTTAGTTATTTAACACCGAGGGTTTTTACATGCATATAATATCAATCAATAAAATACGCATCCTAGCATGCTCCTATTACAGCACATAAGGCAGTAAATCACAGAGAATCATGCATAGCATATATAACAATAATCAGATAATTAAATCAATTATACACAGTTATATATCAGCGAATTCGATTGTTCGCCACCCAGCACAAATATCGGCAAAAGCCTCCAGATTATCAAATTTTTGAAAATCCCCAGATTATCAATTTTTGAAACTATCGATATCGACCGTCGATATCGCCCAGATTATCGAAATCATCAATATCGACCAGATTATCAAATTTGTAAAAATCTCCAGATTATCAAAATTTTGAACCTATCGATATCGACCGTCGATATCGTCCAGATTAACGAAATCGTCGATATCAATCAGATTATCAAAATCATCGATATCGTCCAGATCATCGAAATCATCGACATCGACATGCAACCATGTATAAAAATAATAGACAATTAAATCTATTATGGCAGTTATATATCATGAATTAAATCGCCACTAAATAAGGAAGTCTTGTCCGACACTCCAGCTGTTGAACCGATGACTTATGCAACAAGCAGGATTACTTGCGCCCTAAGTCGTTCATCAACATGGGTTGCCTTGACCTGGAAAACTCCAGAACATATCGTCGTCGAGTCCATGAATGCCGCCAGTCATGCTGGTTGCTGGCACGACTCGTGCACGAGCTTACGGTAGCCCTTGCGCCTGCTGGTCGTGATCATGTCGCATGTCGTGATGAATCACCATGCCCCATCGTTGCGATACATTCCTGCCAGCAGCACCACTGCTTGCACCTGTCGATGCACAATAGGACTCGACTCGAGCTAGAGGTTCGATCCGAGCAGCACGGTTTGCGCCCATCTTAGTTCCGCATTTTCATCGCTCTCACCACCATCGCACGCTACCCAGCCATCGCACAGCCACCACCAGTGCTCAACTCGTTCCAGTGGCTCGATTCGAGCAGTAGCATGTCTATCGATCATCGTGCCGACTACGCCCACCACTGACTACGTAGCATTACTACTGGCACGACTCATGCCACCTTCCAGCGTCTCCATCTGGCCGTGCATGTCTATGCCATGCAGTCATGTGCCGCCACTGTGAGCGACGTCATTCGCTGTCGTCCGCCGCTTTCATTGAAGTTCATTAATGAAAATCATACCAATATATCCAAATAGAGTATTCAACAAGAAACAATAATTTATAAACCCTAGTCAACGTTTGCCACACAAACTCTAGCCTAATGTGTCACGTTTAGTCACAAAACCAAAGCTCTGATACAAATTATTGGCATTTGATTGTTTGGTTAACGTGAACCGTTAGGGTTCCATGCAAACTATATCAGCGAAAGCAAGAATATAAATTTGCATTACCTTTCACCAGGTATGATCAAGAAGAGGAATTCTCGCTGGCAGCTTGCGCGACCTCATGACTTTAGGCATATCTTTCTCATCCAATCTCCGATTTGAGTGTTTTTATGCCACAATGATCCTCTCTTCCTTGGCTTTCCAACCATATATTACACGACTAGTTTTGAGTTCCATACAAATTCAAAAAAATCGTGGAAGTATGTTGCTGAAAATATCCTCTCCGATCTTCTGTTGTATTCTCAAGTCCAATCTTGACGTCGTGTGGGCGACGATCTTCAAGATCCTCTCAATCTGTGATCCTCCGTCACTACTAACGTGTCTTAGGCGATAGATTAGGGTTCCAGGAAGCTAAGATGATTTATTTGTAGGCTACAGCAGGGAGCAAGAGGCTCCATTGGGCTTAAGTATCCAAGTTTAGCCCAAAACTTCTACTTAAGTCCAATAATAATAATATATTCCACTAAAATATTATTACTGCACTGCCACTCCAATCCCAAATTACGTTATGGGCTCCTTCTTATTATGAGCCCAACAATCTCCCCATGTTTAAGATATACAATGCCCATTAATTAATTAAATTACTGACAATTCCATTAATTAATATCTCATCCGAGAGTAGTACCACTCAACCTCATTATTATGCCGGAATAAATCTACCTGCAGGGTTTACATGATAATCCTTGTGACCTCCTCAAGGGGACATCATCAACCTATTTAATAGGACACGGGTTCCTTCTACAATCAACAGCACACTATAGAGACAGCACTATTTCCCAACTCACCGAGTTTGTTGATTTAAAACATGTAAATCTCACCCATTGATGAATCAAAGAAATACATACTGGCTTATGTGTCGAGGTTATTGTATAGGGATTAAGAGCACGAACATCCATAATAACAGAGATCAAGTTTTCATATATAGTCAGTATAAGTCGAATGATCTCAAGTGGTCCTGCTCAATAACTTTGGCATCTAAGACTAGATCATTTTACTTAAGTACGATTCGAAAGTTGATAGCCGGTAGACCGTTATGTTTATTGGAAGTGAAAACTATCGAACTTGTGAGCCTTACTTAAAAGTGAATATGATAAATTGCCTCATCAAGGCAAAGGGGTATAGGGCCATGAAAAGATATGTTAGAAATGATTCATTCTGATTTATGCGGTCCTAAGACTGTCCAGTCGAGAGGTGGTTATGAATATTCATCACTTTGTTTGACGATTATTCTAGAACAAGATATATTTATTTGATGCACTGCAAGTCTGAGAACTATGATTAAATCAAGAAGTGCATGGCTGATGCGGTGAAGCGTCATGGAAAATATATCAAGTCAGTATGATTTAATCGTGGTGGCGAGTACCTCTTAGGATAATTAGGAGCTATTTATCAGAGAATGAGATTGAATCTCAAGTTGTCAACACCGGGCAAACCCCAGCTGAATGGTATGACGGAAAGAAGGAATAGGACTCTTATGGAAATGGTTAGATAAATGATGAATTATTTGGAATTACTAAATTAATTTTATGGGTAATCTCTAGATACATTATGTCGTATGGATATTTTTCTGTTTGTGGGATATTCTAGAAAAATGAAGGATTATTTATTTAATAGTCCAAAAGATCAAAAGAGTGATTGTTAACACGGACACTAGATTTTTGGAAAGGGACTATGTAATAAATTACAAAGCCATGTATAAAATATTCTAAAAGATGTGAGAAGGGAAACACAATTTTAAGTACCAATTCTACAAGAGGATATACCACAAGTAAACTGCATCGCGTGACACATCTGATACACAATTGCATGTATTGCCTTGTCGTAGTGGGAAGGTAGTTTTACAACACGAAAGATATATATTTTGAGAGAGTTTTGAGACTTGGTCCCTAGCAAACATGAAATTGACCCATGGGTACGACAAAGCACTACTTGATACAAATGTAAAATCTTAGCAAAGGGCAATATTTCTAAAATTAGATCGATCTGGGAGCTTGTAGAACCACGAAATGGTGTGAAAACCATTGGAAGTGGCTCTACGAAACAAAAGGAGGATCAGACGGTAAGGTAGAAACCTTTGAAGTAAAGCTTGTTGCGAAAGGGTATACTCAAAAAGAAGGGTTCGATTATGAGGAAACCTGTTCGTCGGTAGCTATGCCTAAGTCGATCCGGATTCTTTATTTATTGTTGTTCATATAGATTATGAGGTATATCAAATAGATGTCAAGACAGCTTTCCTGATTGGAAGTCTTGAGAAAAATATCTATGTGAAGCAACCAGAGTGATTCATTGCAAAGGGCTAAGAGCATTTTGAATGTAAGCTTAAAAGTGTCCATCGATGGAACATCTGTTTTGATAAGAAAATCCAGTCATATAGATTTAATCAATGCTCGAATGGGTCTTGTCTATTAAAAAGAGTGACAGAAACGTGGTGGTATTTCTTGTATGTACGTAGATGGTATCTTGGTCATTGGAGACAATGAAAGAGTATTGTCAGGCGTATGGGTATGGTTGATATAGCAGTATAAAATGAAGGACATAAGACAAGCAATATACATTCTTGCAATCATGGTGATAAGGTTCACAAGAAAGGATGTTGTGCTTATCTCAAGCTTCATATAAATGATATAATCCTTACTCGTTTTAGCATGTGACTTTATCTAAGGATTTGTATCTTAAGACACAAAAGAAGATAAAATAGATTAAGGCGGTTCCTTATGCTTCGGCAAATAAGGAAACTTAATCTATGAAATGCTATGCATGAGATTAGATATCTATTTTGCCAGTGGCATGGTCAGTGGGTATCAAGGTAACCCAGAATGAGAATGTTGAACTGTGGTAAGACATATATTTATCTACCTAAAAAAGACTAGAAATAATATGTGGGCTTATTGATGAGAGTGAAAATAAGCGTATTTTAGTGTCTAATTTAACACCTTTTTGATTGGAATTGTTGTCATATATAAGAATAACTCTCTTATATTCCATATATTTGAGTAAAAGGTGTGTTTGAGGTGTTTTATTGCATTTTAGATGGAAAAAGGATCAAAAGAGCAAAGTTGGAGAAAATGTGCAACTTGGTGCAAGAATGTTGGAAAACGCAAGTCCAACTTGTGTAATTTTTCTATGTTTGTGTGGAGCTCAAAACTAAAATTGTGATACATGGTTGGAAAGCCACTGAATAGAGGGTCGTTTTGGTGTAAGAAACACCTCAATTGGAATCCAAACGAGAAAGTCATGATCAAAATGGTGACGCCGTGCAAGCTGTTCCTGCTCAGCACGGTTGTGTCACTTTGTATGGCTTGTTATACATTCAAATATTATAGTTTTTTTTAATTTCTTTATATGTATAGAAATCCAAGGAAGATAGGATTGCGTGAGTATAAGAATCACTCAATTTGGAGTTTGGATGTGGAAGTTATGCGTGAAACGGTGAGACTGCACATGCAGCTTGACCTGCCGTACGAGCAATAGATCCCATTCGGCCAAGTAAAGCCAAGTCGAACGGCAAAAGTCAAGTATAACTGGAAATTTCAACTTACAGACGTCCCATTCGACCAAGGCCTCCAGTTCAACAAACACAACTTTGGTCGAACGGGGATGCAGAATTCTGATTTCGACGGGTTTTACACCCCTATGCATGTATTTTAATGGTTTCAAGAAAAAGCCCATCCAAGTTCTATAAGGAGAGTTTACGAGTATAAAAGGGGATGTAGATCACATCATTATTCATTGAAAAAACGCAACACAATCATCCTATACCCTACAAGGGGGGATCAGCCCCCAACCATCATCCACATCCTTTCCTCCATCCATTCATCACTTTAAAGATTTGTCTGTGGAATCAAGAGGAGAACCAAGAGGAGAATTCAAGACGGAGAAGGACGCGAAGACTCCCGCATCTAAGGTTTTTATTTGTTTTCTAATTTATTTTATATTTTCCTAACATATGGGTAAGATCTATCAAACCCCCATGATTGTTCTTCGTAATATCATGGGCTAAAACTATTTTGGTAGATCTAGGATTTTGAAGGTTCTTATGAATTAATTGAACTTTCGTGTGTATACTCCGTACAACACTGCTTGTGGATTTATTTTATATAAAACTATGCTTTATTAATTCATACTCAGAGTTGTTTTGAGCATCATTAACTGCTATTTAGAGTCTGAATACATATCTTGGTTATTGATTGAGTATTCACTGCTGAGCAGGATTTTATGTTATGATTCTAAGTGAGGGGACTCCGAAACTTCATTAGAACTATCTTATATGAATACTTATTAATTGAATCTGATTCGGGTTAATAAGTAGGTCATGAGGATAATTTTATAGTACCTATAAAGGGAGATCATATTGGGTTAGAATACCAATTAGCCAGGGAAATAATTGATTCTGATAGTGCCTAGAAAGGGGGGGTGAATTATATCTCTTGCTCCAAGGTTATTCACACGTGTTACAAGCATATTTACTTATGTCTATAGAGTAGATTTATATGGTTTAGTGATGCGTCCATATTCCACAAGGCAAAGTCGGTCTGCACTTGATAGGGATGTTAAGTAGTAAAACTAGATTATCCTAAAGCTACCTATTCTCCTACTTGATTCACTTTCGTATTTTCCTAGTACCTAATTTATTTTATTTGCTATTTTAATTAATTATTTAGTAGTTAATAATTAAACTCCCAATCTTATTGCCTTTCATCTTATTTAATTTAGTAAATAATTAAATTGATAATACGCCGTCCTTTGGATTTGATAATTTAACTTGGTTGCTTGCTTAAGCTGCAACTGATATCCTTAATACTTGGGGATTAATTTGCGTGCAAAGAAAATACGCATCAAGTTTTTTACGTCGTTGCCGGGGATGGTAGCTATTATTGATTTTATTATTTCTAGTTGATTAAGACTTTTATTTGTGATTATTTAATTCTATCTAACCTTGAATTTTTCTAAGGTACTTGTGCTATAAGAAAATGAGAGGAAGGAAAGGAAGAAATAACACAGAGTGCTAAACATGGCCGGAGCAAGGCAGAATCCGAATAATGATGTCATACGTGAAATTTTCAAGTACAATGAGATTGGCAACATGGGGTTGATAGGAGTAAAGGAGAAGATGATGATTTCGAGATATATCCCGCTCTTATCAACATGGTGGAGAAGAATCCCTTTTCTAGAGGTTGCTATGAAGATCCATATCAGCATCTCAAAAGATTTCTTGGTTATGAAAATACTCAAAAGTGCTGGAGCAAATGACAATGCTAGGTAGATCACCTTATTCAAGTTTTCATTAATTGATAGAGCAGAAGAATGGTATGAGACTCTTGATGCCATAGATTGCACTACATGAGACCAATTGCAGCAAAAGTTCTTAGAGAGATACATGCCACCCTCAAAGGTTTTCAGAATGAGGTATGAGATCACCTAATTTTTTATGAATTAGGGTGAGAAATTTCATGAGGTGTCGGATTGGTTTAAAGATATGCTCAGAAGGTGTCCACAGCATGGAATGTCTAAGGCTGTGTACATAAGCATCTTCTATTATAGATTGTATTGTGAGTCGCGTGTTCTTATTGATGCATCATCAGGAGGAGCGCTGTTATCTAAAACAACACTTGAAGCAGAAAAGTTATTTGAAGACATCTCTATGAATTCACGTGACTAGCCTACGGAGAGTGTTAGAGGAACTTATGTACTTGGTAAGGTGGCTCAGGTTGAACATCAAGTAGTGAAGCCGAATAGGGATGATGAGATCGTCTCTAGTCTAGCTAACATCAACAAGCTACTAGAGTCTCAGCAAAAGCAGATTACAGAGTTGACACAAAGGGGGCCTAATATGCAGTAGCAAGAAGTGAAGAGTGTTGAAGATACCTTCAATCGATACATGGCTGAGAATGATGCAAGAGTTGACCGCATCGAAGCTAGTATGAATGCTAATCATGCAGATTTATCTAAGCAGTTGAAGGACCTTACCTTTATAATGGGCAGATGGCTGGGAACGTGAATCAATTGACACAAGCATTGGAGAAAAGAATGTTCCTGTCTCAAGTCATAATGAACCAGAAAGAGAGCAAAGTCATCATCACATTGAGGTCCGGGATGCAGTATAAAGGTCCGACAAAGCCTGTGGATGAAAACAAAGAGAGCAGGGCTCCCGTTCAACCAGCCACACTCAGTTCGACCAGACCTGATGGTTGAACTGTGGTCAAATAGTTTTTAAAAAATAGAGAAACGTACTCTATTTTCTTACTCGCTGTTCGACCAAGTCACTCCCGTTCAACTAGATCACTCTGGTCGAACCATGGTCGAACCAGCACCTGTGGAGAAAAAAGATCGAGTTCAGTTTACAGAGCCTTCATTTGACCTAACTTATCTCATTCGACCAGACCTCTCTGGTCAAGCTACGGTCGAACCAGCACCCTCTAAATTGGACAGACTGAATCCATTTTCAAGTACCCAGTTCAACCAAACTCATGCTGTTTGACCAGACCAATCTGGTCAAACTATGGTCGAGCTGCAGAAATTGACCCTGTTTCTGTACCGAACGCTATACCTGATGTACAGAGTACTCCAGTACCATTACAAGAGCATAATACTGAGCTAATAGTGGAGAAGAAGTGGAAAAGAGCAAAGAGATTGAGAATCGAGAAGCTTAGACTACAGATGGACAATGAAGATGTGATTTTCTCTCTTGATCAAGCCATGAAGATGCCCATGAGACTCAATCGTGCAAGAGCATAGATGTGATTTCTAACTTGTTTAATCTTAATATGACAGATGACTGAATTTAAGTGGAAGACTGACAAGGAAGAGTTTAGACAACCATGAAAGGAAGAAAATTCTGAGGATCATATTTTTGTGACCAAGAAAGGTGAGGTGCTGAGTGTAAACAAGAAGAGGGAAAGAAAGTACTTGAAGATGAGGATGCAAGAAGATTGCCATCTGATCCAGTAGTTCAAAGCGGTATTCCGTCTTGACTCTCTGACGTTAAATATAAGCGTTTGTTGAGGGATTGTCCCTTCCGGTTTATTGTTTTATTTCTTTCGTGTGAGTGAGGAGTTATTATATTTGAAGTACTCACATTTTGGCAACTACATCTCTTTTCAAACTTAGTTTCGACTTACGTTTTTACTAAGTTTGGGGGGTGTGATGTACTTACCTCGTCTTATGAGTACTACGAGCATTAAGGGTATAATTTTCCTTTCGTTGGTTGTTTGTTTGTTAGGGAGTTGATTTTTTGTGGCATATTAATATTTTAACCGGTGTTGATATATCAATTTTTTGCAACTTACCTAATGTTTAGTGTGTCATGTTGGTGTTTCTAGTGTGTGAAGTCGATTATATAGTCAATTGAGTCTTTGTTATAGTTCTTCTATATTATTATTTATGAATCCTGTGATGATGAGGTATGTTGAGCTTTGATGATAGAAACAGGTAAATTGAGGCTTTGACCTGATCGAATTGAACAACTCAAAGAGCTCGTGCATACATTGAAGAAAAATTAGGTGCCCTCGTTTCCTTATTCTAATTTTTATGCGTGCTTTTAATTAGTATGAGTGGAAAGATTGAGTTTTTGGTAATCCACATCAGCTTATATTATTTTTAAATTGTGCCTGAGATTCATATGCTCTTGATATTGATGAAGGAAGTGTACTTAAGTTATATTGTGATAGGAAGTTCTATGTGTATTTGTGAGATATTGCTTACCATGAAGAGTGCTCTGTTACTTGTTAAAAATTCATGTGAGAATTTGAGCATCGTTGATCATGTTACATAATCATATGATATTTCTTTTCTAGTGAGTATCGTTCTTGTGTGTATTCTAGAACTTGCCTCTTGTCTTACTTGAAATTACATGTGTGATAGTTGATGGGAGATGATTTAATGCCATCCTTGAATTTATGAGTCACTTAGCCAAATAAATTCCCTACCAAATGATGTTTATCCATAGTTAGCCCCGTTGAGCTTTAAAACCTCAATCTTTGGCAGCCTATGAGAAATAATCACTTTTGAGCATCTGAATTTTTTTAGCCTTGACTGTCCTTATAGAAAAGATCAATTAATGGCTTTTCAAAGTATGTTGATAGAGCTTGATAACAGTTTGAGAATGAATGAAATTGGTGTTGAAACAGTGATTGAGCTTGATAATGCATCTAAGGAGAATCGTGGAGTAGTGCTTAAATCTAGTACTCCATGGAATCAAACACCCTAGGGTAGTGCTTAAATCTAGTACCCTATGGAGGATGCGCGAGGTAGCGCCCGAAACTGGTACCTCGAGAGAAAAAAAAAAAAGAGAAGAAAAAAATGTGATGTTTGAAGGAAAAGAAAAAAGTGAAAGAGTTGAAAAGGATGTGTGCTTAATTGAAGTGAGTAGAAAGAATGAAAGATCATGATGGAGTGCACGCTTGATTGATCTGAGTTTTGAGTCACTTTTCCATATATTTCCTACCTTAACCAAAAAGCCAACATTACATCCAAAAGAAAAGTCCTTTTTGATCCCATTGTCGAATCATACTTTCAGTGGTGGAGAGTTTGAGACTTTTGGCAAGCTTATGGTTACGCATGCACTTGAATTGAATCTGAGCATAAACACCTTAACCCATATGTGTACATCTTTTACACTTGAGTGTAAGTGATATATATACTGTTGGCAATTGGATCGTGTGGTTCAATGTGATCGTTAGGATAACAGGTAAACAATATCAGCGGAAGTGAATATAAACGTTTACCGTACTTCTGGGTTGGTGTAGAGGATGATCTGTAGAGAACTACCTCTGATCTTCTACTGTATGTCCCAAGTGTGATCCTGCTGGTGTGTGGGCAACAGTCTGCAGGATCTCTCAATCTGCTTCTTTCCCTAACTTACGTCAAAAGAGGCGCAGGAATACTTAGGGTTCCAAGAGGCTGAGTTCACTTATATACTGGGCTACAGCAGGGATTAGGAGGAGAATTGGAGTTGGGCCTCCATTGGATTAAATATCCAAGTTTAGCCCAAAGCTTATATTTAATCTAATAATAATAATAAATTCCACTAAATTATTATTATTGCACTACCCACTCCAACCCAAAATTACGTTTTGGGCTCCTTCTTATTATGAGCCCGAAGTCTCCCCATGTTTAAGATATACAATGCCCATTAATTAATTAAGTTACTGAAAACTCAAATTAATTAATATCTCATTCGAGAGTAGTACCACTCAACCTTATTATCATGCCGAAAATTAATCCACTTGCAAGATTTACATGATAAACCTTATGAGCTCCTCAAGGGGACATCATCAACCTATGTCGGACATGGATTCCTTCTACAATCAACAGCACACCATAGATACAGCACTATTTACCAACTCACCGAGTTTGTTGATTTAATACATATAAATCTCACCCATTGATGAATCAAAGAAATACATACTGCCCTACGTGTCGAGGTTATTGATAGGGATTAAGAGCACGAACTTCCATAATAATAGAGATCAAGTTCTACTATATAGTCAGTATAAGAAGAACGATCTCAGGCGATCCTACTCAATACACACGAGTGCACTAATGTGATTCTATAGCCAAGACAAGCTAATACCGAACCACACTACAACCATACCGATAGAGAGTCCCCGTCTATCTCAGTTGTGAGCATCTGTTTATACTTTATAAGGAAATCGATAATATGATCTTCTGCGTGTTGTCGCACAACATATTATCTACAGTATAAAGTAAATGAACTATTGCATCATGCATATAAAATAAATTATAAGATGCAATCATTTGATCATATGATTCTCATTTCAAATATTGTTATGACATTGTTCATACTAAAGCTAGACTTTTAGTATACAATTCAACAATCTCCCACTTATACTAAAAGACTATGCTGTCATGTCTTCTGCCATACATCTAATTCCTACTCCCACTACACGACCATTAAAAGCTCTCGCCTTAAGGTCCTTGTAAATGGATTTACTAGGTCATCATCCAATGTAATCTAGGCAACAACAACCTTCCCCTCATCATACGATTTCTCGTAACAGGTAGTACTCGCGCTCCATGTGTTTAATTGCCTTATGGACTCGTGATTTCTTCAAGTTTGTAACTGCACCAATATCATCAATGTAAATTGTGATTACCTTGGGCAAACTTAGAAACACTTCAAAGTCCATCTTGAAGTCTCTAGAGTCATATAGATACTTTGGCTGCCTCATAGGCTCCAATTTATCATCTTTCCATGATGGAGTCCGGAGTCTGAAATATATTTCTATATAACACTCCTCCACATTATGACTCTACTTCTTAAGATTAAATACATAACCTTTGAGGAGAATTTACTACCGTCCTCTGATTAAAAAATCTGAATCTACGTAATCCACAAGAAGCAGTGAATCTGTCCAGTAAGTACACATATAATTTCCAGTCCTTCTCAGGCACTTTATAAATGTCTTACCACAGTTCATCATTCTTGTTCCGGGTTACGTTAATACCCACTGTTCATGCGTTCAGCAAAACAGATATCCAACTTCGTTCATAGCATTCTTTAGATTAAGCTTCCTTATTCGCCGAAGCATAAGGAACCGCTTTCATCTACTTTATCTTCTTTTTGTGTCTCAAAGACACATTTACTTAGATAAATTCACATGCTAAACGAGTGTGGACTGTATCATTTTATGAAACTTGAGATAAGCATAACATCCTTTCTTGTGATCCGTATTACCATGATCAAAAGGATATAGTTTGTCTTTCTTAAGTCCTTCATCGCTACCGCTTTATTAACCATACCCATACGCCCGATAATACTCTTTCATTGTCTCCAATGAGCAAGATACTATCTACGTATAGTACAAGAAACACCACCACGTTTCCGTCACTCTTTACAACACACAAGACTCATCCGCTCATTGATTTAAATCTATGCCACTGGATTACCTAATCAAAACAGATGTTTCACGATCTCAAAGCTTACTTTAGTCCATCGCTGGACAGTTTTAAGCTTACTATCAAAATGCTATTGGTACTTTACAATGAATCACTCTGGTTGCTTCACATAGATGTTTTCCTCAAGACTTCCATTCAGAAAAAGCTGTCTTGACATCTATTTGCTGTTCCTCATAATTCAATATGAGCAGCAATAAATAAAAGAATCCGGATCAATTTAAGCATAGCTACCAGGGAATATGTTCCCTCATAATCGAACCATTTCTTTCTGAGTACACCTTTTCGCAACAAGCTTTGCTTCCAAGGATTTCACCTTTCCGTATGATCCTCTTTTATTTCCTATTGACCACTTGCAATAGCTTTTACACCATTTAGTGGTTATACAAGTTCCCAGACTTAATATAGAATTCGTAGATTCTATTTCAACATTCATTGCAACTTACTAAGATTTCGCATTTTAATCTTGTAGTGCTACGTCGTATCCATGGGACAATACCATGTTTATTAGGGATCAAGTCTCACGACTCTCCAAAAACATATATTTTATGGGTTGTCAAACAATCCTCCCACTACGATAAGGCACTACATGTAATTGTGTATCAGACGTGACACGCGTTGTAGTTTACCTTGTGGTATATCCTCTTGTACACTTGGTACTTTTACTTAGTGTTTTCCTCTCACTTCCTTTAGAACAACTTATACATGGGCTTGTGATTTATTACATAGTCCTTTTCCAAAAATTTGGTGTTTGTGTTAACAGTCACCCTTCGATCTTTTGGACTAAATAAATCAACCTTCATTTTTCCAGGATGTCCCACAAACAGACAAATATTTTACGAATTACTGTTTCTAGGGCATATCCATAAAATGAATTTTAATTATTCCAAATAATTCATCATCTATCTAATCATTACCATAAGAGGCTTATTCATTCTTTCCACCACATCATTCAGTTGGGGCATGCCCGGTGTAATCAACTTGAGATTTAATCTCAACTTCTGATCAATATCTCCTAACTATCCCAAGAGGTATTCGCCATCATGATTAAATCATAATGACTTAATATATTTTCCATGACGCTTCACTGTACCAGCCTTACAATTCTTGAATTAATCAAAAAACTTAGACATACAGTGCATCAAATAAATATATTGGTATCTAGAATAATCTTCGAATATTCATAACCACCTCTCGCCTGGATAATATTAGGTTTACTTAAATCAGAATGAACTAATTTCAACATATATATCTTTGGCTCTACACCCCACAGCCTTGAAAAGGCAGTTAATCATTTTTACTTCCAAGCAAGACTCGCAAGTCCGATAGTTTCCACTTCAGATGAACTTTACGGTCTATCGGCTATCAACTTTTGAATCCTACTCAAGTAAAATGAATTAGTCTTAGACGCCAAATGTATGTTTAGTTCATCTCCGAAGGTTCCTTTCTCTTACTAATATTAGAAGATGCATTATTTAATTACTATTTATTGCATCTGTGGGATGTACATGATTCAAGAGTATACTTTTTATCCACCAACGTACTTTAACGGATTATAGCCTCATTCCTCATTACTATGACCATGTCATTTAAATGAAATGAAGTATCCATCCGTTAATGCATAGAAACCAAAATTAAATTCCTTCTATGAAACGTACGTAAAGACAATTTCTCATAATCAATCGTTTATTCTTATCATGAGATAAATAAACAACTCCCACTGCAATAGCCACTACCTTTATAGTTTTACCCATGTCATAACTATCTTATCCTTACTCAGTGATAAATATTTAGTGATTCCAGTATCTATGCACTTCATGTCAGTAGATGCTATCACTAATCATATTAAAACAACTAGTGAATAAGATATTAAGTTTATTCACTTTATGATGAAAATGACTTTCTTTTGCCACATGTTTTGTTAGAAGTTTCCCACCATATATAACCTCTCATATTTCAGGTAGAACTTGCTCAAAACATCCAGGCAAATTGTGAAGAATAAATTGATTTAGGTTTCCCTTTCAATTTCTATTCCAAGGTTTTCCAATTCATTCATCAATTCAACCATGATCTTGCGCCTTTTTAAATTACTCAAGTATCCGAAGAGTTACATGAGACCATCATATTTCTATGAACCTCTCATCTCTTCACTAGAAACTTTAATAGGCATCATGAGATGTCCTTTGTGAGAACACACATGTAATTTCTTAAGCTGTAGAAATTTAAAATCAAGATCCTTTTCTAATCAACTTATTTGGACAAGTAAATATTATTTCTTTTAGTAAACAATTAGTGAAATAAAACCATTCGAAATTCAGAGAATCATAAATAAATATTCCGATCAAATCTTCGAATTTTATCCTTTTATATTGTTTCCCTCAAAACAATATAAAAATAAAATTCACCGATATCTCAAGCACCGTGAGTCTGCAAGCCACGTTAGTGTGGACGTTTACAAACCCGAACATTTACAAGAGAAGTTTTTACCCATTAATTTCATTAGTCAACCTAACTTTATGATAAAATAATTAATAGTCGGTTCCTCTTTGGCCATGCAAATAATAGCAGTGACTCCGTTGGGGAGGATACTAATTATTTACACCTAAGTGTACATTATTATTTGATCCCAAGTCCATTGCGCGAGCTTGTGTGCCTTACAGTTGGAGAAGTACACACGCACTCGGATAGCTTCCTACAATCATCTTTTATTAGTTTGTACTAGTGAACCGCACACAAACTCATCCATTAGGGAGGAAGGCCTATTGCCAACACGCAAGTTTATGCGCCACATTACAAACAATAATTATTTAATGAAGTTTGTACCAGTGATCCGTGAATAAACTCATCCGTTAGGGAGAAAGGCCTATTGCCAACACGCAAGTTTACTCACATCACTTACAAACCAATAATGGAGGCTGCGGGAATTAATAACCAATCCCCTCTCCCACTTAGTTATTTAACACCGAGGGTTTTTAACATGCATATAATATTTCAGAATAAAATATACAACTTAGACATGCTTCTATTAACAGCAATTTAAGTAAATAAATCACATAGAACATGCCTTGCATATATAACAATTAATTGTCAAGTTAAAACAATTAAATCAGTTATATATCATAATTAATTGTATAAATAGTGGATCAATTAATTGGGCCTCAAGAGCAACAAATAAGCACAAAATGAGCAGCAGATTAAATAATTAATCAAGCCCATTATCCATGGCCCATAATCTTAGCCCAAAATCAAATTAAATCCACCAAGCCCACTAGCACAAAATTAGCTCCATTATAAATAACTAATTTATCATGCTTGGCCCATTACCCACAATTAATTAAAACCAGCAATTAATATTGGCCCAGCAGCCCATTACCATTTAATTAAAATTTAGGCCCAAAAGCCCAAAAACAAATTAAATAAATGAGCAGCCCCTAATATATTACTGAATTGGGCTTTTTAATTAAACCTGCCAGCCCAATAGACACCTTAATAAACATTTAGGCCCAACAGCCCAAAACAATTATTAGGAAAAGAGCCCTGCAATTAAACTTGGCCCAACAAAGAAATGAGCCCAATAAGGCATCAAGCCCATTAAGGCAGCCTCATCTCACAAACTGCTGCCTTATTAACAGCCACCGTCCGATTGCACTCGGCAGCAGACACGGGAAGGACACACCGGCGCCGCTGCTCTCTGCGATAGCTCCGTCAGCCCGCCGGAGATTCGCCGATGACCCAGCTTGCGCGCGCCGTCACCCTCACCCTTCTGCCGTTTCAGATCAGACGCTGCTGTAGGTCCGACTCCCAGCGCTGTCCCACGAAGCAGTGATGACAGTCATTGAATCGACCGAGATGAAGCCGAGCCTCGATCGAATGACTCCTCCGTGAATCGCACCGGATCGTCCAGTCGATTCGCTTGGGATCCGCCCAGATCGCTAGTCCGTAGCTTCAATCGCTGGCTTGAACTCGCCCGGGAGCATCGCCGCACGTGTCCGATGGCGCTCACTACCACCAGTCGCCTTGCCCCGACCACAGCCTTCCGCCATGTAGCCGCCAGGAAGACACTGGCGAAGACACGCCTGCATCCAACCTCTCCAGCCGCTCACCGCCTTCAACTCGCTGAGAGCAGAGGCGCCTTACGCGGCCTCCATGGTTCAGGTTAGGAGCGGCCTGCTCCTTCGTCGTTCTCGCTCGAAAACAGCAGGGGCTCGCTCGGGATTGCCTCATCAGACTCGCATTGAAGTCTCGTCAGATTCGCCCCAGCAGACCACGCCTGCCCCCATCGCCTCGCCTGCTGCCAGCCGTCTTCCGTCGTTCAGCCGTGCATCCAGTCGAGACAGCCCCCGCCTTGTAGATTCACACCAGACACCCGTCGCTGAGCCGTGACAATCCTCCGTTACTACTGGTGATATGTAGCCAGGCCTCTGACGATCCAGCAGTGTGGCGCGTACTTCTAGCGTGTTGATCTACCTTTCTTTCGTATTTCGTTTGATCAACAGTGATAAAGGATAGCAGATAGGTTTTCAACTTGTATAAAAACTATATCCCAATTTTTTTATCTTGCGATTATATGCAGATAATGTCACATAATCACAAAAAAAACTTACAAACATGCTATCAATATACCACGATGAGCAATTACAATTAGATCATAACCAATAATCATGTTATCACATAATCCCCAACCAAACGATTAACGTATCACCACGAAACCAACGCTCTGATACCAATTGTTGGCAATTGGATCGTGTGGTTCAACATGATCTTTAGGATAACAGGTAAACAATATCAGCGGAAGCGAATATAAACGTTTACCGTACTTCTGGGTTGGTGTAGAGGATGATCTGTAGAGAACTACCTCTGATCTTCTACTGTATATCCCAAGTGTGATCCTGCTGGTGTGTGGGCAACAGTCTGCAGGATCTCTCAATCTGCTTCTTTCCCTAACTTACATCAAAAGAGGCGCAGGAATACTTAGGGTTCCAAGAGGCTGAGTTCACTTATATACTGGGCTACAGCAGGGATCAGGAGGAGAATTGGAGTTGGGCCTCCATTGGATTAAATATCCAAGCTTAGCCCAAAGCTTATATTTAATCCAATAATAATAATAAATTCCACTAAATTATTATTACTGCACTACCCACTCCAACCCAAAATTACGTTTTGGGCTCCTTCTTATTATGAGCCCGAAGTCTCCCCATGTTTAAGATATACAATGCCCATTAATTAATTAAGTTACTGACAATTCAAATTAATTAATATCTCATCCGAGAGTAGTACCACTCAACCTTATTATCATGCCGGAAATTAATCCACTTGCAAGATTTACATGATAAACCTTATGAGCTCCTCAAGGGACATCATCAACCTATGTCGGACATGGATTCCTTCTACAATCAACAGCACACCATAGATACAGCACTATTTCCCAACTCACCGAGTTTGTTGATTTAATACATATAAATCTCACCCATTGATGAATCAAAGAAATACATACTACCCTACGTGTCGAGGTTATTGTATAGGGATTAAGAGCACGAACTTCCATAATAACAGAGATCAAGTTCTATTATATAGTTAGTATAAGAAGAACGATCTCAGGCGATCCTACTCAATACACACGAGTGCACTAATGTGATTCTATAGCCAAGACAAGCTAATACCGAACCACACTACAACCATACCGATAGAGAGTCCCCGTCTATCTCAGTTGTGAGCATCTGTTTATACTTTATAAGGAAACCGATAATATGATCTTCCGCGTGTTGTCGCACAACATATTATCTACAGTATAAAGTAAATGGACTATTGCATCATGCATATAAAATAAATTATAAGATGCAATCATTTGATCATATGATTCTCATTTCAAATATTGTTATGACATTGTTCATACTAAAGGTAGACTTTTAGTATACAATTCAACATATACTTCCCGTGAGAACATGTCAATGGAGCATTTGAATTGGTGGTAATGATCTTATTTTGTATGCTATGAATTGATAATTACATGTAATAAGAGTTGCATGACCTAAGTTGAGGACAATTGTATGTTGAAGGTGGTATTGGTCAAAGTCCTTGTTTTCCCACTAATTTTACTCTCTTTCTCTTTATTTTTATTTTGTTGCCTCGGGACGAGCAACGGGTAAGTTTGGGGGATTGATGAGAGTAAAAATAAGCATGTTTTATTGTCCAATTTATCACCTTTTTGATTGAAATTGTTGTCATATATTAGCATAACTCTCTTATATTCCATATATTTGAGTAAGGTGCGTTTGAGGTATTTTATTGTATTTTAGATGGAAAAAGGATCAAAAGAGCAAAGTTAGAGAAAAGGTGCAACTTGGTGCAAGAATGCTGGAAAATACACGTCAAATTTGTGTAATTTTTCTGTGTTTATGTGGATCTCAAAACTAGAAGTGTGATACATGGTTAAAAAGCCACAAAAGAGAGGGTCGTTTTGGCGTAAGAAACACCTCAATTGGAATTCAAACGAGAAAGTCTTGATCAAAATGGTGACACCGCGCAAGCTGTTCCTGCTCAGTACGATTGTGTCACTTTTAATGACTTGTTATACATTCAAATGTTAGAGTTTTTTATGAGTTCTTTATATGTATTAAAAGCCAAGGAAGATAGGATCGCGCGAGCGTAAGAATCACTCACATCGAAGTTTGGATATGGAAGTTATATGCGAAATGGTGAGACTGCGCATGCAGCTTGACCTACCGTTCGACCAAGTGAAGCTAAGTCGAACGGCGAAAGCCAAGTCTAACTGGAAATTTCAACTTACAGACATCTCGTTTGATCAAGGCCTCCAGTTCTACCAAGACTACTTTGGTCGAACGGGGACGTAGAATTCTAATTTCGATGGGTTTTACACCCCTGTGTATGTATTTTTGTGTTTTCCAAGAAAAAGCTCATCCAAGGTCCATAAGGAGAGCTTACAAGTATAAAAGGGGATATAGATCACATCATTATTCATTGAAGAACCGCAACACAATCATCCTACACCCCACAAGGGGGGATCACCCCAACTATTATCCACATCCTTTCCTCCATCCATTCATCACTTTGAAGATTCGTCTGTGGAATCAAGAGGAGAACCAAGAGGAGGATTCAAGATGGAGAAGGACGAGACAACTCCCGTATCTAAGATTTTTATTCGTTTCCTAATTTATCTTGTATTTTTTGGACATATGAATAAGATCTATCCAACCCCCATGATTGTTCTTCGTAACATCATGGGCTAGAACTATTTTGGTAGATCTAGGATTTTGAAGGTTCTTATGAATTAATTGATCTTTCATATGTATACTCCGTACAACACTACTTGTGGATTTATTTTATATAGGACTATGCTTTATTAATTCATACTCAGAGTTATTTTGTGCATTATTAATTGTTATGTAGAGTCTGAATACATATCTTGGTTATTGATTGGGTGCGTTTACTGCTGAGCAGGATTTAATGTTATGATTCTAAGTGGGGGGACTCCGAAGCTTCATTAGAACTATCTTATATGAATACTTGTTAATTGAATATGATTCGAGTTAATGAGTAGGACAAAGAGGATAATTTCATAGTACCTATAAAGGGAGATCATATCGGGTTAGAGTACCAATTGGCCAGGGAAATAATTGATACTGATAGTACCTAGAAAGGGGGGTGAATTATATCTCTTGCTCCAAGGTTATTCACACGTGTTACATGCAAATTTACTTGTGTCTATAGAGTAGATTTGCATGGTTTAGCGGTGCGTCCATATTTCACAAGACAGAGTCGGCCTGCACTTGAGAGGGAAGTTAAGTAGTAAAACTAGATTATCCTATAGCTACCTATTCTCCTACTTGATTCACTTTTGTATTTTCCTAGTGCTTACTTTATTTTATTTTCTATTTTAATTAATTGTTTAGTTGTTAATAATTAAACTCTGAATCTTATTGTCTTTCATCTTAATTAATTTAGTAAATAATTAAATTGATAATACGTCGTCCTTTGGGTTCGATAATTTAACTTAGTCGCTTGCTTACGCAATTGATATCCTTAATACTTGGGGATTAATTTACTTGTATCTATAGAGTAGATTTCCATCACTAGAGTAGATTTGCATGGTTTAGTGATGCGTCTATACTCCACAAGGCAGAGTGGGCCTGCACTTGAGAGGGAAGTTAAGTAGTAAAACTGGATTATCATAGAGCTACCTATTCTTCTACTGGATTCACTTTCGTATCTTTCTTGGCTTTCTATTCATACAAAGAACTTACAAAAACTCTAACATTTGAATGTAAAACAAGTCATACAAAGTGACACAACCGTGCTGAGCTTAAACTCTCAATCTTATTGCCTTTCATCTTAATTAATTTAGTAAACAATTTTAATTAATAATACACCGTCCTTTGGGTTCGATAATTTAACTTGGTCGCTTGCTTAAGCTGCAATTGATATTCTTAATACTTGGGGATTAATTTGCGCGCAAAGAAAATACGCATCACTTACCGAACAGATGCATCACTTCTTGTGGGTTACATAGATTCAGATTTTCAAATCATGGGGATGACAGTAATTCCACCTCAAGGTTATGCATTTAAATTGGGAAGTAGATCCATAGTATGGAGGAATGTTATATAGAAATATATTTCAGACTCCACCATGGAAAAATGATAATATTGGAGCCTTGTGGCAGCTAAAGTATCTGTATGGTTCTAGAAACTTCGTAGTGGACTTAGATGTGATTCTGAGTTTGTCTAAGGTTATCACAATTTATTGTGATAATAATGGTGCAGTTGCAAACTTGAAGGAAACACGAGCCCATAAGGCAATTAAACATATTGAGAACGAGTACTACCTGATACGAGAAATTGTATGATGAGACGAACGTTTCTGTCACCTAGATTGCATCGTATGATAACCTAGTAAATCCTTTTACAAGGACCTTACGGCGAAAGCTTTTGATAGTTATGTAGTGGGAGTGGGAATCAGAGGTATGGAAGCAGATATGGCAGCATAGACTTTTAGTATAAGTGGGAATACTAAAAGTCTAGCTTTTTGTATGAACAATATTTTGATAATATTTGAAATGAGAATCATGTGATCAAATGTTTTGCAATTATGTTATTGCAAAAGTCTATTTACTTTATACTGTAGATAATGTGATGTGCGTCGTCACACAGAAGATCATATTATCGGCTCCTTATAAAGTATAAACAGATGTTCACAACCGAGATAGACAGGAACTATCTATCGGGATTGTTGTAGTGTGATTTGGTATTAGTCTGTCTTAATTATAAAATTACACTAGTGTGCTTTGTGTGTATTGAGCAAGACCGCATGAGATCGTTCGACTTATACTGACTATATAGGAGAACTTGATCTCAGTTATTATGGATGTTCGTGCTCTTAATCCCTATACGATAACCTCGACACGTAAGGCAATATGTATTTCTTTGATTCATCAATGGGTGAGATTTAATCATAAATCAATAAGTTCGGTGAGTTGGGAGATGGTACTGTCTCTATGATGTGATGTTGATTGTAGAAGGAATCCGTGTCCTAACGGAATTGGTTGATGATGTCCCCTTGAGGAGCTCATAATGATTATCATGTAAACCATGCAGGTGGATTTATTCCGGCATGATAATAAGGTTGAGTGGTACTACTCTCGGTAAATATATTAATTAATGGAGTTGTCAGTAACTTAATTGATTAATGGGCATTGAATCTTAAACACGGGGAGATTGACGGGCTCATAATAAGAAGGAGCCCATAATGTAATTTGGGATTAGGGTGGCAGTGCAATGATATTTTTTTAGTGGACTGATTTATTATTATTGGACTTAAGTATAAGTTTTGGGCTAAACTTAGATGCTTAAGCCCAATGGGAGGCCCAACCCTAATTTCTCCTCCCGGTCCCTGTTGTAGCCTATAAATAGCCAATCTCATCAATCCGATTCACAGAAATTCACGCTCAAAACCGTGAAGCAGATTAGGAATTGTAGATTGAGATCGTCTTGGAGATCATTGCTCACACAACGATAACACGCGGCTTAGGAATACAACAGAAGATCAAGATGTCGTTTACTACTACTGTTCGATCTCTATGCATGCTCAACTTCCATAATTTTTCTGTATCTTTGTGGAACTCAAATCTGGTGGTGTGATACATGGTTGGAAAGCCACGGAAGAGAGAATCGTTTTGGCGTAAAAATCACTCAAATCGAAGATTGCATGAGGAAGTTATACTCAAAGTCGTGAGGTCGCGCAAGCTGCCAGCGAAAATTTTCACTTCTTCAACATACCCTGGTGAAAGGTAATGCATATTTTATATTCTTGCTTCCACTGATATAAAATTGCATGGAACCCTAACGGTTCATGTTAACCAAATGATCGAATGCCATCATGACCAAATGAGGGGAATCAAGCCAATACTCACTTGACCTTAGAAAGGGAACATAAGCAAACGTCCCTGCCTATTACAGAAAATTTTTAGTGATGATATTTCTAAACTGGTATATTAATAACCATAAATACCTATAGGAATTGTGAGAATTGAAAACACTCTTAAGAGTTTTTTAGGAATTATATTAGGTGTTAATGATCCCCTATGTAGTCTACATCCTAAGTAACTTGTGAAGGAACATAGGTGGAACTAGTGAGTGCCCTTAATATTATAACATGATGTTTATCAATGCATGTGTGTATGTGTGAGTCTATATATGTCTTTTTCATGATTTTGCTAGTCTTGCTTGCTTCTTAAATTGTTCTATCTTCATCCATCTTCCATCTCATTTGTATCTTGCTTATTTGTTTGCTATTCTATTTTCCTTGCTTATCTTAGTTGTTATTTGTAATATTAATCTCAATCAAATCTATCATCGATTTAGTCCTTCTAGAGTGAGCATTTATTGAATATGACTACAATACTTTCTCCCTTGGGTTCAATATTATTTTTATTACTTAGTCACCACGTTCTTCACAACGATAGAGTACACTTGCTCTATTCATAAGGAAAGTACACAACGATATTATTTTTATTCATAAAGAATACAACATCATGTATCTGTTCTTGAACTATAATTCTAAACTAATTGATCCCTCCGGGGAAGAAATTATTGTTTTTTTAATTGATAGACAAGGGCGTAAGCAATTGTAATCGATGGTTCTGAAATATAATTTACCAATTTCAATAAGGAAAGTACCGATCAACCTTGCATATATAAATTTTGAGAGGTGAACCAACATAAATCCATTAAATATCTTTTCATGTATATTTATAAAGGCAATGACATGGTTAGAGATGTTGTAGACTCTATTGATGATTTGATGAGATACAAAGATGAGACAAAATAACACCTACTTTGTCAATACATATCTCCATATATATGAAGTTATTTGGAGGACCCTTGATTTTGAAATACAAAATGAGATACCTGTTGTGCAACGTCTAAGTTTTTATCTCCCTGGTGAATAGAATATTATCTTTGAAGATGAAGATAATATTGATACCTTACGTATTGGACAATCCAAACTAGAAATTTCAATGTTTCTTATATGGTTTGAAGCCAATAAAATGTATCCAGCCACAAGAAATCCTACATACATAGAGTTTCCAACTATGTTTGTCTGGAATAATAGAAGCAGGTAATAGACTCATAGAAAGCAAAGGTTATCATTGGATAGGTTGTATTATGCACCACTATGAATATGAGAGTTGTATTGGTTGAAAATTCTGATTCATTATTTGAAGGCTACAATTAATCATCAAATCACGTGTATTATTGATGGAGTTGTTCATCTTACATACAGAGATGCATGATATGCTATATATAGGATTATTAGATGACGACAAAGAGTATATAGATGTTATATTTGAAGCAAGTTTTTAGGGTACGACTAATTATTTGCGTTATTTGTTCTTTATCCTATTGATGTCTGGTAGCAAGAATTTTCTATAAGTTATATTCGAGAAAATGACAGAACTTCTATCTAATGATATACAACCAAGGCAGAGGCGAATTCTTAACATGCCAGGTATGAAATTGGTGCTCTAATTATATATAATTTTTTAGATGAAAATTGGTGCTCTAATTATTTATAATTTTTTTTCATTAATTTTTTGGGTTAGAGTTGACTATTGAAGTAATATTAGGGGTGTCAACGGGCACCCGACCCGCGGGTACCCGGCCCGCCCCGCACGTTTTGGGCCGGCCCAGACCCGACCCGTAGGAGAAACGGGGCTGCCCGGCCTGGACCCGTACGGGTCCGGGGCGGGTCCAGGTATTAACTTAGACCCGCCCCGGCCCGCCCCGTATATAATATACTCCCTCCGTCCCATAGTTATGTTCACCGTTACTGTAGATACGGAGTTTAAGAAAAATTGCTTTTTGACCAACTTTATTGACTTTTTAGGGGTATTGTGGTATTTTTAGGTAATAAATAAATTATAAAGTAAGTTATGTGTGTTAGGTATGAGTGGTATTTTTGAAATTAAGATAACTTTTGAGGTTGTTGGTTAATGTGAACTTTCCATTTTTGGGTGGTGAACATAAGTGTGGGACGGACGAAAACGGAAAGTGTGAACATAAGTATGGGACGGAGGGAGTATTAAAAATTAATTTATATTTTATATATATATAATTATATTTTATGTTAATATATATATATATATATATATATATATATATTATACAATTATTTTATATTTTATACATAAAAATTATTTATAATTATATGATATATATATAATTTTTAAATTATAATTATATTTAATATTCTTATGATTATTTATTTAAATATATGAATAATTTTTGTATAATTTAAATTTTTTAGGACTAATTAAAAAAAAAAAAAAAAAACGGGGCGGGGCGGGGCGGACCCGCCCCGTATGAGTCTGGGCACAGGTCCTATTATATAGGACCCGTACGGGTCCGGGGCGGGTCCGGGCCAGGTACTTCACAAACGGGCCGGGTTCGGGTAGTGCACTACCCGGCCCGTTGACACCCCTAAGTAATATTGAACTTTACTCTGATTGAGGAAGAAAATATTCTCTCATAAAATGGGACCTACCCAAGATATTTTTTTAGTGTCGTTTCCATATTATGATATTGCAGAATCTATCCACAATAAACTAATGGTTGACGAACTAAGTTATAATATCCAGGATATGAAGAAATAACGTCATAATTTTTTTCTACTATAACAGATAAACAAAAAGGTGTCTATTTCAGAAATACTAAATGCTACCAGGTTAAATAATGGAGGAATATATTTCATATACAGTAATTGTGAAAATGGAATAACATTCATTTGGATGACTCTATCTTCATTAATGAATAGGTTAGAAGGTCATATTGTTCTAAATGTTGCTTCAAGCGGAATTGCATCTTTACCTCATCCCGAAGTACGAATAGCTCACTCTAGATTCGATATCCTATTGAATATAAATGAGGTCACATGTTAGATAAAACCTGGAAATAATTAGTAAAACTTATTAAAAAAGCAAAGTTAATTATTTGGGATGAGGCATCTATGCTTAGTAAGTTTTGTTTTGAAGCACTTGACCGCAACTTACAAGATATAATTTGACAACCAATTAAAATAGAACTCGCGTTGAGTCGTGTCAAAAATTCAGAATAAAATCAGGATTTTCAGGTCAGTTCTGCCATTGTCCAAACTCACGTTGAGGCTGTTCTTCCGTACAACTTCAGAAAATATCACTTCTACCCATTAATTCACATCACTTCTACTTGAACTTCGCACCTACATTCAAAAACTAGCAAGGTATGATTTATTCCCCTTCCAACTTTTGAATTGAACTTGTTTGATTGAATTGGAGCATGTGCTTTTGTATATAAATTAAGTTGAGCATTGTGATGAATTCTAAGCATGCAATTGTGTGATAAATTGATATATTGGCTTGAATTTTGAAAAAGCATGTTAGGGTTCATAATTTGTTCAAATTGCTTGAATTGAATGATTAATTGGAATGATAATAATTATGTGCTAAGATTCGTCCAACCAAATTTAAAACTCAGCAATGTATGGAGGATCTTAGGATTGAGAATGATTATAGGAGGATGTTCGAGAAAGTGCATATGGAGACTTCTACAACAAAAAGCTGGCCACCTACAGACACCTCACAATGGAATTCTTGAGTATGCTGGAGGTAAGGAAAAATCGTAATGCATACCCTACCTCGATCGTTTTTCAACTTGGTAACAGATGGCACGAGGTCGATACCCCTACCCTCAATATATGACTTGGATGCCCGAGGGACGGTGACAGGTTCACATTCTCGTATGTAGAGAGATATGAGACACAGAGATGGTGGCTCCGCTTGATAAATGGTAGAGTCGAGCATCAGCCTACCTATCAAGCTAGCTCGTTCAAAGGAACTGAGATCCGAAATACGGTTATGAGATACTTGGAAAAAGTGTTATCTAACACAGTTTTAGGCAGATTGGAGAGTGGATCCGTAGGAGAGCTGGAGCTCTACATGCTGTATTGCCTCTATCACGGACATGAGTTCAATATGTCAGGATGTACTAATAGAGGATATTTTTAATCTTTTTTCAAAATAGTTATATTTTTAATAATTAATAATGACATTGTGCAAAAATAATTAATACAACTTGAAGTTTGTTTTGGGTGTAAGTAAAAATAAATTCAAATCTATACACATCATGTACTACTATTTCACATACATTTCCCAATAAAAAAAACTTTGAATTTACTAAATCAAATTAATTCTAAATTCAAAATTATTATTTATATTTACACCCAAGAACAAACGCCACCTCCAAATTGAACAAATAATTTGGCAACTTATATTCATGTGGCACAATCACATAGATAACTTCTCGCTTTCTTATACTCCGCCGAATCCTAGGCCAACACGTATGGTCCTTTCTGGAACATTCAATACCGATGCCACAGGCATAGAACGCTACGTGCCCCTCTTATAGATGCCACCCTCTTCATTCTTAATGGCTGTCGCAAACGTCCCACCTCTTTTTCATCCTATTGGTTCAAGAGCCTACTGTCATGTGGGCCCCACCCGCCGTAGCCACGTACCACCCTATACACCAATCGTCTCTTTAGTTCGTGCGAAAATTGAAACTTTTACACACACATGTGAACCTCTCTAACCCTTGTATATAATTTCAATACCCCAGTTTGCTTGCACTTGTGTAGGGTATGGTTGATAAAAAGTCTAGTTTTCGAACATGATTCAAAGAGGAGGAGGATGCTGTATGGCGAGATACGCAGGAGGAGGAGGGGCATACGATATGTCTAAGATGGATAGGATACTGCTCAAGTTTCGTCCCATAGCACCCAAACCACCTTCTATTGATAGATCGGCTTCCGGCAGCGACTCCACCGTGCCGGAGAACACCACTGCCCCTCTCAAAAGAGGTTCTGGGAGAAGACGCCGTGTTGCTAAAGATGGTAATAAAGTTAGTGTTAGCAAGAGGAATAATAGAAAGAAAAGGAAGTTATCGTCGGAAAAAGCCGACTCCGGTGGATCGGTGACCGGGGGTGATATTAGCCTCAAGACTTTGACGTTGCTTCCGGCGGCACCAGTAGTGAAAGAAGCTCCGATGCTTAGCTTTGATGAAGAAAATGGTAGAAATTATGATGGTGCGGTGGATCCGGCGACGGTGAGAATGAAGGTTGAATGCGTGATGGAGGCGTGGTTGGTCGACGGTTATCCGTACGGGATGGGGCGTACGGATGAGAAAATGGTTAGGGATTTGGAAGCTGACACGTGTCCAGGGTTTATATCTGATGGGTTGAATAGGGTGATGTGGACGAACGCAGCGTATCGGCGAATGGTATCGGGAAAAGGGGGGGAGAAGGTGATGGTGGAGTCAGGGGTGGCGCTGCCGGTAGGGAGTGCGGCGTTCACGTGCAGGGTAAGGGTGGTCACGTGCGGTAAAGAGAGGATGTGTAGAACGGTGCCATGTGATGTGTGGAGGATGGAGTGTGGAGGGATTGCATGGAGGC
The DNA here is from genome assembly GCA_023678885.1 of Pogostemon cablin. Lineage (NCBI taxonomy): Eukaryota > Viridiplantae > Streptophyta > Magnoliopsida > Lamiales > Lamiaceae > Pogostemon > Pogostemon cablin. Next base: position 30,983,588 of record CM042963.1, read on the forward strand.
TTGATACCACCGCTGCTCTCTCCCTTTCGATCGGTGATTAAGCTAATCTACTACAAACACAAATTAGGAGTTCTCTCTTTGGTGATCATTAAGCTAATTCTTCATTATCTCTTGAGTAAGATCTAATTATGATGTTTGCTTAAGTAAGATCTAATTGTGATGTTTGCTCTGCTAGCTAGAATCTACCTCTTAAATTGTAAATACTCGTTTTCCTTTATTTCTTTTTCAGCTTTGCTTATTTTTCTTTATTTCTTTTTCAGCTTCTGCTTCCTTTTTAGTTGGCAGAGTATAGTATTTTATTTTTCAAATAAAAACTGAGAAAGATTTTGTATGAAGGAATAATGTTTTAGTAAAAATAATATTTCAATTAATAAAAAGTGATAGTGTTATAATAAATTATTTTATGAATAATTCGTATATAAATAAAAATTGATAATATTTTTCATGACAAATATAAAGTGATACTCCTTCCGTCCTGCCGATAAGTGTCCGTTTGTTTTTTGCACGTGGATTAAGGAGTATAATATTTTAAAGTGTAATGAGATGAGAGAAATAATATTTTAATATGTAGTGAGTAGTTGTATTAGTGTTGAGTATGTGACTCAGGTGTAGTGGTGAGTATAATAGTATTATTGTGTGTTGTCACATCAACAAAAAAAGAAAATTGACACTTTGTATTGAGACGGACCAAAATGGCAAATGGACACTTATCGGCGGGACGGAGAGAGTATTAATTATTTAAGAAAACGTAAAAAACGGACTTCATCTATTTTATCTCGAAATCTAATATTTTCGCTATTAAAAATATCATGTATATAGATCAATTTAAATATATAAATCTCATTAAATATTTGTGTGAAACTGTCACATGGGATGAATTAATTATTAACATTTTAATAAAAAGTAATATCCAAATTTTGATGAAATATGATAGTAGTTTGGTGAATTTTTTTTAATGAACTACTCGTAATATAAAATAAAAGTGATAGTAATGTTTTTAATGAAACATAATACTATTATTTTGGGTTAATTGCAAGAAAAATCATGAATTTTACTTTTATCGCAAATTAATCTTTACCTTTATGAAATTGCAAAAAAGAACTCCACCTTAAAATATGATTGCAAAGCGCACTCAATCTCTAAAAAAGAACCCCACATTTAATGCCTAACTTTGAGAATAATATTACACATTGGGTTCGTTTTGCAATAATATTTAAAGTTAAAATTCTTTTTTTGCAATTTCTTAAAAGTATGAATTAATTTGAAATATGAATAAAGTTCATTATCTTTTATACTATTAACTCTAATATCTTTAATAAAAGTAATACAAACTATCTAAGAAAATATAAAACGTTTCACATCAATAACGCCGCCCCATGAATCTTCATGTGTATGTAGATAGGGTGATTAATGTTGGGATATAATTACTTGTTAATGAATTAATTAAGTTAAACTTCTATCAAAATACTTTTAATTTTTTTAAAGTACTTAAAAAGTCTTATAAAATGAGCAGTGAAACTTCGCGAATAAGGCAAGCATTTTTTGAGTTATCTATCTCACTGAAACCAATTTGGTAAAACGGAGTTTCATTTATTTTTATTGAAAAAATCCGCTCCCAGAGCTCTACTCCACATATCAAATCTATTTCCTCATTAAGGTCAATACTTATTAGATACAGTACAAGTTAAAGGGTTATTCTGGAGTGCACCTGGTGCACCGGTGCACCCGTATAATTATATGGTAAAATTGAGGGGTAGTGGGTAGTTAATAAATTTATATTTAATTATTTTATTTTATTGAATAGTGAAGATTAAATAAAAATCTAATCTAACGGTTGAGATTATCTAGGTGCACCGGTATACCAGGTGCACCGTAATTAAACTCACAAGTTAAAATTCAATATATTATAGGATACAATCATAAAATAATGTTACTGATAACTACATGCAAATATTGTGGGGTAAATATTGTGCAAAATCGTTTCACGGTGAAATTATTTTACGTTTTCGTAATTACTCCCTCCGTCCATCTTTAAGGGTGTCATTTGATTTTTGCACGTGGATTAAAGAGTAGTATCATTTAATGTATAGTGGGTTGTTATATTAGTAGAGGTGTGTGCCCCATTTTTTAGTTGTATTAGTGGATATATGTGGGTCTCATATGTATAAAAAAGGAAATGAGACACTTGGGGGCGGACGCCCAAAATAGAAAAATGATACCCTTGAAAGCGGACGGAGGGAGTAGCTATTACATTCGCTATAATATATTATCACTTTTTATTTATTATTATAAATTGTTCAAGAAATAATAATTATCACTTTCGCTATAAAATATTATCACTTTTTATTTATTACTATAAATTGTTCATGAAATGGTTTTCTGTTCATTGTGCTTTTTTAATCGTGACGGGTACGAGTAGAACTAGAAGGATATGATGAGAGAAATATATATATGTATATATATATGTATATATATATATATATATATATATATATATATATATATATATATATATATATATATATATATATATATATAAAATAAACCCGTTCTACTGAACCTTATTTGGATAGGTCAAGTATTCTAAGTGAGTTTGAGATGGGTATGAATAATTTAAGAAAATTTTATTAGAGTTTGGGATGGGTGCGAGTATGAGGTTAATTAGTTGTTTTGGTCTTTTCATTGTGTAATTAGTTATTACTTTCACTGGAAGATATTATAACTTTTTATTTATTACTCCCTTCGTCCCATAAGATAGTTCATATTTCATGTACCACGGATATTAAGAAAATTTTATTTTTTTACTGATTTTATTGACTTTTGGGTAATGTGGTATTTTTAGGTAATAAATAAAATATAAAACATGTTATGTGTGGAAAGAAGGGATGTCATTTTTTAAATTAATATGTATTTTGAGGTGTTAGATTAAAAAAGGGTATTTCATTTTTTGGGAGTGAACTATTATCTGGGACGAACAAATAAAGAAAGAGTGAACGATCTTCAGGGACGGGAGAGTTTTATAAATTGTTCATGAAATAGTAGTTATCACTTTCGTTATAAAATGTTATCACTTTTTATTTATTACTATTGTTCATGAAGTAGTTTTATGTTCACTGCGTCATTATCATTTTTCATTGATTGAGTACCACTTTTAATTAATGATATTTTTATTTTTTATTCGTCTCACATAAAGATTAACGCAAGACGATCTGACACATGTCTTTGCATATTCCCTCCTTGCCCCTATTAAATGGTTGCACAAAAATAGGAAATAAAAAATTATTTAGTCTCACAAAATTAGGAAATAATTAAGATTATCTTGCTCCTTAATTAACTTAAATTTTCTCTCCATATATGAGTCTTCTAGAATGAGATCGCCTCATGAATTAGGATTCATGAGACGTCTCTTGAATCCTAATTAATTAAATATATTTTAAATTAAATTTAAAATGTATTAAGGAGAAAAAAGGGTCACTTTGCATTAATTAAGACTCCCATTCTCGTGAACATCTGTGATTCTACCTTAATTAAACAGTGATAATTAGTGTGGCCCAAACATGACGTGATTAACGGTTAGCCATTGAATTTAAATTATTTATTTTTATAATAATAATAATTATTATTATTATATAATCCTTTTTTTAGTTGATTTATTGTACAAAGATGTACCTTAACAATCGGCCCAAATTATGAAAACGGGTCACATATTTAAGCCCAAAAAACCCAATAAATAATTTCATTCTCCTCCTACTCCAGTGGGCCTCCTTCTCCACTCCACATTTGCACACTAATGCTCCACCGACACCGCTTGTCTCTTCTTCCTCCATATTGATGCTCTGCCGCCGTCGCTCCCCTCTCCTTCCTCTGCCTCAGCTTTTGTTGCTTTCAACTTCTCTCAAGGCTTTGACTCCATTACATATCCGCAACCATGTCTCAAATTGGTACAACTGAAATCAGCTCTTGGAGCATCAAATTGTTTTTTGCACAATTTATTTTTTGCAATTTCTCCTTTTCTCTCTTTCTATAGATTTCCCCCCTTTTTTATTGACAACATCAACCTCTGATTTCAAATTGGAAGTGACTATTTGCACCATCGGATCTAATAAATGAACCCCAATAATTTATAAATTTAAAATATATTTATGTGAGAAGACGTAAATACCCTTTTTATAAATAATAAAATAAAATACTCCCTCCGTCCCATGTATTTTTACCCACTTTCCATTTTGGGGTGTCCCACGTATTTTTACCCATTCAATTTTTGGCAAAAATACATAATATTTTATTACCTACTTTTTACATTCCCAACAACTTTAACTACTTTTTTACACTTTATTCATCATTCCCAACAACTTTATTCACTTTTTCTTTTTAAATTACTAATTTATCCCTACTTTTTCTTACATTATATATTAAAAAAATAAAACGTCTTAATCTCCGTGCCCGTACAAACGGGTAAAAATACCCGGGACGGAGGGAGTAGTTATGACAAATTGTTATACACAACCCAATTAAATTTCTAAATGCATCCCATCATTATAATCACTAAATCACGATGAACTCTAAATCCTTTTGGTGTCGAAATACTAATCTGTCCTTTTGTGATTCCATTCCAGCTTATAAATATTGGCCCCTCATCTTCACTCTTTCAAATCACAGGATATTCAACATATTGGCAGATCTAAGCTCTAATTACTACTCTTTTAACTCGTGTTACTCATCCATCTCGATATGACATGATGACAAGGGAAATTTTAGAAATATTAACACAATAATATTCTATAGTTTATGAAATATAGAGAATTTACAAGAATTACTTGCTATAAACAAAAGACTGCAGCACAGGATATAGAGAGGATGAATCTTGGAATTTTAATTTATTCAACGTCTCCTGCAAAAACCAAAGCAAGAGGAGGAGAGTAACAGAGAGAAACACTGAACAATTATAAGCTTTCTGTCTATGTATACAAATTGAATATCAAACAAATTATAAAAATAAACACTAGGGCAAATCTAGGTGCACAAAGAAGCAGCAAAACCCAATCTACTATTAACAAGATCATATTCCCAATAATTATTTACTGCATAATATTCCCAAGAACACACATCCTATTTAAATAATCAAACTGTGATAGTATCAAATTTGGAGTCAGCAACTCCCGATCGGATGAGGATCGTTTTTTAATCCAGAAGAAGAAAAAATGGAGAGTAAGATCTGTGGAGAACCAACACGTTGAACAGATTCGAGACTCTTGCTACTGATCTACATTCCCATTGCCGATGAGATTCAATCAGCTGCCCCAGGCTCTGCTTTTGTCCTTGATGAGGTTGAGCGTGTTGTAATTTATCATATCAATCCGATCAGAATCCATCTTCTGCTGCTGTTGATGGGTACACAACCCAACTGGAAAGTAGGGATTCACAAGTAAAATCACCTTGTTCATTGGAAGGGTTGGCTGATGAAGTTCCCTTCCGCAGCACCGGTACCATCAATCACCAAAAAAAACACAATACTCCAAGAACTATTCATACCCCTTTTCGATTCCCGCAAAATTATAAAACTGTGCTCGTGAACCCGATCTCATCTAATGCACAAGTATCTATGAGTGCTGTTGCTAACAAAGATTGCTGCCGCTGTGCAGAATTCATAGGGTTTAGAGTTCTTTTTAATTATGTCGGGTGCATTTAGAAATCTTACGGGGTGTGTATAATAATTTGTCATAATTAATTTTATTTTATTATTTATAAAAGGGTATCTACGTCTTTTCATATAAATATATTTTAAATTTACAGATTAATGGGGTCGTTTAGTAGATTTGGGGGTGCAAAAGCCGCTCTCTTTCTAATTTATTCTAATTTAATTATTCGACATTTCTTTGTGTTTTGATTCTTTGTTTTAACGGTGAGTACCACGAGTCCTTACATCAGAAATTCTATTGAAAAGGCAAATCTATTGTTTGTGTTGTTACTCCTCTATCACGCATGTGTTAATTCCTACAAGATGAAAGAAATAGAAATAAATCAAAATCAAACATGTTAATTTTAATTTCATTCTTGAGATTATGTATTTTAAAATTAGAGTATTAATCGGACTTATGCTTCAGATCTGTATATCGGACCTATGCTTCAGATCTGCATATCGAACTTCAAAATTTTCGTTATTAGAAACTGTATTTTTTGTAATTCAATAATGTACAAATTTTTTTGAATAAGTGTATTATATTTTTTTAATATTTTTAGTTTTATACACTGCTTTAAAAAAAGTAATACAATTATAAATACAATCATATACATTAACACTGTCATTTTAAAAGTCAACTTATATAAATTTGAATTGAATAAACAAACTTAAATTAATTCCAACTGTATTAATATCTCTATGATTTCCATGTATCCTTCAATGCTTCACTTTAAACCCGAGAACATAATTTACACAACCTCCTGAAACTTCTCAAGTCACCCAAATTTAATTAGTTGTTAAAACTCATACACACAGTTTTAATAAATATACATTCACTAATAAAATGTCATATACTTGTTCAGTAAAATTTGTAAACTTGAAACATAAACACATATCAAAATTAATAATTCCTCTAACATAATTCTCATTACGAAAATGGTAAAACTATTCATTACTTGCACTTAAATTACTCTTCGAACACCCTCAACTGTTTCTTAATAAAATGTTATACACTTATTCAATAAAACTTATACGTTATAGATTTAAAAATTACACATAAATAAACATCTGCATCGATCCTCCACCACGAATCTCATCAATTGTGAAAATGCAAGCCAAACTACTTTCCGAACTCACGAAACATTTCCGTGAGGTCCCGATCTGACAAAATTTTCAACTACAACTCAAAGAATCAGATCTAATCAGAGTCATCATTTGGAGAATGAAATCGTAGTGCCGTCAAGAAGAAGCGAACATTGAAAAAACAGATCTACCAGATCTGAGCCATGGAAAATCTCGAAGAATCAATTACGTGAATAAGATCCACCAATAATTATTTGAACATATCCGCTATGAGGCGGCGGCGTTGCTGCCACCGTAAGCGAGTGGGAGAGGAGAGGGAAACTGATGGAAGCATTACGGAGATGAAAATCAGAGGAATGGAGGAGGAGAAAATAAACAAAAGATGAACAGATTAAGATGGAAGAGAGAGACACAATGAAAGAGAGAGGAAAAGATTAGGGTTCAAATGAATTTGGGTTGAATTTTATTTATATACTTTGGGTCATGGTTTTGGGTCAACCCCGTTGGACCTTAACAATTATGTACAGTAGTTTTAGCCTTTTTTTAAGGGATACACTTTTGTGAACTGGGTTTACATATGAATTCCAAATTAACCGATTACTCTTTAACATATGAAAAATTACTCTTTAAAGAAATTTACTATATATTTTTTATAATTTATAAATAGGGTCACTAATTAACAGTACAAAATATATTGTAGAATTACTATACAATGCATTGACTTTAAAGAATTACTTCTGGATACAAAATTATATTTTCTATCATCAAAGCTACACATATTAACACTAATATGCAAAATGTATTTTAAAGGCATATTATAATTATCCAAAAAACTGTTTGGGAAAATGCACACCCATCAAAACACACACTTCCACGTAAAATCAAAGCCTTGAGTGAAATTCGTAGTATTCTTTTTTATTTTGTATTTTTCAATATTGGAAGCAATTAGAACTATATATTAAATAAATTATTGAACATTGGTGTACATTTTCATCTTTTGTAGCTGAACAAATGTCAAACGTCTTTGACTATTTTTTTTTATTTTGTCAAACATGACTGAGCATTGGTGTACATTATAAAATATGAAATGTACACTGGTGTACACGAATGTGTGCTGAATATAAATAATCAACCATTTCTGACTATTTTTTTCATAAATCATCATTACACATCAGTGTACTTGTTATGAAATTCATGAATATTCACCGCCACCGAGCTCACCGCCCTTCTCTACCTTTCTTGAATGCGAATCTCGTTATTGTTCGAATGAACAGTACGCCAATTCTCAATAATTTTTTAAATATACAGGTCTATTTGCTTCAACATAGAATGAAACAAAATTAGAACGAACAATACTAATTTTACTCTGACGGGCTTTGATCCAGAGCTGCTAAGACTTTGATTCCGCAAAATGGTGAGTGTGTTTTGATCGAGCATGCATGCAATAAACGCATTTTGAATCATGTGTGTGTGTACAAATTGTTGAGAGAATGAAGGAGAGATTTTAGGATATTTGTAACATGCCTTAAAATACAATTTGTACATTGGTATTAATATGGGTGGTGGGTAATACAAAATATAATTTTGTATCCATAAGTAATTCATTAAAGATAATGTATTGTGTAGTAATTCAGCTATTAATACTCATATCTACTAGTAATAAATCTTTATAAATATAATAATTAAAATTCAAGTAACATAACAATACAAAAGAGTAAAAGTAGTGAATTCAATAGTATTCTTTCTTATTATGGAATGATTACACAACATGTTTAAAAATATCCCTATAAACAATATTTTACGTTTCATTTGTCACAACTCTATTTTCGTCCAAGTACAAAATTTTTAGACAGCTTTGACTTTTTACTCTTGAAATTGCAACATATAAGTGACTCTGTGTGAATACGGGCTTCGGAAGGTATAATCCAACTTTTTCAAGAGACTGTAATTGCAAAACACTATAAAAATTCTTGCAAACCATAACACCATGACAAGGATATTAGGATGTACCTTGTAGTACTCTATAATTTGATCAGCAATTGTTTTCCAATTATACATTGAATAACATTTTCACTATAAAAAGTAAATGTAGATTAAAATATAAGTTCTTTACATTAATACCAAAATCATTAAAAAAATTAAAAAAGTAGAATAATCAGCAACAAAAAAATCATTCAACATGTATATTTATCAAAGAACAAAAATTAAAAAAACATATACCTATGGTCAATTAATCCAAGAGTGATGCTCTTTTTTTTGTGGATTACCCTTAGAGAGTGTTTGTTTTGAGTGATTATCCTATGATATATTAATTAACCAACCTATTAATTAGTTTGGTTGAAAAATTTTAGGCTCAATCTTTATTGAAAATCAGTGTTTTAAACATATAGGCCCGGTCTATTGGAACCCAAGGGATTGGTGGATTATGTAAGCCCACCAAAAATGCAGAGTGTATTAATTTTTTTTATTAATTAGTACTCCCTCCGTCCAAAATTCATCTTCACGTTTACTGTAGATACGGAGTTTAAGAAAAATCACTTTTTGACTTACTTTTGGGGGTAGTATGGTATTTTTAGGTAATAAATAAATGATAAAGTATGTTATGTGTGCTAAAAAGGTGATGGCAAATTTGATATTAAAGTAGGGTAGAGGGATATTAGTTACTTGCTTTTTCCTTTTATGGAAGTGTGAAGTTGAATTTGGGACGGACCAAAACGGAAAGTGTGAAGTTGAAGTTGGGACGGAGGGAGTATTAGATACATAATATTAGATGATATTACTTTAAAATACGTAGATTCAAATAAATTAGTACCAAATACAAAAAATTAAAGTAATATACCTAATATAACCCCAACTAAATATTTTAAAATTGAAAAAAATATATTATCGAATTGGTTGTTATGATTTCCACTAAATAAGGAATTCTTCCATTAAATTTTTCTAAATAGTTAATAACGTCATTCCTGCATTTTATTTTCTCTCAATCTGGCATTTATGCGTTTCATCTTCTCTCCATTTGAGTGTTTCATCTTTTCGCAGTCATCTGCATTTCATCTTCTCACATCATCATAGTGAACCTGTTGCACCACCACACCCAATGCATCATTGACATTGTGTAGTCCGTCATCCTCCGCTTCGACAAGCCATATGAGAAAAAAATATTCATCAAGAGCTGCCACATCCTCAGCGACAATGAAGTGGAGACAATCGTCGAGTGAGAAAAAAGTCTATGCTATATGAAGAGGAGAGAGAAAGTAATTCTTTATATGAAAATGAAAGTCGTGCAAGCCTATAATAGCAGATACCTAACCATCATTTATCAAATTAACTGTGTAATTAAGATTTAAATTTTCTCTACTTTGCAATTTCTTCAGGCTATATTCTGTGTTTGTTCCTGAAAAAATACATAAAAATTTATGTTGTGCAAAATTATTCACTCGTCGTGCAGAACTATTCACTAATTGTGCAAAAGAATTTACGTCTCCATTAGAATATATGCAGAATATATTACTATGCTTTAATGTGTTGTGCAACAATATAACTATATTATGCGGAAATCCAATTAAACCGATGGAACACTTATTAAGATTTATAAAAAATAGATTCTCTATGTATATATTTTTATGTCGTGCAGATTTATATACTGGTTGTATAGAGATATATCAAATTGTACAAAATATTTAATTTATTATGCAAAACTATATCACTACGATGTAATGCACGAAACATTTATGAATTTGCAAAATATTTTGAAATGTAATAAATCCAAGAATTGATATTACTTTGTAAGCCTACGATGTAATAATTAAAATATTTTTATTAATGTTAAAATGAAGTGAAAGGATAAGATGGGACTTGCACAATATAATTTTATACCCCATAATAATAACTAGTGTTTTACTCGTGCGTTGCACGGGAATAAATCATTTTAATTTTATTTGTAGTTTATTTAAAATTTTAAAATTTTACATACATGGAAAGGGAATTTAATGATTGAAGTTATAAATTATTGTATGCATTTTAATGATTGAAGTTATATAAAATAAGGCAAAATAAGTAAAAGAAGGGGTGAATAGGAAACTCTTGTTGTATGGGCGACCACACTTGAAATATTTTTTTAATTTCAATTCAATATAATACATAACATATATACCTTATGCCAAAGATCAGAACACATTTATAAATGAATGCAATCAAATTAGAGCACTAAGAAAACAAAATAAATAGATAAATATTTAATTACGTTAATCATATTTCACAGCATTTTTTTGTTGAAACTGAGACTGTAATTAGTTTAGCATCAGGTTAAGTACAATTAATCTGTAAAAACAATAATTCCTAAACCATAAATTGCGGGGCATTAACACTGTCTGAAGACAAAACTCATTTATTTCTATTAGAACAATGGACATATCAATTCAATACATATCTCTATAATGTTGTATAGTATCACAGTCTTAGAATGAGATAATCTTCGATGCACTATAGGCAGTTGAAACAGAGATCTCACCGGTTACTGTAAAACAAAAATAAATACATAATAAAAAAATCAGTTTCAATTATTCACATAATAGTTGTAATCAAACCATAAACAATGTTAATTATCATTCTCTTTAAAACATTGCAAGCTTATGAGATTTATAAACCATCATTTTTTTCTCGGCCTAAACATCTGGAGAATAAGGACAATATCATATGATTCCAATCTATCATTTATGAGTCCTCCAATTAACTCCATCAATTCCTGTTCTCATATAGCCATTCTCAAAGATCTTCCTCTGAAATGGAAAATTAAAATAATATAAAGCCAAAAAATGAGTTGTATTATTTTTTATAAATAATAAAATTATATGTTTATATAGATGCGCAATAAAATATACTCTGTACCTTGAAGATCGATCTCAACCAGTTTTGTCAGAACTCCCTAAACTTGAACGATCAATGATCGATAGAGATCACCTAACTTTTCAATGACATCTACAGAAAGTGACATTATAAACAAAGATAGATTAAATAACTAAAGTTTTGTTTCTTAAATTCGCTAACATGAATATTTAAGAATAAATCTAACCTATCAAAATGTTATAATCTTTACCCCTGTCAGATAAAATATCCTCAATGGAAACCAATGCGTATTGTTTGTGCGGAAATGATTCATCAAAAACCTATGTTACATTGATAGAAGGTATTAAAAAATTCTGTGCATGCAAGGTGTCATCTTGTATTTGGGTGAATCGTCATACACACATAATTTATGTACGTTGTACACACAGCCTTCATGCAATTTTCCCTGAAATTTCCATTTATGGTTGCTTGGGATAGTGACTTGAATACGGGTGCCCTATAAAAATAATAATAATATCATTACACATAAAAAAAACTACGACAAACAATAGCAAAAATTATGACAAACCTCAATTTCGTGAAAAACAGCTTCAAGGTTGGACGAAATATTTTTATAATCAGCCTCGAATAATCTAACACATCTTACTTTCATGGACATCTTAACCAAATTTTTTATAAGAGTAACTGTGGAGACATTGCTGAATATTACTTAGGTGAGTAGCTAGACTTTTGGGTGTTCAAATGCGTTATTGAAAAGTGCAAAGTAATATCATTTAAATAAGATTCATCATGTATCAAACAAAAGGCGTGCGATTTATGAAGAATGAGCTAATCACATAGTTTCCAATTATAGTTATAATTTATGATTCAAAATATTATCAAAAGTAATGATTTTTATGAAGAATAAGACGTGATTTACTTCCATTATATAATTATATTAATTAATTATATTAATAACATAATATAGATACTAAAGTTAATAAAGAATTATGAAAGATGTCATAATTAATATAGACGTGATTTGATGAAAATTATGAATGATAACATAATATAGACATGATTAAAAATAATGTCAAGACGTGATTTGCTCCCAATATTTTATATAATAAATATAGATACTAAAATTAAGAGTATATATTAATTAATAACATAACATAAATACTAAAAAGGATATATAATAAATAAATAATTATGTCAGAGACGTGATTTGCTCCCCTTATTTTATATAATAAATATAGATACTAAAATTTAGAGTATATATTAATTAATAACATAATATATACTAAAATTTAGAGTATATTTTAATTAATATACTAAAATTTAGAGTATATTTTAATTAATAACATAACATAGATACTAAAATTATGAGGATTATTTAATTACATAACATAGGATAATAATAATAATGTATAATACCTTAGTAAGGACAAAATACTCACCCTTAAAAATTGAGCGGGAACACAGGTGGAACAATAGTTCCTATTATATATATATATATATATATATATACTCCCTCCGTCTCAGGCTAAGAGGGCCATTTTTCCATTTTGGTCGTCCCACCCCAAAGAGTTCCTTTTCCTTTTTTACACACATGAGACTCACACACCTCCTCTAATATACTCCCTCCGTCCCATCACTATTGCTACTTTTGACTGCAAAAAGCTCTCACATAATCTACAGTAAAAGTAACAATAGTAATGGGACGGAGGGAGTAATTAAAATATGGGACCCACACTCCCACTAATACAACTACCCACTGCACATTATGACCTTATGCATATATATGCAGAAAAGAAACCAAAATTTCATATTTATCTTTTGCACTCTCTCAGCTACAAAAAAGCCCAATTTATGTTTAACCATTATGATCATATAATCATTATTCTTATTTTTATAATTAAATAATCCGTGTTATATAACGTAACAATATTAATTAAGGAGATTTTTTTCTTCTTATAGTTAGACAATTTCTTTAATCAATTGAAAAATTTGCAACAAATTATAACATTTGACTTTTGATAATGTAACGTATAACTAAATCATTTAAAAAGTTAATTTCTAATTATTTGAAAAAATCTTGACTTGTATTTTTTTCAAATGTTACTCCCTCCGTCCCACAACTAGATATATATTTTTCTATTTTGGTCCGTCCCAAAATAAAGTATACATTTTTCTTTTTGGTTGATGGGACCCACACAAAATAATTATTATAAACACATGTGGCTCACCCACTACACTAATATAACTACCCACTACATATTAAAATATATTTTTTCTCACTTCACGACACATTAAAATATTATACTCCTTAATCTACGTGTAAAAAGCAAACGTATACCTTGTTACGGGATAGAGGGAGTACTTTATAATATAATACAATTGAAAACTATTTATTATTCCTCTAATTTCTCTAAAAAAATGTGCTACCACATAGGGACAATTTTGCTTCTTTGCTTTATATTTATATAGTTGTTAGTATTATATTTTTTCATAGTATTTAAGTACAATTATGATCAAAGTATGTAACTCTTAGTAATAAATCCCTAATTTTACTAATTATCTAAAATAAATATCAATTAATATAAAAAAAATCTCAATTTATACTTTTATTTTATGTGCATGATTAGATTTGATACTAATTGATTTATTTATATAGAATGATTTATTTATTAATTGCAATTAATGATACTAAAGTAAATAACTCAAAATAAGTGTATAGAAAAATAAATAAATAGTAAGACCATACGTGAACAACATGTTAGCGTAAAAGGACTTTGCTGTACTATATTTAATATATCTATGTATATATATGTATATATATATATATATTATTTATGAAAAATAAGATCAGACATTTTATAATTAATTAAAATAAAATTATTAAAATGTTTTAAATAGTTGCTATATATATACTATTTTTTAAAATATACGTAAGATCGTAAATAATATTTAAATGGAGTAATAATTTTTATTAATGATTATGGTTTAGTATTTTTTAATTAACTATATAATTATAATTCTATTTCCATTAATTGTAATTTCAAGAAACTAATGTAAATATATATATATATATATATATATATATATATATATATATATATATATATATATATATATATATATATAATATAAATAAAATTAATTTATACTATATAATATTCTTTTAAATATTCATAAATTTATAAGGAATTTATTATCTTTATTTTTTTTTAAATTTTAAGAGTACTTGAATAGTCGATCCTCTTTCACTTGAAGAATACTTGAATCAATACTTTTGAGGTAGATCTTAAAAATACTTGAAACGATTCTTAAGAGGTAATACTTGAATCGATTTTTTTCTCTTGAAAGAATCGATTCTTAAAATGTAAATCGACTTAAAAATACTTAAATCGATCCTCTTACTCTTGAAAAATCCATTTTTAAGATGTAAATCTATTTAAGAATACTTGAATCGATTCTCTTCCTCTTGAAGAATCAATTCTTAAGAGGTAAATCAATTCCATAATAATTGAATCAGTTTTCTTCTTCTTGAAGAATACTTGAATCGATTTTTAAAGGTAGATCGAATCTCTACTTGATTATTCACTCTATCGAAATAAATTTTTATACTTTCATAAATCAATTCTCTAGGGTTGTGTTTGGATGGAAGGATTTGATTTATAAATCCTTCCTCCAAATCCCTCCATCATGTTTGGATAACATTGAAATCAATGGATTTCAAATCAATGGATTTGATTTTGAATTTTTTTAGTTGTTTTTTAATGGATTTCAAGTCCTCACTGAAACCGTTTCATTTGAAATCCTTCCGTTGTTGTGTGATTGATATATTAATATACAAAAATAATATATAAAATTAATAAATTAATTAAAAAATATTTAATATTTAATATTTTTTTTTTATGTTTTAAACTCTACCACCCAACCTACTCCCTACCCACCCCCTACCCCCGACCACCCACCCCCCTCCCCCACCCCAATTTTTTTTTAAATTTTAGATTTTTAATATTTGAATAATAAAAATATTACCACCCTACCCTACCCCCTACCCACCCCCACCCCACCAACACCACCCCCACCCTAAAAAAAAATTTTTTAATAAAATTTTAAAATTTAATATTTAAATAAATAATAAAAATATTATCACCCAACCTATCCCTACCCACCCCCCTCCACCCACCACCCCCAAAAAAAATTTTTTTATAAAATTTTAGATTTTTATATTTAAAAAAATAAAAATATTACCACCCAACTCAACCCATCCTCTCCACCACCCCCACCCAACCTAACCCCACCCCACCAAAAAAAAATTAATAAAATTTTAGATTTTATTTTTTAAATATTAAAATCTAATTTTTTTTTAAAAAAAATTTGGTGGGTTGGGGGTGGGTGGATGGATAGGGTGGTAGGATTGGGTGGTAATATTTTTATTATTTAAATATTAAAATCTAAAATTTTATATAAAAAAAAAATTTTTGGATGGGGGTGGTGTTGGGCGGGGGGTGGGTGGGTAGGGTTGGGTGGTAATATTTTTTACTATTCAAATATTAAAAATTTAAAATTTTATAAAAAAATTTTTTTTTGGAAGGTGGGGTGGTGGGTGGGGGTAGGTTGGGTGGTAGAGTTCCCTCCAAAAAAATTATTTTTAATAAAATTTTAGATTTTAATATTTAATATAATAAAATTTTAATATTTTTATTTAATATATATAAAATTCTATTTTAAAAAATAATTTTTGAATTATGGATTTGAAATCCTTTCAAATATCCATAATTTATCCAAACAATGGAATTCAAATGCATTGATTTAAAATGCACTCATTTTCAAATCCATGGATTTGAAATGACTTAATCCAAACACAGCCTAGAGGAATTTGAAGAAAGCTCATATTTCTCTTGGAGAATCGAATGTGTGTATTTAGAATAAATAACCAAAAAGTCTTATTTATAGGTGTGACGAGATAGAATATTATATGAAATATTATTTTTTCCTTTTATATATATAATTTAATTTTATATTAATTAATTTATTGCATTAAAAGATTTAGCAATTAATTAGTGATACCCAAATAAATAAATAAAATATTGAAAATTTAATCATTATTAAAAATAAGAAACTCATTATTTAAAAAAGAAAATATTAAATAAGGAAGTTAATTAAAAGTAAATAAAAAAAATATTAAAAAAAGTATTAAAAAATTAAAATATTGAGAAAATTACAAACTCAATTTTAATGTTATTTGACATGAATTAATTATTTAACTTAAAGAACTTAAGCTTTCGATTCTATACATGAATTAGTTTTTCAACCTCTTATTCTCTAGAGGTAAATCGATTTAAGAGTACTTGAATCGTCGATTCTCTTTCACTTGAATCAATACTTTAGAAGTAGATCTTAAAGAATACTTGAATCGATTCTTAAGAGGTAATACTTGAATTAATTTTTTTCTCTTGAAGAATCAATTCTTAAGATGTCAATCAAATCTTTAGATGTAAATTGACTTAAGAATACTTGAATCGATCCTCTTACTTGAAAATTTGATTTTTAAGATATAAATCTTGAAAAATTGATTTTTAAGATCGAAATCTATTCAAGAATACTTGAATCGATTCTCTTCCTCTTGAAGAATCAATTCTTAAGAGGTAAATTAATTTAATAATAATTCAATCAGTTTTCTTCCCTGGAAGAATACTTGAATCGATTTTTTAGAGGTAGATCGAATCTCTACTTGCTTCTTCGTTCTATCGAAATAAAATTTTATACTTTCATATATTAATTCTCTGGAGG
Source organism: Pogostemon cablin (assembly GCA_023678885.1). Taxonomy (NCBI): domain Eukaryota; kingdom Viridiplantae; phylum Streptophyta; class Magnoliopsida; order Lamiales; family Lamiaceae; genus Pogostemon; species Pogostemon cablin. Next base: position 31,000,980 of record CM042963.1, read on the forward strand.
AACTTGAAGAAAGCTCCTATTCCTTTTGGAGAATCGAATGTGTGTTTAGAATGAATAACCAAAAAGCCTTATATATAGGTGGGGCGAGAGAGAATATTATATGGAATATTTTTTTTCTTTTATATATTTGATTTAATTTGGCATTAATTAATTTATTGCACTAAAAGGTTTAGTAATTAATTAATGATACCCAAATAAATAAATAAAATATTAAAAATTTAATCATTATTAAAAATTAGAAACTCATTCTTTAAGAAAGAAAATACTCCCTCCGTCCGCTTTCAAGGTTATATTTTTTTTATTTTGGGCGTCCGCCCCAAGGGTCTCATTTCTTTTTTTATCCACACACCTTCACTAATACAACTAAAAAATGGAACACACACCTCCACTAATACAACTATCCACTACATATTAAATAACAATACTCCTTAATTTCCGTGCCCAAAAGCAAATGGCACCATTGAATCCGGACGGAGGGAGTATTAAATAAGGAAGTTAATTAAAAGTAAATAAGAAAAATATTAAAAAAATATTAAAAATCTAAAAAATTGAGAAAATTACACGTCACATTGGAGCGCTCTGGAGACGATACGCCAGTAAGAAAAGTTTCTGCTATAGTATACTTAAGATATATATATATATATATATATATATATATGTATATATATATATATATATGTATATATATATATATATATGTATATATATATATATATATGTATATATATATATATATATGTATATATATATATAAATTTGATGTCCATGTATCTAGTAGTAATAATAGAAAATACATTGTACCTTCTAGAAATATAAATTTTTCCTTTTACCATTATGACCTTATGCATATATATGCAGAAAAGAAATCAAAATTTCATATTTATTTTCTTTTGCACTCTCTCAGCTACAAAAAAGCCCAATTTTTGTTTAACCATTATGATCATATTCTCTCATATATGTGATTTTATGACATTTTTTTTAATATCCAGGCATAAATTTATCTGTAAATTGTGGAAAAAAAGTGTTATTTCTCATAGTTATAAATAAATAAATATTTACATTTTAAATAATTTTCAAAAATTAAATCAAACTTTAATTTTTAAAAAATTCAAAAGTTAAACGTTAAAATTTTCTAAAACTTAAATTATATTTTAATTTTAAAAAAATAAAAAATTGAATGTCTATACACTACAATTAATTTAGATAGAATAAGAGAGAATATGCACAAAATAATACTAAATCATAATTTTTAAGGATAATAATATAAAATTACATTTATATCATCCATTAATCATGTGTAAAAAAAATAAAAGCAAACACTATATAATATAATAACTAATGAAAAGCCCATAATGATTCACTAATCCATGTACAAGGTTAATGAACCAAACACTCCCTTAGTATATTGGATATCACATAGTACTTGTCCAACCTTTCCAATAACATTTTAGTACAAACAGTAATTTACATTAAACATAATTTTCGAGAATAACATGCATAAGAAAATTTAAGGAGAGATAAAAGATAATCAAGAATGGTATAAGTAAATTTCCGAATTAACAATACTACATAACAACCAAGAATGACCTCTCAAGTTTATCATGAATTATTGAATCTTTTGAAACAAACTTAGATCCATGAGAAGGAATTGTGACCGTATGGCATGGTAGATCTGATTGGAGTGTATTAATTGTTGCAAGGCTAGCTAATATATTTAGTGGTAAAAGACTCCTGTTTAGGTGCTTCCACTCTAAAGTTTGAAATGTTGACAATGTTATCCTCTTTTAATATGAGTAGCTTACCTATCAATCATATGCTTCAATTTTTGAACCTTACGCATGGAAATGTAAAAAAATAATAATAAGAAGAAATTCATAACTACAATTACATTACAAAATAATAGAATAAAATTATAATAGTATTAATTATACGTACATTAAGTAATTAAAAAAATAATTAGAAAATGATATCTCATCATCCATTATAAGAACAACACATAGAGATGCATTCTCTTTTGGATTTATTTTTTGTGCCACAGTCCATTGACGAATAACTCTCACCCTTATCGTCCATATCGATCTTGAAGGAGTGAGATCAATAATGCTCAAGAAACATGTAGTCATCTTATGAACAATTTGAGTTTATATGAGTATAAGAAGTATTGGGATTTGGGAGTGTAACCAAGCATACAAAACAACACAGAAATGTAAATATATATAAAAAATTTATGTGAGCATATTTGAATCATAATTGACATTTACCAATATAATTAAATTTATTTATGAATTGCATCAAGGGGCCAGCTATTTGCACCCTCAAAATTACTGAACGTACCCTAAAAATATTTAAATTGACATAATCATCCTTATAAAGTTTATATCTGTTCGGTTGCAACAACCGAACAGTTATCCATCTTATTTATTCGGTTGCAGCAAGCGAATAGAATAAAGAATTCATATATCTTATCTGTTCGGTTGCAGTAACCGAACAGAATAAATAATTCATTTATCTTATCGGTTCGGTTGCAACAATAGAACAGAATAAAATTTGTGATTTTTTTAATTTATATCTACATTACCGAATAGATAAGATAACAAATAAATTTTATAGATATCATCGATCTTTAAACAAAGATGGTGATTCCTCTCCCAGTTAAAGTAAGCAAGTTTCTGTTGATTCTAGATTCCTGGTGCACTGGTACTTCCGTTGATAGAATCTAGAATCAACATAAACTTGCTTACTTTCACTGGGAGAGGAATCACCATCTTTGTTTGAAGATCGATGATGTCACGAAACTTATCTGTTATCTTATCTATTCGGTAATATAGATATGAATTAAAAATTACAAATTTTATTTTGTTCGGTTACTGCAACCGAATAAATAAGATGAATAAATTCTCTGTTCTATTCGCTTGCTGCAACAGAACAGATAATAGATGAAATCTTTGTTTTGTTCGATTGTTGCAATCGAACAGTTTGTAAGATGACCGTTCGGTTGCAACAACTGAACAAATATAAATTTTATAAGGGTAATTGTGTCAATTTAATTATTTTTGGGGTACGTTTAGTAATTCTGGGGTGCAAATAGCCGCTCCCTTGCATCAATTATTTATATTTTAACCAGTAAATGCAAAAGAGAAATATTCTCTAAATAATAAATTAATTGAAAGTAATTTTAGCTTGTTATTGGCAAATATCTTGTGCACCATAGAATTATATTGCAGATCTCATAAATGATTCTTCATAAACTCCATGAATCGAAGGATAAGCAACTTGGATTCAAAAGAATTTATCAGAAAAATACAGTTAACAGCACACTCAGAAAATAATTGTAATGCATAATTAAATTTACTTTAATGTTGATGAGGTGTTACAGGTAAAAATTTAATTATTTTATATGTTTAAAAATTGAAAAAAAGTTCAAAATGTATTAAATATTATTTAGGAAAATGAATAAAATAAAATAATGTGAAAAATGAAAAGGATAACCATGTGGGGTAACTAGAGGATAACCATGAAGGTTTGCCTGATCTCGCAATTGTTATGACAGCTTTGATGGCTTCATCTTGTTCTGAGAACCACACTAGCATGAAATCCGCGTATTACGCGGGTTAATTAATTTTGTTTTTATAATAAAAAATTCTGAATGTAATATTTAAATAATATATTTAAGGAGTAAATTTACTATTTATTTTTCATATTTTATATATAGAATAATTAAAATTTAAGTAACGTGACAATATAAAAGAGTAAAATAGTAGATTGGCCAAAGTTCTCCCTTTTATCATTCCTTCTCAATAGGCAGCCTTTGTTTTAGGCGGACAGATGGTAGACTACATTGTGCGCCTAAATGAAGACCTCGAGGAAGCAAGGTCCGAAAAGCTTAAGTGCTTTCTATATAAAATCGACTTCGAAAAGGCATTTGACTTATTGAATGGAGTTATTTGGAGAACATTATGAAGTGCTTTAACTTTTGTCAAGGTGGATAAAGGATTATGGAATGTATCTCAACTGGACATGTCTCTATCCTTGTGAATGGGAGTCCTTCGAGTGACTTCCAAATTAGGAGGAGTTTACGCCAAGGGGATCCGCTCTTCCCATTCCTTTTCCTATTGGCAGCAGAAGGCATAGGCCTTATGATGATAAAGGCCTCAAATTTGAATTTTTTTTAGACCTTTGGAAATAGATCATGATAAGATTCCTATCCCACACATTCAATATACTGATGATACGATTCTCATTGGCAAGCCATCAACTAATAATATTTGAGTTACTCGGAGAATTCTTATTCTCATAGAGTTGGTGTCAGGTTTAAAAGTTAATTTGTGGAAGAGCAATCTCTATAGCTGTAATCTTGATCGAGGCTGAGCATCTCACTATGCCATTTTGCTTAGTTACCAATAGGGAGATATTTTTCCCTTCAAATATCTTCGGGTCAGAATTGGATACATTCACAATAAAAAGAATACTTAGAATTATGTTATTCAGAATGTCCGAAATTGTTTGAACAAGTGGACTAATTTGAAGATTTCGATTGCTGATCATATGACTTTGGTGAATACGATTCTCTCGTCCTTACCAGTATTCACTATGTCAATTTTTCTTACTCATAAATTTGTGCTGAACGAACTTACCAAATTACAGAGAAACTTCTTTTTAGGTAGGTGCGAGTAAAAAAAAGATAGCCTGGATCAATTTGAACACTCTTTGCAATGATAAATCTTTAGGGCTGGGGACTTACTTCAGGGACTTAAGTAAATTCAATGTCTGCTTGTTAGGTAAGTGGGTGTGGAGGTTTTTCATCAACCAAGATAACATGTGGGTCAAAGTTATAAAGTCTAGGAGATGGTTGTAATACTAGATTTTGGTTAGATAGTTGGGCGGGGCAAGTTCCATTTAGTGTCGCATATTCTAGGTTGTATAGGTTAAGTATTAATAGAAGTTGTTTGGTCTCTAATTATGGGTCTTGGGTAGGAGATTCATGGGTTTGGAATCTTAATTAGAGGCGACTTCTCTTTGAGAATGAGTCTTACTCTCATGACAATTTGCTTCCTATCATTAATAGGTACCTTCCTCTCTTGGATGCAGAAGATTTTTGGTCATGGAGCTCCTTCAAGAAGCCATACATTGTCAACACTGCTTATAAGGAGCTCATCCTATCGCACCAGACGCATGTGGACGAGTCATGTAATACTACAGAAGCCTTTAATATTGTTTGGAAAAAAATATCCATACCAAAGGTCTGTTGATGCGTATTTTTTAATGCAAAGAGAAAGTGTGCTCTTATCATTTGTAGGCACGAACAACCAAGTTAAATTATCGAACCATGGGAATTTAGGATTTGTAGCCTTCAAGTTATAGTCGTATTAGTTAGGGACGATCGAAAATGGAGATAATAAAAACATGAAAAAAAACTAATTACAGTATCTTTGAAATTTTCAATGCAAAAGAAATTTTCATGATGCACTTCAAATGGATCAATCATGCAACACATCTAACTGCTTTCCAATTTAAGCTATCAAAGTAAGAGTGATCACGATTTACACCAAAACTCTCTCTCGAGATGAAGAGAATGTATGCCCTTACAAAGGCCCCAAAATAGCACATAAGATCGAGACCAAAGTGAACACCTCCCAATAGGTACTAATTACTCATAGGAGTTCCCTAAATAGGTATTAAATCATAGGTAATATTCCATTTCTAGGTACTATATATGAATCCACTAAGATTGGGTTTCCCTCACTTGATTGATTGACTTCTCGATCTAACCTCTCTAGTATCCATTAATGTAGTTCTAAACATGAGAGGTCATCTCCAACTCTTTCCATATTAATTCTTATGTAATAAATGGAAAATTTTCTCATATGATAATCATGCAAATCAACTAAGGTGAAAGTAATTACGACAAGACTAGTTGATACACAATACACAATCTTAGTCATAATTACACAAATAATTTAGACAACCTAGGCATAAATTCCAAATAATTATAAGATAAACAGAACCCATAAATGAAACTAATTAAAGCAGGGAACACAATTTAGACAATATCACAAATTGACCCAACATCCAAGCATCAATCAAATATCCAAAAAATAGAAAATAAAAAGACAATAATCTAATGAAGTTTTACATTCATGAAGATCATCCTCTCCTCGGTGTCTCTACCTTCTTTGAAAGTATTAAAATCATATTCTAAGAAAATATTAAAGAAATGGATTCCTCCTCCTGTTAGATTGTATGCTGAAAGTTTAGCTTTTTGTATGAATAATATTTTAACAATTTATTTGAAATGAGAATCATATGATCAAATATTTTGCATATTATAATTTACTTATATATGTTATTGCAAAAATTTACTTACTTTATACAATAGATAATGTGGTACGCGGCATCGCACGGAAGATTATATTGTCGGCTCCTTATAAAGTATAAATAGATGCTCAAAACCGAGATAGACGGGGACAATCTATCGGGATGGTTGTAGTGTAATTTGGTATTTGTTTGTCTTAACTATAAAATCACATTAGTGCACTTTGTGTGTATTGAGCAAGACCGCATGAGATCGTTCGACTTATACTGACTATATAGGAGAAGTTGATCTCAGTTATTATAGATGTTCATGCTCTTAATCCCTATACGATAACCTCGACACGTAAGTCAGTATTTGCTTCTTTGATTCATCAATGGGTGAGATTTATTAAATCAATAGTCTCAGTGAGTTGGAAAGTATTTCTTTCTCTATGGTGTGTTGTTGATTGTAGAAGGAATCCGTGTCCTATTAAATAGGCTGATGATGTCTCCTTGAGGAGCTCATAAGGATTATCATGTAAACCCTGCAGGTGGATTTATTCTGGTATGATAACAAAGTTGAGTGGTACTACTCTCAGATGAGATGTTAATTAATTAAGTTGTCAGTAACTTAATTAATTAATGGGCATTGTATATCTTAAATATAGGGAGATTAACGGACTCACAATAAGAAGGAGCCCATAATATAATTTGGGATTAGAGTGGTAGTGCAGTAATAATACTTGAGTGAACTGTATTATTGTTATTGGACTTAAGTATAAGTTTTGGGCTAAACTTGGATATTTAAGCCCAATGGGAGGCCCAACTCTAATTTCTCCTCCTGGTCCCTGTTGTAGCCCATATATAAGCCACCTCAGCAGTCTAGAAACCCTAATAATCATGCCTAAAACCATGTAGGGATAGAGAGAACTACAGATTGAGAGGGTCTTGAAGATCGTCGCCCACACGATGTCAAGACTAGGCTTGGGAATACAGTAGAAGATGGGAGAGATCATGTCATCAACCTGATCGCATTCAACAAACCCTGTGAAAGGTAATACAGTTCTAATTTCTTTCTTCCGTTTCTTTAGAATAGTATGGAACCCTAACAGTTCACGTTAACCAAACAATCTGAAAGTCAACAATTGGATCAGAGCTTCATTTTCATGGTAAAGCGTGAGATGTTAGGCTAAGGTTTATGTGCCATGCATGAATTAAGGTTTAGAATATTATGATATCTTATTGGATACCCTACCTCGTACATGACGACACACGTTGTACCGCTGATGGGAAATACTGGACCACGGCGAAGCACGACAGCTTGGGACGTGCGACGCACGACTGCTGGAAAGCTCGCGCACGGGTGGTGCTGATACGCTGCACGATGGAGATAAGCGCTGGGCAGTAGGCGGCGATGATTGCTAGCGACGGAGCATGGCTGCACGGGAAGTGTTGGACGAACAGACGAACGCTGGTGGTGATGCATGGCGCTGGAGGGCAGAAACTTGACACACAAGGAAGAGGCAGCGGCATACGGCAAGTGCAGGCGTGGCCGGCACGGCCAGCAAGCCTAGCCGACATGAATGGGAAGCTTGGTCGGCACGACCAGCAGGCACGGCTGGCACGATCGAGTGGCGTCAGCGGCATGACTGGCATGCGGGTTTGCGGTGGGACCAAAAACTTGATAGGCATTTTTTACGTATTCCAATTAAATCTCCAAGTATGAAGGATATCAATTGTATCTATAAGCAACCAAGTTAAATTATCGAACCCAAAAGGACAGCTAATTATTTATTTCCTAAAATTATTAAATTAATCAGAATCAAGTAACCAATATCCAGGAGTTGTAAATTTAATTATTATCTAAAGAACAGAAAATTAAATAACTATTAAAATAAATCAAAGAAGAAAAATTTAAGATTAATTCAAGAAACGATCAACAGTTCTAAGGTAATCCGGTATAGACCAATTAATTTGAATTCCTAGACTTTCAATTATTCATTCATGCAGATTTTATGAAAATACACCACATAGCCCTGTTTTACCACCGGATATAATCCGATTCAAAGCTAACAGTATAATCTGATTTAAATCCTAAGATGCGTGAATATTACCAAGCCCCCTTCCTAGATACTAATCAACACAAACAACAATACCTCCGGGTGGCAAGTTTGACTAACAAGATATTTTCTGAAAGTACTACAAGGCTTTATTCACTTTCTACTTGAATGTCTAATTGCATTGTCCCACTAAACAATTCAAGTATCTGATTTACCAATTCTTAGAATTAACGTATTTATTTTGGAACTACCTTAATTCCCAACAGATAGACAATTCAATTCATGAACGCATACAATCTAACATAATAAATCAAGCATTATAGCTGATGTCATGAATTTACTATGAAGACGTTACGAAGCCTGATTACAATGTCTCAACATGAATCAAATAAACCAAAATAATAATCCACATGAATTCATAAAAATTAGTCTAGTTCATCAAATCAATTATGTATATCCTTCAAACCTTAAAACTGTAAATAAAATTAGCCCATGGGATTACAAAGAACTCCCATGGCTATCAAATTCATACCAGAAGTCTTGACAAACAAAAATAAAAGAAAGGAATAGAAAAACCCCTAGTGTCGGCATTATTCTGCTTTCCTTCTCCATCTCTCCGATTGACTGATCTCTCTCTTGAATAGCCCTTAAATCTCCTTCGGTGTGGATGGATGTGGATGATGGTAGATGATGGATGGGGGGTGATCCCCTTGTGGAGGGTGGTGTCTCTTATGAATAATAATGTGAAATATATATAGGTATGAGAAGGGAATAAGATAAGGAAATTAATTGTGCTCCAAGAAAAATAGGAAAGATGGGCTAATTTTTGGAAATTTTCGAAAATTCCTATCGGCAGCTGCGCGACCTCACGATTTTGAGCATATCTTCCTCATCCGAACTCCGATTTGAGTAATTTTTATGCCAAAACAATCCTCTCTTCCGTGCCTTTCCAATCATGTATCATATGATTAATTTGGACTTCTACAAGAATACAGAAAAATTACGCAATGTGTACGTGTATTTTTCAGCATTCCTTCATACTTTCACTCTTCATTTCAACTTTGAACTTTTGATCATGTTTTACCCTTCAAAACTCAACAAAAAACCTTAGTAGCATCTTAATTATGCAAGATATAAAAATCTCATCATTCTACACAAAATCATGGCCACATTCTATCAAAACGGTGTAATGTGAGACCTAAAATACGTGAAATTCCACTTTCAACAACGAGCGTCGGCAGTAAACGGTGATTGGCACAGCAGGCAGTACGATCGAAAGACGTTGCCGGCACGACTGGCATACGGGTGGCCAGCACGAGTCATGCCGGGGGATAACTTGACATGGGTATTGATTAGCCATTTTGTAGTAGGGATGACTAATTAAAGAATTTATCGAACCACAGGGAGGAAGGTACTAGAGTTTAAGCGATCTCAAGTTTATCGTGATTTTATAAGGACGATCGAAAAGGAGGATTGATAAGTATGCAAATAAATACAATGCAAGAAATAAAAGATAAAAGGAATGCAAAGATAAATGGGTTCCAAATGATGCAAGGATGAGATTAACAACAATCATGGCATAGATAATCAAGTAATCATGCAAATAATTCTAATCTCTCATGGACATGGCATAGAAGTGATCACTAATTCCACCTAAACTCTCTCTCGAGATGGATAGGATGTAGACCCTCAATAAGGCTCTCAAAAGTACATAGGATCGATACCATAGCGAACACCTCCCACTAGTTACTAATTACTCTACGAGTTCTCTAATGAGGTACTAAATCATAGGCAGTATTCCATTTTAAGGTACTATGAATTCACTAATGGCTTGGTTCTCCTCACCTAATCAATCAATCTCTCGATTAAGTTAATCAAATATCCTATCAAAGGGTTCTAAGTCTAGAAGGATATCTCTATCTCATTCTAAATTAATGCACATGAAGTGTATGATGAAATGATTTAATAAACTATCTTAAACATATAATTGATTTCTCAATCTAATCACATGACCATGACAATTAATCACACAAATCATACATATACATCAAGCAATTCACATCAATGATAGAAATAACACAAATGCCTAATAGAGATTAAAATCCAATTGCATAAAAACTAAATTATCCAACACTAATCATGGAGCTAGTCTCACAAAGGAGATTAACTTATCATAGTCTTAGAAAAATAACATAGACAATTGGATCTACAAATCCCATGACAAAACTATAAAGAATTTCACAAAAATTAGAATTAGATTCCCCCTTTGAAGTATTCAATGGAGATCTCATTCTTCTTTTTGTGATCTTCACTCTCCCTTACTTCCTTGATCACTTGGATGGTGGATTTGATGGAGGGGATCAAATGGATTGGATGGATGAAGGGTATGGAGATGGATGGAATAGAGTTAGTGTGTGAAAATGTGGTGTAAAATATGTGTGTAGCTGATCCCTACTGATCATTCTCTTATTTTACACTCAAAATGGACATTTATACCCCTTGGAGGCTTCTAGAACACGTTCTAACCACAAAATTAATTTTAGGCCGAGCTCGAGTCGAGTTCGGGTTGGTGCAGCGCAGTCTCACAATTTCGCACATAACTTTCACATCTAAAATTGGATTCAGGTGATTCTTGCGCTCACCCAATCCTCTCTTCTGTAGTTTTCCAACCATATATCACACTTTTAGTTTTGAGCTCTACACGAGTACAGATAAATTACACAAGTTGGATGTGCATTTTTTAGCATTTTGCTTTGACTCGTTCTCCCTCGTTTCAACTCCGAATTGAGCTCCGTTTTCTCCTACGTCTTCCTTTTCGCGTCTAGAATCTATATTTATTTAAAAATCATATATTTAAGTTCATTTTCATATATTTCCATAAAAACACAAAACACAATCAAATAACACATAAATACGGATAAAATAATACGAAAACACATATAAAAAGATACTAAAATCTAGGTGAAAATATCACTCATCACACCCCCAAACTTAAAGTGTTGTGCGTTCCCGCCTAATGAAAATGATAAACCAAGGGGTGATATTTTCACCTAAGAAAAGACTAAACGAACACAAGTAATAACACATCAATAGCAATAAGAATCACAATTTATGCTAAGTCATCCTACAACATTAAACTCATAACATAAGGAATTAACAAGTTCAATCACAAGAGAATAAAGTGTAATATAGTCCCTTTTGGTCCAAGCCTCACATAGGTTATCAATTTTACTCAACACTCTATGAAGTGGGGTAAATCAACACTCATCAACCGATTAGCTCGACTTGCTATAAACTTGCTCGTGGACTATATTCACAAACCACTAAAGTTTCAATCAATGATCAATAAGGTCTTTCATTAAGGATATAATGATAGACTCTTTGGTAAGGTAGAAAAAATATAAGTAATAGTAACTAATCAAGTGCAAGTACTCGAAGAGGTAGCTACTTTCTTCCATACCTTCACTTATCTTTCTTCCTTTCTCAACTTTGGTAATCACAAGCACTAATCATTAACTTTCCTTAGATTGAGCTTCTTTTGATTCATGCTTCCTTCTTTAGACTTTTAAGTACTTGAGCATATTGTTGTTGCTTTGCTCTTTCTCTTGTTTCTAAGGTTGAATGTGCATGTTTTTGCTCTTTTCATCCTTTTTCTTGCTTGTTTACCATTTCCTTTCTTCTTTTATTATCTCATCAAACATTTCTAGTTACCATCTTCTCAATCACTCACACAAGGGGTATATATATATAAGGTTCATGTGGGGTATTAAGGCTTGTAATGTGCTTATATCACAATAAATAAGCTTAAAGGCTCAAAGTGGTTGACTAGGGATGATGTTCATGGTAGGGAAATATTTGGCAATGACTATAAATGACAAGGATGGTCTTAGATCATGTCACTAATCTCCACAAATCGAGCTCGTTCCTATAGTCCTTGAGAAAGTTCTAGCTTATCAAACACAACCGATCCACTCATGAAGAAATACCACGTATGTACGGTTGAGGCTCAAATTCTCACAAGCTTATGAATTGGACCTTAAGGAACCTATTACACTATATTCATCTCAAAATTGAACAAGTTAAAAAAAACATATCACAATTCGAAATTCATTTTTTTATTTACACTATATTCATCTCAAAATTGAACAAGTTAAATAAAACATATCACAATTCGAAAGTGTAGAGATTCTTAATCATAACTTGTCATCACTTATTACCACAACATGTCATCACTCGCATTCAAAAACGACTCACGACATCCCTAAAACAAACCACCAAAAAATCCTAAACAAGAATAAGAAAACATACAAAACAAATAAGAAAAGACTCACCAAACAAGAAACAATTAAAAACACATAACATGCAAGAAATATAAAACCATCCATCATAAGAAAATGAAGCACACATTCAGATCATCCATAATCAATTAAGCTCACAAACATCATATCCTTTGATTGAAAAGAAAATCCTAAATTACGAAAGTAAACATCCCAAAAATATAACACATGAAGTAACATGCTAATCACACCAATCCAAATCAAAATAAATTCATAACAAACAACTAGAAGTGGTAGAGTATAGAGTGAACTCCCTTAATAGGCATTTGTAGTGGAAATGGTTGGCACTAGCTTCCGGATTGAAAACACAACGAATCTCGACTTGATCTCCGGGCTCAATTCATGCTTCTACTACACTTCATTCATGCTCAACAACTCATCAAAAATATTAGCTCAATAATATCATTAAAATATGAATTATCATGTACTTCAACACAACCAAACGTATCAAAATCAAACCAAAACTCATGAGAAAATTTTAAAATTAGCCCAAAAACACAAAAAGTATATGCCTTCAAGAAAAAGTATGTCACACCACGTCATATCCCCCCAAACTTAAATTGAAACAAGAGTTTCGAGTTAAGTTTGCAAAAAGTGGTGTGACGTACCTACACACTTCAAATCAAGCACCCTTCGTATCTTCAACTCGCATTTTCCTCACGAGCACAATCCACCTACAATGCCAAAAATGCAAAATAAAATTAAATTCACAATCCTTATTGAAAACAAGAAATAAAGCAATAAAGATAATGATGGGTTGCCTCCCATCTAGCGCTAAATTTAACATCTTCAAGCCGGACGATATTATCAAGCTCATGGTGGTCTTGAATAGTCCTTAGGCACTATCATAGGTTTATTCTTGAAGTAGTGCCTTGTGCTCTCCCATTCAACCACAAGAACGTTTTCCTTCTTGTTAAATAGCTCAAGCAATTGTTCCTCGAAGGCATTCTTCACAAGGAATGACCCTTTCCACTTGTTCCACTTTTTCTATGGGGCTTTATATGCATTTTGAACTTCAACCACATCCCCCTGTAAGAATTCGGGCATTGACAAGTGTTGTTGCCCTCTTGCAACCTTTTTCCTACAATCACCAAATAAATTTTTATAAAAAAATCATGGAATTTCTTAAGAGAATTTGAAATTTCAATAGAATAAGAAGGTTTAGGCTTGTGGGGAGTAGAATCCATGATCTTAGTTTCCGGAGGCTTTTTTCTTCCATAAGGGCATGAATCTCTTCTTGGTTTCGAATCTTGACTTTCTCTACCATCTATTCAAGAGACTCGGCAAATCTATCGAATTCTCCCTTCAACTCTTCCTTCAACTCTTTAGCTTTCACCCACTTAGGCACCGCACCCTTTCTCTCTTTTCCTTCATAACCTCATCAACCCCCAAACTATCATCTTTTCTATCCTTAATGACCATGCATTCACTCTTTGTTCCGGAAGTAGAAGGCTTGTTGTTTTCTTCTTGAAGTCTTTCCACGGTGGACATAACTTGACTTACTTGGTGCTCAATTGAGTTCATCCTAGCACCGAATGCTATGATTGCACTTGTCACCATGTCACACCAATTTCCATTTCGATCCATCCATGCTTCATTAGACTTCCTATCATCTTCAATGCGTGCTATCATCCTTTCAAACAGCTCTTCTCTAAGCCTTTCTTTGTGGTCACTTTGGATGGAATAAGAGGTATTGGAGTCTTGAAAATTTCCCCATAGGTGTGGTTGATTTCCTTCTTGATGTCTAGAAATATTTTCTTGAAAAACATCTTCCACACCTTGAGGGTATACTTGTTGATGCATTTGATGAGGGACTCTAAAATCTTCATAACCTTGTTGGAATTGCATATTAGGAACTCATACTCTGAAATCCAGTTGCAAATTAGGCCCAAAATTTGGCATTTGAAATCCTTAAAAATTTCCTTGTGTGTTCATAGCGGAATGAGCTCTTCTATTCACCAAATCACGAAGATTATCCATGGAGCTCATATTTTTGAGCTTGTTCACCTTCTTTTTCCTTCTCAAGGTATGCACCTACAAGAGAAAGAAAAATTTGAACAAAATTTTCAAAAACAAATATAAGATGAAAAAATAAAAATAAATGTCCTTATTAAGACCACTCTAAACAATCCTTCGTCAAACCACTAGCAACCGTTACCTCCCCGGCAACGGCGCCATTTGATTAACCATTTTATAGTAGGGATGATAAATTAAAGAATTTATCAAACCACAGGGAGAAAGGTACTAGAGTTTAAGCGATCTCAAGTTTATCGTGATTTTATAAGGACGATCGAAAAGGAGGATTGATAAGCATGCAAATAAATGCAATGCAAGAAATAAAAGATAAAAGGAATGCAAAGATAAATGGGTTCCAAATGATGCAAGGATGAGATTAACAACAATCATGGCATAGATAATCAAGTAATCATGCAAATAATTCTAATCTCTCATGGACATGGCATAGAAGCGATCACTAATTCCACCTAAACTCTCTCTCGAGATGGATAGGATGCAGACCCTCAATAAGGCTCCCAAAAGTACATAGGATCGATACTATAGCGAACACCTCCCACTAGGTACTAATTACTCTACGAGTTCCCTAATGAGGTACTAAATCATAGGTAATATTCCCTTTTAAGGTACTATGAATTCACTAATGGCTTGGTTCTCCTCACCTAATCAACCAATCTCTCGATTAAGTTAATCAAATGTTCTATCAAAGGGTTCTAAATATAGAAGGATATCTCTATCTCATTCTAAATTAATACACATGAAGTGTATGATGAAATGATTCAATAAACTATCTTAAACATATAATTGATTTCTCAATCTAATCACATGCCCTTGACAATTAATCACACAAATCATACATATACATCAAGCAATTCACATCAATGATAGAAATAACACAAATGCCCAATAGAGATTAAAATCCAATTGCATAAAAACTAAATTATCCAACACCAATCATGGAGCTAATCTCACAAAGGAGATTAGTCTATCATAGTCTTAGAGAAAACAACATAGACAATTGGATCTCCTTCTTATTTTTGTGATCTTCACTCTCCCTTACTTTCTTGATTACTTGGATGGTGAATTTGATGGAGGTGATCAAATGGATTGGATGGATGAAGGGTATGGAGATGGATGTAATAGAGTTAGTGTGTGAAAATGTGGTGTAAAATGTGTGTAGCTGATCCCTACTGATCCTTCTCTTATTTTACACTCAAAATGGATATTTATACCCCCTGGATTTTCTAGAACAAGTTCTAATTATGAAATTGATTTCGGGCCGAGCTCGGGTCGAGTTTGGGTTAGTGCAGTGCAGTCGCACTGTTTCGCACATAACTTTCACATCTAAAATCGGATTCGGGTGATTCTTGCACTTACGCAATCCTCTCTTCTGTAGCTTTCCAACCATATATCACACTTTTAGTTTTGAGCTCCACACGAGTACAGATAAATTATACAATTTGGACGTGTATTTTTTAGCATTTTGCTTTGACTCGTTCTCCCTCATTTCAACTCCAAATTAAGCTTCGTTTTCTCCTACGTCTTCCTTTTCGCGTCTAGAATATATTTTTACCTAAGAATTATACGTTTAAGTACATTTTCATATATTTTCATAAAATACAAAAAACAACTAAATAACACATAAATACGGATAAAATAATATGAAAATACATATAAAAAGATACTAAAATTAAGGTGAAAATATCATTTATCAGGCATGGCGCTGGATGGCGAGCCAGAGCTGCATGGGAGCGGCACGACCCATTCAGTAGTTGGCATGAGTCGTGTCGACGTGTAGCGTGGCTAGTCTGCTTCATTTTTGGACGTTCGATGTTTTTTATATTTATTTCGTGATATATAACTGCCATAATTGATTTTATTATTAGATTATTGTTATATATGTTATGCAGTTCTAAGTGATTTATTGCTTTAAATTGCTATGATAGGAGCATGCTAGGTTGTATATTTTATTATTGAATATTATATGCATGTAAAAATCCTCGGTGCTAAATAACTAAGTGGGAGGGGGTTTATTTAAATATTCTCATGGCCTCCATTATTAGTTTGTAAGCGATGTGAATAAATTTGCGTATTGGTTATAGTGTCTTCCTCCCCATCGGATGAGTTTATTCACAGATCACTGGTACAAACTTTTTTATGATGATTATAGAAAGTTATTTGAGCACGTGTGATCTTCTCCATCTAAAGGGACACAAGCTTGGGCAATGGACTTGGAATCAAATAATGGTGCACACAAAATTAATCTCCAAGTATCAAGGATATCAGTTGCAGTTTAAGCAAGCGACCAAGTTAAATATCAAACCCAAAAGTTAGTATATTATCAATTTAATTATTTACTAAATTAATTAAGACGAAGTGGCAATTAAGTTTGAGGATTTAATTATCAATCTACTAACAAATTAATTAAAATAACAATTAAAATAAAAGCACTTAGAAGAATTTGAAATTGACTCAAGAATGGAGAATAGGTAGCTCTAGGATAATCCGATTTTACTCATTAATCTACCTTTCGTGTATCAATATCCGACTCTACCTTATGGACTATGGACACATCACTAAACCATGCAAATCTACTCTATGGACACAAGTAAATATGCGTGTAACACGTGTGAATAGCCTTGGAGCAAGAGACGTAATTTCACCCCTCCCCCTTTCTAGGTACTATCAGCATCAATTATTTCTTACGTCTGAAATCTAATCCGATATGATCTCCCTTTATAGGTACTATAAAATCACCCTCTTTATCCTGCTTATTAACCCGAATTCAATTCAGTTAATAAACATTCATATATGACAGTTCTAATGAAGCTTCGGAGTCTCATCACTTAGAATCATAACATAAAACCTTGTTCAGTAGTGAACGCGTTCAATCAACAACCAAGATATATATTCAGACTCTATATAACAGTTGAAGATGCACAAAAAGACCGTGAATATGAATTAAAAATATGCAATCATATATAAAATAAATTCACAAGTAGTATTGTATGGAGGACACACAAGAGAGTTTAATTAATTTATAAAACCTTCAAACTCTAGATCTACCAAAACGGTTCTAGCCCATGATGTTGTGAAGAGCAATCATGAGGGTTGGATAGATCTTACCCATATGTCTAAAAAATACAAGAAAAATTAGGAAATGAATAAAACCCTAGATTTGGGAGTTGTCGCGTTCTTCTCCGTCTTGAATCCTCCTCTTGGTTCTCCTCTTGATTCCACAGACGAATCTTCAAAGTGATGAATGGATGGAGGAAAGGATGTGGATGATGGTTGGGGGTGATCACCCCTTGTGGGTTATAGGATGATTGTGTTGCTTCACATATAAATAATGATGTGATTTGCATCCCCTTTTATACTTTTAAGCTCTCCTTATAGACCTTGGATGGACTTTTTCTTGGAAAATATGCAAAAACACACACAAGGGGTGTAAAACCCGTAGAAATCAGAATTCCACGTCCCAGTTCAACCAAAGTGGTTCTGGTCGAACTGAAAGACCTTGGTCGAACGGGATGTCTGTAAGTTGAAATTTCCAGTTAGACTTGACTTTTGTAGTTCGGCTTAGCTTTATTTGATCAAACGGCATCTCCTTGGTCGAACTACAGGTCAAGCTGCACGCGCAGTCTTACCGTTTTGCGCATAACTTCCACATCCAAACTCCGATTTTAGTGATTCTTACGCCTACGTGATCCTGATCCCCTTTTTCTTGGCTTTCTATCCATATATAGAACTCACAAAAACTCTAACATTTGAAGGTGTAACAAGTCATGGAAAGTGACATAGTTGTTCTGTTCGGCATAAGTTGCGTGATGTCACCATTTTGATCATAACTTTCCCGTTTGGACTCTGATTGAGGTGTTCCTTACGTCAAAACGATCTTGTCTTCTGTGGCTTTCCAATCATTATCACACTTCCAGTTTTGAGATCCCCACGAATATAAAAAAATTACACAAATTGGACGTGCGTTTTTCAGCATTCCTACACAAGTTGCTCCTTTTCTCCAACTTTTCACTTTTGATCCTTTTTCCACCTGAAACATAGTAAAACACCTCAAATGCACCTTTTTCTCATATATATCAAATATAAGACATTTGTGCTAATATATGACAATAATTCCCATCAAAAAGGTGTTAAATTGGACACTAAAACACACTTATTTTCACTCTCATCACAAAACACGACACTACAGAAATTCTTGCACACCAACACCATGACAATGATATTAGGGTATGCCTTCTTGTAGTACGTACGCCACAATTTGATCAGCGATTTTTTTCCAAATTGTACATTGAATAATATTTCTACTATAAAAAATTAAATTTAGATTAAAATATAAGTACTTTACATTGAATCTAAAATCATTAAAAAAAACCAGAATAATCAGCAACAATATATATATATATATATATATATATATATATATATATATATATATATATATATATATATATATATATATATATATATATATATATATATATATATATATATATATTCAACATGTATATTTATCAAAGAACAAAAATTAAAAAACACATACATATGGTCAATTAATTCAAGAGTGATGCTCTTTTTTTGGTGGATTACCCTTAGTGTATTGGATATCACCCACTTGTCCAACTTTTCCAATAACATCTTAGTACAAACAGTAATTACATTAAATATCATTTTTCGAGAATAACATGCATAAGACAATTTAAGGAGAGTAAAAGATAATCAAGAAAAAAGAATTCCTAAATTAACAATACTACATACCAATAAAAAATGACCTCTCAAGTTTATCTTGAATTATTGAATCTATTGAAAAAAACTCAAATCCATGAGAAGAAATTGTGGCCGTATTGCATGGTAGATCTGATTGCAGTGTATTAATTGATGCAAGGCAAGCTGATCATTATGTTTAGTAGTAAAAAACTCCTATTTAGGTGCTTCCACCCTAATGTTTGAAATGCTAACGATGTTATCTTCTTTTAACATGCCCACGCACCTATCAATCACGATCTTTTATGTTACAAATACTTTAATCTTTAAAACCTGTATATGGAAATGTAAATAATAATAATAATAATAACAACAACAACAATAATAATAATAATAATAATAACAATAATAATAATAATAATAATAACAATAATAATAAGAAGAAGAAGAAATTGGTAAGTACAATTACAAAATTATAGAACACGATTATAATAATATTAATTATATATACATTAAGTAATTAAAAGAAATTGAATTGAAAAGGTCAAAAGGTCATTTAGACCCCTCACCTTATTTAGTAGGATCAAATGCACCCTTCATCTATTTTTTTTAACATTCATAACCTTCAACTTTTTATACGGATCAAATTTATTCTTTATCTTTAATTTTAGAGCAAATTTAATTTTGTTAATTAATATAACTAACATCATTTCATAGGTGGGCCATGGTCATAAATAAAAAATAAATTAACACATGCTCTCTCCTCCACGTGTCGCCACACTGTCTCGTCATCCTCAACATATCTCCAATGGAGGTTTCTCTCTCCTCTCACATGATTCGGAGTTTCTGAATTCGAACTTGGCAAACGTGTTTTCCGATCTCTACACACGCCCATGTTCAATGGTGGTGGTTTCCTCAAACTTCTCAAGGATCGAGCTTCCATGTGGCGGTGGTCACCGATGATGTCGAATAGGGGAGAAGTTGAGAAACCATGTCCTGGTGATTAGCCATAATATAGTGGGCATGACCAATTAAAGAAATTATCGAACCACAGGAAGGAAGGTACTAGGGTCTAAGCGATCTCGTGTTTGTCATAGTATTATAGAGATGAACGAGAAGGGGAGATAATCAAGAAATGACAATAAAATAAAAGGATAAATGAATGGAAGATGGATGAATGAGCCAAGTAGATAGAGATGAGATTAACAATACTTAAAGCATGGAAATCTAGGTATCATGCAATGAATTCATATGTGTCATGGGAAAAAGACTAAGGGCCAACACTAAGATCACCTAAACTCTCTCTCGGAATGAATAGGATATGGATATCAAATAGCTCAATGGATTGGTTCTCACTTAAACAATTCCAACTAGGTACTAAGCTTAAATGAGAGTCCCTTCGCATAATCTATTGACTTCTCAATCTAATAAATGATATGTTCTATCAAAGGGTTCTAAACTATGAAGGACTTCTCAATCTCTTCACAATCTATAATGCACATGAAGTGTTTGATGAAATGATTCACTTAATTATCCTAAATATGCAATTGACTTCTCAATCTAATCACATGCTTAAAACAATTAAACACACAAATCATCATAAACCTCAAGATTTAAAGCATCAATGATAGAAAATCAATTAACCCAATCAACATAATCATTCAATTGCAAAATACCAAAAATTATCCAACACAATTCATATTGCTAATCTCACAAGGGAGATTAGCCTCTCATATCCATAAGAAAATTAACATAGACATTAAATTCCTTACAAAACATGATAAACAATAGGTTTCAATACAAAGTTTAGATGAAAACTCCCTTGGATGTCTCCAATGGTGATCTTCTTCTTCCCCTTGCAATTCGCCTCTCTTCCTTGCTTCTCTACTACTTGGATGGAGGATGTGATGGTTGGATCAAGGTAGATCCAAAGGATGAAGAATGGATGAAGGTGAAGGTGAAAAATGGAGGAAAAGGTGTGTGAGGTGTGTGTGGAAGAGTGGATTTCGGATCTTTTTTCTCAAAATATTGAAGTGTTGGGTATTTATACCCCTTGGGAGGCTTCTAAAAGGATTCTGATGTGTTTTTGATGCTGCAGCAACATGACTCGTGTGCTGCAATACGACCACAGGGTGGCCGTGTAGGCGTTTTTTATGTCAGAAAACGGCCAGGGCTTACAGGGCCGTGTTGCGTAACACGGGTCGTGTTGCGTAACACGGGCTGCGCAGTCTCACCGTTTCGCGCATAACTTCCACATCCGATCTCTGATTTGAGTAATGCTTGCGCTCATGTGATCTTCTTTTCTTTGGCTTTCTATCCATATAAAGATTTGACAAAACTTCCAATATTTGAGGGTGTAACAAGTTATGCAAAGTAGCACAACCGTGCTGAGTAGGAACAGCTTGCGCGACGTCACCATTTTAATCATAACTTTCTCGTTTCGGCTCCAATTGATGTGTTTCTCATACCAAAATAATCCTCTTTTCTATGGCTTTCCAAATCATGTATTACACTTCTAGTTTTGAGCTCCACAAGAGTACAGAAAAAATTACACAAGTTGGATGTACGTTTTTTCAGTATTTTGCTTGATTTGACTCATTTTCCCTCGTTTCAACTCCGAATTGAGATCCGCTTTTTCCTACATCTTCCTTATCACGTCTAGGATTCATTTTTACCTAAAAATCATACGTTTAAGCTCATTCACACACATTTACATAAAAACACAAAACACAACCAAATAACACATAAATACGGATAACAATATACGAAAACACATATAAAAAGACACTAAAATCTAGGTGAAAATATCACTCATTACACCCCCAAACTTAAAGTGTTGTGCGTCCCCGCACAACGAAAATGATAAACCAAGGAGAGTGATTTTCACCTAGGAAAAGACTAAACGAACATAAGTAACAACACATCAATAATAATAAGAATCACAATTTATGCTAAGTCATCCTACAACATTAGATTCATGACATGAAGAATTAACAAGTTCAATCTAAAGAAAATGATAGTGTAATACAGTCCCTTTTTAGTCCAAGCCTCACATAGATATCAATTTCACTCAACACTCTTTAAAGTAGGATAAAACAACACTCATCAATCGATTGGCTCGACTCGCTATAAGCTTGCTCGTGGACTACATTCACAAACCACCAAAGTTTTCATTAGTGATCAAAAAGGTCTTTTATTAAGGATGTAATGATAGGCTCTTTGGTAGGGTAGGAAGAGTAGGGATAATAGTGACTAACAAGTGTAAGTAATCGAAGAGATGATCAACTTCCTCAACTTCTCCACTTTTCTTTCTTCCTTTCTCAACTTTGGTAATCACAAGCACTAATCATCAACTTTCCTTAGATTTTGAGCTTCTTTTAATGCATGCTTCATTCTTTGAACTTTTAAGTACTTGAGCAAATTTTTGTTGATTTGCTCCTTTTTACTTTGAAGGTTGCATGTGTATTTGATTTAGCTCTTTTCATCCTTTTCTTGCTTGTTTACCATTTCCTTCTTTTTCTTGCACATTTCTCATATCAAACCTTGTAAACCATCATCTCCTCAATCAACCACACAAAGGTTATATATATAAGGCTTAAGTAGGTAATCATGGCTTGTAATGTGCTCAAATCACAAAGAATAGGCTTTAAGACTCAAAGTGGTTACTAGGGATGATGTATAAGATAAGGAAATATATGGCAATGACTTTATAGTAACAATGATAGCCTAAGATCATATCACTAACCTCCACCAATCAGGCTCATTCCCGTAGTCCATAAGCAAGTTCTAGTTTATCAAGGATCAATCGATCCACTCATAAAGAAATTAACCATGGATGCACGGTTGAGGCTCAAACGCTCACAAGCTTTTGCTCGGACCTTTAGGAACTCATTACACCTCAATTCATCTCAAAATTGAACAAGTTAAATAGAACATGTCACAATTCGAAAGTGTAGAGATTCTTAATCATAACTTGTCATCACTTATCACAACAACATATAACCACTCATGTTCAAAAATGACTCACAACATCCCAAAACAAACCACCAAACATACCAATACAAAAATAAGAAAACACACAAAACATAAAATAAAGACTCAACAAACACGAAACAAAACAAAAACACATAACATGTAAGAATAAAAATCACCATCATTGAAAAATGAAGCACACATTCAAATCATCCATAACAATGTAAGCTCACAATCATCCCAACATTTGATTGAAAAGTAAACCTCCCAAAAAAATAACACATAAAGTAGCATGCTAATCACATCAATATAAATCAAAATATGTCAAGTAACTAGAAGTGATAAGGTGTAGAGTACTCCCTCAATAGGCATTTGGTAAAGAAAACGTTAGCTCCAAGCTCCATTCATGCTCAAACACTCAACAAACACCATTAGCTCAACAATTGCATTTAACAAATATGGACTATCATGCACTTCAACACCACCAATCATACTAAAATCAAACCAAACTCATGAGAAAAATTTTAAAATTAGCCCAAAAATACGAAAAGTATATGCTTTCAAGACAATATATGTCACACCACACCATATCCCCCCAAACTTAAATTGAAACAAGAGTTTCGAGGTAAGTTTGCAAAAAGTGGTGTGACTTACTTTCACACTTCAAATCAAGCACTTATCGTTTGTCCAATACGCATTCTCCTCACAAGCACAATCAACATACCTACCAAAAATGCAAAACAAGCAAATCCACCATCCTTATTGAAAACAATAAATAAAGCAATAAAAATAATGATGGGTTGCCTCCCATCTAGCGCTAAGTTTAACGTCTTCAATCCGGACGGGATATGGAGACTTATCGGAATGGCCACGGATATCTTTCGTCCTTGCCATCGAATTTTAACCGTTGTGCTTCTTCCTCTATTAGGCATTTGTGGCAAGTGACGACCTCAGTTGCATCCTTCGAGCATGGCTTCAAAAATTCGACTCTCTTGAGCTTACACTCCATTGCCCTCTCCATTCTTGAACACCACTTATTCCTCCTTACCAAATAGATCTCCAACATCTCTTCGAGTTCTCTTTTGTTTCTAAGGATATGAGAAAAATCAATGGGTAAAACAAAATCAATGTAAACAATATTATCAAGTTCAAAGAAACTTAAAGAGTTTAAAGATTTAGAAATGTTCATTTCACTCTTCAAGTCATCATCATTTGTTTCTAGACTTTGTTCCTCTTCATCAACATCATTTGCCTCAATAGGCTCTTCAATCACCTCATTTGATTCTTCATCCCCCAGATTCTCTTCTTTCTCCAACTCTTCTTCGACTTTGCTCTCCTCTTCCAATTCTTCAACTTGTTGAAAATTGTTCAAAGCACTTACCATTTGGCTTACTTGATGCTCTAAGGCTTCAAACCTCTCTTCATCTCTTTTCTTGCTCTCCTCAATGTTTGCTATCATCATTTCAATCAAGACGTCTACAGACGATTTTTCTTCTTCGACTTGTTGAAAGTCTCCTCCCTCTTGGTTGTCAAAATTCCATCCTTGCATTGGTGGATAATTCCCATGAAAATTTCCTTCATAGTTATGTTGAAAATTTCCTTGGAAATTATCCACTCCCATGAAAGAAACATCTCCTACTTGATGCGTAGGCATCCTCCACTCTTTTTGCTCCATATGACTAGGAATCGACACACCTTGCACATTTTGAGCACCCCCCAAACTTGAATTAGACAAGACTTGACCATAAGCACCTTGATTCATCATCCTTATTTGTCTTGTCACTTCCAAAGTAACTTGGGTAATTATCTCGGAGGATTCATTTTGAAGAAAACTTGATTGAGGATCTTGACCTTCATCACTTCCTTGAGCACTTCTTCTATATAATTCAAGTAAGGCGTAGTTTTGAAACGGAGGAGAAGTGTTGGTGTTGGGATTTGGTGGAGAATAAGTGTATGCTTGATACGGATGGAATGTATTTTCATTGTAAGCTTGTTGTCATTCTCCATTTCTTCCTTGATTGTAGTATTGAGAGCTATCTTGATTCATTTGGAAGTTATACCCATAGTTGCTCTCATTCATGTAGCCTCTTGATTGTGGAGGTGGAACCCTTGCAAATTGATCCCCAAAGACATTTGTGAATTGGTTCCAACCATCCATTTAAATACTCTTCTCAAGGCTTACTACAATTCTTCTCAAACTTGCTATTTTTGGCTTTGATCCCCCTTCCTCTTCTCTCAAGGTAGTGTCAAGTACCTATCAAAACGAACAAGTGAGATCAAAAATTTCCAAAACAAATAATAAAAAACAATAAAAATATCTCTATTAATACCAATCGAAACACTCTTTCGTTAAACCACTAGCAACCGTTGCCTCCCCGGCAAGGGCGCCATTTGATTAGCCATAATATAGTGGGCATGACCAATTAAAGAAATTATCGAATCACAGGAAGGAAGGTACTAGGGTCTAAGCGATCTCGTGTTTGTCATAGTATTATAGAGATGAACGAGAATGAGAGATAATCAAGAAATGACAATAAAATAAAAGGATAGATGAATGGAAGATTGATGAATGAGCCAAGTAGATAGAGATGAGATTAACAATACTTAAAGCATGGAAAATCTAGGTATCATGCAATGAATTCATATGTGTCATGGGAAAAAGGCTAAGGGCCAACACTAAGATCACCTAAACTCCTTCTCGGAATGAATAGGATATGAATATCAAATAGCTCAATGGATTGGTTCTCACTTAAACAATTCCAACTAGGTACTAAGCTTAAATGAGAGTCCCTTCGCATAATCTATTGACTTCTCAATCTAATAAATGATATGTTCTATCAAAGGGTTCTAAACTATGAAGGACTTCTCAATCTCTTCACAATCTATAATGCACATGAAGTGTTTGATGAAATGATTCACTTAATTATCCTAAATATGCAATTGACTTCTCAATCTAATCACATGCTTAAAACAATTAAACACACAAATCATCATAAACCTCAAGATCTAAAGCATCAATGATAGAAAATCAATTAACCCAATCAACATAATCATTCAATTGCAAAATACCAAAAATTATCCAACACAATTCATATTGATAATCTCACAAGGGAGATTAGCCTCTCATATCCATAAGAAAATTAACATAGACATTAAATTCCTTACAAAACATGATAAACAATAGGTTTCAATACAAAGTTTAGATGAAAACTCCCTTGGATGTCTCCAATGGTGATCTTCTTCTTCCCCTTGCAATTCACCTCTCTTCCTTGCTTCTCTACTACTTGGATGGAGGATGTGATGGTTGGATCAAGGTAGATCCAAAGGATGAAGAATGGATGAAGGTGAAGGTGAAAAATGGAGGAAAAGGTGTGTGAGGTGTGTGTGGAAGAGTGGATTTCGGATCTTTTTTCTCAAAATATTGAAGTGTTGGGTATTTATACCCCTTGGGAGGCTTCTAAAAGGATTCTGATGTGTTTTTGATGCTGCAGCAACACGACTCGTGTGCTGCAACACGACCACAGGGTGGCCGTGTAGGCGTTTTTGATGTCAGAAAACGGCCAGGGCTTACAGGGCCGTGTTGCGTAACACGGGTCGTGTTGCGTAACACGGGCTGCGCAGTCTCACCGTTTCGCGCATAACTTCCACATCCGATCTCTGATTTGAGTAATTCTTGCGCTCATGTGATCCTCTTTTCTTTGGATTTCTATCCATATAAAGATCTGACAATACTTCCAATATTTGAGGGTGTAACAAGTCATGCAAAGTAGCACAACCGTACTGAGTAGGAACAGCTTGCGCGACGTCACCATTTTAATCATAACTTTCTCGTTTCGGCTCCAATTGAAGTGTTTCTCATACCAAAATAATCCTCTTTTGTATGGCTTTCCAAATATGTATTACACTTCTAGTTTTGAGCTCCACAAGAGTACAGAAAAATTACACAAGTTGAACGTGCGTTTTTTTAGTATTTTGCTTGATTTGACTCATTCTCCCTCGTTTCAACTCCGAATTGAGATCCGCTTTTTCCTACATCTTCCTTATCATGTCTAGGATCCATTTTTACCTAAAAATCATACGTTTAATCTCATTCACACACATTTACATAAAAACACAAAACACAACCAAATAACATATAAATACGAATAACAATATACGGAAACACATATAAAAAGACACTAAAATTTAGGTGAAAATATCACTCATTACCTGGGATCCTGAGAAAAGAGAGAGGAGAGCAGAACACAAAAGAGCATGATGAGAGAGACGATGAGGGTGAAGCAGAACCAGAAGGGGTTCGCAGTGATGGAGGCAGCGAATTTGGTAGGAGCGGCAGTAGACGGCAGTTTCGAGGGTGAAGAGGTGGGTTCGGAGTCGGGTTTTGGTTTTGATTTTGGTTTGGATTTGCGAAGCCTTGGTCTTGGGGAATCTGGTTCTTCAGTTATTATAATCATTGTTGGGGTTGGTGAAGAATTGTGAAACAATGGTGATAAGCATAGAGAGAGAAGTTTAGATGAAGGTGAGAAGAGAAGCACTACAAGAAAAGAAGGAATTTTCTATAAAGTGAGCAGCCAAGATTGAATTGGTTCATCTTTTCATACACATAAACTATTATTTGAATCATTTCATTTCCATAAACCCGCTTCTGCAACTTCATTTCTATGTCGCCGGCGATAGAATGGTATGAGAGGAGAGTGAAACACACATGGAGGAGAGAGATCATGTGTAAACTTATTTTTTATTTATGACCATGGCCCACCTGTGGAATGATGTTAATTATTTTAATTAACAAAATTTAATTTGCTCTAATAACCAAAGATAAAGAATAAATTTGGCCCATATAAAAAGTTTGGGTTTGGATGTTAAAAAAATAAATGGAGGGTGCATTTGATCCTCCTGATTAAGGTGAGGGGTCAAGATGACCTTTTGGCCAATAGAAAATGATACCTCATCATCCATAAAAACAACACATAGAGATGCAATTTTTTTTGGATTTATTTTTTGCGCCACAGTCCATTGACGAATAACCCTCACCCTTACCGTCCATATCGATCTCGAAGGAGTGAGATCAACAATGCTCGAGAAACATGTAGTCATCTTATATACAATTTGAGTTAATGTGATTATAAGAAGTATTGGGATTTTGGAGTGTAACCAAGCGTACAAAACAACACACACAAATGTAAATATATATACTTAATTTATGTGAGCATATTTGAGTCGGGAAATTTTCACTTTTAGTCCCAAGAGAATTGTTGGTTTACAAAAACAGCCCCATACCTATTGATTGGTCATAAAAATTTTACTTATGGTCCCCTCCGTTAACTTTGGATGGAAATCGTTTGTTAAAAAAATAGTATCCTATAATATTAAAGAACAAAGAACAGCACAACCTTAATCTTTTCAAACATAATTCCACAAGTAATTAAGATATTATCAGGGAAACATGCCACAATAGCTTTCAACTCCTTGCTTATCAGATCTTGTCCATATGCTCGGCACAAGAGCAAATAAGAATAATAATCAAGGGTTAATTTTTTATTTTATTTCTAGATTCACCAATAACCCCAATATCAAACCTAACCAAAAAAAAATTATCCACTATGTCCATGCCGCTTCCGGAGCAGCTCACCACAACCACCGCTGCCTCAAAGGCGAAGAAGCTCACCCTCATCTTCCTCATCGATCTACTTCGAAGTTGTCGGTGGGACCTACGGCGAGGAGCCCACCGTGCATTAAATTCAAATTAATGTCAAATCCTACAAAGAAATGATCACTACAAAAAAATATTTTTTTACCAATGGAATATTCAATTGGTAAAAGCCTTAATTTCATTGTTAAATTGGATTACCGGCCAATGGATTAGCAACAGAATCTGTTGATAAAATTCCATTGGTAAAATAGTGGTTGGTAAATTTTTAGCAACGAAAAATCAATTCCGTTGGTAATATGTTGTTAATAATTCCGTTGGTAATTTATATAAGATTCCCTTGGTAATTACCAACAGATTGAATTCCGTTGCTAAAATAGTGAATAAATTCGTTGGCATTCCGTTGCTAAAATAAAAATATCATTTTTGTTGTTAATCCATTTGTAATTACCAACGGATTGAATTCCGTTGGTAATTTGATTGCTAAAAAATACTTTTTTTTGTTGTGGATCGTGTCAAAATTGACGAGAAATTTAAGGAGAAATTTTAGGAATAATTATAACATTATTTTGAAATATATTTTGTACATTAATGTTAATATGGATAATTTGGGTAATGGAATATATAATTTTGTATGTGTGAGTAATTTTCTATAACGAATGTATGAATTAATAGTATTTAAATACATTTTGTACCTAGTATTTATTGACCCTAAATTTATTTATTAATACAGTAATTATTTGTATTCAAACCTAGTAATGCAAAATATAAATATCCTCCAAATAATAAATTATTGAGAGTAATTTTAGCTTGTAATTGACAACATATTTTGTGCACCATAGAATTATTTTGCAGATCTCATCAATGCCTTCTTCATAAACTCCATGATTTGAAAGATAAACAACTTGGATTCAAGAGAATTTATCAGGAAAACACAATGAACAACACACTTAGGAAATAGCAGTAATGCAAAATTAAATTTACGATGACGTGTTACGGTAAAAATAAAATTTTAATTATTTTAATTGTTTAAAATTTTAAAAATAGGTCATATTATATTAAATATTATTTAGGAAAAATGAATAAAATAAAATATTTTGAAAAATGAAATGGATAATCATGTGGGCAAACAGAATAGTAATGGAAATTTTACCAACGGAATTTATTTCGTTGGTAATTACCAAGGGATTGCCCCAAACAACAAAATAATTTTATCAATCCAAGGCCTGAAAAATAGGTAAACTATCAATTCGCAGCTTGAATTATATTTTTTATCGATTAGAGGCCTGAATTATGTAAAACTATTAATTCGGGGCTTGAACTTAGGCCCTAAATTGATAAAATATGAGATAATATTTGACAAATCCAGGCCTTAGATTGATAGAAAAAATAATTCAGACCCCAAATTGATAGTTTATCCATAATTCAGGCCTTGAATTGCTAAAACTCCAAAATTTAATTATTGTCACAGGAGCAGAATTGCAATAGAATATTTACTAATGGAATGTATTCTGTTGGTAATTACCAATGAATTACAAATGGAAATTAAATTTTTGTTATAACAGCGTAATAGCAACGGAATATTTATCAAGTGAATAAACTCCATTGGTAAATATCAAGGGATTGCCAACGGGAACTAAATTTGTGTTATAGCAACAAAATAACAATAAAATGAGTTTTAATTATATGGATTCATATTGAAAAAAAAAATCGAAATTATCAAATAGGAGTTTAAATAATATTATTGGTAATTAATTTAACAAAATATAAAAATCATATAATTATTAAAATGATAAGTAATTACGTGTCAAATTATATCCACAATGGTTCATTTCAATGTCAACAGGTGGAAAAAAATCTTAATAAATTATTAATTTGGTTAATAACACTTTAGTGTAATAGTAATTTTAATTTCTTCTTCTTAATAACTAATGAATTAATAAGCATACATCTCTTAACTTATCCAAAAACATTATGTTAGTGTGTTCATATAGAAATTTTTAAATAGAGGATTTACTGAGTGTGTTACTGCATGATAATTCTCTGTGCGCCTCCACGGATTGTTCTTCTCCCTTGCGTGCGCTGAAGTTGTAATTTAGGGGAAATGCTGGAGATGCAGATTTTGTTTCTGTTTACTTCGTGTGTGGAGGTTCAGGTCTCGGTTGTGGCGGCAGCACTCGTGGTGCTAGCTTTCTAGTTCTTCAGTCTCGACGACGGCTCGATTGACTAGACGCTGGTGAAGACTGCGGAAACCGCTACTAATGTAAATGACGAAAGAGAAGAGGTCTTTTCTGTGATTCTAATTCTGAATTTTGATTCTCTTTCATTTTTCGTGTGTAAATTCACAGCTTTTCGCTTATGTGTTGTGCTATGAGAATTTTATTAGTTTGGACTAATCCTCAAATCGCGAACAGGTTGGGACTTTTAGTGTAATTAATCCTTCATTCAATAACAAAGGTGAGTGCAAAACTTTAGCAATGACTTCACATCTTTCCTTGAAATTGACACACCTCAACAAATTTGATTTCGCAATAAATTCATCTGCTAAAAATAATTAGGACTCTAACATCTAAACTTGTTTTCTGATTTTTGAAATTTTCAATCCTTTATATTATACATCAAAATTAGCTAAGAACAAGTCTATTATTGGGAAAGTAATTTATTATTCATATGAAGCTTCATTGAAAATTAGCTTATAGGAATGTGATTTCATGAATATGCATCACCTTTATGAATACAAAGAATGTAAAGTATATCTTTGTCCATTTAGTTCTAATTTTGGTTGAGTTGGTTTTTTTTTTAATAATATGTAATAAAATTCATACACTTTGATAAGGTATTTTAATTGAAATTTGAGTTTTTACCTTTGATGAGTTTGGTTCAAATCACATGCCGCATTAGCTTTATTACATTGTAAGCCAAGGAGGATATGTACATGATCACTATTAATCCTGCATCGGCTCCTGATCACCAGCCTAAGTTATATTTCTTTTCTTTTCTTTACTTTACTTTTCCCCATACTTACTCTTACTAGTTTCCTTTCCAGCTAACTACTTATTAGTATTGCATGTATGTAAAAACCGGCATAGTTGAGGGTGTTCCTTTTTCAATAAATGGAAAGGAACTCTCTCTCGCATCCCTACTCTCCCAACTAAACAAGAGAATACAGATCAGAGTCTTGAAAATGCATGGAAGGTATATTAATAATTTGATTTTTCTTGTATAGTATTTTAAAAATAATCAACTGAGGTTATGAGAAAAATACGTGGCAATCATTGACTGAAGTTGGGATGTGATGAACTTGGCATAGGCACTTCAAGATTTTCTGGAACAAGACAAAGAAAGGGAAGTATTTACCATTAGAAATTAAGATACTGATTTTCAAGTAAAGAAATTCAAAGAGTTGACGAAGTAAATGAAACGAGGCGATGAAGACAGTAGATCATCCTGGAGGTAACTATAAAAAAGCAAATGAGTATAACTGCAAAACCTCATTCACCTCCAATGTATCTCTGAATTTGATACTTATGCAGGGAGCCTGATGTATACAAGTCGTCCCTAGCTAGCTAAGAATACAGTATTGGACCAACTATACTATCTAGTGTTCCACAAGACAAAATAGAAGAATATGAAGTCAAAATCTGTGCGGTGCCACCGCACAGGCCCCACCCCAACGAGGGCCCCGATTTTTTTATACATATACATATTTAATTAGATATATATTTTAAAGTTGATTTATATAAAGATGTTATGTGGCTCAACTTGCTTCAAGTCTTTTTCCTTCCGCCTCCCACACAAGATCAAATCCTGCAGGATAAAGTTAATTTGCCAGCAGATATATTGTGCCACACATGCAATTACTATATATTATATAAAGATTTTTTTAAATTTTTTTTCTTGTAATTGAGAGAGGCATTTAAACATATATCAATAGATTTATTCTCAAGATAAATTACACAATCATGATAATCCATTTTAAAAAACAAAATCTTTATTTCTTTTTCATTTTTTTAAATATCCTCATCATTCTTTTCTTATTTTTTTTTTTCAATTTATAGTGAGCAGAACCTTTATTTTCTTTTCTTAAATCTTTATTTTCTTCCTTTACAATATTTGATGAGCAAAAACTTTGGCAACATCTTTGAGAAGAATCGTACATTGTTATTCTTTTCGAACAAGGTATTTTAATTTTACAATAGTACTTTTTACTCTGTATATTTTTCTATTCAAATTTATTTTGTGATTTTATTGAATTGATTTTATTTTTATAAATTATTCTTAATAGTTAATTGATAATTTGAGATGCCTCCTCATCGAAAATACCCATCCGGATATGAAAAACGTAAGAAAAAGAATAAAAAAGAGAAATTTATTGAAACTCAAATAGGAGCAATAGAAAAATATTTTGTTAGGAAAAAAAAAGTTCATCACTTTAAAATTCAGAAAAAAAAACAAATTAATACAGATGGGTTGCAAGAAAAAAATTAAGATGATTAGTACTTAAAAGATAGTGATAATCCAGATAGTGTAGTCCATGAAGAAGGCGAGAATATTGATAATGATTATTTATGTTGATTTTGATGGAGATAATATTGATCAGTCTAGAAGTGACAACGATGGTGATGTTGATGTCATGAATAAAGATGTTTATTCCTCAATTCCTCTTGATATTTTTGATCCAACATATTAGGATAAATTAAATGATAAATGGAGAGAACTATTGGTTGAGAAAGGTCCAGTTAGAGATGTAATAATTGGGAAAGGTCCTAAAGATAAATAAAAAAAGTATTTCTCTTCAAAATTCTATACTCGAATTTTACCAAATGGTCAAAAACACCATAGAGATTGGTTGGTTTATTCCAAAGCACTTGAAAAAGCATTTTGTTTTTGTTGCAAGTTGTTTAAAATGGGGACTTAACAACAGCAACAGAGTCAACTAGTAAATGAAGGATATTGTGACTGGAGGCATCTTAGTATTAGATTTAAAGAACATGAGACAAGTGTATTGAGCATGTGGCAAATTTTGTTAGTTGGTCTGAATTATGTAGCAGAATAGAAAATGATAAGATGATTGATCATGCCATCCTAACCCAAATTAAGAAAAAAAAGAATATTGGAGAATGGTGCTACATCGATTAATTTCACTTGTAAAATTTTTAGTTAAACAAAACTTAGCATTCCGTGGTAGCAGTGAGAAACTCTATGAGGATAATAATGGAAATTTTATGACTGGTGTTGAAATGATTGTTGAGTGAGACTTAGTAATGAAGGAGCATCTCGATCAAAAGGTACATCATCACTATTGAGCCATAAAATTCATAATGAGTTAATATATTTGCCAGCTTCAGAAATTAAGAATTCTATTCTTAAAAAAATCAAAGAAGCTAAGTTCTTTGCAGTGATACTTGATCGCACTCCAGATATTAGAAACCAAGAGCAAATGACATTGGTGATAAGATGCATTGATGTTTCTACATGTCCAATAAAAGTAGTAGAATATTTTTTTAGATTTCTGAATGTGGATGATACATCAGGTCAAGGATTATTTGAAGAGCTACAAAATGTAATGAGGAGTTTATGTCTTGATGTTGATCATTGTTGGGCATTTTCTCAACAAACAATTTTAATACCTAAGTATGAAGAATGCGATTGTAGCTTAGATAAGTGAACAAGTTATATTTATCGAACCCAAAGGACAATTGGTATCAACTTATTATTATCTAATCTAAGAGAAATTATTGTTGGCAATCTAAGTTGAGAATAATTATTAAACTAATGAACAAATAATAAAATAGCAAATAAAATAAAGACAGTAGAGATAAATGAGAGTTGACAAGTGAGAAGATATGTAGCTCTTCAGGTAATCCAGTTTCACTAATTAATCTCCCTTCCGTATGTCAATATCCGACTATGCCTTGTGAAATATGAATGCATCACTAAACCATGCAAATCTACTCTATAGACACAAGCAGATAAGCATGTAACACGTGTGAATATCTTCGGAGCAAGAAATATAATTACACTCCCTCTCTTTAGGTACTATCAGTATCAATTATTTCTCGTGCACTAAGTACTCTAACCCGATATGATCTCCCTTTATAGGTACTATATAATTATCCACTTTATCCTACTTACTAACCCGAATTTAATTCAATTAATAAGTATTCATATAAGATATTTCTAATGAAGCTTCGGAGTCCCCTCACTTAGAATCATAATATGTAATCCTGCTCAGCAGTGAACGCACTAAATCAATAACCAAGATATGTATTCAGACTCTACATAACAGTTAATGATGCACAAAACAACTCTAAATATGAATTAATAAAGCATAGTCTTATATAAAATAAACTATAAGTAGTGTTGTACGGAGTATACACACGGAAGTTCAATTAACTAGATAAAAACCTTCATAACCCTAGAACTACCAAATCGGTTCTATCCCATGATGCTTCAAAGAACATTCATGGTGATTAGATAGATCTTACACATAGTCTTAAAAATTACAAGAAAGATTAAGTTGCAAAGTAAACCCTAGAGATGGGCGCCGTCGCTTCTCGCTTTGTCTTGAATCTTTACTTGGTTCTCACTTGATTCGCTGCATGAATCTCTCTCTACAGCTCTTGCGGATGGAGTTAGGATTTTGATGTGG
Source organism: Pogostemon cablin (assembly GCA_023678885.1). Classification (NCBI taxonomy): domain Eukaryota; kingdom Viridiplantae; phylum Streptophyta; class Magnoliopsida; order Lamiales; family Lamiaceae; genus Pogostemon; species Pogostemon cablin. Next base: position 31,036,674 of record CM042963.1, read on the forward strand.
TGTAGGATGGATGTGGAATCTGACTCCCTTTTTGATGTGATCGGCACCCCTTTTTATACTTGTTACTTCTCCTTATGGACCCTTACTGGGATTTTTCGTAAAAACACGCACATGCATGCACTAGAGGTGAAATTCTGATGTTTCGGAATTGATGTGTCGCCATTCGACCAGACTTGGCCTGGTCGAACAGGGCCTCTTGGTCGAACTGAGGTCGAACGGCGTGTATGTAAACTGACTTCGTCTCTGCTTCCTGTTCAACTTGACTTCCTCAGTTTGACTTAACTTCTTCTGGTCAAACGAGCTTCCCTGATTGAATGACCACTCTGTAAGTTGATACGCCTCTCGTTCGACTCATCTCCTCTGTTCAACTTAGTTGATTCTGGTCGAACAACTTCTCCAGGTCGAACAATACCGCTACAAATTGTGTCTTTCGATTCCGAGCACTAAGACCTATTTTCCTGTACAAATATGCTCAAATAACCTTAGTAGCATTTGATTCATGGATTTTCCACAAACATTCTGATTCGCCTTGATAATAGACTCAATCATACTCAATTTTCACACAAATCGGAGCTCAAAACACGTGAATTATCACTCTCATCAAACTTCCAAACTTACATGTTGCTCGTCCCGAGGCAACAAAAATCAAAATCAGGCAAGAGAGTGTAATCACAAGATCCTTATAACAAGGACAACCTATTCTAACACATGCAATTATATCAATTCAAATAGTGCATCCATCATACCTTTCATCCATGCAAAAATATCAATCAACCACAATACTTCTACGAGTGCAAAATTATCTAACTCACTAGGTAAGTGTTTACTCTCGTACTCAAGTGTAAAAGACTTACACTTTCAAAGGGTTAGTATATACGCTCAAAATAAATTCATATATTCGCGTAACCATAACCTCGGTAAAGGTGTCAAAAATCAATTCATAATTGTTTCAATACTAGGATCACAAAGGACTTGTTCTTTGGGTTGTAATGTTGGCTCTTTGGTAAAGGTAGGAGAATATAGATAAAAGTGATTAACTTCACTAATAGAGAATTACCTTGGAGATTTGTTTTTCATCAAACAGCATTAATACTTGTTCTCCTTCATCATTCTCATGATTCTTTCAATACTTCTTCTCTTGCTTCACTTGGAATCAACATCTTTCTTCTTCTTCAAAGCACAAGGGTACCAATTTTGGGCACTACCCCTTTACAAGATTTAACCCCATATTTATTTTTATCACTAAGCAAACTTCATTCCTTTTTCTTCATATATGATCTAGCAATTTATTCACCTTAACTCTCTACTAGTAAATAGGATATTTCGAAGCTCAAGTATAGGTAAATAAGACTTTTGATCATAGGTTTTCCAAAGAAAAAGCTTTTAAAGGCTCAACTGAGCTTCCAATGATATAAACTTCAAGGTAGGATAAAATTTGGCTAAGTTGCTCAATTATCAATCATGGCCTAAGATTAGACATACACGACGGTTCGGAATTGACGGTTCCTATTCCGAACTGCCGATTTCGGTTCCCGAAAGTGTGGAACTGAAACCAAACCGGCTATCCTACGGTTTCGGTTCGGTTTTGGAACCATCGGTTCAGGTTCCCGAACCGCCGGTTTTCGGTTTTTTTTTTGTAAAATCAAATTTTTTTTGTTTTTGAAGTTTTAATTTTTTAATAATTTGATTTTTAAGTTTTAAATCAAAGTTTGAAATTTAATTTGCATTTGTAAATTTTTTTCTTTTTAAAAACAATATCATTTGAATTTTGACATTTGAACTTGGAAAGACCTCTTTTACTATTAATGATAAAATAGGAAAGGATTGAACTCTCCTTGACCACCACCACAAAATATCAAAGTTCTCTTCAAACTCAAATGTGTTAGTAAAATAAGAATCAAGTTCTTGAAAATGATTAGATTGAGCCCTTGCACGTTTTTGAGATCTAGAATCATAAAAATTATAAAATTTCTCAAAAATTTGATACTTTCTACAACTATCACCACTTCCACTACTATCATCACCACTAGATTGATCATCACTAGAAGAACTAAATTGTTGTTTGTATTCAATAAAAAGTTCTCTTAAGAGTTGATAAGTATTACCTACTATGTCTTTAGGATTAGGAGCTTGTCGTCTAGTGTCTAAATCACAATTAGCATATAAATGATCATAATAAAGTGTTAACAATTCTTCCAAACCATCCATTCTAATACGTGGGTCTAACAATTTAGCAAGTAAACACAAGTCCGGAATATTAAAAAAATACTTTAACCATTTTAATTTCATTGAAAGAATAGCATCATGTAAAATTGGATTTGTTTCATTAGCAATAAAAGTAATGGCAATTTTAACACAATTATCAACAACAATGTTAGTAGTAGGATAATAAACACCGGATAATTCTTCGGTAGCTTCATTAAAAATTTACAAAATTTCACATAAAGTTGTGCATGTATCCCATTGATTAGCAAATAAAGTATGACCGGTGGGTTCAAGTGCATAAAAATTGCATATATGCTCTCTATATTGAAAAGATGCTTGCAACATTTTATAAGTTGAATTCCAACGAATAGAAATATCCAAAGAAAATTTTTTAGGATGAATATTAATAGATTGACAATATCTTTTCCATCTTTTTGTCATAGAGGGATTTCTTATTATATACCAAATAGCATCTTTAATAGGACTAATATGTTCTTTCAACGATTGTAAAGCATCTTGAACACATAAATTCAATATCTGGCAAATACATCTAACATGAAAAAACCTACCACCAATTGATGGTTTACAAATGTTAATAAGAGTTTCTAAACTAGCCGTATTAGCACTAGCATTATCAAATGAAATTGTAAAAATTTTTGTGGTCAAATTATACTCTTGTAAAATAGTATTAATTTTGTGAGCAATATTTACGGCGGTATATGGAACATCAAAAGCTCTATAAGTAATTAATCATTTTTGCATAGTCCATGAACTATCAATCCAATGACAAGTAATTCCCATATAATCCGCACGTTGCCAAGCATTACTCCAAATATCCGAACATATAGAAACTTTATGAGGTAAATTTGTTAAAATTTGCTTTAAAACCAATTTATACTCCAAAACTACTTTTATAAGACCATTTGTACATTTATTACGATGCAATGGTGGAGCTTGAGGATTTAATGTGAGATTGACCCAATTTTGAAAAAAACTATTTTCCGCAAAGTTGAAAGGCAAATGTTTGGTGCGCATAAGTTTAAGATAATATCTCAAATAATTTGGCTCATTAAATTTAAAAAGAACATTACCTCCCGCAGAACCTCCTTCTCCTCCCAACGAAGACCCCGTGAATCCTCTTCCTAATTGCATTTGATTTGTTGCTATGCCAATCTTATCCGGATGCTTCTTTTGCAAATGCTTGATGAAAATTCCATATCCTCCACCATGCTTGAATTTATAATTGGTGCCACAATAGTTGCAACTTACTTTATAATTTGATGAATTTTCAAGAGCTTGTTTCTTGAAGTGAATGGTGAATATATCCGAATGTAGAATTTGTTGAGAACTTTGACTTGTTGCTCCGGGTGATGCTCCGGGTCCGGATGATGATCCACCTCCCCCGCCTACTCCGACTCCGGCTCCACTTGCACCTTCTCCACACGAACTTGGTTGGCTACCTTCCTCATTTTGTTGTCTTTGAATTTGAACATCATGTTCGTTGGACTCGATATCATCTCCAAGTAAGTTTCTATAATTTAAATCATAGAAATGAGGGTGGGTAGAAATATCCGGAGAAAAATTAGGATGTAGTGGTGGTGATGGAAATTGTTGATTTGGTGATGGAGCCGGTGGTGGACAATTATCTACAATGGCAATATTTTTTCCTCTAGAAGATTGTGAGGAAAAACCAGCACCGGAAGAAGAAGAACCTCTCCTTGGTATTTTTTTAAAATTTTTTTGGTAGTGTAGTAATAGAAGAAGTAAAGTAGTAACTAACAAGTAACTAGTAAGTATGAAATAAGAAGTGAGATAGAAAATTATGAAACTAACAAATAACAATAATTTAAGAAACTTGGAAGTTGGAAATTTGGAATTGGAACTTGGAACTAAGAAAATGATTTGAATTTATGAAGTAATGAAACTTGAACTTGAAAAAAAAAATTAGAGCACAAATGGAGAGAGAGAGAGTAGTATAGAAGAAATATTGGAAATGGGAGATTCAAGAATAATATAAAATTGTAGAAGAAGAAGAAATAGAGAAGAGATATTGTATTGTTGTGAGTTGTGTGCTCAAATGAACCCCAACAAGGGGTATTTATAGAGGATGCAAAATGATCCCAACCATCCATTTCAAATTACATTAATCCAAGCTATTGAAAAATTAAAAAAAAATTGGGTTCGGCAAATCGCCGGTTCGGACCGAAACTGCCAGTTCCCGGTTCCAAACTGGAGCGGGGTTGGAGCAGTGATAATCTCAGCCGTTCATCTCCAACGGGCAGCAAATCGGACGCGTCCATTCAAATTTAGAAATTTGAATTTTGGAGCCCAAACCGTCGGTTCGGCGATTTAAACTGCCGGTTCAGCCCCCAACGGCTACTTTTGATCCACACGTTCATTTCAAATGGCCATTTAGTCTCGCCCATTAATTTGAAATAAAAAAAATATTTAAAAACAAAAAAATCGGCAATTTTTTTCTAGAATCGGCGGTTGGGTGGAACCGGCGGTTTTAACCGACAGGTTCGGTTTTTTTGAAATCTAGAACCAGAACCGAATCATATATTTCACGATTTCGTTTCCATTTGGCCGGTTCATAAACCGCCGGTTCCAGTTCCGGTTAAAACTGACGTGCATGTCTACCTAAGATCATGTCATTGTATCTATCAATCATACACTTCAAACAAGACTCTAAGCCAAGTTCTAGAATACGAACATATGAATGATACTCACAAGAATAAACTATCATGCATTGACGTAGCATGATTTCATAAGACTCAAATTCTCACATGGGTAATAGATTAATAAGCACTCTTCAAAGCATGCAATCAACATCAATATCTACATAAACTACAAGTAATAACAGTACATGCCTATCATCAATAAAATCAACATGCATCAAAAACAAGTGCCCATGCATAATCAAGAAGTAACATCATACTCTCCAAATCAATCCGATCACATCCAAATCAAATATATCCAATGTATCCATCATCATCAATCAATATCAAATACAAACCACTCACACATGAATCTCAACACATACTCAACACCATCACCACTCACTCAAACTGTAAAGTGAAAAAGAGAATGGAGGTAGGAAGAAACAGACAAGGATAAAAACCTGGAGCCACTGCTCCTCCGGAGCATCATCATCATTATCATTGCGCCAATCATCGAAATTCCTTTCCAAGGTATCGATCTTCCTGTCCAAGCTTCATAATTCTCATTAAGATCTCCCAATCTCCTATCCATAGCATCATATCAAAAGTTGAGCGCAGCATAATTTGTATTCGCCAATGCCAGTTGTCCATTCGTCTCTTGTTGATTCGCATTCAAGGTGGCGAAATTAGAGATGGCAATGGGTAGGGTAGGGTACGGGTATGGCAAATCCACATACTACCCTATACCCTACCCTCCCTACCCATACCCTACCCTTTTATCCTAAAGTAGAGCTTCGGGTAGGGTACGGGTATACCCATCGGGTATACGGGTAATCCGCGGGTAAACGGATACCCGCAATCTTAGTAGATTTTGCGGATAATTCGCGGATACCCGAATTCACCCGAACCTACCCGACCCGACATAATTTTTTTTAAAACTATAATCCACCAAAAAATAATTATAATACATAAATGAATAACCTAAAATAAAATATGCAAATTAGAAAATAAAGTCAACAACAATAACGTTTAAGTCCGTTAACAAAAAAATATCATAAATTCATAGTTAATCAAATAAAATTATAAAACAAACATCATATTCCAACAATTGCTTCAAAGTCCTTGGTTTAAGTATGAAAACTTTAAAGTCTTGCATCTCCTTTTTGCCACCAAGATATCTTAATTCGAATATCATTTTTTTTGTTAAAATATTAAAAAAATAATTATAATTCTTAAATATAATTATAAATAACACATAATATTATAACATAGAACAAGATTTATTATAATTCTTAAAAATTATTTATATTTATATCAGGACAAGAATATAAATTTTAATTAAAAATATTAATCATATTATAATAAATACATCATAAATTTTTCATCAACAATATTATTATACTAAAAGAAATATTAGATTTAGACATTTAATTAAATATATAATACTATTATTAAATATATATATATATATATATATATATATATATATATATATATATATATATATATGCATTCGGATAATTTTTGGGTCGGGTACGAGTAAATTATAAGGGAACCCGTACCCTACCATTACCCGTACAGTTTTTCTTTGGGTTCGGGTACTACCCGACCCATTATTCGATTTTACCCGATTTTTCTATACCCGCTATGCGGGTACCCGTCGGGTAACCTGACCCAACGGGTAAATTACCATCCCTAGGCGAAATGCTCGTTCATCAATCTTAACTGCTGCCGATAAAAGTAATCCTGGGCCTGCCAAAAATCCTACTGCTGCTGTGGCGGTGGCTCAAAGTACTCATACTGTGGTTGTGGCTGCTGCGGTGGCTGTATCGGAGGAAAATCCATCTCCGGGTACACAAAAGCTTGCTGCTGTGGCTGATTCTCATCAATGAAATCAGCTGGATCACCTACCAAAATCATATCTTCATCAATGTGGACTCCCTATAGGTGCATCTCAGCTAGAAGTCTCCAATTTTCCTCTTCCAAACAAGTCTTGAAAATTGCCCTATGCTCCAAGGTATCCATCAATAGGTTGGTATTGATCTGAACAGTAGTGAGATCAACAATCGACAATGGAAATCAAAAAGAAAGAGGATTCTTGCCACGAATGAACATCCAAACATCATCCATCCGCTGAACCAATCCCATCCTCACACAGGATGACAGAATCAAGTCAGAATCCCCTCGGATCAGCCTATGCCTGCTCAAATCAACTCGATAGTACTCCGCTAACGGAGTAATCAGCCCTCCAATATTGACTTTTTGGAAATCATGAGTAGAGAATTTGTACAAATGCTGGAAAAAGTAAGCCGCTACGTTAAAGCGAACTTCATTCAACATACACCAGAGCACGTACAACTCCCATCTCGGAATACAACTGCCCTTGGATCGAGCAAACAGTGTGTTGCTCAGGATCCGGTCCATGTAAGCTATCACGGGATTGCGGATTAAGGCAACCTTAGCGGTGTTAGAATTATAACGACCTTTCCTCCCCGAGATAGATCTCCAAATCTCATCGGCATGGAAATCAGCATGCTCCACTGAAGACACATCCTCACAACCAATCATCTCATTAAACTCATTTGTGTACATCAGCTGCAACTGTCCACCAATCTACCTCCATAGACCATAGGGAAGATAATGATCTCCATGATCGACTCTCATCGAGCATAAAACTTCTGCAGTAATGTGGAAATACGTCTCCCTCTTCATCTCCATGAACCTAGTGATCCCTACTCGATTGAACATCCAACGAATATCATTGATGATGTTCATCAGCACTATCGCTTGATCATCTTGATAATGAGTCCTCGTTATCTTATTCACAATAGCTGCCCACAACTTCTTTTTCTCCTCCCAATCATCGATCTTTATACCAAAATTGGAAGGTCTCCTCTTATCAAGCTTTAATTTCTTTGCAACATCACCTTTCCTAGGAGACTTAGTCTCCTTCCTCTTAAAAGATGAAGTAATCTCTTTACCTTCAAAGATTATATTTCAATACACACCAAAAGAGATAAAGCAAGTATACCAATTTTAAGACTAATTTAAGCATAAATTCTACTCAAGACTTCAAATTCATATGCTATAATCAACTCAAAGCTTAATTTCTCTAAATTTTAAGTGTTCATCTAATCATAACAAATATATGCTCAACACTTTCAATCATGAGACAATTACAATCACTAGTCTTAAAATTACTACACACATTAAACATGCTTCTCAATTTCAATATAAGCTCAACAAAAACCATAAACATGCTCATCTCCCACATTCAATTGCATAACATCAACACTTCAAATCAACGAGCCCCATAATTCGAAATTAAACTCAAGCCCGCAAGATATGCATCATCAATTTCACAAAATTTCAATAATCCAACGTAAATTGAATCATGCAAATTCATGTAAAATTTCAACAAGAACATCAAATTCAATCACTTCAAATCCAACTAAGCATCTATTTTAATCCACTTACCCAATCTTCACTAACCATAATTACTTCAATTCAAGGGTAGAGAAGTTAGAAAACATACCTTTATCTCCGGGCATGGTGTGTGTGATGTACGACAAAAATTCCAAAAATTTCGAATGAAATAACCCCAAAATCGAACTTGAATCCTTCAAAACTTAGTTGTGAAAGTGTGTGGAGAGGAAGAATTAAGTGTGGAAAGATTTTAGAGTGAAGTTCTTGCAAGTCGGGACGAGTGCTCAAGAAAGGGTGACGGGAATCGATCGAACAACACGTAGAAATTGACCTTTATTCGCGATTCCAGACCCAGTTCAACTCGAACAGATTGGTCAATCTAGGGCTTCTGGTCAAACTGTGAGAGCCTTCCCGTAAAACATGATCTCGTTCGACCTTTGTTCAACTAAAATGTCTTGATTGAACAACAGTGTGATGTCGAACTGCACCTCTATAAACTGAAATGTCGCCTCCTGTTCTCCCCTGCTTCGTTCGACCGTCGCTCGACCTTAGAGTTCTGATCGAACTGAGCTTCTATAAATTAGTTTCATGTTCAAGCACTTCGTTCGGCCATCGTTCGACTGCAGTACCTTTGGTCGAACAGCATGGTCTGGTCGAACAAGCTTCTGAACTTCTAAAATTTCATACTTTTCTCGTCTTTCCCTGTAAAACTCAAACTCTAGAAGAACATCAAGCATCATAATAGCCAAAACAAAAGCTAGAGAACCACTCTTAGACTATATAAAATCATGTATAATAATCCGCTCATAATAAAATAAATATAACAATACCGAACACTAGGCAAATTGCAAAAAAAAATTGACACATCAAAACTGGTTAAAGTTTCAATATACCGCAAAAATAAACTCTCCTAGCAAACGTTACAAAGAAAAGATTATACTCTTAGTGCTTCAATGAGGTAAGTACATCACCCCCCCAAACTTAGTGGAAACTATAGTTGAAACTAAGTTTGCAAAGAGATGTAATTGCCAATAAGTAAGCACGTCAAATATAAAAATTTCTTACTCACACTAATGAAATAAAGCAATAAAACAGGAGGAAAAGCCCCCAATAGGCGCTCTTGTTTAACGTCGAAGAGTCACGACGGTACCAACTCAATGTAAGGTATCTTCAAAGATGACACAAGCATCATCCGGCGACCTATAGTGCTTCAATCAATGCCCATTCGCCGCTATGATGTCTTCATCTTTATCCATGATTTCAAAACTCCCCCCTCAGCAGGCTCTATGGATAATGAACGGCCCCGTCCACTTCGATTTTAATTTTTCTGTAAAAAGCTTCAAACGAGAGTTAAAAAATAATACCTCATCTCCTTGCTTGAACTCTTTATAAGTGATCTTCGAGTCATGCCACTTCTTCATTCGCTCTTTTTATATCACCGAGTTCTTAAAAGCTTGACTTCTAAACTCATCCAATTGATTAATATGCGTCAACCTTAAGTCCGTATCCTCCTTTATGGATAAGATCAAACTTCTAACAGCCCAAAATGACTTATGTTGAATCTCTACGGGTAAGTGGCACGGCTTCCCATAGACAATTTTATAAGGTGACATGTCAAGCACAGTCTTGTATGACGTACGAAACCCCCATAAGACATCGTCGAGCTTCATAGCCCAATCTTTCCTATTGGTCCCAACTACCTTCTCCAGGATTTGCTTCATTTGCCAGTTAGAGACTTCCGTTTGCCCATTTACTTGAGGATGATAGGGTGTAGTAACCCTATGCTTAACACCATAGTCCTTGAGAACTTTCAATAAGCTTGTTGACGAAGTGCGAACCTCCATCAGTTACAAGTGCTCTTGGAACTCTATAGCGGGCAAAGATGTGTTTCTTTATGAATGATAAAACAGTCTTTGAATCATTCATGCGTGTTGGAATCGCTTCTACCCACTTAGAAACATAATCAACAACAAGAAGGATGTACATGAATCCATTAGATGGGGAAAACGGCCCCATAAAATCAATTCTCCATACATCGAATATCTCTACAGCAATGCTTGGTTGAAGTGGCATCTCATCCCTTTTAGTTATATTTCCCATCATTTGACATCTATTGCATTTCGCCACATAGGATTCACAATCTTTAAATAGGGAAGGCCAATATAAATTGGATTATAGTACCTTGGCTGCAGTTTTTTGAGCTCTAAAATGCCTCCCGTTAGGTTGTGTATGGCAAAAATCAAGAACACTCTCCATCTCCATCTCGGGCACATACCTACAGACAATAGAATCTGTACAAATTTTATAGATGAATGGATCATACCATATGAAAGTCTCAACATCTCTCTTGAATTTGGCAAGTTGATACCTATTGAGATCTTTTGGAATTTCACCACGGCAATGTAATTGACATAATCCGCATACCATGGTTCCATTCCTTGGGTAGCCACTACACAAGCTCTCTCCACTCCAGAAGGATCCATCTAATAAACTTGGGCTTCGTATTCCTTCTTCTCCATTAAATACCGGATCGCAGAATGATCCGTGTACACTATAGTCTTCATGCTTACCAAATACTATCGAAACTTATTGAATGCATACACAACCAATAAAAATTCCTTTTCAGTGGCAGTGTAGTTCTTTTGTGCTGGATCAAAAGTTTTACTCGCATAGTAGATAACACAAAACTTCTTTTCCTTCAACTGCCCGAGCACCACTCCAAGTGCTAAATCACTTGCATCACACATAAGTACAAACGGCTGAGTCCAATCCAGTGTGATCAAGATAGGTGCAGTAATAAGCGCCTCTTTCAAAACCTGAAAAGTTGTTAGACATTCTTCATCAAAAACAAAAGGAACATCCTTTTAAAGTAAGTGAGAAAAATGCTTGGAGTATTTTGAGAAGTCTTTGATAAATCTTCTATAGAATTCGGCGTGTCTAAGGAATGACCGTACTCCTTTCTCATTCTTAAGTGGTGGAAGCTTCTCAATGGCCACCACCTATGCTCTATCAACCTGCAATCCCTTGGCCGAAATATGATGTCTAAGAACAATCCCATCTCTCACCATGAAGTGACACTTCTCCCAATTCAAGACAAGATTAGTTTCTTGACATCTCTTCAAAACAGTAGATAGGTTAGACAAACAAATATCAAAGGAGGAACCAAAAACAGAAAAATCATCCATAAACACCTTCATGATCTTTTCTATCAAACCATCAAATATGGCCATCATGCAACGCTGAAATATAGCAGGTGCATTACATAACCCAAAAGGCATATTCCTAAAAGCAAAGGTTCCATAAGGGCAAGTAAAAGTAGTCTTTTCTTGATCCTTGGGTGCAATCATGATTTGATTATAATCCGAATACCCGTCCAATAAATAATAAAACTCATACCCTGCTAGACGGTCAAGCATTTGATCCATGAAAGGAAGAGGGAAATGGTCCTTGCATGTATTTTCATTCAGTTTCCTGTAATCCGTATACACGCGCCATCCCGTAGGAATTCTAGTGGCTAAGGTCTCGCCATCATCGGCTTTCACAATAGTCATGCCCCCTTTTTAGCTACAACATGCAATAGACTCACATGGAGACTATCACTAATGGAATATATAATTCCTGCATCTAACCATGTTAGGATTTGCTTCCTAATTACTTCTTGAATCGTTGGATTAACCCTCCGCTGATTCTGAATGCATTCCTTAGCTTCATCTAGCAACCTTATCTTATGCATGCAATACGATGGACTAATACATTTCAAATCATCAAGAGTCCAACCTATAGCAGACTTATACTTCCGAAGCAAATCTAGCAACTCTATAAGTTGATCATCAGTAAGGGAAGAAGATACAATTACCGGATAAGTTTTATTATCGCCTAGATAGGCGTACTTCAAGTGCTCCGGTAGTGGATTCAACTCCTCCTTCTTTTCTTCCTTCGGTGTGCTTTCTTTATCCAATGGGAGGTATTGTCTAGTCCACTTTACTTCTTCAAGCTTGGTTCTTTTAGATTCATACATGTCATCACCCAAGGTAAGTAAATTTTCAAGAAATTCAATACATACCTCATTAGAGAGCTCATCTAGCTCCGTGGTGGGAAAAGTAAGAGACTTCGCCAAGCATGTCTCCAAGGGATCCTTTGATAGGATCAAGGACATATCTTCTTTTATGATCTCCTCTACCACATCAATGCAGTAACATTACATCTCTATTGGCATCTTCATTACCCTACCAAGGTTGAATAGAACCTCTTCTTTATCCATTCTCAATCTAAGCTCCCCCTTTTGGACATCAATCATAGCTCTAGCTGTGGCAAGGAATGGCCTTCCCAAAATAAGAGGGGCATTATCCTTGTCATCTGATGGACTTTTTCTCAACACACAATTAATCCCCAAGTACGAAGGATGTTATTGTAGCTCAGATAAGCGACCAAGTTATATTATTGAACCCAAAGGATGGATTATTACTAACTTAATTATAAACTAATTTACTAAGACTAAATTTGGCAATTTAAATGGTTGAATACTAATTAACTACTAGACAAATAATTAAATAGCAAGTAAACTAAAAACAGTAGAGATTAAACGAGAGTTAAACTAGTGAGAAGATAGGTAGTTCTTCAGGCATCCAATTTCACTAGTTAACTTCCCTTCCGTGTGTCAAAGTCCGACTCTACCTTATGGAATATGGACGCATCACTAAGCCATGGAAATCTACTCTATAAACACAAGTAAATATACGTTTAACACGTGTGAATAACCTTGGAGCAAGAGATATAATTTCACCCCCCTTTCTAGGTACTATCAGTATCAATTATTTCCCTCTAGGATTGGTACTCTAACCCAATATGATCTCCCTTTATAGGTACTATAAAGTTATACTTTTTATCCTACTTATTAACCCGAATCAGATTCAATTAACAAGTATTTATATAAGACAGTTCTAATGAAATTTCGGAGTCCCCTCACTTAGAATCATAACATAGAATCCTGCTCAGCAGTGAACGCACTCAATCAATAACCAAGATATGTATTCAGACTCTACATAACAATTAAAGATGCACAAAACAACTCTGAGTATGAATTAAAAATGCATAGTCTTATATAAATTAAACCACAAGTAGTGTTGTATGGAGTATACACACGAAAGTTCAATTAACTAGATAAAACCTTTATAAACCCTAGAACTACCAAAAGTGTTCTAGCCCATGATGTTTGGAGGAACATTCATGGTGTTTGGATAGATCTTACCCATAGTCTTAAAAATCACAAGAAAGATTAAGTTGCGAAATAAATCCTAGGTGTGGGCGTCGTCGCTTCTCGCTCCGTCTTAGATCTTCACTTGGTTCTCACTTGATTCGCTACACGAATCTCTCTCTACAGCTCCGTAGAATGGAGTTAGTGCTTGGATGTGGTGTAGGATGGATGTGTAATCTAACTCCCTTCATAATGTGATCGGCTTCCCTTTTTATACTTGTAGAACTCTCCTTATGGACCTTTTTTGGGCTTTCTCTTGGAGAATACGAAAATTCACGCACAGGAAGATCGAAATTACCAAAAATAGGCGCACGTATCCCCACTCAACCAAACTGGCTTGGTCGAGCGGTTTCTATCCTGGTCGAGCGGACTTCTCGTTCGTTGAAACTCTATACCAATATCTGCTCGACCAAATCTACCTTCGCTCGACCAAAAGGTCTTGGTCGAACGGCTCCTCCTCTGGTCGAGCGGCATCTTAGACTTCATATTTTTCGATTCTGAGCACTTCTGACCTGTTTTTCTACATAAATGTGCTCAAATAGCCTCAGTAGCCTCTGATTCATAGAATTTCCATAAGCATACCAATTTGCCTTAACAATTGCCCAAATCGTACTCGACTTCCGCACAAATCAGAGCTCAAAATATGTGAATTATCACTCTCATCATCATCTTCCATCTCTAGCACAAGAAAATCCACAAGAAAGACAAGCTTGTCTACTTTTACAAGTACATCTTCAATCACACCCTTCGGAAAAGTCATGGACCTATCTGCCAATTGTAGAGCCACTATTGTGGGAGTGAGCTCCCCTAAACTTAACTTCTTGAATATAGATAAGGGCATCAAGTTGATGCTTACACCAAGACCACACAAAGCTTTTCGTGCCGGCCCCCTTCCAATTTCACATAAAATATTGAAGCTTCTCGGATCTTTCAACTTCTACGGCAACTTTCTCTGAATGATCGAGCTACAGTTTTCTAATAGATTCACTGTCTCCACTCCGTTCAAACTTCTCTTCTTCAATATGATATCTTTAATGAATCGGGCATAGTATGGTATCTCCATGATTGCTTCGGAGAAAGAAATGTTCAAGCTTATCTTGTTAATTATATCTTGAAATCTCTTGAACTTATCTTCCAATCCCTTCTTTACTATCCTAAAAGAAAATGGAGGAGGTATCTTTGTCTTTGGAATTCCCCATTCATCACGTTCAACCTCCTTCACTTTATCCTTCTCGGCTTTCAATCTCTTAGCTCTTTATCATTTCTTCTCTACTATAGGCTTAGTATTCTACTCTTGTGATGGCTCTGGAGTGTTCTAACAATAGGTGTAGTATTCGATTTCAAAACAGGAGGTGCGTGAAGCTGTTCGACCACTGTTCGACCAGAATAGTCTGGTTGAACATCATGAGTGTGGTCGAACGAGGACTATGTAAATGGGTTCAGTTCGTCAAGTGCTGGTTCGACTATAGTTTGACCAGAATAATCTGGTCAAACAGGATAAGTCTGGTCAAATGGAGGCTCTGTAAACTGAGCTCGATCTTTCTTCTCCACAGGTGCCTGTTCGACTATGGTTCAACCAAAATTGTTTGGTCGAACAAACTAGCCTTAGTCGAACGACGGAGCAGAAAATAGAGCATCGTAACTCTATTTTTCCAAAAACTTTATGACCTTAGTTCGACCAACTGGTCTAGTCAAACTGGGTAGTGTTGGTCGAACAAGGCTTCTGCCTTTATCGTTTTTACCCACCGTCTTCATTGGACCTTCGTACTGCATCCCGGACCTCAATGTGATGGCATTACAAGACTTAGGATTCGTAATACTTTGAGATGGGAGCTTACCCTTCTCAATAGTTTGCGTCAACTTGTTCACATTCCCTACCATTTTTCCCATCAACAAGGTAAGGTCTTTTATATGCTTGGACAACTCCTCACGATTCGATTCTATTTTGATCTCAATATGATCCACCCTTGCATTATTCCTAGCCACATAATGGTTCACCGTATCCTCCAAACCAGGTTTTCCTTCTTTCGTCTTAGCACCAGGAATAACACCAACAGGAGGTTGCATAGTCACATTCGGATTGCTCCATGAAAATTCCTGCCTCCTTGGTTGTTGATAGTTACCCGGGGGACCACGATTGTTGTAGTTCCCTTGGTAATTTTTGTTTCCTTGATTGTTCGGATACCTTGTTCCTTGAATACTTTGTCCCATGGCATAGTGTGCTTTTTCTAAATTCTTTTGGATCGGTCTTTCTTCATCGTCATCCTGCTGCATCATCATTGGTACTCTCTGTGTTAAATCAGTAATCTGTTTCTGCTGAGTTTCAAGTAGCTTGTTGATATTAGCCAAGCTCGAGATGATCTCATCTTCTTTACTCGTCTTTACCATCGTATGTTCAACTTGTGCTACTTTTTCAAGGACATAGGTGCCTCTCACTCTATCAGTTGGCCAATCTCTTGAATTCATCAAAATATCCTCAAAGAGCTTTTCGGCCTCAATGGATGACTTTGTAAGTAATGCTCCATTCGAAGAAGAAATAAGTAACACTCGAGAATCACAATTCAATCCATTGTAGAATATACTGATATACTGAGCTTTTGACAAGTCATGTTGTGGACACCTTCTAAGCATGTCCTTGAATCTGTCTCATGCTTCATGAAATTTCTCATTACCACTGATAGCAAATTGATTGTTTTCTTGTTTCATCTTAAAAACCTTTGAAAGTGGCATGTATCGCTCCAAGAACTTCAATTTCAATTGCTCCCAAGTAGTGAATTCAGCAGCACTAAGAGTATTGTAATAATCTCTCGCCCTTTCAGTAAGCGAGAACTTAAACAATAAGATCCTTCTTACATCCTCATGAGTTCCTGCATCTTTTTGTGTACTTGTATAACCAAGGAACTTATTCAGATGTTTTTGAAGATCCTCGAAAGTTCCTCCAGAGAAGGAGTTCCTTTCAATCATGCTGATAAGAGTGGGATGAAGATCAAAATCGGCATCGGCTCCACGCGCTCCTAAGAGTCCTACATTGCCTCCTTCGTTATTCTTAAAGACTTCATGGATGGCAAGATTATCTGAATTCACTGCCATGTTGACTGCTTCTGCTTCCGACTTATCTCTGGTTGCAACTTCAATTGCTTCCGGGTTCAACACTCCAACTTCAACTCCTAGATTAAGAGCTTCAGTTGCTTCTACGTTCTTGTTCTTCTTCTTCTTTGCCTTCTTCTACCTCGACGATGCTCCAATTTCTGGATCAAAAGCCGCTAATGGTCCTACCTTTGACCTAGTGTGCATACACCTAAGAGAAATATAGCGTTAGAATCCAAAGACAAGTATGGAATAGTTTCAAATAAAATAGCAATAATAAATTTGATAAGGACAACCGTCCCCGGCAATGACGCCAGAAACTTGTTGGGCATTTTCTCAACACATAATTTTAATTCTCAAGAATGAAGGATGCGATTGTAGCTTAGATAAGCGACCAAGTTATATTTATCGAACCCAAAGAACTGTTGGTTATCGACTTATTATTATCTAATCTAAGAGAAACTATTGTTGGCAATCTAAGTTGAGAATAATTATTAAACTAATGAACAAATAATAAAATAGCAAATAAAATAAAGACAGTAGAGATAAACGAGAGTTGACAAGTGGGAAGATAGGTAGCTCTTCAGGTAATCCAATTTCACTAATTAATCTCCCTTCCGTATATCAATGTCCGACTCTACCTTGTGAAATATGGACGCATCACTAAACCATGCAAACCTACTCTATAGACACAAGCAGATAAGCGTGTAATACGTGTGAATATCTTTAGAGCAAGAAATATAATTACACCCCCCTTTTTAGGTACTATCAGTATCAATTATTTTCCGTGCACCAAGTACTCTAACCCGATATGATTTCCCTTTATAGGTACTATATAATTGTCCTCTTTATCCTACTTACTGACCCGAATTTAATTCAATTACTAAGTATTCATATAAGATAGTTCTAATGCAGCTTCAAAGTCCCCTCACTTCGAATCATAATATGTAATCCTGCTCAGTAGTGAATGCACTCAATCAATAACCAAGATATGTATTCATACTCTACATAACAGTTAATGATGCGCAAAACAACTTTGAGTATGAATTAATAAAGAATAGTCTTATATAAAATAAACCGCAAGTAGTGTTGTACGGAGTATACACACGAAAATCAATTAACAAGATAAAATCCTTCATAACCCTAGAACTACCAAAGCGATTCTAGCTCATGACGCTTCGAAGAACGTTCATGGTGATTGGATAGATCTTACCCATAGTCTTGAAAATTACAAGAAAGATTAAGTTGCGAAGTAAATCCTAGAGATGGGCGCCGTCGCTTCTCGCTCCGTCTTGAATCTTCACTTGGTTCTCACTTGATTTGTTGCACGAATCTCTCTCTACAGCTCCTGTGGATAGAGTTAGGGTTTTGATGTGGTGTAGGATGGATGTGGAATCTGACTCCCTTTTTGATGTGATCGACATCCCTTTTTATACTTGTTACTTCTCTTTATGGACCCTTACTGGGCTTTTTTATAGAAAATACGCACATGCATGCACTAGAGGTGAAATCTCGACGTTTAGGAGCTGATGTGTCGCCGTTCAACCAGACTTGGCGTGGTCAAACAGGACCTCTTAGTCGAACTGAGGTCGAATATCGTGTCTGTAAACTGAGTTCGTCTCTGCTTTCCATTCGACTTGACTTCCTTAGTTCAACTTAACTTCTTCTGGACGAAGAGCTTCCCTAGTCGAATGACCACTCTGTAAGTTGATACGCCTTCCGTTCGACTCATCTCCTCTGTTTGACTTAGCTGATGCTGGTTGAACAACTTCTCCAGGTTGAACAACACTGCAAAAAATCGTGTCTTCTGATTTCGAGCACTTAAGACCTGTTTTCCTGTACAAATATGCTCAAATAACCTCAGTAGCATCTGATTCGTGGATTTTCCATAAACATCCCGATCCGTCTTGATAATAGACTAAATCATACTCAATTTTCACACAAATTGGAGCTCAAAACACGTGAATTATCACTCTCATCAATCATGTTAAAGGACAAAGATATGATAATGCAGCTAATATGAGAGGAGACACCAAGGTGTACAAAAAAAGCTTTTGGATATAAATCCTAGAGCATTATGCACTCCATGTGGTTGTTGAACTTAACACTTTGTGACATTGCAAATTCATGTGGGAAAGCGAAAGACTTTTTTAGAATGATACAATGTATTTATACATTGTTTTCACATTCAACAAAGAGATGGAAGATTTTGATAGATCATATAACGATAAAAGGTTTAACTCTAAAGTCATTGTCCACCACTCGATGGATAAAGTCGTATTGAAAGTGTTAAGGCAATAGTACTTCAAGCTCAACAAATTAAAGAAGCTTTACTTTAACTTGCAGATGATCAAACAGATGTTGACTCCAAAATAAGAAATGAACCTAAGTCCCTAGCAACTTATGAACACGAAAATTTTGAATTTCTAGTTGGTATTATTATTTGATATGACATATTAGGTAGAGTTAATATTGTTAATAAAAGTTTGCAATCTGAAGACATGCTAATTGATATTGTCATGCTCAAAGTCAAAGGGTTAATCACCTCTTTTGAAGAATATAGATAAATTGGATTCGACCAAACTATGGATAAAGCAAAAAAGCTTGCTTTATCAATGGATATTGATCCAGTTTTTCCTAAAAGAAACAGAATGCAACATTTCGATAAGCTTTCTAGTGAATTGTCTCAAATGCCTCATGAGTCTACTAAGAAAAATTTTTGAATTCATTACTTTCTATACATAATTGATCAAACCCTTGGATCATTGAAGAAAAGATTTGAGAAGTATGAAGAATAGGGGTGGGTATTTTTTTCGGGTTTCAGGTACCCGATCCGATCCGAAAAAAATTAACTGAAAAACTCAATTTTTTGGGTAATTTTGGGTTTTGGATTTACCCAAACCCGAAGCTATAACTTCAGTTCGGATTTCGGGTATTGAAAATGTACCCAAATTACCCAATCGGGTACCCGAAGTTTTTTTTTACAATCTTATATTAATTATAAAAAATAATTTGATTCATGAAATATTAAAATTTTCATGCATCCTTAATTTTTTAATCATAAAATATATTTATTATCCTATAAACATTACTTAATTAAATTTATTTATTTTTTAAATTATCAATTATTTTTACACAATAAAAATATAATTTTGTATTATTACATCCTTGTCTTATCAAATCTAAATTTGAATTCTCCTTATATCATTAATTTTAATATGATTTATGTTATCATATACTTTAATGTATAAATATTTTTAATTAATTAGATAAAAATAATATAAAATATATATATAAATTTAAATATCTCACAACATAATTAAAATATATTATCTAAATTCTAACATTATTATAAACTTAATATTATTATGATATGATATGAATTTATTATATTCTTTTATAATTATTTAAAAACGAAAAAAATGATAAAAGAGATCAAATAAAATATTGCCTCAAAGATTAAACATTCAAAATAATTATTTAAATCACACCTAATTAATTTATTATAAGAATACTTAAAAAAATAAAAAAATAAAAAATAAAAGAGGTATTTTTGGGTACCCGCATCGGGTACCCGAATTTTTGGATCGGTTTCGGATAATAAAATTCCCAACCCGAATTTTTGGATACCCGATCCGAACACCCGAAATACCCGAAACCCGATCCGATGCCCACCCCTATGAAGAATATTAAAATCTTGGGAAACTTGTCACTAGCTACAAAATATAACATGTAATTATTATGAGATACATAGGCTATTAAATATTACTATTAACTACAAATTTGTTCACAAGAAAGTCAAATTTACCCCTAAATTAAATAAAGAGCAAATTGGAGGATGATTTCATGTTGCACTCACTAAAATTACTATTTCTAACATAACACTTTTCCACCCTATTTTATAGACTACGACAATCAACCCCAAATCTTGCTTGCTTCTTTTGGTATGTGGAGCATAATTATTATGTTCATGTTTTTTTTTAATATAAAAGCTTGTGTGAATAAATTTATGTGCAGCGTAATTATCATGTGAAGATAGGATTAATTATTAGAAGATACACATTTTAATGAGCCATATTACTCTTAGATACATACTATATAAAATACATGAACATAATATGTAAATATGTGCAGCGTAAATATTATGTAAATCTTTAATGTTCTTTGCAGCATTAATATTGATAGGTGGTTTGTATATGAATAAAAAAAATATTATGTGCAGCGTAATTTTTATTTGAATAATTAATATTCTGTGCAGCGTAAATGTCATATGAATAAAAAAAGTATTTTGTGAACATAAATGTTATGTGAATCGTAAGTATTATGTGGAACAAAAATATTGCATGTGCAGCATAATTTTATTTTAATAATTAACGTTCTGTGCAGTGTAAATGTCATGTGAATAAAAAAAGTACTTTGTGGACATAAATATTATGTGAATCGTAAGTATTATGTGCAACAAAAATGTTACACGTGCAGCGTAATTTTTATTTTAATAATTAATGTTCTGTGGAGCGTAAATGTCATGTGAATAAAAAAAGTACTTTGTGAATGCAAATTAATGTTATGTGAATTGTAAGTATTATGTGCAACAAAAATATTATGTGTAACATAAAAATTTGTGTGCAACAAAAAATACTTTTTGAACATAAATATTAGGTGCAACAAAAATATCGAAACAATGCAATAGTTATGATTGTAGTGAAATTTAGTTTTATGTGAATAATATTTCTTGCATTTTTATAAAAATTCATACTTCATTATTCTACTTAGTTTAGTGTTATGATTAGTGGGATAGTAGAATCCTTTAACTAATAAAAAGAGAATTATATATGAAAAATAATGAAAGAAAATTATGAGTTTGAATCCGAGCCAAATGATAATAAAATAATTTTGAAAATCTCTTAAATATGTTACGTAAGATTATAAATCATAATGGAGGGGTATATCAGGTATATGGTTGTATATTTTTATATCTCATAATAATATTTTATATAGTATATATCTAAGAGTAATATGGCTCATTAATGTGTATCTCCTAATAATTAATCCTAAAATCTTTTAAGGTTTCTTTTTACAGCTGATAAGTTAAATGCATTGGTCGATGATGATTTAAGAGCTCGTTGCAAGAATCTTGAGAATAAACTACTTGAAAAAATTTACACTGAAAATCATGTTTCAGATTTCGATATAGATGACTTATATCAAGAGTTGAAGATGATACAAAATATTCTACCAAATGACATAAAATCAGCTGGTGAAATACTAAAATTTTTGCATCGAATGAATTATTTTTCCAATGCTTCATTGCCTACAAGATATTGTTGACCATCGTGTCAGCAGAAAAAAGTTTTTCCAGATTGAAATTGTTGAAATCTTACTTGAGATCAACTATGACTCAAACAAGATTAAAATAATTGTCTTTGATTTCAATTGAGAATGATTTTCTAGATAAACTCAATTATGAAAAATTGATTGACGATTTTGCAGAAATCAATTTTTCATAGCTAGTTTCATATAAATTTTATAATAAATATTGAAACTTTTTTATTTGATGAGTTATATCACGTATAATTATGTGATGTCTTTTATTATTTTATGCCTAGTTAATATGTTTGATTGTATATTTATGTTAATATTATTATTTTATTATTACTTTTATATGTTGGATAAAAATAAGAGGCCCAAAAATGATTTCGCACCGGGTCCCTCAAATTATGGTGTCGGTCCTGGTGTTTTACATCAGGAAACAGGACAAGCAGAACGAGTAGAAGGCCAAAATTTTTTTACAGAGAGCCATGCGATATGTCATACAGAAAGCACAAATGAAGGTATACAATACAACACCACATTCAGAAAAGACATTAGCTTATGTATCTCATCTTAGATTTGTTAACCAAAAAGTTTTATAAATTTGATGATTTATATGTCTTAATCCAGTGAAGAGCATGTTAACATGTGATGGCATGAAACCGGACAATGAGGCTATATGTGATTATACCAACACAAAATCTAGATCCCCTAATCATGTGACAAAATCTGTGGAAGCATCTCTAGCTCATGGATATATTGTGACAAATATGTAGTAATGTAGATTAGTATGATCGTTTTCAACTATGAATATATTTATGTTTATGATGATGCCTTGATGTTTATGTTGGAGATTATTTGAATATTGTATATCTTGTATTCGACTATAAATTAGGTTTATGCTTACGCTGATACTTTCACATTTATGTTAAAAATATTTTGGTATATTTTAATTTTTAGTATGTGTTATATTTTTAGAATATTTATTTTATTTAAGGTATAGAGAGAAAAAATAGGCATATATTATTTATGAAATGAGCTGATTTTAAATAAAAACTAATTTCTAAGTTTACCAACGGATTAGTAACATAATTATTGCCAACGGATTAGTAATGAAACATTTACCAACGGATTAACAACATAAATATTATCAACGGATTAGCAACGGAACATTTACCAACGGTTTACCAAAGAAAATTTACCAATGGATTAGCAACAAAATTATTTCCAAAGGATTAGCAACGGAATAAATTTACAAACGGATTAGCAACGGAGTTATTATCAACGGATTAGCAACAGAATATTACCAACGGACCTCAATTTTGGTTG
This sequence comes from Pogostemon cablin, assembly GCA_023678885.1. Lineage (NCBI taxonomy): Eukaryota > Viridiplantae > Streptophyta > Magnoliopsida > Lamiales > Lamiaceae > Pogostemon > Pogostemon cablin. The sequence goes on from CM042963.1 coordinate 31,059,945, forward strand.
CTTATACATTATCAACCACCACTTTAACAACTAAAAAAAATTGGTTGCTAATCCATTGGTAACATGATTTAGCAAACGTAATTAGAGCATTTACCAATAGAATATTACGTTGGTAATTTTTTTTTTGTAGTGTGATAATATTTTAATACAATATTATACCATTTTAATGAAAATTGATACCTAACTGATGAAAAGTGAAAATGGTGCAATGATCTATTTCATGAATTAATTATAGAAGATTTAAAATTGATACTCCATCCGTCCCCAACTACGTATACATTTTTCATTTTGATCCGTCTCAAAACAAAATATATATTTTCCTTTTAAATAGATGAGACCCACACAAACCAATTATTATACACACATGGGGCCCACACACTACACTAATACAACTACCCACTACATATTAAAATATTATTTCTCTCACTTCACTACACATTAAAATATTATGCTCCTTAATCTACGTGCAAAAAGCAAACGTATGCATTGTTCTGGGGCGGTAGGAGTAACATTTTAAAATAAAAGTAAAACATCTTTAATAAAAAGTGATAACTTATTACGAAAGCATTAAATGATCTTACAGTGAGACGGTCTTATACAAGTATACTCTATTTATTATTACCTAAATATACCAAACTAACAAGTAAAAAAAACAACTATTCTAAAATTCTATATTTACAGTAATTAACTGTAACCTTTATTATGAGACATATAAATAAAAAATTAAAATATCTAAACAACATATATATGGGATATAGATGAAATGAAACTGATAGATAGTATCAGTGGCGGGCACAGGAATTTTGCACAGAGGGTCTCGATTTCTTAATGTGTCATAAAGTTTGTCTTCTATAAAAATATGGTGTGCATAAACCCTCTTTACTTATGAATTTTAACAATAATTATACACTTAAATATTATAAACTCTAAAAATAAAAATTAAATTTTAAGAATAACGGAATATAAACAATTGAAGTGCATGTAATTAATTATATGAACCTTTTGGAAGAAATACTTTTAAAGTATTGTATATACATAATTGAATAAGAAAAATACTACAAGAATCATTATTAAAAATAAAATTAACAATTTAAGAAAAGAATAGGAATAAGAAAATATATAATAAAATACACATGAAATAAATTTTAAAATATAACACCATAAATATTTTTGGAACTAGTAAAAAAAATAAAGAAGATAAAAAAAAGGAAAACAAAGAGGAAAGAGAGAGGAGAAAAAGAATTGTATGAAATTGAAAAGGAGAAGAAAAAAATTATTGAAAATATAAAGAAAGAAAGAAAAGGTTTGGGCAACATGGGAATCGAACCATATACCTCTGGAATAAGCAAATGTGTTGTTCTACCATTGGGCCAAGGCATGTATTAAGAAATATTACTACATATATAGTAATTATTTTTAATTTCTTAGTGGGGCCTAGTGCCCCCGGGCCTAGTGTAGGTCCGCCACTAGGTAGTATGCATTATTTAGATTGTTATTTTTTCTAAATATTAATAATATAATATAATATTGGAGAATTTAATTGGTTAGTAATGATTAATTTATAAATTAATCACCAATTAAATAATAATTAAAGTGAGTGAAATTAATCTCACATTTGGAGAGAATTAATTCTAATAAATTGGGGGATTTTTGGGCCTTGAACCTAGCCCAATAGTCTATTTAATTTTGGGCATAAAATGGGTCGTGATTGGGGAGCACACGAAGTCTAGATCCTCTCCAGCAGATACGATATGTAATACATTGTATTTGGTCGACAATTCTGTGTATGAATACAGATCTATATGTCAGAACACAGATCTGGGTGTGTGAACACAAATCCTACCATGTGGGGAGTGGTCCCTGACACCTATAAATAGGGTCATTATGCATTCATTCAAAACACACAAAAAAACACAAAGCATCCGCATACCAATAGCATTTGCATCTAGTAGTGATCCAGTTCTCCATCCTCCTTAGTTCACTGGAGTTCCTGCGATAACGGTGCTGCTTCGTCGGAAACGAGAAGTCGTTTCACCTTTGGGAAAGATCCACCAAGACCGGAGCACTACCGGGGCGTGTTTATTCTTGCAGGAAGAGTTCTGCTCAACTCGACTTCGCCCATCCCTCAAGATGTTCCAAATCTGAGATTCAAGACCTAGATTTGTAAGTAGAAATAGAAGATCATTTATTGTATTAGTAATTGATTGGTGTACCTATAATCTAACATAAAATTTAATAAAAAGGGATACTTTCTTGTGAAAAGAGAAATATGGAGACTAGTTCACAGATTATTAAAATGTATTTATTATATAGGTAAATTATATTTATTGATTGTTAAAGTAAGTTTGTAGTAAATCATAGTATTACAATCTAAAATTATACTTTCGTGCATCATTCATCATGATTTAGAAAATACTACTTTATCTACCAATAAACATACCTTATTTATATTACGAACATACTTCAATACGTCTCATATAAGCATTGTCTCACAAGTGACTTTGTCTAATAAGAATATTTTTAATACCACAATTTTGTTTTAAAACCAATTTATTTTTAATTTAACAAATAACTAATGATCCTGCGTAGACAAAATTTCATCTTATATGGTTTAATTGCTTTAGACAAAATAAGTCAAAATTGGCTGATTGGCTCAAAATAAGTAAAAATTTGCGGATTCATTGGTTCAAAATAAGTCAAAATTACCACGTTGGATTGACCAGTTAAAAACGTTCAAATTGAAACCTCACGTACGGCAAACGTGGAGTTTTCCGGCGAAATTCGCATTTTCCGGTGAAAATTTGACAAAAATTGAAAAAATCGTTAGTTATGGGGACAAAATTAAACAATTTATCTTTTTTGGGTAAAAATCAAAGTTTCTCTTAGTTATAGGCATAAAATGAATTTATCTCACTTTATAAAGATGATCAAATATGTGGGGTTCTGATTATAGCTATGGCTAATCTATCAATTAACTATCAACAAGAAGTAAAGAATACAAGTAAATCAATAAGTAAGCAAAGATATAATTGTGAGATAGATGAAGGTAGATCTATCTAGGGAGTAGTAAGACTAGCTACATTAAGGAAATGAATTATTCTAGACTTATGAACATGTTATGATGAATGTCAAGGATTGGATACTAAATGCACTCACATGATCCACTCAATGCTCCTTTACAAGATACACAAGATGTAGACTACCTAAGTAATCTAAAAAAGACTCGAGTGTCTCCAATTATCACTATTCCCTTCAAGGTACTAAGCTCCTATTAGTAGGTCCTTTCACTAGTCTAAGCAACTTCTTAAGTAACCATTTCTAGTGTTCAATCATAAGATTCTAAGCATGTCTTGATCTTCACAAACTTCAAGTCACACTTATAATAGAGTTAATCCATAAGAATAAATTATTCAATTAACAACCATTACACACAATTGAGTTCACACTCTAATCAATATGGAATGAAAAATCAACCAAAAATTCAACATATGAATTAAGAATAGACATTTTTGATAGAAAAAACATTTAATCCCATCAATTCAACATAACAAATTCACAAGTCTAAAATCTCCTACCCAATCATGATAGTTAGTCTCATTAAGAGACTAGCCTAACAATGGCATGATGAATTCATTACAAATTAAATTATAATACTTAATTTGAGCCAAAATTAGAGGAAAAAATTGCAAAATAGAAGTTGAATTACTTCATTTGATAGGTGGAGTTCTCCTTCTTCTATCATGCCCAAACTTCTTCAATTGATTATCTCCTCCTAATTAGATTGGTGATGGGTGGAAGATGTACGGAGCGAATTATGGATTTTGGTGGAAAATTGATGTAGAAATGTGATGGATTGAAGATGGAGATGAAGAGAGGAAATGTGTGTGAGAAAAGTGTGAGAGTTTAGTGTTTCTATTTTAGAAATCGTAACTGACTTCCTAATCACGAAAGAAAGTTATTTAATCATGGAAATCTTCTAGAATCTTCACTTAAATAGCTGAAAAATTTTTGCCAAACTCGACTCGAGTTGCTGAACTAGAGTCGAGTCGGTGCTCTTCTCGGCAGACATTCTTTGACACTACGGAGCTCGAGTTGAGTTGTAAAACTCGACTTCGAGGAAGTCAAGTTGGTGTTTCAGGTGTCTGCAATCGACTTCCAGCATGGCCGACCTACACAACTCGATGCATGTCCTATCCCGGACTTGACTCGATCGAGTTCTGACATGATTCATCATGCGATGTTCATTTCAACTCTCAACTCTGTTTTGCTCCCTTTATCACATATTTTACATATATTTTAATTATTTTCAAAGTATTTATCTCACAACACAATTTATCCTCAAATGTAAGAAATACACCACCAAATATACGAAAGACAGATAAAATATATGAAAATAACAAGTAAAATAGAACGAAAATTTAGGTGAAAATGACAACTATCAAAACCAAACCGAAACTAAAAAATTTTAAAATTTATAACCGATCACCGAATCGTGTTGAAAATAACTGATCGAAATTAATATTTCGGTTTGTTTTGATCGGTTAACCGACTCAAAACTAAATTTTGCACACCCCTAGACTGGAACTAACTGCGAAGTTTCAAATGAATGAAAATGATATAGTCTTTTTCCGTTATTCTGTCTTATCTCTCTATCTCTTCGTCTTGAATCTTTCTTATTCTCTATCATCATAATGTTAAATTTCTTTTCTTCTATTGTTTTTCCTATTCTTTTAGTATGAAAATTATATCAAAAAGGTTAATGGCTTTTTTATTTAGGCCCATTGAGGTTGGTCCATATTACATATCCAAAACCTGCATATTGGACTCCATCCTTAGAGCCCAAACAAAGCCCAAAATCCTCCCTGCAAGAAAGCAAAGTATCTCCCGCGTGCTAGAAGTCAACGCTCCCGTCCCACCACGTGCTTTGATTTTTAATCCTGATGTCCAGTATTTCTACAAGGCTAATCGTATTAACACGTGTAAGCATTAAACTGGACGCTACGCTGAGAGTCATCCTCCACCGTTGGATTTAGATCCCTAATTCCTTAAATCGGTTCATCTCTGGCCGTTGGATTCAGCGGCTGGAAATCGACGGTCATAATTGAGGCGACTCTGGCCTTTAAATAACCCCGATACCACCCCACTACAAGCGCCTCAGCGATTCCTAAACTCGTAAGTCCTCTGATTCCTTCTCTCTATTTTCTCTTTCCGTAGCATGTGTATTTATCTCTTTGATTTTGTGTCTATGGATTCCCTAATATTTTCGAGAAAATTTTCTGATTTATTTTCGCTTCTAGGGTTCTTTGGCAACCGGTCGGACCATTCCTTCAATCGTCTTCTTTTATTTCTTTTAATTTCTGGATCCAAACAATTTCAATGCGATGTATCTTTCATAAGCTAATTATCAGGGTTCCTGTTCCGTTTCGCTGTTGTTTTCCTGAATCGGACGAAAATATAATTGTCTATTAGTGAGAATTTTTAAGGTATTGAATGATTGTTCAAGTTTGGGTTTTCATTGTTTAAGCTTTCTTTTGTTTTGGATTTTCAAATTGATATTAGCCTTCTGGAGAGGAGAAAAGAAAATTTTGAATTGTGAATTGAAGTTGAGTGAAAATGTGGAGGTATACAGCGAATGCATTTTGAACGCATCTTGTTGAAAAATTATAGGGATTCAGGTTTTCTAGTCGAACCCTCTTTTGGAAATTAGGGTTTCGGTGATTGGAGAAGACGTGGAATGAGGAAGGGTTGATATGTGTATCAATTTGGGCTTAACTTTATGGCACCGACTATCCCGATAGATTACGCAGGGCAGAAGGAATCGAGAAATTTCTCGAAGATCGTGTCGGGTGATGTGATGGGGAAAACTCGAAAAGTGTCAAAGGGTTACTCCACTGGATTTGTGCCGGATTATAGACATGCTGTGGAGACTGTAGCTGAATCCGAAGGTTTTGGGAGGTCAGGTTTGCAGGACTCTTGTGTTTCCAATAGGAAATGCATTAGCTTGAACTCGGAAGCTTATGATAGATCTATTGTGCCAGTTAGGTACCTGTCACTGTCAGAGATGCCTCCCTCGAGCAGGAGGGAATTAGAAATGTTATTGACGAGTGAGCTTGATAAATTGAGAAAGTTTCAAAGAAAGATAGAATCTTTTAGCTTGAATCCAATGGTGCCACCCGCTAATGATATTCAAAGACATCAAAATGGACAGAAGAGACCTGCAATTGTGGAAAGCTTGCCGATTTCTGCTAACAATGGTCCCATGAAGAAGAAATATTCTTCTGGAGAGTATGGGTCCCACACTAAAACTGGGAATTTGGCAGCTAGGAGAATGGAGTCGGTAAAGCAAGGTCAACAACAGTGTACCAATTTTGCTGTGTTGATGAATAAATGTGAGACATTGTTAAAAACTTTGATGTCCCAGAAGAATGCTTGGCTTTTTAACAAGCCAGTTGATGTTGTGGAGCATAATATCCCAGATTACTTTAATGTCATTAAGCATCCAATGGATTTAGGGACGGTCAAAGCTAAATTACTGTCAAATAAGTATTCCAGTCCTATGGAGTTCGCTTCTGATGTGAGACTCACCTTCAAAAATGCAATGACTTTTAACCCACCAGAAAATCTCGTACATGTTTATGCTTTGACATTGAGTAAATTCTTTGAGGTGAGATGGAAATCAATCGAGAAGAAAGTTCCAGTAACAGCAGATGACTCTACAGTTACAAAGTCGTGTGTCATTATGGAACCTGAAAGCGCTTATATGCCTCCCGCTAAGAAACAGAAAACAACTTCTACGGAGACAAAAGTCAAGCATGACAAAGATAAAATGGAAATGAACAACGTTGAGAAACAGAAGCTGGGTGCAGAGTTGGAGGCATTAATTGCAGAATTACCAGACAACATAATTAATTTTTTGAAAGAGAGTACCCTGAGTGGTAGTCAAGTGACTGAGGATGAGATTGAAATAGACATTGATGCCCTTAGTGATGATACCCTGATTACTTTACGGCGTCTATTGGATGAGTATATGCAGGAGAAGAAAAAACAACCTATCATTGAGCAATATGACAATGAGGTACATCTGTGCATACCATTCATATGTCTGCATGTTCTATACTCCATTTGGATAACTATCTGTGCAATCAATTAATATTTTGATGTATATTTATACAGATTCGGAAAGAATCAGGTTCCACAGACTTGCTTCACCACCCTTGCAAAGGTATTTTTCATTTTTGCAGAAGACGTTGCTTTTGGACTCTAATTGCAATCGCAGATTGTTGGATTTACTTGTTGCGTCGCTTGACTGACTTGAATTAAATAACTAGACAATGTTGGAGCTGATGAGGATGTGGATATTGTTGGAAATGGTCCACCACCTGTTTCCAGTTCCCCTTCAATACATATTGACAAGGATGCCTATCAACGGAACAGTAATTGCAGCAGTTCAAGGAGCTCTGGTGGTGAATCAGGCTCCTCATCTAGTGGTATGTGAAATCTAGAATTTGTTCTTTCTCTTGAAAATGAAAATCAGTTCATGTTTTCTATCCTGCGTGCATTTGAATATTTTTCCCAGATACGAATTATTTGTATAGTGCTGTTTATTGCAGTTGCTTAAAACAGTTAATTTTTTGCTTTCTCATTAATATTGAAAATGAAACACATGATTTTGTGGCAATACATTTTCTAGTGGGCTTTAGTATCTACTCAAGATCATACACGTGTGAAATCTAATTTTTCTTATGTAAATACTTTTGTATGTGACCTATATATATATGTTCATATTGTCTTTATACATCATAAATATTGAAAATAAAAGGTTCATCTCAGAGAAATATTACTAGATAATTTAACTATTTTGATGCAAGTTGTATCCAAAGATTGCCAAATTTTTACATGATTGGGAGCTTGTTGATTTTGATGGTGTCTAATTTATGCTATGTTTTCCGAAAAGTCATTGTAAGATTGTACCAGTGGCCCAATGTTTCTGTGTATCGAAGGCATTAAGTTCTTAATTGACAAGCTGTGTTAATTTAATGTTAACTTACCCTAACATGGTTTGCAATCAATACTCGGTTGTCTATGAACCCATATTTTGTTGAAGACTTTAAAGTAGTATAAATTTCTTCTGTGCTTTGATGCGTATCATCATGTGTGTTGTAACTCTCTGTGGTTGTTTTACGTGTATGTGTATACGCATATTGCAGGAATTATGTGCTAATTCTTTGAATTTGTTGCATGTGAATTTTGGAATGTATATTTCAAGTTGTATTTTTTAAGTATTTTAGTTTTGAATCAACAAATAAAGTTCTTTTAACACGATCTCATATTTTATCCAATTCACACTCCGGTTATGTTCGCTCCGATTATCACTACTGTCTTCCTGGTCTCTTTTATTATTTATATCACTTTTTCTCTCTGTTGCTGAGTAAACTATCTACATATATATACATAAAAGCTTCCACTAACAAAAAAAAAAAAAATTCTAACTCCGTTTATGTTCGCTCTGACTATCACTACTATTTCACCTGCTACCTGGTCTCTTTTATTTATTTCTCGTTTGCTCTCTCTTGCTGAGTAAACTATCTACATATATAAACATAAAAGCTTCACTACAAAAAAAAAAAAAAAGAACCAAAATATACGTACTCCATATGTTTTATCCACCTGAATACCAATGGTACAATTTCCTGGCCAATTTTTGGTATCATATTCATGTTATATATTATTTAATTTTTAATGCTCTAAATACAATGGAAAGTGCAGAAATGTTTCATAACATTATGAACATAGGATTTTTTCACTTCAAATCCAATTTTAACTTGTACTCAAGCAACTTGTTCCTTTTTCTTACTATCATTTATTTGAAACTCCTTTTGTTTTTATAAAGAAATTTAAGATCTATAATTTGGGTTTTTATTGGTGATTTGGAGTTTTTCTTATTGAATTTGGATAAAAAAAAATCGATTATGTGTTTTTAATTTTCAAAAAGTATAAGCATTAAATGTGTTATAGATAAGAAAGTATACTTGATATTTATAACAAACTTAATAAGTAGTAATATTTCATTATGAAAGTATATTTTTCTTTTTCAGATTCAGATTCTGGAAGTTCTTCAGCAAGTGAGCAACTGGATGGTGCCAATAGCTCAGTTCCTGTAGAAGTGAGTGTATGCCTGTCCAGATGACTATTACTTCTCAGTTTTTTTAAATGTTTGTTTATTTTACTGTTATTTTTATTTTTATTTGAGTTTTAATAGTATTCCTCTGTCCAAGCTATTCCAGGAAACTGCAGATATTCTAGAGCCAAAAGAAAGTTACGGTGATCCAAGCGTTCAAGGTCTGGTTCTTTGGGTCTTGCAATCATGTATGGTTGCTCTTTAGATTCCGAGGTTGTAATAGTATTTGGGGTATATGTAGGTGTCTTGATTGGGAATACACAGCAAGATTCAGTGTCGAACTCTTTGTCTGTTGAGCCTAATTGCCTTCAAGATGGTAAGCAGTGATAACTAATGAAGAAATTGCCAGCTATTAAATCTGCAGCATAATCTCACCAACAAGCTGTAACATTTTAGGGGAGAATACTCCAACAGAGAGGCAAGTCTCCCCTGAAAAGCTGTACCGTGCAGCTTTATTGAGAAGCCGATTTGCTGATATCATAATCAAAGCTCAAGAGACCACTGAGAAGGTATGCAATGCTGAATTATAAGTTAAATTTCATCCTACTTGGATGCTTTTCTTCTGGTACTATCTTGACATGATAACTTGTAGGGCGAAAGACCAGATACTGAGAAGCTTAAGCTAGAAAGAGAGGAGGTTGAGAGGCGAAGAAGAGAAGGTTTTAGTTCACTAGATTTATTATAACTGTGGCTAATTTGGTTTACTTGCAAGCATGAAAATGTTGCCTTGAACCATTAAATCCTCCCGGCAATGCAAATGATGGTCCAAACTTTTTATTTTTACAGAGAAAGCTCGATTGCAAGCAGAGGCCAAAGCTGCAGAAGAGGCCAGAAGAAGGGCTGAAGCAGAAGCTGCTGAAGAAGCCAAACGAAAAAGAGAACTTGAAAGGGAAGCTGCACGTGAAGCTCTGCAGAAGGTAAAAATTTGTGATTGGATTATTAGTTTATTACAGGACTTACTCCTGAGGTTGGTCTAATTACAAATTAACCCAATGGAAATTTTCTTAAAATACAACATAGATGTTATTGAAAACTCCTTGAGATTCGTAATTTTCTTAACTCCATCATCTATTGGTAAAATTTGTTAGGAAACAAACTGTGGGATTTTTATGATAATTGGTTAGATACTATATGATTTTCTTCAATGTTATTGTCTTTCGGATGAAAAATACATTACAATACTTACTCGTCACTATGCCGTATGTTTTCTGCAGATGGAGAAGACTGTTGAGATAAATGAAAATAGTCACTTCATGGAAGATCTAGAGATGTTTACATCTGTTCCAGATGAGCAATTGCAGAGCTTTGTAGACGAGGCAAGCCCAGAGAATTCTCAAAATTGTCTGGGTAGTTTCAAATTTCGGGCCAATAGCAATCCATTAGAGCAACTAGGTTTGTATATGAAGAATGATGATGAAGAGGAGGAAGACGTTGAACCTAAAAGTGCTCCGCATGATTCAAATGCTACTGAAGAAGGAGATGCTACAGAAGAAGGAGAAATCGATTGATGAATTTATTTTCATTTTGATTGAGAACTTATTTGATAGTGACCTGAAGCATCCATATTAGGATCTTTCGGGATACAAGCCCACCTTGTTGGAAAATCATTGGCGGTGTACCTCGGGCTTATGCGGATCTAAGATCAGGATCTTGGGTTTAAAGCCTGGTTAGCAATTGTGTGGTATGAGGTTCTACAAGAGTTGTTGCCTAGTCACGTTTTCTGTTAGTTTTGAAATGTTGATTTTGGTCTCAAATTCAGATGAAAAAAAAAATTTCTTGCTGTTTATGCATGAGATTGTGTGGGTTTGAACCTTGAGGTTCCGTGAGATGCTAATGTACTGGTGTTCTCTTGTAGAGGAAAAAAGAAAATGGGAGATTGGAGGTGGAGTTGGAAGTGATATGTAGATGGTAGACCACTTTTTAGGAAACAGTTTGTTGGTGGAATGTCACAACTCACCCATCCAGTATCAATTTATTAAGTTTTATTGCATGTATATATACCCCTTCTAGATGTGCAGTCATTTTCTTGTCTTGCTGCTGTGATAATTAAGTATTTAAAAGTAAATGGAAAGAAAAGAGAATAGATATAGATTGTTGACAGTCGGATCTAACATCTACCTAAGTACAAATCACAAATTCTTCTTTTCTCCAATCTTTCTCCATTTCAACTCGTCCATGGAATGAATTATGCAGCTAATCTGCAATTTTCATCCTATTCGCTGCCTTTCTTACCAATTACCATAGAAGCAAAATGAAAGAAACACCTCCCAACAACCCCAAATTGAACTCCACCTAATCTCTTGTACTCCATCTATACTATTTTGATATTTTGGTCGTCTATTATAAAAGTAATCATTTTTTATTTTTAGTAAAAAAAACATGACCCACCATTCCCAGCTAACGCAGCCACCCACTTTATACTTCTTAATCCACGTGAAGGAAAGTGCAGATAGAGACATGGTTGTTGTTGTAAACACACGCACCCAGACAACTCAACCTAGCAGCTAGCTAAGCCTTGAGTAGCCATGAGTAGCTATCAAACTTGAAAGTACAATAAATAATACTTGTATGAATAAAAGAATAATTAGTGTCCAGTTATATCATTCATGTGATCAAAATGAATGATAAACCAAACACTAATTATCACGTATAAGAAACCCAAGATTTTGATAATCACACCAAGCTACCGACATATCTTTAGCCTGATTATTTCTACTATTTTGCTCTTTCTGAGTTTCTAACTCACTTCTAAAGCCAATTCTGATTGATTTCCATCTGCCAAAAGATAAATGAACTAAATATAGTTACAAAAATAATCATTTTAATTTATCTTAAATTTGAATTAGAATAAGTTAAGCAATAAGTTATACATAGCTTGGGAATTTAGTAAAGTATGCCAGTGCAAAGCAATAGGCCACCAGAATTGATTCGATTCCGTTCTCTATACATTTCAAACAATACTTCCTCTTCATTCCCAACTTTAAGGTACTCCTCCATGTCAAAACACGACATGCGGTCTTTGACAGATTGTGCAAAAGATGAACTTACCTCTTCTCTTCTGTTCAATGGAGAAGTATGAAAAAACCCAGGGCTCCAACTGTCCTGACTGCTGATTGAATAACTACTTGGGCCGTGCAAAGGGCTCAAGACCTGAAAAAAAACATTTCTGATTTCATTAAATTATTCTATAATTGCTAGAAATATTACACGAGAGGAAGAGAAGGATTATCTTCCAAAATTGTCAGTGTGTAGAACGTTCAAGTAACAATAAAGGCATATTGTAACACAAATAGGTTACATACAAATAACAATTTTACCATTCAGCATATACCTGCCTGAGTTGACTAAAATAGTTAAGTTTTATATTTGCATAAAATTGATGATCAGAACATAGCATTTATGGGACTTTGAAGTTAACCTTTTCCAAATTCCTGTGTAACGCCACTGGAGGCGCAGGAGTCAGTGTCTCGTACTTTCCCGACAGAGAGCCATCATGACTAGTCTCCCACTGCAACCAGGGCAAAACAACGCCATCCATTTCATTGGGGAGAGAGGTAGATACTGCTGGAGTCTTGCAAGTTTCAGCCTCTCTAGCAGCAGATTCACTTCTAGCCTTCATTGTCCCTCCTAGAGTTGAACTTCCATCGCTTCTTTCCCCATCAAATGATGATATATCTGTATCTTCAATATTACAAATGAAGTCCTCAAAATACTTCTCCGCATCCTCGATCAGTAAATCTGACATCCTACTTCTGTCGCTGCTCCTCTACAGAACACCAAAAAGGACGACATCAAAAAATTCAGGCCAATGTGATAATCTAGCTTCAACTTCAATTGTAAATAACTTGGTTAACATTTGTGAAAATTAAACACCTTTCTAGCTCGTGATGGCTTATCGGCTACTCCAGAAGATTTTGAATTAGGAAGTTTTTTGTAAATCTGAGAAACATCTAGGTCATGTTGCTCCTCAAGCAATAATTCAGTAAGAAGATCTTGTTTCCGCTTCTCCAACTGCAACACAAGGTTTTATAGTCTCAGAAGATTGAGGGGATCAATCCACAAAGTCTCAAATAGTGTATGATATGTACATTTCTTATGAAATTAAAGGAGCCGGATTCATAGAGTTCCACGAAATTAAATTTATCCCAGATACAATTCCAACAGCTCTCTTAAAACTTACTTGCCTGTGGCCCTGTAGGCCAAAAAAAAGTGGACATTCTGTTGGGTTTCATGACATTCATTCAATATTTAAAATGAAGTTTTAATAAAGAAAATTGATTTTACAAATTTTGTACTGACAGTTTGCTTTGAAATGGCATTCCATTTATCAATAAATCAACCAAGTGCTTTTCATTTCTTAGATCACCAATCGGATCCCTACTAAAAATAATGCCAGAAGAACAGTTCTTGTTACTTAGCTTGCTTACAATGAGTATTATCTGTTATTTGAGAAGTGGGTACAGATTAAAAAAAAAAAAAAATACATATATATATATATATATATATATAATAATAAATTACCCCCATTTGACCAAAGAACTAGCAGTTAAAATAAACTTTATGAGAGAAGTTCCACTCATGCATATCTTATTTTGTATTATGTGAACTTTGGGTCATATTGGTTTATTGCCCTTTTTGTGATTAAAAACCAAAAGCCATTTGAAGTTTACATCACGCATCTATGCTTGGTAGGTATGCCCTGGCATTACAGTTTAACGACAGACGCAATTCAAGGCATACTTACCAATTCACTTTTGTCAGACTAAATATTAACAATATATCAATTATACTCCCTCCATCCCATAATAAACTTCATACTTTCCGTTTCGTCAGCCCCACGATAAATTTCACCACCAAAAAATGAGAACATCACATCAATCGTATAACCTCAATATACATCTTAATTTCAAAATCACCACTCTCACATGACACACACAACATACTTTATAATATAATTTATTCATTACCTAAAAATTCAGTCATTATTCCTCAATAAATAAAATTACTCAAAAAACTTTTCTTAAACTCCGTGACTACAGTAACTGCGCAGATTATTCCGAGACAGAGGGAGTACTAATCAAACCACTAGATTTGAATTGTGGCACCAACTGCCAAGATCCAACTTCACCCAAACAAAAATCAAAGTACACCATCCTGTTTATTCTTATAAACCTACATATTGGGATTGTGATGTTGATATACTAGTCAACCTTCTAGATAAGAAGAGATCATGCTCATACGAAGCTTATGCTTAGGGATAGCTTTAACTCTAATAAGGAACAATAGAAACCCCATTTTCTGAGAGGGAACTAACTAGAAGAGAAGATTTGCAAGCAAAAATGCAGAACAAATACCTGTTCCAGTTTATGTGCATATGTTCCTCTGATTCTAGATAAATCCTGACGAGCCGTGGAATTTTCTGATAGCAGGGAATCACCACTAGCTAAAGCTCTTGGACCCCTACCCATTGCCTGAACAAAATCAAATAGTTCAACAGATAAATAAACCACGCTTACTGCCACATTAAAGAACACAAAAAAATGTTGGGCACAATGATTATAAGGAACAACTTGATTTAGTTCAGTTCGGATTTCTTCAACAGCATATCTGAGTTCTTTCCGCATTGCTGCATATAATCCTCCATTTGCAGTATCCTCAGAAGGGTGCTCTGCCTGAAAATTAACAACAAACATGCAGGAGAACGACGAGGGTTAGGAAGCTTGCTCAGATTGGATTCTCAACCCAAAAAACAAAAAGAGCAAAATTATAAAACAAGAACCAAGTTGAAGAATTTTTTTTTTAACCTTCTTCTGATCATGAACTGCCCGGATTATCTTCTCAAATCCGTTTTTCCCAAAATGAGTATCCTTCGATTCATCATCAGTTAATGCAGAAGAGTGGCTCTGAGAGGTTTGTATATAAAATTTAAGTTATTGTGCGGTTTATTTAGAATTGATTGTAGTGACTATCAGCTTGTCAGATTAAAAAGAAAATGCCAAGTGTCATTAAGATTATTTGATATATGAAGAAAAATAACACTGTAGAATAGATACTCAAATCTTACAGAATAGCCATCATTTACAAGAGAAAGGTCTTTGTGGCTTCGAGATCTTCCCAGCCGTCGATTGCTTGAAGCTGTTGCCATTGGTGCCACTCTGATCTGGCCATTTCCACTACTGGGAGCCTTCAAAGTAGCTCGATTCCTTGAGTTCCGAGAATAATCTGCCTCACTCTGTAATTAAAAAACATAAGGTGACAATTAAAGTTTGTTGTTCATAAAACATTACATGTGTAATTCACTAATTCTTACTGTTACATATCCTATACAATCTATTCCACATTTCTCATAGCTTCAATTTCCAAGAAGCTCATTTTACAAATGAATACAGTTTGAACATTATAAAGCTCTTTTGTCAGTAACTCGTTTAGTTTTCTTTTAGCATGTTAATGAAAAAGTAGATAAGAGTTTGTTAAGAGCTTGATTAATATGGAGTATAAATTAAAACTATTAGTATATTAAATAATTAAATACTCCTCTTTACGTTAATATTCGAATACGATATTCCCTCCATCCTATAAATACGTGCACACAAGTTGTTCCACGTAGTTTAAGAAAAATAACTTTTTAGTGTGATGATGTTAAGAGAGATAAGGGGTATTTTGGGTAATTTAATGAGATAAAGAGTATGAGGTTGATGACTTTGACCAAATCAAGCGTAAAATGTTATTTGTGTTATTATAAGGGCATTTACATTGTGAGTTATTTCCATTTTGAGAGTGTGCAAATTATTTAGAGATGGACCAAAAAGGAAAGTGCGCATGTATAAAGGGATGGAGGGAGTATGAAATTTTTTTTAAGTGATTATTTAAAATATTTGTATATTTTTCTCCAACATTAATTATTATTTTGATTGGTTAGTTTGCATGTTGAATGTTCATGAATAAAATGTTCATTTTTTGTACACAATGAAAATTATATATTTGTTCGTGTTCATGGACACTGTTTCTACCACTGGAGCTCAAACCCAGTTCAAAATTTCTTAACTAGTTCGAGCTCGACTATAGCTCAACAAACGTAGTTATGATCGTGATGAATCAGCAACTTATTTATTTCCGCACTTATTTTTATTATTATCTTAATTGCTTTAGTTTTTTTCTAGTTCAGTAATTATTATTGGATTTTGGCTGTTTGGCTTGGACAGGAGTTGCTCCTGATTGTCTTGTAGATTATCATGATCTTATGTATTTTACTTCCTTAAACTCCATCATAATGTGACTCAAATAGAGAACACTAGACTCATCTTTGTTTCTGTTATGGCCCTAGACAGAACCTCAATTACTAGGCCTTTCTCTTTTTGCTATGCAGCGTCAGTTTTTGACAATGCTAATTGCAAGACCAAGTGATGAGCAAACTTGGGCTTAAGATGCGTAGTCCCTGAACCAGCACATTCAGATTCACACATAATATATGCAGAGAAAAGAAATGAAAATATACATAGAAGAAATGTTAATTGATTAAATATTTAACCACATAATTATCTGTGTTTAAATCAATACGACTAAGCTAAACTATATTTAGCTTGAAGTCTTGAACATATGAATCCCGAGGAATATACTATAACATTAGACAAAGTATACAATATTCCATACGCTAATACAGTTCAACAATGATAAGAATCCAAATTCCATATTAACTTTTTACAGTGATTAAATTTTTAAAACAAACATGTTAAACCAAATAAAATTATCAAAAAGAGCAACACTTGTATGAGACCGTATCACAGTGAGAACATTTTACTTTTTCTTAATTAGTTATCACGTTTGAATAAATAAGTTATCACTTTTCATTAAATAGTTCACTTGATCGCTCACTTTTTATTAAAATGCTATCACTTCTTAACTGTCTCACACAAGGTTTTGCCTTTAAAAAAAAAAGCAAGAAACAACATCAATGTTGTTGGACTGCAAATGCAAACTTGGTTAATGCTAATATAAACAAATGAGCTCAAGAAGTGAGTTGGACAAAAGTCAATAAACTATCTAGAAAGTATTTACTTATATAGTGAAATCCGAAGGTTGATTAGATTAGAATTTCTTAATCTATGGTAAAAATGTTAAAAGCTCCAAGGTGAACTTATCAAAATACCCAGAGAACAGTTTAAGACCTTTTACCTCTGTGAATTCCTCAGGTAGAACAGAAGGGGAAAAAACAGCCAGAATATTAAATAGACCCCATTGATATTCGAACACTTCTTTCATTAGTATCTATCTATCTATCTATCTAAATCCTCTAAATGACCAATAAACAATTAGATTGATGAAAAACTCTACATGTAAAAATTCTTTAATTTTTCACTGCAATAAGGTATCACTTAAGCGCTCAAAGTTTAGATGATCTCATGTACGTCTCTCAATGTCTCTAATGCTTATGAAACACAATTTTCGAATTTACAGTCAAACAACAATGAAAATGTCAATTATTCTGATTTTGTGGATGCTGAACCTGCTAACATAACCGGGTGCAAAGTATAAACACAAGCGTCCTATACACTCATGTGTGCATACCAATCAACCATAGATATTTCATCAAATAGAGTTAAAGTTAACCAAGTAACATTTTTTTCTTTAATATGCAACTCAAGAGAAATAAAGAGAAAGCAAACCCACCTCAGAATCGCTAATCTCATACCTCGCCACGGATAGAGACCTCCGCCGCCGCGAAGCAGTATCAGAGGACACTGTATTCTTAGCACCTACAATGGAGCCACTAGGAACTGCGTCCCCACGTCGACTAACCACCGATAAAGATCTCCGCCGCGGCGAATTCACATCAGAAGAGACGGCATTTTTGGTCCTCAAGACCGAGCTGTTGGAATCAGCATCCCCACGTGGCCTCGACACCGACCGTCCCCTTCTCCTCGACGACGCCGTATCACTCGCCCAACGCCCAATCTCCCCACGCCGAGTAGCCGAACGCCCCTCCCTCTCATTCCTCTCCACCACGCCACCGTCGCTCTCATTCTTCGAAGAAGAAGAGAATAACTCGAGGGCTAGATCATCCAAGCTGATTCCCGAAAACTGGGAGCTGGATCCCCTCGTTGTGTTCACGAACTTCCCCCTCGGCGCATTTTTGTTGTAGTCCATCTCAGCCTCCGGGTCAGCGGCAATGGGCCGGGAAAATCGGCTGAGACTTCGGGAGCGGCGAAGAGAGCGAGTGCCGGAATCCTCTGAGCTGGAGCCTCCGATTGAAGCCCGTTTGGTCGTCGATTTGAACGCCGATGTCGCCATGAATTTGAATTTGATAGATTAAATTCTTAGAAGCATCGAGTACCGTGAGCGAGAACCATCACATGAACAGTGAATTCAAATTTGGTGAGAGGTAGAACATTGTTATCTACACAGGTACGACATGGTTTTATGATGAGAGAGAGAGAGAGTAAATGCGAAGACTAAGGATTTGGCGGATTGATCGAAAATTGAAGAGAATTTTGAAATTGAAAAAAATGGTGTACCCCATCATTAGGGGCCCCCACCGCCCCTGCCCTGGGGATTGGTGGAGGAGGTAAATCGCAGGATGTGCCTAAAATGGCTTATAGGGAGGGCTCACTGTTAAACTTGTGCTTGCAAGGGGCCAAATCCATGCCAAAAGCAGGATTCGAACCCCCACCCTACAGCAACCAAGCTCAGCTGGAAGGCTTTTCCACCCTCCCCTCTACCACTTGAGCTATGCCCTGGGGGCGAATTTTGAAATTGAAAGGTAAGTGAGAGACGGGGGGTGGCGTTGTGGAGTCAAGAGTGGGGTGGAATACCTGTAGGGCTCCTTCGAAATTTCTCTTTGTTCCCTCATTATATTTCACGGGTTGAGTATAAAAACAAATACTACTATGTAAGGTAACTACTTATTTTTTATGTGGATTAAGGAATATTATTATTATATATATAAAGTAGGTAGTTGTATTAGTAGTGAGTGGTTGGTATGTGTGGGGCCCTTCGCTAAAAAGGAAAAATGGATGCGTTAATAATGGACGACCAAAATGGCAAGATGGATACTTTATCAGCAGATAGAAAGAAGTACTCCCTCCGTCCCACATTTATCTTTACACTTTCCGTTTTCGTCCGTCCCACATTTATCTTCATACCCCAAAAAATGAAATTTCACACTAACCAACAACCTCAAAAGTTACCTTAATTTCAAAAATATCACTCTCACCTAACACACATAACATACTTTACAATTTATTTATTACTTAAAAATACCACAATACACTTCAAAAGTCAATAAAGTTGGTCAAAAAGTAACTTTTCTTAAACTCCGTGTCCACAGTAAGTGCGAAGACAAATATGGGACGGAGAGAGTATTTTTTTTTCAAAAGTTCAGTAATTAATAGGTACAAAATATATTTAAGTATTAATAAACTTCATTTCAAGAAAATTATTGATAAATACAAAATTATAGTTTTACTCGTAACATTAGTATGTATTATTAAGAGAAACACAAAAATACGCAATTAAATATTTATACTAATGTACATCGCTGTGTATTTTTAGAGAGAAACAAAAATTCCCTTAATCGCGTAATTTTTCTCTTTCAAGAATATACATTGATGATATAAATATTTAATTGTAATTTAATCGGATATTTTTGTTTATGTATAAGGATAATGTTGGATCTCTCAAGAATGAACATTGATGTACATTAATATAAATATTTAATTACAATTTAATAGGGTATTTTTGTTTATGTATAAGGATAATGTTGGAAAGAAAAAATAAACGTTATGTATTCATCAATAATTATATTGTATAAATGTATTTATGGAGTAGTAATTAGGCTATATAAATAGCCCTTCTAACTATATTTTTAGACCCATTTCATATAGTATTCGTCCCGACTTAACAATAGCTACCCAATATTTACGGGATCCTTTTTCAGAATCCATACGTGATTCAGCGGGTCTTATTGTAACTTGTTTGTTTGGAAATATACAGACCCATATTTTTCCACTGCGGCATTTTGTGTCATTGCTCGTCGACCTGCTTTGATTCGTGAACCAGGTTCAAGTGCTTGAAGAGCATATTTACCGAAACAAATATGATTACCTCAATAAGATATTCCCTTCATTCACCCTCTATGTTGTTTACGAAATCTTGTTCTTTAGGGGTTATAGTTGATGGTTTTTTCGAAATCCCATCTCTAGTATAGAACTGGACGTGAGATTTTCTTCTCATCCAGCTCCTTGCGAATAACAGGATTCAAAATGGAATTTGAATTAATTGAAATAGATAGATATTAGAACATCTTTATAAAAAAATTAGGAAAAAAATTGATTTTTTTTCTAAAGTCCTACTAAATCTTTTATTTTCTTTTGTCTTTTATCCAAGTTTACCAATTTAAATTAAAAAAAAAAAAGTTATCGCGGGCGAATATTTACTCTTGCAATCTCTATTTCAGCCCTAGGATTTGTTCATCATTTCTCTGAATAGATGAATTTATTTCCGGTTCATTTCACCATCCCGACTAGTGAATCATTAAGGTCCATTTGTTTAATAAAATATTTTGCATTCATAGGTTCCTTTGTCCCCACCACTTCGTACTAAATGGTTAGGTCATAATTCTAAAACGAAGCTTCTAATCCAATTTATTCTTTATTCAACCTTCTTAGTCTTAATTGGCTCGAAGATCTTGAGTTTTTTCTTCTATAATATAGAAAAACATATACATATCAGTAATAATCTATTTTTTAAATGTACAGATAAGATAGAGACTAAATATATTAGTTAAATTTAATAAAAAATGTATGTAAAGTTGTTGGGGGATTTATGAAAAAGTGGATATTATTTTGGAATATATTAAAAAAGTAGCTATTATTATAAGGGCAAGTCTTCTGTGAGATTTTTTTATACGAGATTATTTTACACTTTTTAAATTAGTTATCACTTTCGCTATAAAATATTATATCATTTTTCATTTATACTATAAATTGTTCATGAAATAGCATTATCACTTTTCATTAATTGAATACCACTTTTTGTTACAGAAGTTATCACTTTTGTCCGTCTCACGTAAGTCCTTGCGTGAGACAGTTTTACACAAGTTTTTGCCTTATTATAATGTACCACTTTTTGTAAAAATAAAATATGATATACTTCGTAGGACGAATAAAAAAGAAAAGTGACATACTTCGGGGGAGCGGAGAGTATTTCTCGTTTTTAAGGAATAGTAATTTTTAGTATACATTTTAATTTGAAAATTTTATAAATTACCCATATATTTATATTAAATATTTTCACCAACAACAAATAATTTATCTATTAAATATAGATCGAACCCCCACCCATTAATACTGCTGCAAGAAAACAACAAGATTACGACAATGTAATGCCGCCAAAACTGGTTGCAGCACCCATTGGAGGCGGCAGTGACGTCGACTGTGGTGATGGAGTGGTCCCGTTGGAGGGCGGAGAATGGGTGGCGGCGGCGGCGACCTACGGCGGTGAGAGAGGCGGTGGTGGGGCTATTCCTGTCAGAAGCACCAGCTGGAGGCGACGAGATAGAGCTGTTAGAACGAGCCGATGGGACGGGCCTGCCCAAAACCCATTTCAACCTGCCATTTGGCAAGCTTAGGCGGGTTGCGGGCTAGAAATAAGAGGCCCAAACCATCTAAAAGCGGATTGCGAGTTATGACGGGCCAACCCGTCTTTTTTTTATAAAGTAGAAATGATATTATTAAAATTATAATTACAATATTACATTAAGATTAAATACCAATAGAAACTTTTATAAAATAATACAATGTCAACATGACTAGGGATAGCAACGGGTGAGTACCCGTACCCGTATCCGATTAAGAAATAACTATCTGTATCCGTACCCATACCGTTTAAAATTTTATTATGATACCTATACCCGTCCCATACCCGTATATCAATATCCACGAGTATCTGTACCCATTTAATATTAATTTATTTTATATATATTTATATTTTTTTAATTTTTAAAATAAATATAATAATAAAAGGGATTATTATTGATAAGTACACGTATATATAGTGTGATAGGTGGTCCACACCTATGTCACCACACAGCTTAAAAGATAAGGCCGCGCTCTCTTACTGAGTTAGAGGTCACCTCCGTGCCTGCGTGCGTAGAGTCCCTCCGCGTCTGCGCACCTCCGCACCTGCGTGCCTGCTTCCGCAGGGTCCCTCCGCGCCTGCGTGCGTAGAATCCCTCCGCGCTTGCGCACCTTCATACCTACGTGCCTCTATACGCAGGGTTCCTCCGCGTCTGCATGCGTGCGAGCGTAGAGTTCCTCCGAGCCTTTATGCATCCGATCGAGGTCCCTCCGAGCCGACCGAGGTTCCTCAGAGCCGGCTGACCGAGATCCCTCCGAGCCCGTACGCCTCTACACCTACGCACCTCTATACGCAGGGTTCCTCCACGCCTGCGTGCGTGTGAGTGTAGTCCCTCCGTGCGTGTATGCGTAGAGTCCCCATCCGCGTCTCCGATCAAGGTCCCTCTAAGCTGGCCGACCGAGGTCCATCCGAGTCTGCGCGCATCCATACATAGGGTTCCTCTGCACCTCCATGCGTGTGTGTGTAGAGTTACTTCGAGCCTTCGCGCCTCTAACCAAGGTTCCTCCGTGCTGACCAACTGAACTTTAAGCCAATTTCAGTATAATTGCGCAAGGTAAGCGTACCTTATCGTGTAGTTATTGACCCAGTTTAAATATCGATCAAAGAGAGAGTTCAATCCGAGGTGTATCCGGATTCGTTTTTAACCATGCTTTATAGGAGTGATCGGGTTTGTGAATTGTAGAACGAAAAGACAAATTATCTACTCAAGTAGCAAGTAAACTAAATAACACTAAATGAGATTGATGCAAGAGACAAATAACCAAGAATGAAGTGAAAGGTGAATATTCTAAAGAGGAGCAAGGCTAACCACATTCAAGATTAAGGGTATTAAATAGACTTGTTAGATTAAAATGACAATTATCAATGATAAATGGATTAGAAGCAATCACAAAGGTTCCCCTAATCCCTATGGCCAAGGTAATTAGGATCTAAACTCATTACAAGTTTTTAAGCACAAAAGATTGTCACTTACTCTCAATTCCCTCAAGGGTACTATGATTATAAGATTGGTTCTTCTCACTCAATTAATAACCTGCTTAGATCCATTAACTAAGTGTCCTCACATGAATGTTCTAAGTATATAAAGATGCTACCACATACTTCATATACTAACATACACTATCCATACTATAACATGATTCAATCAAAACCCTAGTTACAATATCGGAATGGTCATCCTAACATCATAAATAGTGATTTCAATCACACACATCATAATACAAATAAAGTGAATCATAAATCATGTAGGAAATTCCATATATCATATCAAAATACCATTAAAATCTAACAAATCCAAAAAGCCCTAATCCATCTTGTGGCTAGCCTCACTAGAGGTCTAGCCAACAATAAACATTATGAAAACATCCATAAAATGCTTACATACATCCATTGTTTCAAAACAAGTCAAAAATATTACAAATAAAAAGTAAAATATCTTCCCTTCTTGAGGTAGGTTTGATATCTTCCTTCACTTGTAAGATTCAAATCTCAATCCTCTATCCTCAATAGCTTGGTGATGAAAGAGTGAAGAAAATGGAGTTGATGGATGGTGAGATAGTAGATGGATGATGATGAAGGTGTAAAATGTAGAGAATAGTGTGTGTGGTGTGTTCTTGGAACCTCCCCTTGCCAAATCTGCCTCCAAAAGTTGATGTTGGGGGTATTTATACCCCCAATACACCTGGAAATCGCATGAAGGTGAAAAAATGACTTTTGGCCAAAGTGCAAGAAAACACGGGCGTGTTTTCCTGCACTTGACCGTGTTTTCTGCAAAATTCCAGCGTTCTGCATATTTTTGCACTTGCAAGAAAACACGGGCACTACATAAAAACACGGGCGTGTTTTTATGTATTTTGGCCAATTTTCTATTTTCTTCAACTTTCTCCTTTCTTCATGCTTTTTATCACCGTTTATCTTCACAATCACCTATTCAAAGACATAAGAATTATCATCATCAATTTTCCAAAAATACTATATACAAAAGATGCAAAAATTACGGAATAAGGTAACAAAAGACACATAAAAACGACACAAAATCTAGGTGAATTAGACGACAATCAACCCCCCAAACTTAAAGTGTTGCTCGTCCCCGAGCAACGAAAATAAATGAACAAAGGAGTAACATTCACCTAGACTCACAAAACAAAACAACATGAGCTCCAACATATCCACAAGCAATTAGAGATCGCGAATCATGTTAGGAAACCTTACTAAACTAGAAATTAACACATGTGGAACTTAAAATGCTCAAGATGAAGAGGAAGCCACACAATTATATCCCTCAACCATAAGCCTCACGGATGTGTATAACACTCACTCTTGTGATATAAAGGGGTGATACCTCATTTAATTGATCATAGTCGAATCATCATAGGTTTGCAAGTGAACTCATGCTTGTTTGCCATTTTTAATGTCACACAAAGATAAAAAAGGACTTGTAATCAGGATGTAATGATGACTCTTTGGTAGGATAGGTAAATATGGATAAAAGTGACTTTAATGCGTATTATGATCATAGAGAAGGCCTTCATGTGTTTTCTTCTTTCAATCTCCATTTTCTCTTTATTGCACTTTTTATCTTATCCATGTGTACCTCAAAACTTACGATCTCTTGCTGAATTCTTATGAGAGCTTGATCATCAATGATGCATTTTTCTTAGAATCTCGCTCTTTCTTTTGTTTTCAACTTTACATCCTTTTTCTTTTTCTTTCCCATTCATTCTCACTTACTAGCGCTTACTTTTGTTTTGCTTTCCTTCCTTTTTATTTCTTATACTCAACCTTTTGTTAACCTTCTTCTATAATCTCCACGCATCATAGGTTTTATGTATAGGCTCAAGTAGGATTATTAGGCTTGTAATGTGCTCATCAATAAAATAGGCTTTAAGGCTCAAATTTTGGCTAACAAGGGATAAATGTTCAAGGTAGGAAATTCATTTGGCTAGTGACTTGTTAAATCAAACATGGCCTAGAATCATTTCTCAGTGCTTCATCAAAAGGCGTACTTGCGGAGTTCACGAGCAAATTCTAATTCATCTTCTAATGATCAATCCTCTCATCAATGGAATCTAAACCGTATGAAATGCATGGTTTGAGGCTCAAATCTCACTAGGCTTTTGCTTATGGCCATAGAATATTATTGAGTTTTATCCATCTTTATCTTGCGCAATTTAAGAACCTATATCTCAATTTCCTAGAGTAAAATGTCCTAACAAAATTTTAAATCACCATTGCAAACAAATATATCAAAGCTCAAGGGAGAACGACATAAAATAAAATAAAAGAGCCAAATAAAATCTACCCTCCCCGACGATCAAACACATACAAAGAACAACAACACATCAACAAAAAGCAAATACAAAGATTAAACATTCATAGCAAAGTTCAAATATCCCAAATCATCAAACATAAGCATCAAGTCTAACAACTATGAATGTAACAATCTAACAATAAAACCAAACAATCAAACAAGAGAGTACTAAGTCAAGTGCAACATCACAATCAAAGTTCATTAAAAGATAAAATAAAAGTAGAGAAGAGTAGAAAGCTCCAATCATGGAGAAGGTGGGTTGCTTGGATCTTCCGAGGGATATGGAGGGTAGTGTGGCGGAAACTGTGGTTCTTGAGGCGGTTGGAATGGAGTCCATGGTTGGAAAACTTGAGGGTCAGAAGGATTGTGTAGATTGTAAAAGTATGTCATCATCCTCTCAACATTCTCCTGACTCCTCCCAATATTGTTGACCGTGTGCTCCACCCGATCTCCACGCTCTCTAGAGTATCTAGCTTCTCTCACAAGCCATTGTTGATCTCGTTGTATTTCAGCCACTGTTCCTCTCAATTCACCCCACTCTTCTCTAGTAATTCCTCCTCCTCCTGCTCCAGTGCTAGGTCCTGCTCCTTCATCACCTTCCTCAAACTCAGGCTCCCGAGTCATCTCATCTCTAGGAACTTCCCTGTGCATCAACTCAATCTGATGACTAGCCTTGAACTCATTCACTTTAGCTGTATGGCTTTTGCTAAGTAGAGTGATGTTCTTCTTTTGCCTAGTTGGATATATCTTTGTCAATTCTACATTTGGTACAGGAAAGATCTCTTTTTGACGGAGTACAAATACCCAATCTTTCCCAATTTCTTCCAAAATTCTCATTTTCTTCATTTCTTCCAGCCCAAGATTGGGCCCATCCAAGGGTATCAATCCAGAAAGGTCTTTTCTAATCCCTCGAGCAAGCAATGTAATCAAACCTCCCTCCGCAATCACTTAAGGGTTCTTTCTCTTAGCATTCCTAAAAACATTCGGGATCCAGTATCCCGCAGCATTGAACACTTTACCCTCGAGGAAGCATTTGATCACATACAACTCGCGTGCCCCAATGGTTGCCTTTGCTTTAGCGAAAATGGTATTCGACAATATCTTTTCGAGATAGCGGAGGGCTGGATTTCTTATACTTGAAGCTTTGGATGATGAGGAATTGTACTTCAGTTGCTTACCTTTCTCCTCTCGAAGAGTCAACATTCCCCAAAAATCTTGTCTTTTCCAATTCCCTTTATCCTGAAAATCTTTGACATTTTGAAGGAATGGGCATCCCAATAATTCGTTCACAACGTGAGTCTCCATCTTTAGTTTCTCGTTCATCATTTGAAAAGTGATCTCTTGTGGAAAAGACGTCCTTGGGAAATTTTTTACTGTGAGTGAACACATGAACTCCAATGTTAGTCCCACATAGGTTTCGGACCTATTTCCTAATAACTCACTCATTCCAACTCTCTCAAACATCCCCTCAATGTCTCGAGTAATTCTCAACACTTCCATTGCCTCTGGATCAGTATACCTCGTTTTAATGACTTTGGGGGCCAACTTGTTCCATTTCAAGCACATATCCCACCATTCCTCTCCAAAATCTACCCCAAAGTTATCCGGATGCAATCTTAGAATCCTTAATTGATGATTAATTTCTCTAAACCTTTCATTTGTTAATACTTCTTCAACATTGTCCAACTGCTCATCTTCATCATGATCCTACATAATCATCAAGAAGTGTTATCTCAAGTAAGAAGTATTGATTAGTCACACGTGAATATTCTACATGTGCACCTTTAATTATTTTAGAAAATTTTTCAACTCTTGTTTAGGCATACTCAACAATGCACCAATCATGTCTCTTTCTAGATCGTTGTAAGCCATCTCATGCTTCTTAAATCATATGAACACAAATTCTCATGTATTTCATAGCTTACACAACTAATGACAATCATGAACATGTATAATTAAGCACTTTAAACCTCAAAAGTTGAAAAAAATTTCTAAGTGGCATTTCAACAAACACTTAGTGGGCAAGAATTTTCAAAGTACAATTTTTCAAACATTTCTTGAACAATCATCCCAAAATTTCTCATCATACGGTCTAAACATGTAGAATATCCATCAAATATATCAATTTCATCATTCAACACTTCTTACTACACAAAATTTCAAAATCCTCTTCTCTTTCAACAACTCTCCTCATACAAATAGAATTCAATCCCTTCCTAATTTCACATTCAAGGTTTCAAATAACAAAACTTCTCTACATTGTCATGCTTATTAGTATTCAGAATCGAAAATCCAAACATTTCTTACACATAAACCCTAGAAATTTAACTTCAAAGAAATTAGGGAGAAGTGGAAAAGTACTTACCATTTTCACTTAATAAGTGAGAAGAGAGCGGAGAGAGAATTCCGGTGGTTTTTCCGGCGGCCGGAGGCGGTGGGAAGTGGGGAGCAGGGTGGGCGAGTGGACGATAGTGTGTGAAGAGTGAAATGAGGAAGAATAAGTGGTAAAAGAAGAAAGGGGAAGAAAAGGGCAGAGAGCCCGCAATTTGCATGAAAACACGGGCGTGTTTTTATGCACATGCCCGTGTTTTTCTGCAAATTTCCGGTTCGACTTACCTGGACCCAATTTTTCTTCGGTTCAGCTTCATAAAAACACGAGCGTGTTTTTATGCTTCCGTCCGTGTTTTTCTGCCAAATTCCAGCTCTCTGGAAATTTTTCTTCTTTTCCATACTTAGCCAATTTCTTTGCTTTTTCACCTTCCCTTCCATACTTAGCCAAATTTCCTCACTATTTCTTACCTTACCATACTTTCACCAAGCACATACTCATATGATTTAAGCTCAACTCCAATATAAATAATGAAGCATAACTCAATACTCTCATGAAAAATCAAATAACAAGATCACAAAAAGAACAAACAACAACCACAAATAATCAACAAAAACAACAAGAACACAACAAATTAACAAACACAAATGCACTCCAATGGATTCAACCAACAAACACATACAAGTTACGCTACGACGCATCCCCCCAAACTTAAATCTTGATAGAGGAAAGAATTAAGTTTGTGAAAGTAGTGAAACTTATCCTTGACGCATCCAACGTAGCACTTCTCGTAATCCATTCTTCATTCCATCCACTAGAGTGTAAACCTACACCACCAAAACACGAACAACACATGAAAACAACAATAAAAGAAAATCCTACTATACTACCAATCAAAATGAGTTTAAGAGTGAAGAGTATCCACATACACTATCTCCTTTTGAGAAGGAGATAGGTAATGTTTAACCCGATGCCCATTAACTACAAACTCATCATTTGGCCCTTTGAGTTTCAATGTATGTCCTCCGATGACCTCCAACACCTCAAATGGGCCCATCCATTTCGACTTAAGCTTTCCCGGAAACAACTTCAATCTTGAATTAAACACTAGCACCTTATCCCCGGGGGCAAATGTCTTTTCTTTAATCTTGGCATCGTGCCACTTTTTCACCTTCTCTTTATAAATGGTGGAGTTTTCGTATGCTCTTTCACGAAATTCTTCCAACTCTACCATTTTTAGCAACCTTTCTTGTCCGGCCTCCCCTTCATTCATGTTGAGCCTCTTGATTGCCCATAATGCCCGATGCTCCAACTCAACGGGGAGGTGACAAGCCTTCCCATACACCAACTGATACGGAGAAACACCAAGAATAGTTTTGAAAGCCGTCCTATATGCCCATAAGGCCTCATCAAGCTTTTCCGCCCAATCTTTCCTTCCCCCATTGATCGTCTTTTCCAACACTAACTTGATTTGGCTGTTTGATACATCTGCCAAACCATTTGCTTGGGGATGGTAGGGAGTGGCTATCCGGTGTTTAACTCCGTATTTCTTCAAGAGTCCTTCCATCAATTTGTTCACGAAGTGTGAACCCCCATCACTTACCAAAGCTCTTGGGACTCCAAATCGACTAAAGATGTTCTTTTTCAAGAATTTTTGCACTACAAATGCATCATTAGTCTTGGTGGGATTGCTTCCACCCACTTGGATACGTAGTCCACCGCCAACAATATGTATAGATACCCTTGAGACGAAGGAAACGGCCCCATAAAATCAATGCCCCAAACATAAAAAATCTCCACTTCAATTCCTAATCCCATGGTCATTTCATCTCTTTTACCTATTCCTCCAACCCTTTGGCACCTATCACATTTTTCAACAAATTTCTTGGCGTCTCCAAACAAAGTGGGCCAAACAAAACCCGATTGAAGAACTTTTGCTCCCGTCTTGTGATGGCTAAAGTGCCCACCACAAGGAGATGAATGGCAAAGCTCTAAAATCCCCTCAATTTCTTCATTGGCGACGCACCTTCTAATGACTCCATCCGCTCAAATTTTAAATAAGAATGGTTCATCCCATACATAATTCTTCACCTCAACATAGAATCTCTTCACTTTGTACTCATTAAGAAGCGTGGGCTTAATTCCGCATGCAAGATAGTTGACATAGTCGGCGTACCAAGGAGGCGAGCTTATCATTAGAGCACACACTTGTTCAACCTCCACCTTAAGGATTTCCTCGTCCGGGAACACATCACTAATTGGAGTCAAATCTTCATCCCCCTCTTCTCTTTCTAGCCTAGATAAGTGATCGGCTATCACATTTTCAACCCCTTTCTTGTCTTTGATCTCCACATCGAACTCTTGTAGAAGCAATACCCACCGAATCAATCTTGGCTTCGTGTCCTTTTTGTTCATTAGATACTTGATGGCCGCATGATCCGTGAATACTATAGTTCGAGTGCCAACTAAGTAGGGGCGAAACTTCTCAAAGGCGTAGACAACCGCTAAAAACTCCTTTTCGGTGGTTGTATAGTTGACTTGGCACGAATTCAATGTTTTTGAGGCATAATAGATAGCCCTAAACTTCTTCTCCTTTGTTTGCCCAAGTGCAACTCCGATGGCTTGATCACTCACATCGCAATGCAACTCAAAGTGCATACTCCAATCCGGAGCTACAAGGATGGGGGATGAGATTAAAGCTTCCTTTAGTACCTGAAAAGAAGAAAGACACTCTTCATCAAACTTAAATGTAATTTCCTTTTCAAGAAGCTTACAAAGAGGTTTGGCAATTTTTGAAAAATCTTTAATAAAGCGGCGATAGAAGCCCGCATGGCCTAAGAACGATCGAACTCCTTTCTCACTGGTAGGAGGAGGAAGACGTTCTATGGCTATGACCTTTGCTCTATCTAGCCTCAAACCATGCTCTGATATGTGGTGCCCAAGCACAATTCCATCCGTGACCATAAAATGACACTTTTCCCAGTTAAGTACAAGGTTTATTTCCTCACAACGCTGCAACACAATAGACAAGTTAGTTAAGCACAAGTCATATGACGATCCATAAATGGAGAAATCATCCATAAAAACCTCCATGATGTTCTCAATTAATCCACCGAAAATGGCCATCATACAACATTGAAACGTGGCTGGAGCATTACACAAACCAAATGGCATCATCCTAAATGCAAATGTGCCATAGGGGCAAGTGAATGTTGTTTTCTCTTGATCCTCCGGGGCTATTAGAATTTGATTGTACCCAGAGTAACCATTGAGAAAATAATAGTACTTGTGTCCCGCTAATCTATCGAGCATTTGATCAATGAATGGGAGTGGGAAATGGTCTTTTCGGGTGTTGTCATTGAGCTTTCTATAATCAACACAAACTCTCCAACCGGTGATAGTCCTCGTGGCAATTGTCTCATTAGTATCGGACCTCACGATGGTCATACCACCCTTCTTTGCTACCACATGCAAAGGGCTCACGTATGGACTATCACTAATTGGAAAGATGATACCCGCATCAAGCCATTTCAACACTTCCGTTCTTACAACTTCTTGCATTATAGGATTAAGACGACGTTGGTTTTGCACACAAGACTTATCCTCTTCAATTAAATGAATTTTATGCATGCATAGAGAGGGGCTTATACCTTTCAAGTTTTTAATGGACCAACCTATGGAAGATTTGTCCTCTCTCAAGACTCTCAACAATTTCTCCAATTCCAAATCATTCAAAGATGAGGATACGATTACCGGATAGGTTTCATTCTCTCCCAAGTATGCATACTTTAAGTGATCCGGTAAAGGCTTTAGCTCCATCTTTTTCTCAACTTTTTCCTCTTCTTTGGGCCCATCATCAAGCTTCTTTTCAAGTGCTTCTCTTGCTTCTTTCGATGTAAGTTCACTACATGAATTCAAATAATGAAAATTATCAATTATCTCATCATCATCAAAGCAACAAGAAGAGTTAGGAAAATCAAGAGAGTAAGAATTGCTCATTATTGATTCCAAAGGATCCTTGGAATGGAAGAAATGTAGATGTTCTTCAACAATATCATTCAACACATCAATTCGCCTACATTCTCCTTCCCCACTAGGATACCTCATAGCTTCCTTCAATGAGAAGATCACTTTTTCTTCATTAACTCTAAGGGTTAACTCCCCCTTCTCCACATCAATCAAAGCCTTCCCCATGGCTAAAAATGGATGTCCAAAGATTAATGGAATATTTGAATCTTCGTCCATATCTAACACCACAAAGTCAACGGGAAACACAAATTTGCCAACCTTCACCAATACATCCTCCACAATCCCTTTCGGATATGTCATAAATCTATCGGCCAATTGAAGGGTGACCGATGTAGGTTTCACTTCTCCAATACCCAACTTCTTGAAGATTGATAGAGGCATCAAGTTGATGCTTGCCCCCAAATCACATAGAGCCTTGTAGATTTCATGTTTGCCCATCTCACACAGGATGGTAAAACTTCTCGGATCTTTCAACTTGGGAGGGAGCTTCTTTTGCAAGATGGCACTACACTCCTCCGTGAGGTTCACCATTTCATGATCACCCAAGCTCCTCTTCTTTGCCAAGATATCCTTCAAGAATTTTGCATAGTTGGGCATTTGTAGAAGTGCATCCGCGAAGGGGATGTTGATATGTATCTTTTTCAATATATCCACAAATTTAGCAAATTTCTCATCCAATCCTTTCTTCAAACATCTTTGTGGAAATGGGATGGCTACGGGTAACTTGAGAATTCCCCATTCATCTCTTTCAAACCCTTCTTCTTTCTCTTTTCTCTTTGCTTACTTGCACTTTTCCCATTTCTTAGGAGATTTCGCTTCCTCTTTGTCAAATGGAGGGATCACTTCATCATTTTTAGCATCATGAGTCTCTTTCTCTTTCCCTTTTTTAACCTCAACTACCATAGGCTCTTGTTTACAATCTACCTCATCATCTTCATTTGGCATCGGAGGCTCATCATATTTTGTTCCACTTCTAAGCACGATAGCCTTGCATTGCTCCTTAGAATTGGTAACGGTAGTAGACGGAAACTTCCCTTGTTGATGAACATCCCCCTTTTCACTTGCAATTTGACTCAATTGTGTCTCTAGTGCTTTAAACCTTCTATCATTCACTTCATCCTTTAGCCTTTTCTCTTCCCTATCTTGCTTAATAAATTCAAATATTTTGCTCAATTGATCCTCAACTGTAGGCTTTCCTTCATTGTTTTGAGCCTTAGCTCCCGGATTAATCCCCGGTGGAAGTGTAAGAGCATTACTTTGATTTCCATATGACAAGTTATCAAACCTCCGAGGTTGTTGAAAATTTCCACCAAAATTCCCTTGACCAAATCCTCCTTGCCTAGGTGGGTATCCTCCTCCTTGGTGCCCAAAATTTCCTCCACAGTTTCCTTGAAAGTTCATTCCTTGCATGAAGGCGACTTCCTCAAGTGACATCTCGGGTTGGCACCAATTCTCTTGACCTCCCATACTAGATGAAGATCCTTGTTGAGGCATTTGGATAGGCAATTTACTCATTGAGCTTTGAGTAGGTTGATTCATCACAGGAAAAGAACTTGGAGATAATTGCATATTGACATTCATTCTCTTAAGTATCTCCGTGATTGCTTTCTCCGTCACATCTTCCTTCGGTGCTTCCACTTGTTTTACTTGTTGCATGCAAATCTCCTCCATCTTAGCTATCCTTTCCATCTCATAACTTCCCGCTACATGATTCATAGGCCACTGTCCCGAATTTAAAGCAATCTCCTCACATATAGCCATGGCTCGTTCCGGTGTTTACCCCATAATAGAACCCCCTGCGGATGCATCAAGTAGAATCCTCAAATTCCCATCTAATCCCGCATAGAAAAATCGAATTTGTTGATCGAGAAGAAACCCATGTCGAGGACATTGTCTCAACATATCTCGGAATCGATCCCATGCCTCACTAAATGTCTCCATTGGCATTTGCTTGAATTGTATGATCAAGCTTTTTAAGTGTAGCATCTTAGATGGTGGGAAGTATTTGTTCAAGAACCTTTGGGCCAGATCATTCCATGTATTACACGCTCCCCTAGGGATTGTGTTATACCAAGCTCGTGCACGATCACGGAGAGAGAAAGAGAAAAGCCTCATCTTCACAATATCATCACTCACTCCGTTGATCTTAATGGTGTTTGCTACCTCCACAAATTGAGACAAGTGAGCATTTAGGTCTTCCATTGCACCGCCCCCAAATTGATTTGCTTGGACCATATTAATCAATCCTGTTTTGATCTCAAAGTTGTTGACATTCAATGGCGGTCCCATAGCATAATTTCCCACTTGTGGTTGGAAATGATCTCTAATATTCATGCCTCCATGATGTCCTTGAACTTGAGGTTGTTGCACCACCGGAGGAACTTGTGGAATATTTCTAGCCTCTTATTGGGCTAGAAATTGTTGGATAATGGCTTGCAACTGTTGATTGTGTAAGTGCACCTGGTGGAAATTTGCTTGTTGCATAAGCTCCAGATTCACTTGAACACCTTGAGCATTTTCCGCACCATGATGGATATTTTGTCCATTTCCTTCTTCATCAACACCATTGCCATTAGCTCCTTGATCCATTTCTTCCTCCTTTGAATACAACAACTCTCTCCTTCTTCTTCGTAAGGTGGCCTCTAACTCCAAATCCAAAGGCTCGATAGAATGAGACCTGGAACGAGTGTGCATACACCTACAAGATTTACCAAGTTAGATCACACAACAACTAAATTAAAAAATCAAATAAAAAGAAAGCAAGTAAAAGTACTCCTAGCAAAGCTAATTAAACGCGAACTCGTTACTCTCAAGATTTAACTCTCCCCAAGCAACGTCGCCATGAACTTTAAGCCAATTTCAGTATAATTGCGCAAGGTAAGCGTACCTTATCGTGTAGTTATTGACCCAGTTTAAATATTGATCAAAGGGAGAGTTCAATCCGAGGTGTATCCGGATTTGTTTTTAACCATGCTTTATAGGAGTGATCGGGTTTGTGAATTGTAGAACGAAAAGACAAATTATCTACTCAAGTAGCAAGTAAACTAAATAACACTAAATGAGATTGATGCAAGAGACAAATAACCAAGAATGAAGTGAAAGGTGAATATTCTAAAGAGGAGCAAGGCTAACCACATTTAAGATTAAGGGTATTAAATAGACTTGTTAGATTCAAATGACAATTATCAATGATAAATGGACTAGAAGCAATCACAAAGGTTCCCCTAATCCCTATGGCCAAGGTAATTAGGATCTAAACTCATTACAAGTTTTTAAGCACAAAAGATTGTCCCTTACTCTCAATTTCCTCAAGGGTACTATGATTATAAGATTGGTTCTTCTCACTCAATTAATAACCTGCTTAGATCCATTAACTAAGTGTCCTCACATGAATGTTCTAAGTATATAAAGATGCTACCACATACTTCATATACTAACATACACTATCCATACTATAACATGATTCAATCAAAACCCTAGTTACAATATCGGAATGGCCATCCTAACATCATAAATAGTGATTTCAATCACACACATCATAATACAAATAAAGTGAATCATAAATCATGTAGGAAATTCCATATATCATATCAAAATACCATTAAAATCCAAGAAATCCAAAAAGCCCTAATCCATATTGTGGCTAGCCTCACTAGAGGTCTAGCCAACAATAAACATTATGAAAACATCCATAAAATGCTTACATACATCCATTATTTCAAAACAAGTCAAAAATATTACAAATAAAAAGTAAAATATCTTCCCTTCTTGAGGTAGGTTGGATATCTTCCTTCACTTGTAAGATCCAAATCTCAATCCTCTATCCTCAATAGCTTGGTGATGAAAGAGTGAAGAAAATGGAGTTGATGGATGGTGAGATAGTGGATGGATGATGATGAAGGTGTAAAATATAGAGAATAGTGTGTGTGGTGTATTCTTGGAACCTCCCCTTGCCAAATCTGCCTCCAAAAGTTGATGTTGGGGGTATTTATACCCCCAATACACCTGGAAATCGCATGAAGGTGAAAAAACGACTTTTTGCCAAAGTGCAAGAAAACACGGGCGTGTTTTCCTGCACTTGACCGTGTTTTTCTGCAAAATTCCAGCGTTCTGTATATTTTTGCACTTGCAGGAAAACACGGGCACTACATAAACACACGGGCGTGTTTTTATGTATTTTGGCCAATTTTCTATTTTCTTCAACTTTCTCCTTTCTTCATGCTTTTTATCACCGTTTATCTTCACAATCACCTATTCAAAGACATAAGAATTATCATCATCAATTTCCCAAAAATACTATATACAAAAGATGTAAAAATTATGGAATAAGGTAACAAAAGACACATAAAAATGACACAAAATCTAGGTGAATTAGACGACAATCACCAACTGAGGTCCCTCTAAGCCGGCTGACAGATGTCCCTCCATGCTTTCGCGCCTCCACACCTGCGCTCCTCCATATGCAGGGTTTCTCTACGCCTGCATGCGTAGAGTTCCTCTGTGTCTGCGCACCTCCATATGCAGGGTTCCTCAGCGCCTGTGTGCATGCGTTCGCAGAACCTTTCCGTGCCTCCGTATTCCGAGTCCCTTGGAGCCGACCTCCGAACCTCCTAGGACCTTTGAGTAGCAAGCTTTCTCATCTCTTAAGGAATCTGTCCCATCAACATTTAATGCTGCAGGAGGCTTTTGCATTTCCCAAAGCAACCTTTCACAACTCCAAAGGTCAAGAGCATTTAATGCCTGCAGGCTGCGGGTCTAGAGCATTTATTGCTAAAGTAGTAGGCTCATGATTACCCCTCTTGTATAAACAGGGAGATCCTCACCTGCATTTTTATCCTCAACTTCATCATCAACACTGTTTACCTATTTTTATAGCCTCACGAGCAAGAATACTCGATCGTTGTAGTAGTATATCCCAAGAAAAATTATCAATCCAATAAGGAGTTATGTTCGGACTAGCAAAATACGTGAGCTCATGTTCATGTTGTTTTTGTAAAGATGATCGGGGGTTTTGAGATTGATTAACAACAAAAACAAGTAGCAAGTAAATAAGATAGCAAATAAGATAAATGACAAGTAAAGAAAATGGGTGCTAAAGTTCAAGTGTGAAAAACATGGGATTAGAAATATCCAAGCATACTCAATCCATATTATAATGCAAAAGGAATCCAACTTAATTGATGTAAACTAAGGGTGATCACGATTGTATCCTAAGCTCCCTTTCGGGTTACAAAGGTTGTTGATCCATTTTAGACTCCCAAAAGCACTTAAGATCAAAGCCCAACATTAACCCCTTCCATCTAGGTACTAGTTAGATTAAACTCTCCCTTTTTGTGTACTAAGGCCAACGAATGGATTGGTTCCCCTCATTGAATTCAAATATCCTTTCGGTCAAACCCAAACTCAATGTCTATTCATGTCTTCCTAATACTATAGAGGGTCGTTTCCGTCTCACTCCAAGCAATACATACATGAACATCATGATAGCATTTAATTACCACAAATAATCCATTGATCAACAATCCATTAAACCAATAAACATTCATGAATAACAAACCATGCCATCACAACATCAAGACAATTAAACTCCATGAATAGAAATCAACATCAATTAAATCAAAAACCAATTTAATCCACATGATAATATAAATCTAATATACTCTTCATATTCCTAATCCCACTAGAGGGATTAGCCTAACATGATAAAAGTAATAAAACAAATAAATGATTCATTACAAATACCCATAGTCTTAGATCTAAAGAAATACAAAATGAATGGATTCTTCCCTATCAATTTCTTGAAGAGAATCTCCTATTCTTCTTGATCTCCACCTCTAGCTCTTGATTTTGAAGTCTTTAGCACCAAAAATGGAAGATATGATGGGTGGATGAAGATGATGGTGGAAAATAGAAGAAATGGTGTGTGAGGTGTGTGTAGATGATAGGATTTCGGATTCTCTGCCAATTGTTGAATAAATGGGTATTTATACCCCTTTGGAGGCTTCTAGAAGGATCTGGAAATTTCTGCAGGAAAATACACAACACGAGTCGTGTTACGCAACACGGCCACGAGGTGGCCGTGTTGTGTCTTCTGATGCTGCCGCACGGCCTCGCCTTACAGGGCCATGTTGATGACACGGCTCGTGCTGCCAACACGAGTCGTGTGTTGTAACACGGGCACAGGTTAGTCGTGTTGTGTCTTCTGATGTCGTCACACGACCACTTCTTACAGGGCCGTGTTGGCGACACGGCTCGTGCTCCTGACTCGACTCGTGCAACTGGACACGACCTGAAGTTGCCCGTGTTGAATGACTAGATGTCACCACACTGCCAACTCTTACAGGGCCGTGTTGGCTACACGGCTCGTGTGCTGGCTCCTGTATTTCTTCACTGTTTTGGCTCGTTCTCCCTCGTTTCAACTCCGAATTGAGATCCGCTTTTTCCTACATCTTCCTTATCATGTTTAACATCCAATAAAAAGTAAAAATCTTAAGTTTAAGCTCATTCACACACATTTCAATAAAAATACAAAACACAACCAAATAACATATAAAATACGGATAAAATAATACGAAAACACATATAAAAAGACACTAAAATCTAGGTGAAAATAGCTCTAATCAAACACTAAGCACACCTTCTCTCCAACTGTAAAGGAGAATTATCAACCTCCACAAAAAGAAAAGAAACAAAGAGAAACGAACTCTCTACTTTAACTCTCACAAACGTGGGAGGAATTCTTGAGTCTTCTTTTTCTTCCATGCTTTCTCTATATTATGTTTGATTAGTCCGATTAAACCATATTACAACCACATTAAACACTCACTTCATCCATAAGAAATCGACTATCAACATTTGGCGCTAGAGGAAGGGTATCCCCTCTGCAACTCTAGGAAATCATGGCGTGCAACTCTCACTGAACAAGCTCAAGTTCAAAGAATTCCCAGTCTAAAGGGAAGGAAGTGTAAATAGTAGAGGTCATACTAAAAAAATGGTCTTAATGGAAGCACTGGATGTAGAAATGCTGGCCTTGAAAAAGAGGCTAGATGAGTTAGAAAAAAGACAGCAATCTAGCGTGAGTGAACCACCTTTGAGCAGAACGCCATTTACATCAAACATCACCTCTCAACCTTTCCAACCGGAGGTGAAGTTCCCACAAATTGGCACATGTGAAGGCATATTAAACC
Organism: Pogostemon cablin; assembly: GCA_023678885.1. Taxonomy (NCBI): domain Eukaryota; kingdom Viridiplantae; phylum Streptophyta; class Magnoliopsida; order Lamiales; family Lamiaceae; genus Pogostemon; species Pogostemon cablin. The sequence continues at coordinate 31,099,112 of CM042963.1, forward strand.
CCATGGTGAATCAAAAAAAGTTCATGATGTTGATGATCGTCTAGAAAGCTCATAAGCCACCAAGTGCCAGTTGTTCCCATTGACTCTCGGGGACACGGCCTACACATGGTACAACTCACTTTCCCTAGCCTCTATCGGTAGCTGGGATGAGCTCTCCAAGATCTTCCTATCTCAATTTGCCTACCTGGTCCACGTGAAGGACTCCAAGCTGAAGCTAGCCTACATAAAACAAGGCTCCAATGAGTCCCTTGGGAGTTTTGTAAAAAGATTCAATGACTAAAAGGCAACAAGAGAAAAGATGAGCGATGAGACATACACCGTGCTGGCTACTGCCGGCTTATGGCCAGGGTCAGACATGTGGGTGACTGTCCAACAGAACCCTCCACCATCTTACGAAGCATTCATGGCGATGACACATCACTTCATCCGGCTGGAACAAGCTTGGGAAGGGGTTAGAGAGAATTGGCCTACTCATGAATAAAGATTCGAAGAAAGAAGATCCATCTCATCGGAAGATGGATCCAATTCACCCAAAAGCGGATCCAACTGAGCAAACCAGCTCGTGGGCAGATCCAATATGACCCACCCACAGGCAGATCCGACTGAGCGGACCATTTCATGGATAAATCCGACATGTTCAAGAGGCAGAGTCGGCCTACCAAAAGTGAATCTAACATATTCAAAGGCAGAAACTCTCCAGATAGTCGGTCCTACATGGACCCAAAAGATGAGCCACCATAAGGATATTCGAGAGCGTGGGGACTCGAAAATCATCTTAGGCCCAAAAGCCCCCGAACAGCTGAGGTTTAGACCTAAAGAGGCTGAGCTTGGGGGCTAAGGCCTGACAACCAAGGAAAAAGCTCAAGAAGTCTTACCCAACCTCGAGTATAGGCGCCGAAACCCCCCAAGCTGCTAAGGCATAGACCCAAAGGTTAAGCTCAGGGGCTAAGGCCCGACAGTTGAGTAGGTAAACTCAGAGAGCCCTACCAAACCCTAGACATAGGCTCAAAAGCCTCCAAATAGCCGAGGCACATACCCAAAAAGGCTAAGCTCGGAGGCTAAGATTCAATAGTCGAGGGTGTAAGCTCAAGAAGCCCTACCGAACCCTAGAAAAAGGCAGTAATTTTTTTTCATACACACTTTCTTAATTATTTATCACTTTTTATTAGAAATATCATTTTTCTTTTAAAATGCTGTCATTTTTCATTTATATTATAAAATTATTTATGAAATAGTTAACTACATTATTATCACATTTCATCAATTGGATATAATATTTTATAAATTTATAATATTTAAATTAAAAAATAAATTAAATAAATACCAGAATTTAAATTTTTAGAATTTTAAATAATAAAAACTTTTATTATTTCAGTAATTTTTTTTCACACACACTTTCTTAATTATTTATCACTTTTTATTAAACATGTCACTTTTCTTTTAAAATGTTGTCACTTTTCATTTATACTATAAAATTGTTTATGAAATAGTTAACTACATTATTATCACTTTTTATCAATTGGATATAATATTTTATAAATTTATAATATTTAAATTAAAAATAAATTAAATAAATACCAGAATTTAAATTTTTAGAATTTTAAATAATAAAAAGTATAAATTAAATAAAAAAACGTGATATATATAGAATTAGTCTCATGTGAACTGGGTTTTCATATAAACCCTATTTTTAAAAATTACTCTTTAGTACATAAAAAAATTACTCTTTGAAGATAATAATTTTTATATCGAAGAGTGATAATTCATGTCTTTAAAGAGTAATTTTTCATGTCCTAAAGAGTATCAATAAATCAGAGTGTACAAAAATTTTAAGAGTAATATTTTAATTTAAAAAAGTAGTACAAAAATTTTAAGAGTAATTTTTTAATTTAAAAAAGTAATAATTTATGTCTGTAAAGAGTAAATGAAAACAGGTTTACATATAAAACTATGTAAACCCACTTTATATGAGTATTTGTAATATACATATATATATATACAACTTAATTAATATCCTTCCATAATTAATTATTCAATTTTCTAATTTATAGCCACCAATGCCCTTTAAAATACAAAGTTGAACGGATTAATGGATAACACATCTCATGAATTAAGATTCGTGAGACAGTCTCACCCAAGTCTTTGCTATAAAATATAGATTTCTAAACATATTCAAAATAATTAAAACTACTCATTATATATTTCTAAACATATTCCACCATAATGACAAAAACTTGTGTGCCCCGGGCACACTGTGCCCCATGGAAATACAAGAATATAATACTAATATTAATATTTTATTCTTGTGTTCCCATGGGCGCATGGTATGTCCCCGGGGACACAGGAGACCAACTCTACCATAATTAAATCTACTAGCACTTGAATTTTGTTTGATAATTAAAATTCTACTTGAATTGAAATATATTATGTGCATGTAACTATTAATTAATTTTTTTTAATATTATTTGAATTATACGTTATTAGTATTTAGAGCTTTTAATACTTTATCCGGCCACTTACAAGGTATCCATTTTATCATTTTGGGCATCCACTTAAAAAGTATCCATTTTCCCTATTTATTTAGTAAAAAAGTACACCCTATGGCCTACCATTTCACTGTAATACAACTACCCACTTTACATATAATAATAAAATACTCCTTAATTCACGCGCAAAAATAAACGAGTACCTTTCAAGTGGCCGGAGGGAGTATTTAAAACTTAGAAGTTGTGATATGGTGATATGAGTCATACAAATGCTATTACATTTATTATTGTTTATACAGAGATTAAGGAATATTTCATTTAATGTGCAGTGAGTTGAGAAATATAATATTATAATCTATATATATAGTAGATAGCTTTATTAGTGTTGTATGTGACCCTATAGAGATATATATTGATTGTTTTGTGTGTGTCTCAATTACCAAAAAGAAAAGTGTAATAATATTTGTAAGACGCTCTATTTAGTAACATGTGACAACACTCATTGGACAAAGAGAATATAATTTTTTATATATTCCCTTCGTCCCATCTAATTTTTTATGCATATACCCCATATTTATCATGTATGATCTAGATTGATAAATAAAAAATATGACATTAATTTATAATCTTATAAAATATGGCATTAATTTATAATTTAAAAAATTGAACAAAACACTTATTAATAATAATAATAATAATAATAATAATAATAATAATAATATATATGGCATAAATTGATTAAAAAAATATTAATTTATAATCTTGTATTAAAAAATGGCATTAATTTATAATTTAAAAATTAAACAAATATATTCCCTTAGTCCCACCCAATTTGTATTAAAAAAATATATCCCTTCGTCCCATGAGTATTTTCACATTTTACTAAATAGTGTGCCCCACAAATATTGTTATATTTCTATTTTTGGCAAGTGAGACCCATATGAAACAACTATTATATCTACATGTGGCTCACATACAATACTAATAAGCTACCCATTATATATTAAAAATATTATATTTTTTAACCACTACACATTAAACACATAGATATATAAAATATACCCCATAATATGTTTTCTATAGTATATAAAGTTCATAAAAAATATATACTCTCTCCATCCCTAAGATATTGTTACATTTTACTAAAATTATGGTTATATACCCCATATATTATGCATAACCTAGATTGATAAATAAAAAAATATCACATTAATTTATAATTTATTAAAATATTGCATTAATTTATAATTTAAAAATTAAACAAAACACTAATTAATAATAATAATTGTATTAAAAAATGAAATTAATTTAATCCCTCCGTCCGCCTCTAACGTCCACATTTGCTTTTTACGTGTATATTAAGGAGTATTAATATTTTATGTGTAGTTAGTAGTTGTATTAGTGGTGTGTATGAGTCCCATATATTTATTATATTAGTGATGTGTGTGGGTCTCATGTGTTTAAAAAGGAAAATGTAGACCTTTGGTGCGAACGTTCAAAATGGCAAAATGTCCACCTTGTGGACGGACGGAGGGAGTATAATTTTTTAAACAAAACACTTCTTAATAATAATAATAAGGGTAGGTCTTGGGTGAGACCGTCTCACGGATCCCCTTATGTGAGACAGATTATCCATTAACCCAAATAAATATATTTTATATTAAATTAAAAAAAAAATAAAAGAAGGGTAGGTCTTACGTGAGACCTCTCACGTGAGATAATTTTTCACTTTTTAAAATAGTTATTACTTTCGCTATAAAACGTTATCTCTTTCGCTATAAAACGTTATCACTTTCGCTATAAAATATCATTTTTTATTTATACTATAAACTGTTCATAAAATAGTATTATCACTTTTCATTAATTTATTATCACTTTTCTTTATAAAAGTTATCACTTTTTGACCGTTTCACGTAAGTCTTTACGTGAGACGGTCTCACACAAGTCTTTGTCTCGAAAGAAAAGAAGGGCCTTGTTTAGATGGTTAATTAATTAAATCCTTTTTCAAATCTTAATAATTTCGACCAGTACAGACGACGACTTCACGCACTACACAATTCGGAAAAACACCACTGTATATTCCATGATCCATCTTAATTATCCTTTTTTTTTTTTTCAGTTTTAATAAAGGGTAGGTCTTGTGTGAGACCGTCTCACGTGAGATCATTTACACTTTTAAAATAGTTATCACTTTCGCTATAAAACTTTATCACTTTCCCTATAAAATGTTATCACTTTTAATTTATACTATAAATTGTTCATAAAATAACATTATCATTTTTCATTAATTTATTATCACTTTTCAGTATAAGAGTTATCACTTTCTAACCGTCTCACGTAAGCCCTTATGTGAGACAGTCTCACACAAGTCATTGCTTTTAATAAAATATTATGTATTTATTATTATTATTATTTATTGTTTATTAGATAATTCAACAGTTTTGTTATCATTTTATTTTAATTGCATATCACTTTGTATTAAAAATATTATCACTTTTTATTCACCCTACGAATTATTCATAAAATAATTTAATTAAGCGGTTATAATTTTATTTTTTTTATCATGTATCACTTTTTATTAAAAATATTATAACCTTTTATTATTCCAGTGAGTCATTCGTGAAATATTCAATTATACAGATATTACTTTTCTTTGATTAATAATCACTTTTTATTAAAAATATTACCACATCTTTATTCATTTTATAAATTATTCATGAAATACTCTTTGGTAATTAGTTATCACTTTTTATTAAAGATATTATCAATTTTCTTTTAAAATGTTATCATTTTTTATTTATATATTATAAATTGTTCATAAAATAATTCACAGCACTGTTATCATTTTTCATCAATTGAGTATCACTTTTCATTGTAAATGTTATCACTTTTTATCCTTCTCACAAAAGTCATTTAATGAGAGGGTTCCACACTAATCTATGTCATTATTAGCTATTCATAATATAATTTAAATAAAAAGTTATCTGCTTTATTTGATTAATTATCATTTTTTATATAAAAGATATGTTACTACTTTTTAAAAATATTATCACATTTTATAAATTATTACATTTTTAATAATAAAAATTAAATTATTACATTTTTAATAATAAAATATATAAATTAAAAATTAACCGTAGAAAAAATACATAGTATATCTTAATTAATTTTCTTGCATAATTAATTTTTTTATTTTTTATTTGATATGAATCAAACATGACCTTTAAAATTATTTAAGCCTAATTAATTTTATTCTCTAATTAAAATTTTCAATTTTCTAATTTCATAACAGCCAAACAGGGTCCTTTAAGATTATTTAAATGGGTTCATGGGTGATCCGTATCATATAAGGGGATCCGTGAGACGGTCGCACCCAAGTCTTTGCCTAATAATAATATGTATGGCATAAATTGAAAAAAAGTCATTTAATAATTTATAAATAATAGCAGTAAGAAACATTCCAAAAATCAAAATATTAAAACAATTTATAATTACATGGCTAAATATAGTGTGCACCCACGTACAAATATAAGCAAAAACATATACAATTATGAGTAAAAATGTATACAATTTATTTGTTAATTTTTTTAATAAAAAATTGAGTGTAAAAAAATGTACAATTATTAAAATACATGTATACACTATTGAATAAAAAGTTATACACATATGAATGCTTGTTTTTTTAATGAAAAACTTAGTGTGAATAAAGTATACAAATATTACAAAACACATATACAAAAGAGAATAACATGTATACAAAATAGAATAAAAAGTTATACAAATATGGGTGCAAGGGTACACCCGGGTGCACCTAATATACACTCTAATTACATAACATATATAGGGTAGTAATGACTTTTATTTATGAAGAATGAGACGTGATTTGTTCCCATTATATTAATTAATAAATTAATTAATTATATTAACTATATTAATAATATAATATAGATACTAAAATTAATAAAGAGTTATAAATGATGTCATAATTAAGAGTTAAAATTATTTTTGGTCCCACAATTATAAGGAATTTTTGATTCGGTCCCAAAAAAGATAAAAATTTTAATTTCGTCCCGTAACTCCTGAAATTGGCCAATTTTGGTCCCAAAGTCGCCGGAATCCCATTTTTTGGCCGGAAATTGGGGCTTTCCGGCTAGGTAATCCTATGTAGCAAATGGGATTAACATGGACAGCTCCCTCCGACGCCCTGTGCATGCTGCACACCTTAATGGCTTATGAACGAATGGTTGGTTGGCAATTAATTAGTTTCTGGACAAATATTTAATCCATTTCTTAATGAAAAACTATGGTTACTATCTTGGATTAGTTTTGGTATTTCATCAGGTGGAAGGCAAGTTTCATCCAATGTGGTATCCTCCACACATATACACATTCCCATATGTGCTGTCTAAATCTTTTGTACATTTATCAATTTCATATCCGAAGTAAGCACGCGTATGATTGCATAGTGGAATAAAAACTTGCTTATCGTTGATGTATTCCATATTCTGAGTGCATTATTCAAGAATATCTTTTCGATGACGTCGCGGGCAGCTTCCGTGAGGATGTCGACACAGGAGACGGTTCTCCAGCAGCATTTCTCCACCTCCGCCTTGATCTCTTCAATGAGTTGGAAGCCCAGCAGGGTTCTGCTGGCTTCCGCCGCCCTCTCGCTGCCAGGATAATTCAGCAAGACTGAAGTGTCGCAACCCTACTTATGCCACGTCAGGTTAATGTTTAATGGATTTTTTTCTTAAATACTATCAAATTTTAGTTCAACCCAAGTTAATGATTATGATGACCGGGGATTGAACTGGGTGGTGAGGATTTTGATCATGTGCAGCATGCGCAGGGCGTCGGATGGAGCTTCTCCACCGGAAGGAGCTGTCCATGTTAACCTCATTTGCTACGTAGGATTATCTCGTTGGAAAGCCCCAATTTCTGGCCAAAAAATAGGGTTCCGATAACTTTGGAATTAAAATTGGCCAATTTCAGGAGTTACATGACGAAATTAAAATTTTTATCTTTTTTGGGACAGAATAAAAAATTTCTTATAGTTATGAGACCAAAAATGATTTTAACTCCATAATTAATGTAGAGGTGATTTGCTGAATATTATAAATGATAACATAATATAGATATTAAAATAATAAAGATATATTAATTACATAGTTCTTCCGTCCCGTTTCAATGTTTATGTTTGCTTTTTTGCACGTTGATTAAGGAGTATAATATTTTAATAGATAGTGGGTGGAAAGATATAATATTTAATGTAAAGTGAGTATGTATATTAGTGTTGGATGATATATTAATTGTTTTAGGTGGGTCCCATATTCCAAAAAGGAAAACGTAAACATTGAAATGAGACGCGTAAAATAAAAACGTAAATATTAAAATGGGAGAGAGGGAGTAACGTATATAGGATAATACTACCTTAGTAAGGACAAATACCCACCCTTAAAAATTGAGCGGGAATATAAGTGCCCCATTTTGTCTTATTATATATATATAGATATAGATATATAGATATATAGATTCCTCAACGTAAAAAACTTTGAAAATCATGATCCACGTTCTCGTAGAAGGCCGCTTATTCAACTTGTATATTTTTACCTTACCACCCGACATAAGTAAATGTATTCCTAAACACAAAAATCTATCACAATCCACGTTCTCGTGGGGAAGGCCGCTTCCACGACAACTTGTATATTTTTAGCTTAGCACCCGACTTGATTCAGTAGTTTTTCATTTGTACCTTAGATAACTACATAAATTTTGTATCTTTGTAGTAAAAAATTTCTTCACAGCAAAATCAATCTAAAATATGTTGTGTATTGCAGCAAAATCAATCTAAAATATGTTGTGTATTTCCAGGGGTAGGATCTATGTGTTGTAACAAAACTTCAAATTAAAATAAATAAGCATCATCTCTGTATTTCATTAGTTCATATTTGATGCTTGGAATTTACACAGTATATTCTTTTATTGAAAAGTTAGAATTCAATAAAATGAAATGACATCTTCAACTTATAGATCGTATTCATATCATAATAACATAACATTAATGAGGAAGAGAGAATCAATGGGAGTAGAGAATGGGGAATGAAGAATATCCTTTATTCAAAGATAAATATAATTACTTAACCCTTAACCCTGTACTAGTTCCTCCGCCTTAATATTCTCTACTCCTATCATCCCAAATCAAAAATCAAAACCCACCTCTTTTCAAAAAAAGTCACAAGTATATAGTTTTTCCAAAACTATTTCATTTTTCAAAACTATATGTATAGAGTTTTTCCAAAACTATACAGGATAGTTTTGGAAAAACTATAATATCCAAACTATATAATTTTGGAAAAACTATATATAGTATCCCTTGCAGCTTCCCTAGCTTGGAAAAACTATATAATATAGTATGTTGCAGCTTCCCTAGTTTCCGATATTTTAGCTTCGTAATATATATCTAATCTTTGAAAAACTCATGTAACAAAATAAATTGAATCCATCCCTTTCTTTCCCATTTCTTTCTTTCACGTTTTCAAGTCAAGCCTCAGTTGTACCTCCTAAGAAGCCCATTCCCCTGAAATCAGCAATGTCCAAGTGTAGATTGCATAAATTGTGCCAGAAAAGGGGTTGGGCGTTGCTGGAATACACCAGCAATGAAAGATGGATCAGACCACATGTTGCGGTTTAACGCCACTGTTTCTGTACAAAGTCAGCTATTCCATACCCCTGAAATGCACCGTCAAACTTTGAAAAGTAAAAATTTTAAAAAATATATTAGGATATTTTAATTCAAAGATTTTATATAAATATTCTTTTGATAACGTGACAAATAATAGTATATATATTAGTAGTATATTTTTTATATTTATAATAGTTTAAATTGTTAATTATAATGGGTGTTTGGGCAGTGACAAATAAATGAATTTGATAATAAATGAATTTGATTAAGAAGAGTAAGATTTGATGATATACTTGTGAGATTAGGCCATTTGGGTAAGAGGGAAAAGAACAGAGGAAAGAAAGTGCATATTTTTGTAACATAATAATTCACTTTTATTTTACACCTAACATAACTAATTTCATTTAAGCAGTATGATATTTTTGTAATATTGTATTATTAAAAGAATATTAATATTATGTGTTATTTTTGTACAAGCTATTTTTTAACTTTTATAAGTCATTTTGCAATTTCTTTTAATATGGAAAGGAACATGTCCTTTTTCAAGAATTCTTGAGACACGTAAATCCATATGCGAATCTATCAACATCTCTTGAAATGAAGTGGTAACCATCACATTAATATCTAATTCGGTGAATGAAGTCAGATACCCACTGCAGTTCTCTCCCACATGAGCTGCAATATTTCTTGCACATCTAAGTTAGCTTTCATTCACGCCGTAAAAATCATTATTAACATTAAACCTGTCAATATAATTAGCACCTTTGGCAATGTTAGTACATAGATAGACCGGACCACATGTTGAGGTTTAACGCCACCGTTTCGGTACAAAGTCAACTATTCCATACCCCGAAGAACTGGAACTCCCTTGAGGAAGTCCCTGAAGAACTGCAACTCCCTTAAGGAGGTCCGAAACAGTAGTATACTATAGGTTAAATGCAAATAGAAACATTATTGAAGACTAAGAAACAATCTATAGGATCATGGCTTTGTAAAAAAAATTTGCCCAATAATACATCACATAGGCTCCAAAAGCATATATATATATAGATACATAAATGTGAATAAAATACATCGAGGCAAACTATAACATAAATACTAAATATACCACCACATACGCTTCATGGAATGTAGAAACTACCTACTCATGTTCGTTTCTATTCAAAACTATAGTTGATTTTGCAAGTTATTTAAACAAGATGGTACCACACTTTGTGCCTATGGTGTAAATATTATAATTACTCGCGGAACAAAGCAATTCCGGGAGCATGACCAAAGCAGCCTCCGAGAGCCACGACTGAGATTCGTGATGTTGCACCGATGATGTTGCGGCCGAAGCTATAGAAGCCGAAATCAAGTTTTTGTAAACTAAATTTATTAAACCTACGACCTCTTTTCAAAAAGGTCAGAAGAAACTATATAGTTTTTTCAAAACTATTTCATTTTACAAAACTATATGTATATAGTTTTTGAAAAAACTATATAGATTGGAAAAACTATCCATATAGTACATTTATAATTTTTTCAATTCAATCAAATAAAAAAAACTATAATTTTGGAAAATAACTATAGATGTACATGGTAAGAGAATAAGTAAAAATACAAACTAATGCAAAAATCAGCAAACTAATCTAACAATGTTTAAAAAATCAAATTCAACTGTATGACTTCAACTTTATATTGAAACTCTAGATGATGGCGTAAAAGATGATGACACAATATCTAAAATATAAATATTGGATATTTAGATGTTAATTTATATAATAAAATAAATAGTAAAATTGCAAATGGAAGAAAATCAAACCATCATGTTGTAATTCTCATAGCCAATCTCAAGAACACATCAATATTTTTGGGAGGAGGCTACTTTGGTGTTTAGTTGCAACTCGTCCATTGGTACTAAAAGCAGCCTCTAAAGCAACTGTGAAAACTAGAATGACAAAAATATCCCTTGCAATTAGACACAATGTAGGATATTTAATCCCTTGTGTCTTCCACCAATTCAATATGTTAAAATCACTATGGATAGACATCCTTTTCTCCTCGGGGTAACTTTCAAGCTTTGATTTCTTAATTGAATCAATGGCATTCTCATTTAAGTATAACTCAAAAGAATTCATACACGCTAGAAGTTCTTGTGATACAGATTCCCAGCTGTTTCTGATGCATGAGATAATGAGGATTTGGTTCCACTACTACTAATAATAGAGTTGCATTTTTGAGGAGATTCGAGCTCTTACTTATCTTCCCCTTCTCATTTTCAGCATTTTCTCCATAAAATTGATCAAAGTAGAAATCAATTATCTTAAACTTGAACCTAGGATCCAAAATAACAGAAAATGAGAAAACTTTATGAATGTCTTCCCAATATTTGTTATATTTCTCTATTATTTTTGCTGCCATCAACTTCACATAAAATGCTCAGAAGTATACCAACATTCATTCTAGCCCGTATCTCATAAATACACATAAAAACCTTATTTGCGGTAGCATATTTGGTACCAGAAAATATGTTGGTTAATTTATAAAACAATGTAAACTTCTCATAAACTTCACTAGCAAGCACCTAATCATACTTAGTAGGCAAAGCTTTAAAAGATGGATCACATTGTTTTTAACGAGGGAAAATAACTTTATATTGCAATGCAGAATTAAGCACAAGGTAAATAGAATTCCACCTAGTTTTAACATCATGAGCAAGCTTTTTCTTACTTTGAATGTGCAATTGGCGTGCCGTCTCTTCAAACCTTTCTACTCTTTTAGGTGGTGTTGTCCAGTATTACACACTTTCCCAAATTTTCCAATGCTCTTCCCAATAACATCCATGCCATCTTTAACTATCAAATTCAATATATGGGCAGCACATTGCATGTGTAAAATCTCTCCAAAAGTATCAATAAATCTTGGCAAATTTTATTCATCAAAATGAAAACAACAGAATCATTACTAGTGCATTTATCTAATGTCACAGTAGAAACCTTGCGATCAATATTCAAATCTAGTAGTATTTCAAACAAGACATTAGTAATCACTTCAATAGTGTGTGGACAAGGAACATACAAAAACCTGTCATTTGAAGTTAGGGAGAAAGAAAACACAAAGTTAATATAATTTCAATAATTAATTAATCATAAACTATAAAAATTAAGTTTACCTAACAATTTTGCTGCATAGATTCCATGAGTTGTCAATAAAATATGTAGTGATTTGCATGTACCACTTCTTTTAATTACTAAAAGTCCACATGTCGATAGTGATGGCTGTTGGCGTTCGATTATTTGGTTAACATGAACCGTTAGGGTTCCATACGATTCTATATCAGCAGAAACAAGAACATAAAAATCATATTACCTTTCATCAGAGTATGTTGAAGAAGAGAAAAATTCTCGCCAGCAGCACGCGCAACCTCACAATTTTAGGTATAACTTCCTCATCCGATCTCCGATTTGAGTAATTTTTATGCCAAAATGATCCTCTCTTCCGTGGCTTTCCAATGGTGTATGACACGAATAGTTTAGAATTACACACGAATTTAGAAAAATCTTGGAAATTAACTAATAGGAGCAGCAAACGACCTCTTGATCTTCTGCTGTATTCCCAAGTTCAATCTTGACATCGTGTGGGCGATGATTTTCAAGATTATCTCAATCTACTGTTCTCTCTATCCTACTCACAGTTAGGCGTGTATTCTTAGGTTTAGAACAGTTGAGATGACTTATATATAGGCTACAATAGGAACCAGGAGGAGAAATTAGAGTTGTGCCTCTATTGGGCTTAAGTATCCAAGTTTAGCCCAAAACTTATACTTAAGTCCAATAATAATAATATGTTCCATTAAAATATTATTACTGCACTGTCGCTCTAATTCCATAATTACGTTATGGACTCTTTCTTCTTATGAGCCCGTTAGTCTTCCCGCGTTTAAGATATACAATGCACATTAATTAATTACGTTAATGACAATTCTATTAATTAATATCTCATCCGAGAGTAGTACCGCTCAATCTTATTATCATGTCGGAATAAATCTTCCAGCTAGGTTTATATGATAATCCTTATAAGCTCCTCAATAGGACATCATCAACCTATTTAATAGGACACAGATTCCTTCTACAATCAACAATACACCATAGAGACATCACTATTTTTCAACTCACCGAGTTTGTTGATTTAATTACATGTAAATCTCACCCATTGATGAATCAAAGAAATACATAAAGGCTTACGTGTCGAAGTTATTGTATAGGGATTAAGAGCGCAAATATCCATAATAACTGAGATCAAGCTCTCCTATATAATCAGTATAAATTGAATGATCTCAAGCGGTCCTGATCAATACATACAAAGTGCACTAATGCGATTCTATAGTTAAGACAAACTAACAGTGACGGAGCCAGAAAAATAGTTTGGGGGGCCAAATTAATACACGTAAATTTAATAATTGGTATTTGATCTAGATTGACTATACACTGTAGTAAAGTAAAAACTAATTGTTAGATTTAATTATAATTTAAATAGAAACATAACATATTTATAAACTAAATAATACACATATTGAGTTTAATTTTAAAGCAAAGTTCCAAGAACAAATAATAGATCAAATAAATGATTTTATATATTTTAAATAATTAGGAGATCAAAAATATAAAATATATATCATTTTAATTTTGAACGGAGATAGAATAAAAGATAATAATATAAATATTTAAAATAGATTTAAACTGAAAAAAAAATAAAAATAACAAAAAACCTTTGCTAGGTTTTGAACTTATGTCATGGGTGAGTGGGGTCGGAGATCTTAACCACTATGCCAAATGAAATAATTATACATAGTATATACTATAATTCTTAATTTTCTAGGGGGGGCCAGCGCCCCTCCTAGTTCTACACTCGCTCCGTCACTGCAAACTAATACCAAATCACACTACAACCATCCCGATAGAGAGTCTCCGTCTATCTCGATTGTGAGCATCTGTTTATACTTTATAATAAAATCGATAATATGATCTTCCGCATGTTGTCGCACAACATATTATCTACAGTATAAAGTAAATGGACTATTGCATCGACATATAAATAAATTATAAGATGCAATCATTTGATCAATGATTCTCATTTCAAATATTATTAAAACATTGTTCATACTAAAGCTAGGCTTTTAGTATACAATCTAACAATGGCAACTCGACTCGTGTTACCCTCTAATGTATCCATGATTTTACTCTTCTCATCAGCAAAAATCTTCATGATATCACTACGAAGAATATTTCTTCAGATATGCTTGAAGAATGGCTGACAAGTGTTCATAAATATTCTAAACCATTTGTGTTCAACTATTCGCAGTGGATACTCATGTAGGATGATCATATAAGCAAGATAATGTCTAGCTACTACAGGATCAAAAGTAAAATGTTCAACTATGTCGTCCCATCTTTGTTTGTGCTAGTGGTTAACAAACATTGTCTTATATCCTTTGTGCTCCTCGAAGGACACCTTATCATATGCTACCGTAGGTATGTTGTTCCATTCCTACTATTCACACTCAACTTTTTATTTCAATAATTGCATATTGCTTTAAAATGATTCCAAACAATGGATACTAATTTCCTCGTTCGAACACCATCAATTACACTAGGATCAGTGAAAATTTCAGTCCTTTTACTGTCGAAGGATGAGTATCTATATCTTGGGATTAAGGATTTGAGTCCATATCCGATCTATTATCTTCATCATATTTGAAACCATGATGACTGGATTGTTGTGAAGGCAAAGGAGACGGTGTACTCATCTACACTAACACAATCGTTATATCATTTTAAAGGTAAAGTTATATCATAATTATATAAAGAACCATTATAGCACTAGCACCCTATATCAGATTATCTGATCATCAATATATTACTAACTTCTATTATTTATTTATTTATTTATTTATAATACTTACACATACCATGTCACCCAAATATAACAAAAAAATCCATTAGCACTAATAATAATGACTATTTTAACCCATTGCTTGTCACTCTTCCTCCTCATTTTTCATTCCCAAATCCCAATTTCAAAATCCCCATAAATTTCATGGTGAGTTCAACTAATTTTTAATTAATTAATTATAGAAAATTATTGTTGTTGAATAAATTTTGGAGCTATCCTAATTAATAAATTACTTATTTTATTGGATTGTAGTTTGTAGCCTTTTCATTTTTTGCGGAGAATTTCTCGAGCCATGCCTACTGGTAACTCACTAATGTTGAACAATTACTATCCTCAAATAATAGTTTAACTAATCGTGGAACGTAACAAATAAATTCCCAAATGTCAAAATTGTTAACGGAATAGAAATCACTTGACGTTGTTACGTTGGCGATGGAGTTCTAGTGGGAATTTAAGGTCGTTGACGACGTCGATTTCAGAGGCAAGGGAATCATTGGGAACTTTCCTTATAAGATTTAAAGGAAAAAATATAAGCGAAAAAGGAGGAAGATGCTAATAAATATAAGCAAAAGTTATGAGAAAGCAACATGAATTACAGAATAAGTATTACATTTACCTCAATAGGCAGACGCAGTCACGTAGACGGAGAGAAATGTGATAGTCAGCGATGGGAAGTTGCAAACTCACTTGCAAAGTCAATTAGCCAATTAGTTTAGCATGAAAAATAAAATTAATATATATATATATATATATATATATATATATATATATATATATATATATATATATATATATATATAGGTTTCTCGTGATACGATCTCACAAAGGTATTTGACTAGTTTAAAAAGAGGGAGTATCCGATGGAACAATTTTAATAATAAACCTTTGTGGACTTCATCCATTTTTACACTAATTATATATTACTTCCGTCTCATAAACAAATTTGCACTTTGTATTTTTTTCTATCTCATAAACAAATTTATGCCCCAAATAAAAAAATAAAAAGTATCATAATAACAACCTCATAAATTTTTCTTAAATACAATAATAATATTACAATTAGGCCACCCAATACAATTAAAGTTACCCCTTAAACTAACTTTTTGAACTCTAACACATAATTAATCCAAATCCAAAACCCACCCACTATTACTCGTGAATCAAAAGGAAATTTCTTTCTTCATCAGATTCATCTCACAACCTCGATCCCTCAATCACTATGTTTGTCATTCTTAAGAAAGCATTGTTTGAATATTTTTTAAACTCACGAGTAAGAGCACTCGTTCATTGTAGAAATATACCCCAAGGAATAAAACTATCAAACCCAAAGAAGTTTAAGTTTGAATTAATAAAATATGTGAGCTCATATTTATGTCACGTTTGTAAAGATGATCGGGGTTTGAGTTTGTTTTTGAAATAAAACAATTAAAAAAATAACAAGTAAAGCAATAGTAAGTAAGAGAAATTAGAAATAAAAGAGAATAGGTGTCAAAGATTCAAATACTTAAGAAATGGGATTAGAAACATCCATGCACACTTCATCTGTTTTGCTGAAGGCATAGTCAGTGGGTATCAAGGTATCCGAAACAAGAATGTTGAATTGTGGTAAGACATATTTAAATGCCTGAAAAGGACTAGAAGTATTATGTGAGCTTATCGGACAGATTTATTGCTTCTTGTGGGTTACATAGATTCGAATTTTCAAATCGAAAAGGGACGGTAGTAAATTCACCTCAAGATTATGTGTTTATTTTGTGAAGTAGATCCATAATATAGAGGAGTGTTATACAGATATATATTTTGCACTCCATCGTGAAAAGATGATAAATTTGAGCCTTTGAGGCAGCCAAAGTATCTGTATAACTCTAGAAACTTCGTAATGGACTTGGATGTGATTTCAAAGATTGCCCAAGATTATCATAATTTATTGTGATAATAATGGTGCAGTTGCAAACTTAAAGGAATCACTAGTCCATAAAGCAATTAAACACTTTGAGAGCAAGTACCACATGATACGAGAAATCGTATGATGAGGGAAAGGTTGTTGTCGCCTAGATTGCATCAGATGACAACTTAGTAAATCCTTTTACAAGGACCTTAAGGCGAAAGCTTTTGATAGTCATGTAGTGGGAGTGGGAATCAGATGTATGGCAGCAGATATAGCAGCATAGTCTTTTAGTATAAGTGGGAGATTGTTGGATTGTATACTAAAAGTTTAGCTTTTTGTATGAACAATGTTACGACTATATTTGAAATGAGAATCATGTGATCAAACATTTTGCATATTGTTGTAAAAGTTCATTTATTTTATACTGTAGATAATGTGGTGTGCGGTGTCACACGAAAGATCATATTATCAGCTCCTTATAAAGTATAAACAGATGCTCACAATCGAGATAGACGGGGACTATCTATCTATCAGGATGGTTGTAGTGTAATTTGATATTAGTCTATCTCGACTATAGAATTACACTAGTGCACTTTGTGTGTATTGAGCACGACCGTGGTGAGATCGTTTGGTTTATACTGGTTATATAATAGAACTAGATCTCTGTTATTATGGATGATCGTACTCTTAATCCCTATACAATAATCTCGACACGTACGTCTGTATTTATTTCTTTGATTCATCAAAGAGATTTAATTGTAAATCAATATGCTCAGCGAGTTGGGAGATGGTAATGTCTCTATGGTGTACTGTTGATTATAGAAGGAATACATGTCCTAACGGAATTGGTTGATGATGTCCCCTTGAGGAGCTCATAATGATTATCATATAAACCATGCAGGTGGATTTATTACGGCATGTTAATAAGGTTGAGTGGTAATACTCTCGGTAAATATATTAATTAATAGAGTTATCAGTAACTTAATTAATTAATGGGCATTGAATCTTAAACACGGGGAGAATAACGGGCTCATAATAAGAAGGAGCCCATAACATAATTTAGAATTAAGGTGGCAGTGCAATAATATTTCTTTAGTGGACTGATTTATTATTATTGGACATAAGTATAAGTTTTGGGCTACACTTGGACACTTAAGCCCAATGGGAGGCCCAACCTTAATTTCTCCTCCTGGTCCCTGTTGTCGCCTATAAATAGTCAATCTCAACAGTTCGGAACCCTAGCATTACATGCCCAAAATCATGTGTAGGAAGGAACAACTACAGATTGAGATCGTCTTGGAGATTTTATCCATAAAATGTCAAGACGTGGCTTAGGAATACAACAGAAGATCGGAAGGTCGTTTGTTCATGCTGTTCGATATCTACGCACGCTCAACTTCCATAATATTTCTGTATTTTTTGGAACTCGACACTGGTAGTGTGATAAATGGTTAGAAAGCTACGGAAGAGAGGATCGTTTTGGCGTAAAAATAACTCAAATTGGAGTTTGGATGAAGAAGTTATGCCCAAAATCGTGAGATCGCGCAAGCTGCCGGCGAGAATTTTCGAAATTTTTTGAAAATGTCATCTTCAACAACAAATCCTGGTGAAAGGTAATTCAATTCTATGTTATACTTCCGTTGCTATAGAATTGCATGGAACCCTAACAGTTCACATTAACCAAAAGATCCAAACGCCATCAATTGGTATCAAAGTGTAGGTTCTATGGCTAAACGTGACACGTTAGGCTAGGGTTTATGTGCCATATCATATGGCCCATAAGTGATTAAGGTTTAGAACTTGTTTCTTATTGAATACTCTAATTGAATATAATGGCACACGAGCACCAAACAGAATCACGATGACGGTTGGAAGGTGTCCGACGACGGCAGGGTAGTGGCAGATGGCTGTCGGAAAGTAGTGTAGATGGACGTAATGCGTACGGCACTCTACAGCGGCATGAGATGGAGAAAGCCGCATGGTTAGTGCTTTTCGTGCGTGCTATATGCAACGTGATCGACGGCAAGCATGACGATATCACACTGGGATTTTGCTGTCGGCATGGAGGCTGATGGCTGCTCGATGATGACACTGCTGGATGCTCAGGTGGCACGGTTGACAATGTACGGCGGCGCGAGTGAAACTGGCATAAGTTGCTTGTCGGGCAGGCGTGCTGATGGCCCGATGCTGATGCCCTGGTGGGACAGATGCACCATCAGCAACATCGGACAACGGCACTGTAGTCTTCATGGTGGCGAGGTTTGGCACGGGCGGCACAGCTGCAGCTTGCTGTGTGGGGCCGTATTTATTGGCACGATGGTGCCGGAGAAGGAGCGACGTGCACTGCAGACGACGGATGCAAGATTGGCCGGAGGCTGGCGATAGTCGGGCGGCAGCTGGGTTGCGTATGGCCCAAGTCGGGCGGCATGAGCAGGAGACTTTTTTGGCACGGCTAGGAGCTATGGCCAGCACGAGTCATGCCGGTAGGAGGTCGATGCAACTGTGGCCTGGCATGGTGAGTGGCGCAATCGGCAGCTGCTGTCAGCACGCTACCGACAGTGGACAGCGGGAGCAGCGGCAGATGAGCGCACGAGTCATGCCGGTGGTGGTCTTGGATGCGGCGGCGACGTGCTTCGATATATTTCGGGTTGAGGCAGCCCGTGATGATGAACGACTTAGGGTTCAAGTAATCCTACTTGTTGCGTAAGGCATCGGTTTAACAGCTGGAGTGTCGGACAAGACTTACTTATTTAGTGGCGATTTAATTCGTGATATACAACTGCCATAATTGATTTAATTGTCTATTATTGTTATATATGGTTGCATGTCGATATCGATGATTTCGATGATCTGGACGATATCGACGGTAGATATCAATAATTTAAAAATTTTGATAATCTGGCCATAATAGTAGGAAAAGTTAATTATTTTCCATGATTATTATTGTTATATATTTTTGTATAATTCTCTGTGATTTTTTTCCATAAATAGAAGCATGTTAAGTTGCGTATTATATATGGTATATTGTATTCATGCAAAAAATCCTCTTGTTAAATAACTAAGTGGGAGAGGGTTTGGTTTATAAATCCCGCGGCCTCCATTATTGGTTTGTTATGTGATGCAAGTAAGCTTATGAGTTGGCTATAATGCCTTCCTCCCAACGGATGAGTTTTATTTGTGGATCACTGGAACAAATTTCCTTATGATGGTTATAGGAAATTATTTAAGTGCGTGTGATCTTCTCCAACTGAAGGGGCATAAGCTTGAATAATGTACTTAGTATCAAATAATGGTATACACTTAGAGGCAATTAATATGTATCCTCCCCAACAGAGTCACTGCTATTAATTGCATGACTAAAGGACAACCGACTATTAGTCATCGAGTCATAAGATTAATTTGACATATGGAATTAATGGGTAAAACCTTCTTTTGCGAATGTTAGGATTTGTATACGTCCACACTAACGTGGCATGCAAATTCACGGTGCTTGGATGTCAGTGAATTTATTTTATATTATTTTGAGGGAATCAATATAAATTTTAAATTCGAAGTATTTGATCGTTTTATTTATTTACTTGATTCTCAGGATTTTCAAATAGCTTTCAATCCACTAGCTATAATACTTAAAGAAAACAAATTTATTGGTCCATAATTAGATGATTGATAAGAATCTTGGTTTTAATTCTTATTGCTTAGGAAAATACATGTGTATTCTCACTAAGAATGCCCTCTGATTCCTATTAAAGTCTCAAGTGAAGAGGTGAGAGGTTCATAGAAATATGATGGTCAATCTCATGCAACTCTTCGGATACCTGAGTGAGGTTAAAAGGTGGGAGGTCATATTTGAATTGATGAATGAATTGAATGTCCTTGGAGTAGAAATTGAAGGAGAAACCCAAATCAATTTTATTCTCTATAGTTTTCTTAGATGTTTTGAGCAAGTTCCACCTGAATTACAAGTGGTCGCATACGGTGGGGAACTTCTGATAAAACATGTGGCGAAGAAAAGTCATTTTCATCAAGGTGTGAACAAGATTAGTATCTTATTCACTAGTTGTTGAAGCATGATTAGTGATGGAGTTTACTAACACGTTGTGTGTAGATACCGGAATTACTAAATGTCTGCAACTAAGTGAGGATGAGATTACTATGGACATGGGTAAAACTACGAGAGTGGTGGTTGTTGCAGTGGGAGTTGTTTATTTATCTTATGATAGGAATAAACGTTTGATTATAACAAATTATCTTTACGTACGTTTTCATAGAAAGAATTTTATTTCAATTTTTATGCATTTACGGATGGATACTCTATTGCATTTAAATGACATGGTCATTATAATGAAGGATGGAGCAATAATCTATTTTGGTACATTGGTGGACAATTTGTACACTCTTAAATCATGTTTATCCCACGAATGCAACAAATAGTAATTAATATCGCATCTGCTAATCTTAGTAAGAGAAAGGAACCTTCGGAGATGAACTAAACATACCTTTAGCATCTACGACTAGATCATTTTACTTAAGTACGATTCGAAAGTTGATAGCTGGTGGACCATTAGGTTTACTGGAAGTGGAAACTATTGAACTTGTAAGTCTTACTTGGAAGTGAATATGATTAATTGCAAAGGGGTATAGAGCCAAAGATATGTTGAAATTAGTTCAATCTGATTTAAGCGATCCTAAGACTATTCTGACGAGAGGTAGTTATGAATATTCGTCAATTTAATTGACAATTATTCTAGATATCAATATATTTGTTTGATGTACCGCATGTCTAGGTACTTTGATTAATTCAAGGGATACATGGCTGATGTGGTGAAGTTTCATGGAATCAAGTCATTACGATTTAATCATGGCGGCGAGTACCTCTTAGGATAGTTATGTGCTATTTATCAGAGCTTGGGATTTAATCCCAAGTTGTTTAAACCGGGCATACCCCAGCTGAATGGTGTGACGGAAAGAAGAAATAGGATTATTATGGAAATGGTTAGATAGATGATGAGTTATTTGGAATTACAAAATTCATTTTATGGGTATGCCCTAGAAACAACATATCATATGAACGTTTGTCTGTTTATGGGATATCCTAGAAAAATGAAGGGTGACTTATTTGATAGTCCAAAAGATTAAAGGGTGATTGTTAACATGAACACTAGATTTTTGGAAAAGGACTATGTAATAAATCACAAACTCATGTATAGATTGTTCTAAAGGATGTAAGAGGAAAAACACAAAGTATAGTACTAATTGTACAAGAGGATATACCACAAGTAAACTACATCGCATGTCATATCTGATACACAATTGCATGTAGTGCTTTACCGTAGTGGGAGAGTTTTTCGACAACCGAAAAGAAATATAATTTGGGAAAGTCATGAGACTTGGTCCCTAGTGAACATGAAATCGGCCCATGAATACGACGAAGCACTACAAGAAAGAAATGCAAAATCTAGGCAAAGAGCAATGATTTCTGAAATAGAATCTATGGATTCAAATCAATTCTAAGAGCTAGTAGAATAATTAAATGGTGGAAAGCCATTTGAAGTAAGTTGGTCTACAAAAAAAAAGGAGAATCAGACAGTAAGGTGGAAACCTTTAAAGCAAAGCTTGTTGCAAAAGGGTACACTCAGAAAGAAGGGTTCGATTATGAGGAAACTTTTTCGCCGGTAGCTATGTTTATGTCGATCCAAATTCTTTTGTCTATTGCTGCACATATTGATTATAAGGTATAGAAAATAGATGTCAAGACAGCTTTCCTGATTAGAAGTCTTGAGGAAAACATCTGTGTGAAGCAACCAGAGTGATTCATTGCAAGGGACCAAGAGCATTTTGAGTGTAAGCTTAAAGGTGTCCAATTTTGGACTAAAGCAACTTTAAGATCATGGAACATCCGTTTTGATAAGGAAATCCATTCATATGGATTTATTCCATGCGCATATGAGTCTTGTGTATGGAAAAGAATGACAGAAACGTGGTGGTATTTCTTGTATATACATAGGTAGTAACTTGCTCATTGGAAACAATGAAAGAGTATTGTCGGGCGTATGAGTATGGTTGATAAAGTAGTATGAAATGAAGGACTTGAGACAAGCAAAACATATCTTTGCTATCATTGTGATAAGAATCACAATATAGGATGTTGTGCTTATCTCAAGCTTCATGAATTGATACAATCTTTACTCGTTTTAGCATGAAACTCCTAGAAAGTTTTTCAACTTTTTGGAAATAGAGTGACTTTATCTAAGGTTATGTGTCTTAAGACACAAAAAGATGATAAAGTAGATGGAAGCGCTTCCTTATGCTTCGGCAATAAGGAAGCATAATCTATGGAATGTTAAGTATGAGAATGGATATCTATTTTGCCGAAGGCATAGTCAGTGGGTATCAAGATAATCCGGAACAAGAATGTTGAACTATGGTAAGATATATATTTAAGTGCCTGAAAGGACTAGAAGTATTATGTGAGCTTATCGGACAGATTTATTGCTTCTTGTGGGTTACATAGATTCAAATTTTCAAATCGAAAAGGGACGGCAGTAAATCCACCTCAAGGTTATGTGTTTATTTTGTGAAGTAGATCCATAATATAGAGGAGTGTTATATAGAAATATATTTTGCACTCCATCGTGAAAAGATGATAAATTGGAGCCTCTGAGGCAGCCAAAGTATCTGTATAACTCTAGAAACTTCATAATGGACTTGGATGTGATTTCAAAGTTTGCCCTAGGTTATCACAATTTATTATGATAATAATAATGCAGTTGCAAACTTGAAGGAATAACGAGTCCATAAAGTAATTAAACACTTTGAGAGCAAGTAGCACCTGATACGAGAAATCGTATGATGAGGGGAAGGTTGTTGTTGCCTAGATTGCATCGGATGACAACTTAGTAAATCCTTTTACAAGGACCTTAAGGCGAAAGCTTTTGATGGTCATGTAGTAGGAGTGAGAATCAGATGTATGGCAGCATATATAGCAGCATAGTCTTTTAGTATAAGTGGGAGATTGTTGGATTGTATACTAAAAGTCTAACTTTTTGTATGAACAATGTTTTGACTATATTTAAAATAAGAATCATGTGATCAAATGTTTTGCATGTTGTTGCAAAAGTCCATTTACTTTATACTGTAGATAATGCGGTGTGCGGCGTCACATGAAAGATCATATTATCGGCTCCTTATAAAGTATAAACAGATGCTCACAACCAAGATAGACGAGGACTATCTATCGGGATGATTGTAGTATAATTTGGTATTAGTCTATCTTGACTATAGAATTACACTAGTACGCTTTGTGTGTATTGAGCAGGACCGCAGTGAGATCATTCGGCTTATACTGACTATATAATAGAACTAGATCTCTGTTATTATGGATGTTTGTATTCTTTATCCCTGTACAATAACCTCGATAAGTAAGTCAATAATTTCTTTGATTCATGAAAGTGTGAGATTTAATTGTAAATCAATATGCTCGGTGAGTTTGGAGATGGTACTATCTCTATGGTGTGTTGTTGATTATAGAAGGAATCTATGTCCTAACTGAATTGGTTGATGATGTCCACTTAAGAAGCTCATAATAATTATCATGTAAACCCTGCAGGTAAAACTGTAAAAATGGGTTGGGCCCGCGGGCCAGCCCGCACCCGCCACTAAAAATGTGGGTTGGGTCATAAAATTTGTAGCCCATTTGGAGGTGGGCCTAAATGGGCTGGCCCAAATGGGAGCTAGTTTTGGGCAGGTTGGGCGGGGCGGGGGAGGGTTGGCCTGCTTTTTTTTTGTGCAAAGCCCAAATGCCAAATAGGCTAATTATCTAAATAGCAGCCCAAGCCCAACTAATACCAGCAATGTGAAGTCGTGAATACAGAACAGAATACGTGAATGTGATGTGTTGCATAATTCATTCTTTAATTCCAAATCAAAAGGAAGAAAGAACCCTAGCTAGCCGGTAGCCGCATGGCCTGCCCATTCCCACAGGCCACCACTACATCTTCAATTCAGAGCAAATTTCTATCATGTTCTAGGAGACACAGACACTATCTCTTTTATTGCCCCGCACCTCTTCGTTATTCACTGTAAGTCTATTTCGAAATTCGAACCCTCTCCTCTTCATCTCCATTCTCCCTTCTCTATCTCTTAATGTACTCTGATTTTTTTACCTGCACTCCTCAGTGGATGAACCTTATACTTTTGGGATTATTGCAAATTGGGGATTCAAGTATAGAAATGAACAAAATATTTGCATTAAAATTACATACGGATTTAAGAGCTTGGCTCTGAGTTGGGTAGGTGGAGGATTAAAGGGAGTAGAGGGAAGTTGTTGCCTTTCCTGTGAGATAGGATTAATCTACTAAAGAACTTCTATTAAACATTTTCTTGTTTAGTATTTATGTAGATTTATTCTTATTGATTAAAACCACTGCATTAATATGAGAATCCTTACTTGCTCAATAGATAACTTATTATTTCATAAATTATAGTATGTACAGATATCCTTGTTTGTTCAACATATATCTATTTACAGCAAAATTTCCAAGGGTGTACCAACATTTCAGTATATGTGCAATAAAACCTATTAACAATGGTGTTTATATTTATATTTTTGCAGATTAGAAGAAAAAATTATGGATTCTACTTATTTGAATCAAAGCAATAACATGGATGATATTGGAAACACGAACTCAAAGTCAGAAGGTAAAAATAGTTCAAGGGAATTTTCTGGTGTTTGGAAATTTTTTGTGAGGAAAGGAAACGGTAAGGGTAAAATTGCTGAATGTAAGGCGTGCAAACAGGTTTACAACGGTGGGGTTAAATCTCATGGTACCTCTACATTGAGACGCCATATAGAGAAGTGCCCAAAATTGAAATTTCAAGATGTAGGACAAATGTTTATTAGTCATGATAGGAAGATAATGAACAGAAAGGTGAAACCAAAGAGAGCACATGAATTGCTTGCAAGTGCCATTATTAAGCATGATTTGCCTTTTTCATTTGTTGAATATGATGGCATTCGAACTTTTCTGAATTATGTGAATCCAAATCTTCCATGCATATCTAGGAACACCCTAGTTTCTGATATCAATAAGTTGTATATGAAAGAAAAGGCTAAGTTTAAGGAAGTTTTGGGTAAACTTAAGAATAGAATTTGCTTAACTTCAGATGTATGGACCGCATGTACTGTGAGGGTTATATTTGTTTAATTGCTCATTATGTTGATGAAAATTGGAAGTTGAATAGTAAATTCTGAACTTTGATCATTTCCCTCCTCCACACTCGGGTGTTGAATTGACTGCAAAAGTGTTGTAGTTTTTAAAAGAGTGGGGAATTGAAAAATAAAATTTTCTTTAATATTGGACAATGCATCAAGTAATGATGCCATGCAAAATATTTTGAAAGATCAACTCTTCATGAATGGAAATTTGGTATGTGGTGGTAATTTTTTCATATCCGTTTTTCTGCTCACGTACTAAACCTTATTGTTCAAGATGGTTTAAAAATTGGTGGTAAGATTGTAGAGCCTTGAGTAAGGTCAGAGATTCTGTAACATATGTCAAAAGTTCAGAAGGTAGAATAAAAAAATTTCAAGAATGTATGAAAGGAGTTCGTGACATTGATTCTAGTGTTGGTTTGAGGTTGGATGTGGTTACTCGTTGGAATTCAACATATTTGATGTTAGATAGTGCCATTAGGTACAAAAAGGCTTTTTCTTCACTTCCAATGATTGATATGACTTATAATTGTTGTCCAACAATTGAAGAGTGGATAAAAGTAGAGAAATTACATGAGTTTCTTGAGCCCTTTTATGAGACCACCAACTTGATTTCTGGTTCTTCTTATTCAACATCAAATTTGTATTTTATGCAAGTTTAGAAAATTGAATAATTGTTGAAAGAAAACTTGTCAAATATCGATACTTTGATAAGTGGCATGTGTAAAAAGATGCTTGAAAAGTTTGACAAGTATTGGAGTGAGTATAGCGTGGTGCTTGCATTTGGGGTTATTCTTGATCCATGATTTAAGTATCACATAATGGAATACTTTTACTTGCAAGTTGAGAGTGAATCCACAAAAGTGCAAGAGAAGATGACACTTGTGAAGAGCAAGTTGTATAAGCTTTTTGAGAATTACAATATGAAGACAAATGACTCGAGTTCTTCAAATTTTCAATCTCAATCTTCTTTATCCCCTTTGTTTGGATCAAGTAAGAGTGCTAAGAGCAAGAAATTTTTGAATGTAATTATTCTTCTTATTTTTAATTCTTATGTATAATTATTGGTTGTATTTTACATTTGTGCATACATAATATGCTTCATAATTTATTGAATATTTCAATTAACGTAGGGCATGAGTGATTACGAGACTCAAACTATAACAAAAGTTGGAAAGAGTCAATTGGATATCTATTTGGAGGAGCCAAAACATGAATATATGCATTTTCAAGATTTAAATGTCTTAGAATTTTGGAAGAATCAAAGACATTGATTTCCCGACCTTGAATTAATGGCATGTGATATCTTGGCTATTCCTATTACAACCGTTGCATTGGAATCATCTTTTTCTATTGGTGGTCGAGTTCTCACCAAGTATAGAAATTCCATGATTCCCGAAAACTTTCAAGTCCTTATTTGTACTCGCAATTTGTTGCATGGTTTTCAATACAATGGTAAGTTAGAAAATACTATTTATATTTATATTATCTTGTTTTTCTATCTTTCAATTATTTAATTATGTTTTTGTTTTGGATGTAGATGAAGATGATCAAGATGATAAAATTTTTGAGGAAACTCACTCTACCTCGTCTAATCCTTTGGAGATTGATGTGGATAAAAGCGAACAAGAAGGAGATGGTGGTGATTTTGATCATGATTATTTTATGGAGGATGAGTTTTGAAGAGATTTTAAGATTAGTGTTTTAAACTTGTGTGTTTTGACTTTAAATTTATTAGTAGACTTTTGGTGATTTAATTTAGGGTAATTGAGAACTATTAGACTTATGTTGTTTTACTTGCTTTGAGAAGTTTAATTAGTAGACTTTATGTTGTTTAATTCATGATCTTTGTTTATTGTTATCACTTATTAGTTCATGTCTTCATGAGACCATTCTATAAGAATTATGTTTATGTTTTAATAGGCATGCATATTGACATTGTATTATTTTGTAAAAGTTTCTCCTATTGTGGTATTTCATCTTAATGTAATATTGTAATTATAATTTTAATAACATCATTTCTACTTTATAATTAAAAAAGGCGGGTTTGCCCACCATAACCTGCAACCCACCTCTAAATGGGTTGGGCCACGTATTTCTAGCCCGCAACCCGCCTAGACCCGCCCTGCCTAAGTCCGCCTAATGGCGGGTTAAGACTAGTTTTGGGTCGGCCCGTCCTGCCAGCTCGTTCTGACAGTTCTACCTATTGGAGGATTTATTCCGGCATGATAATAAGATTGAGTGGTACTACTCTCGACAAAGATATTAATTAATGGAGTTGTCAATAACTTAATTAATTAATGGGCATTGAATCTTAAACACTGTGAGAATAACGGGCTCATAATAAGAAGGGGCCTTAACGTAATTTGGGATTAAAGTGGCAGTGCAATAATATTTCTTTAGTGGACTGATTTATTATTATTGGTTTAAGTATAAGTTTTGGGCTAAACTTGGACACATAAGTACAATTGGAGGTCCAACCTTAATTTCTCCTCCTGGTCCCTGTTGTAGCCTATAAACAGCCAATCTCAGCAGTTCGGGACCCTAGCATTACATGTCCAAAACCGTGTGTAGGAACGAACGACTGCATATTGAGATTGTCTTGGAGATCGTTGCCCACACAACGTCAAGATACGGCTTAGGAATACAACAGAAGATCAGAAGGTCGTTTGTTCCTGCTGTTCGATATCTACGCATGTTCAACTTCCATAATTTTTCTATATTTGTGTGAAACTTGAAACAGGTGGTGTGATACATGGTTGGAAAGCCACAAAAGAGAAGATCATTTTGGTATAAAAATCACTCAAATTGAAGTTTGGATAAAGAAGTTATGCCCAAAATCGCAAGGTCGCGTAAGCTGCCAGCGAGAATTTTCAAAAATTTCATCTTCAACAACAAACCATGGTGAAAGGTAATTCAAGTCTATGTTATGCTTCTACTTCTATAGAATTGCATGGAACCCTAACGATTTACGTTAACCAAAAATTGAAATTCCATCACATGATTGCTTTAGAGAAAGGAATATTCAAGCTTATCTTGTTCATGATATCTGAAAACCTCTTAAACTTCTCTTCCAAGCCCTTCTTCACTAACCTCAAAGGATACGGAGAAAGTATCTTTGTCTTTGGGATTCCTCATTCATCACGTTCAACCTCCCTCAGCTTGTCCTTATCGGCTCTCAATCTCTTAGCTCTTTTCCACTTCTTTTTAACTATAATCTCAGTACTCTTCTAATGTGATGGTACTGCACTATTTCGAACATCAGGTGTAGCATTCTGAGCGGAAACGGGAGTCGAATGGTGTTGCACGATTGTTGCTCGACCAGAATGGTCTGGTCGAGCAATAGGTGTTTGGTCGAACAAGGTTCCCATGCACGGAGTTGTCTCGTACAGTCTCGACAGAGGTTGCTCGACCTCAGCTCGACCAGAAGGGTCGGCTCAAGCAAGGTGATTTTGGTCGAGCAAGGCACCTGTAAATGGAATGGCATTCTTTAGTTCAACAGTGGGTTGCTCGACCTCAGCTCGACCAGAAGGGTCTGGTCGAGCAAGACAGTTTTGGTCGAGCAATGGACCTGTAAACAGAATTTGAGTTTTTGGCTCCAAAGCATGTTGCTCGACCATTGCTCGACCAAAAGATTTGGTCGAGCGGTGGTCGAGAGGGGACATTCCATTTTCGTTTTCACTGGCGGGCATCATCGGACCTTCGTACTATGTTCCTGACCTCAATGTGATGGCATTGCACTCTTTCGGGTTCGTTATGCTTTGAGATGAGAATTTACCCTTCTCCAACGTTTGTGTCAACTGATTCACATTCCCGGTATTAGATTGTAAACTAAAAGTCTAGCTTTAGTATGAACAATATTTTAACAATATTTGAAATGAGAATCATTGATCAAATGATTGCATCTTATAATTTATTTATATGTCCGATGCAATAGTTCACTTACTTTATACTGCAGATAATATATTGTGAGACAACACGCGGAAGATCATATTATCGGTTTTCTTATAAATTATAAACAGATGCTCACAATCGAGATAGACGGGGACTCTCTATCGGTATGGTTGTAGTGTGATTTGATATTAGTTTGTCTTGACTATAGAATCACATTAGTGCACTTTGTGTGTATTGAGCAGGACTGCTTGAGATCATTCAACTTATACTGACTATATAAGAGAACTTGATCTCAGTTATTATGGATGTTCGTGCTCTTAATCCCTATACAATAACCTCAACACGTAAGGCAGCATGTATTTCGTTGATTTATTAATGGGTGAGATTTACATGTAATTAAATCAACAAACTCGATGAGTTGGGAAGTAGTGTTGTCTCTATGGTGTGCTGTTGATTGTAGAAGGAATCAGTTCCTATTAAATAGGTTGATGATGTCCCCTTGAGGAGCTCATAAGGATTATCATGTAAATCTTACAAGTGGATTAATTCTGGCATGATAATGTGGTTGAACGGTACTATTCTCGAATGAGATATTAATTAATGGAGTTGTCAGTAACTTAATTAATTGATGGACATTGTATATCTTAAACATGGGGAGACTGTCGGGCTCATAATAAGAAGGAGCCCATAACATAATTATGGGATTGGAGCAGCAGTCAGTATTAATATTTTAGTGGACTATATTATTATTATTGGACTTAAATATAAGTTTTGGGCTAAACTTGGATACTTAAGCCCAATGGAGGCCCGACTCTAATTTCTCCTTTTGGTCCCTGTTGTAGCCCATATATAAGTCATCTCAGCTGTCAGGGAACCCTCTTATTAATGCCTAACACAGTGAGGAGTGAAAGGGAGCAGCAAGTTGAGAGGATCTTGAAGATCGTCGCCCACACGACGTCAAGATTGGACTTGGGAATACATCAGAAGATCAAGATCAGCTCATTTGCTGCTGCTGTTTGTCAAATTCCATGATTTTTATAAAATTGTATGTAACTTCAAACTATTCGTGTGATATATAGTTGGAAAACTACAGAAGAGAGGATCGTTTTGGTGTATAGATCACTCAAATTGAAGATTTGATGAGAGAGTTATGCCCAAAACGGTGAGGCTACACGTGTTGCCGACAAGAATTCATTCTCTTCTTCAACATGCCCTGGTGAAAGATAATATGATTTTATGTTCTTGCTTTCGCTGATATAGAATCATATGGAACCCTAACGGTTCACGTTAACTAAACGATCGAACGCCAACACCTGGCCATCTGCCTCATCAATATAGTCAGGTCCTTCATCTGCTTTGATAAGTCTTCATGATCGACATCAATTTTTACCTCAAGACGATCCACTCTTGCATCATTCCTTGTCATGCACCTGTTCACTGTATCCTCAAAACCATATTTTCCTTCTTCGATCTTAGCTTCCGAATCAACACCAACAGGGGGCTGCATAGGCGAATTTGGATTACTCCATGAAAATTTTGGCCTCCTTTGGTCTTGATAATTACCCGGGGACCACTATTGTTTTAATTCCCTTGATAATTTCGATTTTTTTGATTTTAAAACCTCATTCCTTGGATACTTTGACGCATGACATAGTTATCTTCTTCTAACTCCTCTTGGATCGATCTCTCTTCACCACAATCATGTTGCATCATTGGTACTTGATATGATATCACTGTAATCTGCTTTTACTTGTACTCAAGTAGCTTATGAATATTAGCCAAACTAGAGGCGATTTCATCATCCCTGCTTGACTTCACTATAGTATGTTCAACCTGAGCTACCTTGCCAAGTACATAGGTGCCCCTTACTCTATCAGTAGGCCAATCTCTTGAATTCATCGAAATATTCTCAAAGAGCTTTTCAGCATCAACAAGTGTCTTCGCAAGTAATGCTCCACTTGATGAAGCATCAAGTAGAATACGTGAATCACATTCCAACCCATTGTAGAAGATGCTGATATATTGAGCTTTTGACAATCGATGTTGTGAACACCTTCTAAGCATGTCCTAGAATCTGTCCCATGCTTCATGAAACTTCTCACCACTATTGATAGCAAATTGATTGATGTCTTGCTTTATCCTAAACACCTTGGAAGGTGGCATATATCTCTCCAAGAACTTCAATTTCAATTGCTCTCATGTAGTGCAATATGCAGCATTAAGAGTATCATACCAGTCTCTCGCTCTTTCAGTAAGCAAGAATTTAAACAAAATAATCCTCCTTGCATCTTCATGAGTACCTGCATTTTTTTCTTTACTTGCATATCCAAGGAACTTGTTGAGATGCTGTTGAGGAACTTCAAAGTCACCGCCAGCGAAAGGGCTCCTTTCTACCATGCTGATAAGAGCGGGGTGAATTAATTATTATCTAAATTAATTAAATCTATGATTTGGAAATTTAAGTTTGGAATGATTATTAATCTATTAAACAAATAATTAAATAACAAATAAAATAAAGAAACAGTAGATTAACAAAGGTGAACAAGTGAGAAGATAAGTAACTCTTCGGGCAATCCAGTTTCACTCATTAATCTCTCTTTCATGTATCAATGTCCGACTTTGCCATGTGCAATATAGACGCATTTCAAACCATGCAAATCTACTCTATAGACACAAGTAAATAAGCGTGTAACACGTGTGAATATTCTTGGAGCAAGAGATATAATTCACCCCCCTTTCTAGGTAATATCAGTATCAATTATTTCCCATGCACTAAGTACTCTAACCCGATATGATCTCGTTTTATAGGTACTATGAAATTATCCTATTTATCCTACTTACTAACCCGAATTCAATTCAATTAATAAGTATTTATATATGATAGTTCTAATGAAGCTTCAGAGTCCCATCACTTAGGATCATAACATGGAATCCTGTTCAACAGTGAACGCGCTCAATCAACAACCAAGATATATATTCATACTCTATATAATTATTGAAGATGCACAAAACGACTCTAAATTTGGATTAAAAATGCATAGTCATATATAAACAAGTATTGTTGTACGGAGTATACACACAAAAGTTCAATTAACTCGTAAAACCTTCATATACTCTAGAACTACCGAAGCAGTTCTAGCCCATGATTTGTTGAAGAACAATCATGGTGGTTGGATAGATCTTACCCATAGTCTTGAAAATTACAAGATAAATTAAGAAGCAAAGTGAACCCTAGATGTGGGCGCCGTCGCATCTCGCTCCGTCTTGAATCTTTACTTGGTTCTCACTTGATTCGCTGGACAAATCTCTCTACAGCTCCATTAGATGGAGTTAGGATTTGGATGTGGTGTAGGATGGATGTGGAATCTAACTCTCATTTTGATGTGATCTGCAGATCTCCTTTTATACTTGTAAACTCTCCTTATGGACCTTTACTGGGCTTTTTCGTGAAAAATACGCACAAACATGCAATGAAGGTGAAATCCCAACAAATCTGGACGTTTGTGTCTTTGCTTGATTAAAATAGCTTCTGGTCGAGCAACGGTCGAGCTATGTATATGTAAACTAAAACTTCTTCAACCCATCTTGCTCAACTTCCTGCTGTTGCTCGACCAAATTGCTCTTGGTCGAGCAACCCTCTTTCTGGTCGAGCAGTATCTCAAAAACCGCATTTTCCAATTCTGATCACTTTAGACCTGTTTTCCTGTATAATTATGCTCAAATAACCTCAGTAGCATCTTATTCATGGCTTTTCCAAATATATCCCGGTTTGCCTCGATTTAAGACCAAATCGTACTCAATTTTCACATAAATCAGAGCTCAAAATACATGAATTCTCACTCCCAATAATAATATATTTAAAGTCTCAAACTAAGGAGTGGTCCAATTAATTAGTGATCCAATTAATTCTAAAGAGTGATCTGATTAATTTCAAAGAGTGACTCAATTAATTCAAAAGAGTAATCTAATTATTTCTATAAAGTGATCTATCAATTTACATATTGCATATAATTTAATTATTCACAATACATGATTTTATTTTTAGAAAATCAGAGTCTCAGATCAAAGAGTAACCCAATTAATATGAAAAAGTAATCTTGTTGACCAAAAAGAACATATTGAATCAACATAAAGGGTAATCCAAAAACTTATTTATAGTAACACAAATCATTACAAAAAGTAACCCAATTAATATGAAAGAGTAACCTAAAAGATGTTAACCAAACAGAACAGTATATAAATAAATCAACATAAACTGCCACCTACGCTATTCTTCATACTGATGAATCTCTTCGTAAATCATAATTGTACTTATGAATGGTAGATACCTAATTCCAAGTAGCAAAAATAGAACAATAGAAATTCTATGCTGTGATCAAGGCACACAACCAAGTAGAAATGTATATACCTCTTATTTTCAATTCATCTGGCTTACTAGAGTTTTGAAAACTTACAGCAATAAAAATCGACATTTAATGAAGAGAAGAATAAAAGATATCTCAAGATCTTTTTAGTATTGGGAGGCAGTAATTGTGATGTTGAAACCCTCATTGAAAAATCGAATTTATGTTCGTGGTGTGATAGTTGCTGCCACAATGCTTGACAAAAAATATTATTGAAATTAAATAATTATAACGAGTAAATACGACATTGCCTTTGGAAAAAAATACAAAGCGGCAAAGCTTATATATATGTAGAAGTGCTGCTTGATCTCTAATTACAAGACTAACTTTCATCACAAGACTCAACGAAATTCACAGTATCCTTATTAGTAATGTGCGACTCTTAACGTGGGGAACTTTTTTATTAATGGGATAATAACACCTTTTCACGATCAAATACATCAACATTAGGGCAATATCAGCCCATGAGAGCATGATTGTCATTCATGCATCGATTTATTTTTAGTAAAAAATAAAGTGTGGCAGTAATATATACAGCATCTGCATATAGCATCTGCCACATTCATTGGGAAGTATAGAAGTGACAATCACAGTTGTGAGCACGAAGGCTTTCAAGGTAATGGAAGTGGGTAGACTTCCGGGCGGCTGTCGAACACACTTTCACTACACAGTGTATACAACACGTATACACGCCCAAAAAGAAAAACAATAATTATCTCACATACTCGCTCGCTGCCTCTCACCTCCACACTACTCACTACAAAGAGATGATGTAGAAAAAGAGAGAGAGAAAGGCAAAGTACATTACTTAGGTGAAAAGTTCTCATGGAGCCATTAAAAATGCTACGAAAGTGCTGCTGTTTTTAATCACCCAACTTCACATTCTTAATCACATTCAAGAAAATAGGGGAACTCCTGAATAGCCATTTTATAGTAGGGATGACCAACTAAAACAATTTATCGAACCACAGGGAGGTTGGCGCTAGAGCTTAAACGATATCACACTTATCATAATTTTATAGAGACTAATCATCGAGTGGGATTGTTGAACAAGTATTAAAATAACACAAGTCAAGTAAACAAAGTATGATCAAACAATTAAAATAAAGTAATGTAAAGTTGTTTTCCAAATTAAGCAAAAGTAGGATTAACAACAATTAAGTAGTGGGAAATCTTAGGATACATGCATAAACTCATATGAATCAAGAGTATGGATTAAGGGCCAACTCTAAATTCACCTAAGCTCCTTCTAAAGATGAATAGGATATTAATCTCAATTAACACAAAGGTTGGTTCTCATTCAAACAATTCCAACTAGGTACTAAGCTTGAAATAAGAATCCCTTCACATAATTAATCAATCTCTCGATCAAACCAAATGTATGTCCTATCAAAGGGTTCTAAACTCTAAAGGATTTCTCAATCTCTTTATAATTTATAATACACATGAAGTGTTTGATGAAATGTTTCACTCAAATGTCCTAATCACGTAATTGATTTCTCATCTAATCATATATTTAGAGCATCTAAACACACAAATTATCAAAAACCTCAAGATCTAAAGCATCAATGATAGGAAATCAATTAACCCAATCAACATATGAATTTAAATGCATAGATCCCAAAATTTAACCACAAACTTTCATGTAGCTAATCCCACAAAGGAGATTAGCCTACAATCTTCATAAAATCCTTAACATAGACATTAAAAACCTTACAAATCATGGTAAACTAGAGGATTAACACAAAATTGAGATGAAAACTCCCTTGGATTGGCTCCAATTGTATCTCCTTCCTTCCTTTGGTGATCACCCACTCTTCCTTGCTTCTTCACTTGATTTGGATGGTAGAATTTATAGAGAGATTATGTAGAATCAAAATATGGATGAAGGGGATGAAGAATATGGTGTAAAATGGAGGAAATGGTGTGTGAGGTGTGTGAGCAGCTGGAATTTCGTGGATCTCTTTTCAAAGGTTGAATGGATGTGTATTTATACTCATTGAGGGCCTTTTAGAAGAAATCTAATTTTTTACTGATCAGGCACCTACACGACTCTTGTGCTGCAACACGCCTCGAGTCGTGTCAGGATTTCTGGGTTAACGCGAACTTATGATGGCACACGAGTCGTGTGCCACAACACGGCCAATGGATGGTCATGTTGTGCGTTCTGATGCCATCGCACGGTCATCTCTTATAGGCTCATATGCAGTACATGGCTCGTGTAGCACGACACGGCTCGTGTACTTGAAATGCTGACCGTGTTCTTGCTGTCCTGTTTTCTTCTTCCTTCTTTCGTCTCTCTTCTTCATTTTCGCTCTGATTTCACCTGTTTTACATATGATTAAGTTCATTCAGACTCAATTCCATAAAAATACATAACTCCACCAAATAGCACATAAAAATAAAATACTACGAAAATGGACATAAAAAGACACTAAAATCTAGGTGAAAATATCACTCATCAACTCCCAGTTTGAGGATCGACTTGTTTGTGAACAACTTGGATTTTGGAGCTTAATGAGGAATAATATCATCTGTATTTTGAGGGATTTTTCCATCTGGGTTCAAAGGTGGCAGGGGAGGTGGCTTCAGTGGTGCACCAGGGTGGATTTGTCGGAGAAGTTGGTGGGGAATTAGAAGTGGGTTTTTATGAGACCCATACTTTCATTTGCGCGATGAACCTGCAAGGAAAAAAGTGACGATGGTGAGATAAAAAACACGTGCTTGTGGA
This sequence comes from Pogostemon cablin, assembly GCA_023678885.1. Classification (NCBI taxonomy): domain Eukaryota; kingdom Viridiplantae; phylum Streptophyta; class Magnoliopsida; order Lamiales; family Lamiaceae; genus Pogostemon; species Pogostemon cablin. The sequence goes on from CM042963.1 coordinate 31,136,341, forward strand.
GTAGAAGCGTGAGGCCCATTAACACTTTTTACCTATTTTATCTAAAAAGATTTGGTTCCACTGATTTAAAACTCTACCCTAGTGATTGTCTATATATATATACTCCATATATTATCACTCATTCTTACTCATCAATTTGAAAAAGTTAAAACCTAAAAGAAAAAACTGAAAACAAATACTCATTGATTTAAAATGCAAACATATTTTGGACACCGAATATGATCTTATTACATTATGTTACATCTCTCGTTGTACGCGTTAGATTAATGATACATATATCAAAGAAAAATCTAAACATTTTCTTCTACGTATCATTCATTTAAGAATTAAGAGATGTAATACTAAAATATAACAAAAAAATCTGAACACACAGCTGCACTCATAAATTCATTAATTAAGCATGAAAATGTGAAGTGAAAGAGCAGAGGTCCATGTCCTGCTCAAGTCTTTCCATATCTTCGTCCGACATCACAACCCATGCTTTAATCCCTCCTACATTCTCCATCGAATCAAACAAAAACACACAATCTTTGTTTCGATAAACTGCATTGCTCACCCAAATAGGCTTTCCCCACCCAAAATCTACCTCATAAACCCTAAATCTGCAAGCACTGCTGAACCTGAAAACTGCAACATTACCAGCTGCTATGAACTTATTGATCGCCACGAAGTTCTCCTTAGCAACCTCGAAACCCTTCTCGCCTAGCAACTTCTTTATATGCTCTCCTTCCATCTTCTCCAACGAAGCCTTCAACTTCTCCACCAGATGAACCCAGTTGGATTCATCTGCGCCACTCTCGGCGCTTATCATTTGGAAAATATTTCCGAATGAATTCTCCGTCAGCAGCGGGATCTTTCCCCGCAGGTTGATGGGGTGATACGCCACTGATCTCTCTGGTCTGTTTGGCTTTTGCCAGCATCATGCGGGGCCATAAAAATGCTGTTAATGACATTACTCGGGTGGGGTTGAGGATGGAAGATTTTGCTGCTACTTGCTGCTTTAGAGAGTTTATTGCTGACGGATTGAAAACAAATCTTTTCATTACGACGTTTGTAGCTTGTGGCTAAACGGATGGGCTTTTGAAGTTGGGTTTGAAGTCCGGAGTATTTCGAGGTGGGAAGAGGGTGGCTGCATTTAAGACTGGGGTGGCGGCGGCGGTGTCCACCCCACGCGACGTCGCAGCCCAGCACTGGATGAATGAACTGAGAGAGGAGTGGTCGGAAATTCTGTGATTAAGGCATATTCCAATGGCTATTCCTCCACAGCTGAATAAGTTTATCTGTAGGGACAGAAATTGAATATATATGTTGTTACTATTACTATTACTATTGGCTTTGAAAAAAAAATTGTTTGAGGATGAGTGTCATAAGAAGTCAAAAATTTATATATCCATTTCACTATACTCTTTCCATTTACTTTAGAGTTGGTCCACCCGGTACCCCATGAAAATATAAGAATAATTAGTATTAATTTCTTGTGTTCCATGCGGGCACGGTGTATCCCGAGGCACACAAGTTTTTGCATTTACTTTATTATTTTTTTTTTCCAACTATAGTTTTTTCAATCCAAAAATAAATTTCAAAACAAATTATCTATAAATTATTTCCCATACCCAAGTTAATTCCCAAGTTAAATTTCACTTTGTTTTGGTCTGTACCATTAAATTTTACCACAAAAACAGAAATATAACATCAATCCACATATGCTAGTAATTTTAAATTTTTTAATCTCACCTAACACACATAACATAATTTATAATTTATTTATTATTTAAAAATATTAAATTACTCTCCAAAATACAATAAAGTTGATCTAAAAATAATTTTTCTTAAACTTTGTATCTACAATAACTATGAAGATTAAGATGGAACGGAAGTATATTTTAAAAAATATCATACTACGTAATATGCATTACATATATTAGTAATTGTTACTAAAAAGACCACATTCTTTTAGAGGAGACTCTTTGTGAGACGAGTATATATATGTGCTACGAGTTGTGAGACGGATGAGTTTATTATTAAAGTATAATTAATATAAAAATATAATATACTAAAATATGATAAATGTTTCATTATAATGGGCCTGACACCATCTCATAATGATGTTGGGATAAGCAGATCCCCATTAATTCCTAAGGGACAATAAAGAAGAGTATAAAAGTTTCAACACAAGAATTTACGTGGAAAACTCCAAAATCAGAGAAAAACCACGGACCGAGAGAATACCACTATGTAAAATTTTTTTACAATCACACAGAATTTTTTTCTCCCGATCCCAATCCCTACACTCTTATAAATCTTTGACTAATTCACACCTTTCTCCCCATTCTCACAACCGAGAATCCAAGAAAGGAATTTAAGAAGAATCAAACACAAAGATTAAAGTGTACTTGATTGGTGCACTTGACATCAAGTCCAAGGGCTTCCTTATATAGCACCAAGGATCCCTCCCCTTTTACTCTTCATCCGATGTAGTACAAAAGAAATAAAAGAAAACCCCTTCTTTTATTCTTGACAAAATACCAATAATATACACCTTGTCAAAATAAAAGAAGAGCCATTATCTTCACCCACAATCATTCTCAATTTCGAGAATCCCTTAGAATCAACCATTCTAAGAATCATTGTCTTCACCGAAAAATCCATTCTCAACCCCGAGAATCCTACTCCACCATATGAGTAGACCACTTAGAATCAACCATTCTAAGAATTTCTTGTGGAACATATCGAAAATACCTGCTGATATTTATGGTTCTACTTCCAACTCTTGGGCTACCCCTGGAAGTCCATCAGCCATCGATATACATCCACCACACACCCTACATCACCTGCCAAGTCAATGTCCGTGTGCAAACTTGTGGACCAGATATTATTATTACATCCTTTTCCATTACAACTGAACATATCATAAGGATCCCCAATAATATTAACTCAACATTCGGAACTGTTGCCGCACCAGCTCCTCCTTGACCAGCAACATTACCATTGTTCCACCGTAAGAAATTATCGTGCCATTGCTCCACCTTTAACAACCACCGCACCATTACTATACCTTGAGCAAAAATCATCTGTACCAACATGATGTCGCTGCCTTTTACCGCCAAGCTACACCAAGTTTGTACGAACCCCCTTTTCCTACTAAAAGTGTCGTCACTTGAAGCAGATTCCAACCCTCCAGAATCCACAATGCTTTCCCACTTGTCAATCCACTACTCTTTATCGATCTAGCACCACCGATACCAAGTACCAAATCGCCATCTTCCCTGGTCAATCACCGCTTTCCCACGCCTCCAATCATTACCGAAAAACTCATTCCTTTCAAACCTCCTTAAGCCAACATCCATGGAAAATCCCATACCGCTGTTAAGCCAACTCCACCACCGGGAGTCCCACCAATTCACATTGCTGTAGGTCCAAGAACTCCACCAAAAACTGTTATCCCGTAAATCATACCCCTTGCCATGCCACTATTACCACAGTCTGGCGCATTTCACCTCAAGAAAGGAGATGCCACCACATCTGGCTGATCTTCTGACCCCCTTGTGCCAGAGCATACTAAGAACTTTATAAGTGCCCAAACCGGGCTCTGATACCACTTGTTGGAATAAGTAGATCTCCATTCATTCCTAAGGGACAAATAAAGAAGAGCATAAAAAGTTCAACACAAGAATTTACGTGAAAAACACCAAAACCAGAGAAAAATCACGGACCGAGAAAATACCACTATGTGAATTTTTTTTACAATCATACAGAATTTTTCTCTCCTGATCCCAATCCCTACACTTTTATAAATCTTTGACTAATTCATACCTTTCTCCCCATTTCACAACCGAGAATCCAAGAAAGGAATTTAAGAAGAATCAAACATAAAGATTAAAGTGTACTTGATTGGATCAAGTCCAAGGGCTTACTTATATAGCACCAAGGATTCCTCCCCTTTTACTCTTCATCCATGCGAGACAAAAGAAATAAAAGAAAGTGCCAATATCTAAAAATACCCAAAATTCAATGTAAAATTTTAATTTTGACAATCATTGAAAAAAGTTTTTAATTTTATCCATGTGCCACTTTTCGGACAGTTTTGCCCTCGAAATTTTTTTAAAAAGTCAGACTGGTCAATCGGTGGAGCCAGAGGACATATCTCACCCGATTGCCCAGAGAACCAGTAGCGGGGAGTGCGACAGTTCGAGACAACTCCAGAAATGGAGGAAGATGTTTACTTCCAGGACCTAGTCCAGGTATATCAATTTGAAGATATACCCTTAGACGAGAGTATCTACGAAGAAGAATTCTTCAGCCAAGACGATTTTTTCGAAGATGAGTCGGAGTAAAGAAGAAAACTTCAGACGAGAAATGCAAGAGGACATGTCGGGATTCTTTTCTCAGACATCCATCTCTAATAAGACTCTTATGAGAATCATGAAAGAAGTCCCAAGGCTCGATCTATACGATGGATTCACCGTGGGAAGATGGGAGCGGATCCTCAGTTTCAAGAAAAGAAAGCACAACATCATATATAAGGCAACCGAAGGGGAGATTGCTATCCCTATGGAACTCACCAGAAATATGATAGAAATGCAGTTGGTCTCTTATGAGGAGATCAAGAGAGAACTCAACAAGCTCCCAAAAGAAGTATCCAAAACCATGTATTGGGTCCATATCAGAGCTATTTGGATTCTCATTAAAGCAACATTCAAAGAAGGGATCGATACACCGATCGATATCTCTATCTTTGATAAGAGGATCAAGAATACAAGAGAAGCATGCCTAGGAGGACTCTCGGGAAACTTGTACGCAGGAAAGGTGGCATCCTACATTTACCTAATGATTGCCTACAATCTGGCGGACCAAGATTTCAATAGGGCACTCACCCTTCAACAAGATTTCAAAAACAAAGACTTGATGAAAGAAGAGAATATGCCTTACTCTATTATATACAGTTTCTTGTATGCTCTGTCAAACACCCATCATTCGGATTTATTCCAAATGAAGGAGTATATTGAGATACAAGAAGTGTTCGAGAGAGTTGCATGTGCAACTAGGCCAGAAATAATGAAGTTACCGCCAATCCACGACATGGATTTGCGAATCAGAGATAAGCCAGTCTGGAATAGGCAAGATAGCCTCAGATTCGAGCAAAGAAGGATTTCTTCCAAGAAGATAGAATGATTAGTGAAAATAGGGAAAGAAGCGGATCGTGGAGGTAATCCAGGAACCGAAAAAGTTCACAACTAAAGGTGAACTAAAATACCTAGAGGGATGGAGAGGGAAAATAGTATTATTCGATATCACTAAAAAGAAAAACTCTATTCCTTGTGATGTCTTGTATTATCTTCCACAACCAACAATTGGGAGATACCAAGGACAACTCAAACTCGGTGATCTTGAGCAAATAATCGAGAGAGTTGCAGGAAGATTCTCAGAACAACTAGTGCTGGGTTTGGAGTTTTCCGAGGATCACAAACCTTGGGAAAGATTACAAGATGGAATGGAATTCACGGTAAAAGGGAAAAGATACAAAGTTTACCAGTAGAAGCTTAGGCTTAAAGCTCTGATCTACCCATGACCACAAGTCCATTCTCGATATATATCACCGTTGGGATGATATATAAGGAGCATCGTGCAGAGTATTTTGCGGCATACATTGATTCAGGAGCCGAAATCTGCACAGCAAAAGAAGGAGTCTTTCCTAAAGACTCAGGCGAGGAATTGCCAACAGTACTAGGAAAAGATTTCTCTCTGAGGGTACTAATCCTTAACATAGGAATTAAGCAAGCGGAGATCATGATTGGAGGAGCGGATCGTACCCCATGGTACAAAGTAAAGACTCTACCAGTATATTTTCATGATACCAGAGAGGATATTCTGTTAGGAAATAATTTTCTACAGACATTCAAGCGTTTTACCCAAGAAAACGCAACAAGAAGGCTTATTTTCATAACCCTTTATGAACATAAGATCATAGCACCAAGACTGCGTAATGCATTTCAGAGAAAAATACCAATCAGATTTCCCAGCAAGTATGGTGATGAAGGAAAACTTAGCCATCCAAAGATGAATGATCGAAGTAGATATGGCGAAGCAGTACTTCAAATGAGAACCGAGACCAGAGAAGGATGAAAGATGGAGAAACTAAAAGAAAATATAATCCACCTTCTCAAGGCAAGCTTGGGAGAAATCTTATAGAAAAATGCCACAATCGAAGAGCAAACATCTTTGGAGAATGTCAAAAGGAAGATACAGAGGAACTTCAATGAACATCCTCTAGCCTGGTGGGGCAAAAATGAGCTCAAAGCCTCTCTCAAAGTAAAAGAAGGAAATGAGCATGAGTTCGTGAGATACAAGCCTACCCTGATGAATCAAAAGGATATGCATCAAATACTTAAGGAATATCTAGACCTTAAGTTGATATCCCTAGGAGTATCTCCATACAGCAGTCCAGGATTTCTAGTTCGAAATCATGGAGAAGTCAAGCGGGGAAAGCCGAGACTTGTGATCAACTACAAAGGGATCAACAACATCTTGGAGTTCGATGGATACTATATACCAAGTAGGGAACACTTGGTCAACTGTATCAAGAATGCCAAGGTATTCTCAAAGTTCGATTGCAAATTTGGGTTCTACCAGATTATGATAGAAGAATGGAGCAAGAAGTTCACAACCTTCTCTACACCACAAGGCCATTATATCTGGAATGTCATGCCGATGGGCTTGGTGAACGCACCCCAGATATACCAAAGAAAGATGGATAATCTTTTAAAAGATTATTTCTCATTCATGTTTATTTATGTGGATGACATCCTCATAGCCTCAAAGAATATGAAGGAGCATTTGGCGCATCTGGAAGTATTTTTAGAAGTATGTCACAAGGAAGGATTAGTGCTTTTTAAAAAAAAAACAGTAATTGCAACAAGGCAGATCGAGTTTCTTGGAGTCGAGATCGATGAGTCCGAAATTATTCTACAACCACACATTGTAGAAAAGGTTCAAGGATTTTCTGAAGATTTCAAGGACAAGAAACAACTCCAAAGCTTCTTAGGAGTTGTCAACTTTGCTGGAATGTTCATCAACAATCTAGCGTAATACAGGAAGGTGTTCAGTCCTCTGTTGAAAAAAGATACTGAGTTCAAATGGGAGGAATCACACCGAGCTATGGTAAAACAACTAAAGGAGATTTGCAAGAAGCTCCCCAAGTTAGCCATTCCTAATAACGAGGATGATCTGGTACTATATACAGATGGCAGTGACCATTGGTGGGCAGCAGTTCTTACGAAGTCCACACTAAAATGAGAAGTGCCATGCATATACTGTAGCAGGCTCTTTGCGGAGAATGAAGCAAAGAGATGGCACATCAATGAAAAGGAGTTCTTTGTGGTTCGGAAGGCGTTCAAAAAATGGCCGCTGTTTCTTCTCGCGAAGAAATTTATCCTTAAAATTAATAACACAAGCGTCAAAGCCTTTTTGAAAAATAAAATTAAATATAAACCAGAAAAGGCTAGACTATTAAGATGGCAAGCAGAATGCCAATACTATGATTTTAATATTGTCATTATTAAATCTATTGATAACATTTTGGCAGATTTCCTGACGAGAGATGGAGGGAGCTGAAATAAACTCCATCCTGACTGTTTCAAGGCACCTGATGGACAACTTTGAGTTGCTCCAAAGAAAATTTGAGAATCTAGCACTCAATGCAAAGCATGTTGGAAGAATACAAGAAAGCGATCAGGCCAAAGTGTCGAATCGTATATGAGATTGCATTCGTAATAATGCAAGTCTATTCAAGTCATTACGAGAGCCACTCCTTTGGGCTATTGATAGCAATAGCAATCGACAAAAGGAGAGTAGTCGAGAATGGGGCTCTAAACCTAGAGCAAGGGATTCAAGTACCCTTAGCACGAGTCCTAGATTGGAACCTCCAAAAGAGGAACTGGTCCAAGAAAAAATCGAAGACCTGGAGTCACATCTAGAGTCGACGAGTCAACCCAGCACCTCTTGGGTTAAAGAGGGAGATATCAACCTTAGGCCGATGACTGGAACTGCTAAGGTTGGTATTAACTTAGCTGATTTCTCTTATTGGCAGGAATACCAGACCAGCTGGGAGAAATTAAATACCAGGCAAGAAATCTGACTGGAGAAATATCGGGTGGATATATATGGGGAATATCCTCGAATTTGGATGCGAGAAGGATTAAATCCAAATGATGTAAAACAATAGTATGATTTTGGAGCGCTAGCTTCAATATATACTGTTACACCAAGCTTCCAAGAGCTTTCAAAACTGCCAGAATGGCTAGGAAAAATAGTTTTTAAGGCATGGGAAAACAACGCAACTCTATCCAGATGCAATGTATTGGAGCTTTACTTCACCAGTGCGGCTCCAGAACCAGTCAGGAAAGGCAACCATGAGGTCTTCCATTTCATCAAGCTAAGAAGACCCGATGTTTCAGCATCAAATAGGATCAAGGAGTCTTTTGGGAAGGAACTAGTCCTGGTTTCTATATTTTCTGAAGAACATATCTCTACGCGTAGAGCGAGAGGTTTGTACGCCTGCATCAAAGTAATGGTGGAAGAGAAGTTCCCATTCAAGTTTGAGCAAAAGCCTTTGAATGGGTCTTTTCTGTTGAATACTTTAACAGGAAAGAAGACAGGGTTTGCTGAGAAGGCCTTCCAGGAAAAACAAGACCTTCTTTGGAAAAACAAGATTCCGGTGAGTAAACAAACTTATCGGAGATATTGCAACATGGCCCATTTTGGGGAATGGACCAACCTAGTATGCACCTTCCACCCAAACAAAGCCAGAGTTTGGAAAATGAATAAGGTTGGGCATAGGAATGATCAGGAGTGTTGAACCCCCTCCAGCAAAGGAGACATGTGGAAAGAAGAGGGTAAAATCTCTTTAGAACACTCAAGAGCCGAGAGAATCTTCAGGCACCAAGGAAGACAAATGACTCTTCAAAAAAGCAAGAGCCAGATGACTTTTCCAAAGGGGTAAGGAGCCACGTGACTCCTGCAAAGGCCAAAAGAGGGATGGACTAGAAAGGGCATCAATAAAGAGGAAAGGGACCAGCCAGACAAAAGTTGGAATCCAATGGGAATGACGTAAGCAGTGACGCCAACACAATGAAGTAAGCAGTGACGTCAGCAAAAGTAAAGAGGCTTTGAAATTCAGATTTTACATCCGAAAGCCTCTATAAATAGCAGAGCTGATGAAGCAGAAGGCATCAACTATTCCCCTCTGTTTTCTCTCATTCAATAAGCATTGTAGTTTTCTTTCTTTTCTTGTATGAGTGGTTCCATTTCAGCTATCATAGGTAGCTAGAGGAGTCTTCTCCTCTTGTTTAAGTAGTATGAGTGTGTAATAATATTTCCATTCCATAAATAAATAATTTTGGGCTACTGCCCTAATTATGTAACCTTCCATTATATTTCGCAACCTTAATCTCCATATTTTTCGACAAGAAACAGTAGCAGCATCTGTACACCCGGTGTAAGAAATGAACTAGGGTTGTGCTGAGGTCCGCTGAAGGAACGAAATTGAACCATCACACTGCGGGGTGCATGGTTGGTTGTGAGGAGCAGCTGTAAAACCTCCCAAATACCCGGTGGATTGACGGTCAAAAAAGGTACTGTTACTGTTTCAAGTAAGTTAATTACGAGATTAATATTATTTAATTAATGTACGGAAGCATGTTGGACCTGATATGGTCATAATGGACTATGTCTATTTTTGAGGATAAGGAAAATGTTGAAATTGAGTTAAAATGAGTTTGAACCGACAAAGATGTCAGGCTGGCAGCCATGTAGGCCACCATAATGGTAGCCGACAAGGTTACTGACACAATGGTATTAATGTCCAGGAAAGTTACTATTCATAGGAGAGAGAAAAAGTGTTGGTATTAAAATAAAACTTTAGATTTTGGGTATTTTAAAAGTTCTCCCTAAAAGAAAACTTCTTTTTTTATTCTTGACAAAATACCAATAAATGAAACTTTATCAACTTAAAAAGTAAATGACATTTTTTAAATTTCGTATTTATAGTATATATGACTAAATGTTAAAAGTTAATTGTAACAGTAAATATGAAAAGTTAATTGAAATAAAGAAAATTATATTTTTAATAAAAAGAACTCCCTCCGTCCGTCTCAAAGGTGGACATTTGTTTTTTGCACGTGGATTAAGAAGTATTATTATATAATGTGTAGCTGGTAGTTGTATTAGTGGGGTGTATGAGTCTCATAAATTTATTGTATTAGTAATGTGTGTGGGTCTCATATGTTTAAAAAGAGAAATGTGGACCTTTGGTGCGGACGCTCAAAATGGCAAAATGTCCAACTTTTCGGCGGACGGAGGGAGGGAGTACTAAACATTTATTGCTATGTCTGTATAAAAATTTTGTCAATCTAAATAATTGTCTATCTAAATGTATACATACATCAAATGTTGCTTTGTCTGTATAAAAATAGTATCAATCTAAATAATTGTCTATCTAAATGTATCCATACATCGAGAATATATGGTTACGTGATGGTCGTTTAATTCACATCTAAACTTAAGTAAAGCAGTATTAGTCTATTAATTTTGAGTAAACAGTGGAGGTGGAGACTAGGAATACCCAACTCACTATTTCTATACCACGTGGCCATGTCAGCTACCATTTACTCGTTGCAGTTTTCCATAACTATAAACATGGAGTTCATTTTTTAACAATAAATACCAGGATCGATCAGATTTTTTTTTTTTTTTTATAATCTATTAATTTTGCTTTTCTTTTGAAACACGAACTTCAAAATTTTCATATACAGCTATTTAAAAGATAAGAAGTAACATTATTGTTTAATGAAAAAATATTGGGGTGATTATTGTCAATTCATACACAGAAAGGTTCTCATTTTATCATTATTGGATGTGTCATTAAAAAGTCTTCATTTTTCTCTTTTAGTAAAAAGACTCCACATATGCCCACCACACACTACTAGTACAACTAATCATTACACATAAAATAATAATATTTTCTTAATTCACGTACAAAAAACAAATATTGATATTTCACTAGGACGGAGGTAATATCAAGTACGCAAAATAATTCATTATTACTCTAAAAGTATAAGCATAAAATATAATTACTATCAACTACGCAAATATAATGTAATATTATATTATAATTATCTATGTGTTTGCATATTTTTTTGCACAATTTTATTCCATATATAATAATTATTATTTATATGATAAATAAAGCAACATCTATAAATATTAACGTACAACAATCCAATGTTTGAAAAAAAAATATGCAGAAAAAATGTACAAAATAAATGTAAAACTACCTATGGGTAATTTTATGTCTATGCTATGAAATTGTATAGTTGATAGTGTTTCATTATTTTCATTGTATCTAAGAGTTTTTATGTTTTAAAATATATACTTTATAGTAATAAATCCAAAAATATTAATACTCCATTCAATAATTTCAAAAGAAATTTTAATTTCAAACTTACCATTTTCACTTAACATATATATTCTCTTAATTCCAAAGAAATTGACACACTTTTCTTTATAAATTGTCCCACATAAACTGGCCTATTTTCCTTTTTAAATACATAGAATCAACACAAAATAATAAATATATTCACATGGCCTCATAATAGTACCAATATCCCATTAAATTATTATATATTCCTTAATATGTGCTAAAAAAAGTGTCAATATTTGAAGCGGAGGGAGTATTTAGTAATTTATTTATTGTCTAAAAAAAATCAACTCCTAATTATTAACTCTATCTCATAAATAAACAAATTCACATTTTCTTAATTTATTTATCCCAATACCTTCTTCATTCTTATAAAAGAAAATAAATTCAAATCAATAATCTACTGTACACTTCATAATATCAAAATTGTCACAATCTTCTTTTGAAAAATATAATTTATTTTATAATTCATTTTTTCAAATTAAAAATACAAATTCATTCATAAGAATTGGTCAAATAATTTTTCGTAGACACAAAGTTGTACGAAATCGTCTTACAGTAATAGATAAGAATGACAATATTTTAATGAAAAGTGAAACAAAAATGAGAAAAAGTAATACTCCATTTGTCCCACACTTATATTCACACTTTTCGTTTTCATTTGTCTCACACTTATCTTCATCACTTAAAAATAGAAACTTCATATCAACCAATAACCTCAAAAATTATTTTTTCTAAAAATATCACTCCCACCTAAGACAAATAACATACTTTATAAATTATTATTGTTTAAAAATACTATATTATCCCTAAAAAATCAATAAAATTAGTTAAAAAGTAACTTTTCTTAAACTACGTATCTACAATAACGGTGAACATAACTATGAAATGGAGAAAATATTAATTGTTTTGTAAACTATTTTATAAATAATTTACAGTATAAATGAAAAGTTATAATATTTTTAATAAAATTTATACTCCAATTAATTACAAAAGGATAAAACAATCTCACCGTTTACATAGTCTCACATAGGGAAAATTGATTTTTTCGTCCGTTAACTTTCCCTTATTTTGAAATTGGTCCATCCTTTTCCTCAATTTTGAAAACAGTCCATTATCTTTACCAATCTCAATCTTTTGGTCATTTGACCTGCTATAGCAGGTGACCAACAGGTTTTGACAATAATATCTTTTAAATTTTAAAATCAGTCCACCAATTTTGCAGAATTCAACTTTTTAGTCCTACAATAGGTATTTCAGCCTTAAATTACTTGTATCATATCATTTTTCACCAAATTTTTATCACTTTCTATTTTTCAAAATAGACATAGTCCATTACGACCATATCAGACCCAACATGCTTCCGTATAATACTTTAATCTCATAATTAACCAGCTTGTAACAGTAACAGTACTTTTTTTACCGTTGATCCACCGTGTACCCGAAAGGTTTTATGACTGCTCCTCACAGCCAACCACGCGTCCCGCAGTACGATGGTTCAATCCCGTTCCTTCAGCGGACCTCAGCACAACCCTAGTTCGTTTCCTACACCGGGTGTATAGGATGTTGTTACTGTTTCTCGCCGAAAAGTTTGGAGATCAAAGTTGTAAAATGGAAGGCTACCTTCGGGCAGAAATCCAAGATTATTTATTTATTAAATGGAGAATTTATTACACACTCATCCTCATAGAACAAGAGGAGATAACTCCTTTAGCTACCTATTGTAGCTGCACTCAGAACACTCATACAAAGAGGAAGAAATACAATGTTTATTTTTAGAAAGAGAAAATAGAGGGGAATGGTTGATGTCTTCTGCTTCCTCAACTCACCTATTTATAGTGGCTTTCGGATTTAAAATCTGAATTTCAAAGCTTCCTAACTTCTTTTGACGTCACTGCTTACGTCATTTTCCTCAGATTCCAACTTTAGCAGCTGACTGGTCCATTCTTCTTTATTGGATTATTTTTTGTGACGTCACTGCTTGCGCCACTTTACATTGGATGCCAACTTTTCAGCAGCTGGCTGGTTTCTTTATTGGATTCCCCATTGTGGGTCATCTTCCCTGTCGGTCACATGTCTCTTGTCCTTTTGGAAAGGTCACCTGGCTCTTGCTTTTTTGAGGAGTCATTTGTCCTCTTTGGTGCCTGATGATTCTCCCGGCTCCTAGGTATTCCGAAGAGGTTTTTGATTCTCCCGGCTCCTTGGTATTCCGAAGAGGTTTTACCCTCTTCTTTTCACGTGTCTCTTTTGTTGGGGTGGATCAGCAGTTCTGATCATCCCTATGCTCAATCTTATTCCTTTTCCAAACCTAGTTCGGTTTGGATGGAACATCTCGAACATACCATGTTTGTTCATTGCCCGAAATGGGCCATGTTGCAATATCTCTGATGAGTTTGTTTACTTACCGGAATCTTGTTTCTCCAGAGAAGTTCTTATTTTTCTTGAAAAGTCTTCTCTGCAAACCCTGTCTTCTTCCCTGTTAAAGTATTCAACAGAAAAGACCCATTCAAAGACTTATGCTCGAACTTGAATGGGAACTTCACTTCCACCATGGCTTTGATGCAGGCATACAAATCCCTCGCTCTTCACGTAGAGATCTGTTCTTTAGAAAATGTAGAAACCAATACTGGTTCCTTTTCAGAAGACTCCTTGATCTTATTTGATGCTGACACATCGGGTCTTCTTAGATTAATGAAATGAAAGGCCTCGTGGTTGCCTTTCTCAACTAGTTCTGGAGCTACACAGGTGAAGTACAGTTCCAATACATCACCTCTAGATAGAGTCAAGCTGTTTTTCCATGCCTTGAAAACCTTTTGGAACTTTTGCAAGTTCTGGGAAACCTGGTGCAACAGTATAGATCGAAGCTAGTGCCCCAAAGTCATACCACTGCTTTACATCCATTGGATTTGAGCCTTCTCGCATCCAAACTCGGGGATATTCCCCCGATATATCCACCTGACATTTCTCCAGTAGGATTCCTTGTCTGGTATTCAATTTCTCCCAGCTTGCCTGGTATTCCTGCCAATAAGAGAAATCAGCTAAGTTAATACCAACCTTAGCAGTGTCCGTCATAGGCCAAAGGTTGATCTCTCCCTCTTTGACCCCAGAGGTGCTGGGTTGATTCGTCGACTCTAGATGTGACTCTAGGTCTTCGATTTTTCCTTGGACCGGTTCTTTTTTTGGAGGTTCCAGACTAGGACTTGTGCTAAGGGTACTTGAATCCCTTGCTCCGGGTTTAGAGCCCCATTCTCGACTACTCTCCTTTTGTCGATTGCAATTGCTATCAACAGTCCGGAAGAGTGGCTCTCGTGTTGCTTCGAATAGACTTGCGTCGTTTCGAATGCAGTCTCATATGCGATTAAACACTTTGGTCTGGTCACTATCTTGTATTCTTCCGGCACGCCTTGCATTGAGTGCCAGATTCTCGAATTCCCTTTGGAGCAACTCAAGGTTGTCTATCAGGTGCCTTGAAATAGTTAGGATGGAGTCTATCTCAGCTCCTTCCATCTCTCGTCAGGAAATCTGCCAAAACATTATCAACAGATTTAATAATGACAATATTAAAATCACAATATTGGCATTCTGCTTGCCATCTTAATAGTGTAACCTTTTCAGGTTTAGATTCAATTTTATTTTTCAAAAAGGTTTTGACGCTTGTGTTATCAATTTTAAGGATGAATTTCTTCGCGAGAAGAAATAGCGGCCATTTTTTGAACGCCTTACGAACTGCAAAGAAATTCTTTTTATTGATGTGCCATCTATTTGATTCGTTCTCCGTAAAGAGCCCACTACAGTATCTGCATGGCATTTCTCCTTCTGTTGTAGACTTTGTAAGAACTGCTGCCCACCAATGATCATTGGCATCTGTATAGAGTACCAGATCATCCTCGTCATTAGGAATGACTAATTTGGAGAGCTTTTTGCAAACCTCTTTTAGTTGTTTATCCATTGCTTGGTGTGAATCATCCCATTTGAATTCAGCATTCTTTTTCAATAAAGGACTGAACACCTTCCTGTATTGTGCCAGATTATTGATGAACATTCCAGCAAAGTTGACCACTCCTAAGAAACTTTGGAGTTATTTCTTGTCTTTGAAATCTTCGGGAAATCCTTTGACCTTTTCTACAATATGTGGTTGTAGAATAATTTCAGATTTGTCGATCTCTACTCCAAGAAACTCGATCTGTCTTGTTGCTATTACTGCTTTCTTTTCAGAAAGCACCAATCCTTCCTTGTGGCATACTTCTAAAAATATTTCCGGATGTGCTAAATGTTCCTTCATGTTCTTTGAGGCTATGAGGATGTCATCTATATAGACAAACATGAATGAGAAATAATCTTTGAAAAGATTATCCATCTTCCTTTGGTATATCTGGGGTGCGTTTGCTAAGCCCATAGGCATGACATTCCAAATATAATGGCCTTGGGGTGTGGAAAAGGCTGTGAACTTCTTGCTCTCTTCTTCCATCATAATCTGGTAGAATCCAGATTTGCAATCAAACTTTGAGAATACCTTGGCATTCTTGATACAGTTGACCAAATGTTCCCTACTTGGTATGTAGTATCCATCAAATTCCAAGATGTTATTGATCCCTTTGTAGTTGATCACAAGTCTCGGCTTTTCCCGCTTGACTTCTCCATGATTTCGAACTAGAAATCCTAGACTGCTGTATGGAGATACTCCTGGTGATATTAACTTAAGGTGCAGATGTTCCTTAAGTATTAGCTGCATATCCTTTCGATCCTCTTGGTTCATTAGGATTGGATTATATCTCACGAACTCATGCTCTTTTCCTTCTTTTACTTTGAGTGAAGTTTTGAGCTCGTTCTTATCCCACCAGGCTAAAGGATCCTCATTGAAATTCCTCTGTATCTTCTTCTTGACATTCTCCAAAGATGTTTGTTTTTCGATTATGACGTCTCTCTGTAGGTTTTCTCCCAAGCTTGCTTTGAGAAGGTGGATTGTGTTCTCCTTTAGTTTCTCCATCTTCCATCCTCCTCTAGTCTCGGTTCTCATCTGAAGGACTGCTTCGCCATATCTCTTTCTATCATTCATCTTCGGATGGCTCAGTTTTCCTTCATCACCATGCTTGCTATGAAATCTGATTGGCATTTTTCGTTGAAATGCATTATGCAGTCTTGGTGCGATGATCTTATGTTCACAAAGGGATGTGAAAATAAGCCTCCTAGTTGCGTTTTCCTGGGTAAAATGCTTGAATGTCTGTAGAAAATTATTCCCTAACAGAATATCTGCTCCGATGTCATGAAAATATAACGGTGGAGTTTTCACCTTATACCATGGGATACGATCTACTCCTCCGATCATGATTTCCGCTTACTTGATTCTTCTATTAAGGATTAGCACTCTTTGCGAGAAATCTTTTTCGAGAACTGTTGGCAGTTCTTCACCTGAGCCTTCCGGGAAGACCCCTTCCTTTGTTCCGCAAATACCAGCTCCTGAATCAATGTATGCCGCAAAATACTCTGCATGATACTCCTTATATATCATTCCAATAGTGATATATATTGAAAATGGACTTGTGGCCATAGGCAGATCAGAGCTTATAAGCCCAAGCCTCTACTAGTAAACCTTGTATCTTTTACCTTTGACTGTAATCTCCATTCCATCTTGTAGTTGTTCCCAAGGTTTGTGATCCTCGAGAAACTCCAATCACAGAACTAGTTGTTCTGGAAATCTTCCTGCCACTCCTTCGATTATCAGCTCAAGATCTCCGAGTTTGAGCTGTCCTTGATATCTCCCAGTTGTTGGTTGTTGAAGATAATACAAGACATCACAAGGAATAGAGTTTTCCTTTTTAGTGATATCGAATATTACTTTGACTCCTCTCCATCCTTCTGGGCATTTAAGTTCACCTTTGGTTGTGAACTTTTCCGGCTCTTGGATTACCTCCACGATTGGCTTCTTTCCCTATTTTTCACTAATCATCCTATCTTCTTGGAAAAAAATCCTTCTTTGCTCGAATCTGAGGCTATCTTGTCTATTTCAGACCGGCTTGTCCTTGATTCGTAAATCCATATCGTGGATTGGTGGTAACTCTATTATTTCTGGCCTGGTTGCGCATGCAACCCTTTCGAACACTTTTGGTATTTCGATATACTCCTTCATTTGGAATAAATCCGAATGATGGGTGTTGGACAGGGCATTTGAGATACTGTAGGTGATGGAGTAAGGTCTATTCCCTTCTTTCATCAGATCTTTGTTCTTGAAGTCTTGATGAAGGGTGAGTACCCTACTGAAATCTTTATCTGCCAGATTGTAGGCAATCCTTGGATATATGTAGGATGCCACCTTGCCTGCGTATAGGTTTCCTGAGATTCCTCCCAGGTATGCCTCTCTTGTATTCTTGATCCTCTTATCAAAGATTGCAATATCGATTGGTGTATTGATATCTTCTTTGAAAGTTGCTTTGATGAGGATCCGGATTGCTCCGATATGGATCCAAAACATGGTCTTGGCTATTTCTTCCTTAAGTTTACTGAGTTCCCTTTTGATTTTGTCAACAGGAACTAGTTGCATTTCCATCACATTTCTCGTGAGCTCCATTGGGATGGCAATTTTCCCTTCGGTCACTTTGTATATGATGTTGTGCTTTCTCTTCTTGAAGAGGAAAGAATTTGTCCATCCTTCCTACGGTGAATCCATCATATTGGTTGAGCCTTGGATCCTCCTTCATCATTCTTATAAGGGCTTTATGAGAAATGGATGTCTGGGAAAAGAATCATGACCTATCTTCTTGCATCTCCTGTCTGAAGCTTTCTTCTTCACTCCGACTCATCTTCAGATGACTCATCTTGGCTACTTCTTCGTAGATGCTCTCGTCTGAGGGTATATCTTCAAACTGATATACCTGTACTATATCTTGGAAGTAAACAGCCTCCTCCATTTTTGGAGTTGCCTCGAATTGTCATACTCCTCTCTTCTGGTTTTCTGGGCAGTCAAGTGAGATATGCCCTCTGGCTCCACACGTGTAGCAGTTGCAATCCTTGAATCTTTCATTGACTCGTGTGGCTGCTCTTCGGAACGTCTTTCTTGTGGGAGTTCTTCCTGTGCTCCTCTGGTTTGACCCTGAGGATGAGGCTTGGCCTCTTGAACTCCATCTAGATGGTCCAGCTCTTTGCCCTGATTTATAGCTTTGGGCCTTCTGTTTAGACCAAAATGATCTTGGTCTTCTGGATCTCCATCCTCCGCTCCTTTGATTGTAAGGATGATTCTTCTTCATCATTTTCTACTTCTTTGGGTTTCTTCCAATGATAGTTGGAAGATCATTGCTTTCGCAACATAAGGGGACTGTCTTGTTGATTTCCCTTAATCTCTTGTAGTTCTTGTGTAGCGTCGCTTGATGACACCACTCTGCAATCTTGGCTTTGAGGAAGGACATTCTCCTTGCTATCGAATCCAGCTCGCATGGTTCATACTCTTTGATCAGCATTTCTCTCCATAGGCTCAGGATCTTGGCAAAGGATAGGTGGAATACTTCTTCCTCTGTGACCTTTGACTTCCATCTATACTCTGTGAAGAGTTTGATGTACTCATCTACGTGACTAATGTCAAGTAGTTCTAGGCTGTATAGGGCATTCCTATACTTTTTCTTCTTTTCTTCTTCCATTCCTTCGAAGTACCCTACTCCGATGAAATGGATCTTGAAGATCTTGGCCATACGATCAACAATATTGCCTAGATCTTCACCTTCCATGGCCTCCTTTTTGACCTCGTCTGAGAGCTCCTCCCAGGCGCATTTTACTGATCCTTCCAGGCTCATAGTAAGGAATCTTATGAACCCTTCTTTGTCCAGCTCCAATGCGCCACCTACGATCTTCATGGCATTTGTTCATTCATCGATCAAGGCTTCTCTATTCTTGAAGTCTAGAGTATCGAGATTTAAGATCAACCCGTATGGATTTATCAGTTAAAGGTGAGACCGAACATATGGGATGTTGTGTATATTAGATCCTTGAACTCGGCTTGCTCCTGTTGACATTCCTATGGCCTTCATTTTGAAGTTTTCTGGTTGTTGGAATGTATCTTCTTGTCTTGCCCTATGGACTCCGTGTGATCTAGAGGTTCCTTCGTCTTGGCTCCAATCCTGTTGGGTCTGATGAGCCTAGGACTATTGTTGAGAGCTTGATGCCTCTCCAACGTTCATCTTTAGATCTATAATTGATAGTCCTTGAAAGGACTCATATAGATCTTGTAGATCTTCAAGATTTGCTCTTGCCATCCGGGGATGTGGATTCTTCTCGAAGGATAGCAATCATCTTCTCGCTTTTCGACTTTGGCCTTATGACCTCCGTCGTTTTCCCCTTTTGGTGTAAAAGGGATTCTGTTCCGAAGGTTAGTGGTAACCTTCCTCCTAATCTTCTTCCTGTCACCTTAGTTTCCAGGGATTTTACTTGTTCTGTCAACTTTATGATGAGATCGAGTTGCTTGTTCTGCAATTTCTCCACCTTGTCCATCTTAAGGCTGATCTCGAATATTATCTTGGACATGCTTTGGTAATATTCTCCAAAGAATCTCACCGTGTTCTGCAATTCTCTAAGATCTTGGTTCATCTTAGAGTTATCTGCCTCGATCTCATTCTACTCTGTCCTTCCGTCCAGTGTAAGAAGTGATAGGGCTTGCAGATCTCTCTTGGACCTTGGTTTGGTCGTCTCCTCTATTGCTCTTGTTTGGGGATACGTCCATGGATCTCGGTGAAACTTCAAATTTCCACGATGTTTCTTGGTACCTCTTTCGAGTACCTTATCTGCATCTGGCGTAGTTCCTCCAGAGATTCCTCTTTGGTGTGGTTAGCACGGGCTTCCACCAATTTACACCTTCGATCGAGGTTATCCGAAAATCGATCAGCGTTCTCGTATTCTTTCTCTGCATATTGTCTCTACAATACACAATATATTGTTGTATAGAAGTTAATGGACAAAATAAATATATTATTCCGTCTCACATACTTCTTAATTCCTTCGTAAACATAAACATTTTGATGGAACATGTGGTTGTAAACATCTTGTCTACCCTTATCGTATACATTTTGATGAAACGTGTGGAGTAACTTTATTTTTATGCTGTGAAGCACCTTCCAAGACAAAGGGAGTAGTACCCAATAAAAATTAAGTTATACCCTATTCATTAGGATCGAATAAGTGAAGACCACGTGAATTTTTTTTAGATGTTTACATTATTAACTGTCCAATATAAGTCCAAATAAAACAGTACTAACCTGAACTGCTAATTGTTCTTGAACTGTGGTAACATAGCCATTGATGAAGGGGACAAGCCTGTCAAGAACTCCCGATTCGGGGAACCTAACGACATCGGATATCTTGCCGTCCGCAATTGCTTCGGCGTACAAGATTCCGGCGTCGTTACAGTCCACCAGAATCTGGCCTTCCATCCTTCCTGCCAGAGGGTAATATTGGAATAAGGCATCTGCCAATGAGGTTTTAAGTAGATGACACATTTCTTGTTGCTTAATGTCTCCATCATTACCACTGGAGGTGTAGTAGAGAATGAGAGGGGTGTAAGAAGGAGGTATTCTCTCATCAATGAAAGAAAGTTTGAAGTGTCTTAGTTGAGGTGGGGTGAGAGAAGAAGGCTTCAGATGTTGGGTAGACACAACTTCTATCTTCATGTTAGTGTTTTGATTACTTTAATATTTGGGATTGATAAGCCTATGTGCAAGTATATATGGGAACAATAATGAACATATATATAGAGATAAAATTAGTGATGGCCTTTTGACATTATAGCAAAGACTTGTAAAACCTATGCACATCTTGTATTTTAGGTGATAAATAAAGTATAAGAGAGATCATCTCATTTGAGATTGTTTTCACGTTATATTAAAAATTTATTATTTTTTATTAAATATATTATCACTTTTCATTAAAAATGTTATCATTTTTTATTCATACTATATTTTGTTCATAAAATACTTTAGTGCATCATTATACTCCCTCCATCATACGTTAATGTTTACGTTTGCTTTTTGCATATAAATTAAGATATATAATAATTTAATTTGTAGTAAGGTGAGAGAAATAATATTTAATATAAAGAGAGTAGTTGTATGTGGGCCCTACATGATATAATTAATTGTTTTGTGTAAACCAAATTTGACAAAAATGGAAAGGAAAACCTTAACTTGGGACAATTTAAAATGGAAAATATAAACATTAACGCGCGACGGAGGGAGTACTTTTTATTAATTCGAGTATCACTTTTAATTAAAATGTTATCTCTTTTTATTCGTCTCACTAAAGTGTTCCTAGAAAATGGTCTCGCATAAATGTTTGCAAAGGTACAAAGTATTCTATGTGGTCAGTTGGAGTAATATTTTTTAGATAGGTATAATTATGTGAGACTGTCTCATGATAAGATCATCTTATATTTTTAAAATTATTTTCACTTTTTCTTTTTAAATGTTATATTTTTTACTTGTATTATAAATTGTTTATGAAATAATTCACAGTGTTATTATCATTTTTTATCAATTTGATATTATTTTTCATTAAAATATTATCATTTCTTATCCGTCTCATGGTAGTCATTACATGAGACGTTGAGACGTTCTCACATAAGTCTTTGTGTATTAAAATTTGACTTTTGAAATTATTTATTGATGTGATGTTTCATTTTGTAGGATGAAAATAAATGTGAAACAATAAAAATAAAAATTATAAAAAAGTGTGAGACGGATGGGAGGAAGTATTATATTATCAAGAAAGAGGAAACATTAGTTAACCCATAAAATATGTGTTTTATATATGAATATTTTTATTTGAGACAATCGAAAAGATTATAGATATTATGACGTGCTTAATATTGTTAATTAGTTTGTAAGTTGGATGTTGAGATTATGAGATATATGTACTTAATAGTTAATGTAAAAAGATTGTACGAAACGATTTCATGTAAAAGTCATCGATTTGGTTTTATGCAAAATTTTTCCATATTGGAATAAATTATTATAGGTAATAAAAAGAAAAGATTAGATGGTGTAATCTTAAATACATACACATATCTGTTATGATTACCTCGAACTCTTTTTATTAAGGTCAAAATTTCCTTATTCAATACAATTATTCACTATGCAATCATCTCGTAAATGATATTTATTATCGAGACATATGTTTACTGTTTGAGGAAATTTGATTACGCTTGCAAGAGGTGATGAGGCACATACGCATAGACTTTGGTTTACTATTTGAGAAGGTAAATCGTGATATTGAGTGGTTTATAGAGAAAACTTACTATTTAATCGTGCTTGTAAGAGGTCAAATTCAAATATGTTGAGATGACTTATTATTTGAGGAGGGAAATCATAATCTCAAGTGACTTAAAGAGAGGGCTTACTATTTGATTGCGCTTGCAATAGGTAGAGAAATTAAATAGAAGCACATGTTTATAGAGATGACTTACTTCCTCCGGCCACTTACCAGGTATTCATTTTACTATTTTGGATGTCCACTTCAAATGTATTAATTTTCCTTATTTAGTAAAAAAGTACACTATATACAACTACCCACTTTACATATAATAATAATAATAATCCTTAATTCACATGCAAAAAACAAACGGTTACCTTTTAAGTTGCCGGAGAGAGTATTATTTAAGGAGGTAAATTGCAGCCTTAAGTAAGAAGACTCACTTTTTGAGCATAGATGGCTTACTTTTTGAGGAGGTGTAATGTAAACAAATTCGATTCACCTCAATCGATTCGAAAAAACTATTTTGGTTTGATTTTAGTACATGCTCATTCAATTACAATGTATAGTCCTATTTCCTATCAATTTCTATATATTATAAAATCATAAAAGAAGAAGAAACAATAATAAACCCATAAAATGTGTGTTTTATATATGAATAATTTTGGTTAAGACAATCAAATAGACTATAAATATTATGACGTGCCTAATATTGTTAAGTAATTCAGTTGGATGTGAGATTATGAGATATGTACTTAAAGTTAATTTAAGCAAATTGTACGAAACGATTTCATAGAAAGTCATCGATTGAATTTTAAGCAAATTAAATCTTGGTTAAATCTTATAATAAATCCAGATGGAATCAATTAATAAAAAGAAAAGATTCGATGATGTTTGGTTTAAGGTGGACAGAAAGCATGATGGTAATGGTATGATTAAGAATACAAAATAAATAAACTGTGATTGGCTCACAATGTGATCATCCCCAAGAGACTGAGAAACTATTATCGGAAAATTATTGTTTAAGTACTTCATTGCTGACTTTTCAATCTTCACTGAATCTACAGATGGCTTGCTAGCAATGAGAGTGACAAGGGGAAGACTAGTATACATTAAGATAAATTATTACTTCCTCCATCTGCCGTTTTATTATTTTTGGGAGTGCGCACCAAATGTTCATAATCTCCTTTATGAACACATGAGACCACGCACACCACTAATACAATAATTGTATGTGAATCATACACGTCACTATTATAGTTACTCAATACACAATATTAAATAATAATACTCCTTAATTCAAGTAAAAAAACAAATGTATATCTTGTTAGCAGAGGGAGGGAGTATCATTATTATTATTACTCCATCCATTTCATCCAAAAACATAAAACTTATGTTTGTTTTTTTAAACGTAAATTAAGTAATACAGTATTTTAACTGTTAGGTAAGTACATTTTAATAGTAATTTTAACTTTTAGCTACTAATTTTAATTTGAATTGTAATATTGCAAATTTTTTTGGGATGTTAATCTAAAGTGTATATTATAAAATGGAAAATATAAATCTTTGATGAATATCCAAAATGATAATATGTAAATGTAATTAGTGGGAAGAAGAAAGTGTTATTTTAAGTTAGATTTATTTTGAATTTTGAAAATTAAATTTTAATTTTTATCACACACTCCTAAATATATACGTGAAATATATACTCTCTCCATCCCTTAAATAATGTTACATTTATTAGTCCCTACGTGCCAGTGAAATAATACTCCCTCTGTCTATCTTGTAGATATTCATTCGTTTTTTACACATAAATTAAGAAATATAATAATTTAATATATAGTGAATTGAGGAGTATAATATTTTAATATATAGTAGATAGTTGTATTAGTGTTGAATGTTGGACCATGTGTAGTGGGTTGAGTATAGTAATACTATCTCCGTCTGCTCGAAAGAGGTCCTTTACTTTTGTACACATTCATTAATGATACAAATGAGCATACAGACGAGCCCAACAACAATTTCGGGCTGATCGTTCGAGAAAAATAGCGGGCCAAAACATTGAGTTAGAGCAGCCCATTCTTTTATCATTATGTTGCAGCATTCAAGATAGATTAAATATGGCATGAAGTTTAGTTAAGTGTCTGTTCCTATCCTTGGAGGGTTGTTCCAAGTATTAAATATATAGTCGTGTTTTGCATCAAAGAAAAAGAGGAGATCAATATTATTATCTTTGAAAGAATTCTTAGTGAATTTTTATCTTCAAGTTTCTTTCTCTTTGGTGGATTCCTTAGAGTTGTGAGCTTGTCTTTCAATTTTTATCCTTAAGGTGGTGTCATCTTATCCTCGAGGTGGCGAATTTCCTATCACATACTAATTTTTGCTGGTAAATCGGTATCATTTGGTATCTAGAGCTTCGGGTTCGAAATGACGGGCAATAGAAGGAACACTCTTGATGGTAAGAATCCTACCACTCGTCAAAGAGATTTGTGTGACATCGAGTTGGATGAATTAAGAGAAACAGTTGAACTACTACAAAGACAACTGCAGCAGCAAAATATGAACCAACCGATGATAAATCAGCAGCCGATGCACGATGATGAAGACTTTTATCCTTTTCATTGCAGCCATGTTTCGAATGAGTATGAAGAGGTAGATAATGAAACAACACCAATCTATGATGAGTATGAAGAATATGAATTCGAAAAAAAAGAGAAGCTAATTTATGATGAAGTTGAAGACGAAGAAGACATCACGTATGCTGATCAAGGTGAAATTCTTGTTGCAAGAAAGTGCTTAAGTGTTATCCAAGAAGAAGAAGAGTGGTTGGGGCATAATTTTTTTCACACAAGTTGCACGTTAAATGACGAGGTACGTGATATCTTGTTGATGGTGGAAGTTGTGAAAATATTGTAGCAAGTTCTATGTGTTAGAAGTTGAGATTGAATACCGAAGATCATCTTCAACCTTACAAGTTATTATGGGTTCGTGATGATGGTCATGAGAAAATAATTTTTGCGGATTCAAAGATGGAGAATACTCTTGAACCATCAAGAGAAATGTTTTCTTATTCACGAATTTATAAAAATAATACGTATGAATTAATAAAGGAGTGTGACTTGATGGCCTTAGAAGAAACTAAAGAGGATGCCCTTAGTAGAAGGCATGATCTATTAAACTCCATGCAATCAAGGGTGGTTGGGTTTGAGATTCTTAAAACTCTTTATGAAACCGATTTCGATTTTAGTGATTGTTGGAAAGCTTTTCAAGCTGGTTCTCATGATAAATTCCTTATCCAAGATGGATATCTATTTCGAGGAAATCAGCTCTACATACCGAGATGATCACTTCGAGAAGCCATAATTTATGAAGCTCATGATGAAGGGCTTGCTGGCCATTTTGGGCGAGATAAAATATTGATGTTGGTGCAAGATAGGTTCTACTGGCTAAAGCTAGTAAGAGATGCTGAACTGATTGTGAAGAGGTGTGTTATTTTCCACAAGGCGAAGATGCATGGAAGTAACAATGGGTTGTACACTCCTCCTCCGAGTTGGAATCGCAGGTCCATGGGAAGATGTAACTATGGATTTTATTGTTGGATTGCCGAGAACTAAAAGGGGCAAGGATTCTATTATGGTAGTGGTGGATAGGTTCTATAAAATGGCTCATTTTGTGCCATGTAATAAGACAATGGATGCCACCAACGTTTCTGATTTATATTTCAAGGAAATAATCAAGCTGCATGGTATTCCAAGAACTATCACCTCTGATCGAGATCCGAAATTTCTTAGTCATTTTTTGAGAACCCTATGGAGAAAGTTGGGAACTACACTTCAATTCAATTCGTCGCATCATCCTCAAATGGATAGACAAACAAAAGTGGTTAACAGATCTTTGGTAGCTTTGTTGAGGAGTTTGGTGAAAAAGAACAGTAGAGAATGGGAGAGTTTATTGCCTCATGCCGAGTTCGCATACAACCGATCCGTAAACCAGACTACGGGTTGTTCTCCATTTGCAGCAGTTTATGGTTTAAATCTTTTTTGTCCTTTGGATTTATATCCCATTAGTGTTGATAGCCATTTCAGTGGGGATGCAAATGATAGAGCTGTTCATATCAAGAGGATTCATGAAGAAGTGAAGAAAAAAATATCACAACAAACTGAGAAGTACAGGCTGCAAGCCAACATACATAGGAAGAAGCTTGTGTTTAAGGAGGTGACTTGGTTTGGATACACCTTTGCAAAGAGCATTTTCCTATTCGGAAGTTTCCAAAACTCCAGTCTCGTGCGGATGGTCCATTCAAAATTTTGAAGAGGATAAATGACAATGCATATGAGGTGGAACTTCCTGGAGATTACGGTATTTCTGCTACTTTTAATGTTTCTGATCTCTCACCATATAAAGATGATGATCCATTGGACTCGAGGACAAGTCATGTCGAACCATGGGAGAATGATACATATGAGCATGCAGACGATTCCAACAATAATATCGGGCTGATCGTTCGAGAGTGGGCAAAAAATATTGAGTTAGAGCAGTCCATTATCTTTTATCATTATGTTGCAGCATTCTAAGAGTTGGTCAAGATAGATTAAATATGGCATTAAGTTTAGTTAAGTGTCTGTTCCTATCCTTGGAGGGTTGTTCCAAGTATTAAATAGTCGTGTTTTGCATCAATGAAAAAGAGGAGATCAATATTATTATCTTTGAAAGAATTCTTAGTGAATTTTTATCTTCAAGTTTCTTTCTCTTTGGAGGATTCCTTAGAGTTGTGAGCTTGTCTTTCAATTCTTATCCTTAAGGTAGTGTCGTCTTATCTTCGAGGTAGCGAATTTTCTATCACATACTGATTTTCACTGGTAAATCGGTATCAATTAAGGAGTATTATTATTTAATGTGTAGTGGGTAGTTGAATTAGTGGGAATGTGGACCCATAGTTTAGTTGTATTAGTGGTTGTGTGGGTCCCATGTGTATAAAAAAGAAAATAGCCCTCTTTGGAGCGGACGACTAAAATGGAAGAAAATACACTCTTTCGAACAGACGTAGTATTATTTTGTGAGTCATGTCAACCCAAAAAGGAAACTGATACTTTGTATTGGGACGACCAAAATGAAAAATTGTATGTATCAAGGGAGACAGAGGGAATATTATATTTTCATTTATTTTTTATATGTAAATTAAGAAGTATAATAATTTAATATATAGTGCATTGAGGGATATAATATTTTAATGTATAGTGGGTAATTGTATTAGTGTTGAGTGTGGGTCCCATATGTAATGAGTTGAGTATAGGAGTATTATTTTGTGAGTCACGTCAACCCAAAAAGGAAACTGATACTTTGTATTGGGACGACCAAAATGAAAAATTGTATGTATCAAGGGGAACGGAGGGAATATTATATTTTCATTTGTT
The DNA here is from genome assembly GCA_023678885.1 of Pogostemon cablin. NCBI lineage: Eukaryota > Viridiplantae > Streptophyta > Magnoliopsida > Lamiales > Lamiaceae > Pogostemon > Pogostemon cablin. The sequence continues at coordinate 31,164,451 of CM042963.1, forward strand.
TTTATGCGTAAATTAAGAAGTATAATAATTTAATATATAGTGGATTGAGAGATATAATATTTTAATGTATAGTGGGTAATTGTATTAGTATTGAGTGTGGGCCCATGTGTAGTGGGTTGAGTATAGTAATATTATTTTGTGATTCACGTCAACCCAAAAAAGAAACTGATACTTTGTATTGGGACGACCAAAATAAAAATTGTATGTATCAAGAGGGATAGAAGGAATATTATATTTTAATATATAGTAAGTTGAGAGATATAATATTTTAATGTATAGTGAGTAATTATATTAGTATTTTATGTGGAACCCAATAAAAATATTTGTATCTACAAATAACTAACCCATTATATTAAGGAAAGGTATTGGGTGAGATCTAATGGATTTTCTTACGACGGATCTCCACCAATCCATTTAATTTTTTTTTAAAGTGCAATCCGCATCTAGCACTGGTTAGATCATTACCAAAAGTGTGTTGTATCTCCATTTTGCAGCACACTTTGGACTCCAGCAGTGTTGCATTTCTAATAGCCTATGTTTTATTTTTATTTTTTTTCTGTGACTCTTTTATTACATAAATTAACTCTTTTATTTTAATTTTTTAATAAAAATATCAGATAAACATTTGAATAAAAAATAAAATTAATTAAATTTAGTATATTATTTTAATAAATAAGTAGTATATTTAATTGAGTTATTTAAATAAGTTATTATACTTCATTCATCTTACAAATTGAAAATTGTTCATACAAAAACTAATTTAATTAATGATTATCACTTTTCTATAATCATTTATCATTTTTTATTAAAATTGTTATCACTTTATATTTATATATTAAATTGTTTTTTTTATGAAGTAGTTCAACTTAATTATAACTATCTCTTTTCCTTTATCTATCACATTTAATTAAAAATATTATCACTTTTTATATTTTATACAAATTGTTCAAGAAATAATTTAATAGAATTGTTTTCACTTTTTCTTAATCAGGTATCACTTTTTTTAAAATGTTAATACTTTTTATTAAAAAAAATAAATTATTAATGAAATAGTTTAATTGGTAATTATCATTTTCCATTTTCATTTATCATTGCTAAAATATTATAATTTTTTATCTGTTCTATTAATTGTTCAATTAAATTAATTATCACTTTTTATTTATTTTAAGAAATTTTTTTGTTCTCATTTTTTCTTGACCATATGTCACTTTTTATTTAAAATAATATCACTTCTTTATTTTATAAGATACTAATTATAAAAATTAAAATAATTAACAATTATAATACGCTTTAATAATACTAGGTTTATTATAAAATTTTAAAAAAAAGACTGTTTCAGAATATATCCATGGCTAGGGGTGTCAACGGGCCCCGCCCCGCACGTTTTGGGCCGGCCTAGACCCGGCCCGTAGGAGAAACGGGGCGGCCCGGACCCGTACATATACAGGGCGAGTTCGGGTATTAACTTAGACCCGCCCCATATAAAATATATTAAAAATTAATTTATATTTTATATATATATAATTATATTTTATGTTAATATATATATATATATATATATATATATATATATATATTACAATTATTTTATATTTTATACATAAAAATTATTTATAACTATATGATATATATAATTTTTAAATTATAATTATATTTAATATTGTTATGATTATTTATTTAAATATATGAATATTTTTGTATGATTCAAATTTTTTTAGGATTAATTATTAAAAAAAAATGGGGCAGACCCGCCCCGTATGGGTCTGGGTACGAGTCCTATTATATAAAACCCGTACAGGTCCGGGGCGGGTCCGGGGCAGGTCCTTCAAAAATGGGTCGGGTCCGAGTAGTTAACTATCCGGCCCAGACCTGGCCCGTTGACAACCCTATCCATGGCCTTATGTGTTGCGCCAGATATTATAAACCTATCAAATTAATTACATTCAATGCATATAACTATTGCGGCAAATCAATTGGGTTGAAACCCTACCCATACGTCTCATAGAATGAGATACTTGAGGCCCCAGGGCATAGCTCAAGTGGTAGAGGGGAGGGTGAAAAGACCTTCCAGCTGAGCTTGGTTGCTGCAGGGTGGGGGTTCGAATCCTGCCTTTGGCATGGATTTGGCCCCTTGCAAGCACAAGTTTAACAGTGAGCCCTCCCTATAAGCCACTTGAGGCACATCCTGCGATTTACCTCTTCCACCAATCCCCAGGGCAGGGGCGATGGGGGCCCCTAATGGTGGGGTACACCATTTTTTTTAGAATGAGATACTTGAGACGGTGGCACCTAAATTTTTATAAAAAATGTAGAGTTAGTCTTTTGTATGACGGTTTTTTTGTGAGACGGTCGTGAGACGGGTCAACCATTACTAAAGTATGCTCATTATATAGTTAAAGTATGTTTATTTATAGTTAAAGTATGTTAATAATGAATCATATTATAACACCATAAAATCATACTTTAATTCATAATTCATTATACTTTATAAAACATACTTTAACAATAATTAAACACTTTATTAATAAAATAGACATACTTTAATCGGTCTCACAAGCTGTCTCACATAATTAAGGTCTCACAAGAGACTTTGTCAAAAATGTATTGTCTTGTTAGTATTAATATTTCAATATAAAACATCGAGTATTTTAGCCCATTGCCACAAAATTTATTAGATTATTATGAAATTTTACAAGAATTTTATCATAACATATTACCTTTTCGTTCTCGTACATAATAACAACTGATAAAAAAAAAGAATTTAAAGTAATGATCAAATGCTTACAAAAATATTCTGGAGAAAAGTAATTATGTCTTTATAAAAATTGTAACACCTTTTATATATATGGACAAAGTTTGATTGATTGTTGTTTTATAATATGATTATTAAAGTATTTTTATTAGTTAAAATATATTTTTTAAAAATAGGATAAATGATGCATTAAAATATGATTTTAGGAATTATAATTTCATTTATTCACTAAAGACATACTTTAACTATCAATAAACATATTATACTTATATTATAATTATACTTTAATGATCAGTAAATTTGTCTTACAATCCGTCTCATATATATCCGTCTAACAATAGTGTGTATATATGTATTGTGTTAGGAATTCATAACATTTTAATAAAAAGTAATATCGAAACGTAATAATTATTTTACGGATTTATGAGACAATTTCATATAAAATTTGGTAAAATGATGTAGGTATTTTTGTTTCAAAATACTTTATATTTTATTAAATTATAAAATGACTTTTTTATATTATTATTCAAAGAATGCATTTCTACATCATCAAGCATATAAACAATTTAAAAAAAAAAGTATATTCCGAAATGAAGAGAGTATTTATTAACTAATTAAACGTGACTACACAAAATATCAATTTATATGAAGACTTGAAAATAACATTTTGATGGCAATTTGTACGATCTATGAATTATTACTTTAGATTTATACACTCATCTACCACATATAAAATATCTTATTACTTTAGATTTATACACACGTCTCTATACCACACGTATGATATCATGGGGCATATAAATTAGGACCACTTGTTTATAATTAAATAATTGTATCTAAAATGAATCGAGTTGAGTCAAATACTACTAGACTTGAATATTGTTTGTTAAAAAGTAATTGATTCGAACTCGAGTCCGAATCCGAGCTCTTGAACTCATCAAGGAAAAAATATATCACACAAAAAACTCATTTTACCAATGGAATTTACCAATAGATTGTCAACAAAAATTACATTTTTCCTTTAACAACGGAATGCCAATGGATATATTTTGGTTTTAGCAACGAAATATTCTGTTAGTAAAAAAAAATTTGGTACATCAGATTCGAGTTCGAACTAAGACAATTTGTTAAGGCTCGCCAACATGTTCACGAACACGCAAGACAATTTTTTCATGAATGTTTGTTCATAAACATATACAGTAAATATTTTTGTTTGTAGACATTAAAAGAATATTTCATTTATGAACATCTAATATACTCCCTCCGTCCCCTTGAAAAGTATCAATTTCACTATTCCTGACATCCGCTTCAAAAGCATCAATTTCTTCTATTTAATAAAAAATACACAATATGACCTACCACTTCCCTCTAATACAATTAACCTCCTTATCTATAATAATAATACTCCTTAATTTACGTGCAAAAAGCAAATAAAGACCTTAGAACCGTCCACGTGCAAACAGCAAACGAGTACCTTTCAAGGAGACGGAGGGAATATATTATTCACAAATTTTAATAAACAAACCAACAAAAAATAATAATAAAAGTCAAAACTACATATTTAAATAATCACTTAAACTATTATCATATTTGTATTTTTTAATTTAAAATATTTTATTAAATGCCAATAAATAAATAATAATAATATATACTACGTACTTTACACAATAACAAAATTTAATAATGCATGTTCCCAAGCTTTCAAGTCGAATACTTTCAAACTTGAGTTTGATTTGATAAACTATTCGAACTCAAATTTTAAGCTTGGTTAGGCTTGTTAAGGTTAATGAACGAGCTCGAAAGAATATTTATCGATTCTAGACTCGAATAGTTCGGGACTGATTTGATTCACTTACATCCATAATCTCGAACCATGCATGTTCTCTAAATTCTCCATTTTAGAGTACTTTATTCTTTAAAAATATTGAAACCGATTAATCTGATTTTACGGGATACTTATTCTCAAGTACAAAATAGAATATGTATTTACTGTTAGGTACAAATTCAAAATTTAATCACTATGAAATACAAAATTATAAAAGATAATGCTCTTCTTGCCCCAATTACATACATGTTAACCAAAATTAAATTTATAAATCCCTTAGTTAGTGGTATTTGTTCCCTTATCTATTTTTTAGGAAACAAAATATATTTATAAAAAATCAATTTTGCTGCATAATAATTTAACGTATTTATCATAAACTCACGTATTTATCCTAAATTTAATAGTATTAAGCTATTAAATAATTAGAAAATGATAGTGTTTAAATATATATTAATTATATTTGCATAATAAATGTATAAATTTGCACAATACAGTTAAATTGTTGCACAACATATAATTATATTATTGCACAACAATATTGCATAATTTAATATCAAGTCATTAGAATTCATTTCTTATAAATCTACTCATCATTATAATTAGATTTCTGTACAATATATTTAAGAGTATAATTAGTTTGATACACGACACGATTATATTATTGCACGATAAGGTTATATTACAATGCAATTAATGTATAAACCTATTTTAGGTATCGTTACCACGTAGATGTGTGTTGAAATTTTTTTTTTATTTCTTTAATTAATTTAAGGTGACGTTGCAATTTGATTGTCTTAAACATAATTAATGATATAGTAAAAAATATGATATAATATTTAAAAAAAAAAGAAGATAATGAATATTTATATTTTTTATGTAAAATTCAAGATAAGAGATATAATAGGAAGATTATTATTAATTTTTGTAGTTATTACTAATTTTATATGTACCTGTAGGCACCTGAATTTTATTGCCTATTAAATAAAATATATGGCAAATTAATGCAGTAATTATCAATTAATTATTTATTTATTAAGGAATTTAAATAAATTAATTCCTAAAATAAATGAGTAAATAATTGATAATTGAGCCTTATCCAATCCAGCAGGCTTAATTAAAGGAGATAAGCCTAACATATCTTTTAAAGGAGAAAATATCTCTTAAGTAGTTATTTTCTCTACATATAAATAAGGGTCTTCAGTCCTCATTACAGACACACCAAAAACATCTGAAGACGCGCTTCTGAAGAGATCAAGAATACGAGCAGTGCTCCCTTGAGATCTTCAAGCATCTTCAAGTCAAGAACGGTCTGTAATCAGAGATCAAGGTGTCCAGCCCCTCTGATCCGGCGTTCTTCCAGCCAACCGCCTCCGATCAGAGATCAAGGTGTCCAGCCCCTCCGATCAGGCGTTCTTCCAGCCAACCGCCTCCAATCAGAGATCAAGGTTCCCAGCCCCTCAGATCCGGCGTTCTTCCAGCCCACCATCTCCGGTCAGAGATCAAGGTGTCCAGCCCCTCCGATCCGGCGTTCTTCATATCAAATTCATCCAACAGTCTCCGTGAAGTCAACGTTCTACCAAATTGAACGGCGTTCTTCACGACAAATCTTCAACTCAACGTTTGATCCGAACAAAGGCTCGACGCCTCCGGATAAATATTTTAAAGCATCAAGTCAACCCCGAGTACGGACAAGCTTCATCCGAAAATCCGGCTCAGAAAGTTGATAAAGTCAAAGAAGTCAACTCAAGAGAGGAATCAGAGGATAGCTAGAAACTGTTTACTTAAATTCTCAAGTTCAATCCATCTTGGATTATCATTATAATTTCTTTTGTGTTTATTATTTAATAAATACAATATTTGTTGTTACAGTACCTATAAGTAATATACTAATATAAGATGTAGTTAAGAGTAATTATTCATATAATGTTCTATTAAATTATGATCCCATGGAATCTTTAAGCCAAATCTTAACCAATCTGGATATCTTTACCATTGGATATGTTCTCCAATGATCAACATCTGCAACGGATTCCATCATCAAGTTGCGTCATGGGCGTATTTTTCTTTTTTCTATTAATGAGTCACGTAAACTCCATAAAGCAAGATCTTCAAAGTTAATTATATATTTGACAAAATCTTGAGATGGATTTTTTTTTTAATACTCTTCTAAATACTCCATAATTCAATAAAATTTATCTAGTTATAAGTTAATTATTTTAATGCCAACCTAATTAAAAATAAGCAAAATATCATGTGCACTCGAATACACGAACATGCACCCATATTCAAAATATATACACATATGTTAATAAAAACATATATACTAATGAATAAAAATTTTACAAAAATTAGTGTGGAACATTTTCGCGGTGGAATCAGAGCTACTCATTAGTACAATAGATAATTACAATTCAAAACAAAGAAGGGTCACTGTTTAGTACAAAGAATAATATTATTATTGTATATAATCTCTATGGGTAGAGTAACTTATGTATTCTATAGAGTAACTTTTGATATTTTAAAGAATAACCTTTTCCAGAAGAGTGCACCATACAATCGAGTCTGAAGTAGCATTACTCAAAAAACTTACTCCTTCCGTCTCGTTTCAAACTTTACGTTTGCTTTTTGCACGTAGATTAAGGAATATAATATTTTAATTTGTAGTGAGATGAGAGAAATAATATTTTAATGTAAAGTGGGTAGGTGTATTACTGTGAAGTGTGGGGTTATGGAGAGAGAAAAAGTTAATTTGTGTGGGTCCCATCTACCAAAAAAGAAAAATGTAAAGACTGAAATGAGACGCCCAAATTGAAAATATATAAAGATTGAAATGGGACGGAGGGAGTATATAGTTTGTTAGTAGTCCCTCTATCCCATCGAAAAATCATCTATGTCCTTATTTTCCACTTTTAGTAAAAAGTCCTCACATGTGGTCAACCACCCACTACTAATACAACTACCTACTACATATAAAATAATAATACTCCTTAATATTCGCACAAAAAACAAATGGCCACCTTTGGGCAGGACGGAGGGAGTAATTTTTAGTGAATTTCGTGTTAATTTTTTGATGAACAGTTAGAGCTGAATATAAAAAAGGCAAAGACTTGTGTGAGATCGTCTCATATAAGGGTTTATGTGAGACGGATAAAAAGTGATAACTTTTATAATGAAAAAAGATATTCAATTAATGAAAGGTGATAAATATTATTTTATGAATAATTTATAGTATAAATGAAAAGTGATACTCCAACATTTTATAGCGAAAGTGATAATATTTTATAACGAAAGTAATAACTATTTTAAAAAGAGTAAAATAGTCTCACGTAAGATATTCTCACGCAACACTTTCCCTATTAAAAAAGCAATACATTTATTAGAGAATATATATATATATATATATATATATATATATATATATATATATATATATATTACTGAATAAAATTAATATATATATGTAGAATGAGTGCAGGAGATATCCAATTAATTAAGATGTAAATATATTTCGAACAAAAGTGCTTACAATTTTGTGGCTAGCTAGCTTCAAATTTCTATCTCCTAAAATAGATTTGCAATGTGGGGTGGAGAGGAACTAGGGTACAACCGGTTGTACCAATTGAATTGATACAATTGGTTGTACCAATTGAATTGATACAATCTTGGTCCCCACCCTTTTTAATTCATTCCTGCTCCTTCATTTATTGTGTTTTTTTTAAATTTATTTTATTTAAATGACTATTATACCCTAAACCACAAGGGTAAAATTACAATTATACCCTAAACCCTAGGGGATAAATTATACCCTAAACCACAAGGGTAAAATTACAATTATACCTTAAACCCTAAACCCTAGGGGATAAATTATACCCTAAACTACAAGGGTAAAATTGTAATTATACCCTAAACCATAAACCCTAGAGATAAATTATACCCTAAACCACAAGGGTAAAATTGTAATTATACCCTAAACCATAAACCATATGGATAAACTATACCCTAAACCATAAAGGTAAAATTGTAATTTTTCTAAAATTAAATAAATAAAAAAATTAAAAAAATTGCAATATTAAAAAAAAAAACACACACATACACTGAAGATGAAGGAAAGAGGTTGTACAGGGAGTTATACCAAATGGAGATTGTATAGAAGTCTTTGCCGTGGGTGAATTTGAGATTTTTAAAGTGTATCATAAGGGTATGTGTTTGAGGTTTTTTACTTGTCCTCGAAAACAATGAATAGTAAAATATTTATTTAATTTTCTTTTAAAACATATTTTAACTTTATATTAAATTAATACGTAAGTGGTGTGATATGTATATGAGAATTTTAATTAATGTGAGGAAAGATTGAAGAGGGAAAAAACTTATGTGCTAATATTAAATTCTTGTGTTCCTATGGGGACCCGGTGTGTCCCACAGGAGACCAACTTATTGAAGAGATAATATATTAATGTGTGTGGATTGCGTATTAACAAGATTTGTAGGTGTATATGACTGTGATTTTTAAAAGAAGATTACTATTTATACCCCGAATTTGTGGAACACACCCCAAAAATATTAAAATTTGAATATTCACTACACCAAAAAAGTACTAAGACAACAGAAAATATACAACATAGATCAGAAATATGTGTTATTGTATACCTTATATGTGTAGTCTTAAATATATATGTTGTCTTAAATTTTTTTTTCACGCACAAGGACAACACATATTATCTGGTGTTGTCTTATTGTGTTGTCGTATATACCACTTTTCAAATGAATTCATTGTAAGACAACATATATGATACCATATGTTGACGTAAAATTTTTCACGCACAAAGACAACATATATTCATCTATGTTGTCTTAAATTATCTTAATATTTTATTTTAAAAATACATATATGATTTTTTAAATATATTTTAAATATAAAAATTAGGATCTGAATTCTAGTCAAATCCTTCTTCCCAACAAAAAGGGTCATCTGCCAACGACCATTTTATCTCCTTTCGGATCTGAATTCTCATATTTTTCTTCACTTCTTGGTCTCGCCGGCTCCCTTCCGGCGCCGCCTAGGATTTTGGCCGTTTACTTACGCCGCCGCCTAGGGTTTTCCAGATCTTACTTCGCTTTGGGCAGCAGCCCTTCCCGTCGCCGCCTGATTTTGCTACCGGTCGCGGATCTTGTCCTATTGATGGCCATCCGCGACAATCAGCCGCCGGACCGCCATCGTTTAATTTAAGGGTTGCCTCTTCGTCGTCGATCCTCAAGCTGTTCGCGATGGAGGATCCCTACTTCTCGACCCTGTTGTCGGCCGTGCAGATTTGGGCGGCGTCGCCGCCGCTCATTCGACGCAGTTTCTCGAAGGGGTGCAGCCGATCCCATCTATGATTATTGGCGTGTCTATGATGTTGCTGCACAGCATGTTGTTAGTGGGGCAATGGAAGGAATCAACGGTATGTGGTCGTCTATATTCAATTATTCTCTTCTCCTTAAGTTTATTGTATACTTGTAGAACCTCTTGTGACAATTGGAAAGCAAAAGTTTTTCCGAAAGAGAATTACCATATAACAAATAAAATTAATTCTGTATGACAGGAGTGTATTATATTCCTTTGGAATGTTTACTTATTGCCTCCTGTAAAGTTTGTAAAGAGTATATAGTAACATCTATGCATGGTGGATACCACAAACTTTGTAATGCTTGTGAAAGTGGTGTTGGATAATTGTTATGTTATCCCCAGTCCATGCTCTCTCCCTTATTGCAGCAGGAGAAGGTGAAACTTTGCTTTCTTTGATGTGGTACCCATAGTCCATTATATAATGCCATCCATCTATTTGACCAATTTATGTAGCTGTAAATGGGCGTATACTTTTTTTTGTCTTTGCACAAAATAGCAATGATCTCTTGCTATGTATTCCTTACTGTTTATTTAAAATGAAGTTACTATTTTTGTTCAGTATGCTTTGATTTTGAAACACTTCCACTAGACCCAACACATGATCAGTCATAAATTACCTCAAAGCTGGATTTGAATTACTCTTTTTCTTAGTGGTTGTAGTGATTATCGTATCCTCTGTTATTTGTGATGACTTTAAATATAGCCATCCTCAACTATGAGCATCATTTCGCAGATGTAATTATTAAGTGGAAGAATTGATGAGAAATCACTTATCAAAAAGTATGAAAATGAAATTCGCTGTTTAAAGGAAAAATTGGAACAATTGAAAAGGGGCATAGTTCCAGTTCCACAGATGAAAGACAGTGCGGATGGCAACATTCTACTCTTAAAACAGAAGGTGATTTTTTCTGAAATCAAGGTTTATATCTGCAATTGTATCATTTTTATTCTCTTGATTACGGATTACTGTTTTATTGTTGCATTACTCAATCAGAAGAGTAGTTTAATTTGTTGCGTTTTGTATTATATTCTTTCTTTATTCATGTATCCTTGCAATCTCTACGTGATCACTAGTGATATGATATGTTTTGTCTTGCATGAGGAACTTTATTTAGTTATGCTTGCGCATTAGTATAAAAAATAATAATTAAGCCATATCTCCTCTTTCCTTTCATGACCAACTCATCTCCTCTGCTGCGAAAATTACAGCTTCTAACCCCATACTCAATCATATATAACATTACCCGCTGTGCTTGCAAGGGTCTTCCATTCTCCATTGAAATGATGTAGCCTTGTATTTTCTGCTAGGCCTTTCTCATGTGAATAATACTAGCTAGCATTGGATCATGTTCCGATCCATGATTTTTCACTCAAGAATCATGGCTTCAAGATATACTCCTTCAACCTGCTGAAGTGATTTCTTGTTTGTTCATGTGATTTAGATATTATGGTTGTGTTTGGTTTCTTTATCAAGATGAGAATTACCTTATTACAATCATATATTTCACACGATTTAGATCTCAACTTTGAATTATTGATTATTTGTTTACTATTCCATTTCATATAATAATTCTCAAGTTTGGTCTTCAATTATTTCATCTGTGAGGCAAGAAGCCATATGTGAATCTCAACTTATATAAAAGTGGTTATTATTTATTAATTTGTTATTGTTGGATTGTATACTAAAAGTTTAGCTTTAGTATGAACAATGTCATAACAATATTTGAAATGAGAATTATTGATCAAATGATTGCATCTTATAATTTATTTTATATGCATGATGCAATAGTCCATTTACTTTATACTGTAGATAATATGTTGTGCGACAACACGCGGAAGATCATATTATCGGTTTCCTTATAAAGTATAAACAGATGCTCATAACCGAGATAGACGGGGACTCTCTATCGGTATGGTTGTAGTGTGGTTTGGTATTAGCTTGTCTTGGCTATAGAATCACATTAGTGCACTTGTGTGTATTGAGTAGGACCGCTTGAGATCGTTCGTCTTATACTGACTATATAGTAGAACTTGATCTCTGTTATTATGGAAGTTCGTGCTCTTAATCCCTATACAATAACCTCGACACGTAGGACAGTATGTATTTCTTTGATTCATCAATGGGTGAGATTTATAAGTATTAAATCAACAAACTCGGTGAGTTGGGAAGTAGTGCTGTATCTATGGTGTGCTGTTGATTGTAGAAGGAATCCATGTCCGTCATAGGTTGATGATGTCCCCTTGAGGAGCTCATAAGGTTTATCATGTAAATCTTGCAAGTGGATTTATTTCCGGCATGATAATAAGGTTGAGTGGTACTACTCTCGGATGAGATATTAATTAATTTGAGTTGTCAGTAACTTAATTAATTAATGGGCATTGTATATCTTAAACATGGGGAGACTTTCGGGCTTATAATAAGAAGGAGCCCAGAACATAATTTGGGATTGGACGGCTAGTGCAGTAATAATATTTTAGTGGACTATATTATTATTATTGGATTTAATTAAAAGCTTTGGGCTAAGCTTGGTTAATTAAATTCAATTGAGGCCCAGCCCAATTTCTCCTCCTGGTCCCTGCTGTAGCCCAACTATATAAGTCATCTCAGTTCCTGTTAACCCTAAGTCAGAGCCTCATTTGACTGAGAGGAGAGAACAGGAACAGATTGAGAGAATCCTGCGGATTGTTGCCCACACAACAGCAGGATTCGACTTGGGATATACAGCAGAAGATCTAGAGGTGGTTCTTCTGCAACGATTCAGACTCTACATCAACCTTGAAGTACGGTAAACAATTTAATTGCTTCCGCTATATTTGTTTGCCTTGAAATCCTAACGATCACGTTTGGACCACACGATCCAATTGCCCAACAATTGGTATCAGAGCGTTGGTTTCGTGGTGAAACGTGAGACGTAAGGTTTGGGTTTTTGTGATTATTTGATTATATGGTATAATCTGGATTTAATCACATGTTTTTGAGCCTTTTATGTGTTTTTTGTCAACTGAAGCATGTTTGATAGGGCTTATGTGATTATATGTTTAATCTGGTTATTATCGTATGACAAAAAGAAAAGGGTTGAGTATCTTTTTGTCCTGTATCCCTATATGCTATGTTTTATTGATGTTGATCGGACAAAGTACGCATCATACATACACACTCGAAAAAGTCTATCAACCCAGAAAAATTGCACACGCTCACAACACGGTGGGCTGTCGAGAAGTACAAACCCAATGGCAGCGGAATGAGGCAGATTGGTCGACCCAAAACGACGCGAGACTGGGACGGGGCGAGACTGTTATCGGCGTCGGACCGACCAGGCAGCGGCGATGCTCCCAAGGGCCGCGTCCTTGGAATTGGGCGAAATATACGGCTGCAATCGAAAGGCAGAAGGAGGAGTGGCGATGCTGCAGAACCAGACGGCGGCGTCGACTGGTCACTTGGGCCACGATCGTCGACTGCGGATTCTGGGTGACATCGGACATGAGCGGCGGTGCTCCCTGACGAGTACGAATGGGCGACGTCAGATATGAACTGAGCGACTGGGCGAATCCAACCGGTTTCAGATCGGATCGGAACAGATCCACCCAGAAGATCGGAGACGGCAAGGCTTGATGGTTGCAGCGACCGCGACTCCTACCGGCTGGGAGCTGCACGGCGGTGATCAGATCGGCGTGGATTTGGTGGCTGGTGATAGCTGGGCGGTGGAAACGAGGCGGCGGCGCTGAAGAGATGCATGGCGGCTGGTGGCGCTCATAACCTGCTGTCGGTGGGAACACGGTTGATGCGCGACCGGCGGCTGGCCATGGTAGACGGGCGGCAGCTGTCTCCGGCAGCTTCCAGGCGAGCGCGGGCGGCAGCTGTCTCCGGCAACAGAGGCGGCAACTGTCTCCGGCAGCTGTCTCTGGCGGTGTGGCTACGACTGGCAAGGTGACAGGTGTCGGGCGTCGGCTGGATGCTCGATTCCGATGGCTGTCAGAATGGCCGCCGGGAGCAGCGACAACCTCTGACGAAGCATGGTGATGGGTGATGGTTGGAGCAGGCCTTCTGCGGCTGAAGGGTTTAGGGCAGCAGGCTTTAGTTTGGGCTGCAAAACCTGTTGGGCCCATTTTTATTAAAATGGATGTTGGGCCCAATTCAGTAATGGTTAATAGTCTGCTCAATTTATTTTAATTTGGTTTTGGGCTATTGGGCCCAATTTTAATTAAATGGATGATGGGCTGCTGGGTTATATTTACTACTGAATTTAATTAATTGTGGGGTTAATGTTGGGCCAGGTTAAATATTGGGCTTGACCTTAATGCTGATATTGTCAAGATAAATGGGCTTAATTATTTTAATAATGGGCTGCTCATTTTATGCTAATTATCTTTGGGTCAGCTGGGCCTATTTAATTGATCCAACATTCTATGCAATTAATTAATGTTATATAACTTATTAATTGATTTAATTATCAATTATTGTTGTATATGTGATAGGCATGCTCTATGTGATTTACTTATTTAAAAATTGCTGTTAATAGAAGCATGTCTAGGTTGTATATTTTATTCTGGAATATTATATGCATGTTAAAAACCCTCGGTGTTAAATAACTAAGTGGGAGAGGGGATTGGTTATAAATTCCCGCGGCCTCCATTATTGGTTTGTTAGCGATGTGAATAGACTTGCGCGTCGGCATTAGAGCCTTCCTCCCCATCGGATGAGTTTATTCATGGATTGCTGGAACAGACTTCATTAAATAATTACGTTTGTAATGTGATGCATATGAACTTGCGCGTTGGCTTAGACCTTCCTCCCTATCGGATGAGTTTATATGCGGTTCACGGGTACAAACTTGTAATTGATGACTATAGGAAGTTATCCGAGCGCGTGTGTACTTCTCCATCTGTAAGGCACACAAGCTTGAGCCGCGGACTTGGGGTCAAATAATGGTGTACACTTAGATGTAAATAATAAGTATCCTCCCCATCGGAGTCACTGCTTTTATTTGCATGGCTAAAGAGGAACCGACTATTAATTATTTTGTCATAAAGTTAGGTTGACAAATGAAATTAATGGGTAAAACCTTCTCTTGTAAATGTTCGGGTTTGTAAACGTCCACACTATCGTGGCTTGCAGACTCACGGTGCTTGAGATGTCGGTGAATTTTATTTTATATTGTTTTGAGGGAATCAATATAAAAGAATAAAATTCGAAGTTTTGATCGGTAAATTTATTTGTGATTCTCTGAATTTTGAATGGTTTTATCTCACTAATTGTTAACTAAAAGAAATTATATTTACTTGTCCAAATTAACTGATTAGAAAAGAATCTTAATTTTGAAATTTACTGCTTAAGAAAATACATGTGTTCTCTCAAAGGACGGCTCATGATGCCTATTAAAGTCTTTAGTGAAGAGATGAGAGGATCATAGAAATATGATGAACTCATGTAACTCTTCAGATACTTGAGTAATTTAAAAGGCGCAAGATCATGATAGAATTTGATGAATGAATTGGAAAAACTTGGAGTATAAATTGAAAGGGAAACCTAGATCAATTTTATTCTCCATGTTTAGCCTTGATGTTTTGAGAAAGTTCTACCTGAAATACTAGAGGATGTATATGGTGGGAGACTTCTGACAAAACATGTGGCAAAGGAAAGCCATTTTCATCATAAAGTGAACAAGGTTAATATCTTATTTACTAATGGTTTAAACATGATTAGTGATGGCATCTACTGACACGAAGTATGTAGATACTGGAATCACTAAATGTTTATCACTGAGTAAGAATAAGATTGTTAATAACATGGGTAAAACTACAAAGGTAGTGGCTATTGCAGTGGGAGTTATTTATTTATCTCATGATAAGAATAAACGATTGATTATGAGAAATTGTCTTTACGTACGTTTCATAGAAAGAATTTAATTTCGGTTTCTATGCATTAACGGATGGATACTTCATTTCATTTAAATGACATGGTCATAGAAATGAGGAATGAGACTATAATCCGTTAAAGTACGTTGGTGGATAATTTGGATACTCTTGAATCATGCACATCCCACAGATGCAATAAATAGTAATTAAATAATGCATCTTCTAATATTAGTAAGAGAAAGGAACCTTCGGAAATGAACTAAACATACATTTGGCGTCTATGACTAATTCATTTTACTTGAGTAGGATTCAAAAGTTGATAGCCGATAGACCGTAAGGTTTATCTAAAATGGAAACTATCGGACTTGCGAGTCGTGCTTGGAAGTAAAATTGATTAACTGCCTTTTCAAGGCTGTGGGGTGTAGAGCCAAAGATATATATGTTGGAATTAGTTCATTCTGATTCAAGCGAACCTAACAATATCCAGGCAAGAGGTGGTTATGAATATTCAAAGATTATTCTGGAACCGATATATTTATTTGATGCACTGCATGTCTAAGTTCTTGGATTAATTCAAGAATTGTAAGGCTGGTACAGTGAAGCGTCATGGAAAATATATTAAGTCATTACGATTCAATCATGATGGCGAATACCTCTTGGGATAGTTAGGAGCTATTGATCAGAAGTTGAGATTAAATCTCAAGTTGTCTACACCGGGCATGCCCCAGCTGAATGGTGTGGAGGATAGAAGGAATAAGGCTCTTATGGTTGTGATTAGATAGATGATGAATTATTTGGAATAATTAAATTCATTTTATGGATATGCCCTAGATACAGTAATTCGTAAAACGTTTTGTCTGTTTATGGGACATCCTATAAAAATGAAGAGTGATTTATTTAGTCCAAAAGATCGAAGGGTGATTGTTAACACAAACACTAGATTTTTTGGAAAAGGACTATGTAATAAATCACAAGCCCATGTATAAGTTGTTCTAAAGGAAGTGAGAGGAAAACACTAAGTATAAGTACCAAGTGTACAAGAGGATATACCACAAGGTAAACTGCAACGCGTGTCACGTCTGATACACAATTACATGTAGTGCCTTGTCGTAGTGGGAGGGTTGTGTGACAACTCATAAATATATATTTGGGAGAGTCGTGAGACTTGATCCCTAGTGAACATGGTATTATCCCACGGATACGACATAGCACTACAAGATTAAAATGTGGAATCTTAGTAAGTTGCAATGTACGTTGAAATAGAATCTATGGATTCTATATTAAGTCTGGGAACTTGTATGACCACTAAATGGTGTAAAAACCATTGCAAGTGATCATAGGAAATAAAAGAGGATCATACGGAAAGGTGAAAATCTTGAAAGCAAAGCTTGTTGCGAAAAGATGTACTCAGAAAGAAATGGTTCGATTATGAGGGAACATATTCGCTGGTAGCTATGCTTAAATTGATCCGGATTGTTTTATTTATTGCTGGTCATATTAAATTATGAGGGACAACAAATAGATGTCAAGACAGCTTTCCTGATTGGAAGTCTTGAGGAAAACATCTATGTGAAGCAACCAGAGTAATTCATTGCAAAGTACTAATAGCATTTTGATAGTAAGCTTAAACTTGTCCAGCGATGGACTTAAAGCAAGCTTTAAGATCGTGAAGCATCTGTTTTGATTAGGTAATCCAGTGGCATGGATTTAAATCAATGAGCGGATGAGTCTTGTGTGTTGTAAAGAGTGACGGAAACGTGGTGGTGTTTCTTGTACTATACGTAGATAGTATCTTGCTCATTGGAGACAATGAAAGAGTATTATCGGGCGTATGGGTGCGGTTAATAAAGCGGTAAAGATGAAGGACTTAAGAAAGGCAAAATACATCATTTTGATCACGGTAATACGAATCACGAGAAAGGATATTATGCTTATCTCAAGTTTCATAAAATGATACAGTCCATACTCGTTTAGCATGTAAATTTATCTAAGTGAATGTTTCTTTGAGACACAAGAAGAAGATAAAGAGGATGAAAGCGGTTCCATATGCTTCGGCGAATAAGGAAACTTAATCTAAGGAATGCTATGAACGATATTGGATATCTGTTTTGCTGGATGCATGAACAGTGTGTATCAACGTAACCTGGAACAAGAATGATGAACTATAGTAAGACATATATAAAGTGCCTGAGAAGGACTGGAAATTATATGTGGATTTACTAAACAGATTCACTGCTTCTTGTGGATTACGTAGATTCAGATTTTTTAGTCAGATTGGACGGCAGTAAATTCACCTCAAAGGTTATGTGTTTAATCTTAGAAAGTAGAGTCATAATGTGGAGGAGTGTTATATAGAAATATATTTCAGACTCCGGACTCCATCATGGAAAAATGATGAATTGGAGCCTAAGAGGCAGCCAAAGTATCTATATGACTCTAGAGACTTCATGATGGACTTTGAAGTGTTTCTAAGTTTGCCCAAGGTAATCACAATTTACATTGATGATATTGGTGCAGTTGCAAACTTGAAGAAATCACAAGTCCATAAGGCAATTAAACACATGGAGCGCGAGTACCACCTGTTACGAGAAATCGTATGATGAGGGGAAGGTTGTTGTCGCCTAGATTGCATCGGATGATGACCTAGTAAACCATTTACAAGGACCTTAAGGCGAGAGCTTTTAATGGTCACATAAGTGGGAGTAGGAATCAGATGTATGGCAGAAGACATGACAGCATAGTCTTTTAGTATAAGTGGAAGATTGTTGGATTGTATACTAAAAGTCTAGCTTTAGTATGAACAATGTCATAACAATATTTGAAATGAGAATTATTGATCAAATGATTGCATCTTATAATTTATTTTATATGCATGATGCAATAGTCCATTTACTTTATACTGTAGATAATATGTTGTGCGACAACACGCGGAAGATCATATTATCGGTTTCCTTATAAAGTATAAACAGATGCTCACAACCGAGATAGACGGGGACTCTCTATCGGTATGGTTGTAGTGTGGTTTGGTATTAGCTTGTCTTGGCTATAGAATCACATTAGTGCACTTGTGTGTATTGAGTAGGACCGCTTGAGATCGTTCGTCTTATACTGACTATATAGTAGAACTTGATCTCTGTTATTATGGAATTTCCTGCTCTTAATCCCTATACAATAACCTCGACACGTATGACAGTATGTATTTCTTTGATTCATCAATGGGTGAGATTTATAAGTATTAAATCAACAAACTCGGTGAGTTGGGAAGTAGTGCTGTATCTATGGTGTGCTGTTGATTGTAGAAGGAATCCATGTCCGTCATAGGTTGATGATGTCCCCTTGAGGAGCTCATAAGATTTATCATGTAAATCTTGCAAGTGGATTTATTTCCGGCATGATAATAAGGTTGAGTGGTACTACTCTCGGATGAGATATTAATTAATTTGAGTTGTCAGTAACTTAATTAATTAATGGGCATTGTATATCTTAAACATGGGGAGACTTTCGGGCTTATAATAAGAAGGAGCCCAGAACATAATTTGGGATTGGACGGGTAGTGCAGTAATAATATTTTAGTGGACTATATTATTATTATTGGATTTAATTAAAAGCTTTGGGCTAAGCTTGGTTAATTAAATTCAATTGAGGCCCAGCCCAATTTCTCCTCCTGGTCCCTGCTGTAGCCCAACTATATAAGTCACCTCAGTTCCTGTTAACCCTAAGTCAGAGCCTCATTTGACTGAGAGGAGAGAACAGGAACAGATTGAGAGAATCCTGCGGATTGTTGCCCACACAACAGCAGGATTCGACTTGGGATATACAGCAGAAGATCTAGAGGTGGTTCTTCTGCAACGATTCAGACTCTACATCAACCCTGAAGTACGGTAAACAATTTAATTGCTTCCGCTATATTTGTTTGCCTTGAAATCCTAACGATCACGTTTGGACCACACGATCCAATTGCCCAACAGTTATATCACTTTGTGGGTGGGTCTGATCCTAAAGCTAGAAGATGGTCAAGTGCGACTGCAGTCAAGGTTGGAACAAGAGAAAGAAGCTAAAGCTGCTTTAATGAGCAGAATACAGAGACTTACAAAACTAATTCTTGTATCTACAAAAGCTTCTCAATCACCAAAATTTTCCAACCGTCCAGGACAGAGGAGAAGACATTCATTTGGAGAAGAAGAGGTACTGTGTAATTTTCAGTTTGCAATCCCCAGGGTCCCAATAATTTCCCTTTCCCTTTTTTTAGTCTTTCTTTCTTTCTCTGCTGAGGTATTCTATAGTGCTTATATGCTTTTTCTATTTGATGTGGCAGCTTGCTTATCTTCCACATAGAAGGCGTAACCTGGTATTGGATGATGAAAATATGGACATGTATGTTTCTCTTGATGGCAATATTGATACTGTTGATGAGAAATTGAGGGATGAGAAAAGAACCAAGAAGAATGGACTGCTTAGCTGGTTAAAGCCTCGGGTGTGTAAGATATCGTTTACTGCTACTACTAGTATCTCTTGTTTTCTCGTTCAACATTCAGTTCTCTTTTTCTATCACTTGTTAACATATGTGGTTTTTTAACTAAGTTCACTTAAACTTTATCGATTTCTAGAAAAGAGAGAGTGGTATCGGGGCATTGACAAGCTCTAGTGACAAATCAAGTGGAGTCAAATCATCGAGTAGTCCTTCAACACCTCAACTGTTTTCAAGATTTTTAGCCTCATGGTAGGTGTTTTAACTTCTCATGATAAAGATTATGGTTGTGTTTGGACAGGCACATACAGTTGAAAGAAGAGGCGTCAGAGCTAAAGGGGAATGATCATGACTTGTTGATGTATTTGGATTTTCATTAATTGTCCAGACTTGGATCCATAGTTTTGTGGTTTTTAAACCAATTCTATTTATGTCATGTCTTATGGGATGTATTTGAATTTTGCCAACATTTAGATTTGAGAAGGATATTTGATATTTAACATGTTTTGGATTATTTAGAATGTTTTAATACATTTTGAATTTTATTATTTTGTTTATAAATTAATTATAAAATATTTTGTATAATAATTAATTGGTTCGACAATACGTATAAAATGTAGACGCTATGAATAATTTAATAATACTACATTAATAGAAAATACATATATATGTTGTCTTAATCAAATAAGACAACATATATAACCTATTGTCTTAAAATAAATTAAAAAGAAGTACAACAACAACACATAAAGATGGACAACGACAACACATAAATATATGTTGTCGTTGTGCGTCTTTTTTTTTTTATAAAAAAGGCGCACAATGACAACACATAATATGTGTTGTCGTTGTGCGTCTTTTCAAATGCCCTACGACAACAGGGGCTTCGACAACAGAGATTTTTACTAAAAAGAAGCTAACGGACAACACATTATATGTGTTGTCTTAATGTATTTTTGGTATAGTGATTCTTATTTAGTATGACTCAAATACTCTTTAAACAAATATAGTAATAAATATATCCCATATATTACATTCTCCTTGATTCAGAAGGAAAACGTGTTGCATCCGATGAGGTCTCTTCTCAAGTGTTGATATCATGTATATGTTGGTGAACTGCAAAAAAAAAGATAAAAGAAGAGGGAAGGAATACGATGCAAAATATTATCAATTATTAGTGCTGTGTTTGTAAACTTCTTTGCAGGAGCCTTGTTTATGTTGTAGTACTTTTAATTCAAAAACGTCACCCTATTTTGCAAATCTTTAGTTGGGAATTCAGACTTTATCATTCTGATTTAGACTTTGATTCTAAGAATAATGTAGGGTTCATAAGGAATAATCCTCTTTTAACATCCAATAAAGAGATAATGTATGGGTAGATTTAATAAATATATAATAATATAATTTTAAAGGGTAGGTCGTGAGGCCGTCTCACGTGAAATCATTTTTAAAAAGTTATTACTATCGCTATAAAATGTCATCACTTTCACTATAAAATGTTATCACTTTTTATTTATACTATAAATTGTTCATGAAATAGCACTGTCACTTTTTATTAATTTATTATCAATTTTTTTTATAAAAGTTATCACTTTCTGACCGTCCCACGTAAGGGCTTATATGAGACGGTCTTACACAAGTCTTTTCCAATTTTAAAAAGGGTATTTAAATTATAGGATAGGTGAGTAGGTCTTGCGTGAGATCATCTCACGTGAGACCATTTTTTACTTTTTAAAATAGTTATCATTTTCGCTATAAACCATTATCACTTTCGCTATAAAATGTTATCACTTTTTATTTATACTATAAATTGTTCATGAAAAAACATTATCACTTTTCATTAATTTATTATCACTTTCCTTTATAAAAGTTATCACTTCGCCGTCTCACGTAAGGGCTTACGTGAGACGGTCTCATACAGTCTTTGCCTAAATTATACTCCCTCTGTCCGCTTCTAAGGTATCCATTTTACTATTTTTGATGTCCGCTTCAAAGGTATCCATTTTCCCTATTTAGTAAAAAAGTACACAATATGACCCACCACTTCCCTATAATACAACTACTCACTTTACATATAATAATAATACTCATTAATCCACGTGCAAAAAATCAAATGAATACCTTAGAAGCGGACGGAGGGAATATTAGTTAAAAATATTTAAATTTTAATATTTTTGGGGTATGTTCAACAAATTTGGGAGTATGAATAGCCGCCCCTCCTTGAAAACCACAAAGTAAAAATTGAGATTTGAAAACCCAAAAACGATTTTCATAACCATAAATAAACATAGTGTAATGGTAAAAAATAAATTTTAGGGCAAAACATACATAAATAAATCACAAAAAAAGTATAAATCATTACATGAACCATAGGACAAAAAATACATAAATCACAAAAGTAGAAATTATGAATGGTCAACCTTGTAAATTAATTGACAATTAGGTGCATTTGGTTTTAAGAACTATTGAATTAGAGAAGAATAATTTAATTCTTCTACTTAAGGGAAAGTCCTTCTGAAAACTAAAGAAAGATTCCCAATAAATATCAGACACGCTCATAACAGAAAAATATGTTCTTTATTCCGCAAAATCTGTCGATATTCATGAATTCGTTAGCACAAACACTTGTGTAAATCGGTTTACAATGTTAACTCTATGGTCCTCCTTCCAACTCTATATATCTTATGTATTGCTAAGTGTTAAAATTAAAGGGGATTACAGAGTTTACAAGAATGTAAACTCAGTTTACCTAGAATGTGGAATGCCAGAAATTTTTGGGAATTTCTTAGGATGTTTAATGGAGTTCTGAAAATATGAAGAAATTGGGAGAGGTAGAAGGTGGGACTAGCTAGAAGAATACGCTACCGAAAGGTCGGTGTCGAGGGGAAAGCAAAGCAACAATTAAACGTCTACATTGTTTTTTGAACAGGAATAGTATTTTAATGTGTATTATGTACCATAAGTAGTTGTATTTATTGGGTGAGGTCTTTTTAATCTTATTGTTTGTTATCAAGTATTGAGTGTCTTGATACGTTTGTGATAAAGTGTCTGTGGTGGCAGATTGTAACTCTTGGATTTTGTCTCATAGTGAAGTTTTTGGTGGGCTTCGGTCCCATGGTTTTTACTCCTCACATTGAGGAGGTTTTCCACGTTAAATTGCTTGTGTTGTGCGTTGTTAATTACTTGATTTATCGTGCATCATATTATTATAATTGTTTCCTGCTAGATTCACATAAGAGAGGGATAATTGATCATTCCGCTGCGTAGACGAATAATTTATTATTTGATTATTCGTGTGTTTATCCCAACAGTATTATTGTAGTGTTGTGGGCTCATTGAGATATTTACATGTTTTTATGGTCACATTTACTATAAAGAAAAAATATATAATGAGAAATGTAAACCGTTTTATGGAACACCCAAAATAAAAATACGTTATTGTGGGACGGAGGGAGCATGTGTGTTAGAAAGTGAGAGATAATAACAGTGAAATCAGAATCATATCTCACGAAGAGGTAAAATAATACATTGAATTTAAGTTCTTGGAATGTTGCCTTAACTATTCCATACAGTCCTTCGTGATACATTACAAAACAAAAAAAACAAAGAAGTTACAAAGCTCCAATCAATGGAGTAACAACAATGAAAGAATAAATAAATGTCACAACACCTACCTACACATTAGAATTTTTATGCACACAATGAAATAATAAACCAAAGACATCAAACAGTTTATTACATAACTTCCACTCCCTGAAGAGACCACCAGTTCAGGATTTAGTCTTATTTTTCACTCATGCAAATCTCAAATGACTTGAAACAAAATAGTAAAACTTAGTTGTAAGTAGCAGATGATTTGTTAAATTATTTTGTTATTTTCCATGATTAAAAGACTCTTTAAAATTAGGGAAATATTTTTTTTTTCAATTTAAGAGCATTTCCAGCAAGAAGCAGCAATGATGGGCTTAGATTTCCATCCCAACACAAGGCAACCTTTCTCCTCCACTACAGTGTAGCCCTCACAAGAAGTGGTGGCGATTAGCCACTGCTTCACTTGAGCCAATATTTTCAACGGCAGCAGCTGGAACCCGGCCCGGCTCATCCTCCGTCGCCACTGATCGACTCGTTCGTGCCGCTCCACCCTCGCCGGCCCTTCGCAGCTCACGATGTTCTTGATCTCTTCTGCGAAGTAGAACTGCTCGATCTTGGCTCGTCTCGTGTCGTACTTTGGCAGCATTGCGTCGAGCGAGTCGAAGATGGCCGAGTAGTAGTGCAACGCTTCCATGAAGCGACCGAGGAAGAACGGCCCGTTGTGGCTCGAGTCCTGCTCGACCAGGACTAGAACCTTGGGCGAGAGCTCATTTATGATGTGGAGAACAGAGTTCAAGGCTCCTCTGCTTTCTTTTACAACACAATGCAGCTGGAGAACAGAGTTCACAACTAAGACTTCACCGGGAATTACTTTGATGTGATGAGGCTTCAAATTCTCCAAGTTACTTTCCACCACTGAGAACTCCAAATGCAGCCCCACCCCCAGGGCGTACGTCTCAAGCTCGTCTCCAATGAGACGGAACTTGTCGACGCACACCCCGATGGCGGTGATCCGGAGACGAGGCCGCGCCCCGGGCCGCTTCACCAAGCTTTGCATCAAGCTATACCACTGGTGCCCATGTGGGAGACCCAGGGTCATCCCCAGGTCCACCACATGGACTGATCTCTCTCCCTCAAAGGCTTCTATTATAGAAGAGTTCGCCACGAAGTGGCCGAACTGAATATATGGACACGTCTCGTAGACGAGGCGCATGGCCTCGTCCCTCTTCTCGGAGACCGTGTCCGTAAAATTGATCTCCGGAGCAACATACCCCACCGTCCCCAGTGGGTGCACCATGGCGAGCCTATCCGACAAGCCCTGCACGAAGCACGAGGCGACCCGCTGGAAAGCTGATCCGAACACCAGGGCATTCGCCCGGAGTTCGGACAGCAAGAAGGAGGCGTGTGACCTATCACGACAGGCCACAGCCTCCGCACAGGAAATCAGGAGCTGGACAAGTTTCATTTGATCAGTACTTCCGCCCTCCTCCTCCCCTCCGCCGCTATCCTCCGACGCCGATCCGCCGTCATACACGCCGGCCTCCGCCGCAAGGTACCGTTGAGTGTACGTCCATATGTGATCACGGAACTGAAGCCTGCTCAAATTGCTGGTGCTTCTGTTACGTGGCATTTTGCAGCCTTCACCGGAAATGCGGCTTTCGGTGAACTCGGTCGAGCTCGTGCTTCTCTTGAGCTTTTTAAAGCCGCCATTTTCATCCGAATAGCTAGTGATCCAAATTGCAGCGGTGGCCTCTTCCAAATGGGTCGACCCGTTTAGTGAAACCCGAATACCATCGCACGAACTATATGCCATATAAATGACAAAATCTATTGCTGAAACCTTACTACGCTTGATCTGCAGCAAGGCTCTTGAAAGAACCGCTTAATCGGAAAAGGAAGATTTTATGGCAAACGGAAGGACCCTTTTCTTGTTCGGAGAGAACAATGTTTTTTGTCAGAATAAAAATGGTATACTAATGAATCTTCCTGTCACGCTGTGAGGAAGAAATTCACATAGATCAATAAAAAATTTACGTAATTATTTATTATTATTATTTTAATTATAGATCATCATAATTGTCTTTTGGTAATGCGGAGTTATTTGGTCAAGAAAACCCCCTCTTAGGGGGCATGCATTGTAACGATATTCACATTTAAAAATAAAATTAAACCTTAAAAAGATGTACTCTCTCCATCACACATTTATCTTCACACACTTCCTTCTTTATTCCATGGCATGCACTTTAATGATACTAAATAACACTTCGTTCTTTTCATGTCATAAACTTGTTTGTTTAATTTCTTCTTTTCATTCCAAATTAATATATGTTAAACTTATAAACGTCACGTCATACGTTTGAATGTGCATCTTTAAAAAGAATCATTTCCTCAATCTTGCTGTTCTAGTTAACTTTTTGGACCCCAAAATTCCTCTACTTCACCTCTACAATTTCACATTGTAAATAAATAAAAAAATTAAAAAAATTATTTAACTAATTTTATTGAGTTTTAAGGAGAGATAATTTCTTTCGTTTCAAACCCAAGCTACATAGATGATTTGGAGAATGATTTAAAGGATCACCGTACGTATTTTATTTTATAGGAGTATGTACGAATAAATTAGACTTGAGATCACTTTGGACTTGAGTTTTTCTTTCAAATAAATTAAGAATAATAAACTTAAGAGTTGATGTAATAGAAAGTGTTTTTAAGGTGCAACAGAACCATATATGTAAAATGGGTTAAGTACAAAAAAAATTTAAACTCGCATGCTCATGTCATTTTTTTTCCATCCTCATGTTTCTCTTTCCATTTCTTCCCATGGTATGTTGATACAATTAGTTATTAATAAGTATACATTTTTATTAAAAAAATATTATACACTTGTTCAATAAAACATATACACTTTAAGTATAAACACTAGTTAAAATCAATAATTTCTCCAAAACAATTCTGATTATGAATACGATGAAACTGTTCATCAATTGCAGTCAAGTCACTCTTCAAACACCCAAACTGTTTATTAATAAAATATTATACAATAGTTCAATAAAATATATACACTTTATGTTTAAAAAGTATATATTAATAAACATATGTATTTTGTATCAGAATTCTTCAAACACCTAAATTGTTTATTAATAAAACGTTGTACAATAGTTCAATAAAACGTATATACTTTATGTTTAAAAAGTATATATTAATAAATATAAATAAACATCTGCATTCTCTACTGGAATTTTCAATTCTCAATATTGTAAAGTATACACTAATAAATATAAATAAACATCTGCATTCTCTACTAGAATTTTCAATTCTCAGTATTGTGAAATTACAATCAAACAATATTTCCAACTCCCGAGACATCCAGCGAAATCTGACCAAAGTTTTGACAGAAATGAGAAAGTCGGCAACTCAAATAAATAGATCTAATAAGGAATGTTGTGAAGACTTTGGAAAGGGAAGACAACATGAAGAATTGAAGAAGGAAATTTACCAGATCTGAACCGTAGAATATTTTGGAGAGAAAATCAGCGACGATGGAGCGACGACAGAGCCTGTGGTTGGAGGAGAGATGACAGAGACGGTGGACGATTCATATTTTGGAGAGAAAATCAACGACAACGGCGGCAGATTGATGACAGAGACGATGTGTGGAGGAGAGACAACTAAGACATTAGGTGAAGGAGATACGGCGGAGAGAGGATATGGTGGAGAGGAGAAATGTGGTGTGGCGGCATGTGACGTGCTGTGGAGAAATGGTGAGAGAAGGTTGAGAGAGATAGAGAAGTGTGAATCGCAGCGGTGAATTAGGGCAAATGACCCAACATGTTGATTGGAGTATAAGTATTCAGGGTAAATTCAGATTTAATCCCGTAAGAATTGTTCAATGCCAAAAAGGTCCCAAAATTGACAGATTTAATCCCGTAGGAATTTTTCAACAAAATCTGTTAATATTTAACGAAATATTCTTAACAATTAGTAAGACCAAAAAGGTAACTTGTAGATTTGATTCCATAATTTGCAAAAATAATCCCTAAACCCTAGTAGTTTAATTAATGCACGAAAGCATGTTGGGTCTGATACAGTCGTAATGGACTATATCTATTTTGAAAGACAAAAAAAATATAAATCTGGTAGTTTATAATAATATAAGTTGATTTAGGGATGAAAGTTTTTGAAAATTATGGTTATAATATTCTTAGGGGACCAAAACCGCTAGTTATGGGATCAGTGCATTCCTACGGGACTAAAATTGAATTGAAATAATTCTTATGGGACCAAATGTGATATTTTCCCAAAAGTATTCGGATCATGAGTTAATTTTGACCCGGTTTTACCTTAAAAACTGTTGCATAGTAGTAATTGTCTAAACTTAAAAGAAATTCAAAATTAAATCCACATATAAGAATCAGATTAGAGTTTTAATGGACTTTAAAATAAAGATAGAAGAATATTTACCATAATTAAAGTAATATTTAAAAATCCACAGCCCCGTCAAAGGCAACAAATCTGTTACTGATTTCATGCTTGAAATCAAGAGTGTTGTGGATGAATTATCTCTCCTTGGTGTCACCACTAATTAAGAGGATCTGGTCATTAAAGTTCTAAATGGACTTGACGATTCCTACAAAGAACTTAGTCACGCTATTCAAGCGCGAGATTCAGCCATCACATTTGAGAAATTGCATGAGAAACTATTGAGTTTGGAGTCTCAAATAGCTTCTCGATCAATCGCTACGGTAATTCCAGCACTGCCTTTCCAGCCGTTAATTCTTTCTGTCGCCAACAATCTACGGCGGCTAAGTTTGGCACTCAGCGATTCAACAATATTCGCCCTCCATCACAACCATTTGCTCGGTCATCCTCTCAGCCAAAGTCTGTCCCTAGAACAGAATACCAAGGTTGTTGCCAATACTGTGGCATCACAGGTCACTCCGCACGATGATGCCCCGACATTCGGGCCCTCACCAATCAAAATACACCTCAACCCACTCCGACAGCCCATGTTGTTTCTGTTGTTCCTCCAGAAACTTAATGGATTCTTGACTCTAGTGCCACCCATCATATCACAACCGACTTAGCAAATTTCTCTTTTCATGCTCCATTTTATGGCCTCGATAATGTGGCGATTGGTGATGGTAACCTTTTGAATATCACTCATACAGGGAGTTTACAATTCTCTGAATTCCAAAATAATCACCCTCTACTCTGATAATGGTGGAGAATACTTAGCTTTGTGTCCTTTTCTTTCTAGTCATGGCATCACACACCTCACCACTCCTCATACTTCTGAACATAATGGTTTCTCAGAACGAAGTCATAGACATATTGTTGATACTAGGCTATCCCTTTTTCGTCATGCTTCTATTCCTATCTCCTTCTGGCTTTACGCTGTCTCCACTGCTGTCTATCTGATTAATTGTCAACCTAAAGAAAATCTTGGTCTCTCATCCTGATGGCGTTCGATCATTTAGTTACCATGAATTGTTAGAGTTCCATACGTTTCAAATTCAGTGGAAGCAAGAAAATAAGGAAATGTATTACCTTTCACCAGGGTATGTTGAAGAAGATAGATTCTCACAGGCAGCCTGCGCAGCCTCACCGTTTTAGACATGACTCTCTCATTCGATCTCGGAATTAAGTGATCTAAGCGCCAAAACGATCCTTTCTTCCGTGGCTTTCCATCAGTATATCACACATCGAATTATGAGGTCTGTACAATTTTATAAAAATCATGCAAATTGACAGACAGCAGCAGCAAATAACCTTCCGGTCTTCTGCTGTATTCCCAAGTCCAATCTCGACGTTGTGTGGGCGACGATCCTCAAAATTTTCTCAATCTACTGTTCCGTCTACCCTCTTCACGTGTTAGACCTGTCTAATCTCAGGTTAGAACAGCTGAGATGACTTATATATGAGCTACAACAGGGACCAGGAGGAGAAATTAGAGTTGGGCCTCCATTGGGCTTAAGTATCCAAGTTTAGCCCAAAGCTTATACTTAAATCCAATAATAATATTATATACCACTAAAATATTATTAGTGCACTACTGTTCTAATCCCATAATTACGTTATGGACTCCTTCTTATTATGAGCCCGTTAGTCTCCCCATGTTTAAGATATACAATGTCCATTAATTAATTAAGTTACTGACAACTTCATTAATTAATATCTCATCCGAGAGTAGTACCACTCAATCTCATTATCATGCCGGAATAAATCCACCTGTAGGGTTTACATGATAATCCTTATGAGCTCCTCAAGGAGACATCATCAACCTATATCGGACACGGATTCCTTCTATAATCAACAACACACCATAGAGAAAGCACTATTTCCCAACTCACCGAGTTTATTGATTTAATTACATATAAATCTCACTCATTGATGAATCAAAGAAATACATACTGCCCTACGTGTCGAGGTTATTGTATAGGAATTAAGAGCACGAATATCTATAATAACTGAGATCAAGTTCTTCTATAAGTATATAAGTCGAACGATCTCAAGCGGTCCTGCTCAATACACACAAAGTACACTAATGTGATTCTATAGTCAAGACAAACTGATACCAAATCACACCACAACCATCCCGATAGAGAGTCTCCGTTTATCTCAGTTGTGAGCATCTGTTTATACTTTATAAGAAAACCGATAATATGATCTTCCGCGTGTTGTCGCACAATATATTATCTACAGTATAAAGTAAGTGGACTATTGCATCATGCATATAAATGAATTATAAGACGCAATCATTTGATCATATGATTCTCATTTCAAATAAATTGTTATAGCATTGTTCATATAAAAAGCTAGACTTTTAGTATATAATCTAACACATCCGCCTATGAAAAATTATTTTGCATAACCACTAACCAAGCTTCGAGTGTTCGGGTGTCAATGTTTTCCTTGGTTACGCCCCTTCACTACCCACAAATTGTCTCCATAGTTGAAACCATGTGTATTTCTTGGATATTCTCTCACCCAAAGTGCATATTTGTGCTTCGACCCCACAACAAAAAAATGTACACCTCTCGTCATGTTGAATTTTTTGAGCATATATTTCCCTTCGCTAACTTTCCCACACCTCAAACACCTCCCACCATGTCCACACCTCACACCATCTTGACTGATTCCTCGATCCCTACTCCACCAACGATCACACCAAGCTTGTCTTTAAACCCGATGCCGGATCTGCCTGTTGCTCAATTGCCCCCTGCGATTACTCCTGCGTCAGATTCCATACCTTCTCATCGTCACCCCATGACCACTCTTTCTCGCAATAACATCATTAAACCAAAGCTCAGGTATTGTCTAACTACTACTACCCTGGATACTATTGAACCCTCTTCTGTCTCGTAGGCTCTCTCTCATCCGAAGTGGCGTGAGGCTATATCATCTGAGTTCAATGCCCTCATTCGAAATGGAACATGGGAGCTTGTTCCTTCTTCCTCTAGTCAGAATATTATTGGGTTCAAGTGGATTTTTCGGATTAAAAGGAACCTTGATGGTTCAGTTGACAAGTTCAAGGTTGTCTTGTTGCCAAGGGCTTTCACCAGCGTCCTGGCATTGATTTCTCTGAAACATTCAGCCCGGTTGTTAAACCAACAACAATAAGGGTTATTCTCAGCATTGCTGGGTCAAAAACTTGGCCCCTCCGTCAATTTGATGTCAACAACGCCTTCCTTCACGTGGCGCTTTCAGAAGAAGTCTACATGGCTCAACCTCCCAGTTTCGCCGACACTGTTAGTCTAGATTTTGTCTGCAAGCTATGAAAATCTATATATGGCCTAAAACAAGCGCCACGTACTTGGGTCTCCTCACTGCACCAATTCCTTATATCTATCAGCTTTGTCTGCACCAAGTCGGATGAGTCGTTATTTGTTTATGATAAAAATGGTATTATCGTTTACTTTCTAGTATATGTGGATGATCTGATTCTCACTGGCAACAACACTTCCTTTCTTGATAGCGTGGTCACAGCTCTGGCATATTAGTTTTATGTAAAGGGTTTGAGAACTCTTTCTTATTTTCTTGGTATTGAAGTTTGGCGTATTTCCACATCCTGTTATCCATCTCAATGCAACAACACTTCCTTTCTTGATAGCGTATCCCCCAAACTTACCCATTGCTTGTCCCGAGGCAACAAATTAAAAATAAAGAGAGAGAGAGTTAGAAAATTAGCGGGGAAACAAGGACTATGACAAATACTCCATTCAAAATACAATTGTCATCAACTTAGGTCATGTATCTCTCATTATATTTAATAATCAATTCATAGCATACAAGTTAAGACAATCACCACCAATTCAAATACTCCATTCATATGTTCTCACGGGAAGTATATATTACTCACACTCAAGTGTAAAAGATGTACACATATGGGTTATGGTGTTTACGCTCAAATTCAATTCAAGTGCATTCGTAACCATAAGCTTGCCAAATATCTCAAACTCTCCATCAAAAGTATAATTCGACAATATGATCAAAAATGACTTTTCTTTTGCATGCAATGTTGGGCTCTTTGGTTAAGGTATGAAATATATGGATAAGTGACTCAAAACTCGGATCAATCAAGTCGCGATCCATCATGATCTTTCATTCTTTCTCATCACATCAATTAAGCACAACATCCTCCTCAACTTTTTTATCGTTTTCTCTTTCAAGCACAACACTTTTTCCTTCTTTTTTTTCTTGAGGTGCCAGTTTTGGGTACTACCTCGCATCCTCCATAGGATACTAGATTTAAGCACTACCCTAGGGTGTTTGATTCCATAAAGTACTAGGTTTAAGCACTACTCCATGATTCTCCTTAGATGCACTTTCAAGCTCAATCACTATTTTCAACACCAATTTTATTCCTTCAGAAACTGTTATCAAGCTGTTATCAAGCTCTATCAACATACTTTGAAAAGCCATTAATTCTTTTCTAGAAGGACAATCAAGGCTAAAAAAATTCAGATGCTCAAAGTGGTTATTTCTTGTAGCCTGCCAAAGAATGAGGTTTTAAGGCTCGACGGGACTAACTACGGATAAATATTATTTGGTAGGAAATTATTTAGCTAAGTGACTTATAAATTCAAAGATGGCCTAAAATCATCTCACATCATCTAACATACAGTGGTTTCAAGTAAGACAAGAGGTAAGTTCTAGAATACACACATAAGAACGATACTCACCAGAAAAAATATATCATGTGATTATGCACATGATCAACGAGGCTCAAAATCTCACATGGGTTTTTAACAAGTAACAGAGCACTTTCATGGTAAGCAATATCCCACAAGTACACATAGAACATCATACCATAACATAACTCAAGTACACTCCTTCATCAATTTCAAGAGCATATTAATCTCACATGGATCACCAAAAACAAGATATTAATCCTTCCACTCTCATGAATTAAAAGCACACATAAAAATTAGAATAAAAAAATGAGGGCACCTGATTTTTCTTCAACGTATGCATAAGTTCCTCGAGTTGTTCAACTCGATCAGGTCAAAACCTCAGTTTACCTATTTCTATCATCAAAGCTCAAGCACACCTCATCATCATAGATTCATCAATAATAAAATAAGAGAACTATAAGAAATACTCAATTAACTATCTAATTGACTCCACACACTAGACACACAAACACAACACATTAAACATTAGGTAAGTTGCAAAAAATCACATACCAACACAAATTAAAGTATTAATATGCTGCAAAAAATCAACTCCTTAACAAACAAACAACCAATGAAAGGAAAAATTATACCCTTGGTGATCATAAGACGAGGTAAGTACATCACACCCCCTAAACTTAGTAAAAACATAAGTCGAAACTAAGTTTGAAAAGAGATATAATTGCCGAAGCGTGAGCACCTCAAATATAATATATCCTCACTCACACGAAAGAAATAATAAAGCAATAACATGGAAGGGACAAGCCCCCAACAGGTGCTCATATTTAACATCGAAGAGTCACGACGGAATACCACTTTTTGAACTACTGGATCGGAGGACGGTCTTCTCGCATCCTCACCTACAAATACTTTTTTTCCCTCTTTTTGTCTACACTCAGCACCTCACCTTTCTTGGTCACAAAAATATCCTCAGAATTTCCTTCCTCCCATGGCTGTCTAGACTCCTCCTTGTCAATCTTCCACTTAAATTCAGAATCATCTGTCCTATTAAAATCAAGATTAAACAAGTTAGAAACCACATCTATGCTCTTGCATGATTGAGTCTCTGTGGGCATCTTCATTTCTCTATCAAGAGAGAAACCACATCTTCATTATCCATCTGCAGTCTAAGCTTTCCTTCCTGAACATCAGGTATATCATTTTGTACGAAAACCGAAGCCGAATGACGTCGCTCGACCTTCGCTCGACCTAATTTTTTTGGTCAAGCATGGTAAAAATGATCGAGCGGGGTACCTTTAATCTGGTTCTGGATGATCAAATCCACAGACATCCGCTCGACCTCTGCTCGACCTAGATGGTTTGGTCGAGCAGATGCTTCTTGGTCGAGCGAAGATCCTGTAATCTGATTTTGATTATCCTGCTCCATAGATGGCCGTTCGACCGTCGCTCGACCACTGGGCTTGGTCGAGCTGTGGTCGAGCAGAAGCTCTCTATCTCTGTTTTCACCCACCAGCAACATTGGATCTTCATACTGTATTAGCTGATTCACACTCGCGGCCATCTGACCCATTATCAAGGTAAGGTTCTTCAGCTGCTTAGATAAATCTACATGATCAGCATTCATTCTAGCTTTGATGCGGTCAACCCTTGCATCATTCCTAGCCATGTATTGATTGAAAGTATCTTCAATACTCTTCACTTCTTACTCCTGGATACTAGGCCCCCTTTGCATCAACTCTATAATCTGCTTCTGCTGGGATTCTAGTAGCTTGTTGGTGTTAGCTAAACTAAAGACGATATCATCTTTCCTATTCGGCTTCTCCACTTGATGTTCAACCTGAGCCACCTTACCTAGTACATAAGATCCTCTTACTCTTTCCGTAGGTCAGTCACGTGAATTCATAGAGATGTCTTCAAATAACTTTTCTGCTTCGATTGTTATTTTAGATATCAGCGCTCCATCTTATGATGTATCAATAAAAACACGTGACTCACAATCCAATCCATAGTAGAAGATATTTATGTACTGAGCCTTATACATCCCATGTTGTGGGCACCTCCTGAGCATGTCTTTAAACCTATCCCACGCCTCATAAAATTTCTCACCCTGATTCATAACAAATTGGGTGATGTCTTGCCTCATTCTTAAGATACTTGAGGGTGGCATGTATATCTCTAAGAACTTCTGCTGCAGTTGGCCCCATGTAGTACAGTCTGCGGCATCAAGAGTCTCATACTAATCTTCTACTATATCAATTAAAGAGAACTTGAATAGGGCGATCCGTCTAGCATGATCATTAGCTCCAGAACCCTTTTGAGTGTTTGTATAACCAAGAAATCTTTTGAGGTGCTGATATGGAACTTCAAAGCAAATCCCAGAAAAGGGATTATTCTCTACCATGTTAATAAGAACGGGATGTATCTCAAAATCATCATCTTCCCCCCTTGCTCCTATCAAACCCATGTTACCATTCCCATAGTTTATGAAAATTTTACGTATGGCAACATTATCCGGATTCTACCTTGCTCCGGCCATATTTAGCTCAATGTGTTATTCCTTCTTTCTTTTCTCTCATTTTCCTAATGCACAAGTACCTCAGAAAAATTTAAGGATAGATAGAAATAAATAATCACAAATAGAAGTCTTAATCAACTAGAAATAATAAAATCAACAATAACAGCCGTCCCCGGCAATGGCGCCAAGAACTTGATGCGTGTTTTCTTTGCACGTAAAATTAATCTCCAAGTATTAAGGATATCAGTTGTAGCTTAAGCAAGTGACCAAGTGAATTATCGAACCCAAAGGACGGCATATTATCAATTTAATTATTAACTAAATTAATTAAGACAATATGGCAATTAAGTTGAGTATTAAATTATTAATCTACTAACAAAAATATAAAATAACAATTAAAATAAAATAAACACTAGAAGAATTACGAAAGTGGATCAAGTAGGAGGATATATATCTCTAGGATAATCCAGTTTCACTCATTAATCTCTCTTTCGTGTGTCAATGTCCGACTCTGCCTTGTGGAATATGGGCGCATCACTAAGCCATGCATATTTACTCTATAGACATAAGTAAATATGCATGTAACACGTGTGAATAACTTCGAAGCAAGAGATATAACTTCTTCCCCTTTCTAGGTACTATCAGTATCAATTATTTCCCCCTAGGATTGGTACTCTAACCCGATATGATCTCCATTTATAGATACTGTAAAGTTAACCTCTTTATCCTACTTATTAACCCGAATTAGATTCAATTAACAAGTATTCATATATAAAAGTTCTAATAAAGCTTCAGAGTCCCCTCACTTAGAATCATAACATAGAATCATATTCAGCAATGAACGCACTCAATCAATAACCAAGATATGTATTCAGATTCTACATAACAGTTAATGATGCACAAAACAACTCTGAGTATGAATTAAAAACGCATAATTAATTCATAGAAACTTTCAAAACTCTAGATCTACCAAAATAGTTATAGCCCATGATGTTGAGAAGAACAATCATGGGGGTTGGATAGATCTTACCCATATGTCCGGAAAATTAGAAAGTAGAAGAAAAGAATTAGGAAAACCCTTGGTATAGAAGTCTCCTTCCTTCTCTCTTCCGTCTCTTCAAATCCTCTTGGTTCTCCTTCTTTGATTGCACAGACAAATCTTCAAATTGATGGATGGATGGAGGAAAAAATGTGGTTGATGGTTGGGGGTGATCCCCCATTGTGAGGATTGTGTTGTCTGTGCTAATAATGATGTGATCTATATCCCCTTTTATACTTGTAAGCTCTCCTTATGGATCTTGGATGTGCTTTTTCTTGAAAAATACCAAAATGCACGCTACTGGAGGTACAAAATTACCAAAAATGGAATTTCGTATCCCCGCTTGACCAGATTATCTTGGTCGAGCAGGATTGATCTTGGTCGAGCGGCATGTCTGTAAGCAAAAACTTCTTCCAATGTCTCGCTCGACCAGCTCGACCGTCGCTCGACCAAATGGTCTTGGTCGAGCGGCACCTCATCAGGTCGAGCGACATTACGCAATCTCACCATTTCGCACATAACATCCACATCCGAGCTTTGATTTAAGCGATTCTTACGTTTACGCAATTCTCTCTTCCTTAAATTTCTATACATATAAAGAACTCATAGAAACTCTAAGATTTGAAGGTGTAATAAGCCATGAAAAGTGGCACAACCATTTTATTCGGCGCAGCTTGCGCGATATTACCATTTTGACATAACTTTCTCGTTCGGACCCCGATTGAGGTGTTCTTTATTGCAAAACGATCCTCTCTTCTGTGGCTTTCCAACCATATATCACACTTCTAGTTTAGAGCTCCACATAATTACAGAATAATTACACAAGTTAGACTTGCGTTTTTCAGCATTCATACACAAGATGCACCTTTTCTCCAACTTTGCACTTTTGATCATTTTTCCACCTAAAACACAATAAAACACCTCAAGTGCACCTTTTTCACACAGATATCAAATATAAGACACATGTGCTAATATATAATAATAATTCCCATCAAAAAGGTGTTAAATTAGACACTAAAACACGCATATTTTCACTCTCATCAGTGGTCACAGCTCGCCATAATATGCTTGATGCAAAACCTGTGCAAACTCCACTTCCTTCAGGAACTAAACTTTCATTACGTGATGGTTCTCCTCCTGCTGATGGCACTCTGTATTGACAGGTTCTTGGCCGTCTACAGTATCTCTCCCTCACACGGCCTGATATCAGTTTTGCAGTTAACAAACTCTCACAGTACGTGCATACCCCAACTTTCACTCATTGAGGTGCTGTTAAGCGGCTACTTCGATATCTCAAAGGAACTTGTCACTTTGCATTACATCTTCGCAATGATTCTCCTTTGTCTCTTCATGCTTTCACTGATGTCGACTGGGCTGGGGACTGTGACGACCGTGCCTCGACAAAAGCCTATATTGTGTTCCTTGGGTCAAACCCCATATCCTAGCGCTCTAGGAAGCAGCGAACTGTTTCACGTTCCTCTACTGAAGCTGAGTACAGGGCACTAGTTTCCGTTGCTGCTGGAGTACAATGGACGAGTTCGCTGCTTATTGAATTACGTGTTCCCATATCAGGTCCTACTGCCTTATATTGTGACAATGTTGGAGCAACTTACTTATGCTCAAATTCGGTCTTACACTCAAGAATGAAGCACATTGCTATTGATTATTATTTCGTTCGAGATTTGGTCAAAGCTAATCTTCTCCGGGTGTCTCATGTTGCTCTGCTGATCAGTTGGCGGATGCCTTCACAAAACCTCTATCACGACAAAAGTTGCTTCTACTTATGTCCAAGATTGGTGTTCTTGATCGAGGGGGTTTATTGAGAGTAATTGTATTATATATCCCACATATCCCACATCTATCTTGTTGTAATTAGATGGTTACGAAACTCTTGTATTTATCTCTAATTGTAAATATTAATACATATTTTTCATCATTCTCTTTAGGCTATAGTAAGCACACTAATTGTAATTATACGAGCTTATTTACATTCTAATTAAGCCCGATAATGAAATGTAAGAGTACCGATGAGAAAAAATTTAGGGAGTTATTATATCCCTTAAATCTAATAATATATTTTAAAGAGAATACACACCTTTTGTTAATTATATGACCAAAATTCATTAACCTGCATATTGATTTAATATGAATCAAATACTGGGCATTATTGGTATGATGAAATGGGGTGGGAATGGAATCATCATTTCTAATTCTATTCATATTCCTACGATTGGTATATTTTTATTAATAGGAATCCCGATTCCAAATAAATGTGTATTCCCTTATTTGTGGGAATGGGCAATCCTCTCACCCCCATGGTATTGCCCATTCCATTCCCTAATTCCCCACCCCCTACCCTACCCTCCCCCCACACACATATTATATATATATATATATATATATATATATATATATATATATATATATATATATATATATATATATATATATATATATATATAGGCTCTCTTGTGAGACGTGTCGATCCGTCACTAAAATATGTTTATGGTATAGTTAAAGTATGCTTCTTTATAGTTAAAGTATGTTAATATTAAATCATATTATATCAGACTTAAAGTATTTTTGAAGTTATTGGTTAGATGTGAAGAGTTTTATCGGACAAATAAATTTAAAAAAAGTGTGAATCATTTTATAAGATGGTGGTGTGTATTACTTTTTACTAAAAATTAATTACCCCATCAAATATATGTTCATCAAATAATTTTGTAAGATGCGCATTACTTTTTAAGTTTCTTCATAAGATATCAATGTCTATTACAAATATATAATCTACCTGACTAACTCGTGCATCTGAAAGGCTAACTCGTGCATTTCCTTTCAGATTGTAAACTTTTTAGATTATTCCACGAAAGTATGCATATTTTAAAGGGTAAAATTATCAAAAACTCCCTCAAAATTTGTCCAAATTACCAATAAATTTCGTGATTTGACTTGTATTTTATTGGAACATTGACAAAAATACCATTTTTTTAAATAAAGAGAAATGAAAATAACATCACAACACCCATATATTTTAACGTGTAAATTAAAATTTTAACCCTAATCATTTTGTAATCAAATTTAGGATTAAAATTTAAATTACAGGTTAAAATTTAAATCCTAAAAAAGAAATAAAATATACAATGGAAAAGAATAAATATATATAAAAAATTTAAAAAATATGCTAATTCTTGGTTTGGCCATCTCACTTGATTGTACTCGTTCTTCTGGTCGATCGTAGATTTCTCGTAAGTGCATTTCAAGAATATAATTAGGTTTAATTTTTTAATTCACTCGTTAGATATGTATACTAATATTATTTTCATCCTTCTTTATTTTAATAAATGATATTTTTATTAATATTTAAATCAAATACAAGTTAAAAGGTGTAACCGGTTGTTTTTTAAACCACGAGGTTTATTTGATAGTTTGGGCTAACCTTGAGGGGTAATGATAATTCACCCCATTTAAAAAAAAATCAAAACAATCACCCTTCCCATGCACTTTATTTACAAAAAAATTACACATATATTACTACAAGAAAAAATGCCTTTAACCACATATTTTTTTATGTCATTTTAACATCAGTGTGATAATAAGTATTGTATTGCTACATTATATTTTTAGGGGTGTTAATATGTGTTCTTTAAAGACACTTAATAAAATGGTGTGTTGATATTTATCCTATCACTACACTTCAAAAGGAACACTTATCTATTACTACACATTTTTTACTACACAAAAAAAAGTATCCTTATATGTACTCTTTAGTATCACTTTTGCTACACCTTTTTAACACATAATAAAAAGTGTCCTTATAAGTACTATTTAGAGACACTTAAAAATACATGTGTAAATATATATTTTGTTACAACACACGATGAAAGATCACATATTATTAAAATTTTATTTTTTTTCGTTGAAAAATATTAAAATAGAAACCATTTATTTTATTAAAAAATTAAATTATTTTTTTAATTTTTTTATAATAAATAATTAATTTAATGATTAAGAAAGTAAAATTTATTTTTATTTTAATAATAAAATCTTATACTTTAAATTAATTATTTAGAATAATTAGTTATATATTATTGAAATAATTACTGATAGGTACACACTTTGTACCCCTAATTACTACTAGATACATTGATTTAAAATAATAATTATTTAATACAAAATATTAAAGTAAAATACCAAATATACCCCTAAACCCATATACCTTTAAAACACTAACCCCAACCTCCACCCACCACCGGACCACCGCTGCCGCTGCCGAACTGCCGCCGCCGCCGGCGGAGCTCCGGCGGCCGGTCGCCGGAAAATCTGTTCGTCAGGAAAAAAAAAAAAAAAAAAACTGGTCGCCGGAAAGCTGCCGCGCCGCCGCCGCCGGAGCTCCGGCAGCCGGTCGCCGGAAAAACTGTTCGTCCAAAAAAAAAAAAGAAAAAAAAAAAAAACTGGTCGCCTGAAAAACTGCCGCCGCGGGAAAAGCTGCCGGACCGCCGCCGCCGGACCACCACATTTTTTTGCTGCACACACTTTTTTTTTCCTGCACACACTTTTTTTGCTGCACACACTTTGCTGCACATGAACTTTTGCTGCACACAATATTTATGTGCAGCACATTAATAGGGGTAATATTGGAATATCACTATATATTTTTGTACGTAGTAGTAATACTTTTGTATGTTTGTATCTCATAGTAATTTAGAGTTTTTTTGTGTACCTAGTAGTAATCCTCCCTATATTATTCTATATAATTATATTTTATCTTACAAAATTAAATTTATACTATAATTTAATTAGTAATTTTAATTTTATTTTATTATACCTATTAAACTGATAATATATAATTAATATTATAAAATTCAGTATAAAACTTAATTATGTATTCTATGTATATATATTAATTTTAATAAAATATATTACAAGAATTACTTATAGTTTAATGGCTTTCTCACTTAAAATAAGGATCTAGTACCTGTGATACATGATCGAGTCTAAGAGAAAACACTTTTGATTTTATTTTCTGTAATATTATTTTATTGTGACATTTAAAAGTGTATTAATAAGTCACATATCTTCACACTTTAAAGTGTATTAATAAAAGTAAGTGTGATAATATGCATAATTCTTCACACTTTAAAGTGTGGTGATAGGGCTATTGTCTATCCCCACGGCAGAATGGACCACACAAAAAATCAATGTGGTGATAGGTAAAATGTATTAATATATTACCTATTACAACACTTTTTAATGTATTTATAAGCATTTTTTTTTGTAGTATGTAACACATATAATATACTTTATTATTTACTTTATTAAAAAAAACATAATATCCTTCCTTTTCTTGATCTTGAGATGAGGCCCTGAGGGTTGAATTAAATGTGACGGAGGGTTACTTTTTATTACAAAACTCATTAATGTCAAGCTAGAAAAAGTAAAAATTGGCTTCATATGACTTTCTAAATTCTTATGAAAAGTTCACTTTCTCATAGTATTGCAACTTGCATGTTTCAACTTTCAACGTCTTAAAGATAAAAACTATGTAGCTATAAGAATCCCATGTTTTTATATAAAATCATTGTCCCTTTCAATCCCATTTTCTTTTGCTTGTTTTTAGCAGGCTAGCTTCTAATTAAACTACATGCATTGGTTCTAATTTATGAGTTTAAAAAGAAAAATATCATACTCACATAATAATTATTGTCTCTTTAATAGTCGATTTAAATTAAAATATAAATTTGGGTGATATTTAAATTTAATTGAAAAATGTAAAAAGTGAATAGAAGAGAATGAATTTAAACTCAAAGTCCTCTTGACCTTAAAGTTATGAGTTTGATTCTACATAAATTAGTCAAAATGAATTTGTACGTCACATACTTAATATACCTTCTCTTGAAATTATATATATGTCCAATTTTCATTGTTGTGTGTCTTATAATATATATGGCAAAAGCTCCTGTGCGCCCGGGGACATGGAAAGATGCTCCGTGTCCCCATGTGAACACAACCCTCCCCTCCAATCCTATTTAAACCTATGTATTGCTAGGAGTTTAAATTGTAAAGGGGCATGAAAATTGTAAAGGCGCACGGAATGTGCTCCGTGCGCCCGGGTGCAC
This sequence comes from Pogostemon cablin, assembly GCA_023678885.1. Lineage (NCBI taxonomy): Eukaryota > Viridiplantae > Streptophyta > Magnoliopsida > Lamiales > Lamiaceae > Pogostemon > Pogostemon cablin. The sequence goes on from CM042963.1 coordinate 31,207,136, forward strand.
AGGAGCCTCACTCAATATATATAATGTGCACCATCTAAAAAAACAAATTCTAAAACTCTTAATTTCATTTCCACCTTATATACATAAAATGCTTTTAACTTTAATTATTATTTAAAAAGACTAAATTATCTGCAAAAATAGATAAATTAGTTAATAAAAATAAAATTTCTTAAATTTTTATACATTTTATTGGGTATATTTGGATTTCGCTATAATATGTTGATTATAAAAATATGATAGAAAATAATTATAGAAATGAAATTTGAGTCGAGACAAGAATCACTCTTTCTCTTTAAGACGAAATTGTCTCGCTCTTGTGCTTACGGTTCAATAGCAATCATCTCCAAGATATAACGACTCACATATTGTGATAGTAGCACTACAAATCACAAAATATGACAGCCAAACTGTATTATGAACTCATCTTAACATGTAGGGCGATTTATGAATACACCACGAATTATTAGGACAACTCGACTTTATTAGACATCTACCAAAAAAGTGTCTTGAGAATGTGTTTAGGTGTACGAAAATGTGTTTTGGGAGTGAAGTTCAAGTCTTATTCAAGTGGCTCATTGTGTAAATGGAAGGCCTCTTAAGGCATCTTTTCATGAATTGTTGCGATCATTGGATTTGATTTGAATTCAAATTTAAATATCTTTTAATGAAGACACACAACTTATTCAACAATCATATCAATAGATTACAACTTTTCATAAACACACTATAATTTAATAGACACCATTTTAAGGTGACTTTTTCATTCACCTTAATTTTCCAACACAATTATGATGCATATCTTTTCGAAACGACTTATATCTTAATTCACAATACGTATAGTTATAATTTATTATTTACATTACCGTGAACATAAATTATCGACTCTAAACTTTTTTGTTTTTTAATTACATTGAGTCGTTTTCAAAAAGAAATTAGTTTATATTAAATTTGATAATGATTTTCTGTTAATGTCGAGTACTAACATATTTTTGCTGTCACAAAAGACAAAATTCTCTATTACGCCCACTTTTATTTGTAGACACAAATAAATTTGTTTAGAGAAAATTTTTAAAATTACTACATTTTCTTCATGAAGATGTATAAAGAGCATTGTTTGCACTTTGCAATGGTAATTAATTGCGGTCAAAACCCGAATTTTAATATCTAATGTTTTATATAAAACAGTTTACCCAAATTCTACTATCTAATGATTTTTATATAAAAGAGCTAGTCTTTTGTATGTGAAGTGTACGAAGCATTCGAGGGTATAATATTTCTAATTTAAAATCTATTCATTGGTCAAAACCGAACTTATTTTTTTAATCTTGTAGTGATTTTTATAAAAAAAGTCCCGTATACAAAGTGTTCAATGAGTATAACATTTTATTTTAAAGGATATTTATTTTTAATCAATGAATAAGGGTGTTGGTGTTTTTTTTTTCTTTTTTTATTGAAAGAGTAGATTGAAATATTAATTAAGAATATTATATTAAAAAATAAGGCTAATTATATTGTGCACCCGGGTGCACCCGCTTTAAAAAACATATACAAATATAAACAAAAGCATATACAATTATGAACAAAAATGTATACAATTTAATTGTTAGTTTTTTTAATGAAAAATTGAGTGTAAAAAAATATACAATAATTAAAAATATGTATATAATATTGAATAAAAAATTATACACATATGGATGGTAGTTTTTTTAATGAAAAACTTAGTGTGAAAAAAGTAGTATACAATTATTAAAAAACACGTATACAAAATAGAATAATATGTATACAAAATAGAATATGTAATAGGGCTTTGGAATCGGGCTCCCATTCCCCCTGTTCATCCATTGGGCTTAACCCCATAGCCCAATAAGGGCCCAAAGGCCCCTATTCACGGGAAGCGTCCGTCTCAATACTCAGAAAGTTGGGCTACAGGCCATTTGCCCCAATTGCTCAAGATACGCAGATATCCTCTGAGATAACTGCGTAGGGGATATCCTAGATTGGATCCTAAAGATATTTACGTGAGGCTAAACGCATTTAATACTCATATATTGTACAGTAATCTGACGATATATCCAGATTCGGATGACGTCAGGTTACCTAATATAAATATGGGGACAACCCATAACAATAAACATCACTCATTCACCCCCTCAAAAAAGACACAAAACTGCCTAGGGGGGAATTCTCTTTCTACATTTTATGTTAGTTTAGCACTGATAATCCTTTTATTTTCAATAGCCACATTACCCTACCATTAGAAGGGGATCAAATCGGATAAGCTACATTTGGCACTAGAAGGAGGGGCATCGGGCCCTGAATCCGGGCCTTTGCCGACTTCTACCCTTAATATACCCAAACCTAAATAGAGTCTGCAATGGCGGATGAATGGGACGAAGACACCCCTGTAGAGTTGATGCGGCTACCAGTCGGTATCGGCAGGAAGATCTAAACCCCCTCGAACTTTAGAAAAAGAGGTCCCGCCACATGAGGCGAATCTGGAAGAAGATAGCTTCTTAAACAAATGAAGGGGAAGCGAGTGGCAGGGCCGAAGGTCACCAGTCGGAGGCTAAGTTTCAGCCTCGAAGAGAACTCTGCGGAACAAATGAACGAGCGACAATGTGAACGGACTCCGCCTAGGAGGTCAATACACGAACGAATGGGCCAAAAGGACATACAAAAAGAACCAAGAAAGGCCCAGAAAGTGGTAGACGAAGGATGTAAACGGAGGAATGCGACATCCCACGCTAACTCGGTCACCAGTCGATCCCCCGCGCACACCACCAGACGCATAAGTGCCAAAGACCGACTTGGACCAGACCCGGTGAAGTCCCAACACTGGCAAATGGGAGAAAGCACGGGCGACTGATAGGGGTTTTCTCAACACACAAATTAATTCTCAAGTATAAGGATATCAATTGTAGTCGCGAAGATGACCAAGTTATAATATCGAACCCACGAGACGGTTAAATATCAATTTCGTTATATTATAGTATACTTTAGACTATGTTTGGTAATTGTAAAGGTTTAAGGAATAATGACTTCTAATCGAAATAGCAAAAAGAAATAGTAAGAGTAGAGAAAAGTGAGTTGTGATCAAGAAGAATAGTAGGTAGTTCGTCGGGTCATCCAGTTTCACTAGCAATTCGTATTTTCATGTGATGGTGTCCGACTCTGCCCTGTGGTTTGTGGACGCATCACTAGACCATGCAAGTTTACTCTATAGACACAAGTAAATATGCGTTTGACACGTGTGAATAATCTCGGAGCAAGAGATATACTTCACCCCCCTTTCTAGGTACTATCATAATCAATTATCTTCTACGTCTAGAATATAACCCGATTTGATCTCCCTTTTTAGGTACTATAAAGTTATACTCTTCATCCTATTCATCAATCCGAATTTAATTCAATCAATGAATATTCATATAAGACGGTTCTAATATGACTTCGGAATCCCTTCACTTAGAATTATAACAATAAACCCTGCTCAGTAGTGAATGCACTCAACCAATAACCATGTTATGTATTCAGACTCTACACAACGATCATTGATGCACAAAACGACTATGAGTATGGATTAAATATGCAATCTTATATAAAACAAACCACAGGTAGTGTTGTACGGAGTTTTACACACGAAATATGAATTACATCATGAAATTTTCATAACCCTAGAACTACCAAGGCGGTTCTAGCCCATGATTGATCTAGGAACAATCATGGTTAGATTGATCATTCTTACTTGAACCTTCAGCGAACCTCTGTCACAGCCCTCCGGATGGATCACCACCTCTACTCTTGTCTCTCTTATGATTGATGATCAAAAACTCTCTTTATTCTCTGTATGAACCTCCTTTTATACTTGTAATCACGTCTCTAGGGCTTGGAATGGGCTTTCTAAGTGATCTCACGTGTTTCGGCCTCGAAAATCCGGATAAGGTAAGTTCTCGCACGTAGGTTCGACCTCGTCAAACAGGTCGAACAACTGGCCACAGGTCGAACCCCAAGTCGAACCCCGCTACTGGAAGAATTCTGCACTGGTTCGACCTCTTGAACAGGTCGAACCTCTCAGGACTTGGTCGAACCCCAGGTCGAACCTCATCACTGGACAATTTCCGCTCCTGATTCGACCAACTGGCAAGTCGAACTCAAACGTCGTGGTCGAATCCTCTTTTCTGCGAACTGGTTCGACCATGGTTCGACCTGATGGACAGGTCAAACCACTTGAGTTGTGGTCGAACCTTCTTCTGTAAGCTCTGCAATGCTGGTTCGACCTGCTGGAGAGGTCGAACCCTCCTCCAACCAGGTCGAACCCTCCTATTTCTTGGGCGGTTCGCATGGCTTCGACTCCGTCTCTTCGATTCTTGGCACTTTCACTCCGTTTTGCAAAGAAAACTGCTCAAATAGCTCCACTAACACCTGATTCATGCTAATTCACAATATATATAGGTTTTCCACCTATTTCCATATCAAAACTCTCCAAAACTAGCACAAAACATAGTGCCAAACTTGTGAATTTACACACTCATCAAACCCCCAAACTTGCATGTTGCTCGTCCCGAGGCAACCAATTTAAACCACAGGAGTTGTGTATAATTCAACAAGATCAAGTACAACACATATTACATATGCCACTTCATTGAATCAAACAAGAATTACTTGCATCATATATTTCACTCATGTAAAATCAATCCAATCACACACCATTCGGAGTACTAAGTAATCTAGCTGATAAGATAAGTCTTTACTCTCTTTCGCTCACGTGCGTGAGGCACTATAGGCTAGTATAAACACTCATATCAATTCATATTCACGCGTAACCATAAGCTTGACAAAGGTCTCAAAAAGCAACTCACATCAAGTTAATACTAGGATCACAAAGGACTTGTTTCTAGGTTGTAATGTTGGCTCTTCGGAAAGGGTAGGAAAATTTGGACATAGTGACTTAAGACACTAGTAGAGAGTTACCTTGGAGGTTCTTGATTTCTCATTCGGCTTCATATTCTCCTCCAATTCTTCTCTTCCTTGCATCAATATCATTCTTCTTTTGATCGCTCGGGTACCAGTTGTAGGCACTACCCTTCTCGAACATCATTCGGCTGCTTTTTAAAACTTCAAGCCCCATGTATAAGCAATTCGGGGTACCAATTTCAGGCACTACCCCTAACAAGATTTAACCATGTACTTTTCTTACTAAACCGCATTCCATCTTCCTTTTCTTCTTGCACACTTATTCACCTTACTCTCTCTACCAATGAATAGGGTATTTTCAAAGCTCAAATAAGGTAATTAAGGCTCTTTTATTTGGCTTGCCAAAGAAAAAGCATTTAAAAGGCTCAAACATGGCTACCAAAGGTTTATAAAACATTAGGAAAGGTAAAATTTGGCTAAGTGACTCAATTAATCAAAAATGGCCTAAGATCATGTCCTAATATTTCCTCAATTGTAAGTTTCATACAAGACTCCAAGCCAAGTTCTAGAATACGTTCATACGAATGATTCTCTCAAAAATAAACTATCATGATCAATCATGATAGAGGCTCAAATCCTCACATAGGTAATCAATTCCTAATACTCCTCATAGCACATAATCAAGATTAATTCCTCATGAATTCCATATACTTGACAAATTATACATGCTCTTTCAATGAAAATATACACGTAAACACATGAATGCACAGAATCAACAACCCATATACAAATCAATCATACAAGATCAACTATATCAAGTACATGCCACTCACACATGAATCACACCCCAATCTGTAAGAATAAAAAGAAGAATGGGAGATAAGATGAATCGGAGAAGCCAAAAGAAAACCTGAAACTACTCCCTAGGAGCATCATCATCCTCATCATCATCTTTGTCATCCTCATCCATCCTATTCTCCACAGCTCGGCACAGACTGGTAATGTGCCTATCTATCATATCCACTCGACTACTCACTCTACCATTACGCTCATCCAAGGCAGAGTACCTCTCATTCAGCGTGGCGTAGTTGGCGTTAGCGAGCGTGAGCTGCCTGTTCATCTCCTGCTGTGCAGCTACTACCGCGACCAGCTGCTCATGAATCAAGTGAAGCTGCTCCCGTGTACCTGGGACTGCTTGCTGCCACTGCAGTACCGGAGCATGCTGAGGCGCGTCATGCTGCTCTTCTTCCGGAATCTCCATCTCCGGCTGCTCATCTACCTGATCCTCTTCAGGCTACTGTGGCTGAGATGGACGGAACTCTCCTTGATCAATGATCTGCTGTAACTCAGCCATCCTCCCCTCAGCACACATCTGCGCTACCGCTCTCCAATCACCACCCCACTTCACTGCCACGGATAAGGCGATATGTCCGAGAGAATTCATCAACTTATTCCTTGCTACTCGAATAGTTGTCAAGTTGCTCACGTTGAAGGGGAACATAAATTCGAAAGGCTTGAGACCCCTCGTGAAGAACCAATCTCCATCTCTAAAATGGGCAAATCCTCCCTTCACGCACGTGATCATCATCAAATCGGGTTCTCCTTCTACTGGTGTAATGCCGGTGAGATCCAAGTTGTAATGCTCAGCCACGATCATCAGTAACCCTCCAATATTCACCTTTTGAAATCCAATGGTCTTGAATCGATGCAGCTGCGCAATGAAATAAGCTCCAACATTATACTGCACCCCGTTTAGCATACACCACAGGGCGTAAAGCTCTCCTCTAGGCACAACACTCCCCTCCGAGCGGGCGAATAACGTGTTGCTCAGGACGCGGTCCATGTACCTCAAGACTGGGTTCTTTATTGCGGAAGCACGAGCCTGTCTGATCTTATAATCTTGAATCTCCTCGGTGATCTCCCTCCAAAACCGATTTGCACTGAATGCAGCATTTTCCAATCGAGGGATCTCTAAAGGCATCTCAAACAACTCATTGAAATCCTCAGACGTCCATCTCCTATTCACTCCGCCAAGCTGAAACGTACACTGATATGGGTACCCAAGCGGGTCCTTCTCCATCTCAAATGAGCAAACTACTTCCGCTGTAACATGGAAGTACGTCGGCCTCTTCAACTCCATGAATCTTCGGATCCCTACTTGATCGAACATCCAAAATATGTCATCCCCTATTCTCATTATCCTCATCGCTTCATCATCTTTGTATCGAGTGCGAGCTATCTTGTCTGAAACTTCTTCCCACTTCTCTTTGATCTCATCCCAATCTTGCATCTGGATCTTGAAATTTTCGGGTAAACGATCTTATAGCCTCAGTTTCCTTGTCACTTTGTCCAAATTCGAAGGCCTATCATGCCTCTTCTTCGATCTTTTCTCCTCTGCCTTTCCTTTACCTTTACTTGATCCTTGTCCTTTTCCTGAAAACAAATACTTCAATCCAACCAACAAGACAAGAAAGCAAGTATTTTACTAGCACATCACATACTCTACTCAAGACTTCAAGCATCAATGCATAATCACTCCAACTATCGTCTCAACACTAATTGCTTATTCAACATGCTCAAAACATCTTCAATCAACCTTCTTTAAATAACCAACAAGCATGCATCAACAATTCAAGCAATTCATAACAGTTTCAACAATTCAGAACATGAACTACTCCAATTCGAGTACCAATTCAACCAAACTAACATGCTTGTCCTAATAATTGCACAATATTGTTGATCAATTCACATAAACCATCAAGTTCAATCTATAATCAAACATTCTCAACCAACAAACAAGAATTCATATGAAACAAGTCACAATATCAACATTCAACATGAAATTCAACCATACTCAACATCAATCCTCTTATTCACATCGAATTTCATACCTAAACCTTCAATCCTAGAGTAATTGAGTTGGAAAAACATACCTATCGACTTGCCCATGGTGAACAACCGATCAAAATCACACACACACAAAAATGTCACGACTGAAGCCCTAATTTGCGACGAAAATCACCCAAATCCGCGCCCAATTTGTAAATTCTAAGTGTAATGTTGTGTAATCGGTGTGCAATCAAGTGTAATCGAAGAATTTGTGTAATGGTGTAGAGGTTCGAAGAGGGTTCGAGGTTTGGTGTTTCAAAAAAGTGATCGAACCCTCCGAAAAACTGAACTTAAGTTGCGTACCTGGCTTGGTTCGACCTCAGGTTCGACCTGCTGAACAGGTCGAACAATGGATGACGAGGTTGAACCTACCTTCTGGACAAATGCTCTTCTCGGTTCGACCTGGGTTTGACTTGTTGATTAGGTCGAACAATCCTTGAATTGGTCGAACCCATTTTCTGGAAAACAGAGTGCCTTGAACTGACTGGTTCGACCTCAGGTTCGACCTTCTGAACAAGTCGAACAAATATGGCTTAGGTCGAATCACCTCACTGGACAACTTTTGTTCCCAATTCGACTTCCTCTGCTTTCGTTCGACCTCCGGCACTGGTCGAACCACTCCTAGCGTTGGTCGAACCATCCTTCTGACTTTCAAAACTGAGTGTTCCTCATTCACTACACACTTCAAGCTTCAACACAACTCATTAGGTACAATCTAGAGCACAACTTCAGAAATTGTTCCACAAGACATCATATGAGTAACTCCGTAAAAGAAAACACAACCAAAAACCACTGAACATTAGGCAAGTTGTAAAAAATCGTCACATCAAAATCGATTAAAATTTCAATATGGCCGCAAAAACCAACTCCCCTAACAAATAATACAAAGAAAAGATTATACTGTCGGTGCTTATCGAGGTAAGTACATCATACCCCCCCAAACTTAGGAGAAACTACAGTCGAAACTAAGTTTGCAAAGAGATGTAATTGCCAAAAAGTAAGCACGTCAAATATAAAAATTTCTTACTCACACAAAAGAAATAAAGCAATAAAACGGAAGAGTAAGCTCTCAACAAGCGCTCAAATTTAACGTCGGAGAGTCACGACGGTACCAAATCAGATCAAGGTATCATCAAAAATGACACACGCATCATTCGGCGACTTATAATGCTTCAACCGATGCCCATTCGCCGCGATAACGTCTCCATCTTTGTCAATAAGCTCAAAACTCCCCCCTATAGTTCCTATGCGCTGACATCTATCGCAAGACGCCACATAGCTCTCACAATCTCTAAACAATGTAGGCCAATAGAGAGCGGATTGAAGTACCTTAGCTGCAGTCTTTTGCGCTCCGAAATGCCCCCATTTGGTTGTGCATGGCAAAACTCAAGCACACTCTCCATTTCCATCTCGGGTACACATCTTCGGATAATAGAATCTGTACATATCTTGTAAACAAATGGATCATACCATATAAATGTCTCAACTTCCCTCCGAAATTTCGCAAGTTGATATCGGTTGAGATCCCTTGGAATTTCTCCAATGACAGTGTAATTAACATAATCCGCGTACCATGGATCCATACCTTGCACTGCGACTACACACGCTCGCTCAGTCCCTTCAACAGCCACAGCCATGATCTTCTCATCAGGGAACATCTCTTCAATATACTCAAAAGAATTATCATAATGCTCCCTAGTCTCCAACCTTGACAAGTGATCTGCCAACACATTTTCTGTTTATTTCTTATCCCGAATCTCCATGTCAAACTCCTGAAGTAGTAGAATCTACCTTATAATTCTAGGCTTCGTCTCCTTCTTCTCTATCAAATACCAAATCGCTGAATGATCCGTATACACAATCGTCTTCATGCCAACCAAATACTGATGAAACTTATCGAATGCATACACAACAGCCAAAAACTCCTTTTCAGTCACCGTGTAATTCTTTTGTGCCGCATCGAAAGTCTTACTCGCGTAGTAAATGGCGCAGAACTTCTTCTCCCTTAGCTGCCCGAGCACCACACCCAGTGCTACATCACTTGCATCACACATAAGTACAAACGGTTGAGTCCAGTCCGGTGTGATCAAGATAGGGGCAGTAATTAGCACCTCCTTCAAAACTTGAAAAGCTGTTAGACACTCATCATTAAACATAAAAGGAATATCCTTTTCAAGTAAATGAGATAAGGGCTTAGAGTATTTTGAGAAGTCTTTTATGAATCTCCTGTAAAAACCGGCGTGTCCAAGGAAGGACCGCACTCTTCTTTCATTGGTCGGTAGTGGAAGCTTCTCAATTGCCACCACTTTAGCACGATCTACTTGCAATCCCTTGGCGGAAACATGATGCCCAAGAACAATCCCATCCTTCACCATGAAGTGGCACTTCTCTCAATTCAAGACAAGATTAGTTTCTTGACACCTCTCCATGATCTTTTCTATCAAACCATCAAAAATCGCCATCATGCATCTCTGAAAAGTAGCAGACGCATTACACAATCCAAACTGCATCTTCCTAAAAGCAAAGGTCCCGTAGGGGCAAGTAAAAGTGGTCTTTTCTTGATCCTCGGGAGCAATCATGATTTGGTTGTACCCCGAGTATCCATCCAAGAAACAATAAAACTCATACCCTGCAAGACGATCTAACATTTGATCCATAAAAGGAAGAGGAAAATGGTCCTTATACGTGTTCTCATTTAATTTCCTGTAATCAACACATGTACGCCATCCCGTAGGAATCCTCGTGGCTATAGCTTCTCCATCCTCAGCTTTCACTACAGTCATGCCCCCCTTTTTAGCAACTACATGCATGGACTCACATGGGGACTATCACTAATAGGATATATAATTCCAGCATCCAACCACATAAGGATTTACTTTCTTATCACCTCTTGAATTGCAGGATTCACCCTACGCTGATTTTGAACACTCGCCTTGGCTTCATCCAACAACCTAATCCGATGCATACAATAAGAAGGACTAATACCTTTCAAATCATCAAGTGACCATCCTATTGCAGACTTTACTTCCTTAAGACATCTAATAACTCCTCAAGTTGATCATCATTAAGGGAAGAAGATACAATTACCGGATATTTTGCATTATCACCAAGAAAAGCGTACTTCAAGTGTTCCGGCAATGGTTTCAACTCCTCTTTCCTTTCTTCCACTGGAGCGCTTTCGTTATCCAAAGGCAAGTACTTCCTGGTCCATTTGACTTCTTCCACCTTAGTTCTTTCCAATTCAAACCTGTCATCACCCAAAGCAAGTAAGTTTTCAAGAAATTCAATACATACCTCGTTAGAAAGTCCGTCAAGCTCCGTAGTGGGATAAGTAAGAGACTCCATCAAACATGTCTCAAGAGGATCCTTTGACAAGATCAGAGACATATCCTCCTTCACAATCTCCTCCACCACGTCAATACTATAATACTGGGACTCCATTAGCATCTTCATTGCTTTGTCTAAGTTAAAAAATACTTATTCTTTGTCCATTCGCAGCTTAAGTTCTCCCTTCCGAACATCTATCATAGCTCCAGCCGTAGCAAGAAAATGGCATCCCCAAGATTAAAGGAACATTATCCTTGTCATCATCCATTTCTAGTACAAGGAAATCCACAGGAAAGACTATCTTCTCCACCTTTACAAGAACATCTTCAACAATACCTTTTGGAAACGTCATTGATCTATCTGCCAATTGGAGAGCAACAATTATCGGGGTCAACTCTCCCAAACCAAGCCTCTGAAAGATGGACAACGGCATCAAATTGATGCTTGCCCCTAGATCGCACAAAGCTCGCCGTGCTGGCCCCACCCCGATCTCACATAGAATAGTAAAGCTCCCCGGATCTTTCATCTTTGGTGGCAACTTCTTTTGAATAATTGAGCTACAATTCTCAGATAAGTTTACCATTTCAACTCCAGTTAAGCTTCGCTTCTTCATCAATATGTCTTTAAGGAATCGAGAATAATATGGCATCTCCATGATTGCCTCTAAAAAATAGATGTTCAAGCTTATCTTGTTCATTATCTCTGAAAACTTCTTGAACTTCTCTTCCAATCCCTTCTTCACTAGCTTGTAGGAAAACGGTGGAGGTATCTTTGTTTTGGGAATCCCCCATTCATCACGATCAACCTTCTCCGCTTTCTCCTTTTCGGCTCTTAATCGCTTAGCTCTTTCTCATTTTTTCTCAGCTATTATATCTGTACTTAGCTCATTCCGTACCACTGGAGTCACATCGACATCAAAAGGAACATCAGGTGCATCAATCAAAACATCTTGGCGAGGTTCAACCATTGTTCGACCTGTTTGAAAGGTCGAACCAGGTTTGTATTGGTCGAACCTCTCTCATGGAAGACTGATCTCATTCTGCTCTTAAGGTTCGACTAGGGTTCGACCAACATTGGAGGTCGAACAATTGCCCCCGAGGTCGAACTGCTTCTCTGTATAGTTTCTATCCTCCGGTTCGACCTGGGTTCGACCTGATGGGTTGGTCGAACAATTACGATCGTGGTCGAACCGTTCCTGCGAAAAAACAGAGTGCTCTTGCTGATGAGGTTCGACCATGGTTTGACCTGTATGCCAGGTCGGACCCTCTGAGTGTTGGTCGAACCGAGGCTTAGAAAATTTCAACTTTGATTCCGGCCTCATCGGTCCCTCGAATTGCGTTCCCGACCTCAGTGTGATGGCATTACATGACTTTGGATTCTCTATACTCTGAGACGAAAACTTCCCTTTGCCTACAGATTGAGTCAATGTGTTCACATTCTCTGCAATTGTACCCATCAACAACGTGAGATCTTTCACTTGAGTGGACAAATCTCTGTGGTGATCATCAATCTTTTTCTCAAGTTTGGCCTCAAGGCGGTTCACTCTTTCATCATTCTTTACCATGTACCTGTTCACAGTATCCTCAAAACCAGGCTTCCCTTCTTCCACCTTTTCTCCCGGATCAACACCCATCGGAAGTTGCACTGCATTGTTCGTATTGCTCCATGAAAATTCGGGCCTCCTTGGTTGCTGTTGATAACTAACAGAGGAACCACGATTGTTAAAGTTTCCTCGATAGTTCCCTTGGTAATTCTGGTTTCTTTGATTTGGGTACCTCATTCCTTGAATACTTTGACCCATGGCATAATTTGCTTCCTCCAATTCTTCTTGGATGGTTCCATTATTCATCATCTCTTGCTGCATGATTGGCACTCGTTGAGATATCTCGCTGATCTGCTTCTGTTGAGACTCAAGTAGCTTGTTGATAATGGACAAGCTCGAAACGATCTCATCCTCTCTCTTTGTTTTCACCATTACTTGTTCAACCCGAGCTACCTTTCCAAGGACATACGTACCTCTAACTCTTTCAGTAGGCCAATCCCTCGAATTCATCGATATGTCTTCAAACAATTTCTCGGCCTCAACGGATGACTTTGTAAGCAATGCTCCATTAGAAGAAGCATCAAGTAACACTCTTGATTCACAGTCCAATCCATTATAGAATATACTGATATATTGTGCTTTAGATAACCCATGTTGAGGGCACTTCCTGAGCATGTCCTTGAATCTATCCCACGCTTCATGAAATTTCTCACCTCCACTGATAGCAAATTGATTAATATCTTGCTTCATCTTAAACACCTTCGAAGGTGGCATATACCTTTCCAAGAACCTTAACTTCAATTGCTCCCACGTGGTGCACTCAGCTGCGTTAATAGTATCGTACCAATCCCTCGCCTTTTCAGTAAGCGAGAATTTGAACAAAAGGATCTTCCTAGCATCTTCATGTTCTCCTACGTCTTTTTGAGTACTTGCATAACCCAAGAACTTGTTCAGATGCTGCTGCGGATCCTCGAAAGACCCTCCTGAAAAGGAGTTTCTTTCAATCATGCTAATAAGAGTGGGATGAAGATCGAAAACTGTGTTAGTTCCCCTTGCTCCTAAAAGCTCACAATTTCCAGCCCCATTATTTCTGAAAACCTCTCGGATGGCTAGATTATCCGGATTCGCTGCCATGTTGACTGTTCCTACTTCCAAATTAACTTAAGTTGTAGCCTCAATCGTTTGCGAAATCTGCTCGTCAACCTTGACTCCAAAATTCAGAGCTTCAGTTGGGTCAATTGTCTTTGCCTTGCTCTTATTATTCTTCTTCTTTCTTGATGATGCTCCAATCTCAGGATTATACGGTTTAAGATTACCTTTCTTTGATCTTGTGAGCATACACCTAAAACGAATAAGAAAGAAAACAACAAAACAAGGTAAATAGTCCTAATAAACTAGAAATAATACCAAAAAAGATATTTTATGCCGTCCCCGGCAACGGCGCCAAGAACTTGATAGGGGTTTTCTCAACACACAAATTAATCCTCAAGTATAAGGATATCAATTGTAGTCGCGAAGATGACCAAGTTACAATATCGAACACGGGACGGTTAAATATCAATTTCGTTATATTCTAGTATACTTTAGACTATGTTTGGTAATTGTAAAGGTTTAAGGAATAATGACTTCTAATCGAAATAGCAAAAAGAAATAGTAAGAGTAGAGAAAAGTGAGTTGTGGTCAAGAAGAATAGTAGGTAGTTCGTCGGGTCATCCAGTTTCACTAGCAATTCGTATTTTCATGTGATGGTGTCCGACTCTGCCCTATGGTTTGTGGACGCATCACTAGACCATGCAAGTTTACTCTATAGATACAAGTAAATATGCGCTTGACACGTGTGAATAATCTCGGAGCAAGAGATATACTTCACCCCCTTTCTAGGTACTATCATAATCAATTATCTTCTACGTCTAGAATCTAACCCGATTTGATCTCCCTTTTTAGGTACTATAAAGTTATACTCTTCATCCTATTCATCAACCCGAATTTAATTCAATCAATGAATATTCATATAAGACGGTTCTAATAAGACTTCGGAATCCCTTCACTTAGAATTATAATAATAAACCCTGCTCAGTAGTGAACGCACTCAACCAATAACCATGTTATGTATTCAGACTCTACACAACGATCATTGATGCACAAAACGACTATGAGTATAGATTAAATATGCAATCTTATATAAAACAAACCACAGGTAGTGTTGTACGGAGTTTTACACACGAAATATGAATTACATCATGAAACTTTTATAACCCTAGAACTACCAAGGCGGTTCTAGCCCATGATTGATCTAGGAACAATCATAGTTAGATTGATCATTCTTACTTGAACCTTCAGCGAACCTCTGTCACAGCCCTCCGGATGGATCACCACCTCTACTCTTGTCTCTCTTATGATTGATGATCAAAAGCTCTCTTTATTCTATGTATGAACCTCCTTTTATACTTGTAATCACGTCTCTAGGGCTTGGAATGGGCTTTCTAAGTGATCTCACGCGTTTCAGCCTCGAAAATCCGGATAAGGTAAGTTCTCGCACGTAGGTTCGACCTCGTCAAACAGGTCGAACAACTGGCCACAGGTCGAACCCCAAGTCGAACCCCACTACTGGAAGAATTCTGCACTGGTTCGACCTCTTGAACATGTTGAACCTCTCAGGACTTGGTCGAACCCCAGGTCAAACCTCATTACTGGACAATTTTCGCTCCCGATTCGACCAACTGGCAAGTCGAACTCAAACGTCGTGGTCGAATCCTCTTTTCTGCGAACTGGTTCGACCATGGTTCGACCTGATGGACAGGTCGAACCACTTGAGTCGTGGTTGAACCTTCTTCTGTAAGCTCGGCAATGCTGGTTCGACCTGCTGGAGAGGTCGAACCCTCCTCCAACCAGGTGGAACCCTCCTATTTCTTGGGCGGTTCGCATGGCTTCGACTCCGTCTCTTCGATTCTTAGCACTTTCACTCCATTTTGCTAAGAAAATCACTCAAATAGCTCCACTAACACCTGATTCATGCTAATTCACAATATATATAGATTTTCCACCTATTTCCACATCAAAACTCTCCAAAACTAGCACAAAATATAGTGCCAAACTTGTGAATTTACACACTCATCAGCGACGATCCTGTCGCTCGACTCAAGCGACAGCATGATACAGAAATAAATGCACTGAGGAGACGACTCGATCAAATGGAGAGAAGAAATGAGGCCGGATTCCACAACATTCCCGATCCAGAATCAGGGAGGACCCCATTCACCCATAGAGTCATCACGGCGGCCACCATAAAAAAAATATGGATCCTACAGATCCCCAATATGCTGGCGAATTTAGCCCAATCTCGTACCTCAATAAGTATGTTGGGTGAATGCTGGCACAAAGATGTTCGGAAGAGGATCGATGTAAGATGTTCCCCTTAACGTTGGGAGATAAGGATCACACCTAGTTCAAATCTCTTCCCGTTAGCTCCATTGACTCATGGGCACAACTCGCCATGACATTCTCATCCCATTTTGCATATTTGGGCCAGGGGAAGGAGCCAAAATAGAAGTTAGCTTGCCTGCGACAAGGACTAAAGGAGTCCCTGAAGGATTTCATGAAGAGATTTAATGAACAGCGTGCTAACACGGAATAGGTCTCGGATAAAACATCGACCATCTTGGCAACTGCCGCCTTGCTCCTAGGGTCGCCTATGTGGACTAGCTGCCAGCAGAAATTACCTAGCAGTTACCCAGCCTTCATGGCCTCGGCTCAAGCGTTCATCCAAAGCGAAGAGATTCTCGAAGAATATAAGAAGTCTAAAGGTGACCTTAAAGAAGGCGATAAGAAAAAGAAAAAAAGAGAAAAAGATTATAGGGCTTCGTCTTCCTTCAAACCGTTCCCGGATGACGACCAAATTCAAGAAATGACCGAGGTACTCGAGCTCACTCCTGAGGAGATATTTAGCAAGATACAAGATAACAACCTGTTGAGTCCCTCGCCCACGATACGAGCAGATCTGGCTAAGCTGAATAAGAAGAAATTCTGCAAATACCACAAGTCTATCGGCCATGACACCAACAAGTGTCGTGACTTGTTGGTCGAACTAATAAGGCTATTCGAAGATGGGAAGCTAGACCGGCTGGTGTCTGGCCCGAAATGGAGGGGAGAACAACCTCTTGCAACAGGCGAACGGTTCAAAGGACCAGCCAATCCACTAAGACAGATTGGGCCCGGAGACCGCCTGCCCACACCACCTCGAGAAGTATACACGATGGACGAAAACAACATGGGAATGTCACAGGCCCTAACCACCCAGTCACGGAGGAAATAGAAAGTCGAGCTGTGAGAACTTGACAGGTACCACCATGTATTTACTGCAAGTCCTCGGCCACCCCTGCACGAAGCCAACATATTTTTCTCTGAAGAGGATCTCGCCGAGATACGAACCCCCATAATGACCCACTAGTGATTTTGGCTGTAATCTCAGGTGTAAAGGTGCACTGCTGCCTGGTCGATACTGGTGCGTACACAAATATTATATTCAAAAAGGCGTTCGAAGCCATTGGAGGACTCTCTCACCACAAGGTATCTCCATGGAATCATGAGATTCGAGGCTTCGGTAATGCCATTACTACTCCCTTGATGCAGGCAGATCTATCAATCCAAATGTTGGACGAAAGAATGGCAGTAAAAGCCCAACACACTCTTGAATTCAAAGTAGTGGACCTCCCGTCACCATACAATTGTATCCTCGGAAGGACATTTATCCACAAGTTTAACCCCATCCCATCCACACTCCACCAATGTCTGTAGTTTGTAACCACTGACGATCGAGTGGGCACTGTCAGGGGCAGCCAAAGAAAAGCCAGGGAGTGCTCGTTCATTGAAAAGGGAGACGGACTCAATTACCACAACCCAAGTTTCCAATTAATGGTGATAGAGCAGCCGGATCAAGAGGGGGAGGCGGATCGCAAAGAAACCCCCCACCTGATGACCTAATAACCGCAGATCCAGAACCGAGAAAGGACCAGAATCTCCGACCCTTCAATAACAAGGAAGTCAATCTACCCCCAATAACCAATGAAGATCTGAGATCAAAAAAGAAAAAAAAAAAAGAGAACCGACCAAAGAAGTCGAGGCAATAAGGATGGAACCAAGCAACTCGGACCTGGAATTATATGTCGGGTCACAGCGGAAAGAGCCGCACAGGACGGCCCTAATCGAATTTTTAAGGTCTAACCTAGACGTGTTTGCATAGTCACCTAGTGACGTTCAAAGAATAGACCCAAAACATGCATGCCACTGGCTCAATGCGAACTCATCTTATCGACTAGTGGAACAAAAAAACAAGAAAGTATAGCCCTGAGAAATACGAGATCATTGAGATGGAAGCCAAGAAATTGTTAGCAAACAAACTAGTAAGGGAAGCTCTATTCCCCTCATGGGTGGCTAACCCGGTCTTAGTGCAGAAGGCAAAAAAGTCCTGGAGATTATGCATTGATTTCACATATCTCAACAAAGCATACCCGAAGGACAGTTTTCCACTACCACACGTCGATCAAATGGTGGACACCACGGCTGGCCACGAACTGATGAGTTTTATGGACGCATATTCGAGCTATCACCAAATCCCTATGCACCCAGACGATATAGAAAAAATAGCTTTTTATACCAAAAGGAACTTGCTATCCTGGGTAATGATGCCATTTGGGTTGAAAAACACAGACGCCACATATCAAAGGCTAGTGAACAAGATGTTCCAAGAAGATCTGGGGAAAATTATGGAAGTATACGTGGACGATATGCTGGTCAAAAGCGTGGCCATAGACAACCATGTACGCCACCTGAGCAAAGTGTTCGACATCCTACGGCAGTATGGGATGAAACTTAACCCTAAGAAGTGCACATTCGGAGTATTCACTGGAAATTTCCTCGGGTACATGGTGAGTAAACTAGGAATAGAAGCAAACCTAGATAAAGTGATGGCCATATAAGACATAGAGCCTCCCATGCATTCCAAGGGTGTACAAAGACTAGCCGACAGGATTACATCTCTTAGTCGTTTCCTACCTAGAGCATCCGATAAATGCAAACCCCTCATGGACGTGATCCGAAAAGAAAAATTTGACTGGACGCCTGTGACCCAAAAGGCCTTTGAAGAATTGAAGAGCATACTGGTCAATGCACAAACCCTATCGAAACCACAGCAGGGCGAGCCTCTCAGTCTGTATTTAGCTACCTCAGAGTCGGCGCTAAGGGCGGTGTTAGTCTGAACCGAGAAAAAGCAACAAGAGCTGATATATTATGTGAGTCAGATGCTCCGTGAGGCCAAACTTAGGTACCCCGTAGTTGAGAAGCTTGCTTACGCCTTGGTAATAAGCGCACGAAAATTAAGGCCCTACTTTCTGGGACATCCGATTGAGGTAGTGACATCCTTCCCACTAAGGCAAGTTCTCTCAAAACCAGACGTAGCAGAAAGACTAATGAAGTAGGCTGTGGAATTAAGCCAATTTGACATTAAGTACATGCCCTGACTGGCGATCAAGATGCAAGCCCTAGCCGAGTTCATAGTAGAGCTCACCATTCCTGTCTTACCAGGAAAAATGATTAATAAACCCTGGCAGATGTCAGTAGATGGGTCATCCACAACATACGCCTCTGGAACGGGCGTGGTGCTCACAAGTCCCACCGGAGATATGTTCTGTTCGGTAATTAAGTTTGGATTCCCAGCAACCAACAACAAAGCCGAATACGAAGCTTTACTTTCCAACATGAGAATGGCATTGACCATCGGGGTGAAAAGAGTAATGATCTTCAGCGATTCGGAACTAATAGTCAATCAAATCAAAGGAGATTACGAAGCCAAAGATCAGCAGCTAGTCGGTTACCGCAAGCTAATAGTAGATATGATCCAAAAATTTGATCACATCTATATCACGTGGGTTTTAGACTACAAAACACCCAGGCGAATGCGTTGACCCATCTGGCGACTTCAAAAAATGCTGAACAAATGGGAAGCATCAGCGTAGTAAGACAAGAAGCCCTGAGTGATCAGGCAATCTGGCAAATTGACGAAGAAGAGACGTGGATGACTCCCATCAAAGCTTTCCTAAGAGAAGGAAAGGAGCCAGAGGATTGAAGCTAGGTGACTACGACTCCAGGCCACCAGGTATTCCATGATAAATGATGTGTTGTATAAAAAAGGGTGCTTGATGCCGTTACTAAGATGCCTAGATAAAGAAAAAGCCGCCAAAGTGTTGAGGAAGGTTCATGGAGAAGTCTGTGGGAATTATTCGGGAGGACAAGCGTTAGCCTTGAAGATAATTCGACAAGGATATTTCTGGCCTACCCTTATGAAGGACGCTATCGAGTATGCTAGGGCATGCAAAATTTGTCAAATTTACTCCCCCATGATCAGAACTCTCTCCACCGAATTAGTTACGACAGCAGCCCCCTGACCTTTCTCAAAATGGGGGATCGATTTGAAAAGCCCATTCCCGCCTGGCAAAGGAGGTGTCAAGTACACGGTAGTTACCGTCGACTACTTCTCAAAATGAGCAAAGATGGAAGCGTTAGCCACCATTAACGAAGCCAACATGATAACCTTCATCAGGAAGAATATCGTTTGCCATTTCGGCATACCTAATGCTATTGTGACAGATAATGGAATGAAATTCGAGGGCATGCAGCTTCAAAGATTATGTGACAGATTAGGAACAAAAAAACTATTCTTGACACCTTACTACCCCAGTCAAATGGACAAGTTGAAGCAGTGAACAAGGTAATCAAGCACACTCTCAAGACCAGGCTAGAAAGCCTCAAGAAAAGTTGGGCCACATAGCTACCCGTAGTTTTTTGGTAATACCGCACCACAGCCAGAATGTCCACTGGAGAGACCCCCTTCTCATTGACGTATGGTACGGAGGCGGTCATACCCGCGGAGGTATCTTGCCCAACATTACGAGTATCTCACGAAGAAGAAAACACCAATTCTGAGGCCATTGGACTTAACCTTGACCTATTGGAGGAACTTCGACTGCAGGCGGCAGAAAGGCATGCGATATACAAGTCAAGGCTGAAATCTCAGTACCACAGGAAGGCACATCGCAGGAAATCACAGCTGGAGATCTGGTCATGAGAAAGATCTGTCAACAAGGTGGTGGAGTGTTCGGTGCAAATTGGGAAGGCCCATACATGGTAATAAGAAATTTGGGTAATGGAGCATACGAGCTCAGCGAACTCAACGGAGAAAGTATCAAGCACCCATAGAATGCTCAGAACTTGAAGCATCTCTATGCTTGAGAATACTTAGCCAAATTGCCATTTGTAGGAAAGGTGGTAAGGCCGCATGAGTGTAAGGCCATAATAAGCAAAAGTGCAAGGAAAAGTAGAATGCACATAATACCACAAAATCTACTTAACAAAATATTATAACCCAAGGAACAAGTTCATAATATGCCCCGAGGAGGCTACAGGAAAGTCCAACAAGGACTCAATAACTAAAACCAGAAAAAAAAACATTAAAAGTGGCCTCCCGTCAAGCACCACCAGGACCAACGCCGCTAGGTCCGGCACCACTAGGACCACCTGCGCTGCTGGGACCAGCGCCACTAGGACCATCACCACCGCCAGAAAATTTGCAGAGACTCCTCATCCATGCCACCTTAGCCTCCAGTTGAGCAACGCGTTCCCTCTCCCGTTCCAATTCATGTTCTGCCAGATAGTGAGCAACCTCTAACTGATGAACTTTGCTCTCAGCCAAACGTGCTCTCTCCCTATAGGTCGTGGCTCGAGTATTAGCAGCGGTAATAAGCTGCTCTGCCACCATAGCCTGTCGAGTCTCCGTCACTGAAGAGAGCCCTTCAGCATGAGTAGAGGCTTCCGTGCTGAGGCCGATCCCCGGATGGATTGACTGCTCAGATTCCATCACAAGAAGGAAGCGGCACAGGAAAGTCAACGCATGTCCGACACTCACCAAAGTAGCATTTCCAATCTCGTGAGGCCCAACACTCTGCAAATAGCTAGACAGCATGGGGTTCCATGAACGAGCGGGAATGAAGCCAGCCTTCGAGACACTCAGATCCGATTCAATGGTCGACCGAGCGTCACCCATACTCCTCAATCGTAACAATTCATCCAAGATAACCAGGGGAACACCTCTACCAATGCCGCCTTCCGTGGCGTGAGTTTCCCCTGCCGGAGGAGTCCGCTGTTGGGCACTACTATCAAGCCCTCCTCCTAGGAGGGTCGAGTCGCTGTCGGGGTGAAGAACCTGAGGCTGACTGATGCTCGACGAGTCTTCAATCGGATTAATTCGAATGCCAGCACCCCGACTAGCATGACGAGTAGCCTCTAGAATGGTCGCCTCCAGAGTGTCACTTTCTTGTATTTCGGCTTCCTCCATATGAGCTTAACCCTTGTTTGATGGGCGAGCGCGTACCATTTTACCGACATCCACAGAACCCTACCCTGGGTTGCTCCCATTACAGCCTCCTCAGTTCCGTTAACATCGATAGCCACTACACTATGGAGCCTAGTCCTACCCCTCGTAGCCGGAGAAGTATCCTCAGTCATAACTAGACTCGGGCCGGCTTCTTGATGGGGTCTTCGAGGCAAGGGATATGCGACCTGATCGGAAAAATACTCGTCAAGAGCGGCGTCCCAAGATGAGAAATTATCACTTACCCTCTCCTTGAAGCTTACCGGCGGAGCCCGAGTTAGATCTTGATAAAAGTTCGCTTCTGAGAGCCTCTCATCAGTTATAAGTGATGAGACATCACGAAGAAGAGTCATTCGGTTGATCGCGTCGAAAGCTCGATGAAATACCAAAGACAGTTCTTCCTCAGCCGGACGAAGCGGAGCTACTGAAAGGCACAATACAAAGAAAAATCACAAGTAAGAAATAATATAGACACAGGAAAAAGAGGCAGTAATAAGGCTTATAAGACTCGGGAGTTCGGAAGGCACAAGGCACAGGCAAATAATTTCCAAGGGTGTCTCGGCATTCGAACCCCCGCACCCAAAATCATTGGCGCCTCCAATGCTGACCACCAATAAAGTTCCTGTTAAATATAAGACAAACGCCTCGCTACACTTGTAGATAGTAATGACCGTGGCAGCCCAGATCACGAACATAGCGATAAACATAATAAATATCCATGGCGGAAGGAGAAGGGCATCCATTCTCGTGAAGCAATACCAGCAAACCTATCAGGTTAGCCCAGGCTGAAGGGATTATCTGCATTGGGGCCAGACCCCAATTGATCAACACCCGGCCGATGACGTGAGCCAATGGCAACCTAACACCAGCAGCAAACATACCAGTATTAAAGGCGGCATGGTCGGGCTCACCACTCCGGGGACGCTCGCGTTACCCAGGGGTACCAAATTTAATCCCAGGATAACTGTATAGGTTGAAGACTCCATCTACATCCTCACTCCGCATACTAGTAGAGTAACCCCTCAAAGTAGAGTTAGTTACTGCACGGCCCCGACTAGAAGAACGACTCATGCTGTCGGGATCAGCGGAATCCTCTAAGTTCATGAAAGAAAGGGAGGCCCGACTTTCAGTCTTGGGGACAATGCGCCGTCGCGATGACCCCTCCCCATGAGGTATGGGCTCCCGAGAAATTTCATAACGCAGCAGCGGTGGGATTGAACGGCGGCCACTCCATGTCACTGGTGTAGCAGGAGGAGCCCTAGCATTACTAGCCTTCTCATCCTCTTCGGAACTGAGGAATTCTAGCGTAGATCTCGAATCGACGGCCATGAGTGGTGAAATTAGGACGACAAAATATAGACAAGTATGAACACCCCAGAAAAAGAAACATTTGCCATTTTTTCAAGCACAATAGAGAGAAAAAGTTGCAGAAGGGCAAGAAATTCAAGTGTGGCTTTAAGTGTTCATCTAGCAAACCCCTTTTATAAAAGGAGAAAGTAGGGGCCCAATAACTGTCCCCCCTAGAACTCGAAGAGCCCAGGGATCGTGAAGCGTTAGATCGAGACACATGGACGTAATCGGGCTTAAGATCATGGTAAGAATAATGTTCGACGTGACACTTCGAAAAAATTGGCGGCAAAGATATGGGTAAATCGAGTGCATTAAATGTATAATTAATGCATGTCAGAACCACTATTAAATACAATCATTGCCATTGAAGAATAAAAATACAAGCCAGGTGAAAATCAACAAAAAGAGAAATAAGGAAATTACAAAGGTGTTTTACCCTAGAAACTAAGTCCCACCAGGAGGGTCAGTCGGAGTAGGAGTAGAATGAGAAGGAGCCGCTGCGGAAGTCGACGTTGTAGATGGCTGAGAGATCACTCGACTAGGGAAACTTGGAATACAGAAGAAATCGGACACAAGTCCTAATGGAGCCAAGTTCATCCCCTCAGATTCACAATCAATGCTAGCCGGCAACCCCGAGAAGGCAATACGGACGTGCAGCATCTGGCGGAAATTTTCCAGAAGAACCGTCGCAACAATCCCATTAGCCAACCGTGCCGAGTGTGCCAGAGCCTTGGCAAAATTGACTATTCCAGGAAAAGTCCGCATCATATTTGTGGGTCAGGGCAACCGCCTTATCCTCTTTGACTTTTAGCTCCTCCTGATAGCCAGATAGCCGCCTCTTTGCTTCGTCCAACTCCTGGGCGAGCCGACTCTTTCTTTCATCCGACTCTTTCAGGGCTTCCTCGGCGGCCCTCAATGATGCTTCACTCAGAAGAAGCTTTCATTCGGCTAATCTCAACTCCTCTTAAATGGCCTTTATGGTATCCTCCAAAGCCTTAGGCTGGTGGACTGCCTCTTCCATGACTGATTTAACCTCTTCCGAGTGCCTCCGCTCTACCTCCTCCATCTTTTCCCTCATCAAGGCTAGCTCTATTTCCCTCTGGTGACCCAGAGCCATAGATTGAGCCGCCTTCTGGCCTAGATGAGCCAGGACGAGAGATGCTTGGTTAGAGTAGCTCAAAGCTCGCGCGTGATACCTGGTCGCCGCATGGATAAGATCGTCGGGATTAAAGCGCCGATGATATCACTTTCTTCTTGAGTAAAGCTAATAGGAATAGACTCCATCGCTCTCAACATATATGCGGGAAGGGTAGATTGATTGGGATCATACGAATTTGACCTTTTTAGGCTGCGGAGCACTGGTGGCAGAGAATGAACCTCCTGAGTTGAAACACCAACTTTAAAACCAAGGTAAGGGGTCTCGGTTGAAGGCACCCTAAGGCGTCCCCACCAGAAAAGAGGCCATAACTATCAGCCCAAATCCTATTGCTTGGGGGCTCGGAAGGCCCACTAATAGGTGCCGACTGATCCTCCGTAGCAATCCCACTGGAACCCCCAGGACGTCATTGCACCATACGTATGACTGGAGAAGAACAGCCTGATTCATGAAGTAAAAAATCCTCCACATGCTCCCCCTCCGAAGTAAACATCATGTCGCCAAACCCCTCTTGTGTCGCGACACCCATGGGCTCGCGACTTGCGGCTACATCCTCTTCCGCGTGAACACCAGTTTCAGCATCCGGAGCAATCATTCCTTCCTGTGGACCTTGGGGGCTCGGCTCCATTGGGAAAGACTTGTCCACCTCTATTATTTCTGTTAAGGTGTCTGGCCTTACGGCCACCTGATCCAGGAAGGCGGACGACCCTATAGGAATCACCGCCACCCCAACCGAAATGTCCGGGTCAACGAGAGAGGTCTCTGGGGGCTCTGAACTTGCACCGACATGAGCAGCCACAGTCACCACCGACGAAGGGATATGGGCACCTGAATCCCCCATAAGCCCATACTTCTTTAGAAGCTTGTCGGTAATGATGTCAGTGCTTCTCTCTTGGGTACTTTGATGAGTGATATTTTCACCTAGATTTTAGTGTCTTTTTATATGTGTTTTCGTATATTTTTATCCGTATTTTATGTGTTATTTGGTTGTGTTTTGTGTTTTCATGGAAATGTGTGTGAATGAGCTTAAACCTACTATTTTCACTTTTTATTTGACGCTAAATAGGATAAGGAAGATGTAGGAAAAAGCGGAACTCAATTTGGAGTTGAAACGAGGGAGAACGAGCCAAAACAGTGAAGGAATCAGGGCAGCAGCAACACGACTGGCCGTGTCGGTGGCACGAGCCGTGTCGCAGCACACGACTCGTGTAGCTAACACGGGCCTGTCCAGAATGATCGTGCGGCAACATCTATTCATCCAACACGACCACCACTTGGCCGTGTTGCGGAGCTCGACTCGTGTTGCAGCACACGACCCGTGTAGCCAACACGGGCCTGTAAGCGATGGCCGTGCGGGAGCATCAGTTCACGCAACACGGGCACCTCATGGCCGTGTTGCGCCACACGACTCGTGTCGTGTCTTGGATCAGAAAAAAATCAGAATCCTTCTAGAAGGCCCAAAAGGGTATAAATACCCCTCCATTCATATTTTATAAAAAAAATCCGATTTCCACCCCTTCCACACACACCTCACACACCATTTCTTCCATTTTCCACCATCATCTTCATCCATTCTTCATCCACCCATCTACACTTGATCCCCTCCATCAAATCCACCATCCAAGTGATCAAGGAAGCAAGGGAGAGTGAGATCACAAGAAGAAGAAGGAGATCTCCATTGAAGCACTTCAAAGGGGGAATCTAATTCTAATTTTTGTGCATTTCTTTATAGATTGATCATGTTTTGTAAGGATCTTAATGTCTATGTTAATTTTCTTATGGATATGAGAGGCTAATCTCCTTTGTGAGATTAGCTCCATGATTGGTGTTGGATAATTTAGTTTTTTATGCAAATTGATTTTAATCTTGAATGGGCTTTGTGTTATTTCTATCATTGATTGTTGATTGCTTGATGTATATGATGATTTGTGTGATTAATTGTCATGGGCATGTGATTAGATTGAGAAATCAATTATGTGTTTAGGATAGTTCATTGAATCATTTCATCATACACTTCATGTGCATTAGTTTAGAATGAGATAGAGATATCCTTCTAGATTTAGAACCCTTTGATAGAACATTTGATTAGCTTAATCGAGAGGTTGGTTGATTAAATGAGGAGACCCAAACAATTAGTGAATTCATAGTACCTTAAAAGGGAATATTGCTTATGATTTAGTACCTAATTAGGGAACTCATAGAGTAATTAGTACCTAGTGGGAGGTGTTTGCTATTGTCTCGATCCTATGTGCGTTTGGGAGCCTTGTTGAGGGCCTACATCCTATCCATCTCGAGAGAGAGTTTAGGTGGAATTAGTGATCGCTTCTATACCTTGTCCATGAGAGATTAGAATTAATTGCATGATTACTTAATTATCTATGCCATGATTGTTGTTAATCTCATCCTTGCATCATTTGGAACCATCTTATCTTTGCATTCATTTTATCTTTATTTCTTGCTTTAGCATAATTGCATTCATTTGCTCCTATCCTCTCTTCCGTCGTCCTTATAAAATCACGATAAACTTGAGATCGCTTAAACTCTAGTACCTTCCTCCCTGTGGTTCGATAATTTCTTTAATTGGTCATGCCCATTATATTATGGCTAGTACCTTCCTCCCTGTGGTTTGATAATTTCTTTAATTTCTCATGTACATGAAGGTACTAGCCATAATATAGTGGGCATGACCAATTAAAGAAATTATCGAACCACAGGGAGGAAGGTACTAGAGTTTAAGCGATCTCAAGTTTATCGTGATTTTATAAGGACGACGGAAGAGAGGATAGGAGCAAATGAATGCAATTATGCTAAAGCAAGAAATAAAGATAAAATGAATGCAAAGATAAGATGGTTCCAAATGATGCAAGGATGAGATTAACAACAATCATGGCATAGATAATTAAGTAATTATGCAATTAATTCTAATCTCTCATGGACAAGGTATAGAAGCGATCACTAATTCCACCTAAACTCTCTCTCGAGATGGATAGGATGTAGGCCCTCAACAAGGCTCCCAAACGCACATAGGATCGAGACAATAGCAAACAGCTCCCACTAGGTACTAATTACTCTATGAGTTCC
The DNA here is from genome assembly GCA_023678885.1 of Pogostemon cablin. Lineage (NCBI taxonomy): Eukaryota > Viridiplantae > Streptophyta > Magnoliopsida > Lamiales > Lamiaceae > Pogostemon > Pogostemon cablin. The sequence continues at coordinate 31,234,814 of CM042963.1, forward strand.
CTAATTAGGTACTAAATCATAAGCAATATTCCCTTTTAAGGTACTATGAATTCACGAATTGTTTGGGTCTCCTCATTTAATCAACCAACCTCTCGATTAAGCTAATCAAATGTTCTATCAAAGGGTTCTAAATCTAGAAGGATATCTCTATCTCATTCTAAATTAATGCACATGAAGTGTATGATGAAATGATTCAATGAACTATCCTAAACACATAATTGATTTCTCAATCTAATCACATGCCCATGACAATTAATCACACAAATCATCATATACATCAAGCAATCAACAATCAATGATAGAAATAACACAAAGCCCATTCAAGATTAAAATCAATTTGCATAAAAACTAAATTATCCAACACCAATCATGGAGCTAATCTCACAAAGGAGATTAGCCTCTCATAGCCATAAGAAAATTAACATAGACATTAAGATCCTTACAAAACATGATCAATCTATAAAGAAATGCACAAAAATTAGAATTAGATTCCCCCTTTGAAGTGCTTCAATGGAGATCTCCTTCTTCTTCTTGTGATCTCACTCTCCCTTGCTTCCTTGATCACTTGGATGGTGGATTTGATGGAGGGGATCAAGTGTAGATGGGTGGATGAAGAATGGATGAAGATGATGGTGGAAAATGGAAGAAATGGTGTGTGAGGTGTGTGTGGAAGGGGTGGAAATCGGATTTTTCTTATAAAATATGAATGGAGGGGTATTTATACCCTTTTGGGCCTTCTAGAAGGATTCTGATTTTTTTCTGATCCAAGACACGACACGAGTCGTGTGGCGCAACACGGCCATGAGGTGCCCGTGTTGCGTGAACTGATGCTCCCGCACGGCCATCGCTTACAGGCCCGTGTTGGCTACACGGGTCGTGTGCTGCAACACGAGTCGAGCTCCGCAACACGGCCAAGTGGTGGTCGTGTTGGATGAATAGATGTTGCCGCACGATCATTCTGGACAGGCCCGTGTTAGCTACACGAGTCGTGTACTGCGACACGGCTCGTGCCACCGACACGGCCAGTCGTGTTGCTGCTGCCCTGATTCCTTCACTGTTTTGGCTCGTTCTCCCTCGTTTCAACTCCAAATTGAGTTCCGCTTTTTCCTACATCTTCCTTATCCTATTTAGCATCAAATAAAAAGTGAAAATAGTAGGTTTAAGCTCATTCACACACATTTCCATGAAAACACAAAACACAACCAAATAACACATAAAATACGGATAAAAATATACGAAAACACATATAAAAAGACACTAAAATCTAGGTGAAAATATCACTCATCATACTTATTTTACCAATGATGACCACCAGCTCCAAGAACTCTTTTGAAAGGAGAGGTTCCGGATGAGTATCTTTATCTATAAAGAATTAAAAACACAATCACTATATCTTTTAGGCAAAAAGAGTTAAGCGAAAGTACGGACATACGTACCTCTGTGGGAGCGAATCAGCTGAAAGTTAGAGGGAACTTGGATATGAGTCGGCTTCCACGCATCCCCACCCAGCACAACCATTCCTTCCAATTTTTTATGGAAGTAGACTTCCCCGAGAGAGTTATTCCACGGGAAGGATTGACTCGATAAAACCTTTATGATGATTTTCCTCCGAAGGATGGCATAGATAATCAATTTCCTTAGGGGATTGATGGCGATAACTCTTCTTACAGAACAGGAGAATAAACCCAATTATCGTAGCCCAGGCGTTCGAAGAAAGTTGATGCGGCACCAAATTCTAAAAATTGAGAAGTTTCGCTAAACAAGAATGAAGGGGCAAACGGAACCCTAGCTTTAGCATACGAACATTCACCGCCACTCGCCCCTGAGTTAGCTTACTTGCTTTTTTATTCTCAATCGACATAATAAATTCCAACCCTGGTGCCGCATATTTAGATGACAATTCTTCAAACTGAGAACAAGGAATGGTGTTGTCCTGAAAGTGGGCCCACATCACGTTGTGGGCCCCATCGTGAGAAGCGATGCGAGCCCGAATGCTCTCCAGATTCGGCACATCCTCCACTGTAGCAAATGAAGAAGGTAAAGAGCAGATGGCCGCCGGAAGCCTTCACCACGACGAAGAAACTTCAACCTCTTCTTGCAGATTTTGGAAAGCCCTCTCTAGGGATTCTGATACCCCTTCTCCGCCACTCATCACCTGCTGTGGGATCGACTGGCCTAGGGAATGGTCACCTGAGTTCATGCCTTAACGGCTGGGGGGAGTCAACAAAGGATTATGAATTGTAAGCAGAAACGACGAAAGAAAAGTAAGAATCGAAAAAAGAAAAGCTCCTTTTAAAGCACATCTCCCCAATCGACGTGACCCCTGCTCAAAAAATAATCAATGCAGAGAAGTAGCTTAAATGACGAAATGGTACGTCGAAAAACACCCCCGGATCTCGAAACGTCGCTTCAAGATCCCTAGCCCTCCCAAGACATCACTTCAAAAAAATTTAAAATTCAAGATTGAGACACGCGCGTGCATTGAGAAGGTTCCGCCTCCACTCGCCATGCGCTAGTGATGACAAAACCTGGGGGCTAATGTAATAGGGCTTTGGAATTGGGCTCTTATTCCCCCTGTTCATCCATTGGGCTTAATAACACCATAGCCCAATAAGGGCCCAAAGGCCCCTATTCGCGGGAAGCGTCCGTCTAAACACTCAGAAAGGAGGGCTACTAGGCCACTTGCCCCTATTGCTCAAGATACGCAGATATCCCCTGAGATAACTGTGTAGGGGATATCCTAGATTGGATCCTAAAGATATTCACGTGAGGCTAAACGCATTTAATACTCATATATTGTACTGTAATCTGACGATATATCCAGATTCGAATGACGTCAGGTTACCTAATATAAATATGGGGACAACTCATAATAATAAACATTACTCATTCACCCCCTCAAAAAAGGCACAAAACTGCCTAGGGGGGAATCCTCTTTCTACATCTTATGTTAGTTTAGCACTGATAATCCCTTTATTTTCAACAACCACATTACCCTACCATTAGAAGGGGATCAAATCGGATAAGCTACAGAATAAAAAGTTATATATATAGGTGCACCCTTGCACCCGGGTGCACCTAATATCAACTCAAAAAATAAATATATATAATTTCTTTTTCAAAAAATTAAAGATATAAAGAAGTTTTGATTTGAACACACTAACCTAAATTTGTGACATCGCACGCAATCTATAACCTATAAAATAGTGCATTAGCCTATAAAAATATAAATATTATGTGCGAATGCAACAGATTTTACTAAATGTGCCCTATAAATAGATAAGACAAAAATATCTTTAATTAATAAGATTTAAATACCCTTGTGTAAATTATGAATTAAAATTTTAACTATTCTTACCCTAAATTTCATCCCAAATTCTGTCACTATTATAATCCGTCATAGTGAGGAAAATTTCCATCACTATAAATTTCCATCTCTAATTCTGTCACTATTATAATCCGTCACTAAATCCGTCACTAACACATGATTTTTTTGTAATGAAATATGAATAATATATACGTTTGATTATAAAATTGACTTTTTTTTCAAAAAATAAAGGGTACATGTTCTTACACTAAAGGGTATAATATTTTTATATTAAAGGATACAACTTTCAGAAAAAGCGTGTGACCAAGTAAAAATATCGAACCCAAGGGATTAGCATTAAATAAGATACGCACTAAATAATTCAAACCACTAATAATTAAGACACGTGATTTTTCAAGAGTTTGGAGATTAATAACTAATTATTTAGAAAATAAATACAAAATAAAATAAATAAAATAAAAACCACTAACAATCACAAGTGTTTCAAGAGAGAAGACAAGATAGCTCTAGGAAATTCAGTTTAAATTAGTCAAATTAAATCACTAGACAATCGGTTATAATTCCTGCAAATTTTATGGAAGCAATCACATAACTATGTTAAATCCCTCTTTTAATGTAAACTTAACACATAAATCTGGTTCAAACCCTCAGATGCAGAAGAATAATTCATACTCCCTTTCTAGTTACTCCATGCAAAATTCCATTAAAGGCTAGAGTACTAGTCTTCTCTTTATATGTACTTAAGAATTAAACCTCGATTCCCACCTAACAATCTAAGAAACCAAATCCTCTACAATGGTAATTAATAGATATATTAAGTGCCCAATATTAATTATTCTAATGAATAAATGTTATATGGTTAGATCCCCTTTACATATATCAGATTGACTAATATAATTATTATATAACACAAGCAATAGTCATAAACATGCATAAGATAATGACATATTCATGAATAAGGACAGATAATATAAGACAAAAACATAAGTCTCAAATTTAAAGCATTAATAAAGCAATAAGTATACTGCAGAAATCCATAACCTAGTCTAGGTCATCAATTCAATCTAAATCAAACTTCAAAACCTAAAACTATCCAGGAAAGTACTAGCCCATGGTGTTACAAGCAACAACCATGTCTATGGAATGAAACTTACCCATGAGTCTATAAATCAACAATAAGAAATTAAAGAAGGAAGAAAAATCCTTGTCTGGAATAATTTTTCATCTTCTCTTTCCGTCTTGATGATCCTCCTCCGTTCTCCTTCTCAAGTAACAAACACCGTGATTGAGTGTGAGGGTGATAGGTGAAAGGCAGGTGAAGGGTAGATATAGATGGCGGAAGGTGATGCTTTAAGATTGTGTAGCCCAAAGGATTTGGTAGAGAGTTATGTTTGAAACTCTCCAAGGGCTCCTTTTATAGTAGAGGGCTAATAATTCCCGAATTCTGACTCAAAAGTGGGCTTTTTCACATCAAAAATATGAACGGGCCAAAAAAATAATAAAATAACGAAACTAGGCTCCCTGGCATCGGCACGAGTCGTGCCAGGTGTGGCACGAGTCGTGCCGGTATCTCTCGGCGGCTGATTGGCACGTATGGGTGGAACGGGCGCTGGCTGGGCACACGGCACAAGTCGTGCCAGGTGTGGCACGGGTCGTGCCACCCGTCGGTAGCCTGCGCAACCTCACGATTTTGCTCATAACTTTTTCATCCGAACTTTGATTGAGGTGATTTTTACGTTCACGCATTCCTCTCTTTCTTGACTTTCTACTATATAAAGAACTCATAAAAATTCACCCATTTGAGTATGGCACGAGCCGTGCTCTTCTGGCACATGAGCTTGCGCGACTTCACCGTTTTGATCATATCTTCCTTATCTGAGCTCCAATTGAGGTGTTTCTTGAGCTAAAATGATCTTCTCTTCCGTGGGTCTTTCAGTATTCTTTTATGATTTCACTCTTCATTTCAATTTTACACTTTTAATTCATTTTTCACCTAAACACATGAAATAACACCTCAAATGCACCAATATCTTAAATATATGTAAATTAACCATTTAGTACTAAAATACGAATATAAATTCCACAAAACGGTGCTAAATCGAACTTTAAAATATTAAAATTTTCACACTAAATAGGGACGCATTAGTTTTAACTCTTATTATATGGTACATTTAGAACTCATTTATTAGTATAAGATACAATTATAGAAAATATACTCCATCCCTGAAGTAATACTTACGTTTGTTTTTTACAAAAGAATTAAAAAATAATATAATATTTTAATGTAGAGTGAGGTGAAAAAATAATATTTTAATGTAAAGTGGGTAGTTGTATTAGTGTTGTGTGTAGGTCCCATACAAAATATTAATTGTTTTATGTAAGTCTCATTTACCAAAAAAGAAAATATAACTATTGGTGAGGTGGGACACTTAAATTAAAAATATATAACTGGAACGTAGAGAGTAACTACTACTGTATAAATATATATGATGATATTTCAATATTATCCGTGATTAGTTTATTATTAAAATAAATAAATAAATAATCTTTCACCTTAAATTATGTAGTTCATCAACTCTGTCACTACAAAAAAAATATTTTTTAGCAACCAAATTTAGCAATGGAATTCAATCCATTGGTAATTAGCAATGGATTAGCAACAAAAATTATATTTTTATTTTAGCAACGGAATATCAACGAATTTATTCTCTATTTTAGCAACGGAATTCAATCCATTGGTAATTACCAATGGATTACCAAGGGAATCATTATATAAATTACCAACGGAATTATTAGCAACGGACTACCAACGGAATTATTTACCAACGGAATTAATTTTTTGTTGCTAAAAATTTACCAACTACTACTTTACCAACGGAATTTTACCAACGGATTCCGTTGCTAATCCGTTGGTAAGCCAATTTAACAATGGAATTAAGGCTTTTAGCAACGGAATATTCCGTTGTTAAAAAATAGTTTTTTTGTAGTGTGTAACTGTAAGAGTGATGTTTAATACACACTAATTTTTATTAAATATACACCCTTTATTGAATACACACCCCCTTTTAATATTTTATTTTTTTATTTTATTATATGCACACTCCCTAAAATTCCAAAATTACCTTTTTATAATTAAAATTATAAGCACCTATATATCTCCTTCCATTTTCAAAACTTTGGTTTGAGTGTGCTGAGAAGAGGTGATGAATTCCTTCACTATCAATACACAAAAATGAAAGGCTTCATTCGTTGAAAGATTGTGAAATCCAATATCTTCGTCTTCAAATACCCCATGTATCATTAAAGTATAAGTAAAGGATTTTCATTTTCATTTTTGGACCAAGACTGTCAAAATTATCGATCATTCACTTTACGCACAATCTTCAGGTCATTGAATATTAACAATGAAGCTTTATCTCCTGTGAAAACCCAATAGACCACAAAATATGGAGTAATTTAAGTAAATTTTTGTTGAAGCTTTATCTCCAATAGACCACAAAATATGGAGTAATCTAAGTAAATTTTGTTGGAAATTCATTTCAAGAAATGAAAATTGGTAATAATTCTTGGGAATGAGAATCGACGGCTTAAAAGAGTCTGGCTGGTAATGGATAGTAGCAAGATTTGTTAACTCGTAGTACAAGTTGGTCAAGCTTCTGACATAAAAATGGTTTATAACATCATCTCTCCAAATACACAATGTATCACTAAAAGAATTTTATTTCATATTTATTATATTTATATATTTAGGATAGTTATTTTTTTAAATTTGTTTCCCCAATTCTTAAATGTTAAATGTAAATAGCGAACGATAGATTTAGAGTTTAGACAAGGAGTGTGTATGAAATATATGGGGTGTGTATTTATTTAATAAAATAAGAGTAATTTAAACTTTTTAAAATTATATAATTAAATTATGTAAAAAAGGGGTGAGGGAATGTGCATTTAGTGAGACCCACCTCGTTATTACATTTCTTCCACAAAATCTCCTTAGTCCATTACCTCATGGTGAAAATGAGTAATAAGTTATTTTTCTCCAAATTATGTTTTAATTAATTTTTTAATATGATAACAAAATCTATATATATTTCTGCACAATATCATTTACTATACACAATAATTTATGTACACATTTTCATTATATATTACTGCAAAAAAGAATAAATTATCTTTTTCCATAATATATTTCTGCACTTCAACACTATTTACTATGCATAACATCAAATGTATAGCGTAAATGGTGTAACGTGAAGCAAAAATAAGTTAGACATGCAGCATAAATTGTTGTGTGCACCATAAATGTTATGTCATTTAATGATATGTGGTACGTAAATTGATTTTATGTATGTCGTAAATGTTATGTAATTTGATGTTATATACAATGTAAATTGAGATTAAATAGAGTAATTGTTGCATTATGAGTTTTTTTTTTAAAGGATATATCTTGTAATATTTATAGGTATATATTAAATGTGATTATTTCTAATTTAGATAATTAATAAAGAAAGGGGTAGGTCTCACGTGAAATCATTTTACACTTTTATAGTTATCACTTTTACTATAAAAACGTTTATCACTTTTGCAATAAAATGTTATAACTTTTCATTTATAGTGTAAATTGTTCTTGAAATAATATTATCACTTTTCGTTAATTGAATATCACTTGTTATTATAAAAATTATTACTTTTTATCCGTCTTACGTAAGCCCTTACGTGAGACGGTCCCTCACAATCCTTTGCCAAAAAAACGATCGAGTTGATGTCCTGTATACTCAATTACACGGTTAGAATTTGAATTCCTGCAGTCAGATGCATTTAAACCATTCATGCTCAAACCAAAATAACACAACTCTTTATCTAATTGTTTAGATTATTTGGTACAGCAATTTCCCAAGTGCACACAATTAACATTCGGTCGTTTTAACACTACTCACGTCATCAACTGGGAATATGTCATGAAAATTTTGCCATCTCTTTCATAATTAATTAACCAATTAATAAATATAAGGTTTTGTAATAGATTCCTTGATCAGCAGCGTGTAATTATCAGTCATATTAATATGTGATTAATTAATTTTATGATGATGACGCAATTTTCAATTTCTTGTGTTTGGATTATAGGTTAACAGCACATGCACTATATTCTATTCTATGCAGTCGGCATCTGGTATATTCTAATGTCATTCCTCCGGCCAACTAGGAGCACCCCACGTGTTTCAATTTTATTAAAAGGATAAAATTTTATACGAGTCTTTTACATATTTAGGTCTGTGGGATAAAAAAAAAGATTACTAACTTCTTTTATAATAAAAATATACACTATTAATAAACGGTAAACAAATACTTGTGTGAGACTATATCGAGTAAGTCCTTACGTGACACTGATAAAAAGTGATAACATTATTAATAAAAAGTGATAACATTATTAATAAAAAGTGATATTCAATCAATAAAAAGTGATACTGATGCAATAAATTATTTTATTAACAATTTATAAAATAAATAAAAATAATAACATTTTATAACAAAAATATAACTAATTACGAAAACGACATGTTTCCTACTACAGTATAAAAAAAGGTTTGCCCTATAAGAAGTAATGTATGTAATTAAACTATTTAATTAATTATTTGCTGATAGATGAAATTTATTGATCAATAGTCTCACACAATATTTGGTCCTATTAAAATTACTCCGCAGTGCCTATTTACAAAATTACATTTTTTCATTTTTACTTTTTAGTGGTGTAAGTATTAATTATTGTAGTAGTGTAAATATCTTATAATATTTTGATCGGTATTCTTTCATGTATTATATATTATTTTCTTCCTAGATTTAGGGGTGAAAATCAAATCAAACTACTAGGTACTCGATTCGAGATCATTCGGTAAAAACTCAGTTTGATAAAGATATTAAACAAGCTTGAACAGACTTTTACGTTTGATAAAATTAAAAGCTAGGTTCGAGCTCGATTAATGAAAATAGATAAAGTAAATATAAATTTATCAAGCTATTCGAGCTCGGCTCGATAAAAGCTTGTTCGGGCTTTACTCAATTACTTATCAAATAAGCTCGAACATATATTTTGAAGCTCGATAATATTTCAAATAAGCTTGAACAGCACTTCGTTCGGTTCGACTCGACTCTTTTACACCCCTACCTAGATTATCTTTGCTATTTATGTAAACATTCTTGGTGATAAAGAATACCTTTGTAATCATTCTACAAGCTCTTCATGGTATCAGATTTACTCCATCATAGGAGCCGACTTTACTCCATAATAGGAGCCGAGGACCAGTTATTTTTTTTACAGGAATTTTAATCTTTCACCACCACAAACTTTGAATACTATCATCTCTTCATGGGTGACAATCAAACCACCAAATCTGTCGACTACACATCACCTACATCCCTCTGACGGTCCACATATCACGATTTCTCCCATTGTGCTATGTGGTGAGAACTATAATGATTGGGCTCGTTCGATGCTCAATAACTTTCGTGCAAAGAACAAACTAGGCTTCCTCGATGGATCTGTACCCAAACCAACGGACGACACTCCTGAATCATTATTATGGGTGCCGGTTAATTCCACACTTGTGGGATGGATTCATAATACACTTGTTAGTGTGGTTAGTAGTTAGTATACACCAAGTCTCCTTACTTCCCCTTCTCCAAGCCTTCTTATATCACCTCTCCTAATTCGTTCCCAATAGGAATCGAACATGGGTCTCTCACTTAAGTGAAGGACCCTTTGCCAAATTTAAACACGGCCTTCACTAAAATGGTGATTGAAGAAAGACATCATACCATATCTCGTGCCCAAGAACCCAATTCTAATGTTGTTGGTTTCGCAATGCATGGGGTTGCTCGGGGACGGAATGAACAATCTCGACCTAATGGTGTAATCTGCTCTCACTTCAACAAACCTGGACATGAACCAGAAAATTGTTTTAAAGTGTGGGTTCATAGCAATCGATTGTAAGTGGGTTTATAAAATTAGTTATCGATCTAATGGTACAATTGAACGATTAAAGGGTCATTTGGTGGTTTATTGGAATTGACAAATTCCTGGACTTGATTTTATTGAAATGTTTGCTCCTGTGGCTAAATTGGTTACGGTTCGAACATTTTTGTCTATAGCAGTTGCAAGGAAATGAGAGCTACAACAAATGGATGTGCATAATGCATTTCTACATGGAGATCTTGATCAAGAAATATATATGCAACTTCCTCCTAGATTTAAGTTTGTTGCTTCGGGTAAGGTGTGTCGATTCCGCAAGTCATTATATGGACTTCGACAAGCACCTCAGAATGGTTTGCTAAGCTATCATCTGCTTTAAAGGATATTGATTTTAAACAATCTTATGGCGATTACTCTTTGTTTAGCTATTCAAAGGCTGATGTTTCTCTACATGACCTCATATATATTGACGATCTTTTAATCACTGGATCTTCACCTTCGGCAATCCAAAAATTTAAGCAACAACTCAATGAGAGATTTCATATGAAAGACTTGGGCATTCTTAAATAATTTCTTGGTATTGATGTAGCACGTGGGAGGGATGGCTTGTTTATTTCTCGATGCAAATTGCACTCGACATTATGAGCGAGGCTGGCTTACTTGGTGCTAGTCGTATTTCAACACCCATTGAATAGAATCACCATCTTTCAACCATCAATGTGTACCGTTTCATGATCCAGAGTAGTATCGGCAACTTGTTAGGAGTTTAATTTACTTGACAAATACTCGACCTGAATTGTGCTATTGTGTACGCATATTAGCCCAATTCATGGGTGATCCTCCTAATGAACACTGGGATGTAGTTTTAAGAGTTTTACGGTATGTAAAAGGTTGTCCTGGATAGGGTATTCTGCTGCGAGGAAAAAGTAATTTTCAACTCTCTGCCTTTTGTGATAGCCGATTAGGTGAGTTGTCCTCTAACTCATAAATCATTGACAGATTTGTTTTATTAGGTTCTTCTCTTATTTCTTGGAAAATGGAAAAAAAGTCAATAGTTTCCCGATCTTTTGTGAAGGTCGAGTACAGGTCTATGACCACTACCACATGTGAATTAAAATTATTGAAATCCCCTTTAGCTTGTTTTGGGATTTATCATAAGCTTCCCATGAAACTTTTTTGTGTTAGTTGATAAGTGTAAAAATCTGCATGGTTTATGGTTCAATTTATCACTGTTTTATGGAATTTATATTCGTATTTTAACACCAGATGGTTAATTTTCATATATTTGCGATATTGGTACATTTGAGGTGTCATTTCGTATTTTTAGATGGAAAATGATCAAAAGTGCAAAGTTGGAGTGAAGAGTGAATTTGTGAAAGAATGCTGAAAAATGCACGCCCACTTTGCATAATTTTTCTATTTTTTAATAAGTTAAAAATATTCATGGAATATGTGGTTGGAACGGCATAGAAGATAAGATAATTTTGGCTTAAGAAATACCTCAATCGAAATTCAGATAAGAAAGTTTTGATCAAAATGGTAAAGTCGCGTAAGTTGTTCCAAGGCAGCACGATTCGTGCCAGTCTTAAATATTAAAATTTTTGTAAGTTCTTTATATGGATAGAAATCCAAGGAAGAGAGGATCACGTGTGCACAAGAACCAATTCAGTCGAAGTTCAGATGAAGAAGTTAAGATCAAAATCGTGAGGTCACGCAGGCTGCAGACGGGCAGCATGAGTTGCGATTTTGTGCGGCACGACCCGAGCAATGGTCGGCACAATCCATGCCTCTTCCTAGCGGCCCAATTTTGGGCCTGACGCATATTTTGACATGAAAAACCCTCTTTTTAGGTGGAATCCAAGTCTTATGAGCTCCAAACTTAAAAAAGGAACACTTGGGGAATTTCAAACATAACTCTACACACCCATCATCTGTCAATATTCCGAAATCAAGATCCATCCTTCCATCCAACCATCCTGCACTTAGAGTTCATCAGTGTTTGTATAGACAAAGAAGAAGGACAAAGAAGATTCAGAACTACGGAGAAAAGAACGGAGAATTACGCCATACCTAAGGTTTTTCTTATTCTTTCTTTCTTAATTTTGATCTATAGACCTATGGGTAAGACTTCATACATAATAATGGGTATTGCATGTAACACCATGGGTTAGTACTTTTCTGGATAGACAAAGATTTTCATACTTCCTCGGAGCTTGATAATTTCCTCCACTAGATTGATTAAAATTATTCCCCCGAGCTTGCCCTTGATATCCTCCTTGAAAATTACCTTGCTTAGAAGGATAATTACCTTGGAAATTCCCTTGATGTTGGAATTTTCCTTGGTAATTTCTTCTATCTAAATAGGCAACATCCTCTACATCTTGCATAATATTGCTCTCATCATTCAAATTATCACTCGTACTTCCACCTTGACTCACTCCTTGAGTGATCAAATTCAATTGCTTTGTTAAAGCATGGATGCCCTCATTAAATTCTTTCATTCCTTCACTTTGAAACACATCACTCTTCACTTTATTAACACTCTCCACTTGAGCCACCCTTTCCGAATGCATAACCTCCCATTACTCTCTCGGAAGGCCATTGATAAGCATTCATGGCAATATCTTCAAAAATTTCCATAACTTTCATAGCATCCACTCCAAATATAGACCCTCTGGATGAGGCATCTACATGCATCCGATTTTGTTGACTCAACCCTTGATAGAAGAAAGCCACTTGTTGATTCTCATGAAAATCATGTTGAGGACACTTTCCTAGCATATCTTTGTAGCATTCCCATGCTTCATAAAAACTCTCATCCAAAAGTTGCCTAAATTGAGTGATAAGGCTTTTCAATTGGAGAGTCTTCGAAGGAGGAAAGTACTTGTTTAAGAACCTTTGCTCAAGATTTTCCCATGTATTACAACTTCCCAATAAAATTGTATTGTAACATGCTTTAGCCTTGTCTCTTAAAGAAAAAGAGAACAACCTCATTCGAATAGCATCTTTCGACACTCCATTCATCTTGACGGTATTTGCAACCTCCAAGAAAATAGCTAGATGAGTATTCGGGTCTTCAAGAGGACCTCCCCAAACTGATTTGCTTTGACCATGTTGATCAATCCGGTCTTAATTTCAAAATTATTGGCTTGAACCTGAGAAACCATATTATGCACAGCTCTTGGTTGGAAGTAATCCCGAATTGCTCTAGGCCTTTGCATCTCTTGTTGTTGGAGTATCCGTTGAGCTTCTTGATTGGCAAGCAATTGCATGTAGTCTTGATTTTGAGCAATGAAATTCCTAAACATCTCCGCTTGATTCTCTTGCACTCCTTCTTGTACCCCCTTTTGATCTTGTAATAGATCTTGGGGTGGGTCATGGATAACATTATCTCCACGTTGATTCTCCATCTTTTCTTTTCTAGCTTTTCGTCTCTCGTTTCCTTTGTCATGTGGTCTTTCCTATCTCCAAATTTAAAGAAATGATCGATTGATTTCTCTTTGATCTTGTGATCATAAAACACCTACGAAAATTCAAAGAGTGAGACCACAAACAAAAATAGAAAATAAAAGAAAATAAAAGGTATCCTTATCAAGAACAACTAAAACAATAACACAGTCTTCCACTAATCCGTTAAACTCCCCTTCGGCAACAGCGCCAATTTCTTGTTTGAATATTTGATACTCATGAGCAAGAATACTCGATCGTTGTAGTAGTATATCCCAAGAAATAAAATTATCGAACCACAAAGGAGTTAGGTTTGGATTAGTACAATACGTGTGCTCATGTTTATGTCGCTTTTGTAAGGATGATAGGAGTTTTGAGTTTGAAAGAAACAACTAAAGCAAGTAGTAAGTAAATAAAATAGCAAATAAAAGAAATGACAAGTAATATGATTAACGAGAAAAGAGAATAGGTGCTAAAGTTCAAGTATGGAAAAACATGGGATTAGAAACATCCAAGCACATTCAATTCATATTATCATGCAAAGGGAATTCAACTCAATTGATGTAGATTAAGGGTGATCACGATGGTATCCTAAGCTCCCTTTCGGGTTACAAAGGTTGTTGATCCACTTGAGACTCCCAAAAGCACTTAAAATCAAAGTCCAACATTAACCTCTTCTATCTAGGTACTAATTAATTCCCAATTCTCCCTTCCAAGGTACTAATTAGGATTAACTCTCCCTTTTTGTGTACTAGAGCTAACGAATGGATTGGTCCCCCTCATCGAATTCAAATATCCTTTCGGTTAAACCCAAATTCGATGTCTATTCATGCCTTTCTAATACTTAAAAGGGTCATTTCCGTCTCACTCCAAGCAATATACACTTGAACATTATAATAGCACTTAATTATCATAAATCATCCATTGATTAAATTGGTTTTTTGACTTAATTGATGTTGGTTTCTATTCATGGGCTTTAATTGTTTTGATGTTGTGATGGCGTGGTTTGTTAATCATTCATCACCCTTTTCTTTCCTTCTTAGATGAAATTACAGTAGGCTTTTCCTTACACAACAAAATGAATAGAACTAAGGTAGGCTAATCAAGATCATAGATTATTACCACCCGTTCCAGGAAATAGACTTCGGTATGGGATCAAACTGATGTGGCTTAATAAGGTGTTGTTGCTCAACCACCTGCAGTATCTGAGACCATTTCCATCACTGAGTCAGAGGATGATGTGGCAAGATGTTTTGAATAAGTTTTCTTCATTTCTTTCATAGATAGATATCTCAGGTTTTGGTCTTCGTAGATAGCACTTCAAGAAGTGATTGACCGCAGAGCGCAACTAGAAAAGAGTTTGGCCTGTAAGGAGAAGCATAGAACTCTCAAAGTTAGGAGTAAACATAAGAAACCACCATTCTTTGACCTTTGTATGGTGTTTCCTACTACATATGAAAGAGATAGATAGCCCAAAATCTATGCTTTAAAACCAATCTTGTTTGTGACTGATGACATTGTTTGATCACATCAATGAAGACAAAGCCAATGGCTATGATCCAATAGGAACCGATGATCGCACCAAGCGGATATTCATCGTTCTTATTGCACCAATCTCTCGTACTCTTCTTCATATGCTCTTCTCTTCTACTATGTTTCCTACCCGCCTAGTAACTTTTTTCATTGGGAGGAAGTTCATTTCTAGAGTATGTCTATCCGAGGGGTTCAATATATAGGTTTGAAGGGTAGTTGTGCATGTAGGATTGGATGAGAGCCCTCTCTCATGGCTTGAAAATGTCGAAAAAGTCCCTCCCCTCTTTCTTCTTATTCTAAGCAATTTGTTGGAACGAGAATTCATGATTCAATTGACGACGAGAGCCTATTATCTATTTTGATTGGGATTGAAAATGTAGGCATAGGAATTTGACCTTTTTAACTATGCTACAGTATGGAAGACTTCCATTCAACGTCCATTCTATCACCCTTCTATTCTACTAGGTAGACCACAGGTTCAATGGTGGTTGACGAGGGGGGACTCACCTAAACAATAGGAAGAATATCCATTGGTATGGACTATAATCCCCAACGGGAGAATGAGTCAGTTCTAAATTCTACTCTACAGCTAATCGAGTTAGAAAACCTCTTACAACCATTTCCTGAGATGCTGTGTTTCACTCGGGATGGGCCTCTTTTGCGACCACAATAGACTGGCAGTCGAAGAAGGTCAAAAGCCTATATCTATCTCACTGCATCTCTGACTATCTTATCCTACATTTATAGAGGAGTCTGGAATACTTTAATCAAAATTAATAATGGGTCAACTTCTTGTTGTAACCTACTCTTGTTCTTCCTGAAGAAAATAAGTTGCACCCGATTTTTGCAAACAACCCCTTAGGCCAGGGAACTGTCCGTGAATTGAGACTTATCTGACACCTCAAAAAGAAGCTACTTGAGTAACCTTTAGGTCAAGCTTTTCACTGCTTTCGCGAGAAAGCTCTAGAGACCTATTTACTTTCCCGAGTAAGACTCCTAACTTGGAAATTTAGGAATATCTATCCCTCATCTGAATACTTGGGAATACTGAATCAATTGGTGCTTAACCCGGCTTATCAATGTTCCAAAACCCCAATCGTTTGTTCGTCCCCAACTTGGAATGTTTATGAACCAACTAGGAATATTCCGACTCTGGCCTGTGAATACCCACTCCCCACGTTAACACCATTTGGTTTGCCATGGATGGATAGATTCTTTCTCTATGTGGATGTTCACTTCGGAGGTGAAAGAGTCATCTATACGAGGGAAAATAGCAAAGTCAAGTAGTGGCTACGAGGCGAAAGCCAAGTACAAGGTTTTTTCTATGCCCACGTTCCGAGGTTTTGAAGCTACAATACAAAGATTGGATTTTCATACTACCTCCCTTTTCATGCCTTGATGAGGTGAAAAAGGTGGCAACTCAATTGGAATTTTCTATTATTCAATAAGAGTACCAGAACTCTCGCACTTTCGCAACAAGAATTTCATTGCCTTGGTCGGGTTTGGCTTAGAATTCCTTTAAATTAAAGGCGTGCTATAATCTAGTAATGGTTTCTAATACGAAAATATGTAGGTTTAGCAATAGTTTCTTATTGAAAGTTCAGATCTTGTTGATCGATCCGCAGGAGCAGGATAGGTCGAGGGTCAACATGGGATTGAGCCTCGTCGAATCGACTAACTTACCTATCTGGAAAAGCAAACCGGGTCACTATCTTAAGCCACCCTTTATAGATAGGACAATGGGATTAGTCAAAGAGAAGCGGTATTTACTGTGAACAGGGAATTGCTTGTAGAAGGGGAACGACATTACTCAAAGTGTCCAGCGTAAAGCATTTGATCACCGAGAACTTTTTTCTTTGTCATAGACAACACCAACTCTCAGCCTCTTGGATTGACCTGCTTTTAATATATCTTTTGAGACCATGGGGATTCATTCCAGTTATTCGTCACAAGGGAAAAAGACTAATACAGCGATTGCGGCAAGAGTAGCAAGGACTCCGGTCCCTTTGACTGGGACATCCACTTTCTACTTTCTAATCCTGCTGGATCAATGGGAGAATCTCCTTGCCTTCAGTCTGGATCTTTGTTGGCCCAAATCAAATAGAGAGATGGAAGTGGGAAGGAATTAGTTATCCGGGGAATCTATACCTATAAACCTTCTCCGCAGCCCTACCTTATAGGCAAGACTCATTCATGCTCCTTGGCTGAAGCTAACTCTCTTTCATGAGTGTCCGTATAGATGGACAATTTATCTCCTCTTGCTATTGAGAGTTGCTAATTCGCTAAGGAGTTGAAGTTGCATCAACGAGCTCTTTGTAGTCATCCACTGGACCAAATTTCCATTATCCCATTGATTCCTATTTCCTATTTGTTTGAAGAGGAATTTTCATTTAATCTAAAACTGAGAAAGCAGGCTTGGGAATGTCAAAGGGCGAAGCTGCCCAGTCGCAGTTGCTGTTCATGAAGAAACCATTTTTATATATTACATTATTTTAAGGAAGCTTACTCTTTACATACCGATGTAGACTTTGTCCTTAGATCGATGCTAGCCAGCTAGTTATGATAAGGAAGAAAGCGAACACTATCTACTAGTGAAATAAGGAAAACCCCCTTTTTCTAAAGGCTTATTAGCTAGTTGAGCTAAAGCAAGAATCGATTCAACCCACGATGGAAATATGACTACTAAAGGAGCTCACCCTCACCTTCTAAGATTGATTAAAGTAGCTTCTTTTCCCAACGGGAGGTGATCTGATCGAGTTGCAGCCCTGGAGTTCTCCTTTAGCCAAGTAACAAACCCACTTTCTTGAGACCAAACCGATGGGGGTGATCCCTTACAAACAACAAACAAGGGGTTTATATATTCTAGGGGTCCTCAGCTGATGATTGAACCAGGACGAATTATTTGCTTTGAAGCTTTGACTTTGAGTGATCGCAGGTTCATTAGCTAGTTGTTAAGTGCTGAGGTAAGAATGGATTCTTTGTCCCTTTCTTTATGAACCTATTCGAGGTTGAAATAAAATAGATAGAAAAGGCTTTTGCATCTCTCAAACTAGAAAGCGCTTTAGCTTAAGGTATGAGTATACCTGTCCATCATTCTTATTCAATCTATTTCCTATCTATTCTAGGATTCTTCTTTGTTGAAACTACTCCTTTTGAAAGAGAGCTTATGAGCATGTTCGATTCAAGATTGGTTAAAGCCTTCTAACTTCTCTTTCCTTCATATGAACTATATTCTGACAACCTAAGGCCTATAGGACCTTAATGCTCAACCTTAAAGAATGACTGCGGGGGATTCATGAGAGAACCTACCTTAGCCGGCCTTTCCTTCATTCCTCACTTCCTTGAGCTCGATGCTAGGAATTAGGAAGCTACCTGTTGATGCCTTTGGCTACCTCGATCAGTGGACGATTAAAGGGCCAATTTCCTTAAGATGTGGGGAGCCCAAGCAAAGGCGCAACCGAAAGATGAACCGGTGACATTAGCATAAAAGCATTTGCAAAAAGTCATCCATTTTGGCATATCATGTAAAGTAGCCAATTTCGAATATTTCAGGTGCACAAAGTCAAGTGCCGCTATACGTCCTTAGTAGTAAAGGTACCTTAGCTCCTCATTAGTTCATTAGTCTACTACCACCAGAGATTGGTTACCAGACCGGTCCCATTCGTCTTCTTCCCAGAGAGGAATATTCCTTGATAAAGAAGTTAAGTACGGGCCGAGAATGGTCTTCAATAGACTCGAATTCGACCCTTTCTTTTGGGAGTGTAAAAGACCGGAGTTTGGAATCCGTCTTTGAAGAAAGAAGCCGTCTAGCTCCTTCTTTCTCAGCGTCGGAAAAATTCTTTTCTATAGCGCATGAAGGCCTATCCGCGTAGGTCATTACCCATGTTCCGGAGAAGCTGATAGAGCAGAGGCTCGTAGACTTGATCGCAGATAGCAGATAATGGAAATAGAGCAAAGCATTACTCTTGAGTAAAGGGAGTTTTTCGCTAGTGGACAACTAGCTAAGTTATCATAAACCTCAGCACAACTATTTGAATCGACATCAACCTGAATAAAAAGGATAGGAAATAGGAATGAAGCCATTTACCGACAAAGAGTATAGTTAATGAATGAGAAGCAGGATCGCCAACCTGGGAATTCAGATGTTGAGAGGATTATGCTCTAGTCTAGAAAGGAAGTAAAATTCATTCTGAATGAACAGCTTTCCTTAAACCCTCGCAAGCTTGCTAGCCCTTCTTTTGATGCTGTGGAGCATACCAACTTTGATTAACATCGAGTTGTATCTCTTCTCTGTATATTTAGAATCTTCTTATTTCAAGCATCCAACCCATCCGAATCTTCGCTTATAGGCCTTGCAGCCCCTTACTTCCCGTCAGCTAAATGGATTACTTCGACCGATGTTCTCTTTGGTGAGAGGTATGGCTTGCTGGTGGACACCCAAGGAATTACGTATGTGAATATGAGTCTTGATTCAGCCTTATACGGCAAAAGGGCTATTATCCCAGGTTAGTCTGCTAAGTCTGCTCCGTAGTTCAAGCCTAAGTCAAAGAAAAAGATCAAGGCTAAGACCACTTATTTCACATTAACAGAAAAGGCATCTGTAAGAGCAAAAGACCAAGATGTGCTATCTAGAGCAATCCTTCCCGCATCTATCAATTAATCTGCACCTGAAATTCTATCACACAAGGCAAATCGAGTATGGAATTAGAGCTCGGGTGGGGCATCAACCATAGCACAGGGACGTATTGAGATAATTTCTTGCAGAACCCAACAAGGGCTCTAACTTAATAGAATAGAGTGAGTGGGAAACCTTGTAAACGCGAGCAGGTTATTTTGTCTCTCTCTCTAAGTGCATTTCTGATTCAATATATTCGATCCAATTCTCACCCCTAGAGTCAGGAGTTGTTGCCCTAATGTAACTTCATTTTCCTTTGCTAGCATTGGGGCTTAGTTACTTAATTAAGAGTATCCCCCTAGCCTATGAAAGCATTCCCAAAGCTCTATGCCTACAACATAAATGAGTTAGGAACTGGAGTGAACACCAGGGAATTTTCTTATTAATAGAGTAAGGGCAAAGGTAAGTCTTCCCATTTCTGGACCATTAGTTGCTTCCTCAAAAATAGATTGGATCCTCATCTCTTTCACTCTAGGCTTCTTCAACGATAGTGGATTCTACCCGTAAAAAGAGAAAGAAGCAGTTATGCCATTCGCCACATTCCTTCGCCCTAGTACTGGGATAAGGAACTCCTCTATCTATGCTAATAGTTCCGTTGTCATACTATATTCTACCCTCGACCTACTCTACCCTGTGGATCGGCATTCCTAAGATCTTATCAGATACGAAAAGCTTCAGAGCGACTTCTCTTCCTTTGCCATGCTTTCCCAGTGTCCTTCTCTTGACCCATGTACTGGTTGTAACTTTCAGGTTATGTTATGAGAGGATTGTCTCCTTCCTTTTGGAGTGGAAAATTGATGAAATGACCAAGTTGCGTGATCGAGAATGATTTTAAAGGAATTAAGGGAGGGGTCACCAAAAGTTCATTTTCGACGTCCTAATCTGGTACACATGAATCGCTAGAAAACAAGTAGAGTCAAGGTCACTTTGGAAAGCAAGCAGAGCTGTAGTGGGTTCAAGGGCGATCCATTTCGCCTTTGAGCCTCTTCCTTCGAGGTGGATATGGACCGATCCGGCCTGTCTTGTGAAATCCAGTTCAAAGGAAGGGGTCATCCTCATTGAAGAGTTCGGGAGCTTCCACGACAAAATCCAAACCCCTACATTGCTTCCTCTGTGGTGGACCTCACAGGGTTGCCAATTGACCCCGCCCTCAATGCTTTACAAGCAGCAATTCAAGGGCAAGCAGAGCACTCAACTCCTACTCTAGTCTAGTAGTTGTTGTTGAAGATGAAGGGGGTATGAGGAATTGGTCAACGAAGCCGACAAGTAACAAGAAAGATAGATAGATAGAATTGGGTAGGTAGTCCATCCTGCAATAGGCACGGCCTCACTCATACCGATCAATGATTCATTAAGCAGATAGGGCTTGGAATACTTCCTTTCCATTTC
The DNA here is from genome assembly GCA_023678885.1 of Pogostemon cablin. Taxonomy (NCBI): domain Eukaryota; kingdom Viridiplantae; phylum Streptophyta; class Magnoliopsida; order Lamiales; family Lamiaceae; genus Pogostemon; species Pogostemon cablin. Next base: position 31,256,150 of record CM042963.1, read on the forward strand.
ACTAAGTAAGATCAATATCGGTTGAAGAAAGCCGCATAATATGTGTTTTTAGAAGCAACTTCGTTTCGTTGCCTATTTGCTTAAGGAAATCCTACTCCAAACAAGGGATATTGCGCCTTTGAAGGGCCAACCTTTTTCTTAGTACACGTATGCCCAATTGGTATGAGCTTTGCCTTTCTTACTCTCTATGGAGCTCAGGTGAAACCTAACTGACTAAATCTTGACTCTTTAAGAGCCTCGCCCGTGACTCACGATATCTTTTCGCATATAAATCGAGCAGTTAATAAACTATCTGTCAACTAGTCCCCCTTAAACAAAGAAAGCACACGCAAAAAGAAACTACTCTAATCGCCTTGAATTGTCAATTCGCCGGATACAATCATCAAACATAGTAGGGTGAGCAAATTCCAACGGGAATGGCCAAACCTCTCGTCTAAAGCTGCCTGAATGGCTTGATTCCAGGCGCGGTTGGTTGGATTATTAATATTATAAAGTAAGGTCTGATTCTCGATTTCTCTGATAATTTTTTGTATTAGACTACGAATTCAATTCTAAAGATTTCGCCTTAGCTTAGCTAGATGCTTTGGTGCAAAAGCCACGTTCGGATGTTAAGAAATCTATCCCTAGTGAAGGGTTAAGAACTAGCGATTCAGCACACGCTTTTAGCCTTTGCGCGAATCCTTAATGGATTCGAGGAGTCCAGGTCTTTGAAAGAAATTCATCCACCAACTCTTCTTAAGAAGTCATTTCTTACGCTATTTCTGGGGAATGCTAATAAACCACCTCCGAGGCCGCAAAGGAGGGCAGCATACCTTCTTCCTTTCACCATTGGATTATAACAGCTACAGCTTGAATGCTTTCTTAATCTCTTCTTGGACCCTTTCCTTCTATTGATTGAGACCTTTTATCCCTTGACTCCTCAATAGTCGGGAAGCTCTTAGAGGCTTCAATTCTTCGTTCTAACAAGACTTTTGGACACCTCACACAGTCATGGGTCTGTAAATGTGGGTTTTTCAGCACAGACATCGGCTTCCAATACTTTTTAGGACTTAAAAGGCTTTGTCCTAGGAATAAGGAACAAGAGAACCATCACCCCAGCACTAAACTAGCTCTTTTTGACCATATCCATTACTGACCTCTTATTCACTTACTGTATTACTATCAGCTTTTTTCCGCAGGTTGAAGAAAAGAAGAAATGTATGAATTCTACCCTCATCCACTCAATCAATCAGAAGCAAGACTTTTTGCTCTCGATGCTTGCCGTCCATCGCGAGATTGCCTTACGCGTAAGGACCTGATCTACTCTAGGCTAGGATCATGGGGCCTAAGAGGTACTAGGTCATCCTCCAATTGATAGATTAATTTTGGGATTGAATTCACTTTACTTCTAAAACATAATTTATGGATGGCAGATCCGCAGCAGGAGCGGTATCTAAACTGACTGAAGGGTTTTTCCCCAGTCCCGTGACATCTAAGTTGACTGGTCAGAATTCACTGCTCGAAAACAGAGAATAGATTATACTAGTGGATCTATTTCTTTAGGTTGAGTTGACAGCTTCAGTCTTTGATCAGCGGGGCGATGCCCAACTTATTACCGAGAGGAAATAGATCCATTTCATGTCGGCCTAGTGTATAGGGACTCATCAATAATGATTAGGATGGGGATTCGCCATCTATTTTATATACAAGATTTGGGGATAGTTCGCAACAAGCAGTGGTGCTTGCTCGGGCAGCACGCTACATATTGTTCCTGTCTGGTCTGCCCTAATTAGAAAGAGCAGATCGACTATGGACAAGCACTTAATGTATGAACTTATACTCCTCCCTCTAGTCAAGGAGTTTATTCTGATCTCTCAAGAAGTCTGCTCTCGGTGGATAAAAGTGTGATGAAGGAGTCTGCAAAAACAGAAGTGGATGTTGCCTAACATGATAATGGTAACAAAATACATGAATGATTCATTACACATACCCATAGTCTTAAATCCAAATGAAAAACAAAAGAGATGTAAATCTTCCCTAACAATTCCTTATAGAGAATCTTCAACACTCATTGATCTCCACCTCTAGCTCTTGAATTCTTGAGGTCTTTAACACCCAAATGAAAGGGATGAAGAATAGATGAAGATGGATGAAGATTATGGTGTGAAATGGAAGAAATGGTGTGTGATCTAGGTATAGGAGTGAAACCCTTGTGTGGAATATCCAAAAATTCCTTCAAATGTTGAACTTGAGGCTATTTATACCCTCTCCAAGTTGGGCCACGAATTAATCATCAACTGGGCTTTTTACACATATTTACACACATTGGCAGGTGAAAATCTGGATTTTTGGCCCAAAATGACCTTACTCGACTTGGCCTTCCTTACTCGAGTTAGCTACTAGAGTCGAGTAGCATGTGTTTTAGCTTGAGCTACCCAGCTCGACTCGTGTCGCCAACTCGAGCTCTCGCTTGTTCAATCATGTTGCGATGCTCTGAAACTTGGAACGCCTACGGCACCTAGCTTGAATCGAGTTGCCAAGTCGTGTTGCGACTTGCAATTCGAGTAAGCACACTGTATGATTTTGAACTTCTACCTTGCGCCGCACGACTTGCTGCTTGACTTGGAGAGACGCAGCTCGACTCGAGCTGCAAGTCGAGTTGGCTCTCCCAAGTCGAGTTAACTCACTGGACGATTTTGGACAACTTTCGGGCCCTTACTCGACTCGATTTGGCAACTCGAGTTGTACCTTGCAACTCGAGTTGGATCCCGTGAGTTTATTTCTTGCTCGTTTCACCTCCCGACTCCATTTTTGACCTGTTTTCAGCATATTTAGGCTCATTCACACACATTTTCAAGAAATCTCATAACACAACCCAATAACACATAAAATATGGATAAAATAATATAAAAAGATAAACAAAATGATACTAAAATTTAGGTAAAAATAGCGACAATCACTTAGATGTGGTTTTGGATTTCTGAAGAATATTTATTCCTTTATTGATATTTTTATTTTTAGACTTATATCTTTTTTTTTCTGATGATCTGCCCTCAGTCATATTTATGTCGTTGACCTATGCATGTTTATGATCATTGTTTTATCATCAAGGAATTTCATTTGTCTATCTGTTATGAGTAAAGGGGAATAACCAATATAACTTTTATTCATTATAACTGCCAATACTGGACATCTGATTTGTCTATTAATTACTGATCTATATGATTTGGTTTCTTAGATGATTAGATGAATAATTGAAGTTTTGTTCTTAAGTACCTATAAAGAGAAGTCTAGTGCTAGCCTTTAATGGAATTTAGCATGTAGTACCTAGAAAGAGAGTAGGAATTATTCTTCTGCATCTTAAACCAGATTCACGTGTTAAGTACTGCTTGACCTAGAGGCTTAACATAATTAAGTGATTGCTATTGATTAGAGCTATTTTCACCTAGATTTTAGTGTCTTTTTATATGTACTTTCGTATTATTTTATCCGTATTTTATATGTTATTTGGTTGTGTTTTGTATTTTTATTGAAATGTGTGTGAATGAGCTTAAACTTAAGATTTTCACTTTTTATTTGATGCTAAACATGATAAGGAAGATGTAGGAAAAAGCGGATCTCAATTCGGAGTTGAAACGAGGGAGAACGAGCCAAAACGGTGAAAGAGGAAACAAGGCAGCACTGCACGGGCCGTGTACAGCGCACGGCCCTGTAAGAAGTGGCCGTGCGCTGACGCTCGAAACGCCAACTCGGCCACGTCTGTGGCCGAGTACCGAACACGTCCTGTGCTGAGGACAGAAACACGGCCCGTGCACCGCGCACGGGCCTGTCGAGAAAGCTGTGCGCGAACGTCAGAAAACACAACACGGCCACCCCTGTGGCCGTGTGCTGCGCACGAGCCGTGCGCTGTGTTAAAACACGGGTCGTGCGGCGGAGCTCGAGCCGTGTTGGTGCAAAAACGCAAGAAAGTGCTGGAATCTTCTAGAAGGCCCACATGGGGTATAAATAGACCCCATTTCAACATTTTGAGGATCAGATCCGAAATATCCATCTTCTACACACACCTCACACACCATTTCTTCCATTTTCCACCATCATCTTCATCCATCTTCATCCATCTTCATCCACCCATCAATTCTTCCATTTTTGGTGCTAAAGACTTCAAATCAAGAGCTAGAGGTGGAGATCAAGAAGAATAGAAGATTCTCTTCAAGAAATTGATAGGGAAGAATCCATTCATTTTGTATTTCTTTAGATCTTAGACTATGGGTAATTGTAATGAATCATTTAATTGTTTTGTTACTTTTACTATGATAGGCTAATCCCTCTAGTGGGATTAGGAATATGAAGAGCATATTAGATTTATATTATCATGTGGATTAAATTGGTTTTTGAGTTAATTGATGTTGATTTCTATTCATGGAATTTAATTGTCTTGATGTTGTGATGGCATGGTTTGTTATTCATGAATGTTTATTGATTTAATGGATTGTTGATCAATGGATTATTTGTGGTAATTAAATGCTATCATGATGTTCATGTATGTATTGCTTGGAGTGAGATGGAAACGACCCTCTATAGTATTAGGAAGGCATGATTAGACATTGAGTTTGGGTTTGACCGAAAGGATATTTGAATTCAATGAGGGGAACCAATCCATTCGTTGGCCTTAGTACACAAAAAGGGAGAGTTTAATCTAACTAGTACCTAGATGGAAGGGGTTAATGTTGGGCTTTGATCTTAAGTGCTTTTGGGAGTCTAAAATGGATCAACAACCTTTGTAACCCGAAAGGGAGCTTAGGATACAATCGTGATCACCCTTAGTCTACATCAATTGAGTTGAATTCCGTTTGCATGATAATATGAATCGAGTGTGCTTGGATGATTCTAATCCCATGTTTTTCCATACTTGAACTTTAGCACCCATTTTCTTTACTTGTCATTTATCTTATTTACTTGCTACTTGTTTTTGTTGTTAATCAATCTCAAAACCCCCGATCATCTTTGCAAAAACAACATGAACATGAGCTCACGTATTTTGCTAGTCCGAACATAACTCCTTATTGGATTGATAATTTTTCTTGGGATATACTACTACAACGATCGAGTATTCTTGCTCGTGAGTGCTATAAAAATAGGCAAACAAGAAAATGGCGCCGTTGCCAAAGGGGAGTTTGACGGACTAGTCGAGTACTATGTTATTGTTTTAGTTGTTCTTGATAAGGATATCTTTTTATCTTGTTTTATTTCTTATATTTGCTTTGAAAAATTTTGTTCTTACTTATTCTTTTTGATAGGTACTCTTACCTTGAAAGAAGGGGAGGAAGAACAAAGCCCAAAAATAGAAAGTTGAAGGAAGATTGTAGTAAACTTTGTGGAGAAAAGCATTAGATGGATGGATGGAACAAGTGGTTATTATGGAAATCAATATGCAAGAGTTCCTCCTCCACAACAAAAAGGCTATATAAATGAGAGTTACTATGGATATGATTGCCAAATGAGTCAAGTTCACTCTCAATACTACAATCATGGTGAATATGATGAATGGCCACAAGCTTACAATGGAAACACATTCCAACCACAACAAGGATACACTTATTCCACTCCGAATTTCAAAGTTTCTTTTCAAGGAAGTGAAGGCCAAATTTCTCAATCGAGTCCTATCAATCCTCAAGAAGAAGATTATCCTTTCATGGGAGTGGGTAATTTCCAAGGGAATTTTCAAAATACCTATGAAGGAAGTTTTCAAGGGAATTATCCACCAAGTCAAGAGAATCACCAAGGAGGATATCAAGGTTTTGATCCAAGTGCCAAGCCATCTAATGAAGAAGAGAAGTCGACCTTTGAGGATACATTGTTAGCATTCATGAAAAATATGGAGGCTAGAATGGAGAAAAATGAGAAGAAGATGGATGATTGGATGGACTCCCTTGAGTATCAAATGAGCCAACTTGTAAGTTCTTTGAACAATTCGCAACAAATTGAAGAGGGAGATTCTATGGAGGATAAAAGGGAAGAAGAGAAGATAATTGATGAATGCTTATTTTTGTTGGATGAAGAAGAGAACTTGGTGGTAAATGAATCAAGTGAGAAGATTAAAGAGCCAGTTGAGGCCAATGAAATAGAGGAAGACGAGCAAGTTATGGAAGCAAATGAAGAGGACTTGAAGAGTGAAATGAGCATTCCTAAATCCTTAAACTCTTTAAGTTGCAATGATTTTCTTGACATTGTTTCTATTGACTTTGTCTTACCTCTTGATACCTCACAAATTCTTAGGGACAAAAGAGAGTTTGAAGAAAATTTGGGGATATTCGTTGAAAGGAGGAATAAGTGGTTTGCTAGAATGGAGAGGACAATGGAATGTCATGCAAGGATAGTTGGCAATTTCAAGCTCAATCTTAAGAGTGCCAACGAGGCCATTGCTTGCCACAAGTACTTAATAGATGAAGAAGCGCAAAGATTAAAGTATGGTGGCAAGGACGACCGTTATCCATGGCCATTCCGATGAGTTTGAAATTTTCCGTCTAGCTTGAAGACGTTAAACTTAGCGCTCGATGGGAGGCACCCCATCACTATCTTTATTGTTTTGTTTTGTTGTTTTGTATTTTGGCCTTTTAGGTTGATTGTGCTCATGGAGAAAAATGCACATTGAAGAAAAGAGAAATGCTTCATGGATTCAAGTTGACATGTTCCACAACTTGTTGCAAACTTAATTCGTGACTCTTGTCTCGAGTTAAGTTTGGGGGGTGCTAGTGCGTGGTGGACATAGCTTGAGTCGTGTGGATGCGGTTACTTCTCTACAAGAAGATCATCAATGGAAACTACAAGGGTAAGTCTCACCACTTTTTGCAAACTTAAGTCTCAACTCTTGTTTCGATTTAAGTTTGGGGGGAGAGTGTGTGGTGTGACTCACCACTTGAGTATGATTCTTGTAAAATTGGACAAATTTTAAAATTTTTCTCATGAGTTTGGGTTGATTTTGGCATTATTGGTGGTGTTGAAGTGCATGATAGTCCATATTCATAATGAAATTGTTGAAATAATGGTGTTTGTTGAGTGTTTGAGCATGAATGAGAGGTATTGGAAGCATGATGGAGCTTGAAGCTAACGCTTTCCTTACCAAATGCCTATTGAGGGAGTACTCTACACCTTATCATTTTACTACTTGAAATGAATTGAGTTTGATTTGGATTGTTGTGACTAGCATGCTACTTCATTTGTTATGTTTATGGGAGGTTTACTTTCGTATATTAGGATTTCCTTTTCAATAAAGGTTGGGATGAATGTGTGCTTAATTTTCTTATGGATGATGGTATTTTGTATTTTTGCATGTTTTTTATTTTTGTTGTGTCTTATTTGTTGAGTCCTTATTTTTGTGTTGTGTGTATTTTCATTCTTGTCTTGGGATGTTTGGTGGTTTGTTTAGGGATGTCGTGAGTCATTTTTGAACGTGAGTGATGATATGTTGTGGTGATAAGTGATGACAAATTATGATTAAGAATCTCTACACTTTCAAATTGTGACATGTTTTACTTAACTTGTTCAATTTTGAGATGAATGTGGTGTAATAAGTTCCTTAAGGTTCGAGCACAAGCTTGTGAGCATTTGAGCCTCAACCATGTATACATGGTATTTCTTCATGAGTGGATCGGTTGTGTTTGATAAGTTAGAACTTGCTCAAGGACTATAGGAACGAGCCCGATTAGTGGAGATTGGTGAAATGATCTAAGGCCATCCTTGTTATTATAGTCATTACCATATATGTTTCCTACCTTGAACATCATCCTTAGTCAACCACTTTGAGCCTATAAGCCTATTTCTTGTGAATTTAGCACATTACAAGCCTTAATTACCCATTCAAGCTTATATACACCTTTGTGTGGGGCATTGAGGAGATGGTAGCTAGAAAGGATTGATTGATTAGAAAAAGAAGAAAAGGGAATGGTAAACAAGCAAGAAAAAGGATGAAAGAGCATAAAAAAAAGAATGAACATGCAACCTCAAAACAAGAAAAATGAGTAAAGCAACAACAAGATGCTCAAGGAAATAAAAATTCAAAGAAAGGAAGCATGCATCATAAGAAGCTCAATCCAAAGGAATGTTGATGAGTAGTGCTTGTGAGTACCAAAGTTGAGAAAGGAAGAAAGAAAAGTGGAGAAGTTGAGGAAGTTGATCATCTCTTCGATTACTTACACTTGTTAGTCACTCTTATCCATATACTTCCTGCCATACCAAAGAGCCTATCATTACATCCTAATTAAAGACCTTTTTGATCATTAATTGAAACTTTGGTGGTTTGAGAATATAGTCCGCGAGCAAGCTTATAGCGAGTCGAGCCAATCGATTAATGAGTATGATTTACCCTATTTCAAAAGAGTGTTGAGAGACATTAATATCCATTGCGAGGCTTGGACTTAAAAGGAACTATATTACACTTTATTCTCTTTTGATTGAACTTGTTAATTTCTCATGTCATGATTTTAATGTTGTAGGATGACTTAGCATAGTTTGTTGTTATTAGTGCTAACGATGTGTTATTGCTTATATTCGTTTAGTCTTTTTCTAGGTGAAAATTTCTCCTTTTGATTTGTCATTTTCGTTGCTCGGGGACGAGCAACACCTTAAGTTTGGGGGGTTGATTAGAGCTATTTTCACCTAGATTTTAGTGTCTTTTTATATGTACTTTCGTATTATTTTATCCGTATTTTATATGTTATTTGGTTGTGTTTTGTATTTTTATTGAAATGTGTGTGAATGAGCTTAAACTTAAGATTTTCACTTTTTATTTGATGCTAAACATGATAAGGAAGATGTAGGAAAAAACGGATCTCAATTCGGAGTTGAAACGAGGGAGAACGAGCCAAAACGGTGAAAGAGGAAACAAGGCAGCACTGCACGGGCCGTGTACAGCGCACGGCCCTGTAAGAAGTGGCCGTGCGCTGACGCTCGAAACGCCAACTCGGCCACGCCTGTGGCCGAGTACCGAACACGCCCCGTGCTGAGGACAGAAACACGGCCCGTGCACCGCGCACGGGCCTGTCGAGAAAGCCGTGCGCGAACGTCAGAAAACACAACACGGCGACCCCTGTGGCCGTGTGCTGCGCACGAGCCGTGCGCTGTGTTAAAACACGGGTCGTGCGGCGGAGCTCGAGCCGTGTTGGTGCAAAAACGCAGGAAAGTGCTGGAATCTTCTAGAAGGCCCACATGGGGTATAAATAGACCCCATTTCAACATTTTGAGGATCAGATCCGAAATACCTCACACACCATTTCTTCCATTTTCCACCATCATCTTCATCCATCTTCATCCATCTTCATCCACCCATCAATTCTTCCATTTTTGGTGCTAAAGACTTCAAATCAAGAGCTAGAGGTGGAGATCAAGAAGAATAGAAGATTCTCTTCAAGAAATTGATAGGGAAGAATCCATTCATTTTGTATTTCTTTAGATCTTAGACTATGGGTAATTGTAATGAATCATTTAATTGTTTTGTTACTTTTACTATGATAGGCTAATCCCTCTAGTGGGATTAGGAATATGAAGAGCATATTAGATTTATATTATCATGTGGATTAAATTGGTTTTTGAGTTAATTGATGTTGATTTCTATTCATGGAATTTAATTGTCTTGATGTTGTGATGGCATGGTTTGTTATTCATGAATGTTTATTGATTTAATGGATTGTTGATCAATGGATTATTTGTGGTAATTAAATGCTATCATGATGTTCATGTATGTATTGCTTGGAGTGAGATGGAAACGACCCTCTATAGTATTAGGAAGGCATGATTAGACATTGAGTTTGGGTTTGACCGAAAGGATATTTGAATTCAATGAGGGGAACCAATCCATTCGTTGGCCTTAGTACACAAAAAGGGAGAGTTTAATCTAACTAGTACCTAGATGGAAGGGGTTAATGTTGGGCTTTGATCTTAAGTGCTTTTGGGAGTCTAAAATGGATCAACAACCTTTGTAACCCGAAAGGGAGCTTAGGATACAATCGTGATCACCCTTAGTCTACATCAATTGAGTTGAATTCCGTTTGCATGATAATATGAATCGAGTGTGCTTGGATGATTCTAATCCCATGTTTTTCCATACTTGAACTTTAGCACCCATTTTCTTTACTTGTCATTTATCTTATTTACTTGCTACTTGTTTTTGTTGTTAATCAATCTCAAAACCCCCGATCATCTTTGCAAAAACAACATGAACATGAGCTCACGTATTTTGCTAGTCCGAACATAACTCCTTATTGGATTGATAATTTTTCTTGGGATATACTACTACAACGATCGAGTATTCTTGCTCGTGAGTGCTATAAAAATAGGCAAACAAGAAATCATAATTTCTGCAGGGATTCTAACCAATTATCTAGTAATTTGATTTGACTACTTTAAACTGGATTTCCTAGAGTTATCTTGTCTTCTATCTTGAAACACTTTTTATATTTTTCCACTTGCAAAATTTATTTCTTTTAATATTTATTTTTCTGAAAATACTAGTTTAATATAATCACTTTTCAAGACCTAGAGATTTGTCATATATTAGAGTGGTCTTAAATATGATTTGTTAGTAATGTAATTACTGTCATTTGAGTTCGATATTTGACTTGGTTATACACTGAGCTACAATTGATTCTTTATATTTGAGGATACACTCTTAGTGCATAGAAAAAGGTGAATAATAGTCAAACTGCTCTCCACATAACAGCTAACCCGGTGTTCCATGAGCGAACAAAACATATTGAAATGGATTGAAATTTTATTCGAGATGCTTTGCAGGGTGGAAGAATCCATACACCTCATGTGCAAACCAATGCACAACTTATATATATTTTGACCAAAGATATTGGAAAATTAAAATTTATTTTACTTCTTCTCAAGCTGGGCATTTGCAATCTTCATGCTCCAACTTGAGGGATTAATGAATAGTAGTGTAAATATCTTGTAATATTTTGATTGATATTCTTCCATGTATTACATTATTTACTTCCTAGATTAGCTTTGCTATTTATGTAAATATTCTTGGTGAACAAGAATACATTTGTATATATTCATTGTTATGGCCCTATACTGAATATCAGAAAATCATTCCACAAACTCTTCAGTAAGAAAGTCCACTCGCAAAATACTCATGCTCGCTTCGAAAAATATTGAAATTGGCTTGAATTTAATTGAGTTGAATTCAAGTACTCTAGTACTTCTCGAGCTCGAGTTCAAACTTAATAATACTCATTTCGCTTATCAAACTTTACATATATAATTATGGGTTGATTGCAAGAAAATCCACCACATTTAATTTATTTGCACTTTAGTCTCAACATTTGGAATCTAACAAAAAAGAATAGCACTTTAATGTTCTTTTTCGATTCACACCCATCGGGCATTGGAAATACGTCCAAAAGTATTCAACTTTCTTGTCTGAACATATCTTTTTTCACTGAGCATTTTTGTCTTTCTCAATCCTTGAACAACTTGATAACTCCGTTTGGTGATTAAATTTTCATTTCTTCTACAGTTGGTGAAACGGGTTGAGTATTGGGTAAATGAACTGGCTTTGAAGAATATTTAGGGGGTGTTTGTTTAGAGAGTTTAGGTGGATGGAATTGGAGTGGAATAAAAGTAGGGTGTTTGGTTCATGGGTATGATTACTGCTACAGTAATTTCTTACCCACAAATCAAGGAATCATCCATCCCTTACCAAATTAGCAGGAATGCTTTTCATTCCGCAACATCAAATTTTAAATGTTTTTTGTATTTTTTTTAACAAAAATTAATTTTACTATTTTTTTATATGAATAAAAAACCATCCCCATATTATTGTTTTCTTAAAAATACTACTAGAATAATTAAATTTCACCTAATTCTTAAATATATCTTTTTAACATTCCAAACAATATTAAGTGATTCCATATCTTGAACCAAATAACATTATCAAATAATACATACCCATTATCATTCCCCACTACTATCACTATAGTTCTAATTCCGATTCCTTCTAAAATACCAAACGCTCCCTTAAGTATTCAAGATTTTTATTTGTCCTGCTTAACAGTTTATAGTGTACTAATATTTTGGTTGATATGTTTGTAAATGCAGACACTTTATATATGTCAATGCAATGGTCTTCTTCAAACAACTTGTATCGACATATCCTGGTCCCTTGATTTTAGTATCTGTATTGGTGAGTATTTTTCTTCTATTTTGTTGGTAATATATTATTCATTTAAAATATCTAGCAGGATAAGAAATTTTATGGAACTTGTCACATCCGCCTCGACAAAGGAACCTTCATTAAATGGGTTGTGCTTTTCAGAAAAACCCTCCACAGCTACGTGATTCTCGTCGCCTTCAGGAATGCTGCTGGTTCAAGTGGCAATTCCGGCACCCTAAAGATGAGGATGGTGTGGATGATTAGCGCCATAATCACCACCAGGTTGAAAATGGGTCAAGTAGATGGAGATTATAAATATATTTTGGAACTACATTAGATTTATGATCAGATTTCATATTTTCTTTTTGGGAAGGATTTGTATGATTTTCTTTGGTTGTGGGCTGATATAGGTTGTCGTGTATTAATCCTTAGAGATTGTAGAAGGATTTGGTGAATTGATATATTATTTCTTCTATTGAATTGAGTATTCATCAATTCGATAGTCTCTTGAGTGTGTGATTCTAATATGATGGTATTTGTAAGTATGATGTGTGATGAGATGTTTTGATTCGGTTGATTGAGTTAAAAATACACTACATATAATAGATAGCGTTGGGAGTACACTGCACACTAAAGTTACAATACATATAAAAGCTACGTTGCACATAACAAAGAATATAAAGAACTGGGCTGCACATGAAACATACGCCATACACTGCACATAAAATTAATGGTGCATGTAATGTAACACTGCACATAATGTTTACGCTGCCCATACATGTTGCACTTATTTCTTGGGAAAATTATTGGTGTTACATGTTGAAATAATATTGTTACTAGTAATTATTTTGAATGTGTGTATCTCATAGTAATTTAGCTACTCGTTTGGTACTCAGGAATAAGGGTGAATAAGATTAATAGTACATTTTCTTACGGTGTTTGTTAGTCAATATAACATTGAGAAGGGGCCCTGTATTAAATGTGTAGTCTGATGAAAAATACTGCTCTCTTTTACATTAATTATCTCACCCAGGGCGTGGTGTTAGTATTATTAATTCAACATAGTTCTTCCATATAAAGATTGAAATTACCGTATTTTCCACCTCAAATTTCTTTTACACATGTCATTTTTATTTCTAAACCCTACACCTTCCTCTATCCCTTATGCCTCCACCACACTCCTCTACTTATTTTCCCCAAATTCAGTATCCTATGCACCCCTTTTGATCCATGGATGACATTGTATCCCCACCTTTATTTCTTTCTCACGAGAACGACCCTTACTATAACCTTTGTCTATTCTTTGCTTTTCGCCATGTTCGTGCCACCACTTGTAGGAGGTCCCTATTGCAGATGATGTCTCGAGTTGCTATAATAGTCACTAGAAGATTAGCGTATAATACTGTCACCAAAAGGATCGAGAAGTTTCTAAAGATGTTATATATTGAAATCCAAGGCACCACTTCCCTAGATGGTGCTTGCCAATTTATCTCCTCTTGGGCCACTGGCCCAATCTGGACTCCGTGGAAAGAGATAAATACTTTACCACATTATATGATTCAAAAAATATCAAATGCATCACGAATTTAGATGTTCTCCATTGGATTTAAGATCTTAATGAATTTTTTTTTCTTTTTTGCAAAATTGTATTTGGATTATTGGATCGGTGGATTACTTTCTCTATCAATAGCTGTGTTTTTGTATAAGAAGGGGAGTAGGGATGGAGACTGGTGTGCTACTGTCGGTACCAAAAATAATACTTATAAAAATCCAAACTAATACAATTAAATGTAATAGGATGAGTAAGGGTGGAATCCAAAGGAATAATAGAATTTTAATTGAATTTAAAGTGCTTTCAAAAGTAACCGGAGGGGGGAGGGGTTGATCGATTAATCAAACAACTAATAAGCATAAAAAATAAAAGAAATAATTAAAATAACAAGAATAATAAAATTGAAAGAACAAATAAATTTTAAAACTTACTTCAAGATTTGATCCTCTCCCATATTCTAATTCATAAAATTGCAAGAATTAAATATGTCAACAATTATATAAATTCAAGTCCTTAGACTAATGGTACAACCAAATTAACCCAAAATATTCTTAAGTAGTAATTAAGGGTAAAAACACTAAATTACACTATTTCCAAGCAATCTTAACAGATTTGGACTTGAAAACACATTAACAATCCAAATATTAGAACTACTAGGCTATGGAAATGGACTACGATCATACGATCTTTGATCCTATTACACCTAAAGGGTCTTCCTCTATTTTGCCACTTAATTCAATTCTTACAACAATTATGAATTGTAGATCATGTAATAACAATTAACATATTAATAATTAAATCTAGATGGCCAGTCTAAAATAATTATTAAAGTGTTATGAAATCAATTCAATGGATGTAACAAGATAAATTCATATAAAAGTAACAAAGTAAAATTTCTAAAAATTAAATAAATATTCAACGGGAGGTTCACAATCCTCGAACTAGAAACTAAATTACATTATTAAAAACTAAATTAAAAATGCTAAAATTATAAAACCGATGTTCTTCGTGGTGGTGTTCTTCCTCATCTCAAATGTGCCTCCTCCGTGAATGATGATGATACGTCGTGTGATCAAATATGTCTAAGGGGAATAAAACTTCCCCCTTTAATAATTTTCTTTCTTCTCCTCTCCTCCTTTATTGTAAGATTTTTATTTTATTCCTTAAATCATTCCTCCTTAATTGACTTGGTCAACTCCCCTTTATTTACAGCAGTAAATAATAATTTGTAATAGCCACTAAAATGATTACAGATCGCTGGATTCATTCTCAAACTTTTCCCCAAAAATCTGTCTCACTGGACACTGACCCCTTCATTGTTGTGGCTGTGAAAATTTCTCCCATTTTGGTATGTTTCAATAACAATTCAAATAATCAAAGTTCAAGTGTATAAAATAGAATAAGTCGTAATTAGCATTTGAATAATTCACAACTGACGCGTAAAGAAGTGAATTTATCCTAATTGACAGTGTCAAATTACAACTTATCGATTACTTTTGTGAGAATTTGAATGGGATTCCAATGAATTTCATTAGTTGAACCTTGAGTCATGAACTGCAAATTCTAGTAGAAAGTTTGATTTGAAGGTGGGCAAACGTGAAATTTTTTATATAGATAACAAAAAAGTAATATCATTCTAAACATAAATAATTTATATTATTCATAAAATTTTAATATATCCTACCAAATAACATCAATTATTCATATTACTTACTTATTCTAACATAGCTATTATTTACTTAAATAATAATCCTTTATCTCATCTAATCTACCAAACGAACCAAAGGAATAAACTTTGTACATATTAGCAAGTACCCCTAAAAATTTTAAAGTTCATCATCTTTCAACATTATTTCAAAAAAGTGTAAAAAAAGAATGATACTTTTATTCCCAAATAATTAAATTGCTACTAATCAATAGAATTGATACATGATGGTATTTCACCAAATAATAGTGAGAATATCTTTCAAAAGGAAAATAATCTAAACTATATACTTGTTCCTATATACTAAAAATTTAGCTAGAACTAAACTAAACTTTTCTAAAATCAAGTTGCTAAAGTAGTTTCTCACAACCATTGTGCACACACGTTAACACATCTTTGTAGTTCATGAAGAATGTAAAAGAATCATATACTTTACCATCTCTGCTTTTCTTGTACTCCAGAGAAGGAAAGAGTGGTTATATTTTTAGGTTTATAAATTACCAATCGTAATCCTTGTAAGCTCCAACTCATATTCACGGTACTAAACTCTGTCAAGTGAACTCCTGCGCTCTAGCCATAACATGTATCGTCTCATTCATTGCGCCAGATGAATAACCGAGCACCCAATTTGGGGCAAAAAGAAAAAAAATTATGAATTCTGAATTCCGCATTCGTACTTATTCTTAATTTTTTAAAAAGAAAAAAGGGGAAACTCCTTTCATAATTGTAGACATGACCAATGGAATCTCCACCTTATACTTCTGCTAGAGCCTTTGGTTTTATCTTTCCATTGGCTCTTCAAACAAACCTTCTATCCGTTGATATTTATCAGATAAAAAATCGAGCACCCGATTGAAAGCAAATATCAGTCAAGATTGTTTCTGCATATCTTTTGATGAAAGGCAATGCTCAATAAACTTGTAATGTTTTAATCCTTCTCTCTAGTCATACTCAATATCTGCTATGCAGAAGCCAATTCGAATTTGTGGAACCCCATGAAGAAATATGCCTCAATTCTTTTGCTGTCCGATTCGACCTCAATTCGACCAGCACATCAGGTCGAATTGACTTGCACAGTCTCACCGTTTCGTGTATAACTTCCACATTCGAGCTCTGATTTGAGTGATTCTTGTGCTCACGTGATCCCCTCTTCCTTAACTTTATATTCATATAAAGAACTTACATAAACTCTAATATTTGAATATGTAACAAGTCATGCAAAGTGGACAGTTGTTCTGAACAGGAACAGCTTGCGCGACGCCACCACTTTGATCATAACTCTCTCGTTTGGAATCCAATTGGGGTGTTCTTAATGCCAAAATGACTCTCTCTTCAGTTGCTTTCCAACAATATATTATATTAATAGTTTTGATCTCCACAATAATATAGAAAATTATAAAATTTGGACGTGTGTTTTTCAGCATCATTGCACAAATTGCATCGTTTCTCCAACCTTGCACTTTTAATCCTTTTTCCACCTAAAACAAAAAAAAAACCTAAATTGCACCTTATTCTCATATATATTGAATATAAGACCATTGTGCTAATATATAACAAGAATTTCCTTAAAAAGGTGTTAAATTAGACACTCAAACACGCTAATTTCCACTCTCATCAAAGGTCAATTTCCATAAGTGTGGAATACTTGAATATAGATGCTACCTTTATTCAATTTATGGTTGATAGTTTGAGATGTGAAGTGGGCAAAAACCTATTTACATACTTGGGAATCAAGGTGGGCATCAGTCACAGAAAAGCCTGGTCCTGGGGTACTCTAGTGGAGAAGATTCGATGTCATTTGAAAAGTTGGGAAGGAAAGCATTCATTTTTGAGGGCAGGATGACTTTGATTCAAGCTGTTCTGTCTGCACTGCCAATCTATTGCCTATCCTTTTATCGTATCCCTAAAAAAACTATTTAGAAAATCTCTAGTGTGCAACATAACTTCTTGTGGGGGGGATGTGGTGTTGGAAAGAAAATTCCTTGGGTTAGGTGGGGAGATGTGTGCAGGGATAAGAATTAGGGAAGATTAGGAATTGGAGATCTTAATATTTCTGACCAAGTTCTTATGGGAAAATGGGTTTGGAGAGTATTAAATATTCCAGATAGATTGTGGATTCGAATATTAAAACCAAAATATGGTGAAAATCCTTTTTCTTGTGAGAAGAAAGTTAGAAACATGTAGTGTACGATGGAGTAAGTATAAGAATTCATCTTGTTGGTGGAAGGATATTTGCGATATATTTTGGGGTAATAATATTAGAGGTTTGAATAAAGAAATTCAATGTGTTATTGGTAGATGAGATAGGACACTATTTTGGTCGGATTAGTGGGTAAGGGAAGGTCCTTCGAAAAAATATTTTCCTAGATTATTTAGATTGAGCGATCAAAAAGAGGCTTTGGTTTTTGAGGTTGGGAAAAAGGGAATAGAGGAGTGGAATTGGTCGTTTACTTGGAAAAGGGAATTGAGGGAGGGAAATAGAAATTCTCTTAACGAGCTTCTATCTCTCTTAAACAAGTACCATTTGGAGCAAGATGAAGAAGATACTTGGAGATAGATACAAGCTACCAATGGTGTGTATTCGATGAGCATAGCCTACATTGTGGAAACTGCAGGTACTGGAGAGACTTCTTTTGAATCAGAGGCTTGCAGGAGCTTGTGGAAATGTTATGCACCAAACAGAGTAAAAACAATTGTTTAGAAGGCTATTAAGCAGAGGCTTCCAACAAAATCAATCCTCCAACGACGTGGTGCTTTACAGGTAAACGCGAATCCATTGTGTGAACTATGTAGGGAGAAGGACAAAAAGGTACCACATGTTCTTTTTAGTTGAAAAGTAATGCAGAGAATGTTGAATTATTGCTATGACTGGACAAGATGATTATGGTGCCTCATGTTGATCCGGATCGACATCTATTGCAACATCACAACTTGCTGGGGAATCGTAAGAATTCTAAAATTTCTACAACAATTTGGGCGGCTCTCATTTGGACAATATGGAAGGGGAGAAACAAATTTGTCTTCCAAGGAAAAGAATTTAATGTTTCCAAATTGTTCTAAAAAACTAAAAAGAAGGTTTGGTCATGGTTAGTCATTAATAAAGATTTTAGGAGTAAAATATTTTTTATAGATTGGAATATAAACTCATCTCTATTTGTGTTTGATTGAGGAATTTTATCATTATTTAGTCTCTTTGATATTGTAAGGGTTGAAGTACCCCTTGTACTTCAATTTATAATAATATCTTTTTCTTTACCGCTAAAAAAAAATTATTTATTCATATTACATACTTATCTCTATATAAATAATACATACTTAATATATACGCCTTTATGAAGGATAATAGTGTTCTTCTATTATTTGTGAGAGACGAATAAAAATATAATATTTTAATAAAATGTGATACTCGAATTAATAATAAATGGTAATGATATGCTAATTATTTCATAATCAATTCGTTCTATAAATTAAAAGTAATAATATTTTTATGAAAAATAATACTCTAAAATGTTTCAAAAATGATAACTATTTAAATGAAGAGCAATTGTCCCATGTAAGGGAGTTCTCACAGGTGTTGCTCTTTATTTTATAGTCCTATAAACTTATTTACAATCTTTAATGTTTTTCTTATTATTTAAATGTGTATTGTATCCGTACATGTTAAAATATTTTTATTTATTAATTTAATTGGACAATTTACTTTTTTATATAATTAATAAATTATAAATCATGTTAAGTGAGTTAGGTGAGAATGATATTTTTACAATTAAATTATATTTTGGGTTTTATTAGATTAAGAAAAAGTTTCATTTGCGCCAGTGTCTATGTGAAATTGATTGATCTATTATTAAAGTATAATTATTATAATGGTAAAGTATGATAAAGGCAAACACTTGTGTGAATTGGGTGAATGTGAATCCTGTTTTCAACTATTACTCTTCTAAATGAAAAAATCACCTTTTAAATTATTGTAAACCTTGATTTGGACAAAGTTTCTTGTGAGACCTTATCAATGTGAGACAGATATCCGTTTTTTATTTTATAAATAAAAATAAATTAACCTGTTTTGATTTTGACCATTGAATTAATTTGTTATTCATATCCATATAAAATCTCTATCCTAATAAATATAGAGGGATTTAAGTAAGAAAGAGAGAGAGAGAGATTCCCCACGTTGAGATAGATTCGGGAGAGAGAAATTGAATTTATATGGAAGAGGCAGTAATGACCGAGATTCATAGAAGTGGGGAAGAAGAACGCGACGTAGTAGACATCCAAAAGTTTGTTTTTTCTAGATTTTTTCATGGCTATATATTTGTCAAAGATTTTCTATAGTATTTTGCTTGTTTGTCCAGATTTGAGATATTACATAATCTATTCTCGCATTGTTATTCTTGCCCATATAATTGTCTTCTATTCTAACATTCTCTTCTCATCATCTATTTGAAGAATACATTAATTTCTACAATAGATTGATGATACTTTTAACACAGTTTAAATTTATAAGATATATAATATAACACTTGCAACATGTATTATAACTCAAAATTGTGATACTTTTGACTACATTAGTTGAACTCACTACATTTCTTTTTATATAATAAACATGATATTTTAAATAAAGCTAAACATACTACAAGGAATAAACATAATGCCATAACACAAACTGATAATACTTTAACAAGTTTCTAGTTGTAAGTTATACTATAAAATTTTAACACTTGCTAAATATAATATAACTCAAATCTAACATACTTTTCAATAGGTAAGGCACCATATATTGAATTCTTTATGTTTTTAATTTAAAAAATGATACGTTACAATAAAGTCGAACATACTATAACCTAAAAGTGATATACTTTAGGATAAACTGATGATACTTTAATAAATTTAAGTGTGTAAGCTGTAATCTAATACTATAACCCTTGCCACATATACTATATATAACTCAAAATCGTCATAATGTGATACTTAAAATAACGCCAAACATACTATAGGTGATTAACGCCATACTATAATACAAACTGATGATACTTTAACAAGTTTTCGATTGTAACTTATATACTATAACACTTTAACCCATATTCAACATACTAAATATATGGTTTGAATTGATCCTACAAATTTAGAATTTTTTAAAATAATGGGGGATGACTAATGTAAATATATTATGATAGTTCCCATAAATTTAGGAATTTTCTAAAATAATGGGGACAACTAACCATAAATATATTATAATTAATAAATTATGGATAATTTATTGGATTTACCCATTTCATACCCGTATTTTCTATGACTCGTCTCACAAAAGTATGCCTCCTTGATTTATTGATTACTCATTAATACATAAAAAATTATTTTTAAAAGTTTCTTCTCAATAAAAAATATTATTTTTCAAAGAATAATTTTTTTATATATAAATGAGTAAGTTTGCAAAAATAAGGTCTATGTGAACCCGATTCACACCAGACATACTCGATAATGAATGATGCATTAAAATATAATTTTTTAGTATTATTGTATGATATACTACAATATCATTATTAATAGAAAATCATACTATAACACCTTGAAGTTATACTTTAATGTACTCCCTTCGTCCCACCAAAAGGTCCCAATTTTACTATATTGGGCGTCTCATTCAAAGGTCCTCATTTTTCTCTTTTAGTGAAAAGGGCCACATATGGCCCACCACTCACTATTCACTACACATAAAATAATAATACTCCTTAATTCAGGTGCAAAAAACAAATGGGGACCTTTGTCCGGGACGGAAAGGGTATATTTATTACTCCCTCCGTCCGCTTTCAAGGGTATCATTTGCTTTTGGGCACGAAAATTAAGGAGTATTATTATTTAATGTGTAGTAGGTAATATGTAAGTTTTACCTTTTTACCCCTCCACCTTATTAATATGAGGAGGGATAAATGGATAATTTACAAATACATTTAGGGTTAGTAGGAGTATTATTAGTGGGTCCCTCATTGAACATAAATGGAAACGAGACCCTTGGATACAGACGCCGTAAATAGTAAAATGAAACCCTTGAAAGCGGACGGAGGGAGTATACTTTAAAAATAAATGACAGACTTTATCTATATAATATCCATATTTAATAATTAACTGACACATCTCACATATAAATGTTTCAGAAATGAATTAAAGGTGAATTGACACATCTCACATATAACTGTCTCATAAAAAAGTATTCTGGTGTATTTTTTTCTTTTTCTGGGTGATGCATGAGACAGACAGAAATAAAAAGAGTGATGCTAAATGTCCATATTATGGATATCCATATACTATAATAAATGTTTATTTACTACTCCCTCCGTCCGTTTCTAAGGTATCAATTTCACTATTCCTGGCGTCCGCTTCAAAGGTATCAATTTCCTCTATTTAGTAAAAAAAATATACCCAATATGACCCACCACTTCCCTCTAATACAACTACACACTTTACCTATAATAATACTCCTTAATCCACTGCAAAAAGCAAATAAAGATCTTAGAATTATCCACGTGCAAAAAACAAATAGATACCTTAAAAGCAGACAGAGGAAGTAATTTATTCTTAATTAAAAAAATTCTAAACCCTAACCCTTAAAACCCTAAAGCATCATATCTTAAACTACAGGGCTAAATATATCGTTTAAATAGATTATTATACATAGCTTTTAAAGAATTCTGGATGTCCAAATATGGACAAACATCTCTACCAAATAAAAGGATATATATATACTAAATTGTTTCGAAGGGATTATAATAATAATAATTATTATTATTAGTTTTGCTAAAATCAGGGGAATGAAATGTTTAACATAATTCCGTTCTGCAGTTCAATTGGACTTAAATTTATAAAATTTATAAAAATAAATATAATAAATATAATAACAAATCCATAAATAAATAAAAGAAAAATAGGTAGCCGAAAAGGCAGCGTTAAACTGAGACTCCCAAGTCAAATGTTCAAAAAACCTAGAGTTAACTGCAGAAATTTACTCTCCCCCCTTTACTGCGGCAGTAATCACCCCGAAGCTACCGTCCCCTGCCAATGCTGTTGAGATCATCGTAAATTCTTCATTCCAATTCTTTTTCTGGTATATAATGTGTATAGGGTTGAAATTGAGAATATATTCAATGTGATGTTATAGGTAATAGCTAATTCTTGAGAAATTGAAGATGGCCAGAGGTGTAGCCAGTGACGAAAGTCAGAATTTTCGTCGCAAACCTAAAGACTTAACGCCCAAAGTTGCTCGATTTTTCAAAATCCTGTTCGATCACGACTTCACGAAAACGCTGGTACTGATTAGTTTACTCTTTCGGATTTTTTTTGAGTCTGATATTGGGCTTTCGTAACTGTGATTTTGTTATGGGCGTGGGTATTATGATGGCAATTTTATATTAGGTATCTTGTCTCTTTCCGTTTGCGTTGTGATTATTATATATGGACAATATTCTCCAAATAACTGGCCGTTTTAATAATTTATTTATGATTATTATAATAGATGTAAACAGTGATCAAATGTTTGCCATATACTATTTAATATGGGTCTGAAAATATTTAGAACTGCTCTTTTGTGCTTCCCCAAGCCAAAGGAGCCTTTACAGATTTGGTTATCTCTCTGCTCTCTGTTTTTCCACGGCAATGGTAATCAATGTTTCAGCAAAACAAATACCCTTTTCAGTTGTTAATGGTTTAACTAGCTTGTGGTTCTTCATTTTATCCGTTTTCAAGGACTGAAATGAGGTGATTTTCTTTAAACTTCAAAGATTGAAAGGATATTAATTTAGAAGATGAGAATAACAAATTTGTGCTGTTATGGTTCAACCTTCTTATAAATTTATAGTTTATGTCCAGGTTACATTATAATACTCAAAGAAAATCACGGGTCTTTATTTTAAAATCACACTTATGAAGACTGAAGAGCGACCTGTCTCCCCCTCCCCCCACTTGAAGTTGCTGATATGTCAGCAACATTGTCTATTCTTTTTTAAAAAAATTTCTTATGCCTTTTTTGAACTATTAAAAGCTGTAAATTACATATTCCAAATTTTCTTTTGTATATTTGGTGATTCTAGGTAGAAATGTTGATGAACTGAGTCTAGTCCAGTAGTTTTGCAATCACATTTAACTGCATAGGTGCTTTAGTAAGTTATGCTGACGTAGTCATGTCTCAACTTTTCTTATATTTACTCAAGATGCCTAGATTCTCTTTGGCCAATGGCCCAATGCTAGAGTGCACCATATCAATATGAAGCATTAAGTGCATGCATGAACAGCTCAGTTTACGTTGTTTATGTTGTGTATAAACAAATTTGAGAAGACATTAGATAGTTTAATTCATAAACCCAACAATTCAATTTTCTAGATAGCAAATTCAGCTTTACTCTATTATCTATATATACAGCTGTAGTATTTTTTTGGAAGAAGTCACATAAACTGATCTTAAAAATGTGGATCTCTCTTTCTTGGGTCATACTTCCCATTTTAAATGCAAAGTAAAACACTCAGTATCCACCCTAATTTTCAATGGTACATTAAAATTTAAACCTTTGAAATATTGGATTATGAAGATTAAATGTGATGATTTTTTGGTGAAATTAAATATGATGATTTTCTTGGGCCTTTACATAATTTTAAATACATAAGTTTAAAGTTCATCAGTCTGTGAAACTTGTGACCTGATGTGGTTGAGTTGGCCTCATAGTGGTAAGGGGCTCAGGGCTGATGAGGCCCAGCGTTAGTGTCTTTTCAAGGCCAAGGCAGGTGCAGTCCACTGGGCGTGCGCCTCCACGATCCTTTTTCTCATGAGGCCTTTTTATAGTTGTTAGAGGCGCGCCTCAGGCACAGAGGCTCGGGTCCTTGCTCCTTTATTTTTAGTTTTGTGGTAATTTAAGGCGATGTACAGAGGCGGTTGCCTCTATACGCCTCTCTCTACTTTTTTTCCATCTCAAGAGGTGAGCCTCCAATAATGTTCCAGTTATCCCTATTTTATGAATTTTTTGTTGTTGTTACCTGATTTTATTATGTAAATAGCATTACTTGCCTCTTAACTACATATCATTTCTTGTGTCTTAGTCTTTTGTGGGGGGGGGGGGGGGGTTGACTTATTTGTCTATTGTTGAATCAGGGTTAGGTTTTGGAGGTTTTCATAAATATAACACAAGGAGAAACCAAGTATAAGCACCTATCCTGTTTTATTGACTTATTATTTGAAACTTGATAACTTTCTTAAATTTGAAGAATTTGTTTTATTATTATTTATTTGTGTTATTATCATGTTGTTTATGAGTTAGTATAATGTATCATTATGTGATGTTATGTGATTTTTTCCTTTATTTCGTTAAGTAATTATGTTTTAAGTAGGGTATACTTATGTATATATATGCTGTAGAATCATATTAGGCAGGTTGTAGTTGTACAATAGGTATGCACCAGTTAGGCATGCCTCAGGGTTCTTGCTGCTCCGTGCACCTCTCACCTCTAACAAACATTGGTCTTTTGCAGATCTCCTCACCCCATAACGTGTTTTGCGGTATTCTAATAAGATTTAATGACATTTTAAATACATAAAGAAAGAACTTCATAAAAATAGCAATAGAAATATGAAAGCGAGTGGCAAATTTAGAAGTTTAAAAATGGGGTACAATTTATACAGAATAGAATTTTATTGCACATTAATGATTTTGCTTATAAATAAAAATATTAGAATAACTTCTAAGATAAATAACAATTGAGTCTGTCAAATAATCTACCATATAATTATTTTTAGAATCACATCCTTGTTGATATTTGATTTATATATATATATATATATATATATATATATTATCCTTTGAAATACTAGTAAATAATACCAATACACCACATAAAAAGTCAATTAATATACATATGTATAGATAGTAAAAGTATTTCAATTGGGGATACAACTGTGCCCCATTAATCAATGTTGGTGCGTGCCTGTGTGAGTGATGAAAGCAGCATTGCATGGTACCCTAGGTTTAAGAAACTTTGTAAAAGTCTAAAAGATGGATAAAGGACCCTCCTTCCTCTGAATCTTGATTGCCCAGTATATTCTACCCTTCAACAGCTGCTGCTGTTTCTCATTGCTGGGCCTGATTGTGCTGTTCACTTAGTTGCTAAATATTATTATTATTATTTTTTTAAAATATTAGCTCAGATGAGGGATTTATGATCTATGCTATCTTTTCAACTCCTATCTCTTATCCATAGGAAGAGATTTGAAAATTCCTGTTTTTAATAACAAGGCTACGCTTATCTTTTTCTATTATAAAAAATATCTCTGCTCATGTTCAAGAGGGATGTCTCGTCCTCTCAGGCGTACACAACAGCCTTGGGTGATATTATATCCCTTTCACCTCTTTCCTTTAACAAATATGGTTGTCCTAGTATGACAAATAATGCTCTTAATCCTATTATTCTTGACAAGTTTGGTATTATTTGATTACTTTTTGATTTTATGCCACCCTGACTTGCTTTTTATACCGCTTAGAACCTGTGGGCACGCTCTGTTGTATCTGTACATCTTCATCTTTTGAGAAAAACAATGTTTCACACTTTTTTGTTGAAAAGTAAACATTTCATATGAAATTTGCAAATCTCTTGCAGTACTTTCCTCCCGAGTTTGTTCATAAAGTGAAGCTTGGTACTGGTCTAGAAACTGAAATTGAAGATATGAATGGGCATCGTTGGTGTGTTACTGTGGCAGAAGTCGAAGGTGCTCTGGCTATTCAAATGGGCTGGGAAAAGTTTTGTCTAGACCATAATTTGAAACGAGGAGAGATGTTATTGTTTGAGTACGTTAAAGGAGGCCACTTTATAGTTCAAATATATGGAAGAAGTGCCTGTGAAAGAACGAATTTTAAAAATGAAATGCCTCGAAAGAAAAGGGCTAGGATGGACCATGTAACGGTTTCTGAAGATGAACCATGCCTGATGACTGATCTAACTACAGGGTATAAATCTGTCTTGGCTGCTCCAGTTGCCTCAAAGGTTAGAAAGATGCAACCTTTTTCAGAGTCTACATACATGGAGGATCTAGATTGCATAATCAAGAAAGATGATGGGTGCTATCAAGGAGAAGATAGGCCCATTTTATACGAATTGCCAAACTTTGAGTTGCTGAACAGGCCAAAACAAATTATCTTGAATACAAAATTAGACCCTCCTCATGCTGAAATTATGGAGTTAAACAAGAAATTAGAAAAAATATCCGAGACAAAAACACCCCCTTCTCACATGGGATTTGAAGAACAGACCAGGACAATGCAGGATGATGTTCAAATGGATATGGTCTATACATGCCAGACTAAAGATCATTCTAGTGACTGTTTCACTGACAGGTTGGAGGAACCTTTGCATACAAAAACAGTCCCTTCTACCTCCGATATTCTGGACAGGACTTGTATAAAGGGACATGATGCAGTAATAGCTGTAGTTCTGGCAAATCAGATTAAAGGTCAATCTGGCAACATTGTCTCTGACAAGCCTGATAAAGTTGTAGCCAAAACAGTGCCCTCTCGTTCTGAATTTGCAAAGCAGGCTCAGGCTTTGAAAAAGGGGGATGGCATTCAAACTGCCTCAATCCATTCAAGTCACATAGCTAGCAAGTTTCCAAAGAAATTTTCTGAAAGTGACTTGGGAAGGGGCATGTTTGATGTTCCCAATGGCCAGAATGGTAAGAAAAATGAACTTGATTCGGCTCTTTTCTTTAATATTGCTACAGATAAGTTGCATGTTACATGTTGTTTTTCTAATGTGGATGCATTACACAATGACCTTGATTTAAAATCATATAATGAATCCCCTTCTACAGGCAATAGTAAGATTGCAGAGGGTATTCATGAAGCAAAACGCAGGTTGAATGAATCTCCAGTCTCCACTTCAGTTTTAAAAGATCTATTTGGTTTGTATATCTTTTTTCACATCATCAGTCCTACATACAAGAACATTTTAGTTCCATTTTATTTGCCACACATTTCAAGTTTCAACAATTGTAAATAGGTAAAAATGTTATTAAGAACGAACAGATGGAGATGTATGATGAACCTGATTGTTTTCCACAATCATCTTATGGTGCGTTGTTGTTTTACTTATCATTTTGAACTATAGGAAATTATTCTCCTTTGTATGATCTGCAGTAAGTTCTTAAACATGCCATCCATTAATTCTTTGTAGAATTTCTCACAAAATGTAGGAAAGATGCCAGCTATGGTTGGTGACCATGGCCAGATGTTTTCTCCAGCAGTAAAAGTTGAACCTGATCAATCATATGATACTGGTCCATTAGTTTCTATCAGTCCATTTTCAGCAGAAGTAAAAAGCAAATCATACCTGGTATCCTATCACATCTTTTTCTTGCTAAAACTTCTTCCTACGTGGCTTTTTTGATGGGGTGCTTAGCTTGCCAAGAGGTATTGGAATGAGAATATAATTGATACTTGATGGTAGTGGGGAGTGATAATGCGTCTTACTGATTTCGGCTTGGTTGGTATATAATTATGAATGACTATCATTGCAATACATGATGATTGGATCAGTGAAAATCCATGGGTGTTAATTGCTGGATTCTTCCATGTTATTATTACTATTATTGTTATTTTGATATATGGATCTACTAATGAAATGATTACCAACTAGTTCCAGCCAAACGTATATATTTTTTAATACCATACTTATCCTTACTAGCTAAGCTTCCGCTATAATTTTATGATATTTATTCTTATTTGCTCCTTTTCCATGCTTTATATTCTTTTTATAAAACAGACCTGGTGCTGTAACTGATAGAGGATAGTGCATATTGCTCAGGGTGAACTTAATATAGCTGTGTTGTATTTATTGCTGTAAAATACTATTTATAGATGGGTGGAGTCCTGTAATTAACAGTTGTAAATAACAGTAGAGTAAAGATGGTTTTCAAGAATTATTTAAAGAAAGATCTCCAGAGGAGAGGTTTATGAAAAGGATTTTATTTAAGATTTGTTCTGTGGAGTGTTTTGAAAATCAAACTCTTAAATAGTGTTGTAATCTTATGTAAACTGACAGTTTTGAGTATTAATCATGTGATGAAAAAAAAATCTAGTAATCACCTTCAACATCAAAATCATAGATTCTGTAAAAGGTATTTATGTATCACAGAAAGTATTTTCCTAATTTTTTATTTTTAAAATTTAGCTTTCAGTTTTGTTTAGTACTGAAATTCTACTTGAAGACTTGCTGAATTTACTCATGACTTGCATTGAGATTCAAAACTGCTAACTTGATTTAATTTTTACCCTAAACTATAAATGGATACATAAAGACCTAACATGGTAACTCTTGAATAAATATCCATACATGCTGTTTGAGTTTCGCACTTGGGTGTATGATTATTCTATGTGGTTCCTGTTTATAGAAACAGAATTTTAATTGCTTCAATGTGTATTATCCTATTATCGGTCATTACTTTCAATTACAATAAAATTTGTAAGCAGATTAAGGATTTTTTCGTTTCTCATTCATCTATAAGAATTGAGCTATAATCAGTTTGGTGGCATTTTCTAAATCCAAAAAAAAAAAGTTTTTGTTGCCAACATCTGCTAGAAGACACAAACCCGAGAAAGTTTGTTCTGATGCATGATGTCGGAATTTCCAGAGAAAATCTATCTCTGTACAATTACATAAAAATGCATTTATCATGAAACAATGGCCTTGTTAACATGATTTTAGAGTTCAATTGTTTTCCTATGTTGATCAACTTCTTACCTCTGATATGTATGCATATTATGCTGACTTTTCCCCCTATGCATGTGTAGGAGTTGCCAGATGAGTTTCCACAGACTCGACGTAGAGAAAGAGGGCGAGGAAAGGTTGTATATCTTCAAGACTCGGTTAATAGGATTTGGCCAGTCATCTACCTGGAGAAAGAAGGTTTGAAAGTATTGACGGCGAACTGGGATAAATTCTGCCAAGGAAACAAAGTCAAGCCTGGAGTCGTATGTAGGTTTCAAGTTGTAAATGCTGGGCTGTGCCTTTATCGAGTTGATGTTAATCGCTAATTTGGTGAACCTGTTCACAAGTGATTAGTTGTCAGTTTTCTGTTTAGCATAACTTATGTTGTAGATGTTGAAAAGTTAGAAGATATTTATGCAGTTATGCTAGATTAGTACTAAGAGTTGCTTAGTATTCACTATCAGACTCATCTTCCTGTCTGCTCCTTCATGCTTTTGTCAGTATAATGCTACTCTCTCTATATATATTATGGGGCTAATTCTAGAAACTTACACCCGAGTCTTATGTACCCACAAATGTTTGTAGCAACATCGCGTACTGGCGTATATAATGTTACATTTTAGTGTTATATTTTTAGTGTTAGATGAATAGAACGTAGGGTTGTAATCGAATAGAGTGGAGCTGAATATTACTAGGCTTGAATATCATTTTATAAGGGATAATTGAATTCTTTGAGAAAAAAATACGAACTCGAGCTCGGACTGAGACTTTGTTAAGAATCGAGAATATATTTACGAACACGCAAGATAATTTGTTCATGAACATTTATTCATGAACATTTAAATATTTTTGTTCGTAGGTAAATATTCAAAAAACGTTTCGCTTATGAACATTTAATGTTATTCATAGATATTAAATAAACAAACCAACAAATTATGTTAATAAAAATTAAAAAAGCATATTAAAATATTTAAATAATCACTTAAATCATTATTATATTTGTATTTTTAAATATTAAATACTTAGAAATATACAAAATAATAAAATTTAAAGAGTTCATTAATGAATATGTTCGAGAGTTTTGAAGTCGAATATCCTTAAACTTGAGTTTGACTTGATAGATTATTTGAGTTTGGTTTGCTTTGTTAAGATTAATGAATGAGCTCGAACAAATATTTATTGAACCAAGACTCGAATAACTCGCGAAAGAATTTGTTTACTTACATCCCTAGTAGCACATACGTGGGAGGAAAAATTTGAACCTTTCCTCTTAGGCATATTGTCTCGATTTCATCTCTTTTCTACCGTTCGCTTACATCCTAGTAGCACATACGTGGAGGAAAAATTTGAATATTTCCTCTTAGGTATATATAGATTTTATCTCTTTCCTACATATCGTTAATATAATGGTATGTAATAAATTATCTAATATCAAAATGTAATTGGAAATTCGAGCCGAAGATATTTTGCTTCTAGTTTAAACATTATGCGTAGCACTAATCAATATTGTCATAGACTCATAATGACTTTATTTTTTCAGTGTGTATATATTTCTTTCATGTTAATTTCAAAATTTAGGAGAAACTGTTTTTCCTTTTACAATATATCATTTTTTATTTAAATTATTATCACTTTTCATTAAAAATGTGATTTTTTTATATTACAAATTATTCATAAAAATAATTCATTATACCACTATCACTTTTCATTAATTTAAATATTACTATTTGTTAAAAGTATTATCACCTTTTATTTATCTCATATAATCCTTTACTTGAAATAGCTCCACACAACCGTTTGTCATTCTAGTGGGGTATGCATAAGAGTTGTGACTTCTCACCCATTTAATTTCTTTTTGGGTAAAAATGAATGTCTATATTCTGACATCCATATTAAATAAAAAAATTAATATTAATATATTAAAAATATAATTACGCTTGAAATTTAGGGTTTATGATTTTAGGAGTTAAGGTTTATAGGTTGGGAAATATTTGTGTGAGATCGTCTTATCTGAGATTATTTTTACAAAGAAAATAGTTATAACTTTTTATCAAATATGTTATTACTTTTTATAAAATGTTGTCATTTTTAATTTATAATATGAATTGTTCATGAAATGATTCAATGTACACTTATCACTTTTTATTAATTCGAATATCAATTTTCATTAAAATATTATTGCTTTTAGACTTTCGTGAACATACTCACACAAATGTTTGCTTCAAACCAAAGATGGAAAGCAAAGGTTCCGAAAACAGCTCACCCTCCTTCCGAGGAACAGCCTGCTCTCCATACGCAGATGCTTCCTGCCATGGTGAATTTGCCTTCTAGTCATGAACAAACTGGTATGGTGCATCATGACTTGGAATCTGATCGGTTTGATGCACTTCTGGGTGAGGGAAGCATGGTAAAAATATCAGTGCAACGTGAGCAACACGTTGCTACCCCGTTTGGTTCACTTACCATTGAACATACGACGGTTGCTTCAGGCACTGCCTCGCCTCGCCTCCAGTACTAATCGTGGGTGATCATCTTGCTGATCACAGCGGAGAGGTTGGTCAGGATTCAACTGTTTCTGTACATCCTTTGAAATCACCCCTTATTGAGATTGATGTGGCATATACTGTTTTGATGGATGTAGGAACTGATCAGTTACTAGGCAAACAACCTATGGGTTTTGCCAAGGTAATAGATTGGTCTTCCTTGGCTGATTCAGTCTCATACTTCTTTTTATGCATCAGGTTCTAACACTGCCCCACTTTTGAAAGTATCCAATAAGTTTGATGCATTAGTCAATGAAGAGGCCCTGGAATACCATGCGCTTATTATTACGACTTCCTCAATTTTTGGCCGGATCCTTTTCGAGCGAGATATTGACCACTTTAATAAAGAAGTGGCCCTCATTGTTGGAATAAATAGATCTCCATTCATTCTTAATGGAAAAATAAAAATAGCATAAAAAGCACAACACAAGAATTTACGTGGAAAACTCCAAAATCGGAGAAAAACCATGGACCGAGAAAATACCACTATGTGAATTTTTTTTTAAAAAATCACACAAAATTTATCTCTCTCAACCCCAATCCCTACACTTTTATAAATCTTTGGCTAATTCACACCTTTCTCCCCATTCTCAACACCGAGAATACAAGAAAGGAATTTAAATAGAATCCAACACAAAGATTAAAGTGTACTTGATTGGTGTACTTGACATCAAATCCAAGGGCCTCCTTATATAGAACCAATGATCCCTCCCCCTTTGCTCTTCATTCCGATGTGGGACGAAAGCAAAGGAAAATCCCTCCTTTGTTTCTAGACAAAACCAACAATCTCCACCTTGTCAAAATAAAAGAAGACTCATTGTCTTCACCGACAATCTATTCTCAACCCCGAGAATACTACTCCACCATATGAGTAGACTATTTAGAATCAACCATTCTAAGAATTTCCTGTAGCACATATTGAAAAATCCCTGTTGATATATATAGTGCTACTTCTAACTCTTGGCTCCCTTGGAAGTCCATCAGCTATCGATATACATCCACCAAATACCCTACATCACCTGCCAAGTCAATGTCCGTGTGCAAACTTGTGGACCAGTTAACATTATTAAATCCTTTTTCATGACAACTAAGCATGCCATAAGGATCTCCAATAATATTAACTCAACGTTTGAAGCTGTTTGCCGCATCAGGTCCTCCTTGACCAGCAATGTCACCATTGCTCCACCTTAAGAAATTACCGTGCCATTGCTCCACCTTGAGCAATTACCGCACCATTGCTCTACCTTGAGCAAAAACCATCACTGTACCAACATGACGTCGCTATCTTTTACTGTCAAACTACAATAAGTTTGATCGAACCCTTTTTCTACTGAAAGTATCGTCACTTGAAGCCGATTCTAACCCTCTGGAATTCACGATGCTTTCCTACTTGTTGGTCCGCTACTCTATCGATCTAGTACCACCGATACCAAGTACTACATCGCCATCTTCCCCGTTGAATCACCGCTTCCCCATGCCACTAGTCATTACCGAAAAACTCATTTTTTTCAAACTTCCTTGAGCCGACATTCATGGAAAACCCCATACGCTGTTAAGAACCGAAAGTCCCAGCAAGTTGTTGCAGGCCCAAGAACTCCGCCAAAAATTACTGTCTTGCAAATCCTACCCCTTGCCACGCCACTGTCGCCACTGTCTGGCACCTTTCACCGCAAAGAAGGAGATGCCACTGCATCGGGCTAATCTTCTGACCCCCTTGTGCCATTAACTTTTCCCACTCTTTCATGTCACCCTTAGTTTAACGAATAATCCTATTATAAAGTCTTTTCTGATGTGGAAGGTCAGACTATGCTGCAACCACAGAGCATACTAAGAACTATACAAGCGTCCGAATCGGGCTCTAATGCCACTTGTTGGGATAAACAAATTTCCATTCATCCTTAGGGACAAATAAAGAAGAGCATTAAAAAGCACAACACAAGAATTTACGTGAAAAACTCCAAAATAGGAGAAAAACCACGGATCGAGAAAATACCACTATATGAAATTTTTTACAATCACACAGAATTTCTCTTTCCTGACCCAAATCCCCACACTCTTAAAAATCTTTGACTAATTCACATCTTTCTCCCCATTCTCACAACCAAGAATACAAGAAAGGAATTTAAATAGAATCAAGTACAGATATTAAAGTGTACTTGATTGGTGCTGTAATAACCCAATATTTTAATAATAAATGTATATACTCTTTATTTATAAATATTTTCAAAAGTATATTTTATAGTAATAACTTCATTATTAATGTATATAATAGAATATTTGTTTAACTTTTTACAAAATGTGTTTTAGTCATCTGTATTTTATTAAATATCAATATTTACAAAATGATTAAAATTATTTTCATATTAGGGACATGCTTTGTTATAAAAATATCTTCCTTTAATTATATTTATATAATACCAAGTTCGATATATTGTATATATCGATACATTAATTATTATATAGTTTCCCTTATCTATAGACCTTGGAATTTCATAATTTATATATATATTGACATTATTGATTTATACTATATTATAAATAATTCTGAGAAAAGAGATATATATTTTCCAAATATTTTCAAAAATGATAACTAATTACTTCTATTACTATATTACTATTAATTTTAAGATTTTAAAATACATTTTTACCATTTCTAGAGAATATTTTATGTATTTATATATAAATATTACATATATATATATATATATTCATGAAATATTTATATTTATTATTTATATATTATTAATCTCTGAATTTGACTTCTCAACTGTAGTTCTATTATGTGAAGTACTATTATCCCGCAAATGTTGGAACCATCCCAACCACTTCCCCCATATTTTCTTGTATCGTTTGTTCATTTGTTTGAGACTTTTATAATAAAACATGCAAGTGTTAAATTATATTATTCAAATTTTAATCTTCGTTCCTATGATTTGTAGCCCGCAATACCTCAATAAAGGAACTAACTCACATATTTCTCTTAACACATAATCGGTTTCCTATATATTTTTTTGCAACGTGCATTTGTATGGAGATTTCAATTGGGTTCCTCTCCTCAAAAGAAAATGATTTCATAAGTAAATGATCACCTCCTCTTCTCCACGCGTCAATTCTATTCCCCGTTTCATACACATTCAAAAATAAAAAAAATAAGTGAAGTCAGTCCTCGACCATCAAGGAATAGTAGAAGCAGTCATCTACTCTATCCTGTATTCCCGTTCCACTCCCTTCTAGTAACATTTATTGTGTCTCTTTTTTTGGGCAAGTCTTCTGCCATCATAAAAATATATTATGAATTTATATTATCCACTCACACTTCTATTCCAATATCAACATTCTAAGCCGTATTTTCAAAGTCTACTTCCTGAAGTATTTTCCAATGTCAGATACATATATGTCCCGTGCTTTGTTTAGCGTGAAAATTTACTATATTTTAGAGTTCGTGTGATTTTTGTGTATTTTTATGTTATTTTTAGTATTTTATAGTATTTGTATTTTTAGAGAAAAGTGTGTAAATCATGTTAATTTTCATGTACGAATGAGGTATTATTGAGCTTAAATCAGAAAAGTAGGAATCGAGAATAAAATTGGAATGAACCAAGCATAAAAATGGATGAAAAACTATAAAAAGAAGGCATAGGAAGAAACGGGGTTCAATTCCGAGTTAAAACGAGTAAGAAAAGGATACTAGAAAAAAACACGGGTAGAAGGAGAAACACGGCCAGCCATGGCCATGTTCAAGTTTCAGATTGCATTACAGAAGAAACATAGGCTTTTTAGGCCGTGTGAGGTGGCATGGCCGTGTTCCTTAAAATTCAAATTTTACACAAAAAAGCCCATTTTTCACTTAAGCCCATGATCCAATTTTTGTCCTAATTCCCTTGATTCTCTACCACTATAAATACCCTCATTTCCAAATTTTAAGAATTAAGAATAAGAATTTAATTCATTTTGGAGGCCACATACACCACACACACTTTTTCTCTATTTTCTCTCTTCTCCATTTTTATTTATTTTTGATCACTCCACAAACCCATCTCTAATCGTTCATCCATCTATCCTTGGCGTTAGGAATTACTTGAAATTAAGAGCAAGAGGAGGAATTTCAAGAAGAAATTGAAGATCTCCAACAAGTTCAATTGAAGGGGAGTTTTAATTCTTTTTGTAATTTTCTTTGAATTAGACTCTACGGATTATTGTAATGAATTATTTCTTTGTTTCATTACTTTAATTATGCTAGGCTAATCCCTCTTGTGGGGTTAGAAATATGATTAGTACTTAATGTTTATTTTATTATGCAAATTAAATATGGGACAGACATGATTTGGTATTTTATTTCTTCTCATGGGTTTTGAGATGCATAAATTATATTTTGGCATGGTTTGTTAATTATGGGTTGCTAGATTGTATACTAAAAGTCTAGCTTTTGTATGAACGATGTTTAACAATTTATTTGAAATGAGAATCATATGATCAAACCTTTTGCATGTTATAATTTATTTGTATGTTATTGCAAAAGTCCACTTACTTTATACTGTAGATAATATATTGTGCGACAACATGCGGAAGATCATATTATCGATTTTCTTACAAAGTATAAATAGATGCTCACAATTGATATAGACGGGGACAATCAATCGGGATGGTTGTAGTGTAATTTGGTATTAGTTTGTCTTGACTATAAAATCACATTAGTATGCTTTGTGTGTATTGAGCAGGACCGTTTGAGATCCTTCGACTTATACTGACTATATAGAAGAACTTGATCTCTGTTATTATGGATGTTCGTGCACTTAATCCCTGTACAATAACCTCGACACGTAAGCCAGTATATATCTCTTTGATTCATCAATGGGTGAGATTTAAATATTAAATCAACAAACTCGGTGAGTTGGGAAATAGTATTGTCTCTATGGTGTGCTGTTGATTGTAAAAGGAATCTGTGTCCTATTAAATAGGTTAATGATGTCCCCTTGAGGAGCTCATAAGGATTATCATATAAATCTTGAAAGTGAATTAATTCCGGCATCATAATGAGGTTGAATGGTACTACTCTCGGATGAGATATTAATTAATAGAGTTTTCAGTAACTTAATTAATTAACGGGCATTGTATATCTTAAACATGGGGAGACTAATTGGCTCATAATAAGAAGGAGCCCGTGACGTAATTTGGGATTAGAATGGCAGTGTAGTAATAATATTTTAGTGGAATATATTATTATTATTGGACTTAAGTATAAGTTTAGGGCTAAACTTGGATACTTAAGCCCAATGGAGGCCCGACTCTAATTTCTCTTCCTAGTCCCTGCTGTAGTGATGAGTGTGTAAATTCACAAGTTTGACATCATGTTTTGTGCTAGTTTTGGAGAGTTTTGAGGTGGAAATAGGTGGAAAACCTATATATATTGTGAATTAGCATGAATCAGGTGTTAGTGGAGCTATTTAAGTGGTTTTCATAGCAAAATCAGAGTGGAAGTGCCAAGAATCGAAGAGACGAAGTCGAGACCACATGAACCGCCAAGGAGACAGGTGGGTTCGACCTGTTGGAGGAGGGTTCGACCTCTCCTACAGGTCGAATTAGCATTGCAAAGTGTGCAGAAGGAGGGTTCGACCACGACTCAAATGGTTCGACCTGCTCATCAGGTCGAACCATGGTCGAACCAGTTCGCAAGAAGTGTGATTCGACCACGACGTTGGGGTTCGACCTGACAGTTGGTCGAACCAGGAGCAAAAATTATCCAGTGATGCGGTTCGACCTGTGGTTCGACCAAAGAGGGAGTGGTTCGACCTGTACAAGAAGTCGAACCAAGTGCAGAATACTTCAAGTAGGTGGATTCGACCTGTGGTTCGACCTGCGGCCAGTGGTTCAACTTATTTTTTGAGGTCGAACCATTGTGCGGGAACTTACCTTATCTGGATTTTCGAGGCCAAAACGCATGTGATCACTTGAAAAGCCCATTTCAAGCCCTAGAGACGTGATTACAAGTATAAAAGAAGGCTCATGCAGTCAAGGAAGAGATCATATATACCAATGACCAACAACACAATACAAGAGAGTTTAGAGAGCGTAAGATCGTGAAGCGCAAGAGGAGATTAGGAGAGCTGTGACAGAGGTTCAGCTGGAGATTCAAGTAAGATTGGTCCATCTAACCATGATTGTTCCTAGATCAATCATGGGCTAGAGCCACTTCGGTAGTTCTAGGGTTATGAAGGTTTCATGAGTTGATTTGTATTTCGTGTATATACTCCGTACAACACTACTTGTGGTTTAGTTTATATAAGATTGTGCGTTTTTAATCCATACTCATAGTTGTTTTGTGCATCAATAATCGTTGTGTAGAGTCTGAATGCATAACATGGTTATTGATTGATTACGTTCACTAATGAGCAGGGTTTATTGTTATAATTCTAAGTGAAGGGACTCCGAGATTTTAATAGAACCGTCTTATATGAATGTTTGTTAATTGAATTGAATTCGGATTAACAAGTAGGATTAAGAGTATAGCTTTATAGTACCTAAAAAGGGAGATCAAATCGGGTTAGAGTACTAAGTGCACGGGAAATAATTAATTATGATAGTACCTAGAAAGGGAGGTAAAATATACGTCTTGCTCTGAGGATACTCACACGTGTCAAAAATTTATCTATTTGTGTCTAGAATAGATTTGCATGGTCTAGCGATGCGTCCATAAACCACAAGGCAGAGTCGGACATCGACACACGAAAGTATGAATTAACGAATGAAACTGGATGGCCTGACGAACTACCTATCATCTTATTTGATCACAACAACTCTTCTCTTGTTCTTGTTATTTATTTGCTATTTAAATTGTTACTTAGTTTTCAAACTAACAATTACAATTCTCAACGTAGTCATAATTGCTAGAAAATAACTAAAGTAATATTTATCCATCCCGTGGATTCGATATTTAACTTGGTCACCTTCGAAACTACAATTGATATCCTTCATACTTAGGGATTAAAATTGTGTGTTGAGAAAACACTCATCAAGTTTTTGGCGCCGTTGCCGGTGACGGCTTAAAATATCTTTTTGTTATTTCTAGTTTATTAGGGCAATTTTTCTTGTTTTACTGTTTTAATTCTAGTTCTTTTTAGATGCATGCTCACGAGATCAAAAAAAGGTGAACTTGAACCCTATAATCCTGAAATCGGAGCATCGTCAAGAAAGAAGAAGAAAAAGAAGAGCAAGGCAAAGACTATTGATCCAACTGAAGCTCTGAATTTTGGAGTTGAAGTTGACGAGCAGAATTCGCAGACTATTGAAGCTACAACTGAAGTTAATTCGGGAGTAGAGACAGTCAACATGGCAGCGAATCCGGATAATCTAGCCATCCGAGAGGTTTTCAGAAATAATGGGGCTGGAAATTTTGGGCTTCTAGGAGCGAGGGGAACTAATTCAACTTTCGATCTTCATCCCGCTCTTATTAGCATGATAGAAAGGAACTCCTTTTCAGGAGGGTCTTTCGAGAATCCGCAGCAGCATCTGAACAAGTTCTTGGGCTATGCAAGTACTCAAAAAGACGCAGGAGAACATGAAGATGCTAGGAAGATCCTCTTGTTCAAATTCTCGCTTACTGAAAAGGCGAGAGATTGGTACGACACTATCAACGCAGCTGAGTGCACCACTTGGGAGCAACTGCAGTTAAGGTTCTTGGAGAGGTACATGCCACCTTCAAAGGTGTTTAAGATGAAGCAAGACATTAACCAATTTGCTATCGGTAGAGGTGAGAAATTTCATGAAGCATGGGATAGATTCAAGGACATGCTTAGGAAGTGTCCTCAACATGGGCTATCTAAAGCTCAATATATCAGTATATTCTACAATGGATTGGACTGTGATTCACGAGTGTTATTGGATGCTTCTTCTAATGGAGCATTGCTTACAAAGTCATCCGTAGACGCCGAGAAGTTGTTTGAAGATATTTCGATGAATTCGAGGGATTGGCCAACTGATAGAGTTATAGGTACTTATGTCATTGGGAAGGTAGCTCAGGTTGAACAAGCAGTGGTGAAAACAAATAGAGAGGATGAGATCGTCTCTAGCTTGTCCAATATCATCAAGCTACTTGAATCCCAACAGAAGCAAATCAACGAATTATCTCAGCGCGTACCAATCATGCAGCAAGAGTTGAAGAATGATGGACCAATCCAAGAGGAGTTGGAAGAAGCACACTATGCCATGGGTCAAAGTATTCAAGGGACTAGGTATCCAGATCAAGGAAATCGGAACTACCAAGGGAACTATCGAGAAAACTTTAATAATCGTGGTCCCCCGGGTGGTTATCAACAGCCTAGGAGGCCGGAGTTCTCATGGAGCAATCCGAATAATGTGATTCAACCTCCGATGGGTGTTGATCCGGGTGCTAAGGTGGAAGAAGGGAAACCGAGTCTTGAGGATTCTGTGAACAAGTATATGGCCAAGAATGATGAAAGAGTGAACCGAGGTTCAACCAGAAGGTAGGTTCGACCGTTACGTGCCTGGTTCGACCTGTTCCACAGGTCGAACCCTGGTCAAACCCCTCCAGAAATTTCCTGTTGCTACTCCGAACACTCTCGATGATGTTGTTTGCCTATTTTGTAGCACTCACGAGCAAGAATACTAGATCGTTGTAGTAGTATATCCCAAGAAAAATTATCAATCCACAAAGGAGTTATGTTCGGACTAGCAAAATACGTGAGCTAATGTTCATGTCATTTTTGTAAAGATGATCGGGGGGGTTTTGAGATGATTAACAACTAAAGCAAGGAGCAAGTAAATAAGAATAGCAAATAAGAGAAATGACAAGTAAAGAAAATGGGTGCTAAAGTTCAAGTATGGAAAAACATGGGATTAGAAACATCCAAGCACACTCGATTCATATTATCATGCAAAAGGAATTCAACTCAATTGATGTAGACTAAGGGTGATCACGATTGTATCCTAAGCTCCCTTTCGGGTTACAAAGGTTGTTGATCCATTTTAGACTCCCAAAAGCACTTAAGATCAAAGCCCAACATTAACCCCTTCCATCTAGGTACTAGTTAGATTAAACTCTCCCTTTTTGTGTACTAAGGCCAATGAATGGATTGGTTCCCCTCATTGAATTCAAATATCCTTTCGGTCAAACCCAAACTCAATGTCTATTCATGCATTCCTAATACTATAGAGGGTCGTTTCCGTCTCACTCCAAGCAATACATACATGAACATCATGATAGCATTTAATTACCATAAATAATCCATTGATCAACAATCCATTAAACCAATAAACATTCATGAATAACAAACCATGCCATCACAACATCAAGACAATTAAACTCCATGAATAGAAATCAACATCAATTAAACCAAAAACCAATTTAATCCACATGACAATATAAATCTAATATGCTCTTCGTGCTCCTAATCCCACTAGAGGGATTAGCCTATCATGATAAAAGTAACAAAACAAATAAATAATTCATTACAAATACCCATAGTCTTAGATCTAAAGAAATACAAAATGAATGGATTCTTCCCTATCAATTTCTTGAAGAGAATCTTCTATTCTTCTTGATCTCCACCTCTAGCTCTTGATTTTGAAGTCTTTAGCACCAAAAATGGAAGATATGATGGGTGGATGAAGATGGATGAAGGTGGATGAAGATGATGGTGGAAAATGGAAGAAATGGTGTGTGATGTGTGTGTAGAGGATGGGAATTTCGGATCCTTTTTCCAATTGTAGAATAAAGGGGTATTTATACCCCTATGGAGGCTTCTAGAAGGATCTGAAAAATTCAGCAGGAATGTACGCGGCACGAGTCGTGCTCTGCAACACGGCCACAAGGTGGCCGTGTTGTGTCTTCTGATGATACCGCACGGCCTCTCCTTACAGGGCCGTGTTACGCAACATGGCTCGTGTGCTGCAACACGAGTCGTGTGTTGTAATACGGGCACAGGGTGATCGTGTTGGCTCTTCTGATGTCGGCACACGGCCACTTCTTACAGGGCCGTGTTGATGACACGGCTCGTGCTGCCAACACGACTCGTGCAACTGGACACGGCCTTAAGTTGCCCGTGTTGAATGACTAGGTGTCGCCGCACGGCCACCTCTTACAGTGTTGGTGCTGGCTCCTGTATTTCTTCACTGTTTTGGCTCGTTCTCTCTCGTTTCAACTCCGAATTGAGATCTACTTTTTCCTACATCTTCCTTATCATGTTAAGCTCATTCACATATATTTCAATAAAAACACAAAACACAACCAAATAACACATAAAATACGGATAAAATAATACAAAAACGCATATAAAAAGACACTAAAATGTAGGTGAAAATAGCTCTAATCAGATGTTGATGCTACTCCAGTGGTTCGGAATAAGCAAAGTACAGAGATAATAGCTGAGAAAAAGTGGGAGAGAGCCAAGCGATTGAGAGCCGAAAAGAAGAAAGCGGAGAAGTTTGATCGTGATGAATGGGGGATTCTCAAAACAAAGATACCTCCGCCGTTTCCTTATAATCTAGTGAAGAAGGGATTGGAAGAGAAGTTCAAGAAGTTTTCAGAGATAATGAACAAGATAAGCTTGAGCATTCCTTTCTCAGAAGCAATCATGGAGATGACGTACTATTCCCGATTTCTTAAAGACATATTGTTGAAGAAGCGGAGCTTAACCGAAATTGAAATGGTGAATTTATCTGAAAATTGCAATTCAATCATTCAAAGGAAGCTGCCGCAAAAGATGAAGGATCCGGGAAGCTTCACTATTCTATGTGAGATCAGAAAGGGGCCGGCACGACGAGCTTTGTGCGATCTAGGGGCAAGCATCAATTTGATGATGTTGTCCATTTTTCAGAGGCTTGGTTTGGGGGAGTTGACCCCTACAATAGTGGTTCTCCAATTGGTGGGCAGGTCGATGACGTTTCCAAAAGGTATAATTGAAGACGTTCTCGTCAAAGTGGAGAAACTAGTCTTTCCTGTGGACTTTCTTGTGCTAGAGATGGAAGAAGACAAGGATAATATCCCTTTAATCTTGGGGAAATCTTTCCTTTCTACTGCTGGAGCTATGATTGATGTTCAAAAAGGAGAGCTTAGATTGCGGATGGACAAAGAAGAAGTTCTTTTTAACTTGGACAAAGCAATGAAGACACCCATGGAATCGCAGTGTTATAGTATTGACGTAGTGGAGGAGATTGTGAAGGAGGATATATCTCTGATCCTGTCAAAGGATCCTCTTGAGACATGTTTGATGGAGTCTCTTACTTATCCCACTACGGAGCTTGACGGACTCTCCAACGAGGTATGTATTGAATTTCTTGAAAACTTACTTGCTCTGGGTGATGACAGGTTTGAATCGGAAAGAACTAAGGTGGAAGAAGTCAAGTGGACTAGGAAGTACTTGTCTTTGGATAACGAGAGCTCTCCGATGAAAGTGAGGAAAGAGGAGTTGAAACTTTTGCTGGAACACTTGAAGTACGCCTTTCTTGGCGACAATAAAAAATATCCGGTAATTGTATCTTCTTCTCTTGATGAAAATCGACTTGAGGAGTTATTGAATGTTCTTAGGAAGTATGAGTCTGCGATTGGTTGGTCTCTTGAGGATTTGAAAGGAATTAGTCCTTCGTATTGCATGCATAGGATAAGATTGTTAGATGAGGCCAAGGCAAGTGTTCAGAATCAGTGGAGGGTTAATCCCGCGATTCAAGAGGTGATTAGGAAGCAAATCCTTACGTGGTTGGATGCTGGAATCATATATCCTATTAGTGATAGTCCCCATGTGAGTCCATTGCATGTAGTTGCTAAAAAGGGGGGAATGACTGTAGTAAAAGCTGAGGATGGAGAAGCGATAGCCACAAGGATTCCTACGGGTTGGCGTACATGTGTAGATTATAGGAAGTTGAATGAGAACACGTGTAAAGATCATTTTCCTCTTCCTTTCATGGATCAAATGTTAGATCGTCTTGCAGGTATGAGTTTTATTGTTTCTTGGATGGATACTCAGGGTACAACCAAATCATGATTGCCCCCGAGGATCAAGAAAAGACCACTTTTACTTACCCCTACGGGACCTTTGCTTTTCGGAAAATGCCATTTAGGTTATGTAATGCGCCTGCTACTTTTCAGAGATGCATGATGGCAATATTCGATGGGTTGATAGAGAAGATCATCGAGGCGTTCATGGATGATTTTTCTATTTTTGGTTCTTCCTTTGATATTTGTTTGTCTAACCTTGCTACTGTTTTGAAGAGATGTCAAGTGACTAATCTTGTCTTGAATTGGGAGAAGTGCCACTTCATGGTATTGTTCTTGGGCATCATGTTTCAGCCAAAGGATTGCAGGTCGATCGTGCTAAAGTGGTGGCAATTGAGAAGCTTCCACCATCGACCAATGAAAGAGGAGTGCGGTCCTTCCTTGGACACGCTGGTTTTTACAGGAGATTCATAAAAGACTTCTCAAAATACTCCAAGCCCTTATCTCACTTACTTGAAAAGGATGTTCCTTTTGTGTTTGATGAAGAATGTCTAACAGCTTTTCAAGTTTTGAAGGAGGCGCTTATCACTGCACCTATCTTAATCACACCGGATTGGACTCAACCGTTTGTACTAATGTGTGATGCAAGTGATGTAGCACTTGGAGTGGTGCTCGGGCAGCTGAAGGAGAAGAAGTTCTGCGCCATTTACTACGCGAGTAAGACTTTTGATACGGC
This sequence comes from Pogostemon cablin, assembly GCA_023678885.1. Classification (NCBI taxonomy): domain Eukaryota; kingdom Viridiplantae; phylum Streptophyta; class Magnoliopsida; order Lamiales; family Lamiaceae; genus Pogostemon; species Pogostemon cablin. The sequence continues at coordinate 31,300,503 of CM042963.1, forward strand.
ACAAAAGAATTACACGGTGACTGAAAAGGAGTTTTTGGCTGTTGTGTACGCATTCGATAAGTTTCGTCAGTATTTGGTTGGCATGAAGACTATTGTGTACACGGATCATTCAGCAATTCGGTACTTGATGGAGAAGAAGGAGACGAAACCTAGGATCATAAGGTGGATTCTTCTACTTCAAGAGTTTGACATGGAGATCCAGGATAAGAAAGGTTCTGATAATGTGTTGGCGGATCACCTTTCGAGATTGGAGATTAGGGAACATTGTGATAATTCTTTCGAGTATATTGAGGAAATATTCCCGGATGAAAAGATCATGGCCGTATTTGTTGAAGGGGCTGAGCGAGTGTGTGTGTTTGCTGCGCAGAGAGTTGATCCATGGTATGCGGATTATGTTAACTATATTGATGTGGGAGAAATTCCAAGGAATCTCAACCGATATCAACTTGCTAAATTCAAGAGGGATATTGAGACTTTCATATGGTATGATCCGTTTGTGTACAAGATTTGCACCGATTCTATCATCCATAGGTGTGTGCCCGAGATGGAGATGGAGAGTGTTCTCGAGTTTTGCCATGCACAACCTAACAGAGGGCACTTCGGCGCTCAAAAGACAGCAGCCAAGGTACATCAGTCCGCTCTGTATTGGCCTATGTTGTTCAAGGACTGTGAGACCTATGTGGCGTCTTGCGATAGATGTCAATGCATGGGAAACATCGGTAGGAGAGACGAGATGCCGCTTCAGCCGAGCATAGTGGTCGAGATTTTTGATGTGTGGGGTATCGATTTTATGGGGCCTTTTTCTCCATCTAATGGATTTTTCTACATTCTACTTGTGGTGGATTATGTTTCTAAGTGGGTGGAAGCGATTCCTACTCGCTTGAATGATTCGAAAACTGTTATATCTTTCTTGAAGAAGCATATCTTTGCCCGCTTTGGAGTCCCTAGAGCACTTGTTAGTGATGGAGGTACGCACTTCGTTAATAAATTTCTTGAGAAGGTGCTTAAAGGGTATGGTGTTAAGCATAGGGTTACTACACCCTATCATCCTCAAACGAATGGGCAAGCGGAGGTCTCTAACCATCAAGTCAAATAGATTCTGGAGAAAGTGGTCGGAACCAATAGAAAGGATTGGGCTTTGAAGCTCGATGATGTCGTGTGGGAGTTCCGGACCGCGTACAAGATGGTGTTAGATATGTCACCGTATCATATTGTCTCTGGGAAGCCGTGCCACTTACCTGTAGAGATTCAACACAAAGCGTTTTGGGCTTTGCGTAGCTTGAACTTGACTCTAAAGGATGTGAGGGATTTGAGGATTACTCACATCAATCTTTTGGATGAGTTTCGGAGTCGTGCGTACAAGAATACAGAGATCTACAAGGAAAGGATTAAGAGGTGGCATGATTCGAAGATCTCGTACAAAGAGTTCAAGTAAGGAGATGAGGTATTACTCTTTAACTCTCGTTTAAAGCTTTTTCTAGGCAAGTTGAAGTCGAAGTGGACGGTTCCATTCATAATTCATCGACCTTAGGAGGGGGAGTTTTGAGCTCATTGACAAGGATGGAGACATTTTTTCGGTGAATTGACATCGCTTGAAGCATTACAAGTCGCCGGATGATGTTTGTGTCATCTTTGTGGATACCTTGATCTGAGTTGGTACCGTCGTGACTCTCCGACGTTAAACATGAGCGCCTGTTGGGGGCTTTCCCTCCCGTTTTATTGTTTTATTTCATTCGTGTGAGTAAGAAATTTTTATATTTGAAGTGCTTACTTATCGGCAATTACATCTCTTTGCAAACTTAGTTTCGACTGTAGTTTCTACTAAGTTTGGAGGGGTGTGATGTACTTACCTCAATAAGCACCGATAGTATAATCTTTTCTTTGTGATGTTTGTTAGGGGAGTTGGTTTTTGCGCCATATTTAAAATTTTAATCGATTTTGATGTGACAATTTTTTACAACTTGCCTAATGTTTAGTGGATTTTGGTTGTGTTTTCTTTTACGGAGTTACTCATGAATACTATTTTGTGGAACAATTTTTGATGAAGTTGTGCTCTAGTTGTTACCTAATGATTCATATTGAAGTTTGAAGTGTGTAGGGATTGAAGAACACTCAGTTTTGAAGCTTAGAAGGGTGGTTCGACCAAAGCCAGGGTAGGTTCGACCAGTGCTAGGAGGTTGAACCGAGCAGAGAAAGTTGAACCGACGCAGAAAATCATCCAGTGAGGTGGTTCAATCTCATCATTGAAGGTTCGATCTGTCTAACAGGTCGAACCAAGGTCGAACTCGGTGATCTAAAACTTACAGTAGGGTGGTTCGACCTAAGCCATTATGGTTTGACCTGTTCAGAAGGTCGAACCCAAGGTCGAACCAGTCCGTTCAGAGCACTCTATTTTTCAGGTGATAGGTTCGACCAAAACAAGAATGGTTCGACCTGTTCAGAAGGTCGAACCCAGGTCAAACCAAGAGGATCAGTTGTCCAGAAGGTAGGTTCGACCTCGTCATTCGTGGTTCGACCTGTTCCGCAGGTCGAACCTGAGGTTGAACCAAGTCAGGTACGCAATTTAAGTTTGATTTTTCAGAAAGGTTCGATCACTTTTTAAATTCACCAAACCTCGATCCCTCTCCGAACCTCTACACCTTTGCACAAATTCTTCAATTACACTTGATTTTGCATCGATTACACAACACTACACTCTTAATTCTTGAATTGGGCGCGGATTTGGGCAATTTTCGTCGCGAATTAGGGCTTCAGTCGCGCATTTTGAGTGTTGTGTGCCAATTTTTGATTGTTAACCATGGGCAAGACTAAAGGTACGTTTTTTTCAACTCAATTACCCTAGGATTAAAGTTTATTGCAAGAAATGTGTTGTGGGTAAGTTGATTGATGTTGATCTTGGTTGAATTTCATGGTGATAATGGATATTGTTGAGTTGATTCATATGAATTCATGTTTATTGGTTTGAGATTGCTTGATTATGGATAGAACTTGAGTTTTATTGTGGATTGATCAAGGATATAATGTATCTAGAAGAATGAGCATGTTAATTAGGTTTGAATTGTTGTTAATTGGAGTTGTTCATGAAGTTCAGTTGTTGAAATTCTTGTTGAATGACTTGAATTAGTTGATGCATGCTTGTTGTTTATGATTTGAAGATTAAAGAGAGTGTGATTGAAGATGTTTTGAGCATGTTAAATAAGCAAGTGGTGTTGAGATGATAGTTGGAGTTGATTAAGCATGGATACTTGAAGTCTTGAGTAGAGTATAGGATATGCTGGTCAAATACTTGTGTTCTTGTCTTGTTGGTTGTATTGAAGTATTTGTTTTCAGGAAAGGAACAAGGATCAAGTAAAGGTAAAGGTAAGGCAGAGGAAGCAAGATCGAAGAAGAGGCATGACAGGCCTTCGAATGTTGATATGGTGACAAAGAAGCTGATGCTACAAGATCGTTTACCCGAAAACTTTAAGATTCAAATGCAAGATTGGGATGAGATCAAAGAAAAGTGGGAAGAAGTCTAAAACAAGATAGCTCGCACTCGATACCAAGATGATGAGGTGATGAGGACATTGAGAATCGGGGATGACATCTTCTGGATGTTCGATCAAGTGGGTATCCAGAGATTATGGAATTAAAGAGGCCGACGTATTTCCATGTTACAGCGGAAGTAGTTTGCTCATTTGAGATGGTGAAAGACCCGCTTGGGTACCCGTATCAGTGTACGTTTCAGCTAGGTGGAGCGAGAAGGAGATGGACGTCTGAGGATTTTAATGAGCTATTTGAGACGCCTTTGGGGATCCCTTGTTTAGAGAATGCTGCGTTCAACGCTAATAGGTTTTGGAGGGAGATCACAGGGGAGATTGGAGATTACAATATCAAACAGGCTCGTGCTTCCTCAATAAAGAATCCAGTTTTGAGGTACATGGACCGTGTCTTGAGCAACACATTGTTCGCCCGCTCAGAGGGGAGTGTTGTGTCTAGAGGAGAGCTTTACACCTTGTGGTGTATGCTAAATGGGGTGCAATTCAATGTTGGAGCTTATTTCATTGCACAGCTACATCGATTCAGGACCATTGGGTTTCAAAAGATAAATATTGGAGGGTTACTGACGATCGTGGCTGAGCATTATAACTTGGATTTCACTGGCATCACACCAGTTAGAGGAGAGCCCGATTTGGTGATGTTTACATGCATGAAGGGAGGATTTTCCCATTTCAGAAATGGAGACTGGTTCTTCACGAGGGGACTCAAGCTCTTCGATTTCATGTTCCCTTTTGACATGAGCAACTTGATAACCATTCGAGTGGCGAGGAACAAGTTGATGGATTCTCTCAGACACAATGCCTTATCCATGACAGTGAAGTCATGTGGTGATTGGAGGACTGTATCGCAGATGTGTGCGGATGGTAGGATGGCGGAGTTACAACAGATTGTTGATCAAGGAGAGTTTTGTCCACCACAACAGCCCGAAGAGGAGCATCTAGAGGAGGAGCAGCAGGATGACGAGATGCAAGTGCAGCACGACGCACCTCAGCATGAGCCAGCACCGCAGCAGCAGGGGGCTGTCCCAAATGATACACGGGAGCAGCTCCGCCTTATTCATGAGCAGCTGGTCGCGATCGTTGCTAGCCAGCAGGAGACGAACCGACAGCTCGCACTCGCCAACACCAACTACGCTATGCTGAATGAGAGGTACACTGCCTTGAATGAGAAAGTAGGTAAGTTGGGTGATCGAGTTGATTACTTGGATAGACACATCGGTGATCTGCACCGGATTGTGGAGCGGAGTCTTGATGATGAGGATGAAGATGATGAGGATGATGATGCTCCGGAGGAGTAGTTTTTCAAGTTTTCTTTGGTTTCCTCTGATTCATCTTGTCTCCATTCTTCTTTTTATCTTTACAGGTTGGGTTGTGATTCATGCGTGAGTGGAATGTATAAGTGATATCTTGTATGATTGATTGGGTATGAGCTTATTGATTTTGTGCATTCATAGGTTCATGTGTTAAGTTTTATTGATGAAAAGCATGTATAATTTGATGAGTATATTGAATTCTTGTGGAATTGATCTTAATTATGTGCTATGAGGAGTACTTAGGATTCTATTTACCTATGTGAGGATTTGAGCCTTGATAATCATGCTTGATCATGATATTTTATTCTTGAGAGGATCATTCATATGAACGTATTCTAGAACTTGGCTTGGAGTCTTGTGTGAGACTTATGATTGATAAATTGCTAGGACATGATCTTAGGCCATTATTTTGTGATTAAGTTACTTAGCCAAATTTTATCCTTCCTAAAGATCTTATTAACCTTTGGATGCCCTGTTGAGCCGTTAAAGCTTTTTCTTTGGTAGCCGAAGTAAATAACCTTATAAACCTTTACTTGAGCTTTGATTAACTTATTCATTGGTAGAGAGAGTTGAGGTGAGTAAGTGTTGCAAGAAGAAAAAGGAAGATAGAATATGGTTGGATGAAAAGAATATGGTTAAATCTTGTTTAGGGGTAGTGCCTGAAACTGGTACCCCGATTGTTTTTTATACATGGTGCATGAAGCTTAGAAGCTGATGGCCTATACATGAGAAGAAGGGTAGTGCCTAAAACCGGTAACTGAATTGTCAAAAAAGATGATGTTGATGCACGAAAAAGAAGGAAAAATCCATGGGAAGAAGAAGAGAAGTTGGAGGAGATATTGCTGTAAGAAGAAGAAATCGAGAACCTCCAAGGTAACTCTCTACTAGTGTCTTAAGTCACTAAGTCCAAAATTTCCTACCTTTTTAAAGAGCCAACATTACAACCGAAAAAGAAGTCCTTTGTGATCCTAGTGAAGAGTTGATTATAAGTTGATTTTTGAGACCTTTGCTAAGCTTATGGTTACGCGTGAATATGGATTGATATGAGTGTTTATATTAACCTATATAGTGCCTCACGCACTTGAGTGAAAGAGAATAAATACTTATCTTGTGAGCTAGATTACTTAGTACTCCGAATGATGTGTGATTGGATTGGTTTTGCATGAGTGATATATATGAAGCAATTAATACTTGTTTGATTTAATGAAGTTGCATGTATGATATGTGTTGTACTTGATCTTGGTGAATTATACACGACTCCTGTGGTTTGATTTGGTTGCCTTGGGACGAGCAACATGTAAGTTTGGGGGTTTGATGAGTGTGTAAATTCACAAGTTTGGCATAAAGTTTTGTGCTAGTTTTGGAGAGTTTTGAGATGGAAATAGGTGGAAAACCTATATATATTGTGAATTAGCATGAATCAGGTGTTAGTGGAGCTATTTAAGTGGTTTTCATAGCAAAATCAGAGTGGAAGTGCCAAGAATCAAAGAGACGAAGTCGAGACCACAAGAACCGCCAAGGAGAGAGGTGGGTTCGACCTGTTGGAGGAGGGTTCGACCTCTCCTATAGGTCGAATCAGCATTGCAAAGTGTGCAGAAGGAGGGTTCGACCATGACTCAAATGGTTCGACCTGTTCATCAGGTCGAACCATGGTCGAACCAGTTCGCGAGAAGTGTGATTCGACCACGATGTTGGGGTTCGACCTGACAGTTGGTTGAACCAAGAGCAGAAATTGTCCAGTGGTGCGGTTCGACCTGTGGTTCAACCAAAGAGGGAGTGGTTCGACCTGTACAAAAAGTCGTACCAAGTGCAGAATACTTCCAGTAGGTGGGTTCAACCTGTGGTTCGACATGCGGCCAGTGGTTCGACTTATTTGCTGAGGTCTAACCGTTGTGCGGGAACTTACCTTATCCGGATTTTCGAGGCCAAAATACGTGTGATCACTTGAAAAGCCCATTCCAAGCCCTAGAGACGTGATTACAAGTATAAAAGAAACAGTCAAGGAAGAGATCATATATACCAATCACCAACAACACAATACAAGAGAGTTTAGAGAGCATAAGATCGTGAAGCGCAAGAGGAGATTAGGAGAGCTGTGACAGAGGTTCAGCTGGAGATTCAAGTAAGATTGGTCCATCTAACCATAATTGTTCCTAGATCAATCATGAGCTAGAGCCACTTCGGTTGTTCTAAGGTTATGAAGGTTTCATGAGTTAATTTGTATTTCGTGTGTATACTCCGTACAACATTACTTGTGGTTTAGTTTATATAAGATTGTGCATTTTTAATCCATACTCATAGTTGTTTTGTGCATCAATAATCGTTGTGTAGAGTCTGAATGCATAACATGGTTATTGATTGAGTGCGTTCACTAATGAGCAGGGTTTATTATTATAATTCTAAGTGAAGGGACTCCGAGGTTTTATTAGAACCGTCTTATATGAATGTTTGTTAATTGAATTGAATTCGGGTTAACAAGTAGGATTAAGAGTATAGCTTTATAGTACCTAAAAAGGGAGATCAAATCGGGTTAGAGTACTAAGTGCATGGGAAATAATTGATTATGATAGTACCTAGAAAGGGAGGTAAAATATACGTCTTGCTCTGAGGATACTCACACGTGTCAAAAGTTTATCTATTTGTGTCTATAGAATAGATTTGCATGGTCTAGCGATGCGTCCATAAACCACAAGGCAGAGTCGGACATCGACATACGAAAGTATGAATTAACAAATGAAACTGGATGGCATGACGAACTACCTATCATCTTATTTGATCACAATAACTCTTCTCTTGTTCTTGTTATTTATTTGCTATTTAAATTGTTACTTAGTTTTTAAACCAACAATTACAATTCTCAACGTAGTCATAATTGCTAGAAAATAACTAAAGTAATATTTATCCGTCCCGTGGATTCGATATTTAACTTGGTCACCTTCGAAACTACAATTGATATCCTTCATACTTGGGGATTAAAATTGTGTGTTGAGAAAACACTCATCATGTAGCCTATATATAAGTCATCTCAGCTGTCCAGAAACCCTAATAAGACACGTTTAATCACGAGTGGAAGAGTGAGAACAGCAAATTGAGAGGATCTTGAAGGTCGTCACCCATACGACGTCAAGATCGGACTTGGGAATACAGTAGAAGATCAAAAGGTAGTTCTCTGCAGCTACTTTTCTTCAATATACCCTGGTGAAAGGTAATACATTTCTATATTCTTGCTTCTGCTGGTTTAGAAATGTATGGTGCCCTAACAGTTCACGTTAACCAAACAATCGAACGCCAACAATTCGTATCAGAGCTTTGGTTTTGTGGTTAAACGTGACATTTCAAACTAGGATTTATGTGTCAAACGTGGACTAGGGTTTATAAATTATTATTTCTTGTTTAATACTCTATACGTTTGATGGCGACACAGGAGGCGTGACGGCGGTGACGGCTGACGACGGCACGAGTCGAGTCACCAGCTCGAGTCGAGTGGTGACGTGTGATGATGATGATGGCTGGACCACATGGATGGTAGACGAACGCTGGACAAGCACGATGCATGGTGAAACTAACGATGACGCACATCGACAGAAGACGTGGTAGAAGTCGTGCCATCATATGGTGCAAGTCGTGCATGCTGAAGGAGGTCAACGGGTGATTTGGCATGTACGAGACGTGCGATGCTGATGGATGGAGTTCTGGAAAAGCGGGTGGCACGAATAGGCGCACGATTCGAGTCTCTGACTCGAGTCGTGCTGGAAATAACATGTACGGGTGGTGGTGATGCTGGCGGGACATGTCGCGGCAACGGAGAGTGGTGATACACCTCGGCACATGACATGGCACGATCGATAGGTGCTAGTGCCACCGAAACTCGTGCACGAGTCGTACCGATAGGCTATACGGCTGGCCAATAATAGGCGTACAGTGCAGACGCGGCGTGATGGACGGGCGGAAGCTGTTGGCATGACTGGCACATCTGTGCCACACGAGTCGTGCCAACCACTGGCACGGCTGTGAGTGGTTTCCAGCGTACCAGAGGTAACGGGCACGAGTGGCGGACAGGGACGGCACGAGTTGTGCCGATGGGCGGCACGACCAGCAGAAACGTGGCGCGCTGGCGCGGATGTGGGTAGCACGACCCATGCAGGAGTGTGCACGAGTCGTGCTGACGGGTCTGATGGATAGCAGATTTGTTTTTCCATTTGACGTGTATTTTTTTACTGTATTTTTTATCGTGATATATAACTGCCATAATTTGATTTAATTATCTGATTATTGTTATATTGATATGCATGTTATGTGATTTATTGCTTTAAATTGCTGAATATAGAAGCATGCTAGGATGCGTATTTTATTGATGGATATTATATGCATGTAAAAACCTTCGGTGTTAAATAACTAAGTGGGAGAGGGGATTGGTAAATAATTCCCGCGGCCTCCATTATTGGTTTGTAAGTGATGTGAGTAAACTTTCGTGTTGGCTATAGTGCCTTCCTCTCATCGGATGAGTTTATTCACGGATCACTGGTACAAACTTCTTTATTATGATTGTAGGAAGTTATCCGAGGACGTGTGGACTTCTCCATGTATAAGGCACACAAGTTTGTGCAATGGACTTGAATCAAATAATACTGTACACTTAGATGTAAATAATAAGTATCCTCCCCATCGGAGTCACTGCTGTTATTTGCATGGCTAAAAAGAAACAGACTATTAATTGTTTTGTCATAAAGTTAGGTTGACAAATAAAATTAATTTGTAAAACATTCTCTTGTAAATGTTTGGGTTTGTATATGTCCACACTATCTGGCATGCAAATTCACGGTGCTTGAGATGTTGGTGAATTTTATTTTATATTGTTTTGAGGGAATCAATATAAATTGATAAATTTGAAGTGTTTGATCTATTTATTTATTTGGTTCTTAGGATTTTCAAATGACACTTAATTCACTTTCCGTCGTACTTAAAGAACACGAACTTACTGGCACAAATTATGTTGACTGAAAACGAAACATGGATATTATTTTAACTATTGAAGATTATATCTTTGTACTCACTGTGGAGTGTGGCACCTACTGATGACTCTAGTGAAGAAGAAAGAGATGCATATAATATTTGGGTTAAGGCTGATAGGATAGCTAAGTGTTATGTTTTGGCTTCTATGTCAAATATACTTCAGCATCAACTTCAAGCTATGAACTCCGCTTATGATATTATGTAGAATCTTAAGGAACTCTTCGGACACCAGAGTCGTCCTGCTAGGTCGTGGGGCATTGCTATACTGATGAACTCCAAAATGGCTGAGGGCACTCCCGTAAGGGAACATGTCCTTAGGATGATGGGCCAACTTAATGAGTTGGAGGTTCTTGGAACTGAGATCGATGGGGAAACCCAAATCAATATCATACTCCAAAGCTTGCCTAGGGGTTTTGAGCTGTTTTGTCTAAACTACAGTATGAACAAATATTTATACACGTTGGCGGAACTTCTGACAGAACTTGTGGCGACGGAAGAACTATTTCGTAGAGCTCCTCAGGTTCATGTTTCTGAAAATGCTGCTTATCCTAGGCCGAAAAGCGGTAGGAATAAGAAGAAGCAAGGAAATTCAGCACCAGTGAATCAAGTGAAGGCAAAGAGTGGTGTGGTCAAGAAGCCTAGAGGCAACTGCTTCAAATGCAAGCAACCGGGACATTACAAGGTAGACTGCCCTCATCTGAAGGGGAACATGAATAGTAAGTCTTATTTACTAGTTGTTGAATCGTGTTTAGTGACTGTATCTGTTGACACTTGATGTGTAGATACAGAAGCCACTGACCATGTCTTTAATTCTTTGCAGGGGTTCCTGATACGCGTTTTCTTTGCACGCAAAATTAATCCTCAAGTATAAGGATATCAATTGTAGTCGTGAAGATGACTAAGTTACAATATCGAACCCACGGGACGGATAAATATCAATTTTGTTATCTTCTAGTATATTTTAGATTATGTTGGTAATTGTAAAGGTTTAATGGATAATAACTTATAATCAAAAGAAATAGCAAAAGAAATAGCAAGAGTAGAGAAAAGTGAGTTGTGATCAATAAGAATGATAGGTAGTTCGTCGGGTCATCCAGTTTCACTAGCAATTCGTATTTTCATGTGATGGTGTCCGACTCTGCCCTGTGGTTTGTGGACGCATCACTAGACCATGGAAGTTTACTCTATAGACACAAGTAAATATGCGCTTGACACGTGTGAATAACATCGGAGCAAGAGATATGCTTCACCCCCCTTTCTAGGTACTATCATAATCAATTATCTTCTACGTCTAGAATCTAACCCGATTTGATCTCCCTTTTTAGGTACTATAAAGTTATACTCTTTATCCTATTCATCAACCCGAATTCAATTCAATTCATGAATATTTATATAAGACAGTTCTAATAATACTTCGGAATCCCTTCACTTAGAATTATAACAATAAACCCTACTCAGTAGTGAACGCACTCAATCAATAACCATGTTATGTATTCAGACTCTACACAACGATCATTGATGCACAAAACGACTATGAGTATGGATTAAATATGCAATCTTATATAAAACAAACCACAGGTAGTGTTGTACGGAGTTTTACACACGAAACACGAATTACATCATGAAACTTTCATAACCCTAGAACTACCAAGGTGGTTCTAGCCCATGATTGATCTAGGAACAATCATGGTTAGATTGATCATTCTTACTTGAACCTTCAGCGAACCTCTGTCACAGCCCTCCGGATGGATCACCACCTCTACTCTTGTCTCTCCTACGATTGACGATCAAAAGCTCTCTTTATTCTCTGTATGAGCCTCCTTTTATACTTGTAATCACGTCTCTAGGGCTTGGAATGGGCTTTCTAAGTGATCTCACGCATTTCGGCCTCGAAAATCTAGATAAGGTAAGTTCTCGCACACAGGTTCGACCACGTCAAGCAGGTCGAACCCCTAGCCACAGGTCGAACCCCAGGTCGAACCCCGCTACTGGAAGAATTCTGCACAGGTTCGACCTTCTGGATAGGTCGAACCACTTAGGCCTTGGTCTAACCCAGGTCGAACCTCAGCACTGGACAACTCTCGCTCCCGATTCGACCAACTGGCAAGTCAAACCCAAACGTCGTGGTCGAATCCTCCTTCTTACAAATTGGTTCGACCATGGTTCGACCTGATGGCCAGGTCGAACCAGATGAGTCATGGTCGAATCAATCTCTGTACGTCCAGCAACGTTGGTTCGACCTGCTGGAGAGGTCGAACCCTCCTCCAGCCAGGTCGAACCCACCTACTTCTTGGGCGGTTCGCGTGGCTTCGACTCCGTCTCTTCGATTCTTGGCTCTTTCACTCCGTTTTTGCTAAGAAAATACTCAAATAGTTCCACTAACACCTGATTCATGCTAATTCACAATATATATAGGTTTTCCACCTATTTCCACATCAAAACTCTCCAAAACTAGCACAAAACATAGCGCCAAACTTGTGAATTTACACACTCATCAGTTCCACCAAACCCGACAACTTAGTTATGGAGAGATTACCATACTCATGGGAATGATACAAGAGTAGCGGCTGTTACAGTGAGAGACATCTATATATTTTTCAATAAGAATATTGTTTTGAGGAATTCATTTTAAAAAGAATTTTTGGTTTCTAAACGGTTCATGGATGGATATTCTGCTTCTTTTAATGACAAGGTTGTTATAAGGAAAAATAGAATCATTATTTGTGATGGTGTATTGATAGATAATTTGTATACTCTTAATCCAATGCAATAAATTGAATTGAATAATACATCTACCAATAAGAGAAAAGAACCTTCGAAAATGAACCAAACATATCTTTGGTATCTAAGACTAGGTCATATTAACTTGAGTAGGATTCAAAGGTTGATAGTTGATGGACCTTTGAGTTAATTTGTTGTGGTAAATTATCCAACTTGCGAATCCTGCTTGGAAGGAAAGATGACCAAAAGGCCTTTTGAGGAAAAGGGGTATAGAGCCAAGTATCTGTTGGAATTGCTTTATTCTGATTTATGTGGTCCTATGTCAGTCCAGGCAAGAGGTGGTTATGAATACTTCGTCACTTTCATTAACAATTATTCTAGATATGGATACCTTTATTTGATGAGCCGTAAGTTTGAGTGTTTTGATAAATTCAAAAGGTACAAGGCTGATGTGGAGAAGCAACTTGGAAAATGTATCAAGACACTACGATCTGATCGTGGTGGTGAATACCTCTTGGGAGAGTTTAGGAATTATTTATCAGAGGAAGGGAAATAATCCCAATTATCTGCACCGGGCACACCCCAACAGAATGGTGTAGTGGAGAGAAGGAATAGGACTCTTATAGAAATGGTAAGATCAATGATGAGTTATTCAAAATTACTAAATTCGTTCTGGGGATATTGATTAGTGTGAAAATCTGTGTATTTTAGGGTCCGATTTAGCACCGTCTTGTGGTATCTATATCCATATTTGAACATCTTATGGTTGAATTGCGTATATTTATGTTACAGATGCATGTGAGGTATTATTTTGTATTTTTAGGTGGAAAACGAGGTAAAAAGAGCAAAACGAAAGTCAGTACTGAATTCTGGAAGAAAGGAGGCCGGCACGACTGATGCACGTTTTATTTGCACGCAAAATTAATCCCCAAGTAATAAGGATATCAATTGCAGCTTAAGCAAGCAACCAAGTGAATATCAAACCTAAGGGACGACGTATTATCAATTTAATTATTTACTAAATTAATTAAGACAAGTTCGCAATTAAGTTTGAGGTTTGAATTATTAAACTAATAAACAATTAATTAAAATAACAAATAAAATAAAAGATCACTTAGAAGAATACGAAAGTGGATCAAGTAGGAGAATAGTTAGCTCTAGGATAATCCAATTTCACTCATTAATTTCTCTTTCGTATGTTGATGTCCCACTCTGCCTTGTGGAATATGGACGCATCACTAAACCATGCATATCTACTCTATAGACACAAGTAAACATTTGTGTAACACGTGTGAATAACCTCGGAGCAAGAGATATAATTCACCCCCATTTCTAGGTAGTATCAATATTAATTATTTCCCGTGCACTTAGTACTCTAACCCGACTCCCTTTATAGGTACTATGAAATTATACTCTTTATCCTACTTATTAACCCGAATATGATTCAATTAATAAGTATTCATATAAGATAGTTCTAATAAGACTTCGGAATCCCTTCACTTAGAATTATAACATAAAACTCTACTCAGCAGTGAACGCAGTCAACCAATAACCAAGTTCTGTATTCAGACTCTACACAACAATTATTGATGCACAAAACGATCGTGAGTATGGATTAAAAATATGCAATCTTATATAAAATAAACCCACAAGTAGTGTTGTACGGAGTTTACACATGAAAGTTCAATTAATTGGTAAAAACCTTCACAACCCTAGTTCTACTAAAAAGGCTCTAGCCCATGATGTTACGAAGAACAATCATGGGTGTTGGATAGATCTTACCCGAATGTCTAAAAAATACAAGATAAATTAGGAAACGAATAAAACCCAGATGTGGGCGTCGTCGCATCCTTCTCCATCTTGAATCCTCCTCTTGTTTCTCCTCTTGATTCCACAAATGAATCTTCAAAGTGATGGATGGATGGAGGAAAGGATGTAGATGATGGTTGGGGGATGACCCCCCTTGTGGGGTGTAATATTGTTGTGGCCTCTCTTCCTCTAATCAATTGTATTCTATGATAATAATGATGTGATCTACACCCCCTTTTATACTTGTAAGCTCTCCTTATAGACCTTGGAATGGGCTTTTTGAGTGATCACATGCATTGAGGGTATAAAAATATGGATATGGTAAGTTTCCGCATGTCAATTCAACCACGAAGCTAGGTCGAATTCACCTCCCCTGGTCGAATGAAGGTCGAATCACCCTACTGGAAGCTTCAGACATAGGATTCTAGCTTCAAGTGCTGGATTCGACTAGCACAGCAGGTCGAATTGAGGTGTCGTAGTCGAATTGCTTCTTTTACCGTCCAATTCGACTAGGATTCAACCACAGGGTCAGGTCGAATTCAAATGTTGTGGTCGAATTGTCTTGCACAGTCTCACTGTTTTGCATATAACTTCCACATCCAAGCTCCAATTTGAGTGATTCTTGCGCTCATGCGATCCTCTCTTCCTTGAATTTCTATCCATATAAAGAACAGAAGAAAACTCCATGATTTGTCTATGAAACAAGCCACGGAATATAGCACAGCAATTCTGTTCGACACAGCTCGTGCGACTTCACCATTTAGATAATAATATCCTCATTTGGAATCCGATTGAGGTGTTCTTTACGCCAAATCAACTCTCATTTCAGTGGCTTTCCAACCATGTATAACACCAATAGTGTTGATCTCCACAATAACACAGAAAAATTATAAAGTTGGATGTTCGTTTTCAGCATTCTTGCACAAATTGCACCTTTTCTTCAAATTTGCTCTTTTCATC
The DNA here is from genome assembly GCA_023678885.1 of Pogostemon cablin. Taxonomy (NCBI): domain Eukaryota; kingdom Viridiplantae; phylum Streptophyta; class Magnoliopsida; order Lamiales; family Lamiaceae; genus Pogostemon; species Pogostemon cablin. The sequence goes on from CM042963.1 coordinate 31,315,858, forward strand.
CTTTTTCCACCTAAAATACAATAAAACATCTCAAGTGCACCTTTTTATCACATATATTGAATATAAGATAATTGTGCAAATATATAACAATATTTCTCATCAAAAAGGTATTAAATTGGATACTCAAATACGCTAATTTCCACTCTCAACAACGACTCGTGCCGGCCTAGAGGAGAACTCGTGCTGACGAGAAGCGCCCAGTCATGCCACAAGGTATGCAAGCACGACTGCCTGGTGCCTTCAAGAGCTGCCGAGAGCGCCCAACCGTGCCGACTTGTGCTGTCGAGAGCTATAGAAGGAATCCACCAGTAAATTACCGGCATGACTCGTGCCACATATGGCACGACTCGTGCCAATGCCCAGCGAGCCCAGTTTTGTCATTTAGTTATTTTTTTAGCCCGTTCATGTTTTTGACGTGAAAAAGCCCACTTTTGAGTCAGAATTCAGGAATTATCAGTACTCAACTATAAAAGGGACCCTTGGAGTGTTCCAAATAATAACTCTCCACAACTTTCTATAACTCTCCACAATGTTTCATACTTTTCCATACCCTTTCCCTGCCACCATATCAAAATCAAGATTCACCATCCCATCCACCCATCCCGGAGAGTACATTAGTGTTGCTTACTTGAGAAGGAGAACTAGAAGGTTCAGAATCATGGAAGAGAGAACGGAGAATCATGCCACATATAGGATTTTTCTTATTCTTTCTTTCTTTATTTTGAATAATAGACCTACGGGTTTGTTTTCATACTTAACCATGGGTGTTGCTTGTAACACCATGGGCTAGTACTTTTTGGATAGTTATAGGTTTTGAAGGTTTAATTGGATTTGACTTGATTACCTAGACTAGGTTATGAATTTCTGCAGTATACTTATTCCTTTATTAATGTTTTGATTTGAGACTTATATTTCTATCTTATATGATCTGTCCTTATTCATGAGTATGTTATTGTCTTATGCATGTTTATGATTATTGCTTGTGTCATAGAAGGAATTATATTTGTCTATCTGTTATGGGTAAAAGGGATCTAACCATATAACCTTTATTCATTAGAATAATTAATATTGGACACTTAATATACCTATTAATTACCATTCTAGAAGATTTGGTTTCGTAGATTGTTAGGTGAGAATTGAGAATTAATTCTTAAGTACCTATAAAGGGAAGTCTAGTGCTCTAGTCTTTAATGGAATTTAGCATGAAGTACCTAGAAAGGGACTAGGAATTATTCTTCTACATCAGAGGGTTTAAACCAGATTTATGTCTTAAGTTTACTTCACCAAAGGGATTTAACATAATTAAGTCATTGCTTTCTTAAGATCTGCAGGAATTCTAACCAATTGTCTAGTGATTTAGGTTGACCAATTTAAACAGGATAGACTAGAGCTATCTATCTTCTCTTTTGAACACTTCCATATTTAGTTTATCTGCTATTTAATATTTTTAGTAATTATTTTATGTATCTTTAGTTTAATTAATTCTCTTAAAATACCCAAAATTCTTTTAAATTAGAATAGTCATAATTAGATTAAATAATTAGTCTAAAATTATCCTGTGGTTCGATATTTTTACTTGGTCACATGCTTATCTACAATTAATTCCCTACAGTTGGGAACACATGCAAAAAGGTGAACAAGCAGATATGCCTTAGAAACAACAACTTACATCTTGAACTTAGTACCTTCTAAGTCGGTAGCCTCCACAACTATAGAACTGTGGACCGAGCGAAAGCTTGTTCTGAAACACATTCGGATTTGGGGTGCTCCGGCACATGTGTTAAAGGCAGAAGCTGATAAGTTAGAATCACGTACTGAAGTTTGTTTGTTTATAGGATATCCTAGAGGAACGAAAGGTGGTTTGTTTTATAATCCAAATGATCAAAAGGTGATCGTTAGCACGAACGCCAGATTTTTGGAAGAGGATTATGTGATGAACCACAAACCTATGAGTAAAAATGTTCTAGAAGAAGTAAGAGGGGAAACACTAAATATAATATCTGTTGGATTGTATACTAAAAGTCTAGCTTTAGTATAAACGATGTTATAACAATTTATTTGAAATGAGAATCATAGGGTCAAATGATTGCGTCTTATAATTTATTTATATGTACGATGCAATAAACAACTTACTTTATACTGTAGATAATATGTTGTGAGACAACACGCGAAAGATCATATTATCAGTTTCCTTATAAAGTATAAACAGAGGCTCACAATCGAGATAGATAGGGACTCTCTATCGGGATGGTTGTAGTGTGGTTTGGTATTAGCTTGTCTTGGATATAGAATCACATTAGTGCACTTGGTGTGTATTGAGCAAGACCACCTTAGATCGTTCGACTTATACTGACTTATAGGAGAACTTGATCTTTGTTACTATGGTGTTCGTGCTCTTAATCCCTATACAATAACCTCGACACGTAGGGCAGTATGTATTTCTTTGATTCATCAATGGGTGAGATTTACATGTATTAAATCAACAAACTCGGTAAGTTGGAAAGTAGTGTTGTCTCTATGGTGTGCTATTGATTGTAAAAGGAATCCGTGTCTGTCATAGGTTGATAATGTCCCCTTGAGGAGCTCATAAGGATTATCATGTAAACCCTGTAGGTGGATTTATTCCGGCATGATAATGAGGTTGAGTGGTACTACTCTTGGATAAGATATTAATTTATGGAGTTGTCAGTAACTTAATTAATTAATGGACATTGTATATCTTAAACATAGAGAGACTAACGGGCTCATAATAAAAAGGTGCCCAAAATATAATTTTGGGATTAGAACGGTGGTGCAGTAATAATATTTTAGTGGAATATATTATTATTATTAGACTTAAGTATAAGCTTTGGGCTAAGCTTGGATACTTAAGCCCAATAGAGGCCCAACTCTAATTTCTCCTCCTGGTCCTTGCTGTAACCTATAAATAAGTCACCTCAGCTTATCTGAATCCCTAATGAATTATTCCTGCGCCTAAAACACGTGAGAAATGGGAGAGAAAACAGATTGAGGAGATCTTGAAGATCGTCGCCCACACGACGTCAAGATCAGACTTGGGAATACAGCAGAAGATCGGAAGGTTGTTTACTGCTACTGCTGATCATCCTCTATATCAACCCTGGTGAAAGGTAATATGATTCTACTCTTTTGCTTCCACTGCAGTAGAATTGTATGGAACCCTAACGGTTCACGTTAATCAAACGATCGAACGACAACAATTGGTATCTGAGCTTCGGTTTCATGGTGAAGCGTGACACGTAAGGCTAGGATTTATGTTGATTATGTGATTTAATTTTTGCAATTAAGAATCACATGGAGATTAGGGTTTGATTTATGTGAAAATATAATCTGTGAAACCCTATGTGCCTCTATCGTTGGAAATCACTCTATTTTTATATTGTATGTCGATACCTGTTCTGTCGATGGCTTTGTGTGTATATCACAAAGCTTGTTCTTTGAATTCACGGTGAACGACGATGGTGATATCGGGCACTGGAGAGCAAAATCAGGCAGTCTGGCGGGCGGATTGACTAGCGTGGCACTCATTGGGGCACACGGCAAGGCCCTAATTATGTGCACGAAAGCGCTAGAGAGGCAACCGGGTGTTGGCGCATGGAAACCAGACAGTAAGCCAAGTGGAAGGCAGGGCACTGTGTCCGGTGGCATGCTCGAAATGGTGCCTATTTTATTTAGGAGAAACCAAGCACGGTGCTCGATTATGGTAGAAACCCAGCACGGTACTCATTTTCATGCATGGTTGGTGAGAGGGCAAGCCGCCGGGCATGGTGCATGTATCGGAATAAATGTCGGGAATTATGGCGTGTGGGCTGTACAGATTGGGGCCCGACTTATTGCTCGTTGTTGAATGTGGAACTGGGTGGATAGGCGTGCAAATCGAGTATATGGCCTGACGGTCGATCGAGCGTGGCGCATGGTGATGCGCTCGGTTGTGGATTTCATCGGGCGACAAGGATGAGAGACCGAGCGCTAGAACACCCAAACCGAGCGACCTATCGAGCAGGCTGGCATGTGGCTAGACAGTACTAGGCATGCCGCTCAGACGGCATGCGGGTCACGGGCGAGTCTACCTTCTTTCAAGGCGTGGACAGTGATGTGCCGAGCACTGAAAGGGAAAAAATTGGGTGTGCTGAGCAGCTTTTCGAGTGTGATGCCAAGTGAACATGTGATAGGCCGGATGTAGATATTTACTTCAGGGCAGACTAGCGAGCGGGTCACCGGGCATGGAGCTCGACGAGGTGCTCGATGGCATGCACGTTTGGCGGGCATGGATGCATGGTTTCGGGATGATGAGCAGGCGCAACGCATGGTTGCGGATGTCAAGTGCTCGTGGTACTTCGCAGTGAAAAATCTAGAGGAAAAATCTGGAGGAAAAATCTGCGACCTCACAGGGGAGGCCGATCCCCATCACAGTTGCCCGCATTCGTGATTGTTGGCGAACAATTGAATTTGCTGTTATATAACTGTCATAATTCGCTGTTATACTTCTCTATCTGTAAGGCACATAAGCTTGCGTAATGGACTTGGGATCAAATAATGGTGTACACTTAGATGCAAATAATAAGTATCATCCCCATCGGAGTCACAGCTTTTATGCATGGCTAAAGAGGAACTGACTATTAATTATTTTATCATGAGGTTAGGTTGACAAATGAAATTAATGGGTAAAACCTTCTCTTGTAAATGTTCGGGTTTGTAAACATCCACACTATCATGACTTTCAGACTCACGGTGCTTGAGATGTCGGTGAATTTTATTTTTATATTATTTTGGGAGAACCAATATAAATGGATAAAATTCGAAGATTTGATCGGTGTATTTATTTGTGATCCTCTGTAATTTCAAATGGTTTTATCTCGCTTATTGTATACTAATAGAAACATATTTACTTGTCCAAAATTAGATGATTAGAAAAGAATCTTGGATTTAATTTTTACTGCTTAAGAAAATAAAAATGTGTTCTCACTAAGGATGTTCTGTGATGCCTATTAAAGTCTCTAGTGGAGAGGTGAGTGCTTCATAGAAATATGATGGTCTCATGCGACTCTTCAGATACTTGAGTAAGTTAGAAAGGCAAGAGGTCATGGATCAGTTGATGAATGAATTGGGAATGCTTGGAATATAAATTGAAAGGGAAACCTAGATCAATTTATTCTTCATAATTTGCCTGGATGTTTTGAGCAAGTTCTACCTGAAATACGAGAGGTTGTATATGGTGGGGAACTTCTGACAAAACATGTGGCGAAGGAAAGCCATTTTCATCATGATGTGAATAATGCTAGTATCTCATTCACTAGTTATTGAAGCATGATTAGTGATGGCATTTACTTACACGTTGTGTATAGATACCGGAGTCACTAAAAGCCTGCAATTAAGTGATGATGATATTGTAATATACATAGGTGATACTACGAGAGTAGTGGCTATTGCAGTGGGAATTGTTTATTTATCTTACGATATGAATAAACATTTAATTTTGAGAAATTATCTTTACGTACATTTTCATAGAAAGAATTTCATTTCAGTTTCTATACATATACGGATGGATACTCCATTTTATTTAAATGACATGATCATAGTAATGAAGGATGGAACTATAATCTATTGTGGTACGTTGGCGGATAATTTGCTCACTCTTCAATCCTGTTTATCCCACGGATGCAACAAATAGTAATTAATAATGCACTTTTAATCTTAGTAAGAGAAAGAAACCTTCGAATATGAACTAAACATACTTTTGGCATCTAAGACTAGATCAATTTTACTTGAGTAAGATTCAAAGATTGATAGCCGATGGACCGTTGGGTTTATCAGTAGTGGAAACTATCTGACTTGTGAGTCTTGCTTGAAAGTAAAATGATTAAAGGCCTTTCAAGGCAAAAGGGTATAGAGCCATGCAAAGATATGTTGGAATAATTCATACTGATTTAAGCGATCCTAAGACTATCCCGATGAGAGGTGGTCATTATGACTTAATCGTGGTGACAAGTACCTCTTAGGATAGTTTAGGAGCTATTTATCAGAGGATGAGATTAAAATCTCAAGTTATCTACACCGGGCATACCCTAGCTGAATGGTGTGGCGGAAAGAAGAAATAAGACTCTTGTGGTGATGATTATATAGATGATGAATTATTTGAAAAAATTAAATTCATTTTATGGATATGCCCTAGAAACAGAAATTCATAAAATATTTGTCTGTTTGTGGGATATCCTAAAAAAATAGAGGGTCATTTATTTAGTCCAAAAGATCGAAGGGTGACTGTTAGCACAAACACCGAATTTTTGGAAAAAGGACTATACAATAAATCACAAACCCATGTATAAGTTGTTCTAAAGGAAGTGAGAGGAAAACACTGTGTATTAGTACCAAGTGTACAAGAGGATATACCACAAGGTAAACTGCATCGCATGTCACGTCTGATACACAATTGCATGTAGTGCCTTATCGTAGTGGGAGGGTTGTTCGACAACCTATAAGATATATATTTTGGGAGAGTCATGAGACTTGGTCCCTAGTAAACATGGTATTGACCCGCAGATACGACGAAACACTACAAGATCGAAATGCTGAATCTTAGTAAGTTGCAGTGAATGTTGAAATAGGATATATGTATTCTAAACAAATCTGGGAGCTTGTAAGACCACTAAAATGGTGTAAAAGCTATTGGAGCTGGTCATAGAAAATAAAAGAGGATCATACGATAAGGTGAAAACCTTGGAAGCAAAGCTTGTTTCGAAAAGATATAATCGATTATGAGGAAACCTATTCGCTGATAGCTATGCTGATCCAGACTCTTTTATCTATTGCTACTCATATGAAATATGAGGGATAGCAAATAGATGTCAAGACAACTTTCCTGATTGGAAGTCTTGAGGAAAACATCTATATGAAGCAACCAGAGTGATTCATTGCAAAGTGCTAAGAGAATTTTGAGTGTAAGCTTAAAAGTGTCCATCGATGGATTAAAGCAAGCTTCAAGATCATGAAACATCTGTATCAATGAGGAAATCTAGGCATATGGATTTATTCAATGTGCAAATGTGTCTTGTGTATTGAAAAGAGTGATGAAAACGTGGTGGTATTTCTTATACTATACGTAGATAATATCTTGCTCATTGGAGACAATGAAAGAGTATTGTCGGGCGTATGGGTATAGTTAATAAAGCGGTATAAGATGAAGGACTTAAGAGAAGCAAAATATCCTTTTGATCATGGTAATACGGTTCACAAGAAAGGATGTTATGCTTATCTCAAGCTTCATGAAATGATATGATCCCTACTTGTCTTAGCATATTACTTTATCTAAGGAATTGTGTCTAAAGACACAAAAGGAAGATAAAGAAGATGAAAGCGGTTCCTTATGCTTCGGCGAATAAAGAAGTTTAATCTAAAGAATGCTATGCACGAGTATGGATATCTGTTTTGCTAAACGCATGAACAGTGGGTATCAAAGGTAACCCAAAACAAGAATGTTGAAATGTGGTAAGACATATACTTATGTACCTGAAAGGGACCAAAAATTATATGTGAACTTACTGGACAGATTCACTACTTCTTATAGGTTACATAGATTGGATTTTTCAAATCAGATATGGACGATAGTAAATCCACCTCAAAGGTTATGTGTTTAATTTTATGAAGTTGAGTCATAATATGGAGGAGTGTTATATAGAAATATATTTCAGACTCCGGACTCCATTATGAAAAGATGATAAATTGGAGCCTATAAGGCAGCCAAAGTATATGTATGACTCTATAAACTTCATGATGGACTTTAAAGTGTTTCTAAGTTTTCCCATGGTTATCACAATTTATATTCATGATATTGGTGTTGTTGCAAACTTGAAGGAATCACGAGCCCATAAGGCAATTAAACACATGGAGCGCAAATACCACTTGTTACGAGAAATCATATGATGAGGAGAAGGTTGTTGTCGCCTAGATTGCATCGGATGATAACCTAGTAAATCCATTTACAAGGACCTTAAGGCGAGAGCTTTTGATGGTCGTGCAGTGGGAGTGGGAATCAGATGTATGGCAGAAGACATGACAGCATAGTTATAACAATTTATTTGAAATGAAAATCATATGATCAAATGATTGCGTCATATAATTTATTTATATGTACGATGCAATAGTCCACTTACTTTATACTGTAGATAATATATTGTGCGACAACACGCGGAAAATCATATTATCGATTTCCTTATAAAGTATAAACAGAGGCTCACAACCGAGATAGATAGGGACTCTCTATCAGGATGGTTGTAGTGTGGTTTGGTATTAGCTTGTCTTGGCTATAAAATCACATTAGTGCACTTGGTGTGTATTGAGCAGGACCACCTGAGATCGTTCGACTTATACTGACTTATAGGAGAACTTGATCTCTATTATTATGGATATTCGTGCTCTTAATCCCTATACAATAACCTCGACACGTAGGGTTGTATGTATTTCTTTGATTCATCAATGGGTGAGATTTACATGTATTAAATCAATAAACTCGGTGAGTTGAGAAGTAGTGATGTCTCTATAGTGTGTTGTTGATTGTAGAAGGGATCCGTGTCCGTCATAGGTTGATGATGTCCCCTTGAGGAGCTCATAAGGATTATCATGTAAACCCTGTAGGTGGATTTATTCCAGCATGATAATGAGGTTGAGTGGTACTACTCTTGGATAAGATATTAATTAATGGAGTTGTCAGTAACTTAATTAATTAATGGACATTGTATATCTTAAACATGGAGAGACTAACGGGCTCATAATAAGAAGGAGCCCAAAATGTAATTTTGGGATTATAATGGTATGTGCAGTAATGATATTTTAGTGAAATATATTATTATTATTGGACTTACGTATAAGCTTTGGGCTAAACTTGGATACTTAAGCCTAATGGAGGCCCAACTCTAATTTCTCCTCCTGGTCCCTGCTGTAGCTTATAAATAAGTCACCTCAGTTTATCTGGATCCCTAATTAATTATTCCTGCGCCTAAAACACGTCAGAAAAGGGAGAAAAAGCAGATTGAGGAGATCTTGAAGATCGTCGTTCACACGACGTCAAGATCAGACTTGGAAATACAGCAGAAGATCTGAAAGTTGTTTATTGTTGTTGCTGATCATCCTCTACATCAACCCTAGTGAAAGGTAATATGATTCTACTCTTTTGCTTCCCCTGCAGTAGAATTGTATGGAACCCTAATGGTTCACGTTAACCAAATGATCGAATGCCAATAATACCAACTGTACAAGAGGATATAGCACAGGACACTGCACCGCGTGTCACACCTGATACACAATTACCTGCAGAGCCTTGTCGTAATGGGAAGGTTATTAGACAGCCTGATAGATTCATGGGATTGGGAGAGTCATCCGACTTGGTCCCTGGTGAACATGAAATTGACCCATGGAATTACAATGAAGCACTGCATGATAAAGATGCTCAATCATGACAAAAAGCAATAAAATCTAAAATAGAGTCCATGTATTCTAATAAAGTCTGGGAGCTTGTAGAACCGCCCAATGGTATAAAAGCTATTGGATACAAGTAAGTCTATAAAAGAAAAAGAGGATCTGACGTTAAGGTGGAAACCTTTAAAGCAAGGCTCATTGCAAAGGGATATACTCAAAAAGAGGGAATCGATTATGAAGAAATCTTCTCACCCATTACCATGCTTAAGTAAATCTGGATTCTTTTATCTATTGCCGCTCATATGGACTATGAGGTATGATAAATAAATGTCAAGACAACTTTCCTGAATGGAAGTCTTGAGGAAAACATCTATATGAAGCAACTAGAGGGATTCATTGCGGAAGGGGAAGATCATCTTGTGTGTAAGCTTAATAGGTCCATTTATGGATTGAAACAAGCTTCTAGATCATGGGACATCCATTTTGATGAAGTAATCCAGTCATATGGATTTATTCAATGTCCGGATGAATCATGTGTGTACAAAAAGTATGATGAAAATGTAGTGGTATTTCTTATACTTTACGTGGATGATATCCTGCTCATTGGAAACAATATAAAGGTATTGTTGGGCGTAAGGGTATGGCTATCTAAGCAGTTTGAGATGAAGAACTTATGAGAAGTCGGGCACATTCTAGGGATCAAATTGATAAGGGATCGCAAGAAAAAAATATTGTGCTTATCCCAAGCTTTGTACATTGATACAATCCTGGCTCGCTTTAGCATGCAAGACTCCAAGAAAGATTTTCTACCTTTTAGACATGGAATACCTCTTATTGGCATTCAATCGTTTGGTTTAGCGTGAACCGTTAGGATTCCAAGCAAACTAACTCAGCGGAAGCAGTTAATGATTAAAGTTTGCATTACCTTTCACCAGGGTTGATTTAGAGGATGAATAGTTGCAGAGAACAACCTCTTGATCTTCTGTTGTATTCCCCAAGTTCAATCCTGATGTTGTGTGGGCAACAATCCTCAGGATCTTCTCAATTTGCTCCAAACCTCTTTTCATGTCAAAATAGGTGCAAGTCTAGGGTTCCAGGAAGCTGGGACAACTTATGTACCGGCTACAGCAGGGACCAGGAGGAGAAATTAGAGTTGGGCATCCATTGGGCTTAAGTATCCAAGCTTAGCCCAAAGCTTATACTCCCTTCGTCCCGTTTTAATATTTACATTTCTATTTTGCGCGTCCCATTTTAATGTTTAATTTTCCCTTTTTGGAATATGGGACCCACCTAAAACAATTAATATATCATCCAACACTAATACACCTATCTCCTTTATATTAAATATTATATTTTACTATCCACTATCTATTAAAATATTATACTTTTTAATCAACGTGCAAAAAGCAAACGTAAACATTAAAACAGGACGGAGGGAATACTTAAGTCCAATAATGATAATATAGTCCACTAAAATTTTATTACTGCACTGCCGCTCTAATCCCATAATTATGTTATGAGCTCCTTCTTATTAAGAGCCCGAAAATCTCTCAATGTTTAAGATATACAATGCCTATTAATTAATTAAGTTACTGACAACTCAAATTAATTAATATCTCTTCCGAGAGTAGTACCACTCAACCTTATTATTATGTCATATTTAATCCACTTGCAAGATTTACATGATATTCCTTATGAGCTCCTCAAGGGACATCATCAACCTATGTCGGACACGGATTCCTTCTACAATCAATAGCACACCATAAAGACAACACTACTTTCCAACTCACCGAGTTTGTTGATTTAATTCATGTAAATCTCACCCATTGATGAATCAAAGAAATACATACTGCCTTACATGTCGAGGTTATTGTATAGGGATTAAGAGTACGAACATCCATAATAACTGAGATCAATCTCCTATATAGACAGTACAAGTCGAACGATCTCAAGCGGTCCTGCTCAATACACACAAGATGCACTAATGTGATTCTATAGTCAAGACAAACTAATACTAAACCACACTACAACCGTACCAATAGAGAGTCCCCGTCTATCTTGGTTGTGAGCATCTGTTTATACTTTATAAGGGAACCGATAATATGATCATCCGCGTGTTGTTGCACAACATATTATCTACAGTATAAAGTAAATGGACTTTTGTACAAACAAATAAATAAATTATAATATGCAAAACGTTTGATCATATGATTCTCATTTCAAATAAATTGTTAAAATATTATTCCATACAAAAGCCAGACTTTTAGTTTACAATCTAATAATCTCTCACTTATACTAAAAGACTACGCTGCCATATCTACTGATACGCATCTAATTCCCATTCCTTCTACATGCCCATCGAACATTTTTGCTGGAAGGGTCTTAGTAAAAGGATCAGCCAGGTTATCCTCCGATGCAATCTTAGCGACAACGACCTCCCCTCGTTTAATGTCTCGTATCAGGTGGTACTTGCACTCAATGTGTTTATTTCTCCTTATGGGCTTGTGGTTCCTTCGAGTTTGTTATTGCACTACTGTTATAACAATAAATTGTGATCACTTTGGGTAAACCAGGAATCACATCCAAGTCCATTAAGAAGTTTCTAAGCCATACTGCTTCTTTAGCTGCCTCAGAGGCTGCTACATATTCAGCTTCCATGGTAGAGTCCACAATGCATTTCTGCTTTACACTCCTCCATATTATGGCTCCTCCTCCAAGAGTAAAAACACATAACCCGAGGTGGATTTACTAGCATCTCTATCTGACTGAAAATCCAAATTAGTATAACCCAAAGGTAACAAAGTATCTGCCCGGTAAATCAGCACATAATTCCTTGTCCTTCGCAGGTACTTCAAAATATGCTTTACCGCAGTCCAATGCCCTTGTCCTGGATTACTTTGATACCTACTGACCATGCCCACGGCATAACAGATATCTGGTCTCGTACATAGCATAGCATACATGAGGCTTCCTACTGCCGAAGCATAAGGAACTAGTTTTATTTTCTCTCTCTCCTGTTGTGTCTTAGGGCACATTTCCTTAGATAGAGGTATTCCATGCCTGAAAGGTAGAAAACCTTTCTTGGAATCTTGCATGCTAAAACGAGCTAGGATTGTATCAATGTATGAAGCCTGGGATAAGCACAATATTCTTTTCTTACGATCTTTTATTAATTTAATCCCAAGAATGTGTCTGGCTTCTCATAAGTCTTTCATCTCAAACTGCTTGGATAGCCATACCCTTATGCCCGATAATACCTTTACATTGTTTACAATGAGTAGAATATCATCCACGTAGAGTACAAGAAATACCACTATGTTTTCATCACACTTCTTGTACACACATGATTCATTCGGACATTGAATAAATCCATATGACTGGATTACTTCATCAAAACGGATGTTCCATGATCTTGGAGCTTGTTTCAATCCATAAATGGACCTATTAAGCTTACATACAAGATGCCCTTCGCCCTTTGCAATGAATCCTTCTCGTTGCTTCATGAAGATGTTTTCCTCAAGACATCCATTTGCCATACCTCATAATCCATATAAGCAACAATAGAAAAACGAATTCGGATTGACTTAAGCATGGCTACAGGTGAGAAGGTTTTATCATAATTAATTCCTTCTTTCTGAATATATCCTTTAGCAACAAGCTTTGCTTTAAAGGTTTCCACCTTTCCGTCATATCCTCTTTTTCTTTTATAGACCCACTTGTATCCAATAGCTTTTACACCATTGGGTGGTTCTACAAGCTCCCAGACTTGATTAGAATACATGGATTCTATTTAAGATTTCATTGCATTTTGCCAAAATTGAGCATCTTTGTCTTGCAGTGCCTCGTTGTAATTTCATGGGTTAATTTCATGTTCACCAGGGACCAAGTAAGAAGACTCTCCCAATCCCATGAATCTATCTGGTTGTCTAACAACCCTCCAACTATGACGAGGCTCCACAGGCAATTGTGTATCAGGTGTGATATGTGGTACAGTGTCCTGTGGTATATCCTCTTGCACAGTTGGTATTATGTTTGGTATTTTCTCTCTTACTTCATCTAGAATAATTTTACTCTTGGGTTTGTGGTTCATTACATAATCCTCTTCCAAAAATTTGGCGTTCATGCTAATGATCACCTTTTGATCCTTTGGATTATAAAACAAACCACCCTTCATTCCTTTAGGATATCCTACAAATAGACAGACTTCCGTACGTGACTCTAACTTATCAGTATCTGTCTTCAACACATGTGCCGGAGCACCCCAAATCCGAAAGTGTTTCAGACTAGGTTTTCGCGTAGTCCACAATTCAATGGGCATAGAAGCTACTGATTTAGAAGGTACTAAATTATGAATGTAAGCCGTTGTTTCTAAGGCGTATCCCCAAAATGAATTTGGTAATTCCAAATAACTCATCATTGATCTTACCATTTCCATAAGAGTCATATTCCTTCTTTCCGCTACACCATTCTGCTGGAGTGTGCCCAGTGCAGACAAATGGGATTCAATCCCTTCCTCTGATAAATAATTCCTAAACTCTCCCAAGAGGTATTTGTCACCACGATCAGATCATAGTGTCTTGATATATTTTCCAAGTTGCTTTTCCACATCAGCCTTGTACTCTTTGAATTTATCAAAGCACTCAGACTTGCGGCACATTAAATAAATATTTTCATATATAGAATAATTGTTAATAAAAATCACAAAGTATTCATAACCACCTCTTGCCTGGACAGACATAGGACCACATAAATCGGAATGAACTAATTCCAACAGATCATTAGCTCTATACCCCTTTGCCTTAAAAGGCCTTTTGGTCATTTTTCCTTCCAAGCAGGATTAGTAGGTTGGATAATTTTTCACTACTAATGAACTCAGAGGTCCATCAGCTATCAACCTTTTAATCCTACTCAAGTTAATATGACATAGTCTTATATGCCAAAGATATTTTTGGTTCATTTTAGAAGGTTCTTTTCTCTAATTAGTAGATGTACCATTCATTTCAATTTGTTGCACCATGGGAGAAATTGGATTAAGAGTATACAAATTATCTATCAATGCACCATCACATATAAAAATTCCATTTTTCCTTAAAACAACCTTGACATTAAAAGAAACAGAATAACCATCCATAAACAATTTAGAAATAGAAATTAAATTCTTTCTAAAATGAGGTACATAAAGACAATTCCTCAAAATAAGAGTTTTATTCTTATTAAAAGATAAATAAACATCTCCCACTGCAATAGCCGCTACTCTTGTAGCATTTTCCATGAGTATGGTAATCTCCCCATCACTAAGCTGTCAGGTTTGGTGGAACCCCTGCAAAGAATTGCAGACATGGTCAGTGGCTCCCGTATATACACACCAAGTGTCAGCAGATACAGCCGCTAAACACGATTCAACAACCAGTATAAAAAACTTACTGTTCTCGTTTCCCTTCAAAAGAGGGCAGTCAGCCTTGTAGTGTCCCGGCTGCTTGCATTTGAAGCACTTGCCTCTAGGCTTCTTGACCGCACCAGCCTTTGCTTTCACTTGGTTCACCGGTGCTAAATTTTCTTGCTTCTTCTTATTCCTACCGCCTTTTGGCCTAGGATGAGCAGCGTTTTCAGCAACATGAACCTGAGGAGCTCTACGAAACAATTCTTCCGCCGCCACAAGTTCTGTCAGAAATTCCGCCAACGTGTGCATATATTTGTTCATACCGTAGTTTAGGCAAAACTGCTCAAAACTCCTAGGTAAGCTTTGGAGTATGATATACACTTGGGTTTCCCATCAATTTCAGCTCCAAGAACTTCCAACTTATTGAGTTGGCCCATTATCCTAAGGACATGCTCCCTTACAGAAGTGCCCTCAGCCATTTTGGTGTTCATGAGCACAGACATGCCCTTAGACCTAGCAGGACGACTCTGATGTCCGAAGAGTTCTCTAAGATTATGCATCATATCATAGGCGGAGTTTATAGCTTGATGCTGAGTCTGAAGCACATTTGACCTAGAAGCCAAAATATAGCACTTAGCCATCCTATCAGCTTTGACCTACCTATTATAAGCAACTCTTTGCTCTTCGGTTGAGGCACCAGTAGGTGCCAGATGACATTCCTCAGTGAGAACAAAGATATAATCTTCAGCAGTTAAAACAATGTCCATGTTCCATTTCCAGTCAACATAATTAGTGCCAGTAAGTTTGTGCTCTTTAAGTATAACAGAATGTGAGTTGATTATTTGAAAATCCTGAGAATCATAAATAAATAAACAGATCAAACACTTCGAATTTATAAATTTATAGATTCCCTCAAAACAATATAAAATAAAATTTACCAACATCTCAAGCACCGTGAATTTTCATGCCACGTTAGTGTGGGCGTATACAAATCCGAACTTTTACAAGAGAATGTTTTACCCATTAATTTCATTTGTCAACCTAACTTTATGACAAAATGAATAATAGTCGGTTCCTTTTAGCCATGCAAATAACAGTAGTGACTCTGTTAGGGAGGATACTTATTATTTACACCTAAGTGTTAACCATTATTTGATCTTAAATCCGCGGCCCAAGCTTGTGTGCCATAAAGTTAAAGAAATACACACAAACTCAGATAACTTCATATAATTATTATAAAGAAGTTTGTACCAGTGATCCATGAACAAACCCATCCGTTGTGGAGGAAGACCTATTGCCAATACGCAGGTTTACTCACATCACTTACAACCAATAATGGAGGCTGTGGGAATTTTTTACCAATCCCCTCTCCCACTTAGTTATTTAACATCAAAGGTTTTTAACATGCATATAATATTACAATAATAAAATACACATCCTAGCATGCCTCTATTTTAAATAATTAAAATAAATATAGAACATGCTAGCACATATAACAATAATTGTCAAATAAAATAATTAAGGCAGTTATATATCACGAATTAAACGCAGGATAAAAAAAGGAGCACGGTAGGCATATAGGCATCAACTGCATGACTCTTGCCCATCAAGGCAGCAAGGCCCAACAAGGCAGCCCAAACTGATTACGTTACTATTGCTCATTTCAGCCTATCAGCAGCGCCAAGCATACATCTGGCCCATCAATCCATCAAACCTGCACGGAAGCGCCATGGAATCTCCGTGAACTCACTGTCCAGACTTGATCGAAACATGCTGCGGATGTCCGGCATCGTCGAAGAGCCCAGCTGCTTCTTGTTCTTCCTTGGTGCGACCCTTCACCACCAGTCACATTCCAATCCCCGGCAACAACCCTTCCATATCAGCATCGTGCGCGTCTGGCAAGATACCACGTCGTTCCTTACCAGCTAGTTTTTCAGCGTGCGTCCAGTCTCGACAGCCTCACCGCACATACGCCAAGCCTAGTTCACCCATTCCGACAGTAGGCTGTGATCGTGCCAGTTACAGTTGTCTGTTCCCTGTGCCATCTTGTAGCTTTCTGCACGGCGCCATCTCACAACAAGAAAGACCTGGATGGCAAAACTACAGACCCAACCAGAACCTGAAATAGACCCAATCGATCTGAGGAAATACCCGCCCTGGAAGCATCAGCTGACTTGCTTGGAACCCACTGCTGACTCGCTCGAAACATGCCTCTGACTCGACCGGAACCCACCGCTGGCTGTACCGAAAGCAGCCTGCGACCCGCCCAGAACCCAGCTTTATCTCGCCAGCCATCTGCCGCTGTTGCCTGAATGCCCACCGCCACCTGTAGGTCATGTCATCTATGCCTGTTGATTGAATCCCCAGTCGTACCTCTTGCAGTCAAGTCACGTGATAAGCAACACAAGCGATCCTTGTCCCGAGTTGCAACTCACCAGCCTCTGCCGTTGTTCATTCGACCCTTATCCCGCCAGCCTGCAATCATGTACATGTCATCCAGCGCTGTGTGGTTGTCGCTCCAGGGAAATTACTATCAACAGTCGATTGTGCCATGGCTCACCGAACTTTCACCCTCAACCGTTCATAATTTAGTCGTGTGTGTGTGATGCCCAGACACATATAGGGTTTCACGCAGTGTGGGTGTCGTGTCCAGTAATAACAATCAACAACAATCACACATACCAGATATGGTTTTATTCATAAAACATTAATAATACGAAACCTTGTCATCTTACGCGATTACTTTCAGATTATATCACATAATCACATAAACCCTAGCCTAACGTCTCACGATTCACCATAAAACCGAAGTTCTGATACCAATTGTTGGCATTTAATTATTTGGTTTAGTGTGAACCGTTAGGGTTCCATGCAAACTAACTCAGCGGAAGCAGTTAATGATTAAAGTTTGCATTACTTTTCACTAGGGTTGATGTAGAGGATGAATAGTTACAGGGAACAACCTCTTGATCTTCTGCTGTATTCCCCAAGTTTAATCCAGATGTTGTGTGGGCAACAATCCTCAGGATCTTCTCAATCTGCTCCAAACCTCTTTTCACGTCAAAACAGGCGCAAGTCTAGGGTTCCAGGAAGTTGAGACAACTTATATACGGGCTACAGCAGGGACCAGGATGAGAAATTAGAGTTGGGCATCCATTGGGCTTAAGTATCCAAGCTTAGCCCAAAGCTTATACTTAAGTCCAATAATAATAATATAGTCCAATAAAATATTATTACTGTACTGCCGCTCCAGTCCCATAATTACGTTATGGGCTCCTTCTTATTAAGAGCCAAAATATCTCCCCATGTTTAAGATATACAATGCCCATTAATTAATTAAGTTTCTGACACCTCAAATTAATTAATATCTCTTCCGAGAGTAGTACCACTCAACCTTATTATCATGCTAGAATTAATCCACTTGCAAGATTTACATGAAAATCCTTATGAGCTCCTCAAGGGGACATCATCAACATATGTCGGACACGGATTCCTTCTACAATTAACAGCACACCATAGAGGCAACACTACTTCCCAACTCACAGAGTTTGTTGATTTAATTCATGTAAATCACACCCATTGATGAATCAAAGAAATACATACTGCCTTACGTGCCGAGGTTATTTTATAGGGATTAAGAGTACAAACATCCATAATAATTGAGATCAAGTTCTCCTATATAGATAGTACAAGTCGGACGATCTCAAGCGGTCCTGCTCAATACACATAAGGTGCACTAATGTGTTATATAGTCAAGACAAACTAATACCAAACCACACTACAACAATACTAATAGAGAGTCCCCGTCTATCTCGATTGTGAGCATCTGTTTATACTTTATAAGGGAACCGATAATATGATCTTTCGCGTGTTGTCGCACAATATATTATCTATAGTATAAAGTAAATGGACTTTTGCACAAACATATAAATAAATTATAATATGCAAAACATTTGATCATATAATTCTCATTTCAAATAAATTGTTTAAACAATGTTCCATACAAAAGCCAGACTTTTAGTATACAATCTAACACCTCTATCTAAAGAAATGTGTCCAAAGACACAAAAGGAAATAGAGAATATGAAGGTGGTTCCTTATGCTTCGGCAGTAGGAAGCCTCATGTATGCAATGCTATGTACGAGGCCGGATATCTGTTATGCCGTGGGCATGATCAGTAGGTATTAATGTAACCAAGGATAAGGGGATTGGACTACAGTAAAGCATATTTTGAAGTACCTGCGTGGACTAGGTTCTATACGATGATTTACTAGGTGGATAATTTGTTTCCTTTAGGTTATACTGATTCAGATTTTCAGTCAGATAGGGATGCTAGTAAATCCACCTCGGGTTATGTGTTTACTCTTGGAGGAGAAGTTATAATATGGAGGAGTGTAAAGTAGAAATGCGTTACGAACTCTACTATAGAAGCTGAATATGTAGCAGCCTCTGAGGCAGCTAAAGAAATAGTATGGCTTAAGAACTTCTTAATGGACTTAGATATAATTCCTGGTTTGCCCAAATCGATCACAATTTATTATGATAATGGTGGTGCAGTAGCAAACTCGAAGAAACCACGAGTCCATAAGGCGAGTAAACAAATTGAGCGTAAGTACCACCTGATATGAGACATCGTTAAAAGAGGAGAGGTCATTATCGCTAAGATTGCATCTGAGGATAACCTAACTATTCCTTTTACTAATAGCATTTCAGCGAAAGTGTTTGGTGGGCATATTGAAGGAATGAGGATTAGATGCGTGTTAGCTGATCGTTGTCATTTTCACCTAGATTTTATTATCTTTATTTATGGATTTTCGGATGTTTTTATCCGTATTTATGTAACTTTGGTGGAGTTTTATGTTAATTAGGAGAAGTGTGGTATGAATTAATAAAATTGAGCAAATGAGCTTAAATGTGTGTAAAACAGGTGAATAATGGAGAAAAACGGAATCAGGAGCTAAAATAGAAAAGGAGAACATGGTACGCATGGACACGCCCAGCTGTGTCGTGTGCATGACCCGTGTATAGACACACACCCCGTGTGCTAAACACGGGCCTGTAAGGATTTGCCATGTTCAGATGTCAGAAGATGCTACACGTCTATGCCCGAGGCCGTGTACGCTACACGAGCCGTGTTCTATCAGCACACAAACACGCTAAACTATGTTTACGCTACACGAGACATGTGCTGCTACACGGCTCATGTAGGTGCAAAAAGCAGCGTGAATTTCAGAATATTCCAGAAGCTTCTAGAAGGTCCTTAAGTGATATAAAAGGCTAATTTGTTCGAAATTGAAAAGGGGAACCACATTTGGAGCAGTTATCAAAGATTAAAACACACAACTCCTCACCACACCTTCACACACACACTCTCGATCATCTATCTTCCACCAATCTCATCCATCCAATCCATTGGTTCTCACCAAATTCATCCACTATTCTACATTTCCATCAATTTAGGAAGAGGAAAGCATCAATGATTGAAGAATTTTGCATTTTGGAAGGAAAGAAGGCCAACTTCACAAAAGGAAAGCCAATCTACTTTTCAATTGTTGATTTTCTTTATATTTTACCTCAAATGGAGCAAGCCTTTGAATGTATTGATCTAATCTCAATGTGTAGTGGCTAGTCCTATAGTAGGGCTAATCATATGAGTGGTTAAGAAAAAATGTTTGATATGTAGGATTTAAGATGTTGAATGGAGTTAATTTTGGACTTCCTTTTATGATTAATGAATCATATTTCATTTCAATACTTGTGTGATTAAATTCTCTTTTCATGGTATTAGGATGGCCATTCCAATAGTATGATTAGGTGTTTAATTGAATCATTTTAAGATGAGAATGTATGTTAGTGTGAGGGGAGGTAAGACATACTCTTCTTGTGCTTAGAACATTCATAAGAGGACACTTAAGAAATTGAGTGAAAAAAACCAAACTTATGATCATAGTACCTTAAGAGAATTGAGAGTAAGACAATCATAGGAGATTTAGACTTGTCAAAGAGTCGAGAACCCAATCACCTTGGCCATAGAGGTTAGGGGTAAAAACGTGATTGTTTTTAGTCCATAATTAATGAAGTTTAATGTCAAGAGTCATGCATATCTAGCTAGTTTCTTAACCATGAGTATGATTAGCCTTGCTCTCTTCTTAAATACATTCTATCCCCACTCTGTTCATCTTGTTACTCATTTGATAATAGTTACAATTAGTTGCTGGTTAAGTTCGTTAGCTAATTGATAGAATAATCATTATTCTTAAATCAAACCTTCAATTTTGTCACTCTTAAAAAGCACAATCAATAACAAATCCAGATACAACTATAAGTTTACTTTCCCTTGGGACGACATACTTATAAATTTTATTACTTGGTCACATGTGTACAACAACGATAGAGTCTCTTACTATAAAATCATTTTGATACGAAAAATGAGACTAAGAACATGGCGCTGCTTGCCAGGGAAATGTTAAATTTTTGGTTGTAACGAGTTTGAAGTTGATTAGTTTTTGTAAGAGTATTTCTTTTATTTGTTTACTTGTTTACTTTGTCTTGGTTATTTGGAGAACTAATTTGGAAATTCTTGTAGGTACATGCAAATGCATTCAAGGTCTCAATCTATTGAACCTTTGAACTTGGAATTAGAAGCTACCTTAAGAAACAAAGAAAAGGAGTGTTAGAGCCTACGGAGGAAGTCATGGAAAACGGAATGGATAATGCCAATATGGTTAATGAAGAAGGTCATATGAGGAATTTTCAACAAGGGGTGATAATAATCGAGGAGGACATGTTAATCCGGATTTTATGTCACAAGTGAATGCTCAATAATTACACTTGCAAAATCAACAATTGCAAGCGGTCATTCAATATTTTATGGAACAACAAGAAGCTAGAGAGAACCAACAAGTCCCTCCAGTGGTGCAAAATCAGCCTTGTGGTAATGGATACAATGGAGCGGGGATGAATATTCGTGATCACTTTCAACCGCAATATGGGAATTATGGAATGGGACCACCATTGAATATAAACAACTTCGAGATAAAGACGGAGTTGATTAACATGGTACAAGCAAATCAATTTGGTGGTGGTGCAATGGAGGATCCAAATGCTCACTTATCCCAATTCACGGAGTTAGCCAACACAATCAAGATAAATGAGGTAAGTGAGGATATTGTGAAAATGAAACTTTTCTCTTTTTCATTGAGAGATAGAGCTAAAGCTTGGTATCATACTATACCGCCGGGATCCTATACCACGTGGAGAGAGTTAGCACAAAGTTTCTTGAGCAAATATTTTTCCCCTTCAAAGATGTTGCATCTCAAAGGGAAAATCTTTCAATTCAAGCAAATGCTGCTTGAGACATTTAGTGAAGCATGGGACCGATTCAAAGAGATGCTAAGGAAGTGTCCACAATATGAATTCCCCGAAGATCAACAAGTAGGATTTTTCTATGCTGGATTGAATGGGAGTGAACGTATGCTTGTCGATACTTCGTCGGGAGGTTCTATATTGGGGCAAACTCCAAAAAGAGCTATTACTATATGTGAAGAGATTGCTTTGAATACGGGTCAATGGCCGATGGATAGAGTTGCGGGTATGTATGAAAGGGAGAGAATTGCTAAAATGGAATAAGTGTGCTTGCAACAAGTGAAAAAGGTGGAAGTGCTTAAGGAAGATATGATCGACAAGGCAATCACAGAGATACTTAAGAGGATGAATGCTAACTTGCAAGTGTCTTCAAACTCTACACCTATGGTGAATCAACGAATGCTTCCGAAACCTCAACAAGGTGTGCATTTATCTTTGATAAATCAATAAGTGTTTCCTAATCCTCAACAAGGCATGTCTATGACTAATTTGGGTCAATCTTTTCAAAGTGGTCAAATACCTACACCTATACCTCAACAAGGTATGTTTTCTAATTTTGGATGTCAAGATACTTGGTACCCACCGAAAATGTCACTTGAGGAAGTTGCCAACATGCAAGGGAGAAATTTTCAAGGAAACTATGGTGGAGGTTTTGGTAATCACGGAGGAGGATATCAAAAAAGGCAAGGAGGATGGGGACAAGGTAATTTTCAACAAAATTTTAATCAACCCCGTAGGTATGAAAATTTATCATATGAAAATCAAGAGAATGCCCTTACTCTTCTACCAGGCACTAATCAGGGGAAGAAAACTCCAAATTGTGAAGGGAAGCCTACAATGGAAGATCAAATGGCCAAGATGTTTAACTTTATGAAGCAAGAAAAAGAGTCGAATGGCAAGTGAAAGGGGGATATTCATCATCATGGAAAGTTTCCATCTACAACCATTACTAACCCGAAGGAGCAATGTAAGGCTATTGAACTTCGTAGTGTAATAAAATACAAAGGGCCTTCAATGTCGATAGAAGTAGAGAGAGTAGAGTGTGTACTAGAGCCTATGGGATGAACAGATCAAGAAGTTAAAGAGAAAGAAGTTGAAATTGTTGAAAAAGATGAAAGTACCCCTATACTTGAAGAAGGAAAAGTGAAGTCTCCAAAGAAATGATAAAGATGTAGAGAAGCAAAACATAAAGAGAGAGAAGAGAAGTTTGAAAGAGATGAATGGGGAATACCTAAGTTGCCCGTTGCAATCCCATTCCCACAAAGATGCTTGAAAAAGGAATTATAAGAGAAATTTGTCAAGTTTGTTGAGATGTTGAAGAAGATACATATAAATATTTCTTTTGCGGATGCTTTGCTTCAAATGCCCAACTATTCCAAGTTTTTGAAGGACATCTTGTCAAAGAAAAGAAGCTTGGGTGAGTTTGAAATGGTGAGCTTAACGGAGGAGTGTAGTGCTATTTTGCAAAGGAAACTTCCCCTTAAATTGAAAGGTCCGAGGAGTTTCACTATTCCACGTGAGATGGGAGAGTATGAGAACTACAAAGCTTTATGTGATTTGGGGGCTAGCATTAACTTGATGCCCTTGTAAATATTTAAGAAGTTGGATATTGGTGAGGTCAAACCGACATCGGTCACACTTCAATTAGTCGACTGGTATTTGACACATCCAAAGAGAATTGTGGAAGATGTTTTGATCAAAGTTGGCAAGTTTGTGTTTCCCATTGATTTTGTCGTACTTGATATGGATGAAGATGCTAATGTCCTGTTGATACTTGGTGATGCGCGTTTTCTTTGTACCCAAAATTAATCCCCAAGTATTAAGGATATCAATTGCAGCTTAGCAAGCGACCAAGTGAATATCGAACCCAAGGGACAGCGTATTATCAATTTAATTATTTACTACATTAATTAAGACAAGTTGGCAATTAAGTTGGAGGTTTGAATTATTAATCTACTAACAGAAGTATTAAATAATAATTAAAATAAAAGATCACTCGAAGAATACGAAAGTGGATCAAGTAGGAGAATATGTAGCTCTAGGATAATCCAGTTTCACTCATTAATTTCCCTTTCGTGTGTTGATATCCAACTCTGCCTTGTGAAATATGGACGCATCACTAAACCATGCATATCTACTCTATAGACACAAGTAAACATGCGTGTAACACGTGTGAATAACCTTGGAGCAAGAGATATAATTCCACCCCCCTTTCTAGGTACTATCAGTATTAATTATTTCCCTGGCCAATTGGTACTCTAACCTGATATGGTCTCCCTTTATAGGTACTATAAAATTATTCTCTTTATCCTACTTAATAATTCGAATTCAATTCAATTAATAAGTATTCATATATGATAGTTCTAATGAAGTTTCGGAGTCCCCTCACTTAGAATCATAACATGTAATCTTGTTCAGCAGTGAACGCACTCAATCAATAACCAAGATATGTATTCAGACTCTACATAATAGTTAATGATACACAAAACGACCGTGAGTATAAATTAAAAAGGCACAATCATATATATAATAAATCCACAAGTAATGTTGTATGGAGTTTACACAAGAAAGTTCAATTAATTGGTAAAAACCTTCACAACCCTAGTTCTACCAAAAAGGCTCTAGCCCATGATGTTACGAAGAATAATCATGGGTGTTGAATAGATCTTACCTGGATGTTTGGAAAATTACAAGATAAATTAGGAAATGAAATAAACCCTAGATGTGGGAGTCATCGCGTCCTTCTCCGTCTTGAATCCTCCTCTTAGTACTTCTCTTGATTCCACATACAAATCTTCAAAGTGATGGACGAATGGAGGAAAGGAAGTGGATGATGGTTGGGGGGTGTGGTATGGTTGTGGCCTCTCTTATGGCTCTCTTCTTGTTCCAATCTGATTTTTGAAGTGATCTACACCCCTTTTTATACTTGTAAGCTCTCCTTATAGGACTTGGAATGGGCTTTTTGAGTGATCACACGCATTGAGAGTGTAAAAATATGGATATGATATATTTTCGAGGCTCAATTCAACCTCACCAATAGGTCGAATTGACCCTTCCAGGTCGAATTGGCCTACTGTAAGCTTCAGGTGCTCAATTCGACTAGCGCAACAGGTCGAATTGAGGTGTCGTGGTCGAATTGACTCTTTTGCCGTCCAATTCGACCTCAATTCGACCAGCATATAAGGTTGAATTGACTTGTACTGTCTCACCGTTTCGCGTATAACTTCCACATCCGAGCTTTGATTTGAGTGATTCTTGCGCTTACACTATCCTCTCTTCCTTGACTTTCTATCCATATAAAGAACTTATAGAAACTCTAATATTTGAATATGTAATAAATCATGCAGAATGGATAGTCATTTTGAATAGGAACAGCTTGCGCGACGTCACCACTTTGATCATAACTCTCTTGTTTGGAATCCAATTGGGGTGTTCTTTATACCAAAACGACCCTCTATTCAGTGGCTTTCAAACCTTGTATTACATTAATAGTTTTGATCTCCACAAAAACACAGAAAAATTACGAAAGTTGGACGTGCATTTTTCAGCATCCTTGCACAAATTGCATCTTTTCTCCAACCTTGCACTTTTGATCCTTTTTCCATATAAAACACAAAAAAACACCTCAAGTGCACCTTATTCTCATATATATTGAATATAAGACTATTGTGCTAATATATAACAAGAATTTTCATAAAAAGGTGTTAAATTGGACACTCAAACACGCTAATTTCCACTCTCATCACTTGGGCGGCAATTTCTTGCCACAGGGAAAGCATTGATAGATGTGGAGAAAGGAGAGATAACTTTAAGGGTGAATGAGGAAGAAGTGATATTTTCATTAAGGGAGGCTATGAGGTATCCTAGGAACAAGGAGGAATGTAGAAGATTGGAAGTTGTGGACAACATTGTTGAGGAGCATATATATCATCTTCACTCTAAGGATCCGTTGAAAATTATCACAAGCCACTCTTACTCTATTGACTCTTTAAAATCTAACTCTTCTTGTTGTTTAGAAAATGATAAATAATTGATGAATTGCATGGTTTAAATGCTTGTAGCGAACTCACAAGTGTAGAAGCAAAGGAAGTAAAAGTGGAAGAACTTGATGAAGAACCAAAAGAAGAAGTGCAAGAGAAGAAGGTGCAGTTGAAACCATTACTGGAGCATTTGAAGTATGCTTACTTAGAAGAAAATGAGACATATCCAGTAATTGTATCTTCTTCCCTTAATAATTTAGAATTTGGAAAAGTTGTTAAGAGTCTTGAGAGAGCATAAATCTTCTATTGGTTGGAGTATAAAAGACTTGAAATTATAAGTCCTTCTTTGTGTATGCATAAGATTCATTTGATTGATGAAGGGAGTTATTGCGCATGCTCCCTAACTTTTCACCCAAGAAACCACATGTCTGTCGGCGCCTCTCGCCCGCAGCCTCGGCGATCATCGTTCGACCTCGAATGTTCTTCCCCCTTCGTTGCCGGTGCCTCTCGCCGACAATGGCCGACTTGATCACACCGCTCCCCACGGCGGTGGTAGAGAGGCTTCTCTTGTTCATGCTATTCGCCTAGGTTTTTTCTCTCATGGGGAAGAAATCAAGGAGTAAGACGCCTTCCAAGGCATTGACGGATGTGCGTGTGAGTGATGACTCGTTCAAATCGGTGAAGGAACGTGCGAAGAAAATTGATAGGAAGAAAACATGTAAGGAGGCTGTCTTGGTGGACAATCCATCGCTGGATGATGGCGCTATCTTAGCGCGCTCCATAGCGGCTGACCGGATGGAGATGGAGATGAAGATAAACGTCGACTCCATGGCTCTTGTCGTGGCGGACACGCCGGATGTCCCCACGTCCGGAAGTCCCATGCAAGGTTTGGTGGATACGGCCATGGATAGCACAACCCCGGTGGTGCCTATCGTCCAGAACCCTAACCTAAGAAGAAAAACTTTGGCGGAAGGGAGATGTAGTACTACCCCAGGCGCCCAGCATCGACTGGATGTCGCAACCCCCCAGCCTTACCTTCTCGGCAGGTGGGCGGAGATCCTTGGCAGGCTAGCACTGAGACTCAGTAAGGGTTCGTTGACGCTACTCGGCAGTATGCCAAGACTATCGGGAGCGCCGAGGCTTCTCGGTAGGTTGGGCTAATCCTCGTCAGGCGCAGGGCACCCCTTGGTAGCATGGCTCGACGTGGGCATTCGGCTCTCCTGCTCGGTAAGCTGCGCCAGGTGTGGGTGAGAGCGCTGGGCAAGCCCCAGGCGACACGCGCATGCACGAGAGTGCGGCGACAGAGCCTGGGCAACTGGGCGGACAGCGCTCCTAGTGCGCGCGGCAAGGTGATTCAGGCAAGGGTTCCGCTCCCAAGGAACCGGTTGACTACTCCAAGTTTGTCAACAAGAATAATATTGATCCGGATAGAAAACTCGAATACATCGCACCCTGCAATGGAGTGGCCTACCTGGATTCGAAGGACGACTCCGATGCTTGGAAATACACACTGGTGGGGTATTTTTTGGGACATTTCCCAGGATGCAAGCTCTCCATGCCATCTGCCGAGCATGGGGAGTCAAGTACACCATCGTCATGCATCAATCGGGGTGGATTATTTTTCGTCTTTGCTCAGAGGAAGATGTACGGAAAGTGCTGGATAGGGCTCTCCATTCCATTTGGGAACGATACCTTATGGTTGAAAGGCTCCCATGAGCTTTTCAGTTTGATGACCGAGAAATCTCCCATGTCCCGGTCTGGATCCGTCTTCCGTCGTTCATTAGAGTTGTGGTCGAGGAACAACATTAGCAAGGTGGCCTCATTGGTTGGTAGACCGATTATGGTGGACGATACTTCAGTTAAAGCGGACAAGGTATCGTTTGTGCGTGTGCGAGTTGACATTGATGTCTCGCAGGAGCTCCCGATGGAGGTTACTTTTAATTACCGAGGGGCGAACTACTCTCAATCTGCGCTGTACGAGCATCTCCCGGCATATTGTACCAAGTGCAGAAAGTTTTGCCACTTGGTTAGTTATTGTGACGACCTAGATGGAGGAGATAAGGGAGAGAAGGAGATGGAAAACCCACAGGAGTCCACACATGTGGAAGAAGGGGTTGATGAGGAGGGATTTCAGCAGGTGGGACCAAAAAATAATAGAAGGAAGAAGATGAGAAACAGGAGTAGGAGGAAGAAGGGCACGGCCCCTCCATCTAATCACGAACCGAGGAAGATGGTCACATCTGGGAAGTATCAAATCCTAGATGAGTTGGATCCTGATGACAGGAGGATCAACAGGTGGGATGGTAAACAGCCCGCCCAAGTTAACACTAGAAAACTTGGGCGTCGAAAACAGAGGAGGAGGACGAGGAGGCCGTGGTTCGGGATGGTCTCTGCCCCCAGCCTTACGTACAGGTCTGATGGAGGCAGGCGCAGTACTGGAATTACTATCCAGGAACCACAGGGAAGAGGCAACGAACTAGGACGAGGCGGGGGCTCTTCCCCTGATTGGCGCTATTTTCACCTAGATTTTAGTGTCTTTTTATATGAGTTTTTGTATATTTTTATCCGTATTTATGTGTTATTTGGTTGTGTTTTGTGTTTTTATGGAGATGTATGTGAATGAGCTTAAATGTATGATTTCCAAGTAAAAAAGAGATTCTAGGCGCAACAAGGAAGACGTAGGAAAAAGCGGATCTCAATTCGGAGTTGAAACGAGGGAGAATGAGTCAAAGCAAAATGCTGAAAAACACACGTCCAACTTGTGAACATTTTCTATACTCTTTTGGAGCTCAAAACTAGAAGTGTGATACGTGGTTGAAATGCCACAGAAAATAGGATCGTTTTGGTATAAGAAACACTTCAATTGGAGCTCAAATGAGAAAGTTATGATTAAAATGGTGACGTCGCGTAAGCGGTTCTATTCAGCACGGTTGTGCTACTTTGCATGACTTGTTACACCTTCAAATGTTGGAATTTTTGTCAAGAATTACTCAAATTGGAGATCGGATGTGGAAGTTATGCGCAAAACGGTGAGACTGCACAGTCAGCAGCTACACGGGGCGTGTACCGAACTCGGCCCTGTAACAGTTGGGCGAGTTCAGACACCTTAAACGCCTACACGGCCACCCCTATGGCCGTGTACCGTACACGGGCTGTGTAGGTGCTTTTTTGCAAAAAAAATCAGAATTCTTCTAGAAGCTTCTCAAGGGGTATAAATACCCAATACTTCAATATTTGAGGGGATTTTCGAAGGGTTTCACTTCTACACACACCTCACACACCATTTCTTCCATTTTCCACCATCATCTTCATCCACCTTCATCCATCTTGATCCACCTTCAACATCTCCATTAATTCTCCATCAAAACTTCATCCCTTCTATTGGGTGTGAGATCAATAGCTAGAGAAGAAGATCCATGAGTATTGAAGATCTCCTACAAGAAATTATTGGGGAAGATTTACATCTCCTTTGATTTTCTTTTGGATTTAGACTATGGATATTTGTAATGAATCATTTATGTGTTTTGTTACTTTTATCATGTTAGACTAATCCCTTTAGTGGGATTAGGGACATGAAAAGCATATGAGATTTATATTATCATGTGGGTTAAATTGGTTTTTGATTTAATTGATGTCGATTTCTATTCATGGAGTTTAATTGTCTTGATGTTGTGATGACATGGTTTGTTATTCATAATTGATTATTGGTTTAATGGATTGTTGATCAATGAATTGATTTATGGTGATTAAATGCTATCATAATGTTCATGTATGTATTGCTTGGAGTGAGACGGAAACGACCCTCTTTAGTATTAGGAAGGCATGATTAGACATTGAGTTTGGGTTTGACCGAAAGGATATTTGAATTCGATGAGGGGAACCAATCCATTTGTTGGCCTTAGTACACAAAAGGGAGCTTAGGATACAATCGTGATCACCCTTAGTCTACATCAATTGAGTTGAATTCCTTTTGCATGATAATATGAATCGAGTGTGCTTGGATGTTTCTAATCCCATGTTTTTCCATACTTGAACTTTAGCACCCATTTTCTTTACTTGTTATTCATCTTTACTTGTCATTTCTCCTATTCGCTCTCTTATTTACTTGCTACTTGTTTTAGTTGTTAATCAATCTCTAAACTCCCCGATCATCTTTACAAAAACAACATGAACATGAGCTCACGTATTTTGCTAGTCCGAACATAACTTCTTTGTGGATTGATAATTTTTCTTGGGATATACTACTACAACGATCGAGTATTCTTGCTCGTGAGTGCTACAAAAATAGGCAAACAAGAAAATGGCGCCGTTGCCAAAGGGGAGTTTGACGGACTAGTCGAGTACTGTGTTATTATTTTAGTTGTTCTTGATAAGGATTCTTTTTATTTTCTTTTATTTATTATTTGTGTTTGTGGTCTCACTCTTGGCCTTTTCGTAGGTGTTTTATGATCACAAGATCAAAGGGAAATCAATCGATCATTCCTTTGAATTTGGAGATTGAAAGGACCGCACGACAAAGGAAGCGAGAGAGGCGTAAAGCTAGAAAAGAAATAAAAATGGAGAATCAACGGGGAGACAATGTTAATTATGACCCACCCCAAGATCCTTTACAAGATCAAAGGGGGGTACAAGAAGGAGTGCAAGAGAATCAAGCGGAGATAATGAGGAATTTCTTTGCTCAAAATCAAGAGTATATGCAATTGCTTGCCAATCAAGAAGCTCAAAGGATATTTCAACAACAAGAGTTGCCTAGGCCTAGAGCAATTCGGGATTACTTCCAACCGAGAGCCGTGCACAATATGGTTCCTCCGGTTCAAGCCAATGATTATGAAATTAAAATCGGATTGATCAACATGGTCAAAGCAAATCAGTTTGTGGGAGGTCCTCTTGAAGACCCGAACACTCATCTATCTACTTTCTTAGAGGTTGCAAATACCGTCAAGATGAAGGGAGTGTCGGAGGATGCTATTCGAATGAGGTTGTTCTCTTTTTCTTTAAGAGACAAGGCTAAAGCATGGTACAATACAATTCCTTTGGGAATTTGTAATACATGGGAAGATCTTGAGCAAAGGTTCCTAAACAAGTACTTTCCTCCTTCAAAGACACTCCAATTGAAAAGCCTTATCACTCAATTTAGGCAACTTCCGGATGAAAATTTTTATGAATCATGGGAACGCTACAAAGAGATGCTCCGAAAGTGTCCTCAACATGATTTTCATGAGAATCAACAAGTGGCTTTCTTTTATCAAGGGTTGAATCAACAAAATCGGATGCATGTAGATGCCTCATCCGGAGGGTCTATATTTGGAGTGGATGCTATGAAAACCATGGATATTTTTGAAGACATTGCAATGAATGCTTACCAATGGCCTTCCGAGCGAGTAATGGGAGGTTATGCATTTGGAAAGGTAGCTCAAGTGGAAAGTGTGAACAAAGTGAAGAGTGATATGTTCCATAGTGAAGGAATGAAATAATTCAATGAGAGTATCCAAGCTTTAACAAAGCAATTGAATTAGATCACTCAAGGAGTAAGTCAAGGGGGAAGCACAAGTTCTATGGTGAATGAGGAGAGCAATGTTTTGCAAAGTGTAGAGGATGTTGCCTATTTAGATAGGAGAAATTATCAAGGGAATTTCCATCATCAAGGGAATTTCCAAGGTAATTATCCTTCTAATCAAGGTAATTTTCAAGGAGGATATCAAGGACAAGCTCGGGGAAGCAATTTCAATCAATCAAGTGGAAATTATCAAGCTCCGAGGAAGCATGAAAATCTTTCTTACTCTAATCCTCAAGCCGCCGTGTCATTTCCTCCGGGATTCGATCCGAGTGCTAAGCCGCCAAATGGAGAGGGTAAAGCATCGGTGGAAGAGACATTGCTAGCATTCATGAAAAAGATGGAGGCTAGAATGGAGGAAAATGAGAAGAAATTCGATAATAGGATGAGAGCATTTGAGTATCAAATGGGTCAAATTGCTTCTTCCATGGGATCTCAACACCAACAAGGAAAGTTTCCATCTACCACGGTAACTAATCCTAAAGAAGATTGCAAAGCTATCACTCTTAGAAGTGGAAAAGAGTATAGGGAACCTCCTATGCCTAAAGAAGATAGTATTGTTATTGAAAGGGAAGTGGAAAGCAAGGTTGAAAAGGGTTAGTGCAAGAAGATATTGAAATGGAGGAAGTAAGCAAGAAAAAAGAAATTGTTGAGCAAAAGAAAGATGAAGAGAAGATAGAGAGAATTCCAAAGTGGAAGAAGGCAAAGGAGTTAAGGGAAAAGGAAGTTGAAGTTGAAAGAGATAGTTGGGGAATACCAAAGACTCAAGTACCGGTTCCTTTTCCTCAAAGGTTCTTGAAGAAGGGTTTGGATGAGAGGTTCAAAAAGTTTCTTGAAATCTTCAAGAAGATTCAAATCAATATCCCTTTCGCCGATGCTTTGGATCAAATGCCTCATTATGCTCGTTTCTTGAAGGACATCATGGGAAAGAAAAGAAGTCTTGTGGAAAATGAAACGGTTAATTTAACCGAAGAGTGTAGTACCATTCTACAACGGAAACTTCCTCAAAAATTGAAGGATCCGGGTAGTTTCATTATACCATGTGAAATTGGAAATAACAAGAAGAACAAGGCTCTTTGTGACCTTGGTGCAAGCATTAATCTAATGCCTCTCTCCATATTCAAGAAGCTTGGATTAGGTGAAGTAAAACCAACTTCCATCACACTTCAATTGGCGGATCGATCTATGACACATCCAAAAGGAGTAGTTGAAGATGTGTTGGTAAAAGTTGATAAGTTCGTCTTTCCGGTGGATTTTGTTGTTCTAGATATGGAGGAGGATGAAAATGTGCCACTGATTTTTGGGAGACCGTTTCTTGCTACCGGGAGAGCTCTTATTGATGTCTACAAAGGAGAATTGAAGTTGAGAGTTAATGATGAGGAAGTGGTATTCTCTCTACACAAGGCCATGCAATATCCTATGAATGATGAAGAATGTAAAAGTGTGGATGTTGTAAAGGGAAGTGTCGAGGAGAGTTGGCCTTCCATTGTAACCAAGGATCCACTTGAACTTTGCTTGAGCAATTCTCTATCTCTTTCTAATATTTCTACTACTTCTCTTGATTTAAATGAAGAATTGATTAATTGTTTGCTTGATCTAGGTGATTGTAGTGAAGCTCAAGAGGTTGCAGCCGCCATCTCAAGGGGAAATGAAAAGTTCTTACCACTTAGAGATCCACTCGAGCAAGAAGATAAAAAGGAAAAGAAGGTGGAGTTGAAGCATCTACCCAATCATCTCACTTATGCCTACCTTGGTGAAAGTGAGACATATCTGGTAATTGTATCATCATCTCT
This sequence comes from Pogostemon cablin, assembly GCA_023678885.1. Lineage (NCBI taxonomy): Eukaryota > Viridiplantae > Streptophyta > Magnoliopsida > Lamiales > Lamiaceae > Pogostemon > Pogostemon cablin. Next base: position 31,349,359 of record CM042963.1, read on the forward strand.
AACCTCAAGTCAACTTGATAAATTGCTTAATGTCCTTAAAGAGCATAAGTTGGCTATTGGTTGGTGTATTGATGATTTGAAGGGAATTAGTTCAACAATTTGCATGCATAAGATAATACTTGAGGATGAAGGGAAAGCTTGTGTTCAAAACCAAAGAAGACTTAATCCTATCATGCAAGAAGTGGTAAAAAAAGAGGTTCTTAAGTGGTTAGACTCCGATATGATTTTTCCTATTAGTGATAGCCCTTATGTGAGCCCGTTGCATGTAGTATCTAAAAAAGAGGGTATGACTATAGTGAAGACCGAGAAAGATGAGACCATAGCCACTAGGACGGTGACGGGGTGGCGTGTGTGTGTTGATTATAGGAAGCTTAATGAAAACACACGTAAAGATCACTTCCCCTTACCTTTCTTGGATCAAATGTTGGATAGGTTGGCCGGGTATGAGTTTTATTGCTTTCTTGATGGGTATTCCGGGTATAACCAAATTCTCATAGCACCCGAAGACCAAGAAAAGACCGCTTTCACTTGTCCTTATGGAATATTTGCTTTTTGAAGATTGTCATTCGGACTTTGCAATGCACCGGCCACCTTTCAAAGGTGTATGATGGCAATCTTTGAAGGATTAATTGAGAATATAATGGAAGTGTTCATGGATGACTTTTCGGTGTTTGGTTCTTCTTTTGATATTTGTTTGTCTAACCTTGCTATTGTTTTGAAGCGATGTCAAGACACTAATTTAGTGTTGAATTGGGAGAAGTGCCACTTCATGGTAAATGATGGCATTGTACTTGGACATCACATCTCTTCAAAGGGATTGCAAGTTGACCGAGCCAAAGTTGTTGCTATAGAGAAGCTTCCACCGCCAACAAATGAGAAGGGAGTACGATCGTTCCTTGGTCATGCCGGGTTCTATCGTAGATTCATCAAGAATTTTTCTTCATTTTCTAAACCTCTATCTCATCTCCTTGAAAAAGATGTGTCATTTAAGTTTGATGATAATTATTTAAATGCTTTTCAGGTGCTAAAGGAAGCTTTGATTTCATCACCCATCTTAATCACCCCCGATTGGAAGGAGCCATTTATATTGATGTGTGATGCAAGTGATGTAGCTCTTGGAGTGGTTTTGGGGCAACTAAGAGAGAAAAAATTCTGAGCCATTTACTATGCAAGCAAGACATTTGATGCGGCTCAAAGGAACTACACTACTACCGAAAAAGAGTTCTTGGTGGTAGTATACGCATTTGATAAGTTTCATCCTTATTTGGTAGGAACGAAGACTATTGTATACACCGACCATGCCGCTATCAAGTATCTCATGGCAAAGAAGGATGCAAAGCCAAGGGTGATAAGATGGGTACTACTTCTTCAAAAATTTGATATTGAAGTGAGAGATAAGAAGGGCACGGAGAATGTGATAGCCGACCATCTTTCAAGGTTAGAGTCGAGGGAGCATTGTGAAAGTACTTATGAGTTAATCAAGGAGGTTTTTCCCGATGAAGAAATTTTGGAGTGTGATTGCTATCAAATTGAGGCTTTAGTGGAGCAAGAAGGAAGCCCGTGGTATGCGGACTATGTGAATTACTTGGCTAGTGGAAGGAGGCCTTATGAGCTTAATAAGTATCAATCCAAGAAGTTCTTTCATGATGTTAAAAGTTACTTGTGGGATGATCCATTCTTGTACAAAATGTGTAATGATTCTCTTGTGCGAAGATGTGTGCCCGAGGAAGAATGGAATAGTGTGTTGGAGTTTTGCCACTCTTCACCTAGTGGAGGCCATTTTGGAGCTCAAAAGACCGCTGAAAAAGTCTTACAATCGGGGTTGTATTGGCCATTTTTGTTCAAGAGTTGTAAGAAATTTGTAGAGGGTTGTGATCGGTGTCAAAGGATGGGAGGAATCTCCAAGTGGGATGAAATGCCCCTTAAGAGCTTTCAAGAAGTGGAGATATTTGATGTGTGGGGCATCGATTTCATGGGACCATTTCCTAAATCTAATGGATTCCTATACATCCTATTGGCGGTCGACTATGTATCGAAATGGGTTGAGGCCATACCTTCAAGAACAAGTGATGCTAGAGTGGTCATGGGGTTTCTAAAGAAGCATATCTTCACAAGATTTGGAGTACCTAGAGTGTTGGTAAGTGATGGGGGTAGTCACTTCATAAATAAGCTCATGGAGAACATTCTCAAGACTTATGGAGTGAAGCATCGAGTGTCTACTCCGTATCACACTCAAACGAATGGTCAAGCTGAAATTTCTAATCGACAAATCAAACAAGTCTTGGAGAAAACAGTGTGTGTGAGTAAAAAGGATTGGTCAAATAAACTTGATGATGCATTGTGGGCCTTTTGAACCGCATTCAAGACCACTCTTGGTATGTCTCCTTTTCAAATTGTCTATGGTAAGTCTTGTCATCTTCCCGTGGAGTTAGAGCATAAAGCTTATTGTGCCATTAAGAAGTTGAATTTTGACATGAAAGCTTCGAAGAAGGTAAGATTCTTACAATTGAATGAGCTTGAGGAATTTAGAGAAAATGCTTATGAAAACTCAAGGATTTTTAAGGAGAAAACCAAGAGGTGGCATGATGCTCGTTTGAGGAAGAAGAGCTTTGAAAAGGGTGAGAAGGTGTTGGTATTCAATTCTCGACTTAGACTTTTCCCGGGCAAGTTGAAGTCCAAATGGAGAGGACCTTATGTGGTAAAGGAAGTACTTGATGGGGGAGCTCTAAAGGTTATGGATGAGAACGGGGGAGAGTTCTTGGTCAATGGTCATCGTGTGAAGCACTATGTGGATCCATCACAAAGGGAGACCCTCTTTGTGGATACTTTATGTGAAAGATGAGCTAAAAATTCGTCTAGCTCGAAGACGTTAAAATTAGCGCTCAATGGGAGGCACCCCATCACTATCTTTATTGCTTTATTTTAGTGCTTTCAATAAATGTTGTGGCTTTGTTGTTTTGTATTTTGGCCTTGTAGGTTGATTGTGCTCATGAAGAAAAATGCTCATTGAAGAAAAGAGAAATGCATCATGGATTCAAGTTGACATGTTCCACCATTTGTTGCAAACTTAATTCGTGACTCTTATCTCGAGTTAAGTTTGGGGGGTGCTAGTGCATGGTGGGCATAGCTTGAGTCGTGTGGATGCGGTTACTTCTCAACAAGAAGATCATCAATGGAAACTACAAGAGTAAGTCTCACCACTTTTTGCAAACTTAAGTCTCAACTCTTGTTTCGATTTAAGTTTGGGGGGAGATTGTGTGGTGTGACTCACCACTTGAGTATGATTCTTGTAAAATTGGGCAAATTTTAAAATTTTTCTCATGATTTTGGTATGATTGGTGGTGTTGAAGTGCATGATAGTCCATATTTATAATGAAATTGTTGAAATAATGGTGTTTGTTAGTGTTTGAGCATGAATGAGAGGTATTGGAAGCATGATGGAACTTGGAGCTAACGCTTTCCTTACCAAATGCCTATCGAGGGAGTACTCTACACCTTATCATTTTACTACTTGAAATGAATTGAGTTTGATTTGGATTGTTGTGACTAGTATGATACTTCATTTGTTATGTTTGTGGGAGGTTTACTTTCGTAATTTTGGATTTTCTTTTCAATAAAGGTTGGGATGAATGTGTGCTTAATTTTCTTATGGATGATGGTATTTTGTGTTTTTGCATGTTTTGTGTTTTTGTTGTGTCTTGTTTGTTGAGTCCTTATTTGTATGTTGTGTGTATTTTTTCATTCTTGTCTTGGGATGTTTGGTGGTTTGTTTAGGGATGTCGTGAGTCATTTTTGAACGTGAGTGATGATATGTTGTGGTGATAAGTGATGACAAATTATGATTAAGAATCTCTACACTTTCAAATTGTGACATGTTTTACTTAACTTGTTCAATTTTGAGATGAATGTGGTGTAATATGTTCCTTAAGGTCCGAGCACAAGCTTGTGAGCATTTGAGCCTCAACCATGCATACATGGTATTTCTTCATGAGTGGATCGGTTGTGTTTGATAAGTTAGAACTTGCTCAAGGATTATAGAAACGAGCTCGATTAGTGGAGATTAGTGAAATGATCTAGGGCCATCCTTGTTATTATAGTCATTGCCATATATGTTCCTACCTTGAACATCATCCTTAGTCAACCACTTTGAGCCTATAAGCCTATTTCTTGTGAATTTAGCACATTACAATCCTTGATTACCCACTTAAGCCTTATATATATACTTTGTGAGGGTGATTGAGGAGATGGTAGCTAGAAAGGATTGATTGAATAATCAAAAGAAGTAAAGGACATGGTAAACAAGCAAGAAAAAGGATGAAAAGAGCAACAACAAGAAGGCACATGCAACCTCAAAGTAAGAAAGGAGCAAATCAACATCAAAATGCTCAAGTAAACAAAATTCAAAGAAAGGAAGCATGCATCAAAAGAAGCTCAATCAAAGGAAAGTTAATGAATAGTGCTTGAGATTGTAAAGATAAGAAAGGAAGAAAGAAAAGTGGAGAAGTTGAGGAAATTAGTCATCTCTTTGATTACTTACACTAGTTGAGTCACTATTATCCATATCTTTCATACCATACCAAAGAGCCTATCCTTACATCCTAATTAAAGACCTTTTTGATCATTAATTGAAACTTTGGTGGTTTGTGAATATAGTCCGCGAGCAAGCTTATAGCAAGTCGAGCCAATCGATTAATGAGTGTGATTTATCCTATTTCAAAAGAGTGTTGAGAGACATCGATATCCATTGTGAGGCTTGGACTAAAAGGGACTATATTACACTATTACTCTCTTTTGATTGAACTTGTTAATTTCTCATGTTATGATTTTAATATTGTAGGATGACTTAGCATAGTTTGTAGTTATTATTGCTAACGATGTGTTATTACTTATGTTCATTTAGTCTTTTTCTAGGTGAAAATTTCTCCTTTTGGTTTGTCATTTTCGTTGCTCGGGGACGAACAACACCTTAAGTTTGGGGGGTTGGATTGACGCTATTTTCACCTAGATTTTAGTGTCTTTTTATATGAGCTTTCGTATATTTTTATCCGTATTTATGTGTTATTTGGTTGTGTTTTGTGTTTTTATGGAGATGTATGTGAATGAGTTTAAATGTATGATTTCCAAGTAAAAAAGAGATTCTAGGCGCAACAAGGAAGACGTAGGAAAAAGCAGATCTCAATTCGGAGTTGAAACGAGGGAGAATGAGTCAAAGCAAAATGCTGAAAAACGCACGTCCAACTTGTGAACTTTTTCTGTACTCTTTTGGAGCTCAAAACTAGAAGTGTGATACATGGTTGAAAAGCCACAGAAAATAGGATCGTTTTGGTATAAGAAACACTTCAATTGGAGCTCAAACGAGAAAGTTATGATTAAAATGGTGACGTCGCGCAAGCGGTTCTATTCAGCACGGTTGTGCTACTTTGCATGACTTGTTACACCTTCAAATGTTGGAATTTTTGTCAAATCTTTATATGGATAGAAAGCCAATGAAAAGAGGATCGCGTGAGCATAAGAATTACTCAAATTGGAGATCGGATGTGGAAGTTATGCGCGAAACGGTGAGACTGCACAGTCAGCAACTACACGGGGCGTGTACCGAACTCGGCCCTGTAACAGTTGGGCGAGTTCGGACACCTTAAACGCCTACACGGCCACCCCTGTGGCCGTGTACCGTACACGGGCCGTGTAGGTGCTTTTTCTGCAAAAAAAATCAGAATTCTTCTATAAGCTTCCCAAGGGGTATAAATACCCAATACTTCAATATTTGAGGGGATTTTCGAAGGGTTTCACTTCTACACACACCTCACACACCATTTCTTCCATTTTCCACATCATCTTCATCCACCTTCATCCATCTTGATCCACCTTCATCATCTCCATTAATTCTCCATCAAAACTTCATCCCTTCCATTGGGTGTGAGAGATCTCAAGAAATTAATAGCTAGAGAAGAAGATCCATGAGTATTGAAGATCTCCTACAAGAAATTGTTGGGGAAGATTTACATCTCCTTTGATTTTCTTTTGGATTTAGACTATGAATATTTGTAATGAATCATTTATGTGTTTTGTTACTTTTATCATGTTAGGCTAATCCCTTTAGTGGGATTAGGGACATGAAGAGCATATGAGATTTATATTATCATGTGGGTTAAATTGGTTTTTGATTTAATTGATGTTGATTTCTATTCATGGAGTTTAATTGTCTTGATGTTGTGATGACATGGTTTGTTATTCATAATTGATTATTGGTTTAATGGATTGTTGATCAATGAATTGATTTATGGTGATTAAATGCTATCATAATGTTCATGTATGTATTGCTTGGAGTGAGACGGAAATTACCCTCTATAGTATTAGGAAGGCATGATTAGACATTGAGTTTGGGTTTGACCGAAAGGATATTTGAATTCGATGAGGGGAACCAATCCATTCGTTGGCCTTAGTACACAAAAGGGAGCTTAGGATACAATCGTGATCACCCTTAGTCTACATCAATTGAGTTGAATTCCTTTTGCATGATAATATGAATCGAGTGTGCTTGAATGTTTCTAATCCCATATTTTTCCATACTTGAACTTTAGCGCCCATTTTCTTTACTTGTTATTCATCTTTACTTGTCATTTCTCCTATTCGCTCTCTTATTTACTTGCTACTTGTTTTAGTTGTTAATCAATCTCTAAACTCCCCGATCATCTTTACAAAAACAACATGAACATGAGCTCACGTATTTTGCTTGTCCGAACATAACTCCTTTGTGGATTGATAATTTTTCTTGGGATATACTACTACAACGATCGAGTATTCTTGCTCGTGAGTGCTACAAAAATAGGCAAACATTCCCCAATATTCGCCAATGAAGTTTTTATCATGGAATGTACGAGGGCTTGTAGCCCCTCATGCGTAGCGAGCAGCCCGTAGGTTAGTTCGCAAACATAAAGTATGTTTAGTAGGATTTCTTGAGACTAGATTATCTGTGGATAATGTGGTTGACATAGTTGGTAGAATTGTTCCTAGTTGGCATACTGTGAATAATTTTGATGTTGTTGATGGTGGACGTATTGTGGTTGCGTGGAATTCCACCTTGATTACTGTTAGTAATGTTGTGCTCCATGAGCAATGTATCTCTGGTTTGGTTCACTGTTTAATTTCTCAGCAGGAGTTCCACATCAGTGTTGTGTACGCCCGTAATGGCATTGTTGATAGGCGTAGGCTATGGAGTCATCTCTCTTCGGTTGTCCTCGCAGTTAACTCTCCCTGGATGATCCTGGGAGACTTTAATTGAGTTAGAAAACTAGAAGAGCATTCTGAAATTGTTCTGTCTCATCGGAACTGGTGTAGGGTGGATTTTGAGGAGTTGTGTGTGGAACTGGGGTTGGATGATGCTAAGTCTAAGGGGTGCTTCTTCACCTGGATGAATGGCAGAATATGGAGTCGTATCGATAGAGTGTTGGTGAATTCAAACTGGAATCTCAGTTCGGGAGTAGTGGTGTCGGAGTTTCTACCCATGGGGGCCACTTCGGACCACTGCCCTGCCCTAGTTTCTGTTTTCATGCCGAGCACTCGAAGGGCAGACCGTTCAGATATGTGAATATGTGGAGGACCAGCAGTGGCTAGTTGGAAACAGTGCGAGAGGTATGGGACTCGCAAGTTTGGGGAACGACTCAGTTCAGTGTATGCCGTAGGCTGAAGCTTCTCAAGCCAAAGTTACGCCTGCTTGGCAAGAGAGACTTCGGCCACATCGCTGAGAGAGCAGAGAGAGCAAGAACGGAACTTGATAGCCTACAGCTAGAGAGCCATGCTGATCCGGGTAATATTGAGAAATGGGACAGAGTTCGGGAGGCAGCCAAGAGGGTCGACTTCTTGTGTCACGCCGAGCACCTATTCCTCTCTCAGATGGCCAGGGTAGAGTATTTGATCAACCAGGATAAACCTACAAAGTTTTTCTACAAGAATATTAAGTCTAACAGCGTAAGGAATATCATCCCCTCCATACGTACCGAAATCGGACATACTTCCTCCCAGGATGAAGTCGTTGGAGAGTTCCTTACATTCTACAGGGACTTGTTGGGCACAGCAGGGGAGCGTGAGGAGATTGATGATAGTGTGTTCGAGTGGGGTGCTGTGTTGAGTGATCAGTAGGCACAGGATCTTGTTGCACCTATTACGACCAATGAGATAAAGGAGATAGTGTGGAGAATGAATGGGGACAAAGCTCCCAGTCCAGATGGGTATATGGCTTCCTTCTTTAGGGATGCGTGGGACGTAGTTGGAATGGATGTCGTGGCTGCTGTCCAGGAATTCTTTCAGTTCGGGCAGTTGCTGCGACAGATGGACGCTATGTTTATTACACTCATCCTGAAAGGTAAGCGTGATCCTACTGTTAGGGACTTCCGTCCTATTTTGTGCTGCAATGTGTTGCACAAGATTATCTCTAGAATCATTGTGGGACGTATGACGGATCTTATGGATGGGTTGGTCGCTAAGAATCATTTTGGATTTGTAAAGAATCGAAGAATGAGAGATTGCGTGATGCTTGCTCAGGAGATAGTGAAAAATTATGGTTGGGCAAAGCATCGACAGTATAGAAGAATGGCTATAAAAGTGGATATCAAGAAGGCTTATGATTCGGTGGATTGGGGTTTTCTGCGTGGAGTTCTTATAGGGTTGAAGTTTCCCCAGCGTATGATAAGATGGATCACGGAATGTGTCACCACCACCTCATTCTCCATCTTGATCAACGGCACTCCTGAGGAGTACTTCGATGGTAAGAGGGGCTTGCATCAAGGGGATCCATTGTCGTCCCTGCTGTTTGTTCTCTGCATGGACTATTTCTCCCGGCTCTTCAGGAGAATGACTGTGAGAGAGAACTACAAGTATCACTCTCGACATTGCGCTAAAGTAGGCATCACCCACCTAGCGTTTGCGGACGATTTGATCATCTTCGCCTATGGCAACCGCTCCTCCGCAGAAGTTGTTGTTAAGGCGCTTGATCTATTCGCTCGAATGTCAGGTGTGGAGGTGAGTGCGGATAAATCTCACTAGTTTATGGCAGGTGTTCCGGAGGATGAAGAGCAGGCGAATCGTGAGGTGTTGCCTTTCCAGGAAGGCACCTTTCCCATACGTTACTTGGAAGTTCTACTATAGGGAAGTAAGCTTCGGGAGTCAGCCTTTGAGCCGCTCATCACGCAGATATCTAACTTGATCAGAGGCTGGTCCACGCATTTGCTCTCATACGCAGGTCGATTGGAGCTCATTCGGTCGGTGGTGTATGGGTTGATGAATTTCTGGATATCTATGGTGAAGGTTCCCAAGGGAATCATGGATATAGTTGAATGGATGATTCAGAAATTCCTTTGGGGAACCACTAGGGGTGCAGTTCATTGGGAGGAGTGATTCTACCTAAGGAATAGGGTGACCTGGGACTTAGGGGACTCGACCTTCTGAACGATGTAGCCCTTTGCAGTGTGTTGTGGGATGTGCACCAGAAGAAGAGGTCGCTGTGGATTAAGTGGATTAATGCCATTTATCTTCAGTCCTCTTCGTGCTGGCATGTTGAGGTGAACTACAGCGCCTTAATATGTGGAAGGATATCCTTCGAACGAGGGATAAGGTTCGAGCACGGATCGGAGGCGACATCGTCACCTCATTCGCGAAGGGTTCGGAGATGGGTAGGCTTCATGTAGGGAAGCTATATTGGCTTGCTGCTAACTCCGCACTGGTACAGCCCATCTACAAGAAGTTGTGGAGTCTTTGGGTTTCTCAGAAACATTCGTTCAGGATGCGGATTGCTGTGAGGAATCGTTTGCTTACCATGGATAGATGGAGACATTACGAAGGCCCGATTGAGTGTGTGCTTTGCGTAGGGGCCCCCAAAATGAGAGGCCACCTCTTCTTCGACTACCAATTCACGAGGTACGTATGGAACCGGGTAAGGAATGAAGTGGAGTGGAGGAGACAAGTTACCACTTTGAAGGCCGACTTCAAGTGGCTCTCCAAAGAGGTGTTAAAATGGCTTGATACGGGAATAATCTTTCCAATTAGTGGTAGTCCATACGTGAGTCCTTTACATGTAGTGGCAAAAAAGGGTGGCATGATAATTGTTCGATCCGATACGAATGAAACAATTGCCACCCGAACTATCACAGGTTGGAGTGTATGTGTTGATTATCGTAAATTGAATGAAAATACTCGTAAAGATCATTTCTCATTACCATTCATAGATCAAATGTTGGATACACTTGCGGGACATGAGTACTATTGTTTTCTTGATGGATATTCTGGGTATAATCAAATATTGATTGCCCCAGAAGACCAAGAGAAGACAACAATCACATGTCCTTATAGTACGTTTGCATTTAGAATGATGCCATTTGGTCTATGCAATGCCCCTGCCACTTTCCAGCGTTGTATGATGTCTATCTTCGATGGTTTAAGTGAAAATATTATGGAAGTGTTTATGGATGTTTTTCCGTGTATGGTTCCTCTTATGATATTTGCTTGACTAACTTTACAATTGTGTTGCAGAGGTATGAAGAATCGAATCTTGTGCTAAATTGGAAAAAATGCCACTTTATGGTGACCGATGGGATAGTCTTGGGGCATCATATTTCAAAGCATGGTTTTAAAGTGGATAGAGCTAATGTAATAGCCATAGAGCATCTTCCCCCTCTTACTAGTGAGAAGGGGGTGAGATTGTTCTTAGGTCATGCAGGCTTTTATAGACGCTTCATTAAGGATTTTAAAAAAATTGCTAAACCTTTTGTAAACTACTTGAGAAAGATTGTCCAGTTAACTTCAATGATGAATGTTGTGTCTCATTTCAGGTGCTTAAGGATGCTCTCACTTCCTCTCCAATACTCGTTATCCCAGATTGGATCCTACAATTTGAATTACATTGTGATGCCAGCGATCAATCCGTAGGAGTGGTGTTCGGGCAAATGAGAGAGAAAAAGTTTAGAGAAATCTATTATGCCTCAAAGACATTGAATTCATGTTACACCACAACGGAGAAGGAATTTTTAGCTGTCGTGCATGCTTTTGAGAAGTTTCGGCCATACTTGGTTGGAACACAAACTATTATTTACACGGATTACGCGGTCATAAAATACCTAATGTGTAAGAAAGATGCTATACCTCATCTAATCCGTTGGGTGTTACTTTTGTAGGAATTTGATGTGGTTATCAAGGATAAGAAGGGCGTGGAAAATGTGATCGCGGATCATTTGTCTAGATTGGAGAATGGAGGAGAAAATAAAGACATGAAGCCGATTGGGGATGAGTTCCCGAATGAGAAAATTCTTCAAGTTGAAGTTGAGCAAGTATGTACTCTCATGGTGAATGTGCCGCCTTAGTATGTCGATTATGTCAACTTTCTTGTATGTGAAATCAAGCCCACATTGTTCAATGAGTATAAGGTAAAAATGTTTTATGTTGAAGTAAAGAAATAGTTATGGGATGAGCCCTTTTTGTTTAAGATTTGCAATGATGGAGTGATAAGAAGATGTGTGGATAATGAAGAGATTGTAGGGATTCTTGAGCTATGTCACTCGTCTTTGTGTGGGGGCTATTTTGGTCATCAAAAGACGGGGGCTAAAATTTTGCAATCGGATTTCTATTGACCTACATTGCTCAAAGATGCAAAGAAGTTTGTGACTAAGTGTGATAGATGCCAAAGAATAGGGGAATATGTAAGTGAGATGAGATGCCCATGAGTTTAAGAATTGATGTGAAAATTTTTGATGTTTGGGGTATTGATTTCATGGGACCGTTTCCCCCATCTCAAGGGTATATGTATATCTTGCTAGCCATGGATTATGTATCCAAGTGGGTGGAGGCAATCCCCACTAAGACAAATGATGATTTGATTATGCAAAGATTCTTGAAAAGAACATTTTTGCAAGGTTTGGAGTTCCATGCGCTTTAGTTAGTGATGGAGGGTCTCATTTTGTAAATAAGTTGATGGAAGGATTGTTGAAGTATGGAGTGAAACATAGAGTTGCTACACCTTACCACCCTCAAGCAAATGGATTAGCGGAGATTTCCAACAGTCAAATCAAGTTAGTGTTGGAAAAGACAATCAATGGGGGGAGGAAGGATTGGTCTGAGAAGCTTGACGATGCCTTATGGCTTGAAAAGGCTTGTCATCTTCCCGTGGAATTGAAACACCGTGCGTTGTGGGCTATTAAATGCCTTAATATGGATGAAGGGGAGAGTGGTCAAGCAAGGTTGTTGAAATTGGTTGAGTTAGAGGAGTTTAGAGGAAGAGCATTTGATAACTCAATCATCTACAAAGAGAATATGAAGAGATGGAATGATGCTAAGATAAAGGAAAAGTCGTTTGCTCCCAGGAACAAAGTTCTAGTATTCAATTCGAGGCTTAAGTTGTTCCCCGGAAAGCTTAAGTCTAAATGGATGGGGCCATATGAAGTGCTTGAGGTGTTGAGTGGAAATACAGTGAAGCTTAAGGGTCCTAATAATGAGTTTGTGGTAAATGATCATCGGGTGAAACATTACCTATCTCCTTCTCAAAAGGAGATAGTGTATGTGGATACTCTTTCTTCTTGAACTTCTTTGATTGTTTAGTAGTGTAGATTTTATTTTCTTTTTATTGTTAATTGTTTTCTTGTAGATTTGGTATGTAGTTGGTGAAGCTCATGGAGAAAAGTGCATATGATGAAAGACAAGGGTGCTAAAGTTAGAATGAAAATGTATGCCACACCACTCTTTAAAAACTTAAATTTTAACACTTGTGTTAATTTAAGTTTTGGGAGAGGGGGTACGTGGTGGTCATACTTGGATTTTGGAACGTGCCAAGTCATCAAGAGGTAATTTCATGAAGGTCATTGATGAAAACTACAAGGGTAAGTCTCACCATTATTTTTTTTTGCAAACTTAATTCTCAACTTGTTTCGATTTAAGTTTGGGGGGAGAGTGCATGGTGTGACTCACCACTTGTATATGCTTGATATATCATGTGTGTTTAGATTGTCTTGTGGCAAAATGGGTCAATTTTGAACTTTTTCTCATGAGTTAGGATCGTTTTGGTACATTTGGAGGTGTTAAAGTACATGATAGTCCATTATTTGATCGTAATTGTGGAGATAATGTTGTGATGAATTTTTGAGCATGAATTGGGTGTATTAGAAGTGCAAAAACAGGGCAAAATGAGGTGTGAAGTGTGAAATTTGAAAAACAGGGTAAATGGCTACACGAGTCGTGTACAATACACGACCCTGTAAGGATTGGTCGTGTACTGACCTCAGAAGGTGCTACTAGCCCAGAGTCGAGGGCGAGCTCCGAACTCGAGCCGTGCAGGGGATAGAAACACGGGCCGTGTGTGAAACACGTCCCTGTAATACGTAGCCGTGCTCGAGCATCAGAAAATGCTACATAGCCACGACTGAGGTCGTGTAGCTGAGCACGACCCGTGTAGTGTCTGAAGGCAGAATTTAAAAGCTCGATTTCATAACAGTTTCAAACGCACCCATTCACTCTGTACACACTGAGAAATTCAATTTTGAGTCCAAATACACTCCAACCTCCATCTATTGTTCATAAATCATCCGCATTGAGGTTAGTTTGAGTAAGTGAGAGTGAAGTTCTTCAAGTTGTTACATTCAAAGTACTCATTCAAACCCTACATCGAAGGTATGAATTCTATGAGCCCTAACTTCCGAATTTTGATAGAAATTGAGTAAATTGATGCATAGGCTTTGTGCTATAGTGAGTTTGGAATGTGTTTATGAGCGTTGAACATATATGTGCCAATTTAATTATTGAATCGAAAGTAAAATTAGGGTTCATGAGACATAAGTTTGAGTTTAGAATGATTGAGTGATTATAACATGGCACACTGATTTGGAATGTTTGTGTGATGATAAAATCTACATGAGATATCTTAGGTATTGAGGATTTGGGAATGAGATTATTTGGATTTTACTTTGAAAGTAAATTGAAATGTTGTGTATGCCAAGTGTTCGATGAAATGTCTAAGTGATAATTTCGTGTAATTTTGAAGTCATATTAGCATTTTGATTAGTGATGGTTTAATTTGGAACCTATATGAGGAAAATATGTTCAAGCATGATATGAATTGGGGTGTAAGTTCATGGATAATGGGAAGGAGTGATAGTGAAGTTGAATACTTGTGGTGATACCTGAAGCTAAGATTATATGATTGTGTAATGCTAAAGCATAGGATAGCTCACACTTAGTTGAATAACAAGTGTTGAGTCTAATCCTAATGCATTATCATTCCTCATAATGTATTTGATGTAACGTGAGTAATTTGAATTTTGTAGATGGCTGCTGAAAGGAGATTAAGAAGACGAGATGAAGACTTTTTCATAGTTGAAACTGAGATGAAAATGTCCAACTTAGATGCTCGTCTAGTAGAACATGGGATGCATCCGTTGGAATATGGAGTAGATTTTGATGAAGATTAGGCTAAGTATGCATATATATAGGAAGCAATCATGCCAAAAATAAGGGCAACTCAGTTCCAAGACCAAGCCACCATGGTTGGTATTGTTATTGAGAGTGACTTGAGGACAATGTTTTGGCAGGTAGAGATGGAGGATTTCTTTGATAAGAGGCCTCCCACTTATCGACATCTCATAGCTGAATTCTTGAGCTCACTTGAGGTAAATATGATGTGAACAAATTTCTCATCTCAATCTCCTTTCGGTTAAACAATGAGACGTGGACAGATATATCCCTTAACACATTGAATAGATACTTGGGATGCCCGACGAGGAGGGGCCATCAAAGTTTTGTGCCAGTTAGGGGTTTCAAATAGTAAAATTTTTGGGGAAAACTAGTCAAAGATGGGACAGAGCAACAGGGTTATATACCAAGTGCTTCCAAAGGGACGGCCATTAGGAATCCAGTTATGAGATATCTTGAGAAGATAGTGTCTAACACTATTATGGGTCGTTGTGAGAATCGGGCAGTAGGAGAAAAATAGATGTACATCATGTTTTGTCTGAGCAGAGAGATCAAGTTCAATATGGCAGCACACTTCATTCAGCATGCAGAAAGAGTGGTAAAGAGGCAAATGACTTAAGGAGTGATGCTTGGAGGAATGGTGACGATGATAGCTCAAGGGCTAGGTATCAATCTCCAAGGAATGACGCACATGATGACTAGTGAGGGTCTTAATTATCAACAGCTGGTGAGAATGGAGTTCCTACCATTGATAGAAAACACTTATTGCTTGAGGCAAGATAAGGGAGCTCCATTTCAGTTACTAGCTCCTGAGCTCACTACGGTCTTTACTCCGAGGCAGAATGAGAATTTTGCAATGGCGAGCCCCCTTCACTCCACAGTTGTGAGAGTGTTTTATCGTGAGAATTTTGAAGGAGTGGAGGTAGTGCTTTAGTAAATGCATGTGGAGGTGAACCAAGAGTTAGAAAATTTGAGAGCCGAGCCAGTTGGCATGGATTTAGGAGAGGAAGAAAAGCAACCTCATCAGGTGAAGTTTGAAGAGCAAGCACCCGAACCACCGACATTTGAGGAGCAAGAGCATGAATTTGAGCACCAAGAGGAAATGGAAGATGCGAGGTGGAATTTCTTTGAGAATGAGGTGCGAGACATTAGGTAGACACAACAACTGTATGGAGCACAAATTAGGGAGATCAGGGAGAAACAACAAGTGCATGGGATGCAAATTTAGGAGATACGGAATGGGCAGCATCGTAGGGAGTATTACGAGGAGCAATCTCGTGTGCACTCAAACAACATGGAGAAGATGATGACGATGATGTTCAATTTTCAATTCTCAGCATCTCCTCTTGCGTACATTCCATGGAATTCCTATCATCGACCTCCACCTCCGGAGCCATAAAGGGAGATATCTCAGTGCTTATCACTTCTTGTAGACCATTTGAAGAAGTTTAGGCTTGATTTGATTTATTAGATTTGGATTGGATTGTACTTTAATTGGTTTGTATTTGGGAGGTTTTACTTTGGGATTTTATTTTAGTTTTATGCGATTCACTTTTCGTTATTTTTGGTATTTTAGTTTGATTTTCATAATTTGAATGTGATGGGAAGGTGAGCTTATTTGTTATTGATGGTGAATTTATGTTCTTTGAATTCTTGAGATAGATGATTTTGGTCATGTATGTTATGTGTTGTGTGATGTTTTTAGTTTGTTGAATTTTTGCTTATGTGTTATGTTTGAATTTTATTCTCGTTTAGGATGGTTTGGTGGCATGTTTTAGGAAGTGTTATATGTTTTGAATATGAGCTATGATGCATTATTTGTGATAGGTGATGGCAAGCATGTTAAGAATTTCTACTAGTCAAAATTGTGACATAGATTACATAATTTGTTCAAATTTGAGAAGAATGAAGGGTAATTATGTTTTTTTTTGTCCAAGCAAAAGCTTGTGAGAGTTGAGCCTCAACTGTGCCTCCATGGTTAATTCTTGATGAGAGGACCGATTGAACTTAGACAAACTAGAACTTGCGCATGGACTATAGGAACGAAGCCCGAATGGTTGAAATTTGTGATATGATCTAAGGTCATCCTTGTTAAGTGAAGTCATAGCCATAAAAATTCCTTACCCAAACATCATCCCTAGTTAGTCATTTTGAGCATATAAGCATATTCTTTGTGATTTGAGCAGAATACAAGCCTTAATAACCCACTTAAGCCTTATATATAACCTATGTGTGGGTGATTGAGGGGATGATGGTCTGCAAGGTTTGATGGTAAAAAAGTGCAAGAAAATGAAGGGAATGGTGAATCAAGAAAAGGATGAAAGAGCTAGAGATGAATGCAAATGCAATTTCAATGAAAAAGAAAAAGGAGCAAAATTTTAAAACATGCTCAAGGAAAGTCAAAAGTGAAAGAAAGGAAGTATGCAAGTTAAAAGAAGCTCAACGAATCCATGGTATGTTGATGTTTAGTGTTCATAAAAGTTTAAAAAAGGAGGAAGTTAGAAAGTGAAGATGTTAGAGAGAAGATCATCTCTTTGATCATTTACACATGTATAGTCACTTTTATCCATATTTTTCCTACCATACCAAAGAGCCTAAACATTACATCCAAAGATAAAGACCTTTGTGATCACATTTTGAAATTGGGGTGGCTTGTGAACATAGTCCATGAGCAAGCCTATGGTGCGTCGGTTTTAACCGGTTAATGAGAGTTGTTTTACCCTACTTCATAGAGTGTTGAGTGAATTGGATATCCTATGAGAGGCTTGGATCAAAAGGAATTTGATTACTCTTTTGTCGTGAACATATTAATCTTTTATTTTATGAGTTTGATGATGTAGGAATACTTAATGTGATTTTATAGTCCTTATTGCTTGTAATGTGTTGTTGTTTATGGTCGTTAGGTTTTTATCTAGGTGAAAATTACTCCTCTTGTTTATCATTTTTTGTTGTTCAAGGACGAACAATACTTTAAGTTTGGGGGTTGATCGTTGTCATTTTCACCTAGATTTTAGTATCTTTATTTGTGCATTTTCGGATATTTTTATCCGTATTTGTGTAACTTTGGTGGAATTTTATGTTAATTAGGAGAAGTGTGGTATGGATTGATAAAAGTGAGTAAATAAGCTTAAATATGTGTAAAACAGGTGAACAATGGAGAAAAGCGGAATCGGGAGCTAAAACAGGAAACGAGAACAGGGTATGCACGGACATGCCCAGCAGTGTCGGGTGCACGACCCGTGTACAGACACATGCTCCGTGTGCTAAATACGGGCCTATAAGGATTTATCGTGTTCAGACGTCAGAAGATACTACACGCCCAGGCTAGAGGCCGTGTATGCTACACGAGTCGTGTTCTGTCGGCACACAAACACACTGAAGTATGTGTACGCTACACGAGCCGTGTGCTGCTACACGGCCCGTGTAGGTGCAAAAACAGTGTGAATTTCATAATATTCCGGAAGCTTCTAGAACATTCTTAAGTGATATAAAAGGCTAATTTGTGTGAAATTGAAAAGGGAAACCACATTTGGAGCAGTTATCAAAGATTAAAACACATATTGTATACTAAAAGTCTAGCTTTTGTATGAACAATGTTTAACAATTTATTTGAAATGAGAATCATATGATCAAATGTTTTGCATGTTATAATTTATTTATATGTTATTGAAAAATTCCACTTACTTTATACTGTAGATAATATATTGTGCGACAACACGTGGAAGATCATATTATCGATTTCCTTATAAAGTATAAATAGATGCTCACAATCAAATAGATGAGGGCAATCTATTGGGATGGTTGTAGTATGATTTAGTATTAGTTTTTCTTAACTATAAAATCTAATTAGTATGCTTTGTGTGTATTGAGCAGGACCGCTTGAGATTGTTCGACTTATACTAACTATATAGAAGAACTTGATCTCTGTTATTATGTATGTTCGTGCTCTTAATCCCTACACAATAACCTCAAAATGTAAGCCAGTATATATCTCTTTGATTCATCAATGGGTGAGATTTAAATATTAAATCAACAAATTTGGTGAGTTGGGAAATAGTGTTGTCTCTATGGTGTGATTTTGATTGTAGAAGGGATTCATGTCCTATTAAATAGATTGATGATGCCCCCTTGAGGAACTCATAAGGATTATCATGTAAATCTTGCAAGTGGATTAATTCCGACATGATAATGAGGTTGAGTGGTACTACTCTCAGATAAGATTAATTAATGGAGTTGTCAGTAACTTAATTAATTAATTGGCATTGTATATCTTAAACATGGGGAGACTAATGGGCTCATAATAAGAAGGAGCCCATGACGTAATTTGGAATTGGAGCGGCAGTGCAGTAATAATATTTTAGTGAAATATATTATTATAATTGGACTTAAGTATAAGTTTTGGGCTAAACTTGGATATTTAAGCCCATCCAAGGCCTATAAGGAGAGCTCACAAGTATAAAAGAGAGTGTAGATCATATCATAGAGTCATACGGATTGGAGAGAGGCCACAACCATATTATACCACACAAGGGGGGATCACCCCCCAACCATCATCCACATCCTTTCCTCCATCCATCCATCACTTTGAAGATTCGTTCATGGAATCAAGAGGAGAACCAAGAGGAGGATTCAAGATGGAGAAGGATGCGACAACTCCCGCATCTAGGGTTTATTTGGTTTCCTAATTTATCTTGTAATTTTCCAGACATCCGGGTAAGATCTATCCAACACCCATGATTGTTCTTCATAACATCATGGGCTAGAGCCTTTTTGTTAGAAATAGGGTTGTGGAGGTTTTTACGAATTAATTAAACTTTCATGTGTAAACTCCGTACAACACTACTTGTGGATTTATTTTATATATGATTGTGCCTTTTTAATTCATACTTATGGTCATTTTGTGCATCATTAACTGTTATGTAGAGTCTGAATACATATCTTGGTTATTGATTGAGTGTGTTCACTACTGAGCAGGATTCCATGTTATGATTCTAAGTGAGGGGACTCCGCAGCTTCGTTAGAACTAATATATATGAATACTTATTAATAGAATTGAATTCGGGTTATTAAGTAGGATAAAGAGGATAATTTTATAGTACCTATAAAGGGAGATAATATCGGGTTAGAGTACTATTTGGCCAGGAAAATAACTGATACTGATAGTACCTAGAAAGGGGGGTGGAATTATATCTCTTACTCTGAAGTTATTCACACGTGGTACACGCATGTTTACTTGTGTCTATAGAGTAGATATGCATGATTTAGTGATGCGTCCATATTCCACAAGGCAGAGTCGGACATCAACACACGAAGGGAAATTAATGAGTGAAACTGGATTATCCTAGGGTTACCTATTCTCCTACTTGATCCACATTCATAATTCTTCTAGTGTTTATTTTATTTTAATTGTTATTTTATATTTTTGTTAGTAGATAAATCATTCAATCCTTGAACGTTATTGCCTTACGTCTTAATTAATTTAGTAAATAATTAAATTGATAATACGCCATCCTCTGGATTCGATAATGACTTGGTTGCTTGCTTAAGCTGCAACTAATATTCTTAATACTTAGGGAATAATTTTGCGTGCAAAGAAAATGCTCATCAAGTTCTTGGCGCCGTTTCCGGGGATGGCTGTTATTATTAGTTTATTATTTCTATTGTGATTAAGACTTTTATTTATGATTATTTATTTCTATCTAACCTTGAATTTTTCCGAGGTACTTGTGCACTAGGAAAAGGAGAGCAAGGAAAGAAAGAATAATACACTGAGATAAACATGGACGGAGCAAGGAAGAATCCGGATAATATTGCCATACTTGAAATTTTCACGAACTATGAAATTGGTAACATGGGGTTGATAGGAGTAAGGGGGGAAGATGATGATTTTGAGATACATCCCGCTCTCATCAACATGGTGGAGAAGGATCCCTTTTCTGGAGGTTGTTTTGAAGATCCATATCAGCACCTCAAAAGATTTCTTGGTTATGCAAACACTCAAAAGGGAGCTGGAGCTAATGACAATGGTAGGCGGATCGCCCTATTCAAATTATCTTTGATTGATAAGGTCGAGGCTTGGTATGAGACTCTTGATGCCAATGATTGCACTACATGGGACCAACTGCAGCAGAAGTGCTTGGAGAGATATATGCCACCCTCAAGGATCTTACAAATGAGGTAAGAGATCACCCAATTTATTATGAATCAGGGTGAGAAATTTCATGAGGCATGGGATATGTTTAAAGAAATGCTCAGGAGGTGCCCACAACATGAAATGTCTAAAGCTGAGTACATAGCATCTTCTACTATGGATTGGATTGTGAGTCGCGTGTTTTTATTGATGCATCATCTGGTGGAGCACTGTTATCTAAGATAGCACTTGAAGCAGAAAAGTTGTTTGAAGACATCTATATGAATTCACGTGACTAGCCTTCAGAAAGAGTAAGAGGATCATATGTATTTGGTACGGTGGCACAGGTTGAGCATCAAGTGGTGAAGCCGAATAGGGATGATGAGATCGTCTCTAGTTTAGCTAACATCAACAAGCTACTAGAGTCCCAGCAAAAGTAGATTATAAAGTTGACACTAAGGGGCCTTAGTATGTAGCAGCAATAAGTGAAGAGTGTTGAAGATACCTTCAATCTATACATGGCTGAGAATGATACAAGGATTGATCATCTTGAGGATACCATGAATGTTGACCATGCAGATTTATCTAAGCAGTTGAAGGACCTTACTTTGATTATGGGACAGATGACCAAGAATGTGAATCACTTGACACAAAAATTGGAGAATAATACCATCACATTGAGGTCTGGTACGCAGTACGAAGGTCCAATGATACCGGCGAGCAAAAACAAAGTGAGCAGAGGTTTTGTTCAACCAGACCTAAGTTGTTCGACCAGAATAGCTGGTCGAGCAGAGGTCGAACAAACTCTGGAAAAGTAGAATCCCAATACTCTATTTATGCCCTGCCATTCGACCAGAGCACTGTCGTTCGATCAGACTACCTTGGTCGATTGGTAGTCGAACAATAACTGGGGAGAAAGAATTGTGATCAGAGCTGCCGTTCAAGCAAAGCACATTCGTTCAACCTGACCATCATGGTCGAACGGAGGTCGAACAACAATCAGAGAACTAGAACTCGCAATTAGAGCATCCATTCGACCAGTCACAGTCTATTCGACAAGACTATTTAGGTCGAATAGTGGACGAACGGCTTCATGCGCTGCCTATTTTGATACCGAATGCTAACGTACTATTCATAGTACTCCAGTACTATTACATGAGCATAATACTGAGCTTATAGGAGATAAAAAGTGGGAAAGAGCAAAGAAGTTGAGAGCCGAGAAGCTTAGACTGTAGATGGATAATGAAAATGTGGTTTACTCTCTTGATCAAGCAATGAAGATGCCCATGGAAACTCAATCATGCAAGAGCATAGATGTGATTTCTAACTTGTTTAATCTTGATTTTTCTAAGACAGATGATTCTGAATTCGAGTGGAAGATTAACAAGGAGGTGTCTAGACATCCATAGGAAGAAGGTAATTCTAAGGATCATATACTTGTGACCAAGAAAGGTGAGGTTTTGAGTGTAGATAAAAAGAGGGAAAGAAAGTACCTGAAGGTACGGATGCGAGAAGACCATCCTCTACCATCGTGACTCTTCGACGTTAAACATAAGCGTATGTTGGGGGCTTTCCTTTCCATTTTATTGCTTTATTCTTTCTTTTGTGTGAGTAAGAAATTTTTATATTTAAGGTGCTTACTAATCGACAATTACATCTCTTTGCAAACTTAGTTTCAACTTACGTTTTTACTAAGTTTGGGGAGGAGTGTGATGTTATTACCTCATTGCAGCACCAAGAGTATAATATTTTCTTTGTAATATTTGCTAGGGGAGTTGTTTTTTTGCGGTATGTTGAAACTTTAATCGATTTTGATGTGTCGATTTTTTTGCAATTTGCCTAGTGTTCAGTGGTGTTCCTAGTGTGTGGAGTCAATTAGATAGTCAATTGAGTCTTTCTTATAGTTCTCCTATTATATTATTGATGAATTTGTGATGATGAGGTATGCATGAGTTTTGATGATAGAAAAGGTTAACTAGGTGGCAAGATGAGTTCTACATTGAGGCTTTGACTCGCGAAGCTTGTGCGTACGTTGAAGACAAATCAGGTGCCCTCGTTTCCTTATTCTAATTTTTATATGTGCTTTTATTTCATGGAGTGAAAGGATTGATTTTATGCTTATGATCCATGTGAGCTCATACTTCTAGAATTGTGCTTGAAATTTATATGCTCTTGAAAGTGATGAAGGAAGTGTACTTGAGTTATATTGTGGTATGAAGTTCTATGTGTACTTGTGGGATATTACTTACCATGAAAGATGCTCTGTTACTTGTTAAAAACCCATATGAGATTTTGAGCCTCGTTGATCATGTACATAATCACATGATATTTCTTTTTTGGTGAGTATCGTTCTTGTGTGTGTATTCTAAAACTTGCCTATTGTCTACTTGAAACTACATGTGTGTTAGATGACGAGAGATGATTTGAGACCATCCTTGAATTTATGAGTCACTTTGCCAAATAATTTCCTACCAAATAATTTTATATCCGTAGTTAGCCCTTTTGAGCCTAAAAGCCTTATTTCTTTGGCAATCTACGAAGATAGCCACTTTTATATTCTATTTGAGCCTTAAATTCCTATATTTAGTGGAGAATTAAATGTTGTCAAAGTGTGTGAAGTTGATTTTCATGGAGTTTGGAAGGAATAAAATATTTGGAGCTGTACAAGTGATTATTAGCATAAAAAAAGTTGATGAGGGGTAATGCCCGAAACTGGTACCCCGAGATGTTAGAGGTAGTGCCCGAAACTAGTACCTCGAGAAAAAAAGAAAAGAAGGAAAAAATGTTGAGCTTGAAGAAAAAGGAGAGAAAAGAAAATTAGAAGAGCATGAAGCTGGATAGCCTTGAAGTGTAAAAAATCTGTAGTACAAAGATCTCCGGTTTTAATTCTCTACTAATTGAGTTACTTTATCTATATATTTGCTACCCTTACCAAAGAGCCAACATTACATCCTAATGAAAGTCCTTTTTGATCCCATTGTCTAATCATATTTTTAGTGGTGGAGAGTTTGAGACGCTTGACAAACTTATAGTTACGCATGCACTTGAATTAAATTTGAGTGTAAACACCTTAACCCATAAGTGTACATCTTTTAAACTTGAGTGTGAGTGATATATACTTCCTTTGAGAACATGTCAATGGAGCATTTGAATTGGTGGTGATTCTCTTATCTTCTATGCTATGAATTGAGTATTACATGTAATGAGAGTTGCATGACCTAAGTTAAGGAGAGTTGCATGACCTAAGTTAAGGACAATTGTATTTAGAATGGAGTATTTGTCATAATTTTTATTTTTCCGCTAATTTTCTTACTCTCTCTCTCTCTTTATTTTTATTTTATTACCTCGGGACGAGCAATGGGTAAGTCTGAGGGTTTGTTGAGAGTGAAAATAAGTGTATTTTAGTGTCCAATTTAACATCTTTTTTACGAGAATTGTTGTCATATATTAGCACAAGTATCTTATATTCAATATATGTGAGAAAAAGATACACTTGAGATGTTTTGTTGTGTTTTAGGTGGAAAAAGGATCAAAAGTGTCAAGTTAGAGAAAAGGTGCAATTTGTGCAATGATACTGAAAAACGCACGTCCAACTTGTATAATTTTTCTGTATTCATGTGGAGCTCTGAATTGAAGGTATCATACATGGTTGGAAAGCCACAGAAGAGAGAGTCATTTGGGTGTAAAGAACACCCCAATCGGATTCCAAACGAGAAGGTTATGATTAAAGTGGTGACATCGCGCATGCTGTGTCAAACAAAATGGCTGTGCCACATTCAATGACTTGTTATACATTCAAATATTGTAATTTCTGTGAGTTCTTTATATGGATAGAAATCAAGGAAGAGAGGATCACGTGAGCGCAAGAATTACTCAAATCAAAGGTCAGATGTGGAAGTTATGAGTGAAACAGTGAGACTGTGCAAGCTTGCTCGACCAAAGAAAATCCGTTCGACCAGAATCGTCTTGGTCGAACGGAAGAGGGAAACTCGAGCAAAATGACCAAAACCTTACAGAGAGCTTGCTTGACCAGTTGCTCGACTTGGAGGCCTTGCTCGACCAAGAAGGTCAATTCTAATAAAATGTCGTTGGTTCTATTTTTAGTAGTTTTGGGTTTCTTTTACGAAATTTGGCGTATGCCTCAATTAAAAGCCCATTCAAGGCCTATAAGGAGAGCTCACAAATATAAAAGGGGGTGTAGATCATATCATAGAGTCATACGGATTGGAGAGAGGCCACAATCATACTACACCCCATAAGGGGGATCACCCCCCAATTATCATCCACATCCTTTCCTCCATCCATCCATCACTTTGAAGATTCGTTCATAGAATCAAGAGGAGAATCAAGAGGAGGATTCAAGACGGAGAAGGACACGACGACTCCCACATCTAGGGTTTATTTCGTTTCCTAATTTATCTTGTAATTTTCTAAATATCCGGGTAAGATCTATCCAACACCCATGATTATTCTTTGTAACATCATGGGCTAGAGCTTTTTTGGTAGAACTAGGGTTGTGAAGGTTTTTACGAATTAATTGAACTTTCGTGTGTAAACTTCATATAATACTACTTGTGGATTTATTTTATATATGATTTTGCCTTTTTAATTCATACTCACGGTCGTTTTGTGCATCATTAACTGTTATGTAGAGTCTGAATACATATCTTGGTTATTGATTGAGTGCGTTCACTGCTGAACAAGATTCCATATTATGATTCCAAGTGAGGGGACTCCGAAGCTTCATTAGAACTATCATATATGAATACTTATTAATTGAATTGAATTCGGGTTATTAAGTAGGATAAAGAGGATAATTTTATAATACCTATAAAGGGAGATCATATTGGGTTAGAGTACCAATTGGCCAGGAAAATAATTGATACTGATAGTACCTAAAAAGGGGAGTGAAATTATATCTCTTGCTCCGAGGTTATTCAAACGTGTTACACGCATGTTCACTTGTGTCTATAGAGTAGATATGCATGGTTTAGTGATGTGTCCATATTCCACAAGGCAGAGTCGGACATCAACACACAAAGGGAAATTAATGAGTGAAACTGGATTATCCTAGGGCTAGCTATTCTCCTACTTGATCCATGTTCGTAATTCTTCTAGTTTTATTTTATTTTAATTATTATTTTATATTTTTGTTAGTAGATTAATCATTCAATCCTCGAACGTTATTGCCTTACGTCTTAATTAATTTAGTAAATAATTAAATTGATAATACACCGTCCTTTAAGTTCCATCATATTAATTCATGTTGATATTGCTTGGGTAAGATGGAGACGACCTCCAAAGTATTAGAAATAGCATGAGAGGACATCGAGTTTAGGTTTGACTGAGAGAATATTTGAACCCGATGAGAGAAACCAATCCATTGTTGGCCTTAGTACGCACAAAGGGAGAGTTAATTCTAATTAGTACCTTCTAAGGGAGAATTGAGAATTAATTAGTACCTAGATGGAAGGGGTTAGTGTTGGGCATCGATCTTAGGTGCGTTTGGGAGTCTCTAGGAGATCTACAACATTAGTAATCCGAGAGAGAGCTTTGGATACTTTAGTGATCGCCTCTAATCTAATTTCTATCTCGTCTATTCCTTTTGCATAATAAAATGAATCCTAAAGCACTTTAATTATTTCTAGTCCAATTTCTTACTACTTGCCCTTCAACACTATTTTTCCATTTTTATTTTCTTTTCTCCTATTTTATATTGATTTCTTTTATTTGATTTCTTGATTATCATCCTCTTCGTTCGTCCTTATAAAAATGATAAAAACACGAGCTAACATGTTCTTTTAATCTAAACTTAAACTCCCTGTGGGTTCGATAATATTATTCCTTGGGGTATATTTCTACAACGAATAAGTATTCTTATTCGTGAGTTAAAAAATACTCAAACAAGAAATTGACGCCATTGCCGGGGTGTCTTAGATTCTTTTATACTTGGTGTTGGTCATCACTTAATGATATATACTATATATTTATTTTGTCGTATATTTTTGAGATCTCATTTATAGAAGGATGTCTTAAATTTATTACTATTATAAGCATCATTCCTATTTTTATTATATAAACTTCTTATTCATGTATAAGAGTATCCACGTACGTATGTATAAGTATTAATTCCTATATATAGAATTACAAGGATTTACAATTATTAATTTACTTATGTAATTTTAATCATATATAATCTCTTTACGTAATTATATAATCTTGGCATGTATATATCATTCAGATCATTGTCCATATTCCATGTATTAAACCAATTTTGTGATCATTATTTTATTACTTTTACTATTTAAATATATATATATATATATATATATATATATATATATATATATATATATCACCTTCCCATAAGTCTTTTTATCTACAGATATATATATGTATAGTTAATGACGCAATTCTTAAATAATTTTATTCAATCCTTTATCATCCTTATTATAAAATAAGGATTGAGACTAAATCCTATTCATATTTAACTTATTAATAGGCGATGATGAGTTCGTAAGTTAAAGATTCAACTGCATCAATACTATGGATCACTCTCTAAGTCAAACTTATTTTCGAGTTGGGAAAATTCTTACTAGACTTTATTAACTTCTACTCGTGGTATTTTTGAGTTCATTTAGTACATATAGGTCCTGACCTTTATAAACGAGGATAGATCTCCTTACCTTTATAAACGAGGCATTTACTACTTGAATAATTGAGAAATCAGTTATCCAGTACATTTATATCTACATGATTTATGTTACTTAATTGGTATTTTCATGTTGTATTTAATTCTGAAAAGTATATATATCTCCATTGAACTTGTGGTTTTGCTCACCCCAATTATCTTAACATTTTCAGAACGGTGCAGCTGGCATGGTGGGGTAGAAGGATGCATGGCACGTATTTCACTTAAGAAATTAATATATTCTTTTAAGTCGCAAAATATACGAAATTACCTTATGTATTTATTTCGGTAATTAAATATAAATTTTATTATCATTTATTAAGTTACTTTTTGATAAATTTTAATTTTTTCCTTAATTATTTATTTTCTCAAAGCTTCCGCTCAAAATGTTTTTATTAAGATGAGTTTTAATTAAGTAAAAATTTTAGGATGTGACATGTGCACTTGACATTAAGTCCAAGTGCCTCCTTATATAGCACCAAGGATCCCTCCCTCTTTGCTTCCAATTCCGATGTGGGACAAAAGCAAAGGAAAATTCCTCCTTTCATTCTTGACAAAACCAACATTCATAAACCAGTTTGAGACACTTCAAGATGATGGGATATCGAATCCTTTTAAAGCATTGGATGCCTTGTTCAATCGCCTGGTTTTTCATAGGATTCGAAGGTCTCAGTAGATGTCACGAGAGATAAGGCCAACACGACTGATTCATCCTTGAATGAAAATAAGGCATACTGTAGTGATGACCAATTCCATACCCTTATGAGTAACACTTTTAAGCTTAAACAAGGCAGATATAAAAAGAAGGGTGTTATGTATAATCCTAGGCAGATTACCCGCTCTATGCCTGCTAAGCTCAATCCTGTTGATTATTAGTGAGGAATTAGATAAAAATGATTGATTATTTTCTAAAAGGACGCCTGTTTAATCTTTTTATAGCCACATGTTTGGCTATTTTGATTGATTATGTCATCACGTCATACATCTTGTACTATTTTGTCTCCTCTCCCCCTTTTTTATTTTTTTCATTTACCTTTTAATAAAATACCACCTATTAGTCACACAAATGTTTGCTTCATAAATTTTAGGGTTCAGGATTTACATTGTAGGTTTTTTTATTAAGGTTATATTAATAAAATTTTGCATATAATTATTGTTTTATCAGAATATGGTTATACTTGTGAATGTTTTGCATTATCCTTCTAATATTTGGAGTAAAGGATAGTCTTGTGTGAGACCGTCTTACAGTAAGATTCTTTTACGCTTTTATAATTAGTTATCACTTTTTATTAAAAATATTATCACTTTTCATTTATACTATAAATCATGTTAATGAAATAGTTCACAATACCATTAATTTTTTTTCTAAATTGATTATCACATTTCATTAAAAATATTATCATTTTTGGCCGTCTCTCATGGAATGACTTCCATGAGACGGTCTCACATATTTCTTTGCTTTGTGATAGTTATTTTTTGCGGTGATTAAAATCTCTTTCTCTTTATATATTAAAGCAAAATAAGTTTCAAAGTTAAAATCTTAAAATGTTAGGTGGCTTGTTAGGTTAATTGATTATTTATGATTGAATTTATTACCATGAGATACACACTTTTTATGCAAAAAGGTGGTTCGCCCACCCCAGGCGCCCTCGCATGCCGGCCCGATAGCATGTGAAGGAGGTTAATCATGGTAACTCAACCAACCAATAAGGGTTAGACCTTTTAAGCATGAGAGACACACTTTTTAGCCTAATTACTCTTAGATGCATTGAAAAAAAAACTATCTGATACCTAATTTAATAGTAAAGAGACAAAATTAGCCTCATTTGAATTTGATTAGCCCTCTCCCAGAAATACTCTGATGGACCTGCCGCCAAACCCACCCTAATTATTACCTACTGCATCTTCCAGCAGGTTTCTCCAACCACAAACTCCTCCACAAAATGATGGTCATCGGAGACGCTGCTTACATCACACGTTAATTGTAGATGTACGATGTCCAAATTTTTCTTCACGAAATTGGTGCAGAATAATTTGTTAAACCCATTTGCATTTCGTACAGAAAATCTATTAAACCCATTTTTTCCTAAATTGCGCAGGTATCGAACGCTAATTGTACATGTACAATGTGCATATTTTTCTAGAGGAAATTTGGTCAAACAACAAGAATTTGGGGAAAATTCACTATTGGGGATAAAAATGGCAATCTATAATGAAATAATGTACCTAGGTGCAATGTTTTTAAGATTGTGTATCTAATATGTAGTGTACCTAGGAGTAACTATCCCTTTATGATTTTTATAAATTTGTGAAGAAATAAAGTATTATTGATTGCCTGATTTGAGAAGGTCGTGAGTTTGAAAGCGAATTAATTATTTTAATTATTTTGTTCCTTTTAATAAAATTTTTAAATTATGTTGGGATGAAATTGAAAACGTTAACAACTAGCATAGGAGACGGTGGTTAGGACTAGCATAATAAGGTTCAGTGACGGACCCAGTAATTTTGTTCTGGAGGGGCCCGAATGTTACTTTCTCCCGTCTTATGAAACAATTTATGTTCGGACATTTTTTATAGTATCTTTGTATATATAAGTAAATATATGTATATATATTATATTATATATGTCAAATGAGAGTATTAATTTATGAATAAAGTTCTTTAAGTGATGTTTGTTTTGGGATTTTGTGGAGTTTGAAAATCATGAATGAATAAAAGATATTTTTAGGGAGTTTAAAGAATTTTATAGGACAAATAAATAAAAAAAAGATTGAAGAATTTAATGGGACAAAGATATATATTACTGATCATATGCACTTAAAAAAAGTTAATTATCATATAAATATTAATGAGGCTAACTTAATATTAATAAATTAATTTAATTTTAAAAGAAATAAATAAATAAAATTAAAAGAAAGATGAAATAAATAAAATTAAACAAATAAAAGAGAAAAAAGAAAATAATTACAATGAAAACAAGAGAGAAAAAAATTAAGTAATGAAAAGAGAAAGAGACATATAGGTAAAACAAAAACAAAAGAGGTTTTTTTTAAAAAAAAAAAAGGTAAAATGAAAACAAAAAAGTAGAAAAAAAGTAAAATGAGAACAAAAGATTAGAAAACAAGAACGGTGGTTTGTGGGAGTCAAACATACAACCACCCACACACTTCCATGTTACTCAACCACTAAGTTAATGGGATATTATGGTTTTAATATAATATATATGTACTAAATATTTTTAGAAGTTCAGGGGGGACCCAGTGCCCCCTTGGCCTTACATGGGTTCGTCCTTGATAAGATTCCCCATATGAACCTTAGCTCATTAGAAATCAAAATTTATGCAAAATCAAAGTCAAATAAGAAAAACTAGTCTTTAAATTTCAATTTTTTCAATTAAGATTTTATTTTTTACTTATTTTTTTGTGAGACGGTAATGGCAACAAGGAAGATGTCATGTGTGTTTATACAAAATTGGAACAATCAAGTAGCAAATGCTGGTGCTGGTTGCTAAAGAGTTAAAAAATCATATAAATGTTGAATCAAACATAAAAACAATGTTGCCTTCACAGAGTATAAAAAATATTCATGTTAAGGTATAAAAAATTCTAACCCTCTGCGGAGAGCTAGAAGAGCCCGAAGAGTAATTTTAGCTCCATAGATCTCAGCTTCTTTTTTAGTAGTTTCTCTCTCTCCATGGAAGATAAAGCCTTCCCCTATCACCACAAAAGTTTTGAATCTGGTCTCATCACCCACAGTGAAAGTTCCATACTATAGTCTAGAAACCTATAACCACACTCTCAAGTGTATTCTTGCAATAGACTTTTTGTGAAACCCTTAAACTAAAAAAAAACTTGTTAACCAGTAGAAAAAATTATATACATATTCATATATTAAGTTAACTACTTTGACCTCGTAATCCTAAGGTACAATGGGATAGAAAATACTCTCTGTAACTGCTTGAGCTGTCGTTTTCTTTTGTCAACAAGGTTCTAGTGATCCATACTTCTCCTGACCAATAGAGACCGTTAAACGGTAAGAAGGCTTGTTAATGAGCGTTTTCTCAACACACAAAATTAATCCTCAAGTATAAGGATATTAATTGTAGTTTTGAAAGGTGACCAAGTGTTTATCGTGCTCAAGAGACGGATGATTATCAATTTAATTATATTCTAATTAACTGAGATTATGTTGACAAATTGAATTTGGTTTGGTTATGAAACTAAATAACGTATAATTGAAATAGCAAAGTAAATAAGCAAGTAATGGAGAAAATTTGGTTGTGATCAAGTAAGTAATTAAGTAGTTCTTCAGGTCATCCAGTTTTACTTATTAATTTCCTTTCAATGTGTTGATGTCCGACTCTGCCTTGTGGTTTATGGACGCATCACTAAACCATGCAAGCGCACTCTATAGAACCTCTCTCACGACCCCTTCGGATGATGGTAGGCTTTCGGTGGTGGATGGATGATGTGTGATGTGTCTTGTTTTTCTCCAGTGAAAGCTCTTCTTTTATACTCATAGGACCTCCTTATGGGCTTAGGATGGGCCTTTACTTGAAGCACACGTCAAATTTGGTAAAAGACATCCAGAATTACCATAAATAGTAGCATAAAACTCTACTTGACCAAGCCTGAATTGGTCAAACACGGCCTTCAACTCGAGCAACTGGTCGAGCAAGTTCACTGGAGAACTTTGCACATTCTGCTCGACCAGACATCTCTGCTTGTCCAAATCGATATTGGTCGAACAACACCTTCAAGTCGAACAAACTCTCTGTATAATTTTCACATTCTGCTCGACCTCTTCTCATCTGCTTGACCAAGATGATTCTGATCGAGCAGCATCTCCAAGTCGAACTAGCTCTCTGGACAGATCTACATAATCTGCTCGACTTGGCCTCCTTGTTCGACCAAGGTGATGTTGGTCGAACAAGCTCTTGAGGTCGAACGACACTCGAACTTTGCCTCAAAAATCATGTCTTTTAATTCTGAGCCTTTTACACCTGTTTTCCTGTACAAATATGCTCAAACGGCCCTTGTACCCTCTGATTCATGTTTTTTCCATAAATGTACCGATTCATCTCAATAAAAGACTCAATCGTACTCTATTCCCACGGAAATCAGAGCCCATAATACGTGAATTTAAACTCTCATCAAACCCCCAAACTTACATGTTGCTCGTCCCGAGGCAACGACAATCAAAACAAATCAGAGAGTGTAATCACGACATCACGCACAACCTATTCTAACACATGTAATTATATCAATTCAAAATATGCAATCCATCATACCTTTCATTCACATAGAAACATCAATCAACTACAATACTTCTACGAGTGCTAAGTCATCTAACTTACGGGTAGGTGTTTACTCTCTCTCTCTCTCAAGTGTAAAAGATGTACACTTTATGGTTAGTATCGACACTCAACTTCAATTCATATACTCGCGTAACCATAAGCTTGACAAGAGTCTCAAAAATCCATCTACAACTATTTCAATACTAGGATCACAAAGGACTGGCATATAGGTGGTAACGTTGGCTCTTTGGTAAAGGTAGGAGAATATAGATAAGTAACTAAATTACTAGCAAAGAAGTACCTTGGCTACCCTCTCTAGTATTTGGGATATCGATTTCAGGCACTATCCCTCGCAAGATTTAACCTCTTGTCTCTCGATACTGATTTCACCAAATCTCTCCTTCTATTCCTCTTTAAAACTTCATAGAGCATTCATCTACCTCCACTTTTTACTAGTAATAGGTGTTCAAGGCTCAAAAGGTAAACGTCTCATTATCAAGGCTTGCCAAAGAAAAAGTTTAAAGGCTCAAAAGGGCTTCCAATGATAATCATATAATAAGGTAGGATTAATTTGGCTAAGTAACTTAATCAACAACAATGGCCTAAGATACTTCAAACAAGACTACAAGTCAAGTTCTAGAATACGAGTATACAAACGACTCTCAAGAATAAAATATCATGCGTATGGCACGATCAAATGGCTCAAATCCTCACATGGGTAATAGAATCCTAAGCACTCTTCAAAGCATACAATCAATATCAATTTCTTATGAACTACAAGTAAAATAGAACATGCTCGTCATCAACAAATCAACATGCATCAAAATAGAACATGCATAACATGAACAATCCTTATCACTAAACAATCCAAAGCAAACATCTTACAACAGTAAGTCAATCATCATCACTATCAAATACATGCCACTCACACATGAATCACAAACTACACCCACAACTATCAACCTCCAACTGTAAAGTGTAAAAGAGAATGGGGATGAGAAGAATTAGAAAAGAATAAAAGACATGGCAGCTCTACTCCTCCAGAGCATCACCATCATCCTCCCCATCATCATCATCACTCATTTCCGCTCGCCATTGATCAATTGCTCTATGGAGATCACTGATATTCCGAGCCATCAAGTGCTCACGGTCTTGTAACTGCCTCAGTCGATCATCCATCGTATCATAGCGTGCATTGAGTACGGCGTAGTTAGTATTTGCAAGTGCCAGCTGCCTGTTTGTTTCTTGCTGGTTCGCATTGAGTGTGGCGAAGTGCTCGTGCATAAATCGGAATTACTCTCGATAAAACTGATCCTGGGCCACCCAATAATCTTGTTGCGGCTGTGGCTGTGGTTGTGGTGGTGGCTCGAAAAACTCCTGCTGAAGTGGCTATTGAGGCTGCACTGGAGGTATGTCCTCCTGATAATTAAAAGCAGGTGCTGGTTGTGGCTCCTCCTCATCGAAATCAGCCGGGTCTCTGATCAAAATCATGTCCTCATCTATGCCGATTCCATGTTCATGCAACTCAGCTAGCAATCTCCAATTTTCTCTTTCCAAGCAAGTCTTCGAGATCACTGTGTGCTCCGTAGTATTCATCAACAAGTTATTATTGTTCCTCACAGTGGTAAGATCAGTTATCACCAATGGAAATTGAAGTGTTCGAGGCTCCTTCCTCGAATGAATATCCAAGTATCATCTACTCACTCAATCAGCCCCATCCTCACACATGATGTCAAGATCAAATCCGGATCACCTCGAATAGGATTATACCTACTCAGGTCAACCCTATAATACTCCGCTATAATGGTGATCAACCCTTCGATGTTTACTCTCTGAAATCCATGCATTATGAACTTGTAAAGTTGATGGAAAAAGTAGGCTGCTACATTGAAGCGAACTCCATTGAGCATACACCATAAGACATAGAGCTTCCCTCTTGGAATACAGCTTCCTTTGGACCTTGCAAATAACGTGTTCCCCAAAATTCGGTACATGTAAGCAATCACGGGGTTGCGAATGAATACAACCTATAATTTTCTTGTCTCTCCATAATAGCTCTCCAAAACTCGTTCGGCTTAAAGTCATCACTCTCTGTTCCAACCATATTCTCACAGCCAATTAGCTCATTAAACTCTCAAGCCTACATCACCTGCTCCTGTCCACCTATTTGCATTCGAATACAATAAGGAAGATATCCATCACAATGCTCAACTCTCAGCGTGCATAAGACCTCCATAGTAATGTGAAAGTACGTCTTCCTCTTCATCTCCATGAATCTTGTGATGCCTACTTGATTAAACATCCAACGAATGTCATTGATAATGTTCATGTCCATCATGGCATGATCATCTTGATACCTAGTCCTTCTGATCTTTTGAGAGATTGCATTCTAAAGCTCCTGTTTTTCTTCCCAATCGCCAATCTTGATCCCAAAATCTGCTGGCCTCCTTTTATCTGGCTTCCTTTTATCCATCTTGATTTTCTTGACTAATCCCCCAATGGAGGTGACTTATTTCCTTTCCTTTACGAAGAAGAAGCACTCTCTTTTTCTTTGTCGAACATGGTGCGCGTGTGGTGAACGAAAGCAAAATTTTCCCAAAGATTTGAGTGAAAAACCCGAGATTGGATCTTGTAAACCCTCGAATTCGGATGTGAAGTGTGTGGGAGGATGACTTAGGTGTAGAAAAGAGGTTAAGAGGAAGAACTTACTATTTGGAAATGGTGCTCGAGAAAGGATGACGGTTTTGTGTCAAACGGAATGAAATTTTACCTTTTTAAAACTGCTACAGACCCCGTTCAACTGCAGTTCGAATTGTGAGGGGTGGTTAAACAAGGTCATTAAGTTGAGCAACCCAGATCTGTCCCTTGGAATCGCCTAGCTTGACCTCCGTTCGACCTGCACTTTGAAGTCGAACAGCATGTGTAAGTCGAGAAGCATGTGGAATAGTGTCTCTATTTTTCCCTGACTTGCTCGACTTCCGCTCGACTTTAAAGCCTTGGTCGAACAACCTATGTTAAGTCGAATAAACCTCTGTAAGTTTTGCACACTTTGTTCGAACGTTGCTCGACTTCAGCATCTTGATCGAGCTGTGAGGTTCAAGTCGAACAACCTCTCTGGAAGAATTATGCATTTTGTTCGACTTCCGTTCGACTTTCCAATAAAGTCAAACAACCCTGTCCAGGTCGAACATCCCTACTGGAAGTTTTGCATATTTCGTTCGACCATTGCTCGATCATATAGCATGATCGAACGATCTCCCTGAAAGTCGAGCGTCAGCTCGAACTTCATTACCTTCATACCTTTCTCGTATTTTCCTGCAACAATAAAACTATAGGACAACATCGAGTACCAAGATCTCAATTTTGAAGCTCGAGAACCACTTTCATACTAAATAACATCCGGTGTAACTCCACAAATGATGAGGTAAGTACATCACACCCCCCAAACTTAGTAGAAACTATAGTGAAAACTAAGTTTGCAAAGAGATAAAATTTCCGAATAATAAGCACGTCAAATATAAAATTTCTCACTCACACCAATGAAATTAAAGTAATAAAACGAGAGGAAAAGCTCCCAACAGGCGCTCATGTTTAACGTCGGAGAGTCACGACGGTACCACTCTAGTTCAAGGTATCCTCAAAGATGACACAAGCATCATCCGGCAACTTGTAATGCTTCAAACGATGCCCATTCACTGTTATGATGTCTCCATCTTTATCCATCAACTCGAAACTCCCCCTTTCCGCAGGCTCTATGGATAAAGAACGGCCCCATCCACTTCGATTTTAATTTCCCTGGGAAAAGCTTCAAACGAGAGTTAAAAAGTAATACCTCATCACCTTGCTTGAACTCCTTGTATGAGATATTTGAATCATGCCATTTCTTTATTCTCTCCTTAAAAATCTCTAAGTTCTTATAAGCACGATTTCTGAACTCGTCCAATTGATTGATATGAGTCATTCTCAACTCCTTTTGATCCTTTAAAGACAAGTTCAAACTCCTCAATGCCCAAAATGTTTTGTGCTGAATCTCTACGGGCAAGTGGCACGGCTTTCCATAGATAATTTGGTACGGTGATATATCCAACACCGTCTTATAAGCAGTCTGGAACCCCCATAAAACATCATCAAGCTTCATAGCCCAATCCTTCCTATTGGTTCCGACTACTTTGTCTAAAATTTGCTTCACTTGTCGGTTGGAGACTCCGGCTTGCCCATTCGCTTGAGGGTGATAGGGTGTAGTAACCCTATGCTTGACTCTATATCCTTAAGCACCTTTTCAAGAAGCTTGTTGACGAAGTGAGTACTTCCATCACTAACTAGTGCTCTAGGAACTACATAATGGGCAAAGATATGTTTCTTCAAGAAAGATAACATAGTTCGTGAATCATTCACATGAGTGAGAATGGCTTCCACCCATTTAGAAACATAATCCACTGCTAAAAGAATGTAGAGAAACCCATTAGATGGAGGAAAAGGCCCCATAAAATTGATCTCCCATACATCGAAGATCTCAACAAAAATGTTCGGCTGAAGTGGCATCTCATCTCTTCGACTTATGTTCCCTATCTTTTGACACCTATCGCATGTCGCCACATAGGTCTCAAAATCTTTAAACAAGGTAGGCCAATAAATAGCTGATTGAAGTACCTTAGCTGCCATCTTTCGAACTCCGAAATGCCCCCCTTTAGGTTGTGCATGGCAAAAATCAAGAAAGCTCTCCATCTCCATCTTAGGAACACACCTATGAACTATGGAATCCGTACATATCTTGTAGACAAATGGATCATACCA
This sequence comes from Pogostemon cablin, assembly GCA_023678885.1. NCBI lineage: Eukaryota > Viridiplantae > Streptophyta > Magnoliopsida > Lamiales > Lamiaceae > Pogostemon > Pogostemon cablin. The sequence continues at coordinate 31,386,715 of CM042963.1, forward strand.
TATAAAAGTCTCAACATCCCTCTTGAATTTTGCAAGTTGATATCGGTTGAGATCTCTCGAAATTTCTCCTACGATAATGTAATTCACATAGTCCGCATACCATGGATCTATCCCTTGGGTAGCCACCACACATGCTCTTTCTTCTCCTTCAACAAACATTGCCATTATCTTCTCATCCGGAACATCTCTTCTATGTACTTGAAAGAATCATCACAGTGCTCCCTTGTCTCCAACCTCGATAGGTGATCCGCCAACACGTTCTCCATTCCTTTCTTATCTCGGATCTCCATATCGAACTCCTACAAAAGAAGGATCCATCTAATGATCCTTGGTTTCGTTTCCTTCATCTCCATCAAGTATCGGATCGCAGAATGATCCATATACACTATCAGTCCTCATGCCAACTAAATACTGTCGAAACTTATTGAACGCGTACACCACAACCAAAAGCTCCTTTTTAGTAACCGTGTAGTTTTTTTGTGCCGCATCAAAAGTCTTACTCGCATAGTAAATGTCGCAGAACTTATTTCCCTCAAATGCCCAAGCACCACACCAAGTGCTAAGTCACTTGCATCACACATAAGTACAAATGGCTGAGTCCAATCCGGCGTGATCAAGATAGGTACAGTAATAAGCGCCTCTTTCAAAACCTGAAAAGCTGTTAAACACTCTTCATCAAAAACAAAAGGAACATCCTTTTCAAGTAAATGAGATAAGGGCTTGGAGTATTTCGAGAAGTCTTTTATAAATCTTCTATAAAAACCGGCGTCTCCAAGGAAGGACCGCACTCCCTTTTTATTCGTAGATGGGGGGAGCTTCTCAATCGCCACCACTTTCACTCTATCCGTCTGCAAACCCTTGGCCGAGATATGATGGCCAAGAACAATCTCATCTCTCACCATGAAGTGGCACTTCTCCCAATTCAAGACAAGATTAGTTTTCTTGACATCTCTTCAAAACAGTAGTAAGGTTAGATAAACAAATATCAAAAGATGAACCAAATACTGAGAAATTATCCATAAACACCTCCATGATCTTTTCTATCAAACCGTCAAATACGGCCATCATGCAACGCTGAAATGTAGAAGGCGCATTGCACAATCCAAAATGCATATTTCTAAAGGCAAAAGTTCTATAAGGGCAAGTAAAAGTAGTATTTTCTTGGTCCTCTGGTGCAATCATTATTTGATTATACCCCGTGTACCCATCCAAGAAACATTAAAACTCATACCCTGCGAGACGATCAAGCATTTGATCCATTAAAGGAAAGAAAAAATGGTTTTTGCATGTATTTTCATTCAATTTCCTATAATCCGTACACACGCCATCCCGTAGGAATCCTCGTGGCTAATGTCTCTCCGTCCTCGGCTTTCACAATAGTCATGCCCCGTTCTTACCTACTACATGCAATGGACTCACATACTAATGGGATAAATAATTTCAATATCTTGTCATGTTAAGATTTGCTTCCTAATCACTTCTTGAATAGCGGGATTCACCCTCCGCTGATTCTGAATGCTACTCTTGGCCTCATCTAACAATATTATTCTATGCATGCAATAGGAAGGACTAATCCCCTTTAAATCATCAAGAGACCAACCAATCGCAGACTTATACCTTCTAAGCACATCTTACAATTCCTCAAGTTGATCATCATCAAGGGAAGAAGATACAATTACCGGATATTTTTCATTGTCACCTAGGTGGGCATACTTCAAGTGCTCCGGTAGCGGTTTCAACTTCTTTTTCTTCTCTTCTTGAGGTGCACTCTCTCTGTCCAAGGGCAAGTACTTCCTAGTCCACTTGACCTATTCAACCTTTGTCTTTCGCGATTCATACCTGTTATCACCCAAAGCAAGCAAGTTTTTAAGAAATTCAATACATATCTCATTGGAGAGTTCATCTAGCTCCATAGTGGAAAAAGTAAGAGACTCCATCAAGCATGTCTCAAGAGGATCCTTAGAGAGAATCAAAGACATGTCTTCATTAACGATCTCCTCCACCACATCAATGCTGTTACACTGTGTCTCCATTGGCATCTTCATTGCTTTATCCAAGTTAAACAAAACCCCTTCTTTATCCATCCTCAACCGTACTCACCCTTTTGTACATCTATCATAGTTCCCACAGTAGCAAGGAAAGATCTCCCCAAGATAAGAGGGATATTATCCTTGTCATCTTCCATCTCAAGCACAAGAAAGTCCACAGTAAATACGAGCTTCTCTACTTTGACAAGAACATCTTCAATCACACCCTTAGAAAAGGTCATAGACCTATCCGCTAGTTGTAGAGCCACTGATTTGAGAGTTAACTTCCCCAAACCAAGCTGTTTAAAGATAGACAGTGGTATCAAATTGATACTTGCCCCAAGATCGCACAAGGCTCGTCGTGCCGACCTTTTTCCAATTTCATATAAGATAGTGAAGCTTCCCAGATCTTTTAACTTAGTTGGCAGCTTCCTTTGTATGATTGAGCTGCAATTCTTCGACAGGTTCACGATTTTAATTCCGTTCAAGCTTCTCTTCTTCAATAATATATCCTTTAGAAAATGGGCATAATACGGCATCTCCAAGATCGCTTCAGAGAAAGGAATGTTCAAACTTATCTTGTCTATGATATCTGAAAACCTCTTGAACTTATCTTCCAATCCCTTTTTGACAAACTTTAAAGGGAACGGTGGAGGTATCTTTGTTTCGGGAATCCCCCATTCATCACGTTCAACCTTCTCTTTTCCACTTCTTTTCTACTACTGTAAGCTCAGTATTCTGCTTTAGAAATGTAGCTGGAGTATTCCGATCAGTAGGTGTTGCATTTGCTATCAAATCGGACTTTGAGCTGTACTGCTCCACCTCCCCTCGACAAAGGTGGTTTGGTCGAGCATATAAGTTTTGGTTGAACAGATTGCCTGATCGCGTACTTTGTTCCTGAATGTGTTGCTAGACCTCTGCTCGACCAAGGTGGTTTGGTTGAGAAGATAGGTTTTAGTCGAACAGATTACCTGGTCGTGAGCTCTCGTTGCACTGCTGTTATTCGACTTCCGTTCAACCTGGACGCTATGGTCGAACGAATGGTCAGAAAATAAAGTATCATAATTTTATTTCTTCAGAATTTGTTCGATCTCTGCTTGACCAGATGATCTGGTCGAGCAAATCTAGTCTTGTCGAACAACATCTTTGCTCACTTTGGTTTCTCTTGTCGGCATCATCGGATCTTCATATTGCATTCCCGACCTCAATGTGATGGCATGGCAAGACTTTAGATTCTCAATACTTTGAGTTGGAAACTTTCCTTTCTCAATAGTTTGAGTCAATTTGTTTACATTCCCAGCCATCTCCCCCATCAACAACGTAAGGTCTTTCATTTGTGTATACAAGTCCTTATGTTTATCATCAATCTTCTTTTCTAACTTAGCCTCAAGACGGTCTACTCTTGCATCATTCCTCACCATGTACCTGTTCACCGTATCCTCAAAGTCAGGCTTCCCTTCTTCCACCTTTGCTCCCAGATCAACACCAATAGGAGACTGCACTGTATTATTCGGATTACTCCATGAAAACTCTGGCCTCCTTGGTTGTTGGTAATTACCCGGGGACCACGATTATTGTAATTCACCTTATAATTCTGGTTTCCTTGATTCGAGTACCTAGTTCCTTGAATACTTTGACCCATAGCGTAGTTTGCCTCCTCGATCTCCTCTTGGCTAGCTCCTTCGTAGCCACCATCCTGCTGCATCATTGGTACTCTCTGGGATAAATCAGTGATCTGCTTTTGCTGAAACTCAAGTAACTTACTAGTATTAGCCAAGCTAGAGACGATCTCATCATCTATTCCCGACTTTACCATAGTATGCTCAACTTGTGCTACTTTACCAAGGACATAAGTGCCTCTCACTCTATCAGTCGGTCAATCTCTTGAATTCATCGAATATCGTCGAAAAGCTTCTCGGCCTCAATGGGTAACTTCGTAAGCAATGCTCCATTAGAAGAAACATCAAGTAACACTCAAGAATCGCAATCTAACCCATTGTAGAATATACTGATATATTGAGCTTTAGATAGCCCATGCTATGGACACTTACGAAGCATGTCCTTGAACCTGTCCCAAGCTTTATGAAACTTCTCATTGCCATGGATAGAAAATTGATTTATTTCTTGCTTCATCTTGAATACCTTTGAAGGTGGCATGTATCGCTCCAAGAATTTCACTTTCAACTTCTCTCATGTATCACATTCAGCAGCATCAACATTATCGTACCAATCTCTTGCTTTTTCATTCAACGAGAACTTAAACAACATTATCTTTCTCGCATCCTCATGAGCTCCGCATCTTTTTGTGTACTTGCATAACCAAGGAACTTATTTAGATATTGTTGAGGATCTTCAAAGGTTCCCCTAGAAAAGGGATTCCTTTCAATCATGGTGATATGAGCAGGGTGTAAATCAAAAACGCCTCTGGCCCCTCTTGCTCCTAAAAACCCAGCATTGCCCCCTCCGCTGTTCTTAAAGACTTCACGGATGGCAAGTGTATCAGGATTTGCTGCCATGTTGATTGTCTCTACTTCCAAATTATCTTGGTTGTAGCTTCAATCATTTGCAAATTCAGCAGTCAACTTCAACTCCAAAATTAAGAGCTTCAGTTGGATCTATTTTCTTGTTCTTATTCTTCTTCTTCTTTCTCTTCCTCGACGATGCTCCAATCTCTGGATTATAAGGCTCTAATGTTCCTGTTTTAGATCTCGTGAGCATACACCTAAGAAGAGTAAGTGTTAGAAATCAAAGACAAGAATAATATAATCTCAATTAAACTAGGAATAATAAACTAATAATTAATTCCATCCCCGACAATGGCGCCAAGAACTTGATGAGCGTTTTCTCAACATACAAAATTAATCCTCAAGTATAAGGATATTAATTATAGTTTCGATAGGTGACCAAGTGTTTATCGTAACCAAGAGATGGATTATTATTATTTTAATTATATTCTAATTAACTAAGATTATGTTGGCAAATTGGATTTGGTTTGGTTACGAAACTAAATAACATATAATTGAAATAGCAAAGTAAATAAGCAAGTAATAGAAAAATTTTTGTTGTGATCAAGTAAGTAATTAAGTAGTTCTTCAGGTCATCCAGTTTTACTAATTAATTTTCTTTCCATGTGTTGATGTCCGACTCTACCTTGTGTTTTATGGATGCATCACTAAACTGTGCAAGCGTAATCTATAAACACAAGTAAACAAGCATATGACACATGTGATTATCCTCAGAGCAAGAGATATACTTCACCCCCCTTTCTAGGTACTATCATAATCAATTATTTCCAGTGCAATTAGTACTCTAATCCAATTTGATCTTCCTTTTTAGGTACTATAAAGTTATACTCTTTATACTACTTATTAATCCCAATAAGATTCAATTAATAAGTATATATATAAAATAGTTCTAATAAGACTTCGGAATCCCTTCACTTAGAATTATAACATATAATCCTGCTCAGCGGTGAACGCACTCAATCAATAACCAAGAGATGTATTCATACTCTACATAACAGTTAATGATGCACAAAACGACCGTGAGTATGAATTGAAAGGGCACAATCTTATATAAAATAAACCACAAGTAGTGTTGTACGGAGTTTACACATGAAAATTCAATTAACTCATAAAACTTTCATAACCCTAGAACTACCATGGTGGTTCTAGCCCATGATTGATCTAAGAACAATCATGGTTGATTGGTATGATCATACTTGACGTGCCAGATGGACCTCTCTCACGACCCCTTCGGATGATGGTAGGGTTTCGGTGGTGGATGGATGATGTGTGATGTGTCTTATTTTTCTCCTGCGAAAGCTCTTCTTTCCATACTCATATGACCTCATTATGGGCTTAGGATGGGCCTTTGTTTGAAGCACACGTCATATGACCTCCTTATTCTCAAACAGCCCTTGTACCCTCTGATTCGTGACTTTTCCATAAACGTACCGATTCATCTCAATAAAAGACTCAATTTTACTCCATTTCCATGCAAATCAGAGCCCATAATATGTGAATTTACACTCTCATCACTTGTGCAGAGAGCCATCAACTGTGTACGTGTACATTGGAGAATCGAGTTCTTCTCTGCTCTTGTATTCGTTAATCATACTGATTTCGCATGCCATTGATGTGATAAAAATAGAGTATATTACATTGTGTGTTGTGAAAAAATAAAGGGAAGAAAAGAAGGGAGAGGAGGAGAAGATAGAGGAGAGATAACATGTGAACCACGTTCAGAGTAGTGTGTGAAGAGAAAGGGAGCGATAGTAGATGCAGAGAGAGGATGAAAGGTATTTGACATATGGTTGGGAGAGAACACTGCTCTAACACGTAACAGATCCTTTGATATGATTAATGCCACTATAAAATCACATAAATGACAAACAAACCCAAAAAAATTAACTCATCAATAGGGGCAGACAGAGATATAAGCGGTAATGGACAAAATAGCATCGACACAGGCTGCTTGTACGGCGGAGGATGGAAGATATAATCCGCTAGAGGTGGGGAGACAAACTGTCGATGTGAGCGGCAGAGAAGACGCTAAGGAGATGGACGCACTGGCGTCAAACGGGCAATTTTTTTGACAAGTCGGTGGCGGAGAAACAATTCAAAAAAGGCCCAAAACCATCAACTGGGAGCCCTCTAGAAATGATTTCAAGCACGTTGGAAGCCATGAAAATTGTGTCTCTATCTGCAAGTTTATCAATACAACTGTTGACTCTAGTTTTAAGTTAGCGGGAAGTTTGTATGTAGATCATTTTTGGATAATAGAGTAGCAATGAAGTAGAAAGCCACTTGTCGAATGGCGAATACGTCGAGGGATGGCGGTGGTGGTGGGTGGATTAATTTGTGGTGAAAATGGGTAGCCGAAGTGGGATGAATAAATGGTGTTGGTTTTTATATGTTGAGGAGCGAAAAGGGAACATGCTACGAGTATGGAGAATAAACTAAGGGTGAACTTTTTTATTTATTTATTTTATATATACTAATGTGATCGGAGAATAGTTTCATAATTTATAACGAATATAAAAAAATAGAGGGGTGGATAAATTAATTTAACTTGAGAGAGAAGAGATATGGTAATAGCATTGGAAATTGAAACAATAAATATGGATTATTTATTCCACGTTATTCGTTGAATTTATATATATTTCGATGTCAGCATCAACCGGGTGAGTAACTCCCTGCAGCCAGTTAGAGGATGATTTCATCGAATTTTGTGAATATAATGGACTAATTTCAAAAAGTGGAAAATCGATCGACCAAATTCAATATAGGGAAAAGTTAATGGACAAAAAAAATATATAAAGCCTAACGGAATAATTACGTGAAATGTTATTTACTTTTTTAAAAAATAAATTATTATCACTTTATTTAATAGAATGGTTTATGCGTTTAATGAAACTTTTTTTAAAATTATATACTCACTAAATGATAATTAGTAATAATAATGGTGGGCATATAAGTTAATTTTTGATTAAAGATATATAGGTCATGCATCTAGTGAAAGTTTACGTACTGTAGTTCGGAAACCATAACCACGCTCCCAAGTGTATTCTTGCAATAGACTTTTTTTGACCTTAAACTAAAAAAATAGAACTTGTTATTAAGTATAAAAAACTCAATATATTAATATATTAATATAATATTTTTGACCTCGTAATCTCTAGGTACAACGGCATAGCAAACATGCTCTGCCACCAGTTGAGCAGTCGCATTTTCTTCTGATGACAAGGTTACAATGATCTATATTCCTCTTGATCAATAGAGACTGTTGAATGGCAAGAAGGCTTGTGTGGTGACCCATAAACTATGTACGTTTATATTGAAGAATCGAGTTCTTCTTTACTTATATATCTAGCGACGGAGTTCGTTAAGGACCATGGGTGTAATGGGCCTCCTGGAAATTTTGTTTTTTAATATACATATGATATATGCATTTTTCAAGGGTATGTTGTTAGCCTAATGGTTAAGACTTTTAGTGCATACTCAACCAGTAGAAGTTTGAATCTCACGGATGGCATTTCACTCTAACTTTTTGTCTTTTATTTTTAATTTTCTTTATTGTCTTTTCATAAAAAGAATATTTATATGTGTACGTATTAGGATTTATTTTTGTAAATACTTTGTTTGAATCTCACGGATGACATTTCACTTTAACTTTTTGTCTTTGTCTTTTTCTTTTTAATTTTTATTTTCTTTATTTATTTTATTATTTTGTGTCTTTTCTTAAAAAATACATATGTATATGTATTAGAATTTAATTTTGTGATTACTTTATTAAAATTCAAAATCAATATGTATGTATATATTTATATTATAATTAAATTAGATAATAAATTATTTTGTTTACTATATTTATGTAAATTATTTAAGTGAGCTCTAAAATTATGAATAAAATCTAATTACATTTGGACCCCCTAAAAAAATTTCTTGACTCCTGTAATCTTTTAGCATACTGATATACCATACCATTGCTGTGATGAAAATAGAGTATATTACTTTGTAAATTGTGAAAAGAATAAAGGGAAGAAAAGAAGGAAAGGAGGAGAAGAGAGATGAGAGATACTTGTGAACCACATTCAGAGTAGTGTGTGAAGAGAAAGGGTGAGATACAAGTATTGGATTATATACTAAAAGCCTAGCTTTATTATGAATAATGTTTTAATAATATTTTGAAATGAGAGAATAATTGATCAAGTGATTGCATCTTATAATTTGTTTATATGCCGATAATAGTCCATTTATTTTATATTATGGTGTGTGGCGTCACACGAAAGATCATATTATCAGTTCCTTATAAAATATAAACAGATGCTCACAACTGAGATAGATGGGGACAATCTATGGGATGATTGTAGTGTAATTTGGTATTAGTTTATTTTGACTATAAAATTACACTAGCGCACTTTGTGTGTATTGATGAGTAAGATCGTGTGAGGTTGTTTGATTTATACTGACTATAAAAGAACTAGACCTCAATTATTATGGATGTTCATACTCTTAATTCCTATACAATAACCTTGACAAATAATTCAGTATTGTTTCTTTGATTCACCAATGGATGAGATTTAATTATTAAATTAATATGCTCGATGAGTTGGGAGATGATACTATCTGTATGGTGTGTTGTTGATTGTAGAAGGAATCCGAATCTTAATGATTTAGGTTGATGATGTCCAATTGAGGAGCTCATAAGGATTATCATTTAAACCCTATAGGTGTATTTGTTCCAGCAAGATAATAAAGTTGAGTAGTACTACACTTGGATTAGAGATTAATTAATTGAGTTGTAAGTAACTCATTTAATTAGTGGGCAATGTATATTTTAAACACGGGGAGTTAAACAGAGTCATAATAAGAAGAAGCCCATAACGTAATTTGGGATTAGCTTGGCAGTGCAATAATAATATTTTAGTAGACTGAATTATTATTATTGGGCTTAAGTATAAGTTTTGGGCTAAAGTTAGATCTTGAGTCCAATGGGAGGCCCAACTCTAATTTCTCCTCCTGGTCTCTGTTGTAAACTATAAATCTCAGCACCTAGTATTACCTGCCTAATTCCTTCTTTACATGAGAAATCATATTTCTCATTACATAAGAGAGAATGTGAGAAATTCGAGGGAGACTACGGATTGAGATCATCTATAAGATCGTCGCCCAAACGATATCTAAATGAGGCACAGGAATACAATAGAAGATCAAGAGATCGTTTCTGCTGCTGATTTAGAATTCTCCACTAGTTTTCGGTGAAAGGTAATCCTTTCTGATTTTTCCACTGCGTTAGATGTGCATGGAACTCGAACGGATTATGTAGACCATAAGATCCGATCACCATCAACAAGATGCAAAGAGAAGGATGACATGTATTTGACAACTGGCATGCAGAGAACACCACGCTAACACGTAATCGATCTTTTGATAGGATTAATGCCAGGACAAACTAAAATAAATGATGAGGAAATCCCAAAAAACCTAACTCATCAACAGGGGCGGACAGAGACACAACAAAATATTACAAGATAGTGATAGCTATTTGTGACAGCGTATAACTTTTACAATGGTGACGGATTTACTGACTACAAATCAAATTTTGTGACGGCTTTTGTGAGGGCCAAAAGTCATCACAAAACCCTTCACATATTTTGTGAGGGCAAAAACCCGTAAAAAAACCCTTCACAAACTTTGTCTGGATAAAATCCCGTCACAAAAGTAGATTACGGAATAACTACGTTAAATGTTATTTAATTTTTTTTAATAATAAATTATTATCAACTTATTTAATAGAATGTTACCTTTTATGCATTTAATAAAACTTGTTTGTAAAATTATATACTCACTACATTATACTCATTCGAAGATAATTTGGAATAACGATGGTGGACATATAAATTCACTTTTTGAATAAAGATTTATAGGTCATGTATCCAGTGAAAGTTTCCATACTGTAGTCCAAAAATCCATAACCACCCTCACAAGTGTATTCTTGGAATAGACTTTTTGTGAAACCTTTTAAAAAAATTGTTAATCAGAAAAAAAATTAGATATTCATATGTTAAATTAATAGCTTTGACCTCGTATTTCCTTGGTATAATGGCATATTAAGCACTCTATGCAGCCACTTGAGCTACCGTTTTCTTCTGCCGATAAGGTTCTAGTGATCAATACGCACTCCTCTAGTCAAATAAAGACCATTAAATGGTGAGAAAACTTGTGCGGAGAGCCATCAATTATGTACATGTACAATGGAGAATCGAGTTCTTCTCTAGTCGTGTATTTTTTCAGCATACTAATATAGCATGCCATTACTATGATGAAAATAATTTATACTCTCTCCGTCCCGGAGAAGTTGGTATATTTTTTTTTGGCACGGAGATTAAGGAGTATAATAATTTAATGTAAAGTGAAGTAAAGTGAAGTGAGAGAAATAATATTTAATATGTAGTGAATAGTTGTATTAGAGGTGATATGTGGGGCCCATGAGAATAGATTAATTATTTTTGTGTGGGTCCCATATATTAAAAAGGAAATATGTCAACTTTAGTGGGACAAACCAAAAAGAAAAGTGTGTCAACTTCTATGAGACAGAGGAAGTATTACATTGTGGGTTGTTAAATAATAAAGGGAATAAAAGAAGGAAAAGGAGAAGAGAGAAAAGGGATAAACTGTGAACCACGTTCAGAGTAGTGTGTGAAGAGAAAGAGAGAGAATGAGAGAGAGAGATAATTGATGCAGAGATAAGGATGGCATGTATTTGACAACTGGCTGGAAGAGAACACCACATTAACACATAATAGATCTTTTGATATGATTAATTCCACGAAAAAATAAACAAATGACAAAGAAACTCCCAAAAAACATAACTCATCAACAGGAGCGGACAAAAACACTACAAAAATTAATATAGTGATGGCTTTTTGTGAGAGTCTCTAAGCCATCACAATTGTGGCGGTTTTCTGACGGCAAATAGAATTCGGTGATCACTTATTTTTGTGAAAGCTTCTGTGAGGGTCAAAAGTCGTCACAAAAGCCGTCACAAATTTTTTATGGACGGAACTTATCAAAACATCCATTCACAAACTTTGTGAGGGTCAAAACCCGTCACAAAAGCTGATTATGGAATAATTATGTGAAATGTTTTTTAATAATAAACTATTATCACTTTATTTAATTTAATGTTACCTTTTATCCATTTAATGAAACTTGTATGTAAAATTGTATACTCACTATATTATACTCATTCAATGATAATTAGGAATATGATGATGGACATGATATAAATTCATTTTTAAATAAAAATTTATAAGTCATGCATCAAGTGAAAGTTTCTGTACTATAGTGCAAAAATCCATAACCACCCTCACAAGTGTATTTTTTCCATAGAATTTTAGTGAAACCCTAAAACAGAAAAAAAAAACTTATTAATCAGAAGAAAAACTAGATATATTCATATTTTAAGTTAATAACTTTGACCTCGTAATCCTGATGAGTATGTAAATTCACAAGTTTGACATCGGGTTTTGTGCTAGTTTTGGAGCGTTTTGAGGTGGAAATAGGTGGAAAACCTATATATATTGTGAATTACCATGAATCAGGTGTAGTGGAGCTATTTAAGTAGTTTTCATAGCAAAAACGGAGTGGAAGTACCAAGAATCGAAGAGACGAAGTCGAGACCACGCGAACCGCCAAGGAAAGAGTAGGGTTCCACCTGATGGAGTAGGGTTCGACCTCTCCTATAGGTCGAACCAGCATTGTGAAACAGCAGAAGGAGGTATCGACCACGACTCAAGGGGTTCGACCTGTTCATCAGGTCGAACCATGGTCGAATCAGTTCCCGAGAAGATGGGTTCGGCCATGACGTTGGGGGTTCGACCTGACAGTTGGTCGAACTAGGAGTAGAAATTGTCTAGTAGCGTGGTTCGACCTGAGGTTCGACCTGTGAGGAAGTGGTTCGACCTGTGCAAGAGGTCGAACCAAGCGCAGAATGTGTCCAGTAGCAGGGTTCGACCTGGGGTTTGACCTGTTGGCCAGTGGTTCGACCTGTTGACGAGGTCGAACCAAAATACGGAAACTTATCTTATCCAGATTTTCGAGGCCAAAACGCATGAGATCACTTGAAAAGCCCATTTCAAGCCCTAGAGACGTGATTACAAGTATAAAAGGAGGCACGAAGAGCTTAAGATCGTGAATCATAAGAGGAGTCTATCCGGAGGGTGGTGACAGAGGTGTAGCTGGAGACTCAAGTAAGATTGGTCCATCTAACCATGATTATTCTTAGATCAATCATGGGCTAGAGCCACTTCGGTAGTTCTAGGGTTATGAAAGTTTCATGAGTTAATTTGTATTTTGTGTGTATACTCCGTACAACACTACTTGTGGTTTAGTTTATATAAGATTGTATGTTTTTAATCCATACTCATAGTTATTTTGTTCATCAATAATCATTGTGTAGAGTCTGAATGCATAACATGATTATTGGTTGAGTGCGTTCACTAATGAGCAGGGTTTATTGTTATAATTCTAAGTGAAGGGATTCCGAAGTCTTATTAGAACTGTCTTATATGAATGTTTGTTAATTGAATTGAATTCGGGTTAACAAGTAGGATAAAGAGTATAACTTTATAATACCTAAAAAGGGAGATCAAATCGGGTTAGAGTACTAAGTGCACAAGAAATAATTGATTATGATAGTACCTAGAAAGGGAGGTAAAGTATACGTCTTGCTTTGAGGATGCTCACATGTGTCAAAAGCTTATCTATTTGTGTCTATAGAATAGATTCACATGGTCTAGCGATGCATCCATAAACCACAAGGCAGAGTCGGACATCGACATACGAAAGTACAAATTAACGAAGGAAACTGGATGGCCTGACGAACTACCTATTATCTTATTCGATCACAACTATTATTTACTTGCTCTTGTTATTTATTAGCTATTTAAATTGTTACTTAGTTTATAAACCAACTGTTTATTTCCAAAATAGTCATAATCTACTAGAACGTAATTAAATTGATATTTATCCATCCCGTGGATTCGATATTTAACTTGGTCACCTTCGAAACTACAATTGATATCCTTCATACTTGGGGATTAATTGTGTGTTGAGAAAACGCTCACCAAGTTTTTGGCGCCGTTGCCGGGGACGGCTTAGAATATCTTTTTGTTATTTCTAGTTTGTTAGGGCTATTTAACTTGTTTTGCTGTTTTAATTCTAGTTCTTTTTAGGTGTATGCTTACGAGATCAAAGAAAGGTGAACTTGAACCCTATAATCCTTAAATTGGAGCGTCGTCAAGAAAGAAGAAGAAGAAGAAGAGCAAGGCAAAGACTATTGATCCAACTGAAGCTCTAAATTTTGGAGTTGAAGTTGACGAGCAGATTTCGCAGACGATTAAAGCTACAACTGAAGTTAATTCGAGAGTAGAGACAGTCAACATGGCAGCGAATCCGGATAATCTAGCCATCCGAGAGGTACTCAGAAATAATGGGGCTGGAAATTTTGGGCTTATAAGAGCAAGGGGAACTAATTCAGCGTTCGATCTTCATCCCGCTCTTATTAGCATGATAGAAAGGAACTCCTTTTCAGGAGGGTCTTTCGAGGATCCGCAGCAGCATCTGAACAAGTTCTTGGGCTATGCAAATACTCAAAAAGACGCAGGAGAACATGAAGATGCTAGGAAAATCCTCTTGTTCAAATTCTCGCTTACTGAGAAGGCGAGAGACTGATACGACACTATCAACGCAGCTGAGTGCACCACTTGGGAGCAACTAAAGTTAAGGTTCTTGGAGAGGTATATGCCACCTTCAAAGGTGTTTAAGATGAAGCAAGACATTAACCAATTCGCTATGGGTGGAGGAGAAAAATTTCATGAAGCATGGGATAGATTCAAGGACATGCTTAGGAAGTGTCCTCAACATGGGCTATCTAAAGCTCAATATATCAGTATATTCTACAATGGATTGGACTGTGATTCAAGAGTGTTATTGGATGCTTCTTCTAATGGAGCATTGCTTACAAAGTCATCCGTAGAGGCCGAAAAGTTATTTGAAGATATTTCGATGAATTTGAGGGATTGGACAACTGATCGAGTTAGAGGTACTTATGTCCTTGGTAAGGTAGCTAAGGTTGAACAAGCAATGGTTAAGACAAGTAGAGAGGATGAGATCGTCTCTAGCTTGTCCAATATCAACAAGCTACTTGAATCCCAACAGAAGCAAATCTGCGAATTATCTCAGCGGGTACCAATCATGCAGCATGAGTTAAAGAAAGAGGAACCAATCCAAGAGGAGTTGGAAGAGGCACACTATGCCATGGGCCAGAGTATTCAAGGGACTAGGTATCCAGACCAAGGAAACTGGAGTTACCAAGGGAACTATCGAGGAAACTTTAATAATCGTGGTCTCCCGAGTGGTTATCAACAGCCTAGGAGGCCGAAATTCTCGTGGAGCAATCCGAATAATGCGATTCAACCTTCGATTGGTGTTGATCCGGGTGCTAAGTTGGAAGAAGGGAAACCGGGTCTTGAGGATACTGTAAACAGGTATATGGCCAATAATGATGAAAGAGTTAACCACCTTGAGGCCAAACTTGAAAAGAAAATCGATACAAACCATGAGGTTATATCTAAGCAGGTGAAGGACCTTACATTACTGATGGGGGAGATGGCAGGAAGTGTTAACAAGCTTACTCAAACTCTTGAGAAGGGAAAGTTCCCGTCTCAAAGTATTGAGAATCCAAGGTCCTGCAACGCCATCACATTAAGGTCGGGAACGCAGTACGAGGGACCTATGAGGCCGGAATCATATTTGGACGTCTAGGGCGAGTTTCGAACATGGTTCGACCAACATTGAATGTCGAATAATATAGGGAAGGTCGAACCAACACACTGGACACGATCAGGAGAGACTTCAGTATCGGTTCGACCAAACTGCAGATGGTTCGACCTATCCAACAAGTCGAACCATGGTCGAACCCCACAACTCGGAGCACTCTGTTTTTCCAGAACACCGGTTCGACCAAACCAATCTTGGTTCGACCTATCCAATAGGTCGAACCCAAGTTGAACCGCACCACTTGGAGCACTCTGTTTTGTCGCACCAACGGTTCGACCACGACGGTCATAGTTCGACCTATCAAACAGGTAAAACCTTGGTCGAACCTGATGGCGGAAAAAGTACAGTAGGCTGGTTCAACCTAGATACCCATGGTTCGACCTGTTCCACAGGTCAAACCCTGGTCGAACCTCAAATTTAAAAAGAGAGCTGTTGTCCAGAAGCAAGGTTCGACCAGTACGTACATGGTTCGACCTGTTCCACAGGTCGAACCCTAGTCGAACCCCATTAGAAATTGCCTGTTGCCACTCCGAACACTCTCGATGATGTTGATGCTACTCCAGTAGTTTGGAATGAACAAAGTACTGAGATAATAGCTGAGAAAAAGTGGGAAAGAGCCAAGCGTTTGAGAGCCGAAAAGGAGAAAGCGGAGAAGGTTGATTGTGATGAATGGGGAATTCCCAAAACAAAGATACCTCCGCCGTTTCCTTACAAGCTTGTGAAGAAGGGAGTAGAAGAGAAGTTCAAGAAGTTTTCAGAGATAATGAACAAAATAAGCTTGAGCATTCCTTTCTCAGAGGCAATCATGGAGATGACGTACTATGCCCGATTTCTAAAGGACATATTGTTAAAAAAGCAGAGCTTAACCAGAATTGAAACGGTAAATTTATCTGAGAATTGCAGCTCAATCATCCAAAAGAAGCTGCCGCAAAAGATGAAGGATCCGGGGAGCTTCACTATTCTATGTGAAATTTGAAAGGGGCCGGCACGGCGAGCTTTGTGCGATCTAGGGGCAAGCATCAATTTGATGCCTTTGTCCATCTTTCAGAGGCTTGGTTTGGGGGTGCTTACTCCTACAACAGTGGTTCTCCAATTGGCGGACAGGTCGATGACTTTTTCAAAAGGTATAATTAAAGACGTTCTCGTCAAAGTGGAGAAGCTAGTCTTTCCTGTGGACTTTCTTGTGCTAGAGATGGAAGAAGACAAGGATAATATCCCTTTAATCTTGGGAAGACCTTTCCTTGCTACTGCTGGAGCTATGATTGATGTTCAGAAAGGAGAGCTTAGATTACGGATGGACAAAGAAGAAGTTCTTTTCAACTTAGACAAAGCCATGAAGATGCCCATGGAGTCGCAGTGTCATAGTATTGATGTGGTGGAGGAGATTGTGAAAGAGGACATGTCTCTGATCCTGTCAAAGGATCCTCTTGAGACATGTTTGATGGAATATCTTACTTATCCCACTACGGAGCTTGACGGACTCTCCAACGAGGTATGTATTGAATTTCTTAAAAACTTACTTGCTTTGGGTGATAACAGGTTTGAATCAGAAAGAACTAAGGTGGAAGAAGTCAAGTGGACGAGAAAGTACATGCCGTTGGATAACGAGAGCTCTCCGATGGAAGTGAGGAAAGAGGAGTTGAAACTTTTGCCGGAACACTTGAAGTACGCCTTTCTTGGCGACAATAAAAAATATCCGGTAATTGTATCTTCTTCTCTTGATGATGATCAACTTGAGGAGTTATTGAACGTTCATAGGAAGTATAAATCCACGATTGGTTGGTCTCTTGAGGATTTGAAAGGAATTAGTCATTCGTATTGTATGCATAAGATAAGATTGTTAGATGAGGCAAAGGCAAGTGTTCAGAATCAGCGGAGGGTTAATCCCGCGATTCAAGAGGTAATTAGGAAGCAAATCATTACGTGGTTGGATGCCGGAATCATATATCCTATTAGTGATAGTCCCCATGTGAGTCCATTGCATGTAGTTGCTAAAAAGGGGGGTATGACTGTAGTAAAAGCTGAGGATGGAGAAGCGATAGCCACAAGGATTCCTACGGGATGGCGTACATGTATTGATTATAGGAAGTTGAATGAGAACACGTGTAAGGATCATTTTCCTCTTCCTTTCATGGATCAAATGTTAGAACGTCTTGCAGGGTATGAGTTTTATTGTTTCTTGGATGGATACTCGGGGTACAACCAAATTATGATTGCCCCCGAGGATCAAGAAAAGACCACTTTTACTTGCCCTTACGGGACCTTTGCTTTTCGGAAAAGGCCATTTGGGTTATGTAATGCGCCTGCTACTTTTCAGAGATGCATGATGGCAATATTCGATGGGTTGATAGAGAAGATCATGGAGGTGTTCATGGATGATTTTTCTGTTTTTGGTTCCTCCTTTGATATTTGTTTGTCTAACCTAGCTACTGTTTTGAAGAGATGCCAAGTGACTAATCTTGTCTTGAATTAGGAGAAGTGTCACTTCATGGTGAAGGATGGGATTGTTCTTGGGCATCATGTCTCGGCTAAAGGGTTGCAGGTAGATCGTGCTAAAGTGGTGGCGATTGAGAAGCTTCCACCACCGATCAATGAAAGAGGAGTGAGGTCCTTCCTTGGACACGCCGGTTTTTACAGGAGATTCATAAAAGAGTTCTCAAAATACTCTAAGCCCTTATCTCACTTACTTGAAAAGGATGTTCCTTTTGTGTTTGATGATGAATGTCTAACAGCTTTTCAAGTTTTAAAGGACGCGCTTATCACTGCACCTATCTTGATCACACCGGATTGGACTCAACCGTTTGTACAAATGTGTGATGCAAGTGATGTAGCACTTGGAGTGGTGCTTGGGCAGCTGAAGGAAAAGAAGTTTTATACCATTTACTACGCAAGTAAGACTTTCGATGCGGCACAAAAGAATTACACGGTGACTGAAAAGGAGTTTTTGGCTGTTGTGTACGCATTCGATAAGTTTCATCAGTATTTCGTTGGCATGAAGACTATAGTGTACACGGATCATTCTGCGATTCGGTACTTGATGGAAAAGAAGGAGACGAAGCCTAGGATCATAAGGTGGATTCTTCTACTTCAAGAGTTTGACATGGAGATCCGGGATAAGAAATGTTCTGATAATGTGTTAGCGGATCACCTCTCGAGGTTGGAGACTAGGGAACATTGTGATAATTTTTTCGAGTATATTGAGGAAATGTTCCCGAATGAAAAGATAATGGCCGTGTTTGTTGAAGGGGCTGAGCGAGCGTGTGTGGTTGCTGCACAGGGAGTTGATCCATGGTATGCGGATTATGTTAATTATATTGCTGTGGGAGAAATTCCAAGGGATCTCAACCGATATTAACTTGCTAAATTCAAAAGGGATGTTGAGACTTTCACATGGTATGATCCGTTTGTGTACAAAATTTGTACGGATTCTATCATCCGTAGGTGTGTGCCCGAGATGGAGATGGAGAGTGTTCTCGAGTTTTGCCATGCACAACCTAACGGGGGGCACTTCGGTGCTCAAAAGACAGCAGCCAAGGTACTTCAGTCCGCTCTTTATTGGCCTACCTTGTTCAAGAATTGTGAGACCTATGTGGCATCGTGCGATAGGTGTCAACGCATAGGGAACATTGGTAGGAAAGACGAGATTCCGCTTCAGCCAAGCATAGTGGTCGAGATTTTTGATGTGTGGAGAATCGATTTTATGGGGCCTTTTCCCCCATCAATGAATTTTTCTACATTCTACTTGCGGTGGATTATGTTTCTAAGTGGGTGGAAGCGATTCCTACTCGCTTGAATGATTCGAAAACTATTATATATTTCTTGAAGAAGCATATCTTTTCCCGTTTTGGAGTCCCTAGAGCACTTATTAGTGATGGAGGTACGCATTTCATAAATAAATTTCTTGAGAAGGTGCTTAAAGGGTATGGTGTTAAGCATAGGGTCACTACACCCTATCATCCTCAAGCGAATGGGCAAACGGAGGTCTCTAACCGTCAAGTTAAATAGATTTTGGAAAAGGTGATCGGAACCAATAGAAAGGATTAGGCTTTGAAGCTCTATAATGTCGTGTGGGGGTTTCAAACCGCGTACAAGACGGTGTTAGATATGTCACCGTATCAGATTGTCTATGGAAAGCCGTGCCATTTACCTGTAGAAATTCAACACAAAGCGTTTTGGGCTTTGCGAAGCTTGAACTTGACTCTCAAGGATGTGAAGGAGTTGAGGATTACTCACCTCAATCTTTTGGATGAGTTTCGGAGTCGTGCGTACAAGAATTCAGAGATCTATAAGAAAAGGATTAAGAGGTGGCATGATTCGAAGTTCTCGTACAAGGAGTTCAAGCAAGGAGATGAGGTATTACTTTTTAACTCTCGTTTAAAGCTTTTTGCAGGCAAGTTGAAATCGAAGTGGACGGGACCGTTCATGATTCATCGAGTCTTAGAAGGGGGGAGTTTTGAGCTTATTGACAAGGATGGAGACATTTTTACGGCGAATGGACATCAATTGAAGCATTACAGGTCGCCGGATGATGTTTGTGTCATCTTTGTGGATACCTTGATCTGATTTGGTATCATCATGACTCTCCGACGTTAACCATGAGCGCCTGTTGGGGGCTTTCCCTCCCGTTTTAATGCTTTATTTCATTTGTGTGAGTAAGAAATTTTTATATGTGACGTGCTTACTTATCGGCAATTACATCTCTTTGCAAACTTAGTTTCAACTATAGTTTTTACTAAGTTTGGGGGGGTGTGATGTACTTACCTTGATAAGCACCGATAGTATAATCTTTTCTTTGTGATGTTTGTTAGGGGAGTTGGTTTTTGCACCATATTAAAATTTTAATCGATTTTGATGTGATGATTTTTTACAACTTGCCTAATGTTAGTGGGTTTTGGTTGTGTTTTCTTTTATGGAGTTACACATGAATGATATTTTGTGGAACAAATTTTGGATGAAGTTGTGCTCTAGTTGGTACCTAATGATTCGTATTGAAGTTTGAAGTGTATAGGGATTGAAGAACACTCAGTTTGGAAGCTTAAAAGGGTGGTTCGACCAAAGCCAGGAGAGGTTCGACCAGTGCCAGGAGGTCGAACCGAGCAGAGAAAGTCGAACCGATGAAGAAAATCATCCAGTGAGGAGGTTCGACCTGATCATTCATGGTTCGACCTGTCTAACAGGTCGAACAAAGGTCGAACCCGGGACTTAAATCTTACAGTAGAGTGGTTCGACCTGAGCCGTTATGGTTCGACCTGATCAGAAGGTCGAACCTGAGGTCGAACCAGTACGTTCAGAGCACTCTATTTTTCAGGTGATAGGTTTGACCACGACATTCATGGTTCGACCTGTTTAGAAGGTCGAACCCAGGTCAAACCACGAGGAGTAATTGTCCAGAAGGTAGGTTCGACCTCGTCACTCGAGGTTCGACCTGTTCTGCAGGTCGAACCCGAGGTCGAACCCTGTCAGGTAAGCATTTTAAGTTGAGTTTTTAGAAGGGTTCGATCATATTTTTTATCCACCAAACCTCGAACCTTCCCCGAACCATAACACCCTTGCACAAATTCGTCAGTTACACTTGATTTTGCACCGATTACACAACATTACACTCTTAATTCTTGAATTGGGTGCGGATTTGGGCAATTTTCATCGCGAATTAGGGCTTCAGTCGCGTTTTCGAGTGTTGTGTGCAAATTATCGATTTTTAACCATGGACAAGACGAAAGGTACGTTCTTTCAACTCAATTACCTTAGGATTGAAGTTTATTGCAAGAAATTGGTTGTGGGTAAGTTGATTGATGTTGGTTTTGGTTGAAATTCATGGTGATAATTGATAGTGTGGAGTTGATTCATTTGAATTCATGTTTATTGGTTTGAGATTGCTTGATTATGGATAGAACTTGAGTTTTGTGTGGATTGATCAAGGATATGATGCATCTAGAGGAATGAGCATGTTAACTAGGTTTGAATTGTTGATAGTTTGAGTTGTTCATGAAGTTCAATTGTTGAAATTTATGTTGAATGGCTTGAATTGGTTGATGCATGCTTGTTGTTTATGAATTGAAGATTAAAGAGAGTGTGATGGATGATGTTTTGAGCATGTGAATGAGCAAGTGGTGTTGAGATAATAATTGGAGTTGATTAAGCATGGATGCTTGAAGTCTTGAGTAGAGTATAGGATATGTTAGTCATATACTTGTGTTCTTGTCTTGTTGGTTGTTTTGAAATAGTTGTTTTCAGGAAAGGGACAAGGATCAAATAAAGGGAAAGGTAAGGTGGATGAAGCAAGATCGAAGAAGAGGCAAGACAGGCCCTCGAATGTGGACATAGTGACGAGGAAGCTGAGGCTACAAGAGCGTTTACCCGAAAACTTTAAAATTCAAATGCAAAACTGGGATGACATTAAAGAAAAGTGGGAAGAAGTCTCAGACAAGATACCTCGGACAAGATACCGAGATGATGAGGCCATGATACTTATGAGCATTAGGGATGATATGACGATGTTGTTCGATCGAGTGGGGTTCCGCAGATTTATGGAGTTGAAGAAGCCGACTTACTTCCACGTTACAGCGGAGGTAGTGTGCTCATTTAAGATGGAAAATGACCCACTTGGCTACCCGTATCAGTGCTCATTTCAGTTAGGAGGAGTCCGAAGGAGATGGACGGCTGAGGATTTTAATCAGCTTTTTCAGATGCCTCTAGAGATTTCTCGAGTGAAGAATGGACACTTCAACATTAATAGGTTTTGGAGGGAGATAACCGGGAAGATCCGAGACTATAAGATTAGGCAGGCTCGTGCAACCTCAATCAAAAATCCAGTATTGAAATATATGGATCGAGTGCTCAGAAATACACTGTTTGCTCGTTCGGAGGGAGGCTGTGTGTCTAGAGGAGAACTTTATGCCTTATGGTGTATGATGAATGGGGTGAAGTTCAATGTGGGAACATATTGTTGGATTGTATACTAAAAGTCTAGCTTTAGTATGAACAATGTCATAACAATATTTAAAATGAGAATCATTGATCAAATGATTGCATCTTATAATTTATTTTATATGCATGATGCAATAGTCCATTTACTTTATATTGTAGATAATATGTTGTGCGACAACACGCAGAAGATCATATTATCGGTTTCCTTATAAAGTATAAACAGATGCTCACAACTGAGATAGACGGGGACTCTCTATCGGTATGGTTGTAGTGTGGTTTGGTATTAGCTTCTCTTGGCTATAGAATCACATTAGTGCACTTATGTGTATTGAGCAGGACCGCTTGAGGTCGTTCTTCTTATACTGACTATATAGTAGAACTTGATCTCTGTTATTATGAAAGTTCGTGCTCTTAATCCCTATACAATAACCTCGACACGTAGGGCAGTATGTATTTCTTTGATTCATCAATGGGTGAGATTTATAAGTATTAAATCAATATACTCGGTGAGTTGGGAAGTAGTGCTGTCTCTATGGTGTGCTGTTGATTGTAGAAGGAATCCATGTCCGTCATAGGTTGATGATGTCCCCTTGAGGAGGTCATAAGGTTTATCATGTAAATCTTGCAAATGAATTAATTTCCGGCATGATAATAAGGTTGAGTGGTACTACTCTCGGATGAGATATTAATTAATTTGAGTTGTCAGTAACTTAATTAATTAATGGATATTGTATATCTTAAACATGGGGAGACTATCGGGCTTATAATAAGAAGGATCCCAGAACATAATTTTGGGATTGGACGGGTAATGCAGTAATAATATTTTAGTGGACTATATTATTATTATTGGATTTAATTAAAAGCTTTGGACTAAGCTTGGTTAATTAAATTCAATTGAGGCCCAGTCCAATTTCTCCTCCTGGTCCCTGCTGTATCCCAGTATATAAGTGAACTCAGCTTCCTGGAACCCTTACATAATTCCTGCGCCTCTTTTGGTGAGAGAAGGGAAAGAATCAGATTGAGAGATCCTGCAGACTGTTGCCCACGCAACAGCAGGATCACACTTGGGACATACAGTAGAAGATCAGAGGTAGTTCTCTGCAGTTCATCCTCTACACCAACCCAGAAGTACGGTAAACGATTTAATTGCTTCCGCTGCTAATTGTTTGCCTTAAATCCTAACAATCACGTTTGAACCACAAGATCCAATTGCCAACAATTGGTATCAGAGCGTTGGTTTTGTGGTGAAACGTGAGATGTAAGATTGGGTTTTTGAGATTATATGATTATTTGATATGATCTGGATATATTCACATGTTTTTCCCAGTCAATGATTCAAAGTAAGCATGTATAAAATTGATTATTTGATTATAAGGCTTAATCTGAAAATAATCGAATGGGTTTTGGTATTATTGTTTTATAATCCATGATATCCTATCACTATGCTGCTTGTACGCTTTCGTTACGAAATCACACACAATCGATTGCATGATGATCGGTGTGAGGCCGGCTGCTCGACGACATGTCGATGACCGTCGGACGAAAAGGGCAGAAGGACGTTGGCGCCGCTGACAGGAGATAGGTAAGAGCAATCTCTTTTCGGTCGAGTCGGAGAAGATCGGAACAAATCAGTACCGGCGGCGAATAGTAATCACGACGGGGATCAACGAAGGCGACTGAAGGGGCATCGAACGGTGGATTTTCAATCCTGTTGGGTGCCAGTCCAACCACGTTCTGGTCGTGGCGGGCAGATCTATCACGGCGGCGCTGGAAATGGCAGAGACACGGCGGTGACTGGGCGGCGCTGGAGGTGACGGATGACTGATCGGCGCCGACTTTCAATGCTTGGTGGTTTCGGCTGGGTCCAGTGGGCGGCTATTGGCAATCCTCTGCGACGATGATTGGTGGTGGCGGGCGCATCTCGGCGAGCGGCCAACCGGGCGGCCCCCACTCAGATGAATGCACGGTGAGGCGCTCATTTTTCTAATCGAGCGCCTGTGTTGTCCTCGAGTGGCGGCGTGCGGTGGCTGGTGGCGGCTCTGGCGATGATAGACGGTGCCCAGTTATAATCCGGCCGCCTAGAGCAGCTTACTCGCTGTGGTGATCGACAGAAGACGCTAGTAGTTTTCTGATGTTTAGCCGGCGGCGATACGTACGGGAAGCTGCTTGATGGCACAAGGGACCATGCTGCTACTGCTGAGTCTGATCCATGGCATCTTCCGTGCGGGCTTGATGGACTGTCGGCGGCTGGAAGAACCAGCATCGGGAGCGGCTGCCCATGAAAGCGGCGCTGTAGATCAGTTGGGCAGTTTGCGGCTGGTGGTGGTGAGGGCAGAATGCGGCTGCTATTTTAGGGCATCAGTTGGGCTGATGGGCTCCATTCCTATCAATTGGTTTTGGGCTGCTGGGCCCAAATATTTGTTTAGGTTTGGGCCAAGTTTTCTTGGACCGCTGGGCCGTACATGTTTTGGATTAAAGGGCCCAATTCAGTAATATATTAGGGGTTGTTCATTTATTTAATTTGTTTTTGGGCTTTTGGGCCCAAATTTTAATTAAATGGTAATGGGATGCTGGGCCAATATTAATTGCTGGTTTTAATTAATTGTGGGTTATGGGCCAAGCATGATTAATTAATTTTATTAATCGACTAATTTTGTGCTAGTGGGCTTGGTGGACTTAATTTAATTTTGGGCTAAGATTATGGGCCATGGATAATGGGCTTGATTAATTTTTTAATCTGCTGCTCATTTTGTGCTTATTTGTTGCTCTTGGGCCAAATTGATTGATCCACTAATTATGCAATTAATTAATGTTATATAACTGATTAATTGATTTAATTGTCAATTATTGTTGTATATGTAAAAGGCATGTTCTATGTGATTTATTTATTTAAATTACTGTTAATAGAAGCATGCTAAGATGTATATTTTATTTATGAAATATTATATGCATGTTAAAAACCCTCGGTGTTAAATAACTAAGTGGGAGAGGGGATTGGTAATAAATTCCCACGGCCTCCATTATTAGTTTGTAAGTGATGTGAGTAAACTTGCGCGTTGGCAATAGAGCCTTCCTCCCTAACGGATGAGTTTATTCACGGATCACTGGTATAAACTTCTTTAAATAATTATTGTTTGTAATGTGATGCATATGAACTTGCGCGTTGGCTATAGTGCCTTCCTCCCTAACGGATGAGCTTATATGCGGCTCACTAGTACAAACTTATATAATTGATGGTTGTAGAAAGTTATCTGAGCACGTGTGTACTTCTCCAATAGTAAGGCACATAAGCTTGGGCAGCGGACTTGGGATCAAATAATGGTGTACACTTAGATGTGAATAATTAGTATCCTCCCCAACGGAGTCACTGCTATTATTTACATGGCTAAAGAGGAACCGACTATTAATTATTTTGTCATAAAGTTAGGTTGACAAATGAAATTAATGGGTAAAACCTTCTCTTGTAAATGTTCGGGTTTGTAAACGTCCACCCTAACGTGGCTTGCAGACTCACGGTGCTTGAGATGTCGGTGAATTTTATTTTATATTGTTTTGAGGGAATCAATATAAAAGGATTAAATTCGAAGATTTGATCGGAATATTTATTTGTGATTCTCTGAATTTCGAATGGTTTTATTTCACTAATTGTTTACTAAAAGAAATAATATTTACTTGTCCAAATAAGTTGATTAGAAAAGGATCTTGATTTTAAATTTCTACTGCTTAAGAAAATACATGTGTGTTCTCACAAAGGACATCTCATGATGCCTATTAAAGTTTCTAGTGAAGAGATGAGAGGTTCATAGAAATATGATGGTCTCATGTAACTCTTCGGATACTTGAGTAATTTAAAAAGGCGCAAGATCATGGTTGAATTGATGAATGAATTGGAAAAGCTTGGAATAGAAATTGAAAGGAAAACCTAAATCAATTTATTCTTCACAATTTGCCTGGATGTTTTGAGCAAGTTCTACCTGAAATACGAGAGGTTGTATATGGTGGAAAACTTCTAACAAAATATATGGCAAAAGAAAGTCATTTTTCATCATGATGTGAACAAGTTTAATATCTTATTTACTAATGGTTTAAACATGATTAGTGATGGCATCTACTGACACGAAGTATGTAGATACTGGAATTACTAAATGTTTATCACTGAGTACGGATAAGATTGTTAATAACATGGTAAAACTACAAAGGTAGTGGCTATTGCAGTGGGAGTTGTTTATTTATCTCATGATAAGAATAAACGATTGATTATGAGAAATTGTCTTTACGTACGTTTCATAGAAAGAATTTAATTTCGGTTTCTATGCATTAACGGATGGATACTTCATTTCATTTAAATGACATGGTCATAGTAATGAGGAATGAGGCTATAATCCGTTAAAGTACGTTGGTGGATAAAAAGTATACTCTTGAATCATGTACATCCCACAGATGCAACAAATAGTAATTAATAATGCATCTTCTAATATTAGTAAGAGAAAAGAACCTTCAAAGATGAACTAAACATACATTTGGCATCTAAGATTAGTTCATTTTACTTAAGTAGGATTCAAAAGTTGATAGCCGATAGACCGTAAGGTTTATCTGAAGTGGAAACTATCAGACTTGTGAGTCTTGCTTGGAAGTAAAAATAATAAACTGCCTATTAAAGGCTGTGGGGTTTAGAGCCAAAGATATATATGTTGGAATTAGTTCATTCTAATTCAAGCGAACCTAACAATATACAGGCGAGAGGTGGTTATGAATATTCAAAGATTATTCTGGAAATCGACATATTTATTTGATGCACTGTATGTCTAAGTTCTTGGATTAATTCAAGAATTGTAAGGCTGGTACAGTGAAGCGTCATGGAAAATATATCATATCATTACGATTCAATCGTGATGATGAAAACCTCTTAGGATAGTTAGGAACTAATAATCAGAAGTTGAGATTAAATCTCAAGTTGACTACACCGGGCATGCCCCAGCTGAATGGTGTGGTGGGTAGAAGGTATAAGGCTCTTATGGTTATGATTAGATAGATGATGAATTATTTGGAATAATTAAAATTCATTTTATGGATATGCCCTAGATACAATAATTCGTGAAACGTTTGTCTGTATATGGGATATCCTAGAAAAATGGATGGTGATTTATTTAGTCCAAAAGATCGAAGGGTAATTGTTAACACAATAACCAGATTTTTGGAAAAGGACTATGTAATAAATCACAAGTCCATGTATAAGTTGTTCTAAAGGTAGTGAGAGGAAAACACAAAGTATTAGTACCAAGTGTACAAGAGGATATACCACAAGGTAAACTGCAACGCGTGTCACGTCTGATACACAATTACATGTAATGCCTTGTCGTAGTGAGAGGGTTGTTCAACTACCCGTAAGATATATATTTTGGGAGAGTCATGAGATTTGGTCCCTAGTAAACATGGTATTATCCCACGGATACGACGTAGCACTACAAGATTAAAATGAGGAATCTTAGTAAGTTGCAATGTATGTTGAAATAGAATCTACGGATTCTAAATTAAGTCTGGAGCTTTAAGGATCACTAAAATGGTGTAATTGCCATTGCAAGTGGTCATAGGAAATAAAAGAGGATCATATGGAAAGGTGAAAACCTTGGAAGCAAAGCTGGTTGCGGAAAAGTGTACTCAGAAAGAAATTGTTCGATTATGAGGAAACATGTTCGCTGGTAGCTATGCTTATGTTGATCCGGATTCTTTTATTGCTGTTATGAGGAACAGCAAATAGATGTCAAAGACAGCTTTCCTGATTGGAAGTCTTGAGGAAAACATCTATGTGAAACAACCAGAGTGATTCATTGCAAAATACTAATAGCATTTTGATAGTAAGCTTAAAATAGTTCAGCGATGGACTAAAGCAAGCTTTAAGATCGTGAAGCATCTGTTTTGATTAGGTAATCCAGTGGCATGGATTTAAATCAATGAGCAGATGAGTCTTGTGTGTTGTAAAGAGTGACGGAAATGTGGTGGTATTTCTTGTACTATACGTAGATAGTATCTTGCTCATTGGAGACAATGAAAGAGTATTATCGGGCGTATGGGTATGGTTAATAAAGCGGTAGAGATGAAGGACTTAAGAAAGACAAAATATATCCTTTTGATCACGGTAATACGGATCACAAGAAAGGATATTATGCTTATCTCAAGTTTCATAAAATGATACAGTCCATACTCGTTTAGCATGTGAATTTATCTTAGTGATTGTGTCTTTGAGACACAAGAAGAAGATAAAGAGGATGAAAGCGGATCCTTATACT
This sequence comes from Pogostemon cablin, assembly GCA_023678885.1. Classification (NCBI taxonomy): domain Eukaryota; kingdom Viridiplantae; phylum Streptophyta; class Magnoliopsida; order Lamiales; family Lamiaceae; genus Pogostemon; species Pogostemon cablin. The sequence goes on from CM042963.1 coordinate 31,415,302, forward strand.
TCAGCGAATAAGGAAGCTTAATCTAAGGAATGCTATGAACGATGTTGGATATCTGTTTTGCTGGATGCATGAACAGTGGGTATCAACGTAATCCGGAACAAGAATGATGAACTGTGGTAAGATATATATAAAGTGCCTGAGAAGGACTGGAAATTATATGTGGACTTACAAGACAGATTCACTGCTTCTTGCGGATTACGTAGATTCGGATTTTTTAGTCAGATTGGACGGCAGTAAATTCACCTCAAAGGTTATGTGTTTAATCTTAGGAAGTAGAGTCATAATGTGGAGGAGTGTTATATAGAAATATATTTCAGACTCCGGAATCCATCATGGAAAGATGATTAATTGGAGCCTATGAGGCAGCCAAAGTATCTATATGACTCTAGAGACTTCATGATGGACTTTGAAGTGTTTCTAAGTTTGCCCAAGGTAATCACAATTTACATTGATGATATTGGTGCAGTTGCAAACTTGAAGAAATCACAAGTCCATAAGGCAATTAAACACATGGAGCGCGAGTACCACCTGTTACGAGAAATCGTATGATGAGGCGAAGATTGTTTTCGCCTAGATTGCATCGGATGATGACCTAGTAAACCATTTACAAGGACCTTAAGGCGAGAGCTTTTAATGGTCGTGTAGTGGGAGTAGGAATCAGATGTATGGCAAAAGACATGACAACATAGTCTTTTAGTATAAGTGGGAGATTGATGGATTGTATACTAAAAGTCTAGCTTTAGTATGAACAATGTCATAACAATATTTGAAATGAGAATCATTGATCAAATGATTGCATCTTATAATTTATTTTATATGCATGATGCAATAGTCCATTTACTTTATATTGTAGGTAATATGTTGTGCGACAACACGCAGAAGATCATATTATCGGTTTCCTTATAAAGTATAAAAAGATACTCACAACTGAGATAGACGGGGACTCTCTATCAGTATGGTTGTAGTGTGGTTTGGTATTAGCTTGTCTTGGCCATAGAATCACATTAGTGTACTTATGTGTATTGAGCAGGACCGCTTGAGGTCGTTCTTCTTATACTGACTATATAGTAGAACTTGATCTCTGTTATTATGGAAGTTCGTGCTCTTAATCCCTATATAATAACCTCGACACGTGGGGCAGTATGTATTTCTTTGATTCATCAATGGGTGAGATTTATAAGTATTAAATCAATATACTCGGTGAGTTGGGAAGTAGTGCTGTCTCTATGGTGTGCTGTTGATTGTAGAAGAAATCCATGTCCGTCATAGGTTGATGATGTCCCCTTGAGGAGCTCATAAGGTTTATCATGTAAATCTTGCAAGTGGATTAATTTCCGGCATGATAATAAGGTTGAGTGGTACTACTCTCGGATGAGATATTAATTAATTTGAGTTGTCAGTAACTTAATTAATTAATGGACATTGTATATCTTAAACATGGGGATACTATCGGGCTTATAATAAGAAGGAGCCCAGAACATAATTTTGGGATTGGACGGGTAGTGCAGTAATAATATTTTAGTGGACCATATTATTATTATTGGATTTAATTAAAAACTTTTGGCTAAGCTTGGTTAATTAAATTCAATTGAGGCCCAGTCCAATTTCTCCTCCTGGTCCCTGCTGTAGCCCAGTATATAAGTGAACTCAACTTCCTGGAACCCTTACATAATTCCTGCGCCTCTTTTGGTGAGAGAAGGGAAAGAAGCAGATTGAGAGATCCTGCAGACTGTTGCCCACACAACAGCAGGATCACACTTGGGACATACAGTAGAAGATCAGAGGTAGTTCTCTGCAGTTCATCCTCTACACCAACCCAGAAGTACGGTAAACGATTTAATTACTTCCGCTGCTAATTATTTGCCTTAAATCCTAATGATCACGTTTGAACCACAAGATCCAATTGCCAACACATATTTCATCGCGCAGCTGTATCGCTTCAGGACCATTGGATTTCAGAAGGTGAACATTGGAGGGTTACTGACGATTGTAGCTGAGCATTACAATATGGACTTCACCGGCATTACACCTGTTTGAGGAGAGCCCGACTTGGTGATGCTCACATGTGTAAAGGGAGAATTTGCACACTTTAGAGATGGTGATTGGTTCTTCACGAGAGGACCAAAGCCATTTGACTTTATGTTTCCCTTTTATATGAGCAACATGACCACTGTCCGGGAGGCGAGGAACTTGTTGATGAACTCCCTAGGACACACTGCTCTGTCCGTGACTGTGAAGACCAATGGGGATTGGAGAACCGTGATTAGGTTGTGTGCCGAAGGTAGGTTGGAGGAGCTACAGCAAATTGTGGAACAGGGAGAGTACCATCCGCCACCGCACCAGCCACTACAGTGGCCACAGCAGACCAAGGTCGAGCATCGGGAAGATTAGCAGCCAGAGATGGAGCATCGGGAAGATGAGCAGCCAGAGATGGAGCATCGGGAAGAGGAGCAGCACGACGCACCTAAGCATGAGCCAGCACCGCGTCAGCAGGGGGCTGTCCCGAATGATACACGGGAGCAGCTCTGCCTTATTCAGGAGCAGCTAGTCGCAATCGTTGCTAGCCAGCAGGAGACAAACCGGCAGCTCGCACTTGCCAACGCCAACTATGCTACACTGAATGAGAAGTATACGGCCTTGAATGAGAAAGTTGGTAGGTTGGGTGATCGAGTTGATTATTTGGATAGGCACATCGGTGATCTACACCGGATTGTGGAGCGGAGGCTTGATGATGAGGATGATGATGATGAGGGTGATGATGCTCCGGAGGAGTAGTCTTTCAGGTTTTTTTTTTGTTTTCTCCGGTTCATCTTGATTCTATTATTTTTCCTTTTATCTTTAGGTTGGGGTGTGATTCATGCGTGAGTGGAATGTATAAGTGATATCTTGTATGATTAATTGGGTATAAGCTTATTGATTTTTGTGCATTCATATGTTCATGTGTTAATTTCTATTGATGAAAAGCATGTTTAGTTGATAAGTATATTGAGTTCTTGTGGAATTGATCTTAATTATGTGTTATGAGGAGTACTAGGATTACCTATGTGAGGATTTGAGCTTTTTAATCATGCTTGATCATGATTATTTTATTCTTGAGAGGATCATTCATATGAACGTATTCTAGAACTTGGCTTGGAGTCTTGTGTGAGACTTATGATTGATAAATTGCTAGGACATGATCTTAGGCCATTATTTTGTGATTAAGCTACTTAGCCAAATTTATCCTTCCTAATGATCTTATTAATCTTTGGATGCCCTGTTGAGCCATTAAAGCTTTTTCTTTGGTAGACGAAGTGAATAACCTTATAAACCTTTACTTGAGCCTTGATTAACCTAATCCTTGGTAGAGAGTGGAGGAGAGTAAGTGTTACAAGAAGAAAAGGAGGATAGAACATAGTTGGATGAAAAGAATATGGTTAAATCTTGTTTAGGGGTAGTGCCCGAAACTGGAACCCCGATTGTTTATACTTGTTGCATGAAGCTTAGCAGCAGATGGCCTATATATATGAGAAGGGTAGTGCCTAAAACCAGTACCCGAATTGTTTAAGAAGATGATGTTAATGCCATGAAAAGAAGAAAATTCAGGAATTTTACAAGTTCAAGAGACGACATTGGAGGAGAACTTGCTGTAAGAAGAAGAAATCGAGAACCTCCAAGGTAACTCTCTACTAGTGTCTTAAGTCACTAAGTCCAAATTTTCCTACCTTTTTCCAAAGAGCCAACATTATAACCCAAAAACAAGTCCTTCGTGATCCTAGTGAAGAGTTGATTATAAGTTGATTTTTGAGATCTTTGCCAAGCTTATGGTTACGTGTGAATATGGATTGATACGAGTGTTTATATTAACCTATATAGTGCCTCACGCACTTGAGTGGAAGAGAATAAATACTTATCTTGTGAGCAAAATTACTTAGTACTCCGAATGGTATGTGATTGGATTGATTTTGCATGAGTGATATATATGAAGCAATTAATACTTGTTTGATTGAATGAAGTTGCATGTGTGATATATATTGTACTTGATCTTGGTGAATTATACACGACTCCTGTGGTTTGATTTGGTTGCCTCGGGACGAGCAACATGTAAGTTTGGGGGTTTGATGAGTGTGTAAATTCACAAGTTTGGCATCGGGTTTTGTGCTAGTTTTGGAGCGTTTTGAGGTGGAAATAGGTGGAAAACCTATATATATTGTGAATTAGCATGAATCAGGTGTAGTGGAGCTATTTAAGTGGTTTTCAAAGCAAAAATGGAGTGGAAGTACCACGAATTGAAGAGACGAAGTCGAGACCACGCGAACCTCCAAGAAAAGAGTAGGGTTCGACCTGATGGAGTAGGGTTCGACCTCTCCTACAGGTCGAACCAGCATTGTGAAACAACAGAAGGAGGGTTCGACCACGACTCAATGGGTTCGACCTGTTCATCAGGTTGAACCATGGTCGAACCAGTTCGCGAGAAGATGGGTTCGACCACGACGTTGGGGGTTCGACCTGACAGTTGGTCGAACCAGGAGCGAAAATTATGCAGTAGCGTGGTTTGACCTGAGGTTCGACCTGTGAGGAAGTGGTTCAACCTGTGCAAGAGGTCGAACCAAGGGCAGAATGTGTCTAGTAGCAGGGTTCGACCTGGGGTTCGACCTGTTGGCCAGTGATTCGACCTGTTGACGAGGTCGAACCAAAATGCGGAAACTTACCTTATCCGGATTTTTGAGGCCAAAATGCGTGAGATCACTTGAAAAGCCCATTCAAAGCCCTAGAGACGTGATTACAAGTATAAAAGGAGGCTCGTGCAGTCAAGAAAAGAAGAGACATCGAAGAACGTCCAAGCACGAAGAGCTTAAGATCGTGAATCATAAGAAGAGTCCATCCGGAGGGTGGTGACAGAGGTGTAGCTGGAGACTCAAGTAAGATTGGTCCATCTAACCATGATTGTTCTTAGATCAATCATGGGCTAGAGCCACTTCGGTAGTTCTAGGGTTATGAAGGTTTCATGAGTTAATTTGTATTTCGTGTGTATACTCCGTACAACACTACTTGTGGTTTAGTTTATATAAGATTGCACGTTTTTAATCCATACTCATAATTATTTTGTGCATCAATAATCGTTGTGTAGAGTCTGAATGCATAACATGATTATTGGTTAAGTGCGTTCACTAATGAGCAGGGTTTATTGTTATAATTCTAAGTGAAGGAATTCCGAAGTCTTATTAGAACTGTCTTATATGAATGTTTGTTAATTGAATTGAATTCGGGTTAACAAGTAGGATAAAGAGTATAACTTTATAGTACCTAAAAAGGGAGAACAAATCGGGTTAGAGTACTAAGTGTACAGGAAATAATTGATTATGATAGTACCTAGAAAGGGAGGTAAAGTATACGTCTTGCTCTGAGGATACTCACATGTGTCAAAAGCTTATCTATTGTGTCTATAGAATAGATTCGCATGGTCTAGCGATGCGTCCATGAACCACAAGGCAGAGTCGGACATCGACACACGAAAGTACGAATTAACGAAGGAAACTGGATGGCCTGACGAACTACCTATTATCTTATTCGATCACAACTATTATTTACTTGCTTGTGTTATTTATTAGCTATTTAAATTGTTACTTAGTTTATAAACCAACTGTTTATTTCCAAAATAGTCATAATCTACTAGAACGTAATTAAATTGATATTTATCCGTCCCGTAGATTCGATATTTAACTTGGTCACCTTCGAAACTACAATTGATATCCTTCATACTTGGGAATTAATTGTGTGTTGGGAAAACGCTCATCAAATCCCTAGTTACAATGGCATAACAAACACTCATGCAGCCACTTGTGCTGTTGTTTTCTTCTGCCAATAAGGTTCTTGTGGTCCATACTCCTCCAGACCAATAAAAACAATTGAATGGTAAGAAGACTTGTGCGCAGAGCCATCAATTATATACATGTACAATGGAGAATTGAGTTCTTCTCTGCTCATGAATTTGTTCAGTATACTGATACAGTGTGCCATTGTCGTGATGAAATTAGAGTACGTAACATTACATGTTGTTAAATAATAAAGGAAAGAAAAGAATGGAAAGGAGAAGAGAGAGAAGAGATAACATGCAAACCACGTTCAGAGTAGTGTGTGAAGAGAGAGTGAGAGATAATGGATGCAGATAGAATAATGACAGGTATTTGATAGCTGGCTGGAAGACAACACTATATTAACATATAACATATCTTTTGATATGATTAATAACACAAAAAAACCTATAAATGACTAAGAAATCTAAAAAAAACTTAACTCATCAACAGGGGCGGACAGAGACACTACAAAAATATTACAAGATAGTGATGATTTTTCATGACGGCCTTTAAGCCCACACAATTGTGGAAGATCAAATTACTAACGCCAAATTGAATTTTGTGATCGTTTATTTTTTAGATGGCTTTTGTGAGGGTCAAAAGTCGTCACAAAAGCCATCACAAATTTTGTGAGTCAAAATCCATCATAAGACCCTTCATCAACTTTGTGAGGGCCAAAACCAGTCACAAAAACCGATTACAGAATAATTACGTGAAATGTTATTTACTTTTTTAATAATAAATTATTATCACTTTATTTAATAAAATGTTAACTTTTTATTCATTAATTAATGTAACTTGTACGTAAAACTATCTACTCACTTTATTATACTCATTCAATGATAATCAGGAATAATGATGGAATAAAGATTTATAAGTCAGGCATTTCGTGAAATTTCCATACAGTAGTCCAGAAATTCATAACCACCCTCACAAGTGTATTCTTACAATAGACTTTTGGTGAAACCCTAAATTTAAAAAAAATTGTTAATCATTAAAAAAATAGATATATTCATATATTAACTTAATACCTTTTACCTCGTAATCCTTAGGTACAATGGCATAACAAACACGCACTGCAGCCGCTTCAGCTGCGTTTCTTTTACCAAAAATGTTCTAGTAATCCATACTCATCCTGACCAATAAAGACCGTTGAATGGTAAGAAGGCTTACGCGGAGAGCCATCAATTGTGTACGTGTACAATGGAGAATCGAGTTCTTCTCTGCTCGTGTATTCGTTCAGCATAATGATATGGCATGCCATTTTCATGATGAAAATAGAGTATATTACATTGTGTTTTGTGAAATAATAAAGAGAAGAAAAGAAGGGAAAGGAGAAGAGAGAGAAGAGATAACATGTGAACCACTTTCAGAGTAGTAGGTGAAGAGAGAGGGAGAGATAATAGATGTAGAGAGAAAGATGGTAGGTATTTGACAACTTGCTAGTAGAGAACACCACATTAACACATAACAGATCTTTTGATATGATTAATACCACGAAGAAATCACATAAATGACAAAGAAACCCCAAGAAAACTTAACTCAGCAACATGGGCGGACAGAGATACTACAAAAATGTTACAAGATAGTAATTGCTTTTTGAGAAGATTTTCCTGATGCCAAATAGAATTTTATCACCTTTTATTTTTTGTCACGGATTTTTTAGAGCTAAAAGTCGTCATTAAACCCTTCACGAAACCCTTCACAATCTCTGTGAGGGCCAAACCCCGTCATAAAATTCGATTGCGGAATAATTACATGATATGTTATTTACTTTTTTAATAAAAAATTATTATTACTTTATTTAAGTAGAATTTTACCTTTTATGCGTTTAATGAAACATGTTTGTAAAATGATACTTACTAAATTATATTCCATGATAATTAGGAATAATAATGGTGGAAATATATATAAATTTATATTTTGAATAAAGATATATAGACCATGCATCTAGTGAAAATTTCCGTACTATAGTTCGGAAATCCATAACCCCGCTCACAAGTGTGTTCTTGCCATTGTTATCAGAACTGGATCGGATCGGCCGGTTGAACCGGTTGAATCGGGAACCGGGTCGAGATCTAGTCCAAAAGTACCTTAAGAACCGCTTTAGTAGTTAACCCGAGAAAAATCGGATCAAACCGGCAATAACTGGTAGAACCGTGAAAACCGAGACACCTGAAAACCGCCGGTCATGTTTTAAAAAAATTAAATCCTGAGTAATAACCTTCAAAATTTCACAATTTCAAACTTGAAATTGCAAATCTACTCAACAACAAACGCTACCTTTAAGGTTACAAACGCATGGTTACATCATATTCCCGATAAATTTAGCAGAGAGAATAATTGAAAAAAATATACATATAAACAACCCTTTTTTCGAAGAGGGAGACGCACAATCCCCCATCGTCGTCGTCAAAAGGGAGAGCAAATTGCAGAGAGAAGGGGGTGAGAGTGCGACACAGATCAGTCTTCTTGGTTGCTACAGAATTGTAGAGTGAGGCTGAGAGGGGGTGAGGAGCGGTGCAGAAGACATGGAGATTATCCAATTAACTCTATCTATCCCATTTTACATTTTAAGTGGATTTGAGTTATCCAAAATAAATTAATATTCACTTTATAATAATTAATTGAATGGGCTTTGAGATGTTAAAGTGGGCTTTGTTTTTGGACTCTTATGTCTTATTAAAGAAATTTATTTGATGAATATTACTTTTAAAATATAAGTAATTTTGTTTTTTGATTGAACCGCCGGTTCGATCAGTCCGACCGTGAACCGTTAGGGCCACTGATTTGATCTCCGGTCCGATTATAAAAATACTGATTCTTGCAATAGACTTTTTGTGAAACTTTTAAACTAAAAAAAACTTGTTAATATGCAAAAAAAATTACATATATTCTTAAAAAAAGAAATTGTTATTCAATATAAAAAAATTAATATATTAATATATTAAGTTAAGAGTTTTGAACTCATAATCCCTAGATACAACGGCATAGCAAAAACACTCTGCAGCTGCTTGAGCATTCGTTTTCTTCCGCCGACAAGGTTATAGTAATCCATTCTTCTTGTGACCAATAGAGACCGTTGAATGCTAAGAAGGTTTGTGCAGAGAGCCATCAACTGTGTACATATTCATTGAAGAATCGAGTTCTTCTTTTTTCATGTATTCATCGATGGAGCTCGTTAAGGATCAGTAGGGTACTGGGCCCCTCTGGAATTTTGTTTTTTAATATACTCCCCCCCGTCCGCTTCTAAGATATCCATTTTACTATTTTTAGCGTCCACTTCAAAGGTATCCATTTTTCCTATTTAGTAAAAAAGTACACAATACGGCCCACCACCTCCCTCTAATAAAACTACCAACTTTACATATAACAATAATACTCCTTAATTCACGTGCAAAAATTAAATGGATATCTTAGAAACGGAGGGAGTATAGGATATATGTATATTTCAAGGATATGTTTTTAGCTTAGTGGTTAAGGCTTTTACTGCACACCCAACATGTAAAGTTCGAATCTCACGAATGGCAATTCACTCTAACCTTTTCTCTTTTTTCTTTTTAAAATTTTATTTTCTTTATTTATCTTATTATTTTGTCTTTTCTTAAAAAAATATATATATGTATTAGGATTTATTTTGTAATTACTTTGTTTGAATCTCACGGATTGCATTTCACTCAACTTTTTGTCTTTTTATTATTTTATTTTATTTATTTATTTAATTATTTTTTGCCTTTTCTTAAAAAAAATATATATGTATATATATTAGGATTTATTTTTGTAATTACTTTATTAAAATCCAAAATCAATATGTATGCATATAATTATATTATAAGTAAAATAAATTATTTTGTTTGTTATAATTATTGTATTGTTTTACTGAGCTCTAAAATTATAAACCACGTTCAGAGTAGTGTGTGGAGAGAGAGAGAGATGCATGATGCAGAGAGAATGATGAAAGGTATTTGACAACTAGCTGGCAGAGAACACCAGGCTAACACATGTTCTTTTGATTTGATTAATGCCACGAAAAAATCACATAATTGAAAAAAAAATCTCAAAAAAATCTAACACATCAACAGGAGCGAACAAAGACACTACTTAAAATTGTGATGATTTTCCTTACGGTAATTCAAATTTTGTGAGCGCTTATTTATGTGACGGCATTTGTGAGGGCCAAAAGTCGTCACCAAAGCCATCACAAAGTTTTTGAGGGCAAAATCCATCACAATACCCTTCACAAGATTTGTGAGGGTAAAAACCCATCACAAAAGCAGATTAAAGAATAACTATGTGAAATATTTTTTATATTTTTTAATAATAAATTATTATCATTTTATTTAATAGAATGGTACCTTGTATCCATTTAATAAAAATTGTTTGTAAAATTATATACTCAATACATTATACTCATTCAATGATAATTAGGAATAATAATGATGGACATATGAATTCATTTTTGTGATAAAGATTTATAGGTCATGCTTCCAGTGAAAGTTTGCGTACTATAGTCCGAAAATCCATTACCACCCTTACAAATATATTTTTGCCATAGACTTTTAGTAAAACCCTTAAAAAAAAGAACTTGTTAATCAGAAAAAAATAGACATATGCATTTATTAAGTTAATAGCTTTGACCTCGTAATCCTTAGGTACAATAGCATAGCAAGCACTCTCTACAGCTGCTTGAGCTATTGTTTTCTTCTGCCGACAAGGTTCTAGTGATCCATACTCCTCAAGATAAATAAAGACGATTGAATGGTAAGAATAATTGCGCGGAGAACCATCAATTGTGTATGTGTACAATGGAGAATCTAGTTCTTTTCTACTTGTGTATTTGTTCAGCATACTGATATAGCATGCCATTGTTGGGATGAAAATAGATTATATTACATTGTGTGTTGTGAAATAATAAAGGGAGAAAAAGAAAGAAAAGGAGAAGAGAGATAAGAGATAACCTAAGAACCACGTTCAGAGTAGTGTGTGAAGAGAGAGGGAGGATGATGGATGCATATAGAGGGATGGCATGTAATAGACAACTGGCTGGCAGAGAACACCATGGCATCACATAACAGATCTTTTGATATAATTAAAGCCACGAAAAAATCACAAAAATGACAAAGAAATCCCATAAAACATAACTCATCAACAGGGGCGGAGAGAGACACTTTAAAAATATTACAAGATAGTGATGGCTTTTTGTGACGTCCTCTAAGCCATCACAATTGTGACGGTTTTTCTAATAGCAAATTGAATTTTGTGACCGCTTATTTTTGTGACGGTTTATGTGAAGGCCAAAGGTTGTCACAAATGCCGTCATAGCAAAACCCCTCCACAAACTTTGTAAGGGTCAAAACCCGTCACAAAAGCAAATTATGGAATAATTACGTGAAATATATTTTTTAAATAATAAATAAATTATTATCACTTTATTTAATTGAAAGTTACATTTTATGCATTTAATGAAACTTGTTTGTAAAATTATCTACTCAATTTACTATACTCATTAAATGATAATTAGGAATAGTGATGGTGGATATATAAATTCTTTTTTTGAATAATTTATAGGTCATGCATCCAGTGTAAGTTTCCATCCCGTAGTTCGGAAATTCATAACCAGACTCATAAGTGTATTCTTGTAATTCTTCTGCCGAAAAGGTTCTAGTAATCAATACTCCTCTTGACCAATAAAAATTGTTTACGTGTACAATGATGAATTGACGTTCTTCTTTGCTAGTGTATTGGTTCAACATATTAATATAGCATTTCATTGCTGTGATGAAAATAGTGAATATCTCATTGTGTATTATGAAATAATAAAGGGAAGAAAATAAGGGAGAGGAGGAGAAGAGAGAGGAGAGATAACCTGTGAACTACGTTCAGAGTAGTGTGTGAAGAGAGAGGGAGAGATACATGGTGCAGAGAGAATGATGGCAGGTATTTGACAACTAACTTGCCAAGAATAACATGCTAACACATAATAGATATTTTGATATGATTAATGCCACTAAAAAATCACATAAATGACAAAGAGACCCAAAAAAAATAAACCTAATTCATCAACAAGGGTGGATAGAGACACTACAAAAATATTACAAGATAGTGAAGGCCTTTTATAACGGCCTCCAAGGCGTCACAATTGTGACGGTTTTCCTTACGGCAAATCGAATTTTGTGACCCATTATTTTTGTGATGACTTTTGTGAAGGCCAGAAGTCGTCACAAATTTTGTGAGGGCCAAAATTAACACTTCTCAAAACCCTTCACAAATCTATCACAAATTAAAATAGACGATTAATTTTGAAAAACTTGTCTGCACTTTTACAATAATATATATTTATGTTTGTTTTTTGAAGATGAATCAAGGATGTGAAGTATATAATGTATATATAAAGTTACATATTGTTAACAAAAGTAGCAACTAAGTTCTTTTCTGGTAGGATTTAGTCTTAAATATGATGTTTTGAGTTGTACCTTCCGATTGCATTGCATAAAGGTTGAACTGAGATGCATTTACACCATGTCCATTTTTAGAAACTTCTCCGAAGTCCCACCCTTCACCATATCTAGAATTAAAAAATGCTATAAATATTTATATTGATAGAGAAAGGGTAACATCTAATAGTTCCATCCTTACATGTAGAATATGTATTGTTCTGAACTTTTTAAAAGAATTAGATGTAAGATAATTATGGCCTAGTGCCATTAATAATAAATATATATAAGATATTTATTATGATCAAATATCTTAAATAATGATATGGTTTAAATAAATAATATATATGAGATAAATAAGGTCATATATATTTATGGATAACAATCACATTGATAGAATGTGATTTGATAAAGATTTAATATCCCGATCTGATCCTCTCTCCCCTATAATAGAGACACAGTTTTATTAATTCACTATCACATTAAGTCTTACGTACTGTGCCATAAAGAAAGGGGTGAGGAGAGAGAAACTAGTTCCCGGCGTAATTGACAGGAACGTATCGTTGGAGGACCGCCATTAGTGGCGTCTCAAGGTAAGTCTTCTAATCGTGTTTATGTGGTGTGAAAATCATGAAGATCTAAGATCCATGTCAATTAATAAATTAATTGTTTATGAAATTATGCTTACATGTGGTATCAGAGCATGGTTTTGGATCTCATAATTTTTCATCGAATAATTAACATTAAATTTGGATGTAGTAAATTCACGTATTACGTTCTTGATTGGATGTGAGATGTATTCTATAACCAAATTATGTCAATTTTAATTTACACTTTATTATCAATATATTATGATGTGTGAATATTATGTTTTATGTATCATGTATTAAAGTGATGTGAAAATGTAAATATAATGAGTTGATTCACGTTAAAAATTTAAATGATTATTAAATTGATATATTGAAATCTTATGACTCATGCAAAAATTATAGTGATATGATTTCCATATTAAGAAAATGTCAACTGCCCTATTTAGTTTTTGGGACTGAACAATTAAAGATTGATTATGGAAGTTAATTATGTCAGCATAAGATATGAATGTTAATTATGTCATGAGATTTTAATATAAAATTACATGACTCTCTTTAATTTTGGGGAGTATAATGACTGATTAAGAATAATAACAACTAATTACAGTCAATAAATCAACATGTCTTATTCATAAAATGGCTTGAATATCACACTTTAATGCCAGTTATTAACATAATTATAATAATAAAGTGACTCATGTATTCCTCAAACTTTCCAATTAAAGTGATTTAATAATGTTAATGAAATCGATCCATCACTAACGTTTATGACTTATATTATTATTGATAATAATTAAAGATTATGTTATTATTGATACTAATTTATTAGAATTAAAATATCTCACTTATGTTACGTATGTTTGACTGCTCATGGCATTTATAATGTTAAGATGCCAAATTTATTATAATATGAATACAAATTATACATGATATCTTTATTAATGTGATATATATGGATATATTATGTATATATATGATGGCAGTCTTAAGATTTTAATCAATGATATTGACTGTGATTTATGAATATTTATGAAATAATGATTTGATTATTACTCACTTTCCTATTGAGTATAATCTAAGAGTCTTTGATAAGATTAATAATGATTTGATTATTACTCACTTTCCTATTGAGTATAATTGATTAGCCATAATATAGTGGGCATGACCAATTAAAGAAATTATTGAACCACAGGGAGAAAGGTACTAGAGTTTAAGCGATCTCAAGCTTATCGTGATTTTATAAGGACGACGGAAGAGAGGATAGGAGCAAATGAATGCAATTATGCTAAAGCAAGAAATAAAGATAAAATGAATGCAAAGATAAAAGGGTTCCAAATGATGCAAGGATGAGATTAACAACAATCATGGCATAGATAATTAAGTAATCATGCAATTAATTCTAATCTCTCATGGACAAGGTATAGAAGCGATCACTAATTCCACCTAAACTCTCTCTCGAGATGGATAGGATGTAGGCCCTCAACAAGGCTCCCAAACGCACATAGGATCGAGACAATAGCAAACACCTCCCACTAGGTACTAATTACTCTATGAGTTCCCTAATTAGGTACTAAATCATAAGCAATATTCCCTTTTAAGGTACTATGAATTCACTAATTGTTTGGGTCTCCTCATTTAATCAACCAACCTCTCGATTAAGCTAATCAAATGTTCTATCAAAGGGTTCTAAATCTAGAAGGATATCTCTATCTCATTCTAAATTAATGCACATGAAGTGTATGATGAAATGATTCAATGAACTATCCTAAACACATAATTGATTTCTCAATCTAATCACATGCCCATGACAATTAATCACACAAATCATCATATACATCAAGCAATCAACAATCAATGATAGAAATAACACAAAGCCCATTCAAGATTAAAATCAATTTGCATAAAAAAACTAAATTATCCAACACCAATCATGGAGCTAATCTCACAAAGGAGATTAGCCTCTCATATCCATAAGAAAATTAACATAGACATTAAGATCCTTACAAAACATGATCAATCTATAAAGAAATGCACAAAAATTAGAATTAGATTCCCCCTTTGAAGTGCTTCAATGGAGATCTCCTTCTTCTTCTTGTGATCTCACTCTCCCTTGCTTCCTTGATCACTTGGATGGTGAATTTGATGGAGGGGATCAAGTGTAGATGGGTGGATGAAGAATGGATGAAGATGATGGTGGAAAATGGAATAAATGGTGTGTGAGGTGTGTGTGGAAGGGGTGGAAATCGGATTTTTTTCATAAAATCTGAATGGAGGGGTATTTATACTCCTTGACAAGCTTCTAGAAGGATTCTGAATTTTTCTGATCCCTGACACGACACGAGTCGTGTGGCGCAACACGGCCATAAGGTGCCCGTGTTGCGTGAACTGATGCTCCCGCACGGCCATCGCTTACAGGCCCGTGTTGGCTACACGGGTCGTGTGCTGCAACACGAGTCGAGCTCCGCAACACGGCCAAGTGGTGGTCGTGTTGGATGAATAGATGTTGCCGCACGACCATTCTGGACAGGCCCGTGTTAGCTACACGAGTCGTGCACTGCGACACGGCTCGTGCCACCAACACGGCCAGTCGTGTTGCTGCTGCCCTGATTCCTTCACTGTTTTGGCTCGTTCTCCCTCGTTTCAACTCCAAATTGAGATCCGTTTTTTCCTACATCTTCCTTATCATATTTAGCATCAAATAAAAAGTAAAAATAGTAGGTTTAAGCTCATTCACACACATTTCCATGAAAACACAAAACACAACCAAATAACACATAAAATACGGATAAAATAATACGAAAACACATATAAAAAGACACTAAAATCTAGGTGAAAATATCACTCATCACACCCCCAAACTTAAAGTGTTGTGCGTCCCCGCACAACAAAAATGATAAACCAATGAGAGTGATTTTCACCTAGGAAAAGACTAAACGAACATAAGTAACAACACATCAATAATAATAAGAATCACAATTTATGCTAAGTCATCCTACAACATTAGATTCATGACATGAAGAATTAACAAGTTCAATCTAAAGAGAATGATAGTGTAATACAGTCCCTTTTTAGTCCAAGCCTCACATAGATATCAATTTCACTCAACACTCTTTAAAGTAGGTAAATCAACACTCATCAATCGATTAGCTCGACTCGCTATAAGCTTGCTCGTGGACTATATTCACAAACCACCAAAGTTTTTATTAGTGATCAAAAAGGTCTTTTATTAAGGATGTAATGATAGGCTCTTTGGTAGGGTAGGAAGAGTATGGATAATAGTGACTAACAAATGTAAGTAATCGAAGAGATGATCAACTTCCTCAACTTCTCCACTTTTCTTTCTTCCTTTCTCAACTTTGGTAATCACAAGCACTAATCATCAACTTTTCTTAGATTTTTAGCTTCTTTTAATGCATGCTTCCTTCTTTGAACTTTTAAGTACTTGAGCATATTGTTATTGCTTTGCTCATTTTCTTGTTTTGAGGTTGCATGTCCATTCTTTCTTGTGCTCTTTTTCATCCTTTTTTCTTGCTTGTTTACCATTTCCCTTTTTTTTCTTTTACTTCCTTATCAAACCTTTCTAGTAGGTTTAAGCTCATTCACACACATTTCCATGAAAACACAAAACACAACCAAATAACACATAAAATACGGATAAAATAATACGAAAACACATATAAAAAGACACTAAAATCTAGGTGAAAATATCACTCATCAATAATCTATTATGATAATCTTTGATAAGATTATAATGAATGATTTTATGATTTAAATTTATTTAATGTTGGTCTGTTAATCATCAAAGTGGTCTGATCTGAAAGGATAATACAATTAAATCGTATAGTTAAATTTTAATTTTTCATATTTAAGTGATGCTTGAATAAAGATAATTATTATATGGGTTATTAAAAATTTCACAATTATAAGACTTTAAATTCACCCAAAGGTGATTGCTAGTCTTTATAATTCATGAATATGAAGATAAATTGATAATTAATATATTATGACAAACTGTTTTGTATGTCCAAAGATGACAAAATAGTTTTAATGAAAATATTTAATTATCAAATTATGTTATATTTGAAAGCATCATTATGATTATGATTGTATATTGTTGTATCACCCAAAGGAGAACTTCAATATACATTTATTGCTTTCGATCTTGAATCTATTATTAAATTACTCAACGTATTTATAGGAATAAATTATATTATTCTTATTCTTAAAATTACTTATATTATTTAGTCTCTATTCGCATGATGCATCTGTTCCATTAAAAAATGAATTAAAGTAATTTAAATAGTGTGGATAAATCTAATTTCACCAAAGTGTTTTGGATTTTATTTATCACTTCAAGATAAATTGCTCATTTGCTTTGTAATAGCAATAAAGCTAAGTAATCTGACTATAATGCTCGGGTTAGATCAAACAGACTGGGCATAATGTTTATGCGAATGAATGAGACTAATAAATTAAGTCTAACATACCTAAATTACTAATAAATCTCTTGATGAGATGCTAATGACTACTTTAACTACCATAAAGTTTGATGGTTCTCATGGCACACATGAACTTATCATTAAAGATAATAAATATTGCAACAAGATTAAAGCCTTCCATAATGAACGTAGTTTACAAATTCATTACCTTCTAAGTATGACCTATTCTTAATAAACTATAACACCATGAAAGACAAATGGAATGTGAATTAAATTCACGTAATTTAATGATGGTTCAAAAGGAAAGAAGGTTTAAGAAACAATTTAAAATTTAAACATTATGTTCGTTTAAAAGTAATGAAGTTTGAACTAAACGTGGCTTTAATGTTTGGGAAACTTTTCAAAAGAATTATTCCAAAAAGATTAATTAAGAATAAAGCCTTTCATGAGATAGGCTTTTACTGATCTTGATATTTGTGTGAATTGCATTAAAGAAAAGCAAATAAAACACACAAAGAATAGAGTCACGATAACTACACAACTTCTTATAATAGTTTACACCGCTAAATGTGAATCTTATGATAATACCCTTCTTAAAGGAATAATAATATTCCATCATTTTTAATTTTAATTTTAATTTTTCACATTATGATTATATTTATTTTTGCAAGAAAATTCTCATTCTATAAATGCTCGATAAGCATTTATTAATGATGTTAAGAAAATTAGATAGAAAAGTGAAAATTACAAAGATTGGAAGAAGTGATGAATTTTATGGAAAGTGTGATGGATTATCATGTCCAATCACTTAATTACAGGAAAAACTGATATTTATACTAAATGTTGCACACCATAATAAATTGGTGTAGCAGAATGACATAATCGTACTTTATTAAATATGGTTATAAGTATGTTGAATGATTAATTTATACCCATATTTTGTGAATTTATACATTTAAAGCTGCCACTTACGTGATGGTCGAGTTTTTAGTAAAACAGTTTTCAAAACACCTTATGAACTTGTAGAAAAACTCGATCTTAGGCAGTTGAATATTTTAAATTGTCCGGCGGGGATTATGATTTATATCCACATATAAAGAATTTGGATATAAGAAACTAAAGTGATTTCTTTATAAATTATCCTTGAAGTCTAAAGGGTATGGATTTTATGGGCTTAACCATAGTACAAGAATTTTAAAACTAGAATGTCAAATTCATTAAGAATTGTAAAATCAGTGGGAGTATGAAACCATGAAATGTGGTTATTGAAGAAGTTGGGTGGAGAATTTGAAAATACATTTATCTATACTTCTTCTAAAATTGTTATATAGTTGTCGAATAGTCAAATAATTTTTAAGGACAACATATAAGTTATTCTACTCTCTTAATGAATCTGATTTTACTAAATCAATTATCAATGAGCTTTCATTTGATATATCACATCAAATAGAATTAAGAATATCTGAAGGACAATATATCCACTATTTCTAACGATTGCATATGTGGTATAATAAAATGAGCTAAATTTGACATTATAATAAAAGCTAAAATTTCAGTTTTGGAATAAGTCATGGAAGTACTAATTCTATTAAATGAGTAAATTCAATGAAAGGCGAGTTGAAATCAATGGCTCATAATGAAATTTAATATCTTGTTAGAATTGCCAAAGAGTTATAAATGAATTTGAAACGGATGTATCTTTATGATGGCGATTTCCAAAGATATAAAATTAGAGTTGTTGCTAAAGATTTTACTCAAAAAGATGACATAATTATAAGGAGATATAACAAATTATTTCTTTACAAGACTCTATTAGAATTATCATGGCTTTGGTAACTCATTATGACTTAGAGTTGCACCAAATAAATGCTATGCCTGCTTTTCTTAAAGGTGATTTGGTGGAAGATCAAGTTAAATAGATCAACTCAAGTTTTTTTTTCCATTAAAGAAAAATATCACATGGCGTGTAAACTTAAAGAATTAACATATAAACTTAAGCATGCTTTCCTATAAAGATATCTTTTGGATTTAAGAAAAATATCATAAACGGTGTACATATATATCTGAAAGTTAGTGGGAGCACATTAATTCTATACTTGATGATAAACTTGCTTGCAATTGATGATCTTGGTTTATTATGTGAAACCAATAAATTTCTCTCAAAGAACTTTAGAATAAAACATATGATGAGACAATTAAAGATGTCTCTGTAAGTATATGTTAATAAAGTTCAATAGAGGTTATGGATGGAAAAGTGTTTGCAAAGAACGTTCCAATCCGGAAGGGAGATAAGTTTAATCTTATGCAATTTCCAATAATGAATTGGAACGTACTACAATATTCCTTATATGTATATTATTGGTAGCTTAAGATATACAAGATTGTATAAATACCAAATATCAGTCTTACTGTTAGAATGCTTGGTCATTATTGAAGTGATTCATAAATGAATGACCAGAATGTTGCATAAGGAAATATTATAAGGTATTCTAATGAACTAAAGCACTCGTGCTTACTTATCGAAAATTTAATTACTTAGATGTAATTAAATATATATTCAGATTAAGATGATTATATGATGCAAAAAAGTTCACTTTGACTTTTACGTTTCTTAGTCAGGGATATTGTGTCATGCAAAATTGTGAAGAAGTTTCTAAAAACTACATTCACTATTAAAGTTAACTTGTGGCATGATTTGAAGCTATAATTTAAGGACATTAAATGTGGAGTTTAATTTCAGGACTTGAAATAAGTTGACAATAATGTCAAGTCGCTGAAAACTTATTATGATTATTCCGCTGCATTGTTCTTCTTTAAAACGATGGATATTCCAAAGTTGCTAAAACATATGGAATGAAAGTATTTATCATTAAGAAGAACTTTAGAAACAAAGATGTCAATTGAGCATAATGGAATCAATCTTATGATTTCGGATCCGTTACACAAATGATCTTCTCTAAAACATTCATTGAACGTTACATGAATATGAGATCATTGAAAGGCTCTAACAAGCTTATGATGAACAATTGACATTAAGAGCTCATTATGTTTTGTTTCTAATTGATATATCTTATTTTGTCATTTTGGTATACATGAATGTTGACATTAATTAAACAAGATTTTATCTCGAATTGAGATATTTATGTGGACCATTATTGATCCTTACGTTTACGAGTTATGTTGAGTAGAAAGCTAATATCATAGTACATGGAAGGAACTATGTCGAGTAAATGATATAGAACCGCTATGACTTGTGTTAGTCTATACTCAATATTGACTTTATGAGTTGACCAGTTAATTTATCTTATGTCGCGCATATTATGTAAATTATTTAAACCCTTACGTTTAAAGTTTAATTCTATCACTCGGCCAAGTGGGAGAATGTAAGATAATTATGGCCTAGTGCCATTAATAATAAATATATATAAGATATTTATTATGATCAAATATCTTAAATAATGATATGGTTTAAATAAATAATATATATGAGATAAATAAGGTCATATATATTTATGGATAACAATCACATTGATAGAATGTGATTTGATAAAGATTTAATATCCCGATCTGGTCCTCTCTCCACCTATAAAAGAGACACAGTTTTATTAATTCTCTATCACATTAAGTCTTACATACTGTGCCATAAAAAAAGGGGTGAGGAGAGAGAAACTAGTTCCCGGCGTAATTGACAGGAACGTATCGTTGGAGGACCGCCATTAGTGGCGTCTTAAGGTAAGTCTTCTAATCGTGTTTATGTGGTGTGAAAATCATGAAGATCTAAGATCCATGTCAATTAATAAATTAATTGTTTATGAAATTATGCTTACATTAGAAGTGTTGGGTTTTGGTGATGATAAGATGAACTAAATAATTTGGAGGAATTTGTAATCTCTCAATTGATATTAAGTTCACTCTCTCATACATCAAATGAGTAATACATGATCCTATTTATAGGATACATTCTTGATGATTAAAGAGACACTTTGACTAGAAATAAATGAGAATACATGAATCATAGTAAATAAGTAACTTGGACCATCCATGAAGATTGAACATCACTTTTGGATACAACTTATCCATTTCATCACCCCTTCTTAATTTGTAATCCGAAAGTGATCTCGAAAGTTTGCAAGCGACTCGAAACTCACTGCTTTAGTAAAGCTGTCTGCAAGCTGTTCCTTAGTTCCAACAAACACCAGCTGAATTTCATGTTTTCCAACAAGCTCTCTAATATAGTGATGACGAATTTCAATATGCTTCGACCTTGCATGAAAAACTGGATTCTTCGTCATTGCAATGGCCGACATGTTATCACAGAAAATTGTAATTTCATTCTTGGGCTTCTTGAGAACATCAGCAAGTATCTTTCTCAACCATACGGCTTCACACGCGGCTTCATTCGCTGAAATGTACTTCGCTTCGGAAGACGAAAGGGAGACAGTCTGCTGCTTCTTTGAGGACCAAGAGATTATGTTTGTTCCCAAAGAAAATACATATCCAGACATACTTCTACGATCATCAAGTGATCCAGCCCAATCGCTATCGGTGTAATCGACAAGTTCACTTCTTTCCTCCTTGATATACTTGATCCCGAACTTCCTTGTTCCTTGCAAGTAGCGCAAGATCCTTTTTGCAGCTGAAAAATGTGACTTGCTTGGATTGTGTATGAACCTCGAAACCATACTCACGGAATAAACAATGTCAGGTCTTGTATTTGTCAAATAAATCAATGAACCAAGTAAGCTTCTGTATATATTTGCATCTACTTTCACTTCACCATTATTCAAACTCAATTTTTCATTTGCTGCAAGTGGAGTGGAAATTGATTTGCAATTCTCCATGTGAAACCTCTTCAACAATTCTCCAAGATATTTCTCTTGAGAAATAAAGATTTCTCTTTTCGATTGACGAACTTGAATTCCAAGAAAGAACTTCATGAATCCCAAGTCAGTCATTTCAAATTCTTTCATCATGTCTTGTTTGAATTATTGCACCATAGCAACATTAGTTCCCATGTAGATTAAGTCATCAACATAAAGACATACAATGAGAAAACCATGCGCACCTTTCTTTATGTATAATGATGCCTCACTTGGATTTTGATGAAAGCCTATTTTTTTGAAATAGCCATCAATTTTGTTGTTCCATGCATGAGGTGCTTGCTTAAGCCCATACAATGCTTTCTTGAGACGATAGACCTTGTCTTCTTCTCCTTCAACAATAAATCCATCAGGTTGTTGGATATACACCTTTTCTTCCAAATCTCCATTAAAAAATGCCGACTTCACATCTAATTGATATACGGGCAGCTCAAATTGTGCGGCAAGAGCAAGAACAATTCGAATGGTTTCCATCCAAACAACCGGTGCAAATGTCTCATTAAAATCCACTCCGGGCTGTTGCGAGTACCCCTTTGCAACTAGCCAAGCTTTGTGCTTTTGAATCGTTCCATCTTCATTCAACTTGGTCTTGAAGACCCATTTCACTCCAATTTTATGTTTTCTTCTCGGAAGATCAACAAGCTGCCAAGTATTGTTCTTCTCAATACTTGCAATTTCTTCTTGCATTGCCTTTTGCCAAATATCTCTTTGAATGCTTCTTCAAAAGTTTTAGGTTCACTTGCATAAAGTGACACATTTGCCGTAGCATATATATCAGCCAAGCTTCTGAATCTTCTTACAGGACTTTGAGATGCATCACCAATAATTTTCACCAAATTTGGATCATGATCAGTAGAAGTTTCTCCTGAATTTGGAGACAACAATGGCACAACCTTAGAATTCACATGATCCTCAGCTTCTTCAAAATTCCAAGCTTGCTGCTCATCAAAAATCACATCACGTGAAATAACCAAGCTATTATTTTTTGGATTTAGCAACCAATACCCTTTCGACTCGTCGCTATAACCAACGAAAATGAGCTTCTCACTTTTGTCATCAAATTTTTCTCTCTTTTGGGATGGAATATGAGAATAAACAATAGAACCAAAAACTTTCATATGATGAACCTGTGGTTTCCTTTGATGCCATGCCTCATATGGAGTTCTATCCAAGACTGCTTTCGTTGGACATCGATTCAAGATATACACTGCTGTCAAAACAGCTTCAGCCCAATAACTTTTTGGAAGTCCTTTTCCTGCCATCATACTCCGAGCCATCTCCACAATAGTTCGATTCTTTCGTTCGGCTACTCCATTTTGTTGTGGAGTGTAGCGAACAGTGAGCTGCCTTTGAACTCCATTTTCTTTGCAATAATCCATGAAGGATTTCCCAATGAATTCTCCTCCACGATCAGTGCGAAGAGTTTTGATACTCTTGCCACTTTGATTCTCCACCATCTTCTTAAATTCAAGAAACTTGCAGAAAGCATCAGACTTGTGCTTCAAAATATACACCCACATCATCCTTGTATAATCGTCGACAAATAGAAGAAAGTATCTATTGTCGTTCAGAGAGGGAGTTTGAGTAGGCCCACAAATATCAGCATGCACAAGTTCAAGTGGAGCCTTTGCACGATACGAGGTTTTTGGAAATGGTAAGCGATGCATTTTTCCAAAGATACATCGTTCACATGGGCTATCCTGTTCATCAATATGTGGAAGACCAAAAACCATATTTTTCTTTTTAAGCAAAATCAAACCTTTGTAGTTTAGATGTCCATACCTCAAGTGCCAAATTTCTTGTTCATTTTGAGTTGCACTTTGGAGAGCACATTCCTTCGTTGATGGCAAACGAAGAGGAAAAATCTTGTTTTGAATCATCTTGATCTTTGCCATGATGAGGTTCTTTTCTTTATTAACAATGGTGCAATGACCATCATTAAACTCTACTTTGTAATCTTTCTGAAGCAACTGCCCAACACTCAACAAATTTTGAGCAAGATTTGGAACATAGAAAATATCTTTGATAACACTGATTTTGCCTTCCTTTGTCTTCACTGCAATTTCTCCTTTTCCGGTGATTTTGTATCCTTTGCCATCGCCAAGTCTTACTTCGGATAAATAAGACTCGTCAAGATCAATGAACATCGTCTTATTTTCTATCATGTGATTACTGCAACCACTATCCACAAACAAAGTATTTTCAGTTTCTTGTTGCGAACTCAAGCAAGAATAGAATACCTGCTCCGCTTCTTCTTTTTCAGTGAAGTTTGCCTCCTTCTTTTCACTATCTTCTTTGTACCAACAATCTCTATGAGAGTGTGTAGCATTTCTGCACCTTTTACACTTGAATCGACAATCACTTGTGTCGTGATTGTTCTTTCTACATATGCGGCAGAATTGATCATCAGAATTTTGAGAAGGAGAATTTCTTGGAGAATTATTACCTCGTCCTCCTCGACCACGGAAATTCTGATATCTTTCTTGACCTCTTCCTCGGTAAGAATTTTATAGCGGCTTGTTCTTGTTGTCTTATTGTCCGTCTTTCTTACGATCATGTTGTGAAACTTGAACCTTTCCTTGAAAGGCTTGCTCAAGATTTTGGTTTGAAAACCTGCTTAATCTCTTCTCGTGTGCTTCAAGAGAACCCATCAACTCCTCTAAGGATAATTTTGATAAATCCTTAGATTCTTCAATGGCTGCAACCACATGTTCGAACTTCATCGGCAAGCAACGTAGTACCTTCTCAATAATTTTTTTGTCTTCTAGAGTGTCTACAAAGCCTTTAATTTGATTTGCAATAGATGATACTCTAGAAAGAAAATCTTGCATGCTTTCATTTTCTTTCATCATCAAATTATCGAAGTCACGCCATGAATTTTGCAGCTTGATCGTAATCACCTTCTCATGTCCTCCAAACTGATTTTTCAAAATCTCCCAAGCACCTTTGGAAGTTTTTGCAGTAGTAATACGTGGAAGAATGGATCGACTTACCCCTTGGTGCATAAAGGACAAGGCTCGTGCATCTTTGGTCTTGTTCTCTTCATGCTCCTTCTTTAGTGCATTTGTTAATGCAGCCACTTCTTCTGCAGATAGAACTTTGAATCCATCTTCAACAATATCCCATAAATCATGAGATATAAATAGAGTTTTCATTAGAACACTCCATTTCTCGTAGTCTTGAACAGCGAAGATAGGAACTCCTTGTTGAGAATAAATAAATGCTAGATCATTATTGCTAGAATAAGCCATTTGTCGAAGAGGATATACGAAGCCAAGGGGTTGCTCTTGATACCACAAATATGTTGGGTTTTGGTGATGATAAGATGAACTAAATAATTTGGAGGAATTTGTAATCTCTCAATTGATATTAAGTTCACTCTCTCATACATCAAATGAGTAATACATGATCCTATTTATAGGATACATTCTTGATGATTAAAGAGACACTTTGACTAGAAATAAATGAGAATACATGAATCATAGTAAATGAGTAACTTGGACCATCCATGAAGATTGAACATCACTTTTGGATACAACTTATCCATTTCATCAAGAAGCAATATGTTGGCTCTAATCTGATGTTGTGATCAGTTACTAAATGCTGAGAGAAAATGTATTGTCCTGAACTTATTAAAAGAATTAGAAGTAAATGATGATCCATAATTGGCCTTTTGGTCAAACAATTAGTAAACAAATGAAAGCATCACATATATTACAGACATATCAAACCTTTCTCGAAAGGACGTTAAGAAATTTTAATTTTCCTTATGAGACGGAAAATTACAAAATAAAAGTCAGTCACACCAACCTGGCTAGAAGAGTGCAGCATCAAGCAAATCTGGCCGACTGATTTTAGTGGAGAAGTACTTAAAAAACGTGAAAAAGAAGCTATTAAAAAATATACTATATATGTAACTACATGTAGAATATTTCATGGTAGAAAAGTAAAAGAAGATAAAATTTCAGAAAATTGCTGATAAAATTTAGAATGAAAGTAGATACAAAGAAAGTTCATATGGGTACATCAATCAGATAGCAAACTTAACTTGTAGCAGCAAAAACAAAAACACCAGTTAAGATTTCAACCCAATTTAATTTTGTCAAAAATTGGATGAAATTGATAAAGGTGTATATATATAATTTAGACAATAAAGATTGAGAAAAAAGAGATTATTAAAATGGGCAGGAGAATAGGAAACTAACCTGAATGATGACTCGGTATTAACATGTCTCTCTTCGGAGGGTAGAATCAAATTCGCAAAAAGAAATAAAAAATATCAATATTGCGAAGATATCATGAACCTGCAATAGTTCTTTCTTGTTAGTCAGTTGCCTGTAGAACATCTAATAGTGATATGAGTCACATGTTTTTTCACTATTCGTAAGAAGATGAAATGATGAAAATCTATCAATATTGCAGAACAGTGTCTCATATTGAGTGTAATTATTTGTAAAATAAAGAATGCACAGAAGAAGTTATGAGCATATATATATATATATATATATATATATATATATATATATATGAGAGAGACAGAGAGAGAGAGAGAGAGAAATTGATGAAAATGAAGCGAAATGAAGGAAAAAAAGAAAGGAGTGGAGGAAGAATGATTATTATGAAGAGCAGTGATAGATGGTAATAAGTACTAATATATGTATATAGATATATATTCCTTTGGTATGGTTGGTCACCTCAAACATTTCCAATGAATCCGTTTTTTTTCTTTCCTAAAAGACAATGAAGTTATATATTCATATTGAATTACTTTTTTCTCTTATTCAAATCTTACTTCACATTAGTGACAGTGTGCATTTTCAAATGACAGTTAGCTTAGGTGGGGTGGATATCGAATTTTTCTATTTCATCCATCAGCCCGATCTACATTCAAAACATAATTTCAGTAACTTGTACCATACAAGTACACAAGTGATAAATGCATGCATAAAAAAATAATGTAGTGATTATCACATGTTAATTTCAAATGTGGAAGTGATCGGTGTCGTTTTCACCTAGATTTTAGTGTCATTATTATGTATTTTTATTCATTTTGTATATAATTTTGTGGTGTTATATGAAGATATGGAGATGTGTGCTTTGAAATGATAAATGTATGATTTTAATGATTAAGTGCCTTAAATTGTGCGATATTTATAAATATTTAGAGAATTAGTAAATTAGTGTAATTTATGTGGTTTTCAGTTAAAATGGATTCTAGACACGATAAAAAAATATGGAAAAAACTGAGCTCAATTCAGAGTTGAAATGAGAAAAACAAGCCAAAGCAAAATACTGAAAAACGCAAGTCCAACTTGTATAATTTTTTATATTCTTGTAGAGCTCAAAACTAGACATGTGATATATGTTTGAAAATCCACGGAAGAAAGGATCGCGTGAGCACAAGAATCACTCGAATCGGGGTTCGGATGTGAAAGTTATGCACGAAACGGTGAGACTGCGCTGCACGCGATGCACCTACACACCCCATGTGCCGAACTCGACCCGTGTAGGTACAAAAGGCAGTTTTATGATATGCACGTGTTCTAGAACCTTTCATGGGGTATAAGGACCTATTTTGGCCACAAATTACGAGAATCACATTTTGGAGCTGTTTCTAAGATCTAAACACACATTATCACACCATACCTTCACACATACATCCAAATTCATCCATCTTCCACACTTTTCATCCATTCAATCCATTGGTTCTCCCTAAATTCATCTATCACTTCACAATTCCATCAATTTGAGAAGAGAAGATCATCATAGATTGAAGAGTTGAGCATGTTGGAAGGAAGGAAGATCATCTTAAAAAAGGGAAAGCCGATCTACTTTTCAATTGCTATTTTTCTTCATATTTAGGATCAAATGGAGCAAGCCTTTGAATGTATTGATTTGAACATGATGTGTAGTGGCTAGTCCTATAGTAGGGCTAATCATATGATTGGTTGAGAAGAATGCTAGATATGTAGGATTTTAGATGTTGTAATGAGTTAATTTTGGACTTCCTTTTATGATTAATGATTCATGTTTCATTTCAATATTTGTGTGATTAAATTCTCTTTTCATGATATTAGGATGACCATTCCAATAGTATGATTAGGTGTTTAATTGAATAATTTGTTAAGATGAGCATGTATGTTAGTGTGAGGGGAGGTAGGTCATACCCTTCTTGTGCTTAGAACATTCATAGGGGGACACTTAAGAAATTGAGTGAATAGAATCAAACTTACGATCATAGTACCTTAAGGGAATTGAGAGTAAGACAATCCGAGATTTAAACTTGTCAAAGAGTTGAGAACCTAATTGCCTTGACCATGGGGATTAGGGGTAAACACGTGATTGCTTTTAGTCCATAATTAATGAAGTTCAATATTAAGAGTCATGCATATCTAGCTAGTTTCTTAATCATGAGTATGTTTAGCCTTGCACTCTTCTTAAATACATTCTATCCTCATTCCATTCACCTTGTTACATAATTGATAATTGATACTTTTAGTTGTTAATTGATTTCTTTAGTTAATTGATTAGAGTAAGCATTAATATTAAGCTAAATCTTTAACCTTATCACTCTTACAAAGCATAATTGATGATAAATCCGGATACAACTATGAGTTTACTTTCCCTTGGGACAACATACTTATAAATTTTATTACTTGGTCACACGTGTACAACAACGATAGAGTCTCTTGCTCTAAAATTATTTAGATACCAAAAATAAATTGGTGTAATTTTTTTGATTTTCAGGTAAAAATGGATTCTAGACACAATAAAAAAGATGTGGGAAAAAACGGAGCTCAATTCGGAGTTGAAATGAGGAAGAACGAGCCAAAGCAAAATGCTAAAAAATACAAGTCCAACTTGTGTAATTTTTTTGTATTCTTGTGGAGCTCAAAACTAAATATGTGATATATAGTTGGAAAGCCACAGAAGAGAAAATTGTGTGAGCACAAGAATTACTTGAATCGGTGTTCGGATGTGAATGTTATGCGCGAAACAGTGAGACTGCGCTGCATGGGTGCACTTACACGCCCCGTATGCCGAACTCGACCTGTGTAGGTGCAAAAAGCAGTTTTATGATATGCACATGTTCTGGAAGCTTCCATGGGATATAAGGACATATTTTGATCACAAATTATGGGAGGAATCATTTTGGATCAGTTTCCACACACACTAGACACCTAAATCACACACATTCATCTCCATCTCTTCCATCCTTCACTTCATTCATCCAATCCACTTGATCTCCTCAAATCTATCCATACACCAATCTAAGAAGAGGAATTCATCATTGGTTGAAGATTTTAGCATGATCAAAGAGGAGGAAGTTCACCATCAAATGGGAGCCTACTTACCTTTATTTTGTTATTTTCTTCATTATTTGGCTCATTTGGAGCATGCCATGGATTGTATTGATTTTATTATGATTTGTAGTGGCTAGTCCTCATGTGAGACTAGCAATATGATTAGTTAGGGATTATGTAGATTTTGCACACCACATGTTTGATGAAATGATTGTTATGAATATTTTCTATCATGAATGCTTATTCTCATTTTATGTATGATTTACGTGATTAAATTCTCTATTTATAGTGTTAGGATGGCCATTTCAATATTATGCTTAGTGGTTTAATTGAATCATTGATTGCATGAGATGACTTAGTTAGTGTGAGGAGACGTAAGCCATACCCTTCAAGTGCTTAAAACCTCATGATAGGACATTAGTGATGAACTAGTGAGGGGAACCAAACTTATGATCATAGTACCTCAAGGGAATTGAGAGTAAGAACAATCCTAGAAGATTAAAACTTGTAAAAGAGTTGAGAACCTAATTGCCTTGGCCATAGGGATTAAGGGTACATGCGTGATTGCCTTTAATATCATAGCATGAAGACCATCAATGCATGTGTGTGTGTGAGTCTACATAAGCCTTTTCCATGATGTTGCTTGCCCTGCATACTTCGTAGATTGCTCACCTTCATCCATATTTCATCTCATTTGTATATTTTATATCTTTAATTGCTTTCTTAGTTGTTAGTTGTAGTTAATCAACCCCCATTCTTATAGATTCGTCCTTCTAGAGTAAAATATCTTTCAAATACGGCTACTCACTTTCGCCCTTGGGTTCGATATATTACAAATTTTGCACTTGATAGATTACGTGCTACACACGATAGAGTACACTTGCTCTAATTAATTTAACCAAAATTGAAACCAAGTTCAGGAAGCAATTACATGTAGAAGCTGGAATGTAGGTAGGTTGGTTCCTTATGTAATACATTCCAAATTTAGGTAATGGGATATGAATCTATACTGCAAATGAGGACCAATGTAATACGTTCCACCAATTATGTTCTTATTTACTCTAGGAGATTAATTTCGTATTTATTGCAACAATGACCCTTTCACACTCACTCTTCGCTCTCTCTTTATGCCACATACCTATGGGTTGCTCCTACCAGGTACTATAGACTAAGTGAGACTTTTAATTTATTCATACCTATAGATATATCGAATCACCAAATCCATGTGGGAAAAAACCCACATTAGAGAATATCAAATCACCATTCGAAGAAAAACTACATCAAAGAATATCGAATTAAAGAAAATAAAGAGTTTATCCATGAAAAATATTCAAGCGCAAGCAAAGGCATAGAGAGACATCGTTAATCTTGAATTTGATTAGTCGGTGCAACTTTCTGGACCACAACAATCAACAACGTACAGAGGACGGTGATGGCAAGCTTATAATGTGAGTAAAGGTGGTGGATATGAAGAGAACTTAAACATTCACAACTACAAGAGCTGCCCATGAACAAACATGTTTAAGCATTAGGTTACTTTAAAAATCATGAGTACAAGTCCAGAATGACTACAAAAGGTTCATGTCATTTACATAAATTTCATGCCATTCTACTTTACAACCATTTAAAGAAATAGGAAAATCAAGTAATCATTTCTGCAGTACAACCCCTAATAAACAGGCTGATTCAGGTATACTGCATAATAAGTAACAGATAAAAATTCCTCAAAAACATATGGGACATGCAGTTTTCAAAAAATTATTTTAATAGTCATTCGTCAAACACGTCATGTGCACAAATTAGTTTAAATTACAGATATAAAGTACTTGTGTCAATTCTAAAATAAGTTTTGCCGACTCTATCATCTAAATTGAAAAATTAGTCAAAGATATTGACACAATTTACCAAGAAGATAGCAATCCATTCCAACAAAGCCACAACACCCACCATTTAGGAGGGATGAGGATTTATTTTCAGTTATAGAGTTCCAACTTGCATGCAGTGAAATAGGAAATATCATGAAACAAATACAGAGTATAAGAAAATTGAGATATTATATATGTCGTTGCATCGACAAAAAGAGAAATGAATCTGTGGACGGGAAACAAAGAAAGGAAGCAAAATTGAAAGGAATTAGGATTTTTTAAACTGCAAGGGGGAGATGGTGGTTACTAAACAAGCGGAGAGAAAGAAGATGTGAAAACAAGAATCAATAATGTACAGAGACGTGTAACTATATCGATGTTGGGAGCACATCGACGAATGATTGCGAGAAGGAAGATACTCTCAGTCCTCAAGTACGATGGTGAGTTTATGATGAGTGATATTTTCACCTAAATTTTAGTATCTTTTTATATGTGTTTTCGTATTATTTTATCCGTATTTGTGTTCTATTTGGTTGTGTTTTATGTTTTTATGAAAATGTGTGAGAATAAGCTTAAATGTATGATTTCTAGGTAAAAATGGATTCTAGACGCGAGAAGGAAAATTTGGGAAAAAACGAAGCTTAATTCGGAGTTGAAACGAGGGAAAATGAGTCAAATTAAGCAAAATGCTGAAAAACGC
Organism: Pogostemon cablin; assembly: GCA_023678885.1. NCBI lineage: Eukaryota > Viridiplantae > Streptophyta > Magnoliopsida > Lamiales > Lamiaceae > Pogostemon > Pogostemon cablin. The sequence goes on from CM042963.1 coordinate 31,447,351, forward strand.
ACGTCCAAATTGTGTAATTTTTCTGTACTCTTGTGGAGCTCAAAACAAGAAGTGTGATATATGGTTGGAAAGCCACATAAAAGAGGATCGTTTTGGTATAAGAAACACTTCAATCCGAGCCCAAACGAGAAAGTTATGATTAAAATGGTGACGTCGCGCAGGCTATTTCTACTCAGCACGGTTGTGCTACTTTGTATGACTTGTTACACCTTCAAATGTTGGATGTTTTGTCAGATCTTTATATGGATAGAAAGCCAATGAAAAGAGGATCGCGTGAGCTTAAGAATTACTCAAATTGGAGATCGGATGTGGAAGTTATGCGCGAAACGGTGAGACTGCGCTGCACCGACCCGAACTTGACCCGAATTCGACCCATGCTCGGCCCAAAGTCATTTTTATGATTAGAATGTTTCTAGCAGGTTCTAAGGGGTAAAAACACCCATTTTGGAGTGTAAATATCAGTGGGGATCAGATCTACACCTAATACACACCATTTTTCACACACTTTTCCTCTCCATTCCATCTACCCTTCATCCCATTCACCATTCCTTGATTTCATCCATCTACACTTGATCCCCTCCATCAAATCCACCATCCAAGTGATCAAGGAAGCAAGGGAGAGTGAAGATCACAAGAGGAAGAAGGAGATCTCCATTGAAGACCTTCAAAGGGGGAATCTAATTCTACGTCTTGTGAAATTCTTTATAGATTTGTCATGGAATTTGTGGATCCAATTGTCTATGATTGTTTTCTCTAAAACTATGATAGGCTAATCTCCTTTGTGAGATTCACTCCATGATTGGTGTTGGATAATTTAGTTTTTATGCAAATTGATTTTAATCTTGAATGGGTTTTGTGTTATTTCTATCATTGATTGTTTATTGCTTGATTTATATGATGACATGTGTGATTAATTGTCATGGGCATGTAATTAGATTGAGAAATCAATTATGTGTTTAGGATAGTTCATTGAATCATTTCATCATACACTTCATATGCATTATAGGTTGTGAAGAGATTGAGAAGTCCTTCATAATTTAGAACCCTTTGATAGAACATTTGATTAGCTTAATCGAGAGGTTAGTTGATTAAATGAGGAGACCCAAACAATTAGTGAATTCATAGTATCTTAAAAGGGAATATTGCTTATGATTTAGTACCTAATTAGGGAACTCATAGAGTAATTAGTACCTAGAGGGAGGTGTTTGCTATTGTCTCGATTCTATGTGCGTTTGGGAGCCTTGTTGAGGGCCTACATCCTATCCATCTCGAGAGAGAGTTTAGGTGGAATTAGTGATCGCTTCTATACCTTGTCCATGAGAGATTAGAATTAATTGCATAATTACTTAATTATCTATGTCATGATTGTTGTTAATCTCATCCTTGCATCATTTGGAACCCATCTTATCTTTGCATTCATTTTATCTTTATTTCTTGCTTTAGCATAATTGCATTCATTTGCTCCTATCTGCTCCTTTCCGTCGTCCTCATAAAATCACGATGAACACGAGATCGCTTAGACCCTAGTACCTTTCTCCCTGTGGTTCGATAATTTCTTTAATTGGTCATGCCCACTATATTATGGCTAATCAAATGGCGCCGTTGCCGGGAGGTAACGGTCGCTAGTAGTTTGATGAAGGATTGTTTAAAGTGGTCTTAATAAGGACATTTTTTTTATTTTTGCATCTTATATTTGCTTTGAAAAATTTTGTTCTAATTTTTCTTTCTTTTATAGGTGCATACCTTGAGAAGGAAGAAGAAGGAGAGCAATCCCAAAAATATGAGCTACATGGATATTCTTCGAGATATGGTGAATAGAAGTGTTCATTCCGCGATGAACACATAAGGAAATTTTCAAAGATTTCAAATGCCAAATGGTGAACCTAATTTGCAACCGGATTACGGAGTACAAGATATGCAATTCCAACAACAAGGTTATGAGAATTTTGGAGTTCCTCATCAAATGCATCATCAAGTATACTCTCAAGGTGTGGAAGATGGTTTTCAAGGAAATTTTTCTAGAAATCAAGATGGAAATCAACCACAACTATGGGGAGATTTTCAAGACTCCAACACCTCTTATTCCACCCAACGTGACTACCAAGAGAAGCTTAGAGATGAGTTGATTGAAAAAATTATGGAGCGTATGGAAGAGGGGAGGAAGTCTAATCAAGCGTGGATTGATAGAATCGGAAACTTGTGTGAAATGATGATGAATACAATGGTAGCATTCAATGTTAAGTTGGATTCATTGGAGCACTAAGTAAGTCAAATAGTGTCCACCGTGGAGAAACTTCAAGAAGAGAACAACAAGCCTTCTACCTCCGGAACGAAAAGTGAATGCATGGTCATTAAGGATCGGAATGAGACTAGTTTGGGGGTTGATGAGGTTATAAAGGAAAGAAGAGAAAGGATGCCTAAGTGGGTGAAAGCTAAAGAGTTGAAAGAAGAGTTGAAGGGGGAATTCGATAGATTTGTCGAGTCTCTTGAAGAGATGGTAGAGAAAGTCAAGATTCAAAATCAAAAAGAGATTCATGCTATTATGGAAGAAAAGAAACCTCCGGAAACTAAGATCATGGATTCTACTCCCCACAAGCCAAAACCTTCTCATTCTATTGAAATTTCAAATTCTCTTAAGAACTTCCATGATTTCATTGATAAAATTTTGTTTGGTGATTGTAGGAAAAAGGTTGCAAGAGGGCATCAACACTTGTCAATGCCCGAATTCTTACCGGGGGATGTGGTTGAAGTTCAAAATGCATATAAAGCCCCATGGAAAAAGTGAAACAAGTGGAAAGGGCCATTTCTTGTGAAGAACGCCTTCGGAGAACAATTGCTTGAGCTATTTAACAAGAAGGGAACCAATCTAGTGGTTGAACGGGAGAGCACACGGCACTACTTCAAGAAGAAACCTATGATAGTGCTTAAGGACTATTCAAGACCACCATGAGCTAAAGACTATCGTCCGGCTTGAAGACGTTAAACTTAGCGCTAGATGGGAGGCAACCCATCATTATCTTTATTGCTTTATTTAGTGCTTTCAATAAGAATTTTGGATTTGATATTGTTTTGCATTTTGGTTTGTAGGTTGATTGTGCTCGTGAAGAGAATGCGTATTGAAGATACGAGAAGTGCTTGATTTGAAGTGTATAGGTACATCACACCACTTTTTGCATATTTAATTCGAAACTCTTGTTTCAATTTAAGTTTGGGGGGATATGACGTGGTGTGAATTACTTTGCTCGAAGTCATATACTTTTTGTATTTTTGAGCTAATTTTAAATTTTTCTTATGAGTATTGGTTGGATTTTGGTATGATTGGTTGTGTTGAAGTGCATGATAATCCATATTTTTAATGATATTGTTGAGCTAATATTTTTGATGAGTTGTTGAGCATGAATGAAGTGTAGTGGAAGCACGAATTGAGCCCGGAGATCAAGTCGAGATTCATTTTGCATTCAATCCGGAAGCCCGTGCCAACCATTTTCACTACCAAATGCCTTTCTAAGGGAGTTCGCTTTACATCTCATCTCTTCTATTTGCTTAGCATAAATTTATGTTGATTTGGAGTGATGTGATTAGCATGCTACTTCATGTGTTATGTTTTGGGATGTTTACTTCTGTAATTTAGGATTTTAATTTTCAATCAAAGATGGGGATACTTGTGAGCTTAATTGTCATGGATGATATAGAATGTGTGTTTTATTGTTAATGATAGTGATTTTTAGTCTTGCATGTTATGTGTTTTTGTTTTGTTTCTTATTTGTTGAGTCTTTATTTTATGTTTTGTGTGTTTTTTTATTCTTGTTTAGGGTTGATTTGGTGGTTTGTTTAGGGAGGTTGTGAGTCATTTTTTAATATGAGTGATGACATGTTGTTGTGATAAGTGATGACAAGTTATGATTAAGAATCTCTACACTTTCGAATTGTGACATGTTTTACTTAACTTGTTCAATTTGGAGATGGATGTGGTGTAATAAGTTCCTTAAGGTTCGAGCATAAGCTTGTGAGAATTTGAGCCTCAACCGTGCATACATGGTATTTTTCTTCATGAGTGGATTGATTGTGTTTGATAAGTTAGAACTTGCTCAAGGACTATAGGAACGAGCCCGATTAGTGGAGATTAGTGAAATGATCTAAGGCCATCTTTGTTATTCATAGTCATTGCCATATATTTTCCTACCATGAACATCATCCCTAGTTAACCACTTTGAGCCTATAAGCCTTTTTATTGTGAATATAGCACATTACAAGCCTTGATTACCCTCTTAAACCTTATATACATACCCTTTGTGTGGGTGATTGAGGAGATGGTAGCTAGTAAGGTTTGATGAGAATAAAAAAAAAAGGAAATGGTAAACAAGTAAGAAAAAGGATGAAAGAGCATAAACAAGAGTGAACATGCAACCTCAAAACAAGAAAAATGAGTAAAGCAACAACAAGATGCTCAAAGAAATAAAAATTCAAAGAAGGAAGCATGATTTATAAAGAAGCTCAATTCAAGGAAGTTGATGATTAGTGCTTGTGATTACCAAAGTCGAGAAGGGAAGAAAGATAAGTGAAAGTATGGAAGAAAGTAGCTACTTCTTCGATTGCTTACACATGATTAGTCACTATTACCCATATTCTTCCTACCCTACCAAAGAGCCTATCATTACATCCGAATTAAAGACCTTTTTTATCGCTAATTGAAACTTTAGTGGTTTGTGAATATAGTCCACGAGCAAGCTTATGGCGAGTCGAGCCAATCGGTTAATGAGTGATGATTTACCCTACTTTAAAGAGTGTTGAGTGACATTTATAACCTATGTGAGACTTGGACTAAAAAGGGACTATATTACACTTTTATTCTCTTTAGATTGAACTTGTTAATTTTTCATGTCATGAGTTTAATGATGTAGGATGACTTAGCATAAATTGTAATTCTTATTGCTATCGATGTGTTATTACTTATGTTCGTTTAGTCTTTTCCTAGGTGAAAATCTCTCCCCTTGGTTTATTATTTTCATTGTTCGGGGACGCACAACACTTTAAGTTTGGGGGTGTGATGAGTGATATTTTCACCTAAATTTTAGTGTCTTTTTATATGTGTTTTCGTATTATTTTATCCGTATTTATGTTCTATTTGGTTGTGTTTTATGTTTTTATGAAAATATGTGAGAATAAGCTTAAATGTATGATTTCCAGGTAAAAATGGATTCTAGACGCGAGAAGGAAAATTTGGGAAAAAACGAAGCTTAATTCGGAGTTGAAACGAGGGAAAATGAGTCAAATTAAGCAAAATGCTGAAAAACGCACGTCCAATTTGTGTAATTTTTCTGTACTCTTGTGGAGCTTAAAACAAGAAGTGTGATAAATGGTTGAAAAGCCACATAAAATAGGATTGTTTTGGTATAAGAAACACTTCAATCCGACCCCAAACGAGAAAGTTATGATTAAAATGGTGACGTCGCGCAGGCTGTTTCTACTCAGCACGGTTGTGCTACTTTGTATGACTTGTTACAACTTCAAATATTGGATGTTTTGTCAGATCTTTATATGGATAGAAAGCCAATGAAAAGAGGATCGCGTGAGCGCAAGAATTACTTAAATTGGAGATCGGATGTGGAAGTTATGCGCGAAACGGTGAGACTGCACTGCATCGACCCGAACTTGATCCGAATTCAACCCATGCTCGGCCCAAAGTCATTTTTATGATTAGAATGTGTTCTAGCAGGTTCTAAGGGGTAAAAACACCCATTTTGGATTGTAAATATCAGTGGGGATCAGATCTATACCTAATACACACCATTTTTCACACACTTTTCCTCTCCATTCCATCTACCCTTCATCCCATTCACCATTCCTTGATTCCATCCATCTATACTTGATCCCCTCCATCAAATCCACCATCCAAGTGATCAAGGAAGCAAGGGAGAGTGAAGATCACAAGAGGAAGAAGGAGATCTCCATTGAAGACCTTCAAAGGGGGAATCTAATTCTAAGTCTTGTGAAATTCTTTATAGATTTGTCATGGAATTTGTGGATCCAATTGTCTATGATTGTTTTCTCTAAAACTATGATAGGCTAATCTCCTTTGTGAGATTAGCTCCATGATTGGTGTTGGATAATTTAGTTTTTATGCAAATTGATTTTAATCTTGAATGGGTATTGTGTTATTTCTATCATTGATTGTTTATTGCTTGATTTATATAATGACATGTGTGATTAATTGTCATGGGCATGTAATTAGATTGAGAAATCAATTATGTATTTAGGATAGTTCATAGAATCATTTCATCATACACTTCATATGCATTATAGGTTGTGAAGAGATTGAGAAGTCCTTCATAATTTAGAACCCTTTGATAGAACATTTGATTAGCTTAATCGAGAGGTTGGTTGATTAAATGAGGAGACCCAAACAATTAGTGAATTCATAGTACCTTAAAAGGGAATATTGCTTATAATTTAGTACCTAATTAGGGAACTCATAGAGTAATTAGTACCTAGTGGGAGGTGTTTGCTATTGTCTCGATCCTATGTGCGTTTGGGAGCCTTGTTGAGGGCCTACCTCCTATCCATCTCGAGAGAGAGTTTAGGTAGAATTAGTGATCGCTTCTATACCTTGTCCATGAGAGATTAGAATTAATTGCATAATTACTTAATTATCTATGTCATGATTGTTGTTAATCTCATCCTTGCATCATTTGGAACCCATCTTATCTTTGCATTCATTTTATCTTTATTTCTTGCTTTAGCATAATTGCATTCATTTGCTCCTATCCGCTCCTTTCCGTCGTCCTCATAAAATCACGATGAACACGAGATCGCTTAGACCCTAGTACCTTCCTCCCTGTGGTTCGATAATTTCTTTAATTGGTCATGCCCACTATATTATGGCTAATCAGTTGATCAAACGAAAGTGGGAGTGAGAGGTGAGTCAACATCAGGTTGATAGATCATATGAGTGAGGGAGTGAAATAAATTAATGTGAATCACACGTTGTGGGAGAAGAGAATGCCACGCATCAATATAGGTAACCTACAACTGGCTTAAAACTGGCCACAAACCAGTTCAAGCTGCTTTAATATGTATGTATGTATGTATATACTAGTTAAGAAGTATTTTGGTCATCTTAATATTTACAAAATTATAGAAAATAAAGTAGATATATTAACATGTGAATTAGGATGTGGAAGACTATATGTTTTACTTTATTTATAAATTAAATAAATTGAAAAGTAAAATTACTTAGAGAGGAAAGTGCTCATTTGCTTATGTTCAGAGAGTCTCTCCCTAGTACGTACCTAGGAAACAGACCTGAAGACCCTACTTGGGAAGTTGAAACTGACACCTATTGCCTGAAATATACTTCCACATGGAGTTTCATTTATTGAGATATGATACGTTTATTTACCACATGGAGTTTCATTTGGTCTGATTTGTTTATTTTGGTGTTGGGGGTTGATGAGAGTGAAAATAAACTTGTTTTAATGTCCAATTTAACACCTTTTTATGGAAATTAATGTCATATATTAGCAAAAGTGTCTAATATTCAATATATTTTAGAAAAAGGTGTATTTGAGGTGTTTTATTATGTTTTAGATAGAAAAAGGATCAAAAGTGCAAAGTTGGAGAAAAGGTATAACTTGTGCAAGAATGCTAAAAAACACACGTCCAATTTTTGTATTTTTATGTTATTATGGAGCTTTAAACTAAAAGTGTTATAAACCATTGGAAAGCCACAGAAGAGAGGGTCGTTTTGAGGAAAGGAACACCTCAATCGGAGTCCAGACGAGAAAGTTATCAATAAAATGATGATGTCGCACAAGCTGTTTCTGTTCAGCATAATTGTGTCACTTTTCATGGCTTGTTACACCTTCAAATATTAGATTTTTTGTCCGTTCAGGAAGAGAAGATCGTGTGAGCGCAAGAATCACTCAAATCGGAGTCCGAATTTTGAAGTTATGCCCGAAACGGTGAGACTGCGCAATGCAGCTCGACCAGCCGCTCGACCAAGGGTCCTCCACTCGATCAAGAGCTGTTTGGTCGAGCGGGGATACGAAAGCCAGATTTTACCTCCTGTTCGTGTATGTTCGTGTTTTCCTAGAAAAGGCACATCCAAGGTCCGTTAGGAGAGTTTACAAGTATAAAAGGGATGCAGGTTACAGCTGAAAAGCGAATACTGCAATACAATCATCCTGCACCCCACATGGGGGATTACCTCCAACCATCATCCACATCCTTTCCTCCATCCATCCATCACTATGTAGATTTGTCTGCTGAATCAAGAGGAGAACCAAGAGGAGGATTCAAGATGGAGAAGGACACGACCACGCCCACATCTAGGATTTTATTCGTTTCCTAATTTATCTTGTATTTTCCAAACATATGGGTAAGATCTATCCAATACACATGATTGTTCTTCGTAACATCATGGGCTAGAATTGTTTTGGTAGATCTAGCGTTTTGAAGATTTTTATGAATTAATTGAACTTTCATATGTATACTCTGTACAACACTACTTGTGGATTTAAGTATATATGATTGTGCATTTTTAATCCATATTCATGGTCGTTTTGTGCATCTTCAACTATTATATAGAGTCTGAATATATATCTTGGTTGTTGATTGAGAGCGTTCACCGCTGAACAGGGTTTTATATTATGATTCTAAGTGAGGGAACTCCGAAGTTTCATTAGAACTATCATATGTGAATATTTATTAATTGAATTGAATTTGAATTAATAAGCAGGATAAAGAGAATAATTTTATAGTACCTAGAAAGGGAGATCATATCGGGTTAGAGTACCAATCCTAGGGGAAAATAATTGATGCTGATAGTACCTAGAAAGGGGGGTGAAATTATATCTCTTGCTCCAAGGTTATTCACACGTGTTACACGCATATTTACTTGTGTCTACAGTATAGATTTGCATGGCTTGGTGATGCGTTCATATTTCATAAGGCAGAGTCGGACATTGATACACGAAAGAAAAATTAATGAGTGAAATCGGATTACCCTAGGGCTACCTATTCTCCATTCTTGAGTCACTTTCGTATACTTCGACTGTTTATTTTATTTTAATTGTTATTTAATTTTTAGTATTTTAATTAATTAGATTACAAACGTCAAACTTAATTGCCTTGTCTTAATTAATTTAGTTAATAATTAAATTGATAATACGCCGTCCTTTGGGTTCGATATTTAATTTGGTCGCTTGCTAAGCTGCAATTGATATCTTTAATACTTGGGATTAATATTGCGTGAAAAAAAAAACGCTCATCAAGTTTTTGGCGTCGTTGTCAGGGACGGCTGTTATTATTGATTTTATTATTTCTAGTTTGATTAAGACTTTTATTTGTGATTATTTAATTCTATCTAACCTTAAATTTTTATTAGGTATTTGTGCACTAGGAAAGGAAGGAGTAACACACAGTGCTAAACATAGCCGGAGCAAGGCAGATCCAGATAATGTTTCCATACGTGAAATTTTCAAGTATAATGGATTGGCAACATGTGGTTGATAGGAGCAAGAGGGGCCGATGATGATTTCGAGATACACCCCGCTCTTATCAACACGGTAGAGAAGAATCCCTTTTCTAGAGGTTCATTTGAAGATCCATATCAGCATCTCAAAAGATTCATTGATTATGCGAACACTCAGAAGGGTGCTGAAACTAATGATAATGTTAGGCGGATCGCCCTATTCAAGTTCTCTTTGATTGATAGGGCGGAAGCTTGGTATGAGACTCTTGATGCAACAAAATGTACTACATGGGACCAACTGCAGTAGAAGTTCTTGTAGAGATATATGTCACCCTCAAGGATCTTAAGAATGAAGTAAGACATCACCCAATTTATTATGAATCAGGGTGAGAAGTTCCATAAGGCATGGGACAGGTTTATAGACATGCTCAGGTGGTGGCCGCAGCATGGGATGTCAAAGGCTCAGTACATAAGTATTTTCTACTATGGATTAGATTGTGAGTTGCATGTTCTTATTGATGCATCATCAGGAGGAGCGTTGTTATCTAAGACAGCACTTGAAGTAGAAAAGTTATTTGAAGACATCTTTATGAATTCACATTACTGGCCTACGGAAAGAGTAAGAGGATCATATGTACATACTGTTGGCGTTCGATCATTTGGTTAACGTGAATCGTTAGGGTTCCATACGTTTCTAATTCAGCGAAAGTAAGAAAACATAGAAACGTATTACCTTTCACAAAGGTATGTTGAAGAAGAAATATTCTCACCGGCAGCCTGCGCAGCCTTACCATTTTGAGCATAACTCTCTCATTTGATCTCCGATTTGAGTGATCTATGCGCCAAAACGATCCTCTCTTCAGTGGTCAACGGTATATCACAAGTCCACTTTGGTGTTCCATACAATTTTAGAAAAATCGTGGAAGTTGATGAATAGCAGTAGCAAACAACCTTCCGATCTTTTGCTGTATTCCCAAGTCCAATCTCGACGTCGTGTGGGCGACGATCTTTGGATCTTCTCAATCTGTTGTTCTCTCACCCTCCTCATAATGTTAGGCGTGAATTACTTTTCAATTAGGGTTTATGAACAGTTGAGATGACTTATATATGGGCTACAGTAGGGACCAGGAGGAGAAATTAGAGTTGGGCTCCATTGGGCTTAAGTATCCAAACTTAGCCCAAAGCTTATACTTAAGTCCAATAATAATAATATATACCACTAAAATATTATTACTGCACTGCCGTTCTAATCCCATAATTACATTATGGGCTCCTTATTATGATCTCGTTAGTCTCCCCATGTTAAAGATATACAATGCCCATTAATTAATTAAGTTACTGACAACTCCATTAATTAATATCTCATCCGAGAGTAGTACCACTCAACCTCATTATCATGTCGGAAAAAATCCACCTACAGAGTTTACATGATAATCCTTATGGGCTCCTCAAGGAGATATCATCAACCTATAACGAATACGGATTCCTTCTACAATCAACATCACACCATAGAGACAGCACTATTTCCCAACTCATCGAGTCTATTGATTTAATTACATGTAAATCTCACCCATTAATGAATCATAAAAATACATACTGTCTTACGTGTCGAGGTTAATGTATATGGATTAAGAGCATGAACATCCATAATAACTGAGATCAAGTTCTCCTATATAGTTAGAATAAATCAAACGATCTCAAGCGGTCCTGCTCAATACACATAAGTGCACTAATGTGATTCTATAGTCAAGACAAACTAATACCAAATCACACTACAACCATCCTGATAGAGAATCCCCGTCTATCTCGATTGTGAGCATCTGTTTATACTTTATAAGGAAACCGATAATATGATTTTTCGCGTGTTGTCGCACAACATGTTATCTATAGTATAAAGTAAGTGGACTATTGCATCAGACATATAAATAAATTTTAAGACGCAATCATTTGTTCATTGATTCTTATTTCAAATAAATTGTTAAAACATTGTTCATACTAAAGTTAGACTTTTAGTATACAATCCAACAATCTCCCACTTATACTAAAAGATTATGCTGTCATGTCTTCTGCCGTACATCTGATTCCCACTCCCACTACACGACCATCAAAAGCTCTTGCCTTAAGGTCCTTGTAAATAGATTTACTAGGTCATCATTGGATGCAATCTTGGCGACAACAACCTTCCCCTCATCATACGATTTCTCGTAACATGTGGTACTCGCGCTCCATGTGTTTAATTGTCTTATGAGCTCGTGATTCCTTCAAGTTTGCAACTGCACCATTATTATCACAATAAATAGTGATAACCTTGGGCAAACTTAGAAACACCTCGGAGTCCATCATGAAGTTTCTAGAGTCATATAAATACTTTAGCTGCCTCAGAGGCTCCAATTTATCATCTTTCCATGGTGGAGTACGAAATATACTTCTATATAACACTCCTCTAACTTATGACTCTACTTCCTAAAATTAAACACATAACCTTTTGGGTGAATTTACTGCCGTCCCTATCTGATTTGAAAGATCCGAATCTATGTAACTCATAAGAAGCAGTGAATCTGTTTGGTAAGTCCACATATAATTTCTAGTCCTTTTCAGGTACATAAATATAAGTCTTACCACAGTTGAACATTCTTATTTCGGGTTACCTTAATACTCACTGTCTATGCATTTAGCAAAATAGATATCCTTTCTTGTGCATAACATTCTTTAGATTAAGCTTCCTTATTTGCTAAAGCATAAGGAACCGCCTTCATCACCTTTATCTTCTTTTGTTTCCAAAGACACATTTTCTTAGATAAAGTCACAAGCTAAAATGAGTAAGGATCGTATCATTTCATGAAACTTGAGATAAGCACAACATCCTATCTTGTGATCACCATGATTGCAAGGATATATCTTGTTTCTCTTAAGTCCTTCATTTCGTACTACTTTATCAACCATACTCATACGCCCGATAATAATCTTTCATTGTCTCCAATGAGCAATATATCATCTATGTACAGTACAAAAAATAACACCATATTTTCATCACTCTTTTCAATACACAAGACACATCCCCGCATTGAATAAATCTATATGCCTGGATTTTCTCATCAAAATAGATGTTTCATGATCTTGAAGCTTGCTTTAGTCCAACGATGGACACCTTTAAGCTTACAATCAAAATGCTCTTAGCCCTTTGCAATGAATCACTCTGGTTGCTTCACATAGACGTTTTCTTCAAGACTTCCAATCAGGAAAGCTGTCTTGACATCTATTTGTTGTACCTCATATTCAATATGAACAACAACAAGTAAAAGAGTCCGGATCGACTTAGGCATAGCTACCGGTGAATAGGTTCCCTCATAATAGAATCCTTTCTTTATGAGTATACCTTTTCGCAACAAGCTTTGCTTTCAAAGTTTTCACCTTTATCGTATGATCCTCTTTTATTTTGTATGACCACTTCCAATGACTTTTACACCATTTAGTGACCCTACAAGCTTCCAAATTTGATTTAAAATCCATAGATTGTATTTTAAAATTCATTGCAACTTGCTAAGATATCACATTTTTATCTTATAGTGCTTCGTCGTATCCGTGGGTCAATTCCATGTTTACTAGATATCAAGTCTCACGACTCTCCCAAAACATAAATCTATCCGATTGTCGAACAACCCTCCCACTACGACAAGGCACTACAGGTAATTTTGTATCAGATGCAACACGCGATGCAGTTTACTTGTGGTATCTCCTCTTGTACAATTGGTACTAATACTTTGTGTTTTCCTCCTCACTTCCTTTAGAACAACTTATATATAGGTTTGTTATTTATTACATAGCCCTTGTCCAAAAATCTAGTGTTCGTGTTAATAATCACTCTTTGATCTTTTGGACTATTAAATAAATTACCCTTTATTTTTCTAGGATATCCCACAGATAGACAAACATTCATACGAAATACTGTTTCTAAGGCATATCTATAAAATGAATGTAATAATTTCAAATAACTCATCATCTATCTAACCATTTCCAATAAGAGTCTTTCTCTTATTAGGATTAGAAGACGCGTTATTAATTTCTATTTGTTGTATCCGTGGGATAAGCATGATTTAAGAGTGTACAAATTGTCACCAACGTACCATAATAGATTATAGCTCCATCCTTCATTACTATGACCTTGTCATTTAAATAAAATGGAGTATCCATCCGTAAATGCATAGAAACGAAATAAAATTCTTTCTATGAAAATGTACGTAAAGATAATTTCTCAAAATCAAACGTTTATTCATATCGTAAGATAAATAAACAACTCCTACTGCAATAGCCACTACTCTCGTAGTATTACCCATGTCTATAATAATCTTATCATCACTTAATTGTAGACATTTAGTGATTCCGGTATCTACACACAACGTGTTAGTGAATACCATTACTAATCATGCTTCAACAATTAGCGAATAAGATTCTTACCTTGTTCACATCTTGATGAAAATTGATTTCCTTCACCACATGTTTTGTCAGAAGTTCCCCACCATATACAACCTTTTGTATTTCAGTTGGAACTTGCTCAAAACATCTAGGCGAACTACGAAGAATTAAATTGACATAGGTTTCCCCTTCAATTTCTACTTCAAGTATTTCCAATTCATTCATCAAGTCAACCATGACCTCTTACCTTTCTAACTTACTCAAGTATCTGAAGAGTCGCATGAGACCATCATATTTCTATGAACCTCTCATCTCTTCACTAGAGACTTTAATTAATAGGCATCACATAACATCCTTAGTGAGAAATATATATTTTCCTAAACAGTAAAGTTCGAAACCAAGATTCTTTTTTAATCATCTAATTTTGTACAAGTAAATATGTTTTCTTTTAATTAGTAATGAGTAAAATAAAATCATTTAAAAATACAGAGAATCATAAATAAATACACGATCAAATCTTTGAATTTATCCATTTATATTGATTCCCTCAATATAATATAAAAATAAAATTCACTGGCATCTCAAGCACCGTGAGTCTGCAGGCCACGTTAGTATGGACGTATACAAACTCGAATATTTACAAGAGAAGATTTTAATTTTATTCGTCAACCTAACTTCATGATAAAATAATTAATAGTCGGTTCCTCTTTAGCCATGCAAATAATAGCAGTGACTCCGTTGGGGAGGATACTTATTATTTACACCTAAGTGTACACCATTGTTCATCCATTGCGCAAGCTTATGTGCCTTACAGTTGGAGAAGTACACACGTGTTCGAATAGCTTTCTACAATCATCAATTATAAGTTTGTACTAGTGAACCGCGTATAAACTCATCTGTTAGGGAGGAAGGTCTATGCCAACATGCAAGTTCATGTGCATCATATTACAAATAATAATTATTTAATAAAGTCTGTACCAATGATCCGTGAATAAACTCATACGTTAGGGAGGAAGGTCTATTGCCAACACGCAAGTTACTCACATCACTTACAAACCAATAATGGAGGCCACGGAAATTATTTACCAATCCCCTCTCCCACTTAGTTATTTAACACCGAGGGTTATAATATTCAAGAATAAAATACGCAACTTAGCATGCTCTTATTATGTCATATAAGGAAATAAATCACATAGAATCATGCATAGCATATATAATAATAATTAGATAATTAAATCAATTATGAATAGTTTTATATCAGCGAATTTGATTGTTCGCCACCAAGCACGAATGCGGGCAACGCAGACGTCCAAATTATCAAAATTTCAAAAATCTCCAGATTATCAAATTTCTTGAAACTATCGATATCGACCATCAATATCATCCAGATTTTTGAAATCATCGATATAGACCAGATTATCAAATTTTTAAAAATTTCAAAATTAACAAATTTTCGAAACTATCGATATCGACCGTCGATATCATCCAGATTATTGAAATTATCGATATCGATCAGATTATCGAAATCCTCAATATCGTCCAAATTATTGAAATCATCGATATCGACATGCAACCATATATAACAATAATAGAGAATTAAATCAATTATGTAATTATATATCACGAATTAAATCGTAGAAAATGACGAATTATCTGAACGAGCCCAGCTACCAGACGGGAAGCACCTGCACGACTCGTGCAGGGTACAGCACGAGTCGTGCCTCCCATTGCACAAGAATCCACGCGCCTACCCAGCTAACCGTGCCTGCACGACTTGTGTCGCGCGCCTATGCTTGCCGTGCACGCCTGCATCTGCCGCGCACGCCTCCTACCGCGCCTACCGTGCACGCCTCCTACCGCGTGCCAACGCCTGCCGTGCATGTCGCATCCATGCACCAACGTCTGCCGCACACTAAGGCCTACATCCGTGTGCCAACATCCGCCAATGCCTGCCGCGCGCCAACGCCTGCCGCGTACGCTGCATCCATGCATCAATGCCTGCCGCGCATGCCTGCATCCGCGTGTGAAATCTGTCGCACGCCAGAACCCATGCTTGCAACCGTGCACTAATTCTTCTCGCCCACCTGCTACCGCACGCGAACAGTCGTGCAGCCCACCAACATGTGGCTTCACACGGCAGCCTTCATCCACCCTTTGCACATCACACGATAGGCACCATGTGATGTTGCTCGCTCTTCTGCCCAGTTCCGTGCACTGTCGCGTAGCAACAAGCACCCATGCCCGGCCTTATGCACGACTCCATGCTCGGCAACAAGTTATCTCACATAGAAGCATGCTCGCCAAATGTTCCAGAATGCACAGCAACGTGCTCGTTCACGAGTGCTTCACTTCATCTTCTCCAGGACTTTCTTGACGAACAGGTTTCGTCAAATTCTCACACGAAGTCATCAACGATACAATATTCACATAGGGATATTCATGGATTAAGCAATAAAACCGAAACCCTAATTCTCATGTGATTCTAATTGATAATTAAACCACATATTCCACATAAACCCTAACCTAACGTATCACGTTTCACCATGAAACTGAAGCTCTGATACTAATTATTAGCATTCGATCATTTGGTTAATATAAACTGTTAGGGTTCCATACGTTTCTAATTTAGCGGAAGTAAGAAAACATAAAAACGTATTACCTTTCACCAGGGTATGTTGAAGAAGAAAGATTCTCGCCGGCAGCCTACGCAGCCTTACCATTTTGGGCATAACTCTCTCATCTAATCTCTGATTTTAGTGATCTACATGCCAAAACGATTCTCTCTTCAATGGCTTTTCAACAATGTATCACAAGTCCAGTATGGATTTCTACACGATTTTTGAAAAATCGTGGAAGTTGACAAACAGCAGCAGCAAACAACCTTCCGATCTTCTGCTATATTTCCAAGTCCAATCTCGACGTCGTGTGGACAACGATCTTCGAGATCTTCTCAATCTTCTGTTTCCTCACCCTCCTCACAGTGTTAGGCATGAATTACTTTTCAGTTAGGGTTTTTGGACAGCTGAGATGACTTATATATAGGCTACAGCAGGGACCAAGAGGAGAAATTAGAGTTGGGCCTCCATCAGGCTTAAGTACCCAAACTTAGCCCAAAGCTTATACTTAAGTCTAATAATAATAATATATACCACTAAAATATTATTACTGCACTACCGTTCTAATCCTATAATTACGTTATGGGCTCCTTCTTATTATGAGTTCGTTAGTCTCCCCATGTTTAAGATATACAATGTCCATTAATTAATTAAATTACTGACAACTCCATTAATTAATATCTCATCCGAGAGTAATACCACTCAACCTCATTATCATGTCGGAATAAATTCACATGCAAGGTTTACATGATAATCCTTATGAGCTCCTCAAGGGGACATCATCAACCTATAACGGACATGAATTCCTTCTACAATCAACAGCACACCATAGAGACAGCACTATTTCCCAACTCACCTAGTCTATTGATTTAATTACATGTAAATCTCACCCATTGATGAATCAAAGAAATACATACTGCCTTACGTGTCGAGGTTATTGTATAGGGATTAAGAGCACGAACATCTATAATAACTTAGATCAAGTTCTCCTATATCGTCAGTATAAATCGAACGATCTCAAGTGGTCCCGCTCAATACACATAAGTGCACTAATGTGATTCTATAGTCAAGACAAACTAATACCAAATCACACTATAACCCTCCCGATAGAGTGTCTCCATCTATATCGTTTGTGAGCATCTGTTTATACTTTATAAAGAAACCGATAGTATGATCTTTCGTGTGTTATCGCACAACATATTATCTACAGTATAAAGTAAGTGGACTATTGCATCGGACATATAAATAAATTATAAGACGCAATCATTTGATCATTGATTCTCATTTTAAATAAATTGTTAAAACATTGTTAATACTAAAGCTTGACTTTTAGTATACATTCCAACACTTTGCAAGGTAGCACAGGTTGAACATCAAATGGTGAAATTGAATAGGGATGATGAGATCGTCTCTAGTCTAGCTAACATCAACAAGCTACTAGAGTCTCAGTAGAAGCAGATTATAGAGTTGACACAAAGGGGGGGCCTAGTATGCAGCAGCAAGAAGTGAAGAGTGTTGAAGATTCCTTCAATCGATACATGGCAAGGAATAATGTAAGAGTTGACTACATCGAAGCTCATTTGAATGCTAATCATGCAGATTTATCTAAGCAGTTGAAGGATCTTACCTTGATAATGGGTCAGATGGCCGCGAATGTGAATCAGCTGATGCAGACGTTGGAGAAGGAAAAGTTCCCGTCTCAAAGCATTATGAACCCAAAAGTGTGCAATGCCATCACGTTGAGGTCCGAAACCCAATATGAGGGACCGATGATGCCAGAAATAGATTTTGGAGCTTCATGAAGCCAGTTCGATCCCAATTCGACCAAGTATTTTGGACAAACCACCTGTAACAAGTCGAACCAAGCACCCGGTAATGTCATGGAGATCGCCGATGGCCGGTTTGATCCTGGTTCGACCAAGTCCCTTAGTTGAACCACCTCTAACAAGTCAAACCAGGCACCTAGGCATCCTCCAGAGCTTGCTAATGGCCGGTTCGACCATTACAGAGCTGGTTCGACCAACCCTCTAGGTCGAACCAGCTCTGTACAGTGATGTAGTGCTCTCTGATGTCTGGTTCGACCATTCTGAAGCGAGTTCGACCAAACCTCATGGTTGAACCATAGTCAAAGTATCTCTTAAGTGGGTGGAACAAAAAGCCACGGAAGATAGGATCATTTTCGCGTGAGAATCACCTCAATCGGAGGTCGGATATAAAAGTTATGCTCGAAACCGTGAGACTGCGCAGTCACACCAAGGAGGTTCGTTCGACCATCCATTCGGGTCGAACAATACAGCAATGAAAATGCCCATGGAGACTCAGTCATGCTAGAGTATAGATGTGGTTTCTAACTTGTTTAATCTTGATTTTAATAGGATAGATGATTCTGAAATTAAGTGGAAGATTGACAAGGAGGAGTCTAGACAGCCATGGGTGGAAGAAAATTTTGAGGATCATATTTTTGTGACCAAGAAATGTGAGGTGCTGAGTGTAGACAAGAAGAGGAAAAGAAAGTATTTGAAGGTGAGGATGCAAGAAGACTGCCCTCTGATCTAGTAGTTTAAAAAGCTGCATACCATTATGACTCTCCGTCGTTAAACATGAGCGCATGTTGGGGGCTTGCCCTTCCATTTTTCATTGCTTTCGTATTTATTTTGTGTGAGTGAGGAGTTATTATATTTGAGGTGCTCACGCTTCGGCAATTACATCTCTTTGCAAACTTAGTTTCGACCTACGTTTTTACTTAGTTTGGGGATGTGATATACTTACCTCGTCTTATGAGCGCCAAGGGTATAATTTTTCCTTTCGTCTTGTTGTTCGTTTGTTAGGAGGTTGATTTTTTGTGGCATATTAATATTTTAATTAGTGTTGGTGTATCGATTTTTTGCAACTTACCTAATGTTTCGTGTGTTGTTTTTGCGTGTTCCCTAATATTTAGTGGTCGAGTTTTTAATTTTTTGTCTTTTTTATTTTTCTTGTGTCTTCTATTTTATTATTGATGTGATGATGAGTGTGTTTACATTAAATATTATTCCCTCCATCCCACAATACGCTTCACGTTTAAGAAAAGTTGTACTTTTTGATCGATTTTATTGATTTTAGAAGCTATTATAGTATATTTTTAGGTAATAAAAAAGTATAAAGTAATGGTATGTGTGTGAAAAAGGAATGTGAAATTTGAATCTTCTTTTAGAAGTTTTTAAGTTTAATTTAATCAATGGATGAATTCGAACTTATGGACTCAGAATGCTGCAATAGAATTTGCTCAAAAGAATCGTCCAGTCTCGATCAGTATATTTAACTTGGTTCAATAGAAAGAGATTTTGGGGGCAGATTAAATTTGCACCTGTTGTGTGTCAGAACAAGTGGGTGAAGAATTGAAGGATGATATTTGAAAGGCACAACCAAATCTACCATATGAGGTGTTGAGATGGGAACCAAACAATAATGTATTAAATAAAGAATTATACTTGTCTAACATTGAGATTAGGGGCAACAATGTATGGTATCTACGTTTTTAGATAACCGGTCAATCCAAGCTCTAATAGGAAGGGTATAGTAGTTCTTTGAATTTTGGATAAGTACCGCAGTAAAATATCATATTCCCTCCGTCCCGGGTATTTTTACTGTTTGTACGGGCACGAAGATTAAGACGTTTTATTTTTTTAATATATAATGTAAGAGAAAGTAGGAATAAATTAGTAATTTAAAAAGAAAAAGTGAATAAAGTTATTGGGAATGATGAATAAAGTGTAAAAAAGTAATTAAAGTTGTTGGGATTGTAAAAAGTAGGTAATAAAATACTATGTATTTTTGCCAAAAATGAAATGGGTAAAAATACGTGGGACGGGGGGAGTATTAGGGTTTGGGGTGAGTTCGGGTATATGCATCGGCGACCTGCATCTCCAGATTAATTTTGATGTTACATTTTCTATTGTAATATTGGATGATTAACATGGAGTATGATATAATGAAATCAATATCCTTAAAAGAAAATATCAATTCTTAGAAGAAAAGTGAGATGGATAATTAATACGTATGATATAATGAAATCTATACCATAAAAAGAAAATATCAATCCATCCCCGCATACATGTTACTAATCTAACGCGTGTAATTAAAAATGTAAAACAAGAAAATGTAACATGACATCCGGGATATTTATATTGTTAATTAATAATTATAAATTTATATTTATTAAATATTTATTTAAAATAATAGAATATATATTATATACTATATATTTAATTAATAATAGTATGATTTTTATTAAATTATTGATTTAAACTCTAAAAAATATAAATACATATAAAATAAATGAATATTAAATAGTATAGATAATCCACGGGTATTGATAAACATGTTTGGGATGGGTACGAGTACCATAATGAATTCTTTAAAGCAAAGACTTATGTGCGACCGTCTCACGTAAAGGTTTAGATGAGACGAATAAAAAGTGATAATTTTTATAATGAAAAGTGATACCAATTAATGAAAAGTGATAATACTATTTCATGAACAATTTATAATATAAATGAAAAATGATAAAATTTTATAGCAAAAGTAATAAGTGATAAATAATTTAAAAAGTATAAAATTGTCTCACATGAGATACTGTCACGCAATACTTGCCCATTATTTAGATGGGGTGGGTACGAATTTGGGTACGGACACTCCAAAATAAGCCATACTTCATTCGTTGGCATCCCTAATCAAGAAACTGTGATACTGTTCTTTATTTTTTCAATTATGTATCACTTTATATTAAAAATATTCCTCAATCAATTTTAATTAAAATAATTACTCCATCATTTCTCATTTATACTACAAAATATAAAACTGTGATAACTCATATAATTATCATTTTTCATTGCTCAAAATATCATTTGATTTCTATATTAGAATGTTCTCACTTTTATCGTCACATATAAAGAGGCACACACATCACATATAGAGGACTCACACGTGTTTGCCTTAAATAAAAATACTTCTTATATCCTATTGCATGTACACTCCAGTGATTTATGCCTATTTTCACGAATACTTCCATTCTACCTTTTTTTTTTATTTATTAATTTTTAATAAATATTCCATTTCATCCCATTTCAATTTTTGACATCTTATTTCAATCTTTAAATTTCCTTTTTTTAAATGAACCCACACAAAATAATTAATACAATTAATATATCTCATGAAACTTACACAGAATATTAATACAACTATACACTTCATATTAAATAATATATTTTCAACCCACTACATATTAAGATATCATATTTCTTAATTTACGTTCAAAAAACAAATATAAATATTGAAATCAGATGGAGAAAAAATAATAGTATCACTTTTTATTAAAAATATATTCCCTCCGTCAGTCGGCAAGAAATACATTTTGCCATTTTATGCGTCCGCACCAAATATATACATTTCTCTTTTTTAACACATGAGACCCATATACATTTCTAATACAATTAATATAAGAGATCCACACACCCCACTAATATAACTACTTTCTACACATTAAATAATAGTATTTCTTAATCCACATACAAAAAGCAAATATGTATCTATCCGTCGGACGGAAAGAGTATTATAGTACTCCGTCACTTTTCATTTGTACTCCATTTGTTCGTGAAATAATTCACTGAGCGGTCATCACTTTTATCAATCAGATATAATTTTTTGTTAAAATGTTTTCATTTTTATTCATCTTACAAAATTCCTTTCATGATATAGTCTCACACAAGTGTTTGTCATTTTTACAGTTCAATCTTAATTCTCAGGATTAGATTTATATCTGACCGTCTCACGGTAAGGCCATTTAATTTTTTCCTAATTAAGTATCACTTTTTATTAAGATATTATTATTTTTCTTTTAAATGTTATCACTTTTATTTATATACCATGCATATATAAATTATTCATGAAATATTTAGCATCATTATCACTTTTCATATATCACTTTTCTTATCCGTTCAAAAAAAATCATTCCACATATCTTTTTCCCTATATAGTTAATGATATATCACATTGTTCCTTGTAATTCATCCCAAATTTATCATTTCAATCCTAATTGAGGAGTGATCGCATTTCACAACAAACTCTAAAATCATGCATGGGTAACCAAGAATTGATCCGTAACAATCAACTGACATAATTGAACCTGAACTGAATTAAACTCTCTCATTTGTGCACCACAATAAGAGACTCAAACTAGTTAAGTTTTCAACACATGAAACCAAATCTCGAATAACATGAAACACAAACACAGTAGGTGTTCATATTTAAATGAGTGAGGCTCCAGTGCACTCGGTCGCACGAAGCACATTCCGTGCGCCTTTGCAATTTTCATGCCCCTTTGCAATTTAAATCCCTAACAATACATAGGTTTAAATAGAATTAGAGGGAAGGATTGTGTTCACATGGGGACACCGAGTATTCATCCGTGTCCTCGAGGGCGCATGAGCTTTTGCCTATTTAAATTCATCCACACTGGATTTTCTTGTTGAGCAAATAATGGAAGGAAGGGGTGCAATGAGTGCCATTGATGAACGAACGTGTCAGCACCTTATTGGACTTTTTCGTGAAGTGGGCTCCATCCCAGTTCACGTACTCACTAGGGTTTTCGCAGGCCGTGGTGGCGGCGGTGCCGCAGACATTGAACACGTCGAAGTTGTACGCGCCGCCACCGTACCCACAGCACACCCGGTACTGCTCCGTGAACCCGTACACCCTCCCGTTCTTCAACATGTCGAGGTGGGAGTTGTAGTAATCTGCATAGATTATTACGGATTGAGGGTTCAGTCTACGGAGTGTGGCCAGTCGTGCACGAAGGGCCGTGCTGTGACTCGACGCGTCCTCGTTCACGCTGGCCACGCACCCCATCGCGTCTCTGTCGTCCGGAGACGCGAGTGAAAAGGAGTATGGCAAGCAACCGTTTGCTGGAAGGCCCTGGACTACTATGTATTTTGCTCCCTTGCCCATTAATGCCTATCATGGGTAATTAATTAATTCAGATAATATATTATATATATCAAGAAGACGACAAAAGAAATTTTAATAATTGCATGGGAGATTTATAGCTGAAACAGTAGATTTCATGTCAGCTTGGTAGTAATTGCTGGGTTGAATTGTGCGCAAGTTTGATAAGATTAGGGATATAATTAAATTTCTCGTATGGTTGGGTCTCTTTCACATTTGGGGAATGCTTAGTTGGATTATAACCTATGTCATTCACTTTTTATGGTTTATTCTCCAATGCAAGATGAATGAAACTTTACGGATACTAAATGCGTTTAATTTGATACTCCCTCTCCATTCCGTCCTTTTCTGTCCATATGGTTACGTTTACTTTTTGCACAGGGATTAATGAATATAGTATTTTAATGTGTATTGAGGTGAGAGAAATAGTAATTTAATGTAAAGTGGGTAGGTGTATTAGTGGGATGTGTGGATCCATGGAGGGAGAAGTAATTAATTTAGGTGGGTCTCATATACTAAAAAGGGAAATGTAACTATTAGGATGAGATGCCCAAAATGAAAATATTTAATCATTAGGATGGGACGGAGAGAATATTTTAATATTATTTTTTATTTTCTAAATATAAATTTTATTTTTATTTTTATTAGTTTAATTTCATGTAACTAGTGTAATTCAAATTAAACGTTATCTCTTCCCAAATTATATTTCATACTGTATTTGGATAAAACTTGTATGATCCGAGCGCATGCCTAGATCATATCCAGCAACTTTAGAAAATTATACTATCTATTATAATTAAATCATGTTACTCCAATATACTTTAGTGTAAAAACTTATACGTACCCTTTTATTTTTCTAAAAAAAATATATATATATAGTAATATTTATATTATTCATATTTCAATTGACTTTTCTATTAAAAAATATTATTTTAATTATAAATTAAAGTGTATACTAATAATTATAAATTAAAGTGTATACTTTTTGAGCATTAATAGTCTTGTGCGCCCAATCGTACAAAAAAAACCAACCCTTCGAATGTACTCTACCACCTAATTTAAGAAAATTTATTTTGTTACATAACTATATCGAGTTAGGTAAGGTACCTACTACTACTAGTATAATTTCTCTTTTATAAATAAAATATAAAGTTAAGTTAACGTGTATTTGGAGTTTAGGACGTGAGATCTAGTGATTTTTTTATATTTTGTTTGTTTAATACTCCCTCTCCATCCCGCATTAAAATTTACATTTTTTATTTTTAAATTAAATCCACACAAAATAATTAATTATTCCATATAGGGTCCACACAACACTAATACAACTACCCACTTTACATTAAATATTATTTTTCTCACCTAATTACACATTAAAATATTAATGTTAACGTTCACACGGGATGGAGGGAGTATAACAAAGTGTATTGAAAAGTAGTTTGGAGGGAGTATAACAAAGTGTATTGAAAAGTAGTTTGTATTGAGTGTTATTTAGAGTGTAAAATGGTAATGGAGCAAACTAACGAGTAAATGTGAAAACTATAAAAAATACTCCATCTTAATTGTAGAAGATACCTTTCTCGGCCTTTTAGCCATCAAGTGTATATCTATTCTTATCAGCTTAATTGTAGAAGATACATATAAGCTCTAAACTATAAAAATTAAATATAATATTGAAATGTGGTGTCCATTTAATTAGTATATATCCACAGAATCCCTAAATATATAATCCCTCCATAACACAATAAAGTTAATTTTTATATTTTTTCTACTGAAACTAAAAAATATAATATTTTAATAAGTAGATAATAGTAAAGTTAATTTTTATATTTTTTTTACTGAAACAAAAAAAATATAATATTTTAATAATGAATTAAGAAATATAATATTTTAATAAGGAGATAATAGTAGTATTAGTATTCTATGTTACATCTAGGAATATTAATTATTGAGTTGATATCCGGTGCACCCGGGTGCAAGGGTGCACCCATATGTGTATAATTTTTTATTCATATTGTATATACATGTTTTTTAATAATTGTATACTTTTTTCACATTCACCTTTTTATTAAAAAAGCTAGCATCCATATGTGTATAAATTTTTATTCAATAGTGTATACATGTTTTTTAATAATTGTAGTATAATTTTTACACTCAATTTTTCGTTAAAAAACTAACAAAAAATTCACTAATAAAGTGTATACAATTTTGTTCATAATTATATATGTTTTTATTCATATTTGTATATATTATTTAAAGTGGGTGCACCGTATCTTGGAATGCACCCAAGTGCACAGTAATATTAACCTTAATTATTTATATGATTTCCACTTGTCGATAAAAAATGTAAAACCTAAATTGCAAAATATATACTAGGAGGGAATATTAGTTTGTAAAAAAGGTATGGTGAGATACTATTTGATGGTTTATAATAATGCAACTTTTGCTCTACAATTATGTTGTAAATTTAACTCTAAAAGCACCACTTATGAACTACTAATATTAATAAAATTTGAATATTTCCAAAGAAAAAATTTAGTGCTTACAAAATTTTGATGATATTTTATTTTTTTCAATAATCGTAAAATTAAAGTAAAAAACAAATGCAAAACTCTTAAAATATTTAAGAAATTAAAGTGATAAAAAAAAATGATGAGAGAATAATTATACATTCCAAAATTTGGAGCACACAACTACTCCCCACTGTCTTGCCGCGGAAGGTTTACATTTGTTTTTTTTACAAGAATAACTAATATAGTATTTTAATGTGTATTAAGGTGAGATATGTAATATTTTAATGTCTAATTAGTAGTTGTATTAGTATCGTGTGTGAGTCCATAAAAAAATAATACTCCCTCCGTCCCATTTTCATCTTCATATTTACTGTATACACGCAAATTAAGAAAAAACACTTTTTGAGTAACTTTTGGGGGTAGTTTGGTATTTTTTGGTAATAAATAAATGATAAAGTATGTTATGTGTGTTAAAAAGGTGATGGCAATTTTGAAATTAAAGTATATGAGAGGGATATTAGTTATGTACCTTTTCCTTTTATGGAAATATGAAGTTGAAATTGGGACGGACCAAAACGGAAAGTGTGAAGTTGAAGTTGGGACGGAGGGAGTAATTGGTTTGTGTGAATCACATTTACTATAATTAAAGAAAAGGTAAATCTTATGATGAGACATCCAAAATGAAAATACATAAATGTTATGGTGGGACTGAAGTAGTAACAAATAAAGTACTCTCCTTACACCATGTTACTTTTTAATTTCTAGAGAGATGAATTATTATTCTTCTAAAATAAAATAAAAAGTAATACTGCATGTTAAATTTTAATATATTAAAATTTTTTTATATGTTTTACTGTAAAGGAGTAGTAATATTTTTTATGTATAAGAGTAATACATTGTTCATTACTAAAAAATAATTTTTCATATATATTAAAAAATAATTTTTGAAATTTGAAATATAATATTTTACTTTTAGAATATATAAATTCTAAGTGTCATTCATGTTCGGTAATGTACCAAAATGTAACTACATCAATACCAGGTAAAAGATATGGATCCCCATCTAACAAACCAGATCCCACCTCAAGCAAGATTTTCACTGAGTTTAATGACCAATTAAATAAAATGGGCCCACCTAACCAAGTATTTGTGATACAAATTATTATACTCCTACCGACTAACAATTGGTGGCAAATTTTCCTAATTCTTTCATCACATAATAATTTTTAACTTCAGAAAAAAAATTCAATAATTTTAAAAGTTATTTTAATTTCAAATTTTATAGTTCTTTTCTTACACTCATGGATAACATTATTTTATATTTTATTTATTATCTAAAAACACTAAAATATTCCTAAAAGTAAATGAAATTGATAAAAAAATATTTTTTCTTAAAGGAACTATAACGATCAAGTCTATTTTGAAATGGAGAGAGTACTTAACTTTCACTGAAATATTGTCTACACTCACACATCACACTAGATTTCACCTTTTGCCAGGGCGTTGAGAAAATTTAATCTGTGAGTTCTATTTGTAATAAAGTTCCAACCATAAAACTAGGGTTTTAAGGATGGAATGAACCCAATGTAGCAATTAAAAAACATTGATTGGTCATTTTCATACCTGTAAGAAACCAGAGACACTATTTATGGCTAGAGACTGAATGAGTCTAGTTGAAAGAGATGTTCCAAGGCTGCAGGTGTAATCGTTGCTTCCAATTTCACCAAGCCAAATCAAGGCATCATCCAGAACTTCTCTACACTCTCTTGGTGTAGTTTTCACGTCCTTACACCCTTTACTTTCTAGCATCTTGTCGAATCGGGCGAGCTGAGCTTGAAGCGACGACTGCGCCACTATGTTGAACGTTATGTTATTTTTCAAATAGAAGCCCTGTCGAATGGCCGTCCCGCCACCCACTGCAAAGTTGACCCCATGCGACCAATCGGCCATGGGGTAGCGAAAGGGTAGCAGGAAGGGCAGAGACAGGGCTTCGGCCACAAAGTCAATGACTATGCGGCCATCAGAGTATCTATTGGTGGAGTGGTGGAAGAATGTGATACCGTACGGAGGGTTCGAAACGTAGTTGAAGGCGGCTGGGCCGGACGAAATCCTGGTGTTGCCGGTGTCAGTGTAGGAGTCGCCGAAGGCATAGATTTTCTTGAAAGGGGATAGGCGGAGGAGGATGGAGAGAAGGCTAAAAGGCTGAAAATGAGGGTTATAAGGGTCATTTGGAAGGAAAAATTGGAAATTGATTGCATTCTTGTTTTGTGAAGTGGAAGAATTAGAGTCGAAGAATTAGGGTTGTGTTGGGTGTTTATATAGATGATAAAAGGGTTGTTGAGGAAGTGGGAACTGCATGTTAATGAGATGTCCTTCATTAATCAATTTGTGGGTCATGCATGGATGATATAATATTGTGCAGATCTACACTCTGTAGTAACATTATCTTTCTACCCTTGGTGAGTAAAATATGTTTATGTTTTCTTAGGCAAAGTCGTGTACAACCGTTCCATATTAAATTTGTGTACATTTGATTATTCTTTTTTATTATTTTATTTTAATTTCTTCTCTTTAAACATTTAAGTTGATAGGTTGTTCCCTCGAATGCATATACTAGTTAATTTCCAAACATCCAATCTATATTAATACATCCAATCTATATTAATTTTATTTAATAATGTATATGTTTCCTTATACTCCCTCCGTCCCGGGTATTTTTACCCGTTTGTACGGGCACGGAGATTAAGACGTTTTATTTTTTTAATATATAATGTAAGAGAAAGTAGGGATAAATTAGTAATTTAAAAAGAAAAAGTGAATAAAGTTATTGGGAATGATGAATAAAGTGTAAAAAAGTAATTAAAGTTGTTGGGATTGTAAAAAGTAGGTAATAAAATATTATGTATTTTTGCCAAAAATAGAATGAGTAAAAATACGTGGGACACCTCAAAATGAAAAGTGGGTAAAAATACGTGGGACGGAGGGAGTATTACTTTTTCATTTTCAGTTATTCATAAAAAGAAAGAAAAAAAAAAAGCTAACGAGACATTAGCTAAAAATTCGCTCTTAAACGGTATAACTCTTAAATGTTATAATTCTTCACTCTCTCTTTCATGCATCAACATTTATGTTTGTTTTTTTTTTCACGTAAATAGAGAGATATAATATTTAATATATAGTGGATTTAGAAATATATTATTTTAATGTGTGTTATGGGTTATATGTAGTTGTATTAGTGTTGAGGGCCCTATGGAGATATATTAATAGTTTTGTGCGGGTCCCACTTGACAAAAAGAGAAATATAAACTTTAAATCGAGACAAATCAAAATGTCATGTGTAAACCTCAATGCAGTACAGAGGAAGTACTCATTAGTGTATTATATATATATATATATTTATTAATAAATGTACTTCCTCCATCCCGTTTCAATGCTTACGTTTACTTGTTGCACGTTGATTAAGGAGTATAATATTTTAATAGATAGGGGGTGAAAATATTGTAATATTTAATATAAAGTGGGTAGGTGTATTAGTGTTGAATGTGGGTCCCATGGTGATATATTAATTGTTTTAGGTGGGTCCTATATACCAAAAAGGGAAACATAAACATTGAAATGAGACGCCCAAAATAGAAATATGTAAACGTTGAAATGGGACGAAGGGAGTATGTGTTTTGAATGTGGACATACAGATATTACCATGCACAAAGATGCACATAATGTTTTACCGTAAACTTTATCTTTATAATTTCATTTTTTTATTTTGAAATTTATTTTTATTTAGCTAAACCTTGCAAGAAAATTTTATTTATTAAGACAATATGAATATAATTTTGGACAGCCCTATTAATATATGTTTGTTAATTTTGAGTTTTTTTGGTAGTTTTTAGATTTATGTCAAATTAATGGATAAGAAAGTACAGTATTAATTTATTTATACTCCTTCCGTCTCCTTCAAAGATGATTTTTTTTCATTTTGGATGTTCCATCCATTGAGTTCACTTTCCTTTTTTACACACATGGTACCCACACAGACCCACTAATACAATTAAAATATGAGACACACACTCCCACTAATACAACTACACACTACATATTAAATAATAATATTCCTTAATCCACGTGTTAAAAAACAAAAGACTCTCGTAGTGAGGCCAGGACGGGGAGTATAAAAAAGAGAAGAGAGATAAAGAAAGAAGAATATTAAATGAGGAGAAAGAATATATAGAAGTGGATATGCTGAGAATTAATTGTAGAGTTTGTAGGTATATATATGAATGATTTTGTGTGGTTTTGAAGCCCAATCCTAATTTTTGAAACTAGAAATAAATATCAAGAGAAAGACGTTCCTAATAGGGCTGTTAAACGAGTCGAGCGAGCTCGAGTATCGCATACTCGAGCTCGGCTCGAGTAGTTATTGAGCTGAGCTCGAGCTCGGCTCAATTAGAAAGCATACTCGAGTTTTTCAAGCCTAACCGAGCCTTATCGAGCCCTAATTTTATTAATTTATTATTATATTTAATAATAATTAATATAATATAATTAAATAATATTTATTATTATTATTAATATTAATATTAATTTATTATTATTATTACTGTCGAGCTTTAACGAGCCGAGCCGAGCCGAGCTCGGCTAGTTAACGAAACGAGAATAAAACGAGCTCGAGTAAGCACGAGTCGAGCAGAGTTCGAGCTTTAACGAGTCGAGCCAAGCTTTTGAGCTACTCGTTTGATGTAACAGCTCTAGTTCCTATGAAAAATGATTTAAATTAATTCCAATATAGATAGTAAAGGTGGAATTTTTCACCCCAAACATCCCTACATCTCAATCTGATAAAGTAATAAAAAAAGTTAATCATGGTGACTCAACTGATCAATAAGGCCTGTAACACTATCCATTCTACACAACTTAAATACTACTCACTTAAATTACTTTTTACAAACTTCAAACTTATATACTACTCACTTTAAGTTACTTTTTACAAATTCACACCTCACTCAAACACACATTATACAAAGTTATTTAATTTTAAATAGTTCCAATATGTAATTGGAGAGATTAAATAAGAAAGAAAATATTAACATAGAACTTGATGCGCGATTTCTTTGCACGAAAAATTAATCCTCAAGTATTAAGGATATCAGTTGCAGCTTAAGTAAGCGACCAAGTGAATTATCGAACCCAAAGGATGGCGTATTATCAATTTAATTATTTACTAAATTAATTAAGACTAGGCAATTAAGTTTGAGGATTTAATCTAACAACTAAAAGTCTTAAATTAAATAACAAATAAAATAAAGGCACTTAGAAGAATTTGAAAGTGAATCAAGTAAGAGAATATGTAGTTCTAGGGAAATCCAGTTTCACTAATTAATTTCTCTTCCGCGTGTTAATGTCCGACTCTTCTTTGTGGAATATGGACACATCACTAAACCATGCATGTCTACTCTATAGACACAAGTAAACAAGCGTATAACACGTGTGAATAACCTCGGAGTAAGAGATATAATTCCACCCCCCTTTCTAGGTACTATCAGTATCAATTATTTCCCTGGTCAATTGGTACTCTAACCCGATATGATCTTCCTTTATAGGTACTATAAAATTATCCTTTTTATCCTACTTAATAACCTGAATTCAATTCAATTAATAAGTATTCATATATGATAGTTCTAATGAAGCTTCGGAGTCCCCTCACTTAGAATCATAACATGGAATCCTGATCAGCGGTGAACGCACTCAATCTACAACCAAGATATATATTCAGACTCTATATACCAATTGAAGATGCACAAAACGACCGTGAATATGGATTAAGAAAGCACAATTATATATAAAATAAATTCACAAGTAGTGTTGTACGGAGTTTACACATGAAAGTTCAATTAATTCGTAAAAACCTTCACAACCCTAATTCTACCAAAAAGGCTCTAGCTCATGGTTTTACAAAGAACAATCATGGGTGTTGGATAGATCTTACCCGAATGTCTGAAAAATTACAAGATAAATTAAGAAACGAAATAAACCCTAGATGCTGGAGTCGTTGTGTCCTTTTCTGTCTTGAATCCTCCTCTTAGTTCTCTTCTTGATTCCACAAATGAATCTTCAAAGTGATGGATGGATGGAGGAAATGATGTAGATGATGGTTTGGGGGTAATCCTCCCTTATGGGGTGTAGTATTGTTGTGGCCTCTCTCCTCTCCAATATGATTAAATCTCCAATCTTCTTTTTGATGTGCTCTACATTCCTTTTTATACTTGTAAAGTGCTCCTCACGGACCTTAGATGGGCTTTTACTTGAGACATACGCCAAATTTGGTAAAAGAAACCCGAAACTACCAAAAATAGCATCAACGACATTCCGTTCGATCAAACCTTCCTTGGTCGAGCAAAGCCTCCTGGTCGAGCAATGGTCGAGCAAATCTTCTGTAAGAATTTGGTCATTTTGCTTGACCAAACTTCATCCGCTCAACCAAGATGATTCTGGTTGAGCGGACTCCCGTGGTCGAGCAAGCATGCGTC
Organism: Pogostemon cablin; assembly: GCA_023678885.1. Lineage (NCBI taxonomy): Eukaryota > Viridiplantae > Streptophyta > Magnoliopsida > Lamiales > Lamiaceae > Pogostemon > Pogostemon cablin. The sequence goes on from CM042963.1 coordinate 31,479,866, forward strand.
GTCTCACTGTTTAACACATAACTTCACATCCGACCTCCGATTTGAGTAATTCTTGCGCTCACGTGATCCTCTCTTCCTTGACTTTCTATCCATTAAAGAAATCATAGAAAATCTAATATTTGAATATATAACAAGTCATGCAAAGTGGCACAGCTGTTCTGTTCGGCACAACATGCGTGACGTCACCTCTTTGATCATAACTCTCTCGTTTGGAATCCGATTGGGGTGTTCTTTATGCCAAAATGACCCTCTCTTCTGTGGCTCTCCAAAAAAATATAGAAAAAATATGAAAGTTGAACGTGCATTTTTTAGCATTCATATACAAGTTGCACCTTTTCTCCAACTTTGCACTTTTGATCCTTTTTCCACCTAAAACACAATAAAACACCTCAATTGCACATTTTTCTCACATATATTGAATATAAAATACTTGTGCTAATATATAACAATAATTTTCATCACAAAAGTATTAAATTAGACACTAAAACACGTTTATTTTTACTCTCATCAAGAACTACAACGAAATATACGATCAATTAACATTATTGAATTCGAAAAGGAGTAAGAAGAAACCGTTAGTCAATATATCGGTGCTTATTACCTCGACGACAAACTCTACCATGGCGGTGGCGAAACCGGCCTGTCCTATCTGATGACATCTAGTTCGTTCATTCACCATCATATGAGCTTGTATTATTTTTTTTCATCTAATTAATTTGTGTGGAGTTAATTTATTTTCTATTTTAAATATTTTTAGAATTGTTGATAAAGGTGGGGATGTGTGGATCCACCATCAATGTGAATGCCAATTGCCCAATAAAGACTTGGACGCTTTGGTTTATGTATCCTTTAAAGAAGATCTCGGTAATTAATTCTATATATAGTGATTATTTGGGAGGGCATATGAATGGGGGTGTATAAAGTAAATTGAGGTACATGGTGTAAATTTTGATTGTTGGATTAAAATTGTATTTTTATAAAAAATTTAAATATTTTTGGGTGTCATTACACAAACTTTGGGTGCTTATAGCGTTGCCTAGCTCTATAACTTTTAGTGTGGGATGGGAAATGAATTCTATAAATAACTTTGTTTAAGGGATAAGTGATGAAGTCTAACAAAACTACTATTTCATAAATAATTTTTAAGATAGTTAAAGAAAAATGATAATCCCTACATCCAACATAGTTATGTCTATTTGCACTGCACGTAAATTAAAAAAGGATACTAACTTATAGGTGTAAATTATACCCTATTATTACTTTTAGGTGCGTCATCCTAAAATAAATGAGATACCAATTGCATGGCACAATCCCAAATATACCCTTTTATCCTTTTTACGCAACATTTCAAAATGTAGTCTTTTTTTATTTTCCAGATTATTTTCCAAATTTTTTCCCTCTCAGAATATGCACAATCTATGTACATTTCAAAATATAGTTTTTTTTAATTATCTAGATTTTTTTTATATTTTTTTATTTTCCAGATTTTTTTCTTATATCACAATCTGCACAATCTATACAAAAACTGCATAATACAGTTATATTATTGCACAACCCTTATATTATTGCACAACCCAATGTAATTATACAATTACATTATTGCACTATTCAATCATGAGATTTCACTTTCTTATAAGAAAAAAACAAATGTAATATGAGATTAATAACTATAAATTATATTATTGTTTATTAAAATTATAATTACGTACATGACACAATTATAGTTGGATAACACCATCCAACCAGCACAGCACAATTAATGTATATTTCTGCATAATTCATTAAATGTGTTTGCACAATTAGGAATAAATTTGCACAACATAGTTACATTGTTTCACAACTAATGTATTATTTTGAATCTTTACAAACAACTATACAAAAGCTTGTATATGGAATTCTTGTGCCTTTTAAGTCCAGTTAGAGTAGCAACTTCTCTTCAACTTCTTCTTCAACAATTCTGAATGATTCTTCATTTTGAGGAAAAATTCCAAATGAACTTCATAAATCAATCCCACAATTTCATTGTGAGGAAAAATTCCAAATGAACTTCATAAATCAATCTCATGGCACGATGTGTGATGAACCAGATTAGGTGAGCATAGTTCTTTTAGAGATGCGAAAGAGATCGCTCAAAGAGATGTACAGTCGAGAACTTACGCGGCGACAATAAATTGGCAGCAGATCTCAATCTCAATCAAATTGGCAGCAGATCTCAATCTCAATCCTCATTGGTGATGGCACGATGTGTTGCAGACAGGACACGGGTTGGGTTGCAGACGCACCATTTTGTGTGAGAAAAAATTGATGATTTATTAAATAGAAAAGTTAGAGAGAAAGGGGGACGAGATAAATTAATTGGCGTGAAAATAGGAAGCTGATTACATGAATAACAAATAAAATCTAATTTTAAATATTTAATTAATATTAGGGTTATATTGGGTATATCATTTCAAATTTTTGTATCTTATAGTAATAAATTTGAATCGTAGTATCTGACAGTAATAACTCTCCGTGTGGTGTAGTTGTGAGTAATTAATCCATTAAAAAATACTTCCTCCAACCCGTTTTAATAGTTACGTTTATTTTTTGCACGAGAATATTCGTGGATTAAAGAATATAGTATTTTAATGTGTATTGAGGTGATAAAAATAATATTTTAAGGTATAGTGAACAGTTGTATTAATGTTGTAAATGGATCCCATGAAAATATTTTAATTATTTTGTGTGAGTCCCAATATATCAAAAAGGGAAATGTAATCATTAGGGTGGACGCCCAAATTGAAAATATATTTTATTAGGATGAGGCAGAGGGAGTGTTATTTTTTTTTTAATATATAATGTAAGTAAAACATAAGGGTAAGTTGATAATTTATAGAGAAAAAGTAAATAAAGTTATTGAGATGGATTAATAAAGTATAAAAAAAAATTGTAGAAATTGATGAACAAAGTATAAAAATAGATAAGATTTATAGTGTATTTTTATTATTATTAAAATAAAGTATAAATACTTGAAATACATTAAAATAGAAAGTGTGTATAAATAATTGAGATAAAAATGGTAACATTTTTAGTTTTTAATAAAAAGAGGGGTGAAATTTGGTTGGGAATATCGGTGATTAAGGGTTTGATGAAAGGAAATTAGGGACTGTGTTTGAGAAAAAAGAGGAATATGTTCTAACATTTAATTAACACCTTAACGGCCACGTGCAGCAGGTAATAGGATTTCATTATTACTTTAATTAACGGAATCTCAATGTATAAAAAAAGGGGACCAATAATATCATCAATATCATAAAAATGAAATTTGACTCTTATTATGAAACTAAAAAATTAAATTTTCTCCTTTATAAATTTTAGAGTATGATATGTTTATTTATACGTTGTATTGTAATACATTTATTTGTACGTTGTTATACGTTTAATGATATTATATATGAGATGATAGTTGATTCTAAAAATATTAATTTTTTTTTCAGCAAAATACCTAAACTCATTCTATATGATCATCAGCAAAATACCTCATACTCATCCTATATGATCATCACTCACTGATAATATAGAATACCACTTTATATAAAATAATAATATTTTATTTATCTCATATATTTTTATTTTTGGCATTTAATTTCAATCTTTACATTTCTCTTTTTGATATATGAAAACCATTTAAAACAATCAATATATTATCATGGACCCACATCACTACAAAAAAAAGTATTTTTTAGCAACTAAATTTACCAACGGAATTCAATGCGTTGATAATTACCAATGGATTAGCAAAAAATATGACATTTTTATTTTAACAACGGAATGCCAACGGATTTATTCCCTATTTTAGCAACGGAATTCAATCCGTTGGTAATTACCAACAGATTAGCAAGGGAATTGTTATATAAATTATCAACGGAATTATTAGAAACGGATTACCAACGGAATTATTTACCAATGGAATTGATTTTTCATTGCTAAAAATTTACCAACAACTACTTTACCAATGGATTCCATTGCTAATCCGTTGGTAAGCCAATTTAACAATGAAATTAAGGCTTTTAGCAATGGAATATTCCGTTATTAAAAAATAGTTTTTTGTAGTGCATCTAACACTAATACACCAACCCACTTTACATTAAATATTATATCTTTCAACCCACCATCCATCCCATTTTAATATTTACATATTTTCAATTTGAGAGTTATATTTCAATCTTTATATTTTTTTTGGGTAGATGAGACTCAAACAAAACAATTACTCCCTCCGTCCCAATAATTGAGAATAATTCGCTGAGAGGGAATTGTTCGTAATTACTGGGACGGAGGGAGTAATATATTTATATGAGACCTACATACAACATTAATAGAACTACCCACTATACATTAAAATATTATTTCTCTCACCTCAATTCACGTTAAAATATTATATTCCTTAATTTTCGTACAAAAAACAAATATTAAATTTGAAATGAGACAAAGGAAGTACCCCTTAACAACGTGCAAAACAAAAATATATAATCCTTTCGGTCACTTGGTACCTATTTACTTTTTGCACGCGAATTAAGGAGTATTGTTATTATATATGTAGTGGGTAGTTGTATTAGACGGATGTGGTGGGCCATGTGTGGGTCCATTTTATTAAAAATGGAAAATGAATACCTTTGAAATGGCCGTCCAAAATGGTAAAATTAATGGATACTATGTAAGTGGTCAGAGGACGTAGTATATAAATACCTTTACAGTAGGGATGAATGGAGAAGAAACTTAACTTATATACTCCCTCCATCCCACCGAAAGATCTCTATTTTACTATATTGGGTGTCTTATTTAAAGGTTCCAATTTTTCTCTTTTTGTAAATAGTCTCACATATGTTCCACCACTCACTACTAATACTATTACCCACTACACATAAAAAAATAATACTCTTTAATTAATGTACGAAAAGCAAATGAAAACCTATGACTGGACAAAGGAGTATTACAATAACTTTAGAGGTACATTGTAATACTTTTATTTATGCCTTAATTTTCAGGTTGGATCCAGGAGTATTCGGATCGGGTTTGGGGCATCTATGCGAGATAATATTCGTGTATATGAATTTTTATGTGAAAAATATATTTTATTCATCATCTTCATCAAATGGGAACCTACATTTTTTATTTTTTTTCACAATTTTCTTATTACATGTAAATCCTATGTCATTTCATAGAACGAGTATACATTGTAATTCCATGAAAAGCAAGAGAAGGAAGAAAGAAACTCCTTTAAATTTCAACTCTGTTCCTACCTAATTTTCAATAGGATAATGCTATTTGAATCGGTTCAATCCGAATCAATAGTATTTATTAATATTCTTTATTCATGTTTCGTTTTTCATATCGGAACTTTTGCGTCATTTTCGTACATCGTCTTCTATGCCACATATTATATGATTGATGACGTAAGAGGGGAAATAAATACAATCATTGTACACAGGGTTTATGCTTCCTTTTGTAGGGTATAGTTTCCCTCTCTCATGTACATGTCTTCCACCCAACAATGTTTTATAAAAGATGATATACCAAAATGACAGAGAGAATCTGAACAGTTGATTTTCAATTCAAAATAAATATTTTTTCTTTTTCATGTTTACACATTTGAGCTAGATCAAATTGATCCAAATAGATTAACATTAAATTACTGTTGAACTAGATCAAATAAAGCCAAAATAATTTACCCTTTTTACTATTGTTGTGTAGTTTTGCGTTAATACAGTTGTGATTTTTTAAGGGTATGGGTGAGACCGTCCCACGGATCATAATTCATGAGACGGATTATTCACTAAAATGATGTACCAAAATAATAGAGAGAATCTTAACCGTTGATTTTCAATTAATTAATAAATATTTTTTCTTTTCCATGTTTACACATTGAGCTAGATCAAATTGATCCAAATAGATCGACATAAAATTACTGTTGAACTAGATCAAATAAAGCTAAATAGATTTGCCCTTTTCAATATTGTTTTGTAGTTTTGGGTTAATATGTCGTTAGTTGTGTGTTTTTTTTAATGGCGACTGCCAAAATATCATTGATTAAGGTTATATATCTGTCGATATATGGTGTGATTTTCGGATGACGACTACCAAATTTGACAAGGTTTTTATTGAATATAACCTTTAATTAAAATGATCATTTAATTTTCATTGATTTAGGAGACAATTTAATTATTGTAATTCATTATTAAATGCTATGAATATTAGTCAAGTCATAATTATTAATTACAGGCGTTACACCCACCAGCTGAAAATCACTACAAATTTTGGTAGCTATCAAAATTTGGGATCTCAAATCCCATTCGCAAATGAAACAATGATCATTTCTTTATTTTATCTCAAAATATACGAATTCATATCCAATGCTATCAAAACAACAAATTCATTTAAAAACTAATTAACCTAAACTCAAAACTTCAAAACATGATTGAAACTTGGGTTGGAATTTAATTAAATTTGGAATGAGATTTTTTCTTCCTCTTTCTTCTTCTACTTGTCCTTCTTTTTTTTCTTTTTCTTTTTTTTTGTATTATATGTTGAGTTATGATTTTCTTCTACTTGTCCCTTTCTTTTTTTTTTTTTTTTTTTGGGGATTATATGTTGACTTATGATTTGGGTGGGGACAGTAAGAATGTGTGGTTTTAAATTTTGTGTGTTTAAGTTTCCGGCTGATGTGGGTGCAAAGAAACATTTACTTGAGGATTTTTTTTAATGTTTTTTAATCACGTTTTATTAAAAATATTATATTTTTTATTTAAAATATTATTAGCTTTGTATATATTATAAATTATCCATAAAATAATTTATTGTATAACTATCACTATTCATAAATTTCATTAACTAAGTATAATTTTATAATAAAATATTATAATTTTTATCTGTTTCATGAAATTATTCATGTTTTATACAAGTGTTTGTCAAACAATAATGCAATGTCTGTTTTGAGTTTTGGAAATTAAATTTGATTTACAAAAGTCATCAAAAGTTTAAAAAATACTACTAAGTAACAATTTACAATACAATATAAATAAAAGCACATATTAGGATGAGATCGGTCAGATCGGCTCACAGTATTATTTTTTTAATTAAATTATTAAATATAATTGAAGGATAATTATATATATTTTTTGTATTTTATGATGTATTTTTTCTTGTTGTTCATGTATTATTTTATTCTTAAAATTTATATTAATTTAATTAATTCTTAAATTATAATTATAATTTCACTATTGCTGTTATAATTTGTGGTTCATGTGTTATTTTATCCTTAAAATTTACATTTAATGTAATACTTAGAGTATAACTAATTTCACATTTTGGGGTTCTTAATGTATTTTACCCTAATAGTACATAACCTATTTTATCATTAGAGTTTATATTTAATTTAAAATATCTTAAAGAATAATTGTAAGAGAGAACTTTTAAAATATCCAACATTCAAAGTTTTAAATCAATACTAACACTTTTTCTCTCTCCTGTGAATAGTAATTTTTCTGGATTTTAATATCCTTGTGTCAGTGACCTTGTTGGCTCCCATTATGGTGGCCTACACGGTTGCCCGCATGGCATTCTTATCGGCTTTAGACTCATTTAACTTAATTTTGATATTTTCCTTTTCCTCAAAGTAGACATAGTCCATTACGAGCATATCAGGTCCAACATGCTTCCGTACATTAATTAAACAACATTAATCTCATAATTATCCTACTTAAAACAGTAACAGTATATTTTTTGACTGTTAATCCACCAGGTATCCGGGCAGTTTTATAGCTGCTCCTCACAGCCAACCACGCGCCCCACAGTGTGATGGTTCAAACCCGTTCCTTCAGCAGACCTCAGCACAACCCTGGTTTGTTTCCTACACAGGGTGTACAGGATGCTACTAATGTTTCTTATCGAAAAATATGGAGATTAAGGTTGCAAAATATAATGGAAGGTTACATACTTCGGGTAGTAGCTCAAGATTATTTATTTATGGAATGGAGATTTTATTACACACTCATACTACTTAAGCAAGAGAAGAAGACTCCTCTAGCTACCTATGGTAGCTGAAATGGAAACACTTATACAAGAAAAGAAAGAAAACTACAATGTTTATTGAATGAGAGAAAATATAGGGGAATGGTTGATTCCTTCTGCTTTCTCAGCTCTACTATTTATAGAGGCTTTCGGATGTGAAATTCGAATTTCAAAGCCTCTTTACTTTTGCTGACATCACTGCTTATGCTATTCTCATTGGATTCCAACTTTAGCTGATGGTTGGTCCCCATCTCTTCATTGGATGCCCTTACCTGGCCCATCCTTCTTTTGGCTTTTGCAGGAATCACATGGCTCCTTACCCTTTTGAAAAAGTTATCCGACTCTTGCTTTTTTGAAGAGTCATTTGTCTTCCTTAGTGCCTGAAGATTCTCCTGGCTCTTGGGTATTCTAAAGAGATTTAACCCTCTTCTTTCTACGTGTCTCCTTTGCTGGAGGGGGGTTCAGCAATTCTGATTCCTCCTATGCCCAGCGTTACTCCTTTTCCAAATTCTGGTTCCGTTTGGGAGGAGCAGCTCGAGCTTATCTTGTTTGTCCATTGCCCAAAGTGGGCCATGTTACAGTATTTCCAATGGGTTTGTTTACTCACCGGTATCTTATTTTTCCAAAGAATCTCCCGTTTGTCTTTGAATCCTCTTTCCGCAAATCCTTTCTTCTTTCCTGTTAAGGTATTTAATAGAAAAGACCCATTTATGGACTTGTGTTCGAACTTGAAGGGGAACTTCACTTGAACCATTGCCTGAATGCAGGCATACAAACCCCTCACTCTTCGTGTAGAGATTTGTTCTTCAGAAAATGTAGAAACCAAGACTGGTTCATTTCCAGAAGACTCCTTGATTTTGTTTGATACTGAAATATCAGGTCTTCTTAGTTTGATGAAATGAAAGACCTCGTGGTTGTCTTTCCCGACTGGTTCTGGAGTCGCACTAGTGAAGTAGAGATTTCATACATCTCTTCTGGATAGAGTTGTGTTATTTTCCCATGCCTTAAAAACTATTTTTCCTAGCCACTCTGGCAATTTTGAAAGCTCTGGGAAACTTGGGGCAACATTATATATTGAAGCTAGCACCCCAAAATCATACCATTACTTCACATCATTTGGATTTGAACATTCTCGCATCCAAATTAAGGGATATTCCCCAGATATATCCACCCGACATTTCCCCGGTTGGATTTCTTGTCTAGTATTTAATTTCTCCCAGCTGGCCTGATATTCCTGCCAATAAGAGAAATCAGCTAAATTAATACCAACTTTAGCGGTGCCTGTCATAGGCCTAAGGTTGATCTCTCCCTCTTTGACCCCAGAGGTGCTAGGTTGACTCGTCGACTCCAGATGTGACTCCAGAGCCTCGATTTTTCCTTTGACCGATTTTTCCTTTAGAAGTTCCAATTTAGGACTCATGCTAAGGGTACTTGAATTTCTTGCTCTGGGTTTAGAGCCCCATTCTCGACTACTCTCCTTTTGTTGATTGCTATTGCCATCAATAGCCCGGAGGAGTGGCTCTCGTAATGACTCAAATAGACTCGCATTATTGCAAATACAATCTCGTATGCGATTGGTCACTTTGACCCGATCGATCTCTTGTATTCTTTCAGCACGCGTTGCATTGAGTGCCGAATTCTCGAATTTCTTTTGGAGCAACTCAAGGTTGTCCATCAGGTGCCTTAAAACAGTCAGGATGGAGTCTATTTCAGCTCCCTCCATCTCTCGTCAGGAAATCTTGAGAAGGTGGATTGTATTTTCTTTTAGTTTTTCCATCTTCCATCCTCCTCTAGTCTCGGTTCTCATTTGAAGGACCGCTTCGCCATATTTCCTTCGATCATTCATCTTTGGATGACTAAGTTTTCCTTCATCACCACTCTTGCTGCTAAACTTGATTGGAATTTTTCTTTGAAATGCATTACGCAGTCTTGGTGCGATGATCTTATGATCATAAAGGGTTGTGAAAATAAGCCTCCTTATTGCGTTTTTTGGGTAAAACGCTTGAACGTCTGAAGGAAATTATTTCCTAACAGAATGTCTGCTCCGGTATCATGGAAATAAATTAGTGGAATTTTCACCTTGTACCATGGGGTACGATCCGCTCATCCGATCATGATTTTCGCCTGCTTGATTCCTCTGTTAAGGATTAGCACCCTTTGAGAGAAATATTTTTCTAGTACTATTGGTAAGTTTTCACCTGAGCCTTTGGGAAAGACTCATTCCTTTGCTGTGCAGATTCCGGCTCCTGAATCGATGTATGCCACAAAATACTCCGCACGATGCTCCTTATATATCATTCCTACGATGATATATATTGAGAATGGACTTATGGTCATGGGAAGATCAGAGCTTGTAAGCCCAAGCCTCTACTAGTAAACCTTGTATCTTTTTCCTTTGACCGTAAATTCCGTTCCATCTTGTAATTGTTTCCAAGGTTTGTGATCCTCGAGAAACTCCAATCCTACCACTAGTTGTTCTGGGAATCTTCCTGCTATTCCTTTTATTACCAGCTCAAGTTCTCCGAGTTTGAGCTATTCTTGATATCTTCCAGTTGTTGGTTGTTGGAGATAATATAAGACATCACAAGGGATAAAGTTTTTCTTTTTAGTAATGTCGAATATTACTTCGACTCCTTTTCATCCTTCTGGGTATTTAAGTTCACCTTTGGTTGTGAACTTCTCTGGTTCATGGATTACCTCCACGATAGGCTTCTTTTCCCATCTTTCGCTAATCATTCTGTCTTCTTGGAAAGAAATCCTTCTCTGTTCAAATCTGAGGCTATCTTATCTGCTCCAGATCGCCTTATCCTTGATCCACAAATCCATGTTGTGAATCGGCGATAACTCAATTATTTCTGGTCTAGTTGTGCATGCAACCCTTTAAAACACTTCTGGTATCTCAATATACTCTTTTATCTGGAATAGATCCGAATGATGGATGTTGGACAGAGCATACAAGATACTGTATGTGATAGAGTAAGGCCTATTCCCTTCTTTCATCAAATCTTTATTTTTAAAATCTTGATGAAGGGTGAATGCCCTACTGAAATCTTTATCTACCAGATTATACGCAATCCTTGGTTAAATGTAGGATGCTACCTTGTCTGCGTATAGATTCCCTGAGATTCCTCCCAGGCATGCCTCTTTTGTATTCTTGATCCTTTTATCAAAGATAGCAATATCGATTGGTATATCTATACCTTCTTTGAAAGCTGCTTTGATGAGGATCCGAATTGCTCCTATATAGATCCAAGACATAGTCTTAGTCATTCCTTCTTTGAGTTTACTGAGTTTCCTTTTGATTTCATCAATAGGGACTAGTTGCATTTCCATCACATTACTCGTGAGCTCCATTGGAATGGCTATTTCCCCTTTGGTCACCTTATATATGATGTTGTGCTTTCTCTTTTCGAAGTTGAGAAATTTCTTCAATCTTCCTACGGTGAATCCATAATATAGATTGAGTCTTGGATCCTCTTTCATGATTCTCATAAAAGTCTTATGAGAAATGGATGTTTGGGAAAAGAATCCAAACATGTCTTCTTGCATATCCTGTTTAAAGTTTTCTTCTTCACTCCGACTCATCTTCGAAAGATTCGTCTTGGCTGAAGAATTCTTCTTCATATATGCTCTCATCTGAAGGTATATCTTCAAATTGATATACCTGTACCAGTTCTTTAAAGTAAACAGCTTCCTCCATTTCTGGAGTGGTTTCGAACTGTCTTACTCCCTGCTTCTGGTTCTTCGGGCAATCTGGTGAGATATGCCCTCTGGCTTCGCACGTGTAGCAGTTACAATCCTTGAATCTTTCATTGGCTCGTGTAGCTGCTCTTTAGAATATTTTTCTTGTAGGAGTTCTTCCTGTACTCCTCTGGTTTGATCCTGAGGATGAAGCTTGACTTCTTGAACTCTATCTGGATGGTCCAGACCTTTGCCCTGATTTATAGCTTCGGGCCTTTTGCTTGGACCAAAAGGATCTCGATCTTCTAGACCTCCATCCTCCGCTCCTTTGTGTGTAAGAATGATTTTTCTTCGTCCTTTTCTGTTTCCATTGCACTACTTCCAATGATAGTTGGAAGATCGTTATTCTCGCAACATAAGGGTACTGTCTTGTTGATTCCCCTTAATCTCTTGTAATTTTTGTGTAGTGATACTTGATGACACCACTCTGCAATCTTGGCTTTGAGGAAAAACATTCTTCTTGCTATTGAATCCAGCTCGCATGGTTCATATTCTCTATGAGCATTTCTCTCCATGGACTTGAAATCTTGGCAAAGAATAGGTGGAATACATCCTCCTCCTTGATCTTTGATTTCCAACTATACTCTGTGAAGAGTTTGATGTATTCGTCTACGTGACAGATGTCCAATAGTTCTAAGGTGTATAGGGTATTCCTATACTTCCTCTTCTTTTCTTCTTCCATTCCTTCGAAGTAACCTACTCCAATAAAGTGAATCTTGAAAATCTTGGCCATGCGATCAACAATATTGCCGAGATCTTCGCCTTCCATGGCCCCCTTCTTGACTTCGTCTGAGAGTACCTCCCAAGCGCATTTTACGAATCCTTCCATGCTCATAGTTAGGAATCTTATGAACTCTTCTGTATCCAGCTCTAGTGCACCTCCTGCAATCTTCATTGCATTTGTCCACTCGTCAATCAAGGTCTCTCTATTTTTGAAGTCGAGAGTGTCGAGGTTTAGGATCTACCCGTATAGATTTATCGATTCAAGGTGAGACTGACCATATGGGGTGTTGTGTAGATTAGATCCTCAAACTCGGCTTGCTTCTGTTGACAGTCCAATCGCTTTTATCTTGAAATTTCCTTGATTTTGGAATGTCTCTTCTTGTCTTATTTCATGGACCATGTGATCCAGAGGTTCCTTCATTTTGGCTCGGATCATGTTGTGGAGCCTGTGATTGTTGTTGTGAGCTTGATGTTTTTCCAACATTCATCTTCAGATCTACAATTGATAGTCCTTGGAAGGACTCATATAGATCTTGCATGTCTTAAAGATTTGCTCTTTCATTCTGGGGATGTGGATTTTTCTCGAAGGATAGCGATTATCTTCTCACTCTCCGACTTGGACAATATGACCTCCGTCGTCTTCCCCTTTTGGTGTAAAAGAGGTTCTATTCCGAAGGTTGGTGGCAACCTTCTGCCTGACCTTCTCCCCGTAACCTTAGTTTCAAGGGACTCTACTTGCTTTATTAGCTTCTTGATAAGGTCGAGTTATTTGCGCTGCAACGTTTCCACCTTATCCATCTTGAGATTGATCTCGAAGACAGTTTTGGACATATTTTCGCAATATTTTCCAAAGAATTTCACCGTCTTCAGTAAATCTCTAAGATCTTGGTTTATCTTAGAGTTATCTGCCTCGATCTTTTTTCACTCTGTCATCCGGTCCAATATGAAAAGTGATAGGGCTTGCAGATCTCTCTCGAACCCTGATTTGGTTGTCTTCTCCATTGTTCGTGCTTGGGGACACGTCCTTGGATCTCGGTGAAACTTTGGAGTTCCACTATGTTTCTTGATACTTCTTTGGAGTATCTTATCTCTATCTGGCGGCCTTCCTCCAGATGTTCATCTTTGATGTGGTTAGCACGGGCATCCGCCAGTTTTCACCTTCGATCGAGACTATTCCAAAATCGATCGGTGTCCTCGTATTTCTTTTCTGCATATTGTCTATACAACACATTATAATATTGTTGTATAGAGCTGCTTGTTTCATCATATCCAACAGGCCAGAAGTCACTGTTGCTCCAGCTTTGAACAGGGCTAATAGTCTTGTCACTCTCGGATGCCGAACTTTCGTTCGAATCCATATTTCTTTGAAACTCACCTCTCGTTAAGTGATATAAATTTATAACAATTTTTTCATTCATAATAAATAAACCTAGGGCTTTGATACCATTTTGAAGCGTGAGGAATATGAGAAAAATTAAGTTGAAATGAAGCTGTATACCAACATGATTACCTATATGGTTACCGACATAATCACCTATATGACTACCGACAAGTACTGATCAGTGAAAATTTTAACCAGTTGACCCGTTTGACCGGTTGACCAGTCTGACTTTTCAACTCTTTTTCGAGGGCAAAACTGTCCGAAAAATGGCACATGGGTATAATTAATAACTTTTTTCAAGGATTGACAAAACTAAAATTTTACTTAGATATTTACACTAATTGTAATTGGGTAATTTAACCTGGTGGCTTATTTCATATTTTATACCATTGTTTATATTTAGTTTAATTAATTTTAGAATATAATTTTAATTATATCATTATGGTTCAATAGTTTATATAACCCCAAGTGATTCATGTGTCCTGTTTTATTCTAAAGTTTATAGTTTACCCTTTTATTTTACTGTTAATTTTAAAATTATAATTGTGATTAATTTATTTAATAATTAAAAAAATAATACTTTGGGGTGTCTGTGTCATGATGAGATCACTCTCACCCTAATATCATTCATATAAATAAAATTTTATAATATGTCTAATTAAAAAGTCAATAAATAGTAGGTATAAAACGTATTTAAAAATTACTAAGCGATGCATTCCCTTTAGAAAATTACCGATAAATACAAAATTATATTTTATTTTTCACATAATACCTTTATCTATCCGTACATTAATGTGCATTGTTAAGATGGAAACAAAAATACGTTATTTATACAAATGTACATTAGTGTACATTCTATTGAGAAAGAAATTGAAAATACGAGATTAAATTGAAGAACCCTATTAATGTACATTAGTGTGCATTCTTGAGAGAGAAACAAAAAATATGTGGTTAAACTGAAAAACCCTACGAATGTACATCCGTGTGCATCTTTGAGAGAGAAACGGAAAATACACGATTGAAACTATTGTTAAGTACATTAGTGTGCATTCTTAGAGAGAAATAGACAATACACAATTAAATTGAAGAACCCTACGAATGTACATTAGTGTGCATCTTTGAAAAAGAAACCGAAAATACGTGATTAATTAAATTAAAAATAGGGTTGTTATAATTATCCTTAAATCTCTCCTTAAATCTCTCACCCATTGTTTTTATTTGATTTAGTGTAAATTAGTGTTCAATGAAACTAGTGTTAAGTGAAAACGTTGAAATATTCAGCATTGTAAATAAGGGTAAAGTTGGAAAAAAATAGACGTTTAAATCAATGTATTTATTAGTAATTAGATTATATACATGCGTGCCTATCAGTAATAATCCCAATTAAAAATATAACTAATCAATGATTTCAAAATCAAATCGGATCAACCATTCACTTGAGAATTGGAGCCGATTGAATCGGTCCGAAATAACCCAAAATTTTATTTTTTAGTTGAACAAAGTTGGATCGGTAAAAAAAATCGATTAAACAGGTCAAATCAATTTTCTATATTTTCTTTATATTCTATTTTTCAATTTTTTTTACTTTTGTTTTTTTTTTAAATTTTTCTTTTTTTAATGATGTTTTCACTTTTACTTTTTGTATATATAAGAACATAATACTTAAATTTTGAATTAAATTATAAATTATAGTCACCCCATCCCATTCTTCTTGAGAAATGCAAACATTTATGAATGTTCACATCTCTTGTAAATTATAAATTTAATTATTTTTTATTTAAATTGAAATTTTAACTTTATAATATAATTTTGATTATTATACTTTATATTTTTATATATAAAAGGTGATTATAATTAAAAATATATGAAACCTAATTTCCCGTTGAACTATATATATTGGCTGAATCAGTACGATTGATTGAACCTCGAAACATTATCTCTTGGAGAATGAATTAATGTAGTTAGGGGCCAAAATAATATTATAAAATAAAATAAAATAAAATAAATCATTTGTTCCAACAATATATCTTTAATATACTAAAGGAGAGTTTAATTTTGATGAGGTGTCGCCACCATAATTAATCTCAATCTTCTAATTTTAATTAAAATTAAAAAATTCCAATTATTTTATTAATTAAATTTTAATATAGATAAATAAATATATTATTTTAAGATTTGAATATGATATTATTAAATCAAAATATTATTTAAAAATTAATATAGATAAATACATATAATTTCCTTTAAAATTTAGAAAATTCATCCATTCTCCACCTATAAATAAGACTATTTATTCATTTGTTTTACACACATAATTTATTCATCATGAGTCTTAATGAACAAAAGCTTTCTTCAAATTTTAAAGAAAGTATCCGTTTTTAATTATTATTATTTTTATTGATTTTTTTGTTGTTCTTTTATATTTAGACAAAGTCCCTTGTGAGACGATACTTTTGTGAGACGTGTTAAAGTATACTTATTATATAGATAAAGTATGTTTAATGGTTGTTAAAGTATGTTTTGTAAAGTATGATGGATGATGAATTTAAGTATGATTTTAGAATGTTATAATATGATTTATTATTGACATATTTTAACTACAAATAAGCATATTTTACTTATATGATAAGCATACTTTAATAATGGATCAACTCGCCTCACAAGAGAGTCTCTCATTGAGACTTTATTTATTGGTTTTAGTTTTTTTTTTTATTTTTAGTATGTAATTTTATACATATTTTAATTTTTTTACGTAATTAATATATCTTTCATGGTTAATTATACAATTTTTTATTATAATTTGTTTTTATTTTAATTAATTTTGTTATGTTTTCTCTTTGGTTATATTTATTTATTTATTTTTGGTTTTAATTATTTTTTTAATTATTCGTATGTAATCTTTTAAATTTTTTTACGTTATTAAAATTTTTTCCACGGTCTTAAAAATTTTTTTAATTAATTTTGTTATGACATGCTGTTATTTTCTTATTTTTTTGAATTATCCATAATAAAATTATCTTTTATTTTTTAATAATATATATTAATTTTATTATAATTTTTCTTTTATATTTTTTTAAGTTTTTTTTAATTTTTCGTTATTTTTCTTTTAATTTTATTTGTTTTAATTTTTTTTTAATATATTTTCACGAACATTAAAATTAAAATTTAATGATACATAAATAATTTTTTTAAGATCGAATATAAATGTGATATTTTTATTATTATAATTTTTTCTCTTTCTTTTATAGTTTTTAAATTCTCTTTTTGATTCTCTTTTGTTTTTATTAATTTTTTTATGGGAGGATTACTACTAGGTACACAAAAAAACCCTAAATTACTATGAGATACAAACATACAAAAGTATTACTATTAGGTACAAAAATATATAGTGATATTCCAATATTACCCCTATTAATGTGCTGCACATAAATATAGTGTGCAGCAAAAGTTCATGTGCAGCAAAGTGTGTGCAGCAAAAAAAAGTGTGTGCAGGAAAAAAAAAGTGTGTGCAGCAAAAAAATGTGGTGGTCCGGCGGCGGCGGTCCGGCAGCTTTTCCGGCGGCGGCAGTTTTTCCGGCGACCAGTTTTTTTTTTTTTTTTTTTTTTTTTTTTTTTTTTTTGGACGAACAGTTTTTCCGGCTACCGGCTGCCGGAGCTCCGGCGGCGGCGGCGCGGCAGCTTTCCGGCGATTTTTTTTTTTTTTTTTTTTTTTTTTTCTCTGACGAACATATTTTCCGGCGACCGGCCGCCGGAGCTCCGCCGGCGGCGGCGGCGGTCCGGCAGCGGCAGCGGTGGTCCGGTGGTGGGTGGAGGTTGGGGTTAGTGTTTTAAAGGTATATGGGTTTAGGGGTATATTTGGTATTTTACTTTAATATTTTGTATTAAATAATAATTATTTTAAATCAATGTATCTAGTAGTAATTAGGGGTACAAAGTGTGTACCTATCAGTAATTATTTCATTTTTTATTTTAATTTTGTTATTTTGTTTTTAATTTTTTTTAGTATGTACTCCCTCCGTCCCACTCAAATAGCACCATTTTACTATATTGGGCGTCCCGTCTAAATTGCACAATTTTCTTCTTTTACACTAATGCCCCACCACCACCCATCACATTTCTCTAATACACCTACCCACTTAAAATAAAATAATAATACTCCTTAATATACGTGCAAAAAGCAAAAATAATAATACACCTACCCATTTATTTTCGTTAATTTTTTTTATTAGTAATTTTTAATCTTTTGATTTTTTTCATGGTTAAATTTACTAAATATTTTAAATTTTAATGATATGTCGTCACCTGAATTAATTTTAATTTTAATAATAATTACTAATTAATATTTAGTGATAAACACATAAATTTTCTTATAAATTTTTTTCTAAGATTCGAATATTTATATGATTAGATTAGATCAAATAAAAACTAAATCAAATTTTATTTAGAAACATAAAAAATAAATAAAAAAAATTGACCCCTCCCCGCATATATACTAAGACTCTTTATTTATTTATTCACATAAATTATTCATAATGACGAACAAAAGCTATCTTCACTTTTAAAATAAAGTTTTTTTTTTTATTTTTTTATTGATTAATTTTTTCTTTTTCTTTTATATTTTTTAAATTATCTTTTGATTATTTTTTATTTTATTTAAAAAAATTGTTTGTATTTTTATTTTTATTTATTTTTTAGAGTTTTTCATGTGATTTTTTTGGCAAATAACCTACTCTCCACCTATTATTCATTTTATTATACACACGTAAAGATCAAAAGTTTTCTTCAAGTTCTATTCAAGTTGTGAAGAAAGATATCCACTTTTTTATTATAAGTATTAGTATTTTTTAAATTTTGAATTAATTAATTTTTAGCATATTCTTTTATATTTTTTAAATTTTCTTTTAATTAATTTTTAAAAAAATTGTTTTAATTCTTTTTTTCTTTAAATTTTTTATTATATTTTAATCTTTTGATTTGTTTAATTTATTAATTTTTTTCATGATTAATTTTATAATTTTTTAAATTAATTTTGTTATATTTTTATTTCGTCAAATTGGTTTATATTGATTCTATTTTTTTAATTAATTAACCTTATTATAAATATTTTTTTAATGATTAAATTAACATATTTTAAATTTTTTGGTTAATTTAATTTTGCAACAGCAATCTTAACAGAATTTGAAAAATCAATTCAATAAATTTACTTTTTTTTTAAAATTTTTTTGGTAAATCAATTTAACAATTAAATTATGTTTTTACTAATGGAAGCAAATTCACTTCTGAGTGTATATAAATTGAATTTTACTCTTCAATATAAATTTATTTTGGATAATAATTGAATAAATATTAAACTTGAATTATATATTTTTTTAGATTATTGAATAAATAGTTATATTAGACTTAAATTATATTTTTTGAAATTGTAACTTTATAATCCGTGTAATACACGAGATTCATACTAGTAGTATTATATATACAGGAATTTATATTTTCTCTTTCTGATGTATTATACAATTAATTGTGTAAAAATAATAATTAAAAAAATTACATTATAATAACATAAAAAATTTACACCACAACCAATAATATTTGAACCTAAAATAATATTTATGAAATTGATTATAATATAAATAATTACTAAAATGATTTATATTGATTTTAATATAACAAACATATAAGTATCTTTAATATATAATGTGTAAAAAAAACACTATTTAATAATAATAATTATTAAAAATAATGGTATTAAAGCTGAACAACAAATTATGAATGTATTGAAAAAAAATACTACAAAAAGTATGTAGAAAAAAAGAGTATATAAAAGTATTAAAAGGTTATGAATATAGAAAAAGAATTTATTACTACTGAGTACACATTATACACTTATATTACTAAATACAGTAAGATGAATATATTATTAATGGATACAATATATTATTGTGATACTCAATATAATCCTATATATATTATTATGACCATCAGATTTCTGAATATAAATATTATATTATTATGGTGAAAATATTATTAATAGATAAATATATTATGGTGATACTCAATGTATTATTATGACCATCAGTTTATGATTCCTGAACATAAATATATTAAATTTGATGTTTAAAATATTTGTGTTTAAAAAAATAAAAAAATAAAAAAAAACTAAATTGAAGGAAAATCTACCTTTATGTGGGTTTGAACTTGAAACCTTTTATTGAGAAAAAGTATCCAGACCCATTAGACAAGAATAACTTTTTATAAGTAATTCATATATATAGTATGGGATCGCTTGATTTGAATTCTTCAATTAGAATGACAATGGGTATCATTAAGGAGTTCAATCACAATAGAATGAAAAGTGATTGTAGGGTGGAGAGTAGTTCTTAAATCAATGAGAGTGATTAAGAAATTTTGATTCCCATTAGATCAAACAACCATCAACAATGGGAATCGATACACCTTCATTCCCATTAACCCCACCCAATATCCCCAAGCACCCCCTATAGTACTTACTTCCTCCATCCCATTGAGACGTACGCGCTTCCTTTGTAATTTACAAAAGAAGCGCGTACATTTCAATGAGACGGAGGGAGTATATTTTAAATTTGTGTCGTGCCAATCTCCCTTTACATGTAGTGTAGCACCGTGTTTGGTTGTCTCCATTGATTCAATCTCTATTTCGGTTACAAAAACATTGTAACTAATTAAGATGAATAACACAAAATCGTTCACGAATGTTGGTCAATTTAATTTCGACATGACTGGGCTCATTCACATGAAAAATCATGTGTGGGGGTAGAATTTCAAAGAAAAGAGGTTCAAAATCTTAGCAAATAGCAATAGCATCACATAGGCCTCACAAGAAAATAACCAACATGACTTATGCATAGACCTCACAAGAATCATGATGCCTACAATTTTTATTTTATAAGTAGGTCTGCGCTAGGGGCCAACGTCTAGAGACAAACACTATGAGATTGTCACAAGGAATAAGTAGTTTAAAAAAAAAATTATAAAAAGTGATATTTGATTGTAGAAAAATAATATTCAAAGTGAAGTGTTTCGTGAAAAAACTATAGTGCATATAAAATATGACAACATTTTTGTGAAAGTCATAATTAATACTACATTCGTCGGTTTTTTTTTTTTCCATTTTGGTCGTCTGTCTCAAAGGGAGTCATTTTATTTTTTACACACATGGGACCCACAAACACTTACTAATACAATTAAGATATGGGTCATACACTCCCACTAATACAACAACTCACTACACATTAAATAATAATACTGCTTAATCAACGTACACAAAAGTAAAATACTCTCTTTCGGGCGGACTGAGGGGTTATAACTAGTAAAATGCCTATTATGAAATGATCTTATACAAGTATTGCTCATTTTTAAAATATACTCCCTCCGTCTCACGTTAACGTTGACATTTATTTTTTGCATGGAGATTAATAGATATAATATTTTAATATATAGTGAGGTGAGAGAAATAATACTTAATGTAAAGTGGGTAGCTGCATTAGTATTGTGTGTGGGTCCTAAATGGAATAATTAATTATTTTGTGTGGGGCCAACTTAATATAAAAGGAAATGTAAACCTTAACTTGGGACAACCCAAAATGGAAAGCGTAAACCATAACATGAGACGGAAGAGTATGGGAGAGTCTTGCGTGAGATCATCGCACAGTGACATAATTTTATACTTTTTTAATAGTTATTATTTTTCATTAAAGATGTTATTACGTTTTTTTTTTTTAAATTACTTTTCATTTATATTATAATTTTGTCATAAAACAAATCACTACACCTTTATCATTTTTTATCGATTTAGCATCACTTTTTATTCGTTTCAAGAAAGTCATTCTGAAACGATTTCACACAAATCTTTGCCAAAATATACCGTCCATAAGTTCGCGGAATACTTGCCCATATTATCAGGCATTTTTTACCAATTAAGTATTTTGTTTGTAAAGGGCAAGTCTTGTGTGAAACCTTCTCCAAAAGAGATCATTTTATCCTTTCATAATTAATTATCACTTTTCTTATAAATTGTTATCACTTTTTATTTATATTATAAATTATTCATGAAATAGTTCAAAGCACTATTATCACTTTTCATCGATTGAGTACCACTTTGTATTAATAATGTTATTACTTTTTATCCGTTTCAAATCTTTGTAGTTGGTAAAAGCCTAAAATTCTTTACTAAATTTTACCAATGAATTAAGAACAAAATTCATTGGTTATTTTTAGTTGCTAAAGTGGGACGGTAATTATTTACTAACGAATATAAAGACACTTGAAAGGTATTCATTTTAGAGTGAGGCTTGCGTGCACTTGGACGAACGCCGTGTGCCTTTTAGAATTTAGTATAATGGATAAGAGTATAATATTTTGTTCTAAAGGGTATACACTTTAATTAATAAGGGTACACCATTTTATTTTAAAGGGTATACACATTTCATTATATATTTTTATTTTTCTTCATAAAATAAAGAGTAAACATTTTTATACTAAAGGGTATTTAATTTAACACAAAATTCTAAAGGCACACGGAGTGTGCTTCCGTGCGCCCGGGCGCACACAAATTTTTGTCTTGTAAAATAAAGGGTACACATTTTTATACTAAAGTGTATACAATTTAGCACAAAATTTTAAAGGCACACGAAATGTGCTCCCGTGTGCTCGGGCACACCCAAGCTTTTGCCTTCATTTTATCATTTTGTGTGGTCACTTCAAAGGTATTCATTTTTTCTTTTTAGTAAAAAAGATCTATACATGACCTCACACCTCTAATACAACTATTTAATACACTTTTAATAATAATACTTTTTAATCCATGTAATAAAAGCAAATGGATACCTTATAAGTGGCCAGAGGGAGTAATATTTTGTTAATAATTATTTTCGTTGGTAATTTATTACTAATATTTCCGTTAACAATTTATATATTTGTAAATAATAAATAATATTATTTTGTAGGTAAAAATATTATAAAGTAGTAGTCGGTATTCTGTTGCTAAAATACAAATTTAATTTAAATAAAAAAAACCTTCGTATTAGAGGGAATAGTTGACCGAACTATTCTTGGTATATATTGTTTGTATCATTATATGTATTTGTCATTCCCTTCCGTAGATTACGTGATTGATGTAAATCTCCAACTGTATATAATACAAGACTGTGATCATCACATCAACAGATGATCAATTAATCACCTTTATATGGTATCAGCGGGTATCTGGAAACCCTAATTTTTTCTTCCTCCCCACTCTTTCCGATCATTTCTTCTCCTCTCCTCAACTTCTTTTCCGGCGCCTTCTCGGCCTTTCCTCCTTCACGTTCTGCTATGGCCTCATCGCAAACAACCCCTATGATCAACTTGGTCCAAATCAAGCTCTCCACATCCACCTTCTTGATGTGGAAGCGCCAATTTTTGTCCATGACCACTACGTTTGAGATGATCGATCTCCTTGATGGTACATCTCCGGCGCCGTCGAAGACCATCACTGCTGTTGATGGTGCGGTTTCTCCCAACCCTGAATACTCGGCTTGGTTGCTCCAAGATCAGAAACTCATGGGCGTCTTGTACGCTACACTCGACCCGGAAGCAATGACGGAGGTCATTGATTGCGTTTCCGCCCTCTCTGCTTAGCATACGCTTGAGGCTGCCTTTGCAAACGCCTCAGCGTCGCGTGCGAATCAACTCCGCGAACAGCTACTCTCCCTCCGCCGCGACGATCAGACCGCAGAAGAATATGATCGCCGCTTCAAGTTGCTGTGTGCTCAGCTTGCTGCCATTCAGAGGCCAGTGGAAGAAAGTGACAAGAGTCACTGGTTTCTTTGGGGGGCCTCGGACATTCCTTTACTAATTTCGCCAACACGCGTATGGCGATGCAACCGGTACCATTATTTCGTGACTTACTATATCAAGCGGTGCAGTTTGATTTGATGAGTCGGGCTATGGATCGCCAACCGAGCCCTTCTCCCGCTGCAGTCTTCATGGCCGATGGCAGCAGTTTTGGCTCGTCGCGCGCATTCAGCCCATCGCGTGGTCGTCGTGGTAGCAACTCCAGACAGCAGGGTGGTCGTGGAGGCAGGCGGCCATTCACGCCGCGCTGCCAACTCTGTCGAGGGGAGCACTTCGCCGACAAATGCCCCCGTTTCTTGCAACTTCAGCGAGACGCTCGCGCAAGGGCTGCTCCACACTCTGGCGACGCTGACCTAGCGCAGGCCTTTCATGCAGCGTGTAATGTGTCCACTTCCCCCTCGGATTGGTATGTTGATTCCGGGGCGTCCGCACATATGACGCCTACCAACACTCAATTGGATTCTTTTGCTCCTTACTCTGGTAATCATTCAGTTACAGTTGGTAATGGTTGTTCTTTATCTATTTTCCATGTTGGTGCACGTCATATCTTGCCTCGTATTGATTTATTAGATGTGTTGGTGGTATCGGATCTTACTAAGAATTTATTGTCTATTAGTAAACTCACTTTAGACTCTGAAATTGATGTCCTGTTTTCTGATAAAACTTTTACTATTCAGCGTCGGATGACAAAGGAAATTCTGGCTCGGGGAAAGTGTAAGAATGGCCTATATGTTCTGGATGAGTGCAGCTCTGCTCTTGCTGCTGCTCTTAATAAGAAGAATTTGTGTGCGAGTTTTGATTTGTGGCACTTGCGTCTGGGACATGTTTCTCACACTGTTATTTCTTCATTAAATAAATTGGGACATTTATCTATGACTTCTGTATTACCGAACCCTACTGTCTGCTCTTCTTGTCAGATGGCTAAAAGCAAGAAATTACCCTTTAAAATAAATGAGAAGCGTGCTTTATTTGTTCTTGATTTAGTACACTGTGATTTGTGGGGGCCTGCTTCTATTGTTTCATCTGATGGGTATCGGTATTATGCTATTTTTGTTGATGACTATTCACGTTTTACATGGCTCTATCCACTACGTGCTAAGTCTGATTTTTATGATGTGCTTGTTCGGTTTTGCACCTTTGCTAGTAATCAATTCTCCCGTTCAATTAAAGTTTTTCAATCTGACGGAGGCACTGAATTTGTTAACAAACGAGTAACTGAGTTCTTCAGTAAACATGGAATTCTGCAACGACTATCTTGTCCCTATACTCCGGAGCAGAATGGTAGAGCTGAGCGTAAACATCGCCATATTACTGAAATGGGCCTCTCTATGCTATTTCATGCTTCAGGTCCTTCCACTCTCTGGTTTGATGCCTTTGCCACTGCTGTTTATGTCATCAACCGGCTGCCTTCTCCAGTTCTTGAGAATAAATCTCCTTATGAGCTACTTTATCATTCTGTCCCAGATTATGGTCTTTTTAAACCCTTTGGGTGCAGGGTATTTCCTCTTCTTCGGGACTATGCTGCCAACAAGTTATCACCTCGCAGTCGACCATGCATTTTTTTGGGTTATAGCAGTACTTACAAGGGTTTTCGATGCTTCGATCCTTCTTCCGCTCGTATTTATATCATACGGCATGCTCAGTTTGATGAACATCTTTTTCCCTTTTCTGGCAGCACTGCTCAGTCATCCCCTGATTTGCCAATATCCAGCTTCTTGGATCCGGTCTCTTCTAATGATGCGATTTCTACTTCCCCGACTCCACCTCATTTTTATGCTGACACTGAGTCACCTGACGAGCCTCCAACAGCTCCGGTTCCTGCTCTCGACAATCAGCCACCCATGGTTCATATGCCGCCACCTCCGAAGCCACACCCCTCACTGTCGGCATCTCCGGTTCATCCGGTGCAGCCGGTGCCGCCACCTCCTCCGCTGCTTCGTGCTCCTGCTCATCGCATGATCACCCGAGCCAAGGATGGTATTTTTAAACCCAAGTATCCCGTTGACCTTGCTTCGACAGCTTTACTCTCATCTTTATCGGGTGTCTCTGAGCCTCGTGGTTTCAAATTGGCGGCAAAATCTCCACACTGGATGGCAGCCATGGAAGAGGAAATTGATGCTTTGAGGCAAAATCAGACGTGGGATTTAGTCCCACCTCCAACTAATGCCAACATTGTGGGCTCTAAGTGGGTATTTCGTACTAAATATCGAGCAGATGGCTCAATTGAGCGTCATAAGGCTCGTTTGGTTACCCAAGGATTCACTCAGATTCCGGGCTCTGACTTCCATCACACCTTCAGTCCTGTTGTCAAAGCCACTACTGTTCGAACTGTTTTAGCTTTGGCTGTGCATCATAACTGGTCTCTGCATCAACTGGATGTAAAGAATGCCTTCTTGAATGGGGTCTTAACGAAACCTGTCTACATGGCTCAACCACCGGGCTTTGTTGATCCTCGCAGTCTGGATCATGTTTATCATCTTAAGAAGGCTCTTTATGGACTCAGACAAGCTCCATTAGCTTGGTTTCAGAGGTTTAGCTCCTACCTGCTCGCTTTGGGCTTTCGGCAGACTCGGTCGAATTCCTCCTTGTTTTGCTTGCACCAGGGATCGTCACTTTTATATTTCTCTTATATGTGGATGATATCATCCTTACAGGGAATGATCAGCGGCTACTACAGCGGTTCATTTCTCGGACTCATGCTAAGTTCGCCATTAAGGATCTGGGTTCGCTAAATTATTTTTTGGGCCTTGAGGTTTCTTACACTCCTACTGGTATTTTTATTGGGCAAGTCAAATATGCTCACGATATTTTGGAGTGTGCTGCGATATTAGACTGCAAGCCTGTTTCTACACCACTAGCTGCGGGGACTTCTTTGAAGAGTCCAGGCTCTTCATTCAAGGATCCTACTCTCTATCGGTCTTTGGTGGGGGCTCTTCAGTATATGACCATCACTAGACCAGATCTGTCTTTTGCTGTGAATACAGTCAGTCAGTTTCTCCACTCTCCTACCGATGAACACTACCTAGCTGTGAAGCGAATTCTTCGCTATGTGAAGGGTACACTTCATTATGACCTTCACTTCACTCGTCGGCCAGAGAGGTCAATCGTCGGTTACTCAGACGCGGACTGGGCTAGGTGTGTTGAAACACGTCGCTCTACTTATGGTTATTCCATCTTTCTTAATGGAAACTTGGTCTCTTGGAGTGCAAAGAAGCAGCCTACCGTTGCTCGGTCTAGTTGTGAGTCTGAGTACAGTGCGATGGCCAATGCATGGTCTGAGATCATTTGGTTGTGTAATCTACTCAAAGAACTTCATCAACTACCTGCCACACCTGCGATGTTACTTTGTGATAACAGGAGCGCAATTTTTCTAAGTCAGAACCCCGTTGCTCACAAGCGTGCGAAGCATATTGACATCGATTGTCATTTTATTCGGGAATTGGTTTCCTCCGGGCGTTTGCACACTCAGTTTGTTCCATCTCATCTTCAGCTTGCCGACATATTCATAAAGGGTTTTCCTCGCCCAGCCTTCGAGTTCTTGCGTTCCAAGCTTTGTGTTTGCTTGCACCCCACGCAGCGCTTGACGGGGGGTATTAGAGGGAATAGTTGACTGAACTGTTCTTGGTATATATTGTTTGTATCATTGTATGTATTTGTTATTCCCTTCCGTAGATTACGTGATTGATGTAAATCTCCAACTGTATATAATACAAGACTGTGATCATCACATCAACAGATGATCAATTAATCACCTTTATACTTCGTTATTTAATTAGTTGGAAATTGAGGTTTTTACATTTTGCAGAGTAACTAAAATAGTCTATTAAAAAATAAATTTAAATAATTATAATCATTAATTTGTATGGGTTTGAATCTTTTGAGTCATTTTTTATGTGACATCTTTTGTACTATTGCATTGAATGAGTGACACATAAGAGAAAGGAGAAAAACTATACTCTAAGTCAATCAGCAAACCCTAGGGCAGGGGATTCAATTTTGGGATCCATGCTACAGTGCCCACTGTCAAATAACCACATTCAAAAATGCCCGGTGCAGTACAAAAAAGCAAATATGTCCACTTTTGAAAGAAAAAGACTCTGTACCCTTGATTTGACGTAAAAAATCATGACTTCTTTTTATACCTATATAAGTCGGTCTTTTATTCTAATTCTTACCTATCACTCAGTCTTTCAATACCTTTCTTAAGTCGGTCTTTCATTCCAATTCTTACATATCACTCGGTCTTTCAACACATTTCTTACAGCTGTATAACTCGATCTTTCATTCCTATTTTTACATATCACTCGGTCTCACAACACCTTTCTTACAGCTGCATAACTTGGTCTTTCATTCCTGTTCTTACTCGGTTTTTCAACACCTTCCTATAACTCGATCTTTCATTTCTGTTCTTACATATCACTCGGTTGTATAACTCGGTCTTTCATTCTTGATTTTACATATCACCCAGTCTTTCAACACCTTTCTTACATATTCACTTGGTCTTTCAACACCTTGTTACATATCACTCGGTCTTTCAACACGTATGCCACTCTCTCTTTCAATTCTTAAACATTTAGATATCACCCGGTCTTTCAATACCTTTATCAAATCATACGTCATTTTATACTTTAAAAATACATATGATATTGATAGTTTATATATTTGATGTAATAAAATCAACAAAAATTAATGAAATATATTATTTAAAATTTTTATCTACTTTCTCAAATTAATATTTAAATATTAAATTATAATAAAAATTAAAAAAATTATAAAAACTTTATATTTTAATTTGACATAAATTAAATATTTTATAAAAAATGACAAAATTAAATATCGATATTAATTAATATCCAAAAGATGGATATAAATAAAATTATCAAATTAATATTTTAAAAAGTGTTTGTATTAAAAACTTATCAATTCTCATTAATATCCAAAAGATGGATATAAATAAAATTATTAAATTAATATTTTAAAAAATATTTGTATAAAAAACTTGTCAATTCATAGTCACTCACTTTCACTTTAATTAGTTGGTCACAACCACTCTATCTTTTCACTATAATTATAAATTTATAATTATAAACTCTGTTAGTACACTCGGTCTTTCATGTTAGGTATAATATTTGTTTTCATGTTAGATCTGAAAAAGCTGATACATATGATAGGGATAAATCAGTAAACTCATCTCGAAAGTGGGCATTTTTGCTCAAATTTAGTCAAAATAGGCATTTTGAAAGTGTGTAAATTAGTTTGGGCAACATACCACATTCCTCTTGAATTTTTCCATCTCACCACGTGTCATCCTATAAAGAGATATTATAATAGATATCACATGAAAATATCACATAATATTCAGTGCCGATTTTTATGCATCAATTCTTGAAAATCATTCTACCGCGCGGGTGTTTGCTATGAGTTCAATATGATTCTTACATTTCTCCAGGGACTCATTACTATTTTTAAGTAGGAAGTGTAATGAAGGGTAGATTTGAATTCTTGGTTTCTATATATTGGAACTTGTAAGGGAAGATTCTAAGAAAATCAACCTTTTTTGAAGAACAAACCCTCACCCAACCATCAACCGTGGTCAAATTGTCCCTAGTTAAACAATAAACTTTGAAAAAGGAAAACTAAATAAAATTAGGATCAGGCAGACTTTTTTAGTGATGTCCATTTTTTCTTTAAAACCAATAATGATGATATTTCTTTAAGCATCATCCATTCTCTACCACCTATAAATATTTTACGTAAGATCTAGTGTAATCAATATATAATAAAGTGAAAATGGCAAAAAGTAGGCACTATTACTTAAAAGTAATTTTAAGTGGCCACATGTGTTATATATAATTTATTCTAACCACTTTAATAGAATTGACCAAAATACCCTTGAGAGGAACCCACTTTTCACATGTTTGAGGAATCAGATTCCTCACTTTTTGACCAAAAGTACCAAAAATACAGTAGAGGAATTCGATTCCTCTATATTTCAGAAAAAGTGTCAAAGTACAACTATGTAGGCATGTGCTCACTCATATGCTTACAAAAAATGAGGTACATATATAATGGTGGTCCAACCAATGTGCTGCATTATACACATATATTCATTTTATTTTTCTAGTTTTTTTCGAGGTTTGAGCATTTGGGGAGCAACAATTTTTTCTAGTTTTTTAGAGGTGTGAGAATTTGGGTAGCAGGTATACAAGGTATGTTTTAAACTTATTTTAACAGCTATGAATGCATTAATTTGATCATTTTTACATGCCTCATGAGCGTATTTTATTTATTCAACATTTTATAATAGAAATAATAGTATGCCGAATAGAATAAGTGGAGTATAAAATGTATATACATTAAATTTTTTTATATTTTTAAATAAGAAACAAGTAGGCCGAATATAACAAGATTTGTAGGCCGAATAGAACAACTTTGTACGCCGAATAAGCCAAAAAAATTATCTCCTATTTTTAAAAAAAATAAGTAGGCCGAATAGAAGAATATTTGTAGGCCGAATAGACAAACTTTCTGGGCTGAATAGAAGAAACGTCGGCCGAATTGGAGAAAAAATGTATCCACATGAAATTTTGTCATATTTTGAAAAAAGTATAAGTAGGCCGAATAGAACAAGTATTGTTAGCCGAATAGAACAATCTTATGGGCCGAATACAAGAAACGTAGGACGAATAGAAGAACTAAAATTTTCACATTAAATTTTTATTTTTAAAAAAATATGTAGGCCGAATATAACAATATTGGTAGACTGAATAGAACAACTTTATAGGCCGAATAAGAGAAATATTGGCCGAATAGAAGAAAAACATATTGAGATTTTTGAAGGCATCTCAAGGTAGGCCGAATAGTGAAACAGTATAGGGCCGAATACAATAATTCGTTGGCCGAATAGAGTATAATATTGGCTGAATAGAATACTTGCAACTAATTTTCCAATATTTTAATGTTGTCGTTATTTACATTTTCTTAAAAAAATGTGCAGTTGAGCTATAAAAAAGTTGGGATGAGTTGAGGTGGAAATTGGGATGGGTTACTATACAAATGTGCACAGGTTCGCTGATTATACTTGCAGGATGACAATCTGCATTATACTTGTTTGCTATTAGAAATTTATAACATAGTACAAGCTGATTTGGATTATTGGGGTTATGAAGTTCATTCTCTGGTCGAGTACAATGGCCGTATGTCTAAATATAAGATAAAGAATGATGCACGTGTGGCAGACGTTTTCAACTGTGTTGATGTAGGAATGGTGTACGTGACACTCTTTTCTGTCGCTAGCAATGCATTCGTTCAACCTTCTGCACAAGGTTCAGGGAATAGTTTGGTTTTAGGTTTGGGTTATAATGACGAAAGTGCTGGTCCGAGCAATAATCCATGTACGAGGGTACAGTCTAATGCTAGTCTTGATTTTGATTTGAATGTGGAGTACAGTCCGGTCACAGGGATGCAGCGATTTGGTTTTAGAGTATTTCTAGATGCTGAAGTTGATGACAATGCTGGTGAGGGTGAGGATGATGTACATACTTATAATGATGATGTTGAGCCCGGGAATAGTTCTGTCGAAGAAGAAGATGAAAACAACGAAGATGATATACAGCAGGATTGTAATCAGTCTTCCAGCGAAAGTGATGATGGTGCTGAGGAGAGAAAAATCCAATTGTATGAAGAAGTCTGTGATTACATACGTCAGAGAGACAGCCCTAGCTTTCTTGAACCGATTAGTCGCGACTTGCCCCGTCCTGAAATGCAGCCACAAGATTTTCATAGTATAGGGCCCACCACCCATTCTTGGTTGATTCCAGGTATGAAAATTATGTTTATTTAGAATAGAACTAAAGTAAATTTCTACCTGAAACTGATGCACCTGCTATATTCATAGGCATTCTGGATGAAACTGACATAGAAGATCATATGACTGTTTCTGACTTTGATGCGTCTGACGTTCTTATGAGAAAAGTGTATTTGATTCGAAAGAGAAGTTGCAGATAGCTGTAGAAATGTATAACTTGCGAAATGGAGTGGAGACCATTGTTGAAAGATCAAGCTCGACCAGATATAACGTGGAACGTAAGCTAAAGGGTAAAACAGATTATCGATTTGCGATGCACGCAAGAATGCGCTATGGGCTATGGAAAATGGTTAAATTCATTCAACATCATGGTTGTTTAAATGATCCAGACAGGCATGCTCCTACACAGGTGTCATCCAAAGTAATCGGTCAATATTTTGCTGCTAGGCAATTTGATACCCAGGGGATGATAGCATAGATTTTAAATGATTTAGGGTTGACACTAGCTACAATATTGCATTAAAAGCGAAACACCTGGCTGTTGGACACGCGTACGGGAATCATGACAGCTCATTTCATATGCTCCCTGTATACATGTATCAGTTGGAATTGGCAAATCCCGATACGCACACCTTTATCTCCATTGATGAAGAGGATCGTTTTAGGTTTTCATTTTATGCACTTGGAACATCCAGGCAGGAATTTATAGAGTTTGGTCGTCCAGTTATTGTCATAGATGGGACTCATATGAAGGGAAAGCACAAAGAAATTGTATTCGTCGTAGTTACGAATGATCCAAACCATCAGATTTTTCCACTCGCCTTAGGCATTGGCGACATTGAGAACAACATGTCGTGGAAATGGTTTTTAGAAAGGCTTCGAGAGGCATACAGATGTCCTGAGATCTTTTGATAATGTCAGACGGTCATCACAGTATCACACATGTTATTTCTACTATCTATCCTGATGCACATCACGGTCTGTGCGGTTATCATTTAAAGAACAGGTTGGCTTGTGATGAGAGTGAAAATAAGCGTGTTTTAATATCCAATTTAACACCTTTTTGATTGATATTGTAGTCTTACATGAGCACAAGTGTCTTATATTCGATATATGTGAGAATTATGTGCACTTGAGGTGTTTTATTGTGTTTAAGGTGGAAAAAGGATGAAAAGTGCAAAGTTGGAGAAAAGGTGCAACTTGTGCAAGAATGCTGAAAATGCATATCTAACTTTCATAATTATTGTGTATTGTTGTGCAGCTCGAAACTATTGGTTTGATATAAGGTTGGAAAGCCACTGAAGAGAGGGTCGTTTTGGGGTAAAGAACACCATCATTGAAGTCCGAACGAGGAAGTTATGAGCAAAGTGGTGACGCCGCGCGAGCTGTGCCGAACAGAATTGTAGTGCTACATTCCATGGCCTGTTACATATTTAATTCTTGGAGTTTTTGTGACTTATTTATATGGATAGAAATCCAAGGAAGAGAGGATCGCGTGAGCATAAAAATCACTCAATTCGGAGGTCGGATGTGAAAGTTATACGTGAAATGGAGAGACTGCACAAATCGGTTCGACCTGCTTGAGGTTGAACCGAGGTCGAACCATGCACCTGGGACTTCCAGTAGGTGGGTTTGACCTGTAGTTCGACCTACGGTCAATGGTTTGACCTGTTTGCTGAGGTCGAACCGCGCTTCGGGAACTTACCAAATCCGTATTTTCGAGGCCTAAAAGTGTGTGATCACTTGAAAAATCCATTCCAAGCCTAGGAGAAGTGATTACAAGTATAAAAGGAGGTCTATACAGCCCCAAAAAGGGGAGGAACACAACACAATACAAGAGAGGAGAAGAGAGGCCACAACATACAACACCCCACAAGGGGGGATCACCCCCCAACCATCATCCTTTTCTTCATCCATCCTTCACTTTGAAGATTCATTAGTGGAATCAAGAGGAGAACCAAGAGGAGGATTCAAGAGCGAGAAGGACGCAATGACGCCACAACTAGGGTTTATTCGTTTTCTAATTTATCTTGTATTTTTCGGACATCTGGGTAAGATCTATCCAACACCCATGATTGTTCTTCGCAACACCATGGTCTAGAGCCTTTTTGGTAGAACTAGGGGTGTGAAGGTTTTATCTAGTTAATTGAACTTCCATGTGTACACTCCGTACAACACTACTTGTGAATTTATTTTATATATGATTGTGCCTTTTTAATTCATACTCACGGTCGTTTTGTGCATCATTAATTGTTATGTAGAGTCTGAATACATATCTTGGTTATTGATTGAGTGCGTTCACTGCTGAGCAGGATTCCATGTTAGGATTCTAAGTGAGGGGACTCCGAATCTTCATTAGAACTATCATATATGAATACTTATTAATTGAATTGAATTCGGGTTAATAAGTAGGATAAAGAAGATAATTTCATAGTACCTATAAAGGGAGATCATATCGGGTTAGAGTACCAATCCTAGGGGGAAATAATTGATACTGATAGTACCTAGAAAGGGGGGTGAATTATATCTCTTGCTCCGAGGTTATTCACACGTGTTACACGCATATTTACTTGTGTCTATAGAGTAGATATGCATGGTTTAGTGATGCGTCCATATTCCACAAGGCAGAGTCGGACATTGACACATGGAAGAGAAGTTAATTAGTGAAACTGGATTATCCTAGAGCTACCTATTCTCCTACTTGATCTACTTTCGTATCCTTCGAGTGATATTTTATTTTATTTGTTATTTAATTTCCAGCATATTAGTTGTTAGATAACTATTAAAACGTAATTGCCTTGTCTTAATTAATTTAGATAATAATTAAATTGATAATACGCCGTCCCTTGGGTTCGATATTCACTTGGTCACCTTTCTAGACTACAATTGATATTCTTCATACTTGGGGATTAAAATTGTGTGTTGAGAAAACGCGCATCAAGTTCTTGTTCTTTGCACACAAAATTAATTCCCAAGTATTAAGAATATCAATAGCAGCTTAAGCAAGCGACCAAGTGAATATCTAACCCAAAGGACGGCGTATTATCAATTTAATTATTATCTAAATTAATTAAGACAAGTTGGCAATTAAGTTTGAGGTTCAGGATGATTAAACTAATAAACAAGTAATTAAAATAACAAATAAAATAAATATCACTTGAAGAATACGAAAGTGGATCAAGTAGGAGAATAGGTAGCTCTAGGATAATCCAGTTTCACTACTTAATTTCTCTTCCATGTGTCAATGTCCGACTCTGCCTTGTGAAATATGGACGCATCACTAAACCATGCATATCTACTCTATACACACAAGTAAACATGCGTGTAACACGTGTGAATAACCTCGGAGCAAGAGACGTAATTTTACCCCCCTTTCTAGGTACTATCAGTATCAATTATTTCCCCCTAGGATTGGTACTCTAACCCGATATAATCTCCCTTTGTAGGTACTATAAAATTACCCTCTTTATCCTACTTAATAACCCGAATTCAATTCAATTAATAAGTATTCATATATGATAGTTCTAATGAAGCTTCGGAGTCCCCTCACTTAGAATCATAACATGGAATCCTGCTCAGCAGTGAACGCACTCAATCAATAACCAAGATATGTATTCAGACTCTACATAACAGTTAATGATGCACAAAACGACCGTGAGTATGGATTAAGAAAGCACAATCATATATAAAATAAATCCACAAGTAGTGTTGTACGGAGTGTACACATGGAAGTTTAATTAACTAGATAAAACATTCACAACCCTAGTTCTACCAAAAAGGCTCTAGCCCATGATGTTGCGAAGAACAATCATGGGTGTTGGATAGATCTTACCCGGATACTGAGCAGGATTCCATGTTAGGATTCTAAGTGAGGGGACTCCGAAGCTTCATTAGAACTATCATATATGAATACTTATTAATTGAATTGAATTCGGGTTAATAAGTAGGATAAAGAAGATAATTTCATAGTACCTATAAAGGGAGATCATATCGGGTTAGAGTACCAATCCTAGGGGGAAATAATTGATACTGATAGTACCTAGAAAGGGGGGTGAATTATATCTCTTGCTCCGAGGTTATTCACACGTGTTACACGCATATTTACTTGTGTCTATAGAGTAGATATGCATGGTTTAGTGATGCGTCCATATTCCACAAGGCAGAGTCGGACATTGACACATGGAAGAGAAGTTAATTAGTGAAACTGGATTATCCTAGAGCTACCTATTCTCCTACTTGATCCACTTTCGTATCCTTCGAGTGATATTTTATTTTATTTGTTATTTAATTTCCAGCATATTAGTTGTTAGATAACTATTAAAACGTAATTGCCTTGTCTTAATTAATTTAGATAATAATTAAATTGATAATACGCCGTCCCTTGGGTTCGATATTCACTTGGTCACCTTTCTAGACTACAATTGATATTCTTCATACTTGGGGATTAAAATTGTATGTTGAGAAAACGCGCATCAAGTTCTTGTTCTTTGCACACAAAATTAATTCCCAAGTATTAAGAATATCAATAGCAGCTTAAGCAAGCGACCAAGTGAATATCTAACCCAAAGGACGGCGTATTATCAATTTAATTATTATCTAAATTAATTAAGACAAGTTGGCAATTAAGTTTGAGGTTCAGGATGATTAAACTAATAAACAAGTAATTAAAATAACAAATAAAATAAATATCACTTGAAGAATACGAAAGTGGATCAAGTAGGAGAATAGGTAGCTCTAGGATAATCCAGTTTCACTACTTAATTTCTCTTCCATGTGTCAATGTCCGACTCTGCCTTGTGAAATATGGACGCATCACTAAACCATGCATATCTACTCTATACACACAAGTAAACATGCGTGTAACACGTGTGAATAACCTCGGAGCAAGAGACGTAATTTTACCCCCCTTTCTAGGTACTATCAGTATCAATTATTTCCCCCTAGGATTGGTACTCTAACCCGATATAATCTCCCTTTATAGGTACTATAAAATTACCCTCTTTATCCTACTTAATAACCCGAATTCAATTCAATTAATAAGTATTCATATATGATAGTTCTAATGAAGCTTCGGAGTCCCCTCACTTAGAATCATAACATGGAATCCTGCTCAGCAGTGAACGCACTCAATCAATAACCAAGATATGTATTCAGACTCTACATAACAGTTAATGATGCACAAAACGACCGTGAGTATGGATTAAGAAAGCACAATCATATATAAAATAAATCCACAAGTAGTGTTGTACGGAGTGTACACATGGAAGTTTAATTAACTAGATAAAACATTCACAACCCTAGTTCTACCAAAAAGGCTCTAGCCCATGATGTTGCGAAGAACAATCATGGGTGTTGGATAGATCTTACCCGGATATTTGGAAAATACAAGATAAATTAGGAAACGAATAAACCCTAGATGTGGCGTCATCGCGTCCTTCTCGCTCTTGAATCCTCCTCTTGGTTCTCCTCTTGATTCCACAAATGAATCTTCAAAGTGATGGATGGATGGAGGAAAGAATGATGGTTGGGGGGTGATCCCCCCTTGTGTGGTGTTGTATGTTGTGGCCTCTCTTCTCCTCTCTTGTTGTTGTGTTCCTCCTTTTTTCGGAGCTGTATAGACCTCCTTTTATACTTGTAATCACGTCTCCTAGGCTTGGAATGGGCTTTTCAAGTGATCACACGCGTTTAGGTCTCAAAAATACGAATTTGGTAAGTTTTCGCACGATGGTTTGACCTCAGCAAACATGTCGAACCATTGACCGCAGGTCGAACCACAGGTCGAACCCACCTACTGGAAGTCCCAGGTGCAAGGTTCGACCTCGGTTCGACCTCAAGCAGGTCTAACGGATTTGCGCAGTCTCTCCGTTTCGCGTATAACTTTCACATCCGACCTCCGAATTTAGTGATTTTTATGCTCACGCGATCCTTTCTTCCTTGGCTTTCTATCCATATAAAGAAATCACAAAAAATCCAAGAATTGAATATGTAACAGGCCATGGAAATTAGCACTGCAATTATGTTCGGCACAGCTCGCGCGGCGTTACCACTTTGCTCATAACTTTCTCGTTCGGACTTCAATGATGGTTTTCTTTATGCCAAAACGACCCTCTCTTCAGTATCTTTCCAACCATATATCACACAAACAGTTTCGAACTCCACAACAATACAGAATAATTATGAAAATTGGATGTGTGTTTTCAGCATTCTTGCACAAATTGCATCTTTTCTCCAACTTTGCACTTTTCATCCTTTTTCCACCTAAAACACAACAAAACACCTCAAGTGCATATAATTCTCACATATATCGAATACAAGACACTTGTGCTCATATAAAACTACAATATCAATCAAAAAGGTGTTAAATTGGATACTAAAACACGCTTATTTTCACTCTCATCAGCTTGTTATGGAAAGAACGTTTTGTATAGATTTCAGAGTGGGATGGATGCATACCTATTGAGAGATTTTGATCGGTTAGTCTTCCAACATCCACTTCTTTGTTATTTCACATTTACGAATGTCATCCATTTAATGGATTACTAATGTTTTCCTTTCCATACTTGTTATTTGCAGCTACATGACCTCATTGAGAGGTGCCCGGTAGCAGGTGTTAATGGAATTAGTTGGGTCGTGGAGATATGAGAAATGGTCAAGGGTCCATTGTCCTGTGAAACGGTATGAGTTTATAAACTCTACATTAGCTGAGTCGTATGACAATGCCATATTCTGGGTGCGCAAGCTACCTGTATGCACACTGCTAGAGATTGTCCGCACAATTACCGAGAGGTGGTTTTATGAACGTCGAACTCAAGTTGAGCAAGAGAGTACCATTCTCTGCAAGCGTATCCATGATGAGCTAGTGAAACTTTCTCGTGCTGCCAAAAAGCTACCCATATCGAGACTCATTGGAAATAAGTATGCAATCACGTGGTGATCAGCTACTCACTGTGGATTTGAACGACAGTAGCTGCACATGTGAGAAGTTCTAGAAAGAACTTGTTCCATAAATTCACTTGTATTGATCGCCTGAGTTCGTGATTCTTATATTATATGTTCTTCAGTAATTACGGGTTGCCAGCCAGTGGCTTCGTGTCTACTGCTTTCCATCGCACTAGTGTGTTAGGGATGTGGGTTGGTCCAGTGATGCCTGTTCCACACAACACTCAGTGGGACACACCTGATAGAGTCAAGTCACAGCATGTGAATCCCCCGCTACCACACAGGAAGGCTGGCCGACCACGACAGTCTCGGATAAGGTCAAGAATGTAGTCATCCAGGAGACGTCGCAAAGAACATGTTTGCTCGCGCTATTGACAGCCAGATCACAATCGAGTAAATTGTACTGGAGCTTCATCGTCAACAGCAGTCCTCCTTCTTCGACGGTTGCCCCTAATCCCCGTTTACATAGACAGAAAAATGTGGTATTTGTGGCGAAATTGAACATACTCGTCTACGCTGTCCTTCTCAATTCAACCAGTACACTATAAGGGGGATATTTTATCAATATATCATCCCTTTGAATGGAATGACAGTTCCGGACTTAGATTAGTTTAGCGTATAAATAAAATAATTGAGCGAGTAAATATCAATGGTAATCAACATGGTTTTTTCAATTAAATATAGAATGTCATCCCTTTCATTAGTGAACAAACAAAAGAAAAATAATTTTTGTCACTTCAGATATATGTACATCATGCTGTGGAAATAATGGTGCCAGCGCGAAAGATTTAGAAAGCAATTTGCTTCCGATAACGCATCATGTACTCGGGGGAATCCCAGTTAAAATCCCTCTTTAATAACCTGTCAATGGTCCTGAGAGACGCAGGGCCGCAGCTGCAGCCGTCCTCTTGTCTGTAACAAAACTCATTGCGATCTGGAGTCAGATACAAATGGTACGAAACCTCTCGGGTATGAATCTCGCGCATCAAAGCTGGAATGACACGTCTGAATGGAAGAGTCTCCAACAGCCGATGCT
Source organism: Pogostemon cablin (assembly GCA_023678885.1). NCBI lineage: Eukaryota > Viridiplantae > Streptophyta > Magnoliopsida > Lamiales > Lamiaceae > Pogostemon > Pogostemon cablin. Next base: position 31,519,409 of record CM042963.1, read on the forward strand.
CCCTCATGTCGGGCTCGTCATCCCTTCTATGCCAGAACGAGTCAAAACATTAAGAAGGACATATCCTTCGTAAGCACTACACATGGGTAGTAGTGCACAGTCGTATGAACTATGAACATTATCTGACATAAAATTCATAAGAATGCATATATTAGATGTAAAACACTTTTATAAATTAGGAGATATTATTATTTGATTAAAACAAGGGTTAAGCTAAAATACAATGTCACACTCTATCCATGGCCTCAACCCCCTCCACATGGGCAATCTCCCTGTTGCGTTCTCACAAAGATCTGTCAACAAGTCATCACTAATGTTGGTAAATATCGTTCTATCATCTTTGTACAGCCTTTTGAGGAAATTCATTGTACAAGACCAGATTCAAAATTACATGGAAAATTATTTCATAAATTGAGAATATGTTTGTTACTTACAAAGAATTGCATGTCTAGAATGCAGTATTTGCCAACCTCTGGATGGACGTGTACGCCTGTGGCTGTTGGTTACTCTGATAATAAGCGGAGGTATGCATCCAGGTGCTGAAACATAGTCAAATTTATTACGGAATAATGTGAAGTAATGAACATATTTACATATTAAGTATACACATGAACACTCTCTCAATCACCTGATCGTCAAACCAAACACTGGGGTCCTCGATCCCTTTGAAAAAAGCACTGCTTATTCCACACCCAAGTCCAACGTCAATCCTGAATTCAAGAATTCTTTAACAACAAGAACATATATATAAACTAATCTATGAAAATATCTAAAAGAGTAGATTAGCACTCACAGATCATTGCTTGTCTTAAATCGATGTTACATTTGCCACTAGCGCTCCCGCTCAGTCGTTGTGAATGGTGACTGTAATGCTGCACTTGGCTTTCTAGCTCTGGTAGGACGCATCAAACCACCTTGAGCAACATCCGATGTCAGAGCCATGGGACTCCCAGGATCCATCACACTAGATGGGGGAGATCTAACCCCTGACCTGGAACTAGATGGCTCATGCTCAGGCCTGTTGCGCGAAATATCAGCTCAAAGGAGCCTGAACTCCTGCGTAAGTGCAATTCAAAAGTAATGCTGGGTTTGATGCTCAAACACAATTTGATATGCCAGCTGGCTTAAGAACTCATCCTGCTGATCCAGCCTACGGAACACCGTATCCTTGAAATCCTGATCATATCTGTGAACGTCACCCCTCCCACTTCCACTAAACACTGGGGGCTCATCCACTCCAGCATCAAAGTGATGTCGTCCATCATGCTCCTCTATAGCTCGATCATGCCAGCTACGAGTAGAGTACGGAGGAATATGATACGTGGGATGATAAGAACTGGGCTCATCGAACCACGTCTCCCCCGAATCATGTCCACCTTGGACAGGGCTAGGAGTATAGGTTGGTCGGTAAGCATAAGGATCCCAATTAGACTACCAAGCTGAAGGATCCGCGTGCGCTGGCCCTGCCACCAATCCTCATCAGGCACACGGGTATAGCACTGCTGATTCAAGGGATCGTAGGATTCCCCCGCGGTCTGCTGGTCCAAATATGAGAATGTAGGCTGTCGGACAATCTTTCATTTGGGGTTAAAAATGTTTTGGTGTACAGCCTCATGATTAAACCATCCAAAGGATCATCCTCTATGCCAATCCAATAATCATTTGTGTTCTCATAGGCGAGCTCCCCCGAAAAATCCACCACTTCAACATTCTGATTCAAAAAAGCAAAACATTTAGATACAATATCACTGATTATTTAATGATTCATAATAATTTACATTCATAATAATTTAGATTTCATACCTGAGAAAATAGCTGCCTATCAGCCCTCTTTATCATACGAAAAACCCATCGCAATAAAAGTAACCGGTTATTCGCCCTTTCGCATGGGACATCGCCATATGGTGCAGCAAGGGCATGTATACGCTCATACGCCCAAACTTATCACAAGTAAACTACTATTGTTAGATTATTACTGTTGTTAAAAATTGTAATACACTATAAGTTTATGTGATCTACTACAACGTGTACCAGGAGTGCAAATGTGCACCCGTAAAATTGGTATCTGTACTTGTTGGGGGTTGCTTTTGGAGGAAGTTCGATCAAAATGTTGTCCATGAAGTGCAGTAGAGTCATGTAACTGACCTGGCCCCAAGGGAATAAATCCCATCTGCGATCATCCTCCACTAGCACCCAAACCCAATTGTCTACACTAACCTTGGTAACGTCCGATCAAGGAGAAAATAGTAGACCAACATCACCTTAGCAATCTTAACCGCATTCTCGGGGCTAAGATCAACAAATGTTGTACCTTGAAAAGCATAGGCAATCTCACTTACTAATGGTCTTGGGCCCTGCCCATAATACGTATCGTAAACCCCACCAGCCGGGATATTATACGACATGTTCGGATAAAACCCCACTCGATCCCAAAAGTAGAGTCCCATAATACGTATGAACTCTAACCCTAGAAAAATCTAAGGCACTCGTTCCCAGCCTGAAAATATCTAGCAGTTAAATCATCCCCACTACGTATAATCTCTCATGTCATGAGACCGTGGATATTAGCGTGCACGTTCCAATCTTCGTGAAGATCTCAATAATGACCAAAACATAAACTCCTGAACATCTGTTCTGTATTACCCCCAATCTCTGTTAACTTTGTATGGATTATTCCCATAACAACCCCCGATTTGCAGTAATTATGTATACTACAGTTCTGCCCCTACATAGTTGGACGCTTCCATTCATCTTGCACAAATAATATTTTTTGCTAAATAATTTGTAGCACACATCATATCTAACTGCTCTGCATCAATTCAAGCAGCTTACTTAATTAAAAAAATCACAATTAAAAAATCAAATAATAATAAAGTCATTGTGTCAACTGAACAAAAATTGTCACACCGAATCATTTGTTCTATTCGGCCTACAATTCCTTATATTCGGCCTAGAATTTGTTCTATTCGGCCCATAACTTTTGTTCTATTCGGCCTACGTTAATTATTTTTTCTACGCGGCCTAGAATTATTTTATTCGGCCTATATTATTGTTCTATTTGGCTTACAATATTGTTCTATTCAGCCGACCGTAATTGTTCTATTCGGCCTACGTACGTCTGGAAAAATCCTAATTTGTTCTATTCGTCCAACAATTGTTCTATTCGGCCTAGGTTTTTATTCTATTCGTCCAACAATTGTTCTATTCAGCCTAGATTTTTCTTCTATTTGACCTTCAAAGATGCTCTATTCAGCCAAGGTCAGTGCTATCACATTATTCCACTGCACTTTGTTGTATTCGGCATACACTTGTTCTATTCAGCCTATACTATTGTTCTATTCGGCCTATCACAGATGCTCTATTCTGCCAAGGTCAGTACTATCACATTATTCCTACACTTTGTTCTATTCGTCCTACACATGTTCTATTCGGCCTATTATATTGTTCTATTCGGCCTACCATAGATGCTCTGTTCGGACTACAATCTTTTCCACATATTCAAAAAAAATAAACACTCCCACTGCGGTCCTACATTCTAAAATGATGTATACACAATTAAGTCACATACTACACATTACTTTTCCAAACCACAAAATATAGAAAACATTATACACAATTAACTCACATTTTACACATATAAATTTGCACCATGAACAAAACCACAAAATGTAGGCAAACATTGAAAAACGACTACTACAAACTCAAAAATTAAATGAAATAAAATCACAAAATGTAGGAAATATTATAAACAAATAACTCAAATTTTACAAATGCAAATAAAACTTCTTTTATACATACCAAAAATTCGCCGTTTCCACCTGTTCTGGCCGATGGATAATGGGGACCACAAATAGAGAAGAGAGACTGAGAAAGGGGGGACTGCAAATGGGTGGCACTAAACTGTGCTTTGGGATAAAAAAGAGAGAAGAAGAGAGAGGATGTTGGACGAAGATGAGAGAGAAAGAGAGAGAAGTTTGGACGAAAATAAGAGAGAAAATGACGTTAATGATGTCCCACCAACCCCCATTTAATGATGCCCCACATTCCCCATTCAAATTTTAAATTTTAAAAATTTTAAATGGGGTACACCCACCCCATTTACTGCAGTCAAAACTGACATGATCATGACCCCATTATTTTTGTCCTTTATCTGACTGTTATGGGTATAATTTGGAGAGTCCACCAAATAGTGGCTAGTAAAAATTATATATAAGAGAGGTGACTATTTAAAATTATACTTAGTGAATAGTGGCTACTACAAATTTGAACCCTATATTAAATATTATTAGTCTTAATTTATCTAAATACTCTTTAATTGGTTATTTCTAATAATCAATCTTCATTGTACACAAACTTATACAAGAAATAATTTACAAGGTTAATTTCTAAACAAAATAAATGAACTACAGAAATCATTGTGCAAAATTAAGGTGAAGTCGTACACATATGATAACTCAATCTACCAATTAGGATTAAACATTTTAACCCACTATACAAGGCATCCCTTAATTAAGAGATTGTTCCTACATTGCGGATAAAATTTAATCTTGAATTATTATTCAAGTTATCCCTTATTTGACCAATTGAACTAATCATGTGGACTACATAAATCATGTCACAAGAATAAAAGCAAGAATATTGCAACAGTGATATTGAATCATTGGGTAATTATATTTGTATCTCCAACCAAATCAGCTTTAATCACTCCTAAAACTTGGGGAGCTTTATTTTGAATTAAAATACACAACCTTTTCTTCTTTTTTCAATTTAATCACAATTTTTTTTGTCAAAAAATACATGATGACCTTCTATTTTTTTTTCAATTTAATCACAAACTTTCTCTTTTCAATGAAATACATGACCTTTTATGTATTTTTTCAATTGAATCATAAATTTATTTTTTTAGTTAAGTATACATGATTTTTATATTGTGTCATTTAATCAAAATTCTTATGTAAATAAAATCTATTAAAATATTTTTACGAAATTTTATTAATAATAATTTTTTAAGAATTAATTAAAAATAATCTATTAAGATAATCAGATTTTACAAAGACTTAGCTATATTTTTAGTCCACCTACCTACGACTAATATTAATAAAGAACTATATTTTATACATATATTAAATATAAATCATATAATATAATTTTAATTATCTGTGCCAACATTTACATATATTAAAATATTAACGATTTACGTTCTTAACATATATTTAATTATCTATTCAAGTATTATTTTTTAAAAAAAAATTTCAATTGTCGAATTCTTTAAAGGGATAATTAATTAAATTTGAGGCAAATTACATGATTTTTTATGAATTGTTTTACAATTTATTTAATATTTGAAATTTTATCTATTTATAATATTTAAATTATTTAATGTGAATTGATTTTTTATTAATACAAGAATTTTGAACAAATGACAAAATATAAAAAAAATATTAAAAAAAATTTGTGATTAAATTGAAAATATACAAAACGGTCATGTATTTAATTGATAAAAAGAAAGTTTGTGATTAAATTGAGGAAAAAAAATAAGGTCATGTATTTTTTTTACAATAAAAAAAGTTCGTGATAAAATTAGAAAAAGAGAAAAAGATCATGTATTTTAATGCAATTAACCCATTTATTTTTCTTTAATCATATACAATAGTTAATATATTGTTTTCACTAAACAGTGTCCTTCTCGAATTAACCGTGCAAAGTTTTATGCAAGAACCACTATTTCCGTTCAACTATTTCAACTGTAAACATAGTGTTGTTGGAAAATTAAGGTGAGTGGAAAAGTGAAATTAAAATGGTGTTTAATAGATTAAAGTGTGTCTATGAAAAGATGTGATCAAAGGGTGTGAATTACAATAAATTGTGTCTTTTCATAAAAGATATTTGAATTTAAATTTGATTCATTCCAAAAGGTGCATTATTTTACGAAAAGACGCCTTAAAATCTATAAATATGCCCTTCATTTCCACACTCCGAATGTCATTTGAAAACTTCACTTGATCAACTCCGAAAATACCTTCATACAAACATGTCGTAGATGTCTAATGAAGTTCGAGTTACCTAAAGAATTCGTGGTGTATTTCTATGTCGTCCTAGTCCTAAGGTGAGCTCATAATATCAGTTGGTTCACCGTATCTTGTGATTTATAGTGCTACTATCACAATATGTGAGTCGTTGTATCTTGAAGATGATTTCCGTCAAACTGTAAGTGCAAGAGCGGAGCAATTTCATCTTAAGGAGAAAAAGTGTAACTCTTGACTCGACACAAATTCCGTTCATATTATTTTTATCATATTTTTCTAGTCAACATATTATACCGAAACCCAAATATATCCAATAATCTTAAGACGAAAATGCTCATGGGTCCGGTATAATATTGGTTGATTTTAAAGTACATTAAAGAGAGATTTCTTATGTAGACTAAAAGAAGGTACGCATGTATTTATTTGCTTTGCATGATTGTTATTAATAGTCTACATATAGTGTAGATGATTTTATGTGAAAATTTTCAAAAAATTAATTGAAAATGATTATGATAAAATATAGAAAACTCATAAATTGGAAAATTAATTTTTAGCAATTGAGGTATCTATCTATTGAACCATTTGTGAATTGAGACTGTTGGAGTCTTAATCTACATTTTTTTTGAATTTGAATTAAAATAACAATTTTTGTGATATGAGGTTTTGTAATGCATATACGTCGTTTTGAAAAGAAAAGTTGCATGCGGTTGACTTTTATATTGAATTTTTCCATATTAATTGGAAATTAAATTACGAAAATTATGGATAGAATGATTAATAAAGGCAAAAGCTCCTGCGCCTCGGAGACATGGAGGGATACTCCATGTGAACACAACCCTCCCCCTCTATATTCTATTTAAACCTATGTATTGCTAGGGATTTAAATTACAAAGGGGCACAAAAATTGCAAAGGCGCACGGAATGTGCTCCGTGCGCCCGGGTTCACAGGAGCCTCACTCATTAATAAAAGAGAAAAAACAGTTTTTTAGTATTTTTAAATTGCGACGGTTAAGGCATTTAAATTTGTAGATAATACTCCCTCCATCTGGTTCTAAGGTATCCATTTATTTTTTGCACGTGGATTAAAAAGTATTATTATTATTATATGTAAAGAGGGTAGTTGTATTAGAGGGAATTGGTGGGCCATATTATGTACTTTTTTACTAAATAGGAGAAATGGATACCTTTGAAGCGGACGGAGGAAGTAATACTTTGATGAATTAATTCTCGGCTTGGGGCAAGAGAAGAGAAGGATATTTTCTTTCATAATTTAAAATGCTGCGTAACCACCTCCATAATAATCCAATATCATTCCCTTAAATTGTTTTTTTTTTATACTGTGTTGTATATTTTGGTGACAATAGGGGAATATCATTGATTAAATAGTCTGTAACTTAGAAACATTGATGGACAAATGGCTGAACAAACGGATAAAATTTATCCCTGATCCATTGCCACAACTAATCCAGGATAGATTCTTGTTATCTCTTTGTAAAAAGACGTGTCTCTTGATGAAGAGATAAATGGTGTCTTTTGGTGAAGAGGTGTCTTTTCATGAAGAGATGTATTTCTTAAATAAGAGTTGTATCTCTTCGTCAAGAGTAGCGTCCCTTGAAGAATCACGTTTTTTGATGAAGAATCGTATCTCTTCGTAAAACATCATGTCCGTTGATGAAGAGCCATGATTCTTCATATCTCTTAATGAAGAGTCGTATCTCCACATGAAAAGTTGTTATCGTATTGTAATTAAAGAATTATATCTCTTTGTGAGAAATAAAAAATGAAATGACTTTTGGGGAGAATAAATGAACTGATGGTTCAAATAATTATATCATTCAATTGATTAATTATTACAAAAAGGCCAACCGACCCTAATGTGGGGATCCTCGTATACATTTAAGAAAAAATCCCATATACATTCAAGAGAATCTGATGAGTGATATTTTCACCTTGATTTTAGTATCTTTTTATGTGTGTTTTCATATTATTTTATCCGTATTTGTGTACTATTTAGTTGTGTTTTATGTTTTTATGGAGATGTGTGTGAATGAGCTTAAACGTTATGATTTTCAGGCAAAAATAGATCCTAGACACGAAAAGGAAGACGTATAAAAAAGCAGATCTCAATTCGGAGTAAAAAAGGCCTACACTGCCACCCTATGGCCGTGTTGCAGCACACGAGTCGTGTTGCTACAGCATCAAAAAAAAATCAGAACCCTTCTAGAAGCTTCCCAAGGTGTATAAATACTCAATACTTCAATATTTGATCATATTTTTCGAAGGGTTTCACTCCTACACCTAGATCACACACCATTTCCTCTATTTTACACCATCATCTTCATCTATTCTTCATCCATCCATCCACACTTGATCTCCTCCATCAAATCCACCATCTAAGTGATCAAGGAAGCAAGTGAGAGTGAAGATTGCTAGAAGAAGAAGGAGATCTCCATTAAAGGACTTCAAAGAGGGAATCTAATTCTAATTTTTGTGAAATTCTTTATAGTTTGATCATGGAATTTGTAGATTCAATTGTCTATGTTGTTTTCTCTAAGACTATGTGAACTTGGTTTCAATTTTTGTTAAATTGACTTAGAGCAAGTGTACTCTATCGTGTGTAGCACGTAAGCAACCAAATGTAAAATTTATATAATATTGAACCCAAGGGCGAAAGTGGATAGCCATATTTGAGATATGCTTTACTCTAGTAGGACGAATCAAAGAAGGAGGGGTTTCTTAATACTACAAACTAACAACTAGGAAAGCAATTAAAGATAGAACATGTACAAATGTGATGGAAAATGGATGAAGGTGAACAATCTAAGGAGTATGTAAGGCAAGCAACATTCATGGATAAGGTAAATATAGACTCACACACACACATGCATTGATGGTTTTCATGTTATGAAATTAAGGACAATCACGTTTGTACCCCTAACCCCTATGGCCAAGGTGATTAGGTTCTCAACTCTTGTACAAGTTTAAATCTCCTAGGATTGTTCTTACTCTCAATTTCCATGAAGGTACTATGATCATAAGTTGGGTTCCCCTCACTAGTTCATCACTAATATCCTATCACGAGGTTCTAAGCACTTGAAGGGTATGACTTACCTCTCCTCACAATAACTAAGTCATCTCAAGCAATCAATGATTCAATTAAACCACTAAACATAATATTGGAATGACCATCCTAACACTATGAGTAGAGAATTTAACCACACAAATCATATATAAAATGAGAATAAGCATTCATGATAGAAAATATTCATAACAATCATTTCATCAATCATGTGGTGTGAAAAATCTACGTAATCCCTAACCAATCATATTACTAGCCGCACATGAGGACTAGCCACTACAAATCATAATAAAATCAATACAATCCATGGCATGCTCCATTTGAGCTAAATAATGAAGAAAATAACAAAATAAAGGTAAGTTGGCTCCCTTTTGATGGTGAAATTTCTCCCCTTTGATCATGCTATAATCTTCAGCAAATGATGAATTACTCTTCTTAGATTGGTGGATTGATGGATTAATGGATGGATTTGAGGAGATCAAGTGGTTTGGATGGATGAAGTGAAGGGTGAAAGAGATGGAGATGAATGTGTGTGATTTAGGTGTTTAGTGTATGTGGAAACTGATCCCAAATGATTCCTCTCGTAATTTATGGTCAAAACATGTATTTATACACCCATGGAAGCTTTTAGAACAAGTGGATATCATAAAACTATCTTTTGTACCTACACGGGTCGTGTAGCAGTACAAAGGCCGTGTAGGGTAATCGCGTGCATCGCAGTCTCACCGTTTCGCTCATAACTTTCACATCTGATTTCCAATTTGAGTGATTATTGCACTCACACGATCCTCTCTTCAGTGACTTTCCAAAAATATATCATATATCTAATTTTGAGCTTCATATAAATACATAAAAATTACACAAATTGGACTTGCATTTTTCACCATTTTGCTTTGGCTCGTTCTTCCTCATTTCAACTCCGAATTGAGTTCCGTTTTTTCCCACATCTTCTTTATCGTGTCTAGAATCTATTTTTAGCTGAAAATCACACAAATTACATCAATTTACTAATTCTCTTAATATTCACAAATATAGCACAATTTAAGGCACTTAATCATGAAAATCACACATTTATCATTTCAAAGCACAAATCTCCATATCTTCATATAACACCACCAAATGATATACAAAAAGAATAAAAACACATAATAAAAGACACTAAAATTTAGGTAAAAATAACACCGATCAATCCCCCCAAACTTAAAGTGTTGCTCGTCTTCAAGCAACAAAAATGAAAAAATGAGAGGAGAAATTTTCACCTTGAGAAAGACCTGAAGAACATAAGCAACAACACATCATAAGTAACAAGGACTACAAATCATATCAAGTAATCTTACAATATTAAAATCATGACATAAAAAATTAACAAGTTCAAGTCTAAGAAAATTAAGAGTAATAAAGTCCCGTCTGGTCCAAACCTCACGTCGGATATCAAAATGCACTCAACACTCTATGAAGTAGGATAATTTTCACTCATCAATCGATTGAACCCGACACACCGTAGGCTTTCTCACGGACTACATTCACAAGCCACCAATGCTTCAACTAATGATCAAAAAGGACTTTACTTTTGGATGTAATGTTAGACTTTTTGGTAAGGGTAGGGAGATTATGGATAAGAGTGACTTAACAAATGTAATTAGTACCCTTTGATAGAACATTTGATTAGTTTGATTGAGAGATTGGTTGATTAGATGAGGGACCAAAACCATTAGTGAATTCATACTACCTTAAAAGGGAATATTGCCTATGATTTAGTGCCTAATTAGGGAACTCATAGAGTAATTAGTACCTATTGGGAGGTGTTCATTTTGGTCTCGATCCTATGTGCTTTTTTGGAGCTTGGTTGAGGGTTTACATCCTATCCATCTCGAGAGAGAGTTTAGGTGGAATTAGTGATCGTTCTTATGCCTTGTCCATGAGAGATTAGAATTAATTGTATGATTTATTTATTATCTATACCATGATTGTTGCTAATCTCATCCTTGCATCATTTGGAATCCATTCATCTTTCATTCATTTTATTATTTATTTCTTGCAATAGTTAAATTGCATTTATTTGCAAGCTATCCATCCCATTCCGTCATTCTTATAAAATCACGATAAACTTGAGATCGCTTAAACTCTAGTACCTTCCTCCCTGTGATTCGATAAATTTTTTAATTGGTCATCCCAACTATATACGACTAGTCAAATGGCGCCATTGCCGGGGAGACAACGGTTGCTAGTGGTTTGACGAAGGATTATTTAGAGTGGTCTTAATAAGGATATTTATTTTTATTTTTGCATCTTATATTTGCTTTAGAAAATTTTGTTCAAATTTTTCTTTCTCTTGTAGGTGCATACCTTGAGAAGGAAGAAGAAGGTGAACAAGCACAAAAATATGAGCTCCATGGATATTCTTCGTGATTTGGTGAATAGAAGAGTTCATTCCGCTATGAACACACAAGGAAATTTTCAAGAATTTCAAATGCCAAATTTTGGGCCTAATTTGCATCCGGATTTTGGAGTACAAGTTCCTAATATACAATTCCAACAAGGTTATGAAGATTTTGGAGTCCCTCATCAAATGCATCAATAAGTATACCCTCAAGGTGTGGAAGATGTTTTTCAAAAAAAAATTTCTAGACATCAGAAGGAAATCAACCACACCTATGGGGAAATTTTCAAGACTCAAACACTTCTTATTCCATCCAAAGTGACCACAAAGAAAGGCTTAGAGAAGAGCTGTTTGAAAGGATGATAGCACATATTGAATATGATAGGAAGTCTAATGAAGCATGGATGGATCGAATCAGAAATTGGTGTGACATGGTGACAAGTGCAATCGTAGCATTCAGTGCTATGATGAACTCAATTGAGCACCAAGTAAGTCAAGTTATGTCCACCGTGAAAAGACTTCAAGAAGAAAATAACAAGCCTTCTACTTCCAGAACAAAGAGTGATTGTATGATCATTAAGGATAGGAAAGAGGATAGTTTGGGAGTTGATGAGACTATGAAGGAAAAGAGAGAAAGGGCGTCTAAGTGGGTGAAAGCCAAAGAGTTGAAAGAAGAGTTGAAGGGGGAATTCGAAAGATTTGTCGAGTCTCTTGAAGTTATGGTTGAAAAAGTAAAGTTTCGAAACCAAAAAGAGATTCATGCTCTTATGGAAGAAAAGAAACATTCGAAAACTAAGGTCATGGATTATATTCCCCACAAGCCTAAACCTTCTCATTCTATTGAAATTTCGAATTCTCTTAAGAACTTCCATGATTTTATTGAAAAAAATTTTTTTGGTGATTGTAGGAAAAAGGTTGCAAGAGGACAACAACACTTGTCAATGCCCGAATTCTTATCGGAGGATGTGGTTGAAGTTTAAAATTCACATAAAGCCCCATGGAAAAAGTGGAACAAGTGCAAAGGGACATTCCTTGTGAAGATCGCCTTCGGAGAACAATTGCTTGAGCTATTTAACAAGAAGAAAAATGTTCTTGTGGTTGAACGGGAGAGCACAAGGCACTACTTCAAGAAAAAACCTATGATAGTGCCTAAGGACTATTCAAGGCCACCATGAGCTAAAGACTATCGTCCGACTTGAAGACGTTAAACTTAGCGCTAGATGGGAGGCAACCCATCATTATCTTTAGTGCTTTATTTAGTGTTTTCAATAAGGATTGTGAATTTGATTTTGTTTTGAAATTTTTGGAATGTAAGTTGATTGTGTTAATGACGAGAATGTGTATTGAAGATACGGGAGTGCTTGATTTGAAGTGTGTAAGTACGTCATACCATTTTTTGCACACATAACTCGAAACTCTTGTTTCAATTTAAGTTTGGGGGGATATGGCATGGTGTAACATACCTTGTCTTGAAGGCATATACTTTTCGTATTTTTGGGGCAAAATTTAAAAATTTTCTCATGAGTTTGGGATTGATTTTGGTCCGATTGATTGTGTTGAAGTGCATGATAGTCTATATTCTTATTGCAATGGTTGAGCTAATGGTTTTGATTAGCTGTTGAGCATAAATGAAGTGTAGTGGAAGCACGAATTGAGCCCGGAGATCAAGTCGAGATTCGTTGTGCATTCAATTCGGAAGCCTATGCCAACCATTTCCACTACCAAATGCATTTCTAAGGGAGTTTACTCTACACTCATCACTTCTATGTGCTTAGCATAATTTGATTTGATTTGGATTGTTGTTGATTAGCATGCTACTTCATTTGTTATATATTTGGGATGTTTACTTTCGTAACTTAGGATTTCCTTTTAAATCAAGGATGGGATGCTTGTGAGCTTACTTGAATGAGGATGATATGAATGTGTGCTTCATTTTCTATTGATGGATGGTTTTGTTGTTTTTGCATGTTATGTATTTTTGGTTGTTTCTTATGTGTTAAGTCCTTATTTTATGTTTTATATGTTTTTGTATTCTTGTCTAGGGGTATTTGGTGGTTTATTTTTGGGATGTCATGAGTCATTTTTTAACATGAGTGATGATATGTTGTGGTAATAAGTGATGACAAGTTATGATTAAGAATCTCTACACTTTCGAATTGTGACATGTTTTATTTAACTTGTTCAATTTTGAGATGAATGTGGTGTAATTAGTTCCTTAAGGTTCGAGCACAAGCTTGTGAGCATTTGAGCCTCAACCGTGCATATATAATTTTCTTCATAAGTGGATTGGTTGTGTTTGATAAGTTAGAACTTGCTCAAGGACTATAGGAACAAGCCCGATTAGTGGAGATTAGTGAAATGATCTAAGGCCATCCTTGTTATTTATAATCATTGCCATATATTTTCCTACCATGAACATCATCTCTAGTCAACTACTTTGAGCCTTAAAGCCTATTTATTGTGATATAAGCACATTACAAGCCTTGATTACCCACGTGAGCCTTATATAATTACCCTTTTATGTGAGTGATTGAGGAGATGTAGTTTAGAAATGTTTGATGAGAATTGTGCAAGAAAGGAAAGGAAATTGTAACAAGCAAGAAAAAGGATGAAAAGAGCACAAACAAGAATGAACATGCAACTTCATAACAAGAAAATGAGCAAAACAATAACAAAATGCTCAAGTATTTAAAAATTCGAAGAAGGAAGCATGCATTGAAAGGAGAACAATTCAAGGAAAGTTGATGGATAGTGCTTGTGATCAATTAAGAAAAGAAAGGAAGAAAGAAATTGTTAAGGAATGGAAGAAAGTATCTACCTCTTCGATTACTTACACATGATTAGTCACTCTTACCTAAATTCTTCCTTTTCATCAGGATGCCTCATCGCACTCCTCAATGAAAACACCACTTCTTCTTCATTTACTCTCAATGTCAACTCCCCCTTATGCAGATTAATTAAAGCTCTCCCCATAGCAAAAAATGGATGCCCCAAAATCAATGGAACATTCGCATCCTCGTCCATATCAAGCACCACAAAATCCACCGGGAATATGAATTTTCCAATTTAACTAACACATCCTCAACTATTCCTTTAGGGTAAGTCAAAGACCTATCCTCAAGTTGCAATGTAACGGATGTAGGCTTTACTTTTCCTATACCAAGAATCTTAAAGATAGACATATGCATCAAATTGATACTAGCCCCAAGATCACAAAGAGCTTTATGAACTTCACTCTTACCCATTTCACATGGTATGACAAAACTCCCCGGATCCTTGAGCTTTGGAGGCAACTTCTTTTGAATTATGGCACTACACTCCTCCGTCAAATTGACTGTCTCATTCTCCACTAAACTCCTTTTTCTTGCCATGATGTCTTTAAAAAACTTGACATAATGAGGCATTTGTATCAAAGCATCCGCAAAGGGTATATTGATGTGGATTTAATTGAAGATATACAAAAATTTTGCAAATTTTTCATGAAGGCCCTTCTTTAAGAATCTATGCGGAAAATGAATAGGCACTTGAGTTTTTGGTATGCCCCAACTATCCCTTTCCATCTCCACTTCATTCTCTTTCTTTTTCATTGCCTTGGTTCTTTGCCATTTCTTTTCAACAACTTCCGATTCAACCACATCCATTTCATCATTTATCTTTACTTCAACTTCACTTTCTTTCACAAGCTCTTCTTCAACCAAGTTTTCCTCAACCTCCTTCTCTTCTACCTTTTTATTTTCCGTAGGTATAGAAGGTCCCTCATAGTTTGTTCCACTCCTCAAAGTGATTGCCTTGCATTGCTCTTTTGGATTTATAATGGTGGTAGAAGGAAATTTCATTTTTCATTCGCGCTCAATGAACTAGCAATTTGACCAACCGAATGCTCCAAGGCTTTGAATCTTCTATCATTAGCTTCATCAATCTTCTTTCTTATCTCATCTTGAGCTTTGTTAGATGCAATCAACTTTTCAATGAGTTCTTCGGTAGTTGTTTTCCCTTCATTATTTGGCGCTTTAGCTCCTGGATGATACCCCGAGGGATAAATAACCGCATTGCTCGGGTTTGAATAAGAGAAGTTATCTTGTCTCCTTTGTTGTTGTGGGTATGAGCTTCCACTACCTTGACCATTGAAACCTCATTGCCTTGGTGGATAGTGTCCTTGGTTGTGGTTGAAATTACCTTGGTAATTATTTTGATAGTTACCTTGGTAATTCCTTCCTTGAATGTATTGTATATCTTTCACACGTGGCATTGTCATAGCCCATTGTTCCCCACTAACACTATTTGGAGGAAGCGTACCTTGCTCTACTTTCCCTTCAACCATGTTAACTCATTGATTATTCATACCTTGATTCGAGCTCATTTGCCTCAAGATTTCCGATGCTATCATTTCAATACTTGGCATACTTGGTTCCACACTAGCACTCTTCACACTAAACTGTTGCCCTTGATCGAAGCTCTTAAATCCATAACATCCACTCACTCTCTCTATTGGCCATTGACAGACATTTGTGGCTATTTCATCAAAAATCCTTATAGCACTTTCTAGAGTCACTCCTAGTACTGATCCACCCGTCGAAGCATAAAAAAACACTCTTTGACCATTCACCAAACCTTGGTAGAAAAACCCAACTTGCTGATTTTTTGGGAAGCCATGTTGTGGACACTTGCGAAGCATATCCTTAAACCTTTCCCATGCTTCATAGAAACTCTCCTGAGGTATTTGCTTGAATTGAGTGATCAAGCTCTTCATTTGAAGCGTCTTGGAAGGTGAAAAATACTTGTTCAAGAACATTTATGCAAGCTCATCCCATGTGTTGCACGTACCGGGAGTAATGGTAGATATCCATGTTCGAGCACGATCCCTCAACGAAAATAAACACAACCTCATCTTGATACAATCATCGCTCCCCTCCCTACCATACCAAAGAGCCTATCATTACATCCTTAATGAAAGACATTTTTGATCACTAATGGAAACTTTGGTAGTATGTGAATGTAGTCCACGAGCAAGCTTATAGCTAGTCAAGCCAATCGGTTAATGAGTATTGATTTACCATACTTTAAAGAGTGTTGAGTGAAATTGATATCTCATTGAGAGGCTTGGACCAAAAAGGGACTATATTATACTTTGTTCTCTTTTGATTGAACTTGTTAATATTTTTTGCATGTTATGAGTCTAATGTTGTAGGATGACTTAGCATGATTTGTAGTTCTTATTACTTTTGATATGTTATTACTTATGTTCGTTTAGTCTTTTCCTAAGTGAAAATCTCTCTTCCCTTGTTTTATCATTTTCGTTGTTCGGAGACGCACAACACTTTAAGTTTGGGGGTGTGATGAGTGATATTTTCACATAGATTGTAGTATCTTTTTATGTGTATTTTCATATTATTTTATCCGTATTTGTGTACTATTTGGTTGTGTTTTGTATTTTTATGGAGATGTATGTGAATGAGCTTAAACGTATGATTTTCAAGAAAAAATAGATCCTAGACGCGAAAAGAAAGACGTATGAAAAAGTGGATCTCAATTCGGAGTTGAAACGAGGGAGAACAAGCCGAAACAAAATTGTAAAAATAGGGGTTGCACCAACATGGTCGGCCGTGTTGTAGCACACGAGCCGTGTTATGCAACATGGTCCTGTAAGCCTTGGCCATTTTTTGACATAAAAAATGCCTAGCACACGAGTCGTATTGCTGTAGCATCAGAAAAATATCAAAACCCTTCTAGAAGCTTCCTAAGGGGTATAAATACACAATACTTCAATATTTGATCAGATTTTTCGAAGGATTTCACTCCTACACCTAGATCACATACCATTTCCTCCATTTTACACCATCATCTTCATCCATTCTCATCCATCCATCCACACTTGATCTCCTCCATCAAATCCACCATCCAAGTGATCAAAGAAGCAAGGAAAAGTGAAGATTGCAAGAAGAAGAAGGAGATCTCCACTGAAGGACTTCAAATGGGGAATCTAATTCTAATTTTTGTGAACTTCTTTATAGTTTGATCATGGAATTTGTAGATTCAATTGTCTATATTGCCTTTTCTAAGACTATGATAGGCTAATCTCCTTTGTGAGATTAACTCTATGATTGGTATTGGATAATTTTATTTTTATGCAATTTGATTTTAATCTCGAATGAGCTTTGTGTATTTCCATCATTGAATGTTGATTGCTTGATGTATATGATGATGTGTGTGATTAATTGTCATGGGCATGTGATTAGATTGAGAAATCAATTATGTGTTTAGGATAGTTCATTGAATCATTTCATCATACACTTCATGTACATTAATTTAGAATAAAATAGAGATATCCTTCTAGATTTAAAACCCTTTGATAGAACATTTGATTAGCTTGATCGAGAGATTGGTTGATTAGATGAGGAGACCAAAACTATTAGTGAATTCATAGTACCTTAAAAAGGAATATTACCTATGATTTAGTATCTAATTAGGGAACTCGTAGAGTAATTAGTACCTATTGGGAGGTGTTAATTTTGGTCTCGATCCTATGTGCTTTTGGGAGTCTTGTTGAGGGTTTACATCCTATCCATCTCGAGAGAGAGTTTAGTTGGAATTAGTGATCACTCCTATGCCTTTTCCATGAGAGATTAGAATTAATTATATGATTTCTTTATTATCTATCCCATGATTGTTGCTAATCTCATCATTGCATCATTTGAAATCCATTCATCTTTCATTCATTTTATCATTTATTTCTTGCATTAGTTAAATTGCATTTATTTACAAACTATCCATCCCATTCCGTCGTCCTTATAAAATCACGATAAACTTGAGATCGCTTAAACTCTAGTATCTTCCTCCCTGTAGTTCGATAAATTCTTTAATTGGTCATCCCGACTATATACGACCAATCAGAATCCCTATAGATATTTAAATGTGTGGTAAGGGCGTAGCCCCTAAAGTTAAAATTATGTTGGCCTAAGGCAACTTATCTCAAGTAAATTAAACGGATTCATAATAAAATTGAATGGAGATCAAATATGTTGAATGTCTGAGATGATTGGAATAAAAAAATCACACACTAAAGAATATTTATAGCGGAAACTCAACCATGATGAGTGGAGATCTCACGAACTTGGTTCAATGAGACAACTTAGTTATAGTTGTTCAGATGTTCACTTGAAATAAATAAATGAATCCATTCCTAGAGACAATTCAAGTGTAAACTAACATGTTGACGTGTGGTAAGTATAATCATAAAAGCTTTTAATGACTCTTATACCTAATAAAGGTGGGGTATGATATGATACTCTTGATAAGAAGTCACCTATATAAGTGCGAGGACTGATCGCCTCAATGAAGCTCTTATGAATCCAAGATATGGTCCATGGCCGAAATGGACACAACCATGAGAACCAAAGGTATTAGGAGAGGTATTATGTTAGTACTGTTGTCTTGTCATATACAAAAGCAAAGTAGTTCAAGGCATTACATCCACTAAACTATGAGTATGTCCAATAGTATTCAACTAGACAATGTTTAAAGCCAGAAGCTACATATCTCGATGTAATATATTTTCATTTGAACTCATTTTATTTCAGTCTCCTGTGTCGTAGTCTTATGAGTTGACTTTATCCATTTATGTGGGAATTGTTGGAAAATTAAGGTAAATGGAAAAGTCATCTTAAAATGGTGTCTAATAAATTGAAGTGTGTCTATGAAAAGATGTGACCGAAGGGTGAATTACAATTAAATTATGTCTTTTCATAAAAGATATTTGACTTTAAATTTGAAATTCATTCCTAAAGGTGCATCATTTCGCAAAAAGACGCCTTGAAATCTATAAATATGCCCTTCATTTTCATAATTTAGCACTCCGAATGTCATTTGAAATCTTCACTTGATCAACTCTGAATTAAATACCTTCATACAAATATGTCGTAGATGTCTAATGAAGTTCGAGTTGCCTAAAGAATTCGTGGTGTATTCCTATGTCATCCTACTCCTAAGATGAGTTCATAATATCAGTTGGTTGGCCGTATCTTGTGATTTGTAGTGCTACTATCACAAGATGTGAGTCGTTGTATCTTGAAGATGATTGCCATCAAACCGTAAGCACCAGAGTGGGGCAATTTCGTCTTTAGGAGAAAGAGTGTAACTCTTGACTCGACTCAAATTCTATTCTTATTGTTTTTGTCATATTTTTCCAGTCAACATATTATACCTAAATCAAATATACCCAACAAGTGTCACTACAAGAAATTTGGATTTTACCCACTCATCATATGTGTGGGTAAAATTTATTGTAAACATGTGTCACTATAATTATATTGATAAATGTCTTTACTAACAGGTAAGGGTAAAATCTATCGTAAACATTTGTGTTGTTGATAAATGTTTTTACTTACATATAAGGGTAAAATGTATTACAAATTGTGTTGATAAATATTTTTACTTAGTGTAGGTAAATCTTTAACTTTTATCTATCTATCTATATATATATATATATATATATATATATATATATATATATATATATATATATATATATATATATTATATAAAAATAAAAAACAATAAAATCAATTAAAAATAAATTAAATTTAAAAAATATAAAACCATATGAAACTTATTAGAATGTAAATTTGACAATTAAAATAACACGAATTTAGTTAAAAGAAATATAATCTAAAATGTAAATTATAAATAAATAAATCACATACCGTCACCTCTTTGAAACTTGGAGAAACTTTCATATAATAATTTATGTTTGTGGAGGAGAACCTTATTATATAGGTGGGGGAAAATAAATGAAAATATTTATCTATATAAATTTTTATTAATAAAAAAATTAAAAATATTTATCTAATCAAATATTGAAATTAAGTATATATGGATTATATAAGAATTTTTTAAATATAAATATCAAATATTTTAAATATTCATCTTTTAATTGTAAATTTAAAGATATTATATTTTAAAATAATCAAATCAAATTAAATAAATAATAATTAATTAAACTAATTAAAAAAATTATAATTTGACACGTCACCGCGGAGGCTCTTGAGGCAAAAAAAAAAACTCTCAATTAGTATATCTTTAATATACTAAAGGAGAACTTAATTTTCATGAGGTGTCGTCACCAGAATTAATCTCAATTATTTTAATTTTTAATTAAAATTAAAAATCTCAATTATTTTAATAATTAATTTAAATTTAATGTATATATATATATTATTTTAAGATTTGATATGATATTATCAAATCAAAATTAATTACTTTAAATTAAAAAATAATATAGATAAGTACATATATTTACTATAAGATTTAAAAATTTATCACCTCACCACCTATAAATAAAACTCTTTATTCATTCTTTTTACACACTTAATTTATTCATTACGACAAACAAAAGCTTTCTTCAATTTTTAAAAAGGGTATCCATTTATTATTTTTTTTTTATATTTTTAAATTATTTATTATTTCTTTATTCTTTGATTTTATTTATGTTTTTTTCATTTTTTTTAATTGTTAGCATGTAATTTTATAATCTTTTGATTTTCTTTTTACGTAATTAACTTATTTTTTCATGGTTATTTTTATATTTTTAATTAAATTTTTAATAATTCCACTTTGATTATATTTTACTTATTGTTTCTTTTATATTTTTTATATTCTCTTTTAATTTTAATTATTTTTTGTTTTTATTTAATTATTTTTTTTTAGTTTTTTTAATTGTTAGTATTAACACTTTTGATTATTTTTTTATTTAATTATTTTTTTTGTTTTAGTTCTTTTTTTTATTATTATTAGTATGTAATTTTTTTTAAAAAATTTACATTATTAATTTCATTTTTCATACTTTTACAAATTTATTTAATTAATTTTGTTATGATTTTTTTTTATTTTCTTATTTCTTCGAATTTATTTATAATAATTTTTTTTATTTTTTAAAAATAAATATTAATTTTATTATAATTTTTCTTTAATATTTTTCTAAAGTTTTTTTTATAATTATATTTAATTTTTTTATTTTATTTATTTTTTTAATATATATATATATATATTGCTATTTTTTATATTTTTAAATTTACTTTTGATTTTAATTATTATTATTTTTTAAAATTCTGTTATGTTGTTTTAATTTTTTTTAATATATAATTTTTTAATCTTTTATTTTTTTTGTTAATAATTTTTTTTCTTGATTAGTTTTATTATTTTTTTAATTAAGTTTTTTTAGGATTTCTCTGTGAATTATTTTTTCTATTTACTTAATTTTTTTGTTTTAATTCGGATTTTTATTTTTATTAGTAATTTTTAATCTTTGACTTTTTTAACATTATTAAATTTTTTTCATGATTAAATTTACAAAAAAATTTATATTCTAATGATGTGTCGTAATCTGAATTAATTTAAATTTTAATAATTACTAATTAATATTTAATGATAAATACATAAATTTTCTTAAGATTCGAATATTTTTATGATTAGATCAAATAAAAATCAAATCAAATCATATATTTTTTTAAATATTTTTAATAAATCAATTTAACGACGAAATTAAAATTTTACCAATGAAAGCAAATTCACATTTGAGTGCATATAAATCAAATTTACTTTTCAATTTTAATTATATAGATTATAATTGAATAGATAGTTATATTAAACTTGAATTATATTTTTTAAAATTGTAACTTTAAAACCGTGTAATACACGGGATCCATACTAGTTAAAGATATATATGAAAATATTTAGTGAGCATTTTTGTGGGAATATATATAAAAAATGTGATTGTGAGTGAGCGTATCATTTCATTACTTAATTTATTTTATCTTATCTTATATATATATATTAGTAATAGATATATTTTTTTGTTCCTTGTAAGATTTGAACCTGTAATTACTTAATTTATTTTATATTATCTTATATATTAGGGGCTCGTTTGGTAGCTATTAATAAGGTCTATTAACATGTAATATACTAACTTTTATGGAGTTTGATAACACGTAGTGAATAAATGGGGTACCCGGTAAATGCTCAGCAGCCCGTCTTAAATTACTATTCTCTTCGCATATATAATATCGCCCAGGTGGTAGTATTAGTATTACGCATCTAAACAGTAATCCATATAAAGGATGAAAAAGTCATATTTGTCCTCACGTTTCTTCTACAGATTATTCCCAATTCAATTTTAATTATAGGGTTTCTTTAGGAGTCAACACCATGGTCTGTTGCTGTTCGCTGGTCACCACGGCATCCCGTCGTCGATCGTCACTAACGCTATCATCCGTCGTCTGCTGTTGTTCGTCTTCATCTATTATTTGTTATCTGTTATTGTTCATCTTTTTCTATTATCCGTCTTTGTTTACTGTTGTTTGCCTTCGTCTATCGCTTCATCTTCATCTATTTCTATAAATTTTTTCATACTTTGCACAACTCTAAATAGACGCTAAATCACAAACATATTTCTGATACCCTATTTTCCTATTTTAAATTTTGATTTGATTTGAATTGATCTTTAGATAAACATGTCTGAGTTAGTGATAAATTAGAATATTCTTTCTTAATTAGATAAAATTTAGAAATATTTTAATTATATTTATATTTAACTTTGATTTTATTTAAGTTTTCTGAATTGGTTATTATGGAATAAATTTGAATGAAATTAATGAGAAATCTTTTTACGGCTGAGGTATAAATTGAGTTTTTCTTCAAAAAATAAAAATAAAATATTACTTTAAAGATTCACAGTTTTCACTTTTTAATTAAAAAAATAATCCATTTGTAGAGCAAAGGAAATGATAATATATTTGGGTTGAGCAAATATCCTTTTTTCTAGGATTAAAAATAATAATTAATTAAATTAAATTAAAAATAGAAAATAAAAATTAATGCCATGAGATGAGTGTAAATCTAATACGGAGTATTTGGTAAATTTATAATTGAACATTCAAATAAAGGTTATTAATGTAATTTGCACATTTATCTTAATTCTTTTATCTCCTACCAAACATCTCAAATTAATTTTAATACAACCTATCAAACAACCATCAATTTTCATATTACCTTTACTTATCTTTATTTAAATCTCATTTCTTATATATACTCTCTTATCTCATCTCACTTATCAAACGAGCCCTAGTAGTAGATATATATTTTTTGTTCAAGATTCAAACCTGTACTTACGGACGCGTGAAAGGAAGCTTTAGCCATTTTTTATATAAATATTTTATTTAACTTTTTAATAATTATATTTATGTGTAGATAGGATATATTTCCAAAATAAGCTATCTTAATAATATATTCTAGATAATAGTATAAATTTTAATTTGTATTTCCTATTAATTTAATAATTATCGTTAAATAAAATATCATATATATAATCACATGTGAATTTTTTAGTCACATGTTAATCTTATGTGTAGCTAAATAATATATTATTAGTCAAATAATTTTAATATGGGTGTGATTATTCTCACCCCCAAAATTTCTTAACACACCATATTTTTTAAAAATTAATTATCTTAATATTAAATGACAATAATACCCTCTCTTACTTTTAGAAATATTTTATCTTCATCATCAATCTGCAACTTTATTTTCTTCTTATCTTCTCATCCAATATGATCATGTTTTTCATTATCCAAATAAAAAATATTAGGACAATTAATCCTAAATTTTTCTAACTAAATTCGTGAGCAATCTGTCTCTATGTAAATTGAAGATCAATTGGAGTTGAGTTTTTGTTATCTGATTTCTTTTCAAGATTGTCTTGATATTTTTGAGAGAAGTAATTAGTTTTAAGAGGATAGATAGAAAGAAAAGATAACATAGATACATCAAATTTAATTTGCTTGTTCACCTTTTCGAATGTATCCCCAAGTGTAGGGAATCTATTATAGTTCAGCGTGTGACCAAGTAAAAATATTGAACCCAACGGATAATTCTAGACTAATTATTTAATCTAATTATCACTATTTTAATTTCAGATAAATTCGGGTATTTTAAGAGATTAATAAAACTAAAGATGCAGAAAATAATTACTAAAATAATAAAATAGTACGTAAATAAATATGGAAGTGTTCAAGAGAGAAGATTGATAGCTCTAGGCAATCTAGTTTAAATTGGTCAACCTAAATCACTAGACAATCAGTTAGAATTCCTGCAGATTTTATGGAAGCAATTACATAACTATGTTAAATCTCTATTTTAAAGTAAACTTAACACATAAACTTGGTTAAAATCCTTAGATGCAGAAGAATAATTCCTACTCCTTCTCTAGGTACTTCATGCAAAATTTCATTAAAAGTTAGAGCACTAGACTTCCCTTTATAGGTACTTAAGAATTAATCCCCAATTCCCACCTAACAATCCAAGAAATCAAATCCTATAGAATGGTAATTAATAGATATATTAAGTGTCCAATATTAATTATTCTAATGAATAAAGGTTATATAGTTAGATCATCTCTATCCATAACAGATAGACAAATATAATTCCTTCTATGACACAAGCAATAATCATAAACATGCATAAGACAATAATGACATACTCAAGAATAAGGACAGATCATATAAGACAAAAATATAAGTCTCAAATTCAAAGCATTAATAAAGGAATAAATATACTGCAGAAATCCATAACCTAGTCTAGGTCATCAAGTCAAATCCAATTAAACATTCAAAACCTAGAACTATCCAAAAAGTACTAGCTCATTGTGTTACAAGCAACACCCATAGTTAGATATGAAAGCAAACCCATATGTCTATAATTCAAAAGTAAGAAAGAAAGAAAAAATAATCTAGATGTGGCATGATTCTCCATTATCTCTTCCGTGATTCTGAAACTTCTCATTCTCCTTTTCAAGTAAGCAACACTAATGAACTCTCCGGGATGGGTAGATGGGATGGTGAAATCTTGATTTCGATATGGTGGCAGAGAAAGGGCATGGAAAAGTATGAAGGGTTGTAGAGAGTTACTATTTAGAAGATCCCAAGGGCTCCTTTTATAGTTGAGTACTGATAATTCCCGAATTCTGACTTAAAAGTGGACTTTTTTACGTCAAAAATATGAACGGGCCAAAAAAATGACAAAACAATAAAATTGGATCTGACGGACATCAGCACGAGTCGTTCCATATGTGGCATAAGTCGTGCCGGCAGCTTGTGTGCGCAGTCCTTCGGCGCGTCTCGGCGGCACAAATGCGGAGTGGGCGGCACGGGTGCGGGCGTCCTCGGCAGCTCTCGACAGCAATAGGCTGTCGTGCTCGCACACCTTACGACACCACTGGGCTCATATTTTTGGCACGACAGGTCCTTTCTGGCCGGCACGAGTCATGCCCGCTTGTTCTTTTCGACTTGCTCCCGACTTCGTTTCCGACTTCTATTTTTGCTTGTTTTACCTCGTTTTCCACCTAAAAATATAGAATAACACCACATGCATCTGTAACACAATTATACGCAATTCAATCATAAGATTCTCATATACAAATATAAATATCACAAAATGGTGCTAAATCGGACCCTAAAATACATAGATTTTCACACTAATCATAATCTAAACATTGCAGCTTAATATATACTCCCTCCGTCCCATCCTAATAGTTACATATTTCCTTTTTGGGCATCCCATCCTAATGATTACATGTCCCTTTTTAGCATATGAGACCCACACAAATTAGCTCAATTCATTAAAAGACTCATTTCCTTCCTTGGCTCTCGATGGGCTAAAGGGAAGTCGCCTCTGCGAACCAACCTATGGTCTGACTTTATTATATTATTCAGTGGTCGAGAGAGAGAATTCATTACTACATGTTTGCTCTCGTTTTTGTTGTTTTTGATGTTGAAACGGTTTTTCTTTATCCATGGGCAATGAGTTTCGATGTATTGGGCGTATCTCTCTCCACGGGCCCACACATCACATTAATACACCTACCCACTTTACATTAAAATATTATTTCTCTCACCTCAATACACATTAAAATACTATACTCATTAATCCACGTGTAAAAAGCAAATATAACCATAAGGACGAGACGGAGGGAGTATATATATATATATATATATATATATATATATATATATATATATATATATATATATATATATATATATATATATATATATATATATTGTTAAATCATATTTTAAGAATGAGAAATTTTTTTTTGAAAATTAAATTAAAAACTATGGAAATATATACCACACTAAAGGTTTTGATTTCAGAGCACGATTCTTAATTAAAACGAGATGGTTTTCAACAAATGAGAAACTTTTTTTCGATATTAAATGATTCCTCAATTTGGATCCGATGGTGGAAAATCAATCGTAGATCTTGATGCTATAAACATTGATCACTACTAATACAATTCCTATTTAAAAAATTAATTCATCTAATTACAGATCTCTCTTTATCATAATCCTCATCTACAGGGATTAGATGGATTAATCCCTCTTCACCATATACCGCTGGAATTATTCGTGAAGAGGGAAGAGAGACTACATATTTAAAATATCATAAAATATTCAAATTAAATTAAAATATATATAAATTTTGGGGTGTATAAAGAAATGTTAGGGGGTATGAATAGCCGCACCCTATGTTTAATTCTAATTAAGGGTAAAATGATCATGTATTGGTATGTTTAGTTATTGATGATAGTTTATAATAATTTTAATGGGGTGTATTTAGCAATTGAGGTTAGTTTAGTAGATTTGGAGGTGCAAATAGCCACCCCATTATACACATGTGTGAGTATTCTTAATATCTAAATTAATCTATAAAATTTAAATGTTATTATTGATTTTTAGTGACACGTTTTAAATATCATAATTAACTCCTTTAAACTTGTTACATTACCCACACATTAAAATATTATGTGTCATAATTTAGCCACACATCTTATGTGTGGACATTTTATGTGTGGGTAATAATTAAATTTCTTGTAATGTGTCGATGTATGAGTAAGAGTATTCTGGATTAGGGGTGGTATATCGTACTGTACTGAAAAAATCCCAGCATACTGTATACTGTACCAAAATTATCGATATTAAAAAATACATACCGATATCGTACCGACAATCTCGGCATACCAAAATTTGGTATACTGAAATTTCTGTATATTAATAATACATATTATTTTCTTATCGAAATACCGTAAGTAAATCTATTTGGAATGAATAACAGTAAAAAAATGGCATTCTAAATTTCAATTCAACATCTCAATAATCCAAATAATTGCAATTTGATAAAAACAATATGCAATAAAATAATTTAAACCATGAAAAATATTTCAAAATAGTACAAATAGTAATTAATGTTCCTTTACACATTCGATCTCGAGATGAAGGATTGAACACAATTGTTGTTTAAAAATCCAGGCAAATATATGAAAATCAAACAGATTAATCTGACTACTTTAGAAAACGTCAAAATAAGAAGCGGGTAGAGTCTCCGATCTTGTATTTGCTTTGGTGTAGAAGAAAACCTTCAAAGGAGAAGAAGAAAGTGAAGAAAAGTAAAATGGGAATGAAAGGGACGCCAGAGGTTTTTAAGAAATAGGAGGATTGGTAGTGGCCAGTGAAAGAAGAAGAGAGGATAATGGGTGATGCGCTTTCAGGGAATGAGGATTGGAAAATAGTCAAATAAATGAGAGAAGCAGGTGGGCTATGGAGTTCTAGAATGCAAATGAAAATTGAAAATAGAGAGAGAAGGGAGGCGGCTGCAGAGGAAAAGAAGTAGGGTTCCTATTCAACTTGACATTATATTAGTTATAATAAATTTCAATTTATTAATAGTATATTAGTATAATTTTAGAATGTATAGTATATATAACGAATATTATTATTTAAAAATTAATTTTGTATACCGGTATAAACTGAAATACCGATTTACCAATATTTTTATGGTATTTCGGTATATATCAAAATACCAAAATTTCTTCAAATCACTTACTGATACCGTACCGAAATTTTTGATACAGCATCATACTGTACCTAAATTTTGGTATACCTAAATTTTCATTAAATTCGATAATTTTCGATACGATAATTGCGGTATACCAAAAAATCTGTAATTTCGTCCACCCCTATTCTGGATAGAAGGGGACCTTACCCATTCAACGAGATCTCGAACACCCACGGAGTGTGTGATTTCAGAAATTCAAATATATTCTCTTCAATATCATTTTTGATGAAGGAATATAAATTTATCTCTCATATACATTTTATTATATTTATTAAATAGTATATTTTTATATATTTAATATATGTATAATTCTTTTATATTCAAATTTTTATTAAAAAACTAGTAGAAAATTCATTAACAAGATGTATAAATTTTAATTAATTAGTGTATAAGTTTTTGTGGTGGGTGCACAAATTCAATCGGTTCGGTAACCGAATTAATTACCAAAATATTTTCAAAAAATCGAACCAATTTTATACAAAAATGATATAAAGCGAATTGAATTATTTTGATTAATCGAACCAAAATTTATTAACTTTTTTTTATAATTTAACAATTTTTATATCATTTTATTAAATTTAAACTATTTAAAAAATTGTTACTAATATATATACATAACAATAATATATAATATATAGAATTTTATATTATATATGTAATACTATACATACATATTTTGTGACTTGTGAGATTATTTTTTTGAACCAAGAAGATTTTATAGATAAATCAACGCACTGAATTATTGGTGTTATCATTACAGGAAATGTAAAAAGAAGTAGATTTAAAAGACTGATAGGCGTATTTTGCGCACTCCAATATAATCCTCAAGTATAAGGATGTCAATTGTAGTGACAAATACTCTAGTTAAATTATCGATCCCACTGAGACAACTAATTATTTATTTATTATAAATTACTAACTAAAAATAATTACGTAACCAATTTTCAAAGTTTTGAATGTAATTACTTAAATAATGAAATATTAAATTACTGAATTAATTAAAGCAAAGGAAAATAAATAAGTTTTAATTTAGAGAATAACAACAGTTCTAAGGTATCAGGTATAGAACAATTAATTTAGGTTTCTAGACCTCCAATTGTTCATTCATGCAGTTTCAATAAAAATACACCACTTAATCCCGTTAATCCACCAGATATAATCTGATTTTAAGCTAACATTATGTTTTGGTTTAAATCCTAAGGTGCGTGAATATTATCAAACATCATTCCTAGATACTACTCAAAGCAAATAACAATACCTCCGGATGGTAAGTTCGACTAACAAGATATTTTCTGAAATTACTACAAAGTTTTATCCACTTCCTACTTGAATGTTTAATTGCATTGTTTCACCAAATAATTCAAATATTTGATTTACCAGTTCATGGAATTAAATTATTTATAGCGGAACTACTTCAACCCCTAACAGATACACAATATCAATCATGAACGCACACAAGCTAACATAATAAATCAAGCATTATAGCAGATGTCATGAAAATATTATGAAGACGTTATGAAGCAGATTAACAAGTCTGAATAAATTAAATAAAATCAGAATATCCACTGCATAAAATCTCAATCTTTGGTCTAGGTTCCCAAATCAAACCATCAAATCCTAGAACTGTATAAGAAATTAGCCCATGAGGTTACAATCAACACTCATGGCTATGTAATTCATACAAAAAATCAAGATAAAAGGAAGGAAAAGATAAGAAACATGAAACCCTAGCGTAAGCGTAGTTGGGCGTTCCTTCTCCGTCTCTCCGATCGTCCGATCTCCTTCAATTAGCACTTGAAACCGACTTGAAGATGGATGGATGATGAAAGTCAGATATGAATCTCATATGGAGTGTTTATGGGCGTGAATTATTGATGAAATGGAGTTGGTTCTCCTCAATTGTGTGTTGATTTCCCCTTTTATGTCTTGGACAGTTGTAGGGCTTTTTTCACATCAAATTTGGTCCAAAACATAATTTGGAAGCCACAAATACATTGTTGTAATGAACAGGAAGCGACTGAGCCTAAGAATCGCCCGCTCGGAACCCAGCTCGGCCAGAGCTGGGTCTTGGATGCTATCGAGCGGCATCCCAGCTGCTTCAGGGCGACTTGCCACATCACGTAGGACCCTCCGACACCCAACTCAGCTGAAATTGGCTGCCGAGCCACACCAGCTCGCCCCGAGCTTTCAGCCGAGCAGCTCCCGAATTGTGGACTACATTGCGCAATCTCACCGTTTCTAGCATAACTTCCTCATACAGACTCTGATTTGAGTAATTTTTATGCTAAATCGATCTTCTCTACCGTGGCTTTCCAACTATATATGACATGATCAATTTAAAATTCTACACAAACACAGAAAAGGTATGCAATGTGGACGTGTGTTTTTCAGTATTCCTTCACACTTTCACTCTTCATTCTAACTTTGAACTTTTGATCCTGTTTTACACTTCAAAACTCAACAAAACACCTTAGTAGCATCAAAATCATGTAAATACTCAAACGTACACAATTTCATGCCAAACGATAACTTTCCTAAGCAAAATGGTGTAATGTGTCAACATAAAATTCATGAAATTTCACTCTCAACAAACCCCTAAACTTACATGTTGCTCGTCCCGAGGTAACGACATAGAAAACCAATAGAGTAATTGAGAGGAAATTTCACAGCAAAAGACATCCAAGACAATATAACAATTCGACAGTCATACTTCAAATACTAAGATAATCATCCATCTAAGAACATACAATTCAAATCAACTACTTCACTTTTACGGAATGCTCATCCACTCATTCTCACGGGTAGTTGATGAGAGTGAAAATTCATGTATTTTTGTGTCCGATTTGATAAATCTTTAAGTGTTTAATTGCTATTATTTGAAAAAATCTTAATAAATTGAATGATTATTAACTAAAGAGTGCTTGAGAGGTATTTTGTTGTGTTTTGATAGGAAAAAGGATGAAAAATGCTAAGTTGAAATGAAGGGTGAATTTGTGCAATATGTCAAGGAAACAGAGGACTGCATTTTGTAATTTTTGTGTACATGTGTGGAAGTCCAAATTGGTCAAGTGATACATTGTTAGAAAGCTACAGAAGATTGGGTCGTGTGGGCGCAAGAATAACCTCAATCGGATATCATATTAAGAAGTTATGCTCGAAACCGTGAGGTCGCGCA
Source organism: Pogostemon cablin (assembly GCA_023678885.1). Lineage (NCBI taxonomy): Eukaryota > Viridiplantae > Streptophyta > Magnoliopsida > Lamiales > Lamiaceae > Pogostemon > Pogostemon cablin. The sequence goes on from CM042963.1 coordinate 31,551,010, forward strand.
GCTGCCAGCGAGAATACCGAAAATTTACGAAAACTACCCTCTATTTCCTATTTTCTTGGAGGCCAAGTTATTTCCTAATATAATATCCCTTCATATCTTCCATAATTATATTTTTCTTGATTTTTGAAGATCCCACATCCTTCTACTCCTTATTTTATTCTATTCTCACACCTATATATACCCCATTCTCATTACCACATAAAGGTGTGGAGAAATCGCATAATCTACCACCACCACATCACCTAGGGTTTTTAACCCTAATCCACCATATCCGTCTTTCATCTTCTACCCATCATCCACCATCCACCATCTGGAGAGAATTCAAGAGAGTATTCGTCTACTTGATCAGAGACGGGAATTCTGGAGAGGACGAAGTTGAAGAAGGAGAGCCAAACAAATAGGTTTTCTTTTCTTTACTTTATTGTTTCTAGTTTTTAGACTCATGGGTAAGTCTTTTTTCATAGACATGTTTGTTTCTTGTAACACCATGGGCTAAGTATCTTTTTGGTATTGATAGGGCTTTAGACTGTTTTGACTATTTGATTTGATTGCCCTAGACTTGAATTTATTATACTGGAGAGTATTTATTTCCTTATTGAAAAGGATATTTTTGAGACTTCATATTATCGTATTTTGAGTTTTGATTCCTTTAATTATTATTGACGGTATCACTGATTGATAGTTAATAGGATTCTTTATTTCTCATAATAATTATTATTTCCTGTGACAGTCTTAGGGGATTGGCTTATAATTCCTAAGAATATTAGACAATCAATTTGGAATATTAATTACGTGGTAAAATATCATTATTATGTAATTGGTAAGGAGACAAAAGGGGTTAATAATTGCGTACCTAGAAAGGGAAGTCTAGTGCTCTAGTCTTTAATGGAATTTAGCGTGAAGTACATATAGAGAGAGAGAGATAATTCCTTATCGATCCTAGGATTTGCAGCTCATTATAAGTGTTAGATCCTACCCGATCAAGGTGATTTAACTAAGCTTAGCGATCCTCTTATAAATATCTGCAGATAACTAATTTGGGTTTAGAATAATCTATCACATGTTAAACTGGATTGTCCTTAGCATTATCAGTCTCTTATCATGGAATACTTGATTATTTTCTTGCCAGCGTATCTTATTTTATTTTATTATTTAATAATTAATTTTCATAAATTGAGTTTGTCTTAAATAGAAATAGTCATATTAGATTTATTTGTCACTCTGACAATATCCCGTGAGTTCCATAATTTAACTTAGTCACACGCGCACTACAATTGATCCCTTACATTTGAGGGTGAGATTCATATTTTCTAAAAGAAAATAGCGATCAGTAGTATTTACGCTCATCGCTCAAGTGTGAGATATACACTTTAGGTAAGGTGTTTACACTGATAATCAATTCAAACACACGCTTAACCATAAGCTTGGCAATCATCTCAACTCTTGACTAAAGGAATAATTTCGACAATATAATCACAAAGGTCTTGCATTAAGGTGTAACGTTGGCTCTTTGGTAAAGGTAGGAAATATATGGATTAAATGACTCATGCACTAGTAGAGAATCAAAGAAGACTTACAGCTTTTCAACAAACAGCCTCACTTTCTTCTTTCTCCTTCAATGCTCTTCAACTCTTCTTGCAACTTGAATTCCTCCTTAAGTTTCAAGCTAACTTCCTTACTTCAAATTTTTTCTTTCTTTTTTTTTCTTTTTTTCAAATTAGGGTACCAGTTTCAAGCAGTACCCTTTTTCATGGGGTACCAATTTTGAACACTATCCCTTCATACAATAATTTAACCATTCTCTTCTACAATGTTCATTACCTCCAAATTACTTCTTCTTATATTCTTCATCATAAAACACCAACTTAATTCCTTCAACCATCTACTAGGTAAGAACTTTTAAGGTTAGCAAAGGGATCAATTGGCTAATCACGTAGGCTTCCAACAAATAAGGCTTTTAGGCTCAAGAGGGTTGACTACGGATAATTTCAATAGGTATGATAATAATTTGGCTAGTGACTAATAAACAACAAAGATGGCCTAATATCATTTCTTATCGTCTTATCAAACACATAGCTTCAAGCAAGAGACAAAGCCATATTCTAGAATACATGTGTATGATTGACACTCACAAGAATAAATTGCATCATGAAACTTGTCATGATTTCAAAAGGCTCAAATCTCACATGGCTATAAGAACGAACGAGCAAAAATAAAAAACAGAAAACCTGGAAAATCGCAAAAAATCAAACCCTCAACATCATCAAATAAATCGAAAATATAGAAAATTCACAAAAAATCGACCTTCCAAGCAACAACACAATGCAAAAATTCTATATCAATGCTGCAAGGCAAGGTATGTACTTAACCTCCCTCCAAACTTAGATCAAACAAAGTGAGACACTGAGTTTGCAAAGAAGTATATACCAAAAACAAGCATCACCTAATAAAATTCCTACATCAACACAGACAAATAAAAGCAATAAAACCGAAGGGACAACCCCCAACAAACACTCATATTTAGCATCAGAGAGTCACGACGGAATATCTCTTTTTGAACTACAAGATTGGAGGGAAGTCTTCTTTCATTCTCACCTTCTAGTACTTCCATCCTCTCTTGTTCGCACCAACCACCTCACCTTTTCTTGTCACCGAATAAGAACCTTTGAATTCTTTTCCTCCCATGACTGTCTTGATACCTTCTTGTCAATTCTTCACTCAATTGAAGAGTCAACCTTTCTAGAAAAACGAGGATTAAACCAGTTAGAATTGTCAACACCAATATAATAATGGAAATCAGGAGGTAAGTTCAGAGTCTTTAGATATGGATCATCACTTCGTCCTACAACCAAAAGATTATCAAGCAACTCAACATAATTAGTAGTAGGAAAAGTAAGAGATCCACTTATTTCTGCGATCTCCTCTACCACTTCAATTCTTTTGCTCACATGCTTCTCTTCCTTGGCAACAGGTTTCATCGCCTCTTCAGCAGTGGCCTTCTTAGTGTGATTCACAATAGTTCTAAGGTATCAGGTATAGAACAATTAATTTGAGTTTCTAGACTTCCAATTGTTCATTCATGCAGTTTCAATAAAAATACACCACTTAATCCCGTTAATCCACCAGATATGATCCGATTTTAAGCTAACATTATATTCTAGTTTAAATCCTAAGGTGCGTGAATATTATCAAACCTCATTCCTAGATACTAATCAAAGCAAACAACAATACCTCCGGATGGTAAGTTCGACTAACAAGATATTTTCTGGAATTACTACAAGGTTTTATCCACTTCCTACTTGAATGCCTAATTGCATTGTTCCACCAAACAATTCAAGTATCAGATTTACCAGTTCGTGGAATTAAAGTGTTTATAGCGGAATTACTTCAACCCCTAACAGATAGACAATACCAATCATGAACGCACACAAGCTAACATAATAAATCAAGCATTATAGCGGGTGTCATGAAAATATTATGAAGACGTTACGAAGCAGATTAACAAGTTTGAATAAATTAAATAAAATAAGAATATCCACTGCATAAAATCCCAATCTTTGGTCTAGGTTCCCAAATCAATCAAATCAAACCATCAAACCCTAGAACTGTATAAGAAATTAGCCCATGAGGGTACAATCAACACTCATGGTTATGCAATTCATACCAAAAATCAAGATAAAAGGAAGGAAAAGATAAGAAATACAAAACCCTAGCGTAAGCGTAGTTGAGGTTCCTTCTCTGTCTCTCCGATCGTCCGATCTCCCACAATTAGCACTTGAAACCCACTTGAAGATGGATGGATGATGAAAGTCAGATATGGAGTGTTTATGGGCATGAATTGTCGATGGAATGGAGTGGGTTCTCCTCAATTGTGTGTTGATTTTCCTTTTATGTCTTGGACTGTTGTAGGGCTTTTTTCAAGTCGAATTTGGTTTAAAACATGATCTGGAAGCCACAAATACATTGCTGTAATGAACAGGCCAACTAAGCCCAAGAATCGCCCGCTTGGAACCTAGCTCGGCCCACGCTGGGTCTTGGATGCCGCTAAGAGGCATCCCAGCTGCATCAGGGTGACTTGCCATGTCACGTAGGACCCTCCTGCACCCAACTCGGCTGAAATTGGCTGCCTAGCCACACCAGCTCGTCCCGAGCTGTCAGCCGAACGGATTCTGAGTTGCAGACTACATTGCGCGATCTCACCGTTTCTAGCATAACTTCCTCATATGGACTCCGATTTGAGTAATTTTTGTGTCAAAATGATCCTCTCTTCCGTGGCTTTCGAACGATATATCACATGATTAATTTAGAATTCTACATAAACACAGAAAAAGTATGCAAATGCAATGTGGATGTGTATTTTTCAGTATTCTTTCACACTTTCACTCTTCGTTCCAACTTTGAACTTTTGATCCTGTTTTACCCTTCAAAACTAAAAAAATACCTTAGTAGTATCAAAATCGTGTAAATACTCAAACGTACATAATTCTATGCAAAACAATACTTTCCTAAGCAAGAAGGTGTAATGTGCATACATAAAATTCGTGAAATTTCACTCTTAACAAAGGCATCTCAAGAAATAACGCTAAATTAGCAAGATCATGAGTTAGCATATTTCCTACCCTTCTAATCTACTTGACCACAAATCATTCCATAGATAAACCAATTTCAAGAATTTCTCTCATCACTTTTCCAAAATAGAATAGATCATTAACTAGTTTCTTCAGAGCGATTTGTAATTCTCTGTTGCAATCCATGTTCCATATAGGGGACACATCACCCATTTTAAACTTAGATGATATAAAAATATTTGTTGAGGTGCCATTTACTCCACCACTTGGAATGGGGTGGAGCGGGCAATTCTTTCTCTCTTTAGAGTTGTGTAAAGGATAATTGAATCAACCCCCAAAACCATTCGAGTTTGTTGATAATGTCTTGCAGATTCCAAACCTTTTCTAGCTGCTAAGGCTTCATTTAGTTCAATTTTCACTCGCGAGGACCATAGTTCAGCAAAACACCAACAGACGTTTCCATTAACTCCCTTTGCAACCGCACCTAAACCATTATTAAACTTCCGTCTGGACATGACTACATCCATGTTAATCTTGATGAGATCGGATTCAAGTGGTTTCCAAACTCTCACTTTGGGGCTTCTAGTTCTTGGGATCTTTGCTCTCTTGAAGTCCTGCAAATGACTCAAGGCTATCAATATCACATGTTGTTGAGTTTATTGTTTATTTTGAAAGTAAAGTTGGTTTCTTGCAAATCAAATACTTTAAAGGAGGGTTACAAACTCTTGCTGAAAGTCTTGTGATTTTCTGTTTCTATATCGATCCCACACCTGAAATAAACTGGTTCAACATAGGGCAAGTAACTTAGTACATATGAATTTTAATATTAGTAATATATATCTTAAGTATACTATAGTAGAAACTTTTCTTGTTGACGTGTCCTCTCCAGAGAGCTCCAAAGTAACGTGTAATTTTCTCATTTTTTTAATACTTTTTTTAATATTTACCTTATTTACTTTTAATTAATTTCTTTATTTAATATTTTCTAATGTGTTATTATTTTTAATAAGAATTTTAAATAAGTAATAAATTTTAAAAAATTATAGAAATTAAGAACAAAATATTAATTACTTCCTCCGTCCCATAAAATTTTTTACACTTTCCTCATTTATTTGTCCCACAAAACTTTTCATATCTAAAAAAAAAAACATCACTTTATCTAACAAATTCCAAAGTTACTTTAATTTCAAATTTGACATTCTTTTTTCATACACATATCATTACTTTATACTTTTTTTTATTACCTAAAAATACTACAATACCCTCTAAAGTAAATAAAATTGGTCAAAAAGTGTAACTTTTCTTAAACAACGTGAAACAGTAAATGTGAAAAGTATTATGGGACGGAGGGAGTAGAAAATATATTTATTTAATAGTTTATATATGGTAACAAAAAAAAATATATATATAAAAATTAGAACAAAATTTAAATTAAAAATATATATCAAAATATTATTAAAAATATTCTTTTTTTATACATGGCCGTGTCTCATCACTGATGACCTAAGCAACGCGGCACCTCAATAATTTACCATAAAATAATATTTATTTATAAAATATATATAAATTTTCAATATTTTATTTATTTATTTGGGTATTGATTAATTACTAAAATTTTTAACGTAAATAAATTAATTAGCATCAAATTAAATCATATATATTAAAGGAAAAAAAGAATATTCTATATAATATTTACTATTACCCCACCTATAAATTAGACTTATTTGTTGTTTATTCTAAACACATATATTCGATTCTCCAAGAGGAATATAAGCGTTTTTCAAGTTTCTCTAAAGAATTAATTTATGAAAGTATAAAAATTTATTATGATAGAGCGCATCAAGTAGAGATTCGAACTACCTGTAAAAAATCAATTCAATTATTTTTTAATCGATTTACCTCTTAAGAATCGATTCTTTAATAGGAAGAGGATTGATTCAAGAACTTAAATCGATTTATTTCTTAAGAATCGATTCAAGTATTTTTTAAAATCTACCTCTAAAGTATTGATTAGTACTAGGAGGTGCATACTTCGATCTTAATTGCACTTGAATACAATAAAAAAATAAAATACTTTCAGCTAAATAAATTTACAGCAAAAAGACAAAATTGCCCCTATATAGTTGCATATTTTTTTAGAGAGACAGTGTGATCAATAAATAGTAAGATAACATTTTAAAAAAATACAAGTCAAGATTCTCTACAAAAATTAGAATATGTGTACATATATATTAACTTTTCACATGATTTAGTTATATGTCATATTATCAAAATCAAAACTTATAATTTGTTGTAAATTATTTACATTGATGAAAGAAGTGTCTAGTCATAAAAAAGAAAAAAAATCTCTTTTATTAATGTTGAATTGTTATATAACGCAGATTATTTAATTATAAAAAATAATAATAATAATTAAATGATCGCGGGTAGTACGCGAGTTTCATACTAGTATATATATATGTATATATATATTATACACATTTTTTTAATTAAATTATTTCTCATATATATCTTCATGTTATAAAATTTTCACATTGTTGTGACGATGAATAATACTCTTTCTGTTCTTCTGAAAAATGTGCATTTTGTCATTTTAATATATTTGTATTTTTGTTTTTGATAAATGAGATTCACACAAAATAATTAATATATTTTCATGGGATCCACATACACCACTAATAGTGTACATTAATATATTATTATTTCTCCCTTCTCATCTACACAATAAATATTAGAGTTGATATCCGGTGCACCCGGTGCACACATGCATCTACATGTATATAAAATTTTATTCAATAGTGTATATATATTTCTTAATAATTGTATACGTTTTATACATTTAGTTTTTTTATTAAAAAACTAATAGAAAATTTGCTAACATAGTGTATACATTTTTATTCGTAAATGTATACTATTTTTTATTTATAATTATATATATTTCTAAAAGTAATTGCACAGTGCACCCGGGTGCATAGAATTATTAGCATAAATATTATATCCCTTAATTAATATGTGAATAAAAAGAAATGCCCATTCAATGGAAATGGAGGTAGTAATTTGTTACTCCCTCCAACAATCCTCAATATATCTATTTGCTTTTTGCACGTGGATTAAGGAGTATTATTATTTTATGTGTAGTAGGTAGTTGTATTAGTGGAGGATGTGGGTCCCGTATTTTATTTGTATTAGTGGAGGGTGTGGGTCCTATAATCCAAAAAGAAAAATTGATAGATTAAGGATGGACGGCCCAAAATGGTAAAATGGATAGATTGACAGTGGATGGAGGGAGTATTAAAAAGAATAACCTATATTATTTTAATAATAATACTCCCTACATTCCAAAAAAATATTCACACTTTCCATTCTGCTCCGTCCCATGAATACTTTCACAGCCTAAAAATAGAAATAATACACAATATCAACAATCTTGCAATACTACGATATTACAAAAAAGACGCCTTCTTTCTACACACAATTTAATCAAAGTCAACTATATCATACACTTTATTCTATTCAATTATACAAAATACCCCATCTCTTTCTTACATTACTATATTAAAAAATTACTTTTCTTAAATTCCATACTATCAAATACATGAATGTATTCCTGGGACGGATGTAGTAAGTATTATTTTATTTGAAAAAAATTTATATTAGGATCAAATTTTTGAGTTAAAATCATTTTTGATCCCATAACTATAAGAAATTTTTGATTCAGTCCCAAAAAAGATAAAAATTTTAATTTCGTCCCGTAACTCCTGAAATTGGACAATTTTGATCCTAAAGTCGTCGGAACCTCATTTTTTGGTCAGAAATTGGGGATTTCCGGTGAGATAATCCTACGTGATAAATGAGATTAACATGGACAGCTCCATCTGACGCCCTGCGCATGCTACCTGCACACAGAATCCTCACCACAGAGTTCAATACGGTCATCATGATGATTAACTTGGGTTGAACTAAAATTTGACAGTATTTATTTAAAAAAACCCATCAAACATTAATCTGACGTGGCGTAAGCAGGGTTGCTACACTTCAATCTTCCTGAATTATCTTTGCAGCTAGAGGGTGGTGAAAGCCAGCAGAACCCTGCGGGGATACTAACTCATTGAAGAGATCAAGGCGGAGGTGGGAATGCATCAACAATAAGCAAGTTTTTATTCCACTATGCAATCATACGCGTGCTTACTTCCGATATGAAATTGATAACTATAAAAAAGATTTAGACAGCTATGGGAATGTGTATATATGTGGAGGATACCACATTGGATGAAACTTGCCTTCCACTTGATGAAATACCAGAAACTAATCCAAGAAAGCAACCATAGTTTTTCATTAAAAAATGAATTAAAATATTTGTCCAGAAACGGTTCCAGTGACTTTGGGACCAAAATTTGCCAATTTCAGGAGTTATGGGACGAAATTATAATTTTTATCTTTTTTGAGGTTGAATCAAAAATTCCTTATAGTTATGAGATCAAAAATAATTTTAACTCCAAATTTTTAGTTTATGTTTTAATTTTGGGCTTTATTTTAAAAGTGTGTCATTTGAAGGCTCAATTCTACTCTTTTTTTTTTTAAATTAAGACTTGTTGTAATTTTTTTTTTCTGAATTTAATATTTATTATGAAAAATATAAAATATTAATAAAAATAACATATGATTGATTTTATAATTAAATTTGAAGGTGTATAATAATATTTTTAAATTATCTTGTATGATTCTAAATTAAAATAAAAAATTCATAGTGAGTCTTAAATGAGAAAAAAATAAAACATATAAAAACTAAGCCCAAATTTGAGAAAAGAAATTAAATATAAATCTTAATTTGTAATATTTAGAAAATTAGGTTTTAATTTGATATCTAAACTAAAATGTAAGGTATTTGTATGAAATTGTTTGTATTTTATTTTATTAATGTAAGGTAGTCCACGCACAACTATCTTTTCATTCTTTACTAGTACAAGAAAAAAATTAGTGAAAGAAAAAAAATAATGGAGTCTCTGGAATGCTGTACGGAGTTCCGAAAATCGACCTCTCTCTCCTGTTGGAGTGCAGATCATTGATCATCCACCAAATCCGTGAGGCTTGCCACACACACGGCCTTTTTCACATAATTAATCATCTTATTAACTGTCTTTTTTAATCAATTTCCTATTTAATTAATCCAATTTTAGGTAGTTAATCACGGAGTGGGTGATTCAGTGATAGAAGAAGCCATAGATGTGAATGCCAAGTTCTTTAAATAGACGATGGCGGAGAAGGTGGAGCTGATGTCCGATGATATTTACAGGCTGGTGAGATTTGGTCATATAAGAACTGGAGACTTCTCCAGGGATTTCCTCAAACTTTTTGCCAATCCACTTGATCGTTTTATCTCCTCTTGGCCAACACTTCCTCCTGATTACAGGTATTAATCTACCTTTAATTCTTTTTTCAATTTTAGTTTATTAATGGAGTTTAGACAGTGTTGGGATTCAGCTTTGAGATATATATAAAATGAGGGTGACTAAAGTAGGACCGGTCCTACCAGGGGCGGATCCAGAAAATCGGGGTGGGGTGGGCTAAGTTTATTGAAGAAAATAAAAAATAATAATAATAATTAAAAAATAATATATATATATATATACTATAATTTAAGAAGATATATTTATTTTTTAACTTCATTTCGGTGGACTTAAAATATTTTTGGGTTGAGCTAAACTTAAAAACACAAAGAAGAAAGAAGATATATTTATTTTTTAGCTTCATTTGGGTGGCCTGAAAATATTTTTAGGGTGGGCTAAACTTAAAAACACAAATTATTTATAAATTATTTACATATAATATTACTTTGGGATTTCTGTGTAAACTTACAGGACCAATTCCTTTATTAAACTTTTACTTCTTTGCTAAATTACATGCTTATTATTTTCTGCAAGTTAGGTTTTATCTTAAAAGTTTAACAAGTCCTATATGTTGTATGGGTTATGAATTTTAAAAATAAGCTCGTAGTACTTTTCTTTCAACGCTTTTGCTAAATACTCTTCTTAAAATAAAGTTGCAAGAACATATGGGACTTGTCCCCTATTTTAAATCCTTTGTCTTTGAATTGGATACTTATTTATTTATTTAATGACTAAAGTGTTTTTTTTTCACGCCCTATTTAATGCTCTATTTATGAATTAAAATGGGAATTTTTTTTATTATGAAAATTGGGGTGTGACAGAAGCCCGGGGCTGCCCCCACATCCATCCGCCCCTGGGTCCTATCAAATTTTGGTAGAACCGAATCCCACATCACAACACTAATAAAATCTCGCGGGTCGATGGGTTTAGTCGGATCCTTTCCCCCATTTTTCCAATACATAATTTCTCGCTCATCTTTCCTCTCTCACACTTTCTCGTTTCTTCATTCTATCTACATATCCACGCCACCAGCCACCATTCTACTTGTCCAGTTTGTGAACAGCCGCCGTCGTGCATAAATCTGAAACACCACTATCTCATTGCCTGATCTGCTGCCTCCGTCTTCCAGCCGCCGAGGGAGAGACCAGCTTCTGCTTGGCGGAGAGAGGGAGAGAAAAAATTTCAGAGCTTCAGATTCCAATCCTGTCATGGCGTGAAAGAGGATGCCATCGATTTCTTATCGGTACGCAATAATGGTGGAGCAGAAAGTATTCCCAATTCAGAGGACAACCACAGCTTAGGATGCATCTAGGGTCTTCTCCACCGCCTCCTAACACCGCCACCAGTGGAGCCGCCCACTTCCACTCCATCTCCATTGCCAGTGCCAGCACCGATGCACGCCACTCCTGATTTGATAGTTTTTTTTCGCGCCTACATGGGGTTTTCTTATTGTTCCCATGTCTAAAGTCTTTGATTTCAGAGGTATGTTGTTAATCTTATTTTACGTTGGGGTTGAGGTGTTTATGATTTAATTTTTAGGTTTGATGAATTAATTTTGGGGCATCCTAGGCTTCCTTGAATTATTCAAACCTTCATATTTAGATTAACTTATCAAAATTGACCAGTTATGTGCTAATGCCTTTAACTCTTCCCTTTTAATTCCTTAAATATCTTTGATATGATATAGATATATAAATGAAAACATTCTTTTTTTTATTTATTGAGTTAAATGCATTGAAGTTGTTTATTTTTCAAGCTCTGGCTATATCTGCGCATTAAGGAGTGAGTGCTTGTCTTTCGTTTAGTTGAGTGGACTTAGTTTTAATTGATCATCATGAATTTTAAGCTCGTGATGTGGCTTACAATCAATTATAATCATTCATCTTAACTCTCATTCTGCTTTACTATGTTAGTTTTTCTATGTTTCTAATGGAGTAGTAACTTTCATTTATGCATAATGACAATATGGTTCTTGTTGCAGGTATACCTGGGTGAGTAGTACGTGAATGCTCCTACACTTTCAGATGTAAAAATTTTAGTTGAAGCTGGAAATTTGTCCGAGCTTCTTGAATACTTTCAACATGCTTATCCCGAAAATACTCTTATTACCATTTTGTAATTTCTCTTATATTATTAGGAAGACGATTTTGTGCACACGATTTGCTTTAATGACATGTTTATATAGCATAATACATCATGAGAATAACGGATGGAATAGTATTTGAGTTAGATATCACGTGTGGATTCTTCAAGATGGTGTCTCTGTATTAAGAAAAAAATTTAAGAGTAACCTATATATAGTAAAAGTTTCAAATCAAAGAGCGATCCAATAAATTTAAGAGTGACCTAATTAATTCAAAAGAGTAACCTAATTAATTTAAAAGAGTAACATATTTAATTGCAAAGAGTAACATATGTATATTAAGAGTCTCAAATCAAAGAATAATCCAATAAATTTAAGAGTGACCTAATCAATTACAAAGAGTAACCTAATTAATTTCAAAGAGTAACCTATTTAATTCTAAAGAGTAACCTATGTATATTAAGAGTCTTAAATCAAATAGTGATCCAATAAATTTAAGAGTGACCTAATTCATTCCAAAGAGTAACCTAATTAATTCTAAAGAGTAACCTATGTATATTAAGAGTTTCAAATCAAATAGTGGTCCAATAAATTTAAGAGTCATCTAATTAATTCCAAAGAGTGACATAATTAATTTCAAAGAGTAACCTATATATATTCAAGAGTCTCAAATCAAAAAGTGGTCCAATAAATTTCAAAGAGTGAAAGAGTAATCTAATTAATTACAAAGAGTAACCTATACATATACAAGAGTCTCAACTGTGCACTCCAATTCCACATAACAGACATCATCTTTAAACATTCCAAACCGATCACTCTGTGGGAACTAACCCAATCTCTTGCTCTCCCAGAACTCAAGTCCACATGCGTCCACCGTCTTACGCGCTTTCTCATCCATTTGTCTATTCCAAGCTCTTCGCCTTGGATGATGATGGCTCCTATTGCCTCCGAAAGTACAACTTTTCTGCCGGTAAATACAACACCCCCATGCATGTACCGCTACCCATACAAGCCAGCAACAAAAAACCCAAAAAGCTCCGCTAGTAAGCAAGAAATCTACACACAATTGCACAACTGAAATCTATTGCCCTGTTCACCGCTTTTCTAATTGTGGCTCCTGAAATCCAAAAGTCACAAAAAGCAAGAAATCTATACACAATTGCACAACTGAAATCTATTATCCAGTTCACCACTTTTCTAATTGTGGCTCCTGAAAATTCACAAACATATTATTTTTTAAATGATTTACTCTATACACATTAATTCATCATGTGATCAGCAGAAAAATAGATACACTCACAGAAAATTCAAAAAGCTCAGAAAATTTCAGAAACTCAGAAAAATTCTGCATTTATCACCAAATTCCCATCAAATTAACTGAATTCAGAATCTCAGAAAAAATTTTCATTTATCACAAAATTCCCCTCAAATTAACAGTCAAATTTTTAGAAATCAGACCGAGTAAAATTTCTCAATGAGAGAGAGACGTGGTAAGATAGAGATGGGAAAGAGAGAGGAAGAAAGAGAAATACCAAAATAATTTCTCCTGTTAGACGCGTGCACTGCAGGCAACACCAAAAATGATAAAAATATGGAAATTGGGTTGGAAGTGTGCAAGGGATCCGTTGATTTTGTGCAAAAAATTAGGTTAAATCCGAACGAGAAGAAGATGAGCTCGTCAGTGGCGGCAGCCGCCGTGATCAGAACGGCGTTGCCGTTGCCATGTACGAATTTGGGGAACTCTTCATTTCCAAAAGAAGCGTATTTTGAAATTATGATTATGTACTGCAACGAATAACATGATCAGGAGAAGAAGAAGGGGAAATAGAAAGGTGGAGATAAGATAAAATTAATCAGTGAGGATTTCTACGCAAAGAACAATCCAGATTCGTGGTCGAATGTGATAATTAGCTATATGAAAGGAGGAAATGAAGAAAATTGAAGGAACAACCTGGAGGTGAAAAGTAAAGGGATGAAGAAAAAGCCCCAATTCACACCTGATCTGAATTTTTTAGTTTTTAACCCGTTTTTATCAAAAGATCCGGTTCCACCAATTTGAAAAAATAAGCCTGGCCTATTCAAGTCTTTGTCATATAAAATTAAAAAAAAATTATAATTTTATTCGAGTCTACAAAAAGGTATTGTTCGTTGCACGCGGAAGATTGGTGTAACCTAGTCAACCTGATATAATTTAATTGAAGAATCGATTAATTTAAATGAAGAATCGGTTAACTCATTTTCACATATTTTTTCTCCATAGCAGTTGAAAAAAGGTCAATTTAAAAATAATTCTTATCCAAACACCAATATTTTCATGGTACGAAAAATGGTTCGGATTTTTTAAAATCTTTATTGAAAGTTCGGTATAATTTTTTATAAATAAAAGATCCAGCACCATACCAATTTTCAATTAGGTAACGATACGGTTTTCTTGTAATTTGGTAAGGTTTGAAATGGATTTTTGGTTATATTTGGATCGGTGCGGTTCAGAGCGTGGTTTGTGTAATGGATTTACCAAATAAATACATTTTAAAAAAAATTAATTTTCTTTTTTAATGTATGTTTTTGAAATAAGATATAAATATTGATTTATAATTATAGATATTATAAGTACACTTAAAATAAATTAAAATATTAAATATAAATATATTTTAGAATTTATTTAAAAATATTATAGCTAATACTATATACAAATAATTATTTAATATATTAAGCTTATTTTATTGTATATTTAAAGAAAATAAATATATAGAAATAAGAATTTATGTACTTATAAAATAAAAAAAGAAATAAATAATAATATTTTAATTTCTAAAGCAAAAGATGATCATTTTCTATAATGTGGAATATAAATTATTAAAAAATATAAACATTATTTTAATAGGTAGATATTAAGTTAAAGTAGAATATAATGTTTATTTTTCATTAGGCTAATTATAATGTGCACCCAGGTGCACTCCAAGATAGGGTGCACCCACTTTAAAAAACGTATATAAATATAAAAAAAAATATACAATTATGAATAAAAATGTATACAATTTAATTGTTAGTTTTTTTAATGAAAAATTGAGTATAAAAAAATATACAATTTTTAAAAAATGTGTATACACTATTGAATAAAAAGTTATACACATATGGATGCTAGTTTTTTTAATGAACAATTTAGTGTGAAAAAAATATACAATTATTAAGAAACACGTATACAAAATAGAATAACATGTATACAAAATAGAATAAAAAGCTATACACATATGGGTGCACCCAGGTGCACCTAATATCAACTCTTTTCATTATTGAGTTCTAATAGGGTATAAAATTTTATTTTAAAGTATATTTATATTTGGTTTTTCGGTTCGGTACTGTTCGATTTGGTTCGGTACGGGTTTTGGTACGGTTCGGTACGGTTTATCAGACGATATTCAAATCCATACTATAAAATATTTAGGTTTGGTTCGATTTGAAAAAGTCAAATAGTTAATGAATTTTTTTCGATTTGATTTCAATACGGGTTCGGTAAATTCAATTACCATGCGCAACCCTAATTTTCATATGACATGGTACTTTTGTGAGAGTAACATCAGCTTTGAGTTCGGCCGTTTAAATTTTTTAAGACTCGAGTTCGGCTCAAGCCTGGTTCAAATATTAATATTTAGACTTGAACTTGACTTATTTGAAAAATAGTGAGTTTATGAATAGTTCAAGTTCGGCTCGATAATAATAATTTAATTTCAAATTTAAATTTGAGTTTGACTCGATTTTGTTAGAACTCTTTTATATATGGTTTTAAACTTATATGTGAGCCTCTTAATGAACATGTTGATGTACTTGTTCGAAGACAAACTCGTGAACTTGTTAACAAACAGGTTTGCAATTTTTCAAGCTAAATACTAGCAGGCTTGAGTTTAGCTTGATAAGTTTTTCGAGTTCGATGTTCGTGCTCGAGTCATTTAACTTAACAAATGAATCAAAATGAATATTTTATCAAATTGGGACAAAAATATTTCATGAATAGATAGGTTGATGATGAGTATTTTCTTTGCACGCAAAATTAATTTCCAAGTATGAAGGATATCAGTTGCAGCTTAAGCAAACAACCAAGTAAAATATTGTACCCAAAGGACGGTGTATTATCAATTTAATTATTAACTAAATTAATTAAGACGAATTGGCAATAAAGTTGTGAATTTATTATAAACTACTAAACAATGAATTAAAATAACAAATAAAATAAAATAGCACTAGAAGTATACGAAAGTGGATCAAGTAGGAGAATAGGTAGCTCTAGGATAACCAGTTTTACTACTTAACTTCCCTCTCAAGTACAGGCCGACTCTGCCTTGTGGACTATGGACGCATCACTAAACCATGCAAATTTACTCTATAGACACAAGTAAATAACACGTGTGAATAACCTTGGAACAAGAGATATAATTTCACCCCCCTTTTTAGGTATTATCAGTATCAATTATTTCCCACGTCTGGAATCTAACCCGATATGATCTTCCTTTATAGGTACTATAAAATTACCCTCTTTAACCTGCTTACTAACCCGAATTCAATCCAATTAATAAACGTTCACATATGATAGTTCTAATGAAGTTTCAGAGTCCCCTCGAATCATAACATGGAATCCTGTTCAGCGGTGAACGCACTCAATCTACAACTAAGATATATATTCAGACTCTATATACCAATTAAAGATACACAAAACGACCGTGAATATAGATTAAGAAAGCATAATCATATATAAAATAAATTCACAGGTAGTGTTGTATGGAGGATACACAAGAGAGTTTAATTAATTCATAAAACCTTCATAAATCCTATATCTACCAAAACGGTTCTAGCCCATGATGTTGCGAAGAACAATCATAGGCGTTGAATAGATCTTGCCCATATGTCTGAAAATTACATGATAAATTAAGAAACGAATAAAACCCTAGATGCGGGAGTCGTCGCTTCCTTCTCCATCTTGAATCCTCCTCTTGGTTCTCCTCTTGATTTCACAGACGAATCTTCAAAGTGATGGATGGATGGAGGAAAGGATGTCGATGATGGTTGGGAGGAAAGGATGTCGATGATGGTTGGGGGGTAATTCTCCCTTGTGGGGTGTAGGATGATTGTAATGTATTTTCTCCATGAACAATGATGTAAAATATATATAGGTGTGAGAAGGGAATTAAATAAGGAAGTAAAAGATATAGGTGAATTATAGAGGATTATGTTATAAGGAGATTAATTGTGCTCCAAGAAATAGGTAATTTTCAAAAATTTTCGAAAATTCTCGGAAATTCTCGCTGGCAGCTGCGCGACTTCACGATTTTGAGCATAACTTCCTCGACCAAACTCCAATTTTATTGATTCTTACACTCACGCGATTCACTTTTCCTTGGCTTTCTATCCATTTGAAGATATCACCAAAAGTCCAACATTTGAGATATAAAAAGTCATGTAAATTGGAGCAGTCGTGCTGAGTAGAAACAGATTGCGCGAAGTCACTATTTTGATCATAACTTTCTCGTTTGGACTTTGATTGAGATGTTTCTTACACCAATTTTGTGGCTTTCCAAACAAGAATCACACTTCTATTTTTGAGCTCCACAAAAACACAGAAAAATTACACAAGTTGAATATTCGTTTTTCAACATTCTTGCACAAGTTACACCTTTTCTCCAACTTTGAACTACAGATCATTTTTCCACCTAAAATACAATAAAACACCTCAAGCGTACCATTTTCTCACATATATCAAATATAAGACACTTATACTAATATATGACAATAATTCTCATAAAAAGGTGTTAAATTGGACACTAAAACACGATTATTTTCACTCTCATCCATTCCCCAAACTTACCCGTTGCTCGTCCCGAGATAACAAAATAAAAATAAAGAGAGAGTAAGAAAATTAGCGGGGAACTAAGAACTATGACCAATACCCCCTTCAAAATGCAATTGTCCTCAACTTAGGTCATGCAACTTTCATTACACGTAATAATCAATTCATAGCATACAAGATAAGACAATCACCACCAATTCAAGTGCTCCATTCACATGTTCGCACGGGAAGTATATATCTCTCGCACTCAAGTGTAAAAGATGTACGCTTATTGGTTTAGGTGTTTACGCTCAGATTCAATTCAAGTGAATGCATAACCATAAGCTTATCAAAAGTCTCAAACTCTCCACCACTAAAAGTATGATTCGACAATGGGATCAAAAAGGACTTTTCTTTTGGATGTAATGTTGAATCTTTAGTTAAGGTGGGAAATATATGGAGAAGCGACTCAAATCTCGGAGCGATCAAGCGACCATCTCTCTCAATCTTTATTTTTTTCCTCATCACTTTTCTATTCAAGCATAACATTCTCTTCAAACTCTCCCATCTTTCTCCTTCAAGCAAAATATATTTTCTTCTTTTTCCTTTTTTTTCCTTCTCCCCAATTTCTCTCGAGGTACTAGTTTCGCGCACTAACTCGCGCATACTCTATAGGGTACTAGATTTAAGCACTATCCTAGGGTGTTTGATTCAATGGAGTACTTGATTTAAGCACTACTCCATGATTCTCCTTAAATGCATTTTCAAGGTTGTAGGCACTTGAATTTTATTGCCTATTAAAGGAAAATATGTGGCAAATTAATGTAATAATTATCAATTAATTATTTATTTATTAAGGGATTTAAATAAATAAATTCCTAAAATAAATTAGTGAATAATTGATAATTGGGACTGATCCAGTCAAATAAGCCCAAGCCTGCAGAATCAAGTCAAATCCAGATTGACCAATCAGATTGCAAGGATAGAAAGGCCCAAACCCGCAGAACTAGGTCAAATCAGCCCTGTACCAATCAAACTGCGATTTATTTATGGGGCTTCCTCACCCTCCACCTATATAAGGAGCCCTCCTTCATTCATTCCAAACACACTAAAAAACACTGAAGACACAGACGCTTCTGAAGAGAACAAGAATACAAGCAGTGCTCTCTTGAGATCTTCAAGCATCTTCAAGTCAAGAACAGCCTCCGATTAAAGATCAAGGTGCTAAGCCCCTCTGATTCGCCGTTCTTCCAGCCAACTGCCTCCGATCAGAAATCAAGGTGTAAAGCCTCTCCGATCCGGCGTTCTTCCAGTCAATGACTTTCTCCATAGAAAGCTCTCCAAGCAACGTTCAATCCGAACAAAGGCTCAACGCCTCCGGATCAACATTACAAGACTACATATCCGAGCTCAGACAAGTTTCATATGAAGATCCAGCTCAACACACACGCTGTCAACATAGTCAGCATACACTCCAGTCAAAGAAATCAAAGTTAATTGAAGTCAACACACACAAGTCAAAGTCAAAGCCAAATTGGTTCGAGAGAAGAATCAAAGGATTGATTGAGATTGTAACTCGTTTACATTATCTTTTATATTAAATCCATCTGGATTATCTTTGTAACCCAATTTGTATTTATTTTATTATAAATACAAAATTTATTGTTACAAATTTTTGCACGTCCGGTGGGACCGTCCCTACCTCTCATCTCTTTTCTCTACAAGCACAAATAATGACTCCTCTTAGGATCACGATCAAAAGGTCATCAACCTCAAAGCCTTTAGAGCTTCAAGCTATGTAGACTCAAATGATGACTCCATTAAAGATTGCGATAAGAAGGCCTATTGCATCAAAATCAACAGAGTTGCAAACTGACAAGGTTGAAGACTTTATAAGAAGTATGCTTGAAGGCTCCTCAAAGACAACCCATATGGTGGGGATTACTCTCAATAAGCCATTGCAGGGCGATAAAGATGGTGATGATGACTCTGTCTGCTCAACTCCTCACTCTACGCCAAGCTTACATATGCCTCAACTGCATCTGCAGTGATGACGACGAGTGCTATAACTGTCGAGCAACAACTCGCGAGTATGATGAAAGCCATTGAAGGACTCGCCAAACACATGAAAGTTCAAGACTTAAATATATCCAAACTTATGAAAAGGATGGAGAATGGAGACGCAAGTCAAGCATATGAGAAACAAGTCGAAGATGAACATGAGGAGGAGGACTCTGCAAAATACCATCCATCTGAAGAAAAGCCAGTTGAGGATAAGATACAAGTTTCAACTGATGGAACGTTTTCTACCAACCAACTAAAGAACATCGTGATAGAGACGATAAAAGATAAATTTGAAGGGAGCTCTAAATCTTCTTCAACCTATGTCAAGCCATATACAAAGAGGATTGACAACTTGAGGATGCAAACTGACTACCAACCTCCCAAATTTCAATAATTTGGCGGCAAAGGCAACCCAAGACAACAAGTGGTGTACTTCGTTGAGACATGCAATGATGCTGGAACCTACGGAGATCATATGGTGAGGCAATTCGTCCGATCTTTGAAAGAAAATACCTTTGATTTGTATATCAACTTGGAAGCAAACTCCATCGAAAGTTGGGGGCAAATGGAAAAAGTATTCCTCAACCGCTTCTATAGCACATGAAGAACTGTTAGCATAATGGAGTTAACAAATATTCATCAAGGTGAGGAAGAATATGCCATCGACTACATCAACAGATGGAGGAGCCTAAGCCTTAATTCCAAAGAAAAGCTATCAAAAACATCAGCTATAGAAATATGCATTCAATGGATGAAATAGAATCTTCACTACATACTTCAAGGAATTCTCCCTAAAACTTTTGAAGAATTGTCTATATGAGCTCACGACATGGAGTTGAGCTTGACATAAAATAACATCAAATGGCCCTCTAATTAGGACTCTTACAAGTTTGAAGAAATGCATTCTGATTAGCTCGTGGAAGAGGAACCACAAAAAAAGACTACAATTTCTATAAAGATTCATAGAAATAAAGTTGAAGCAAGAGAAAATAGTGCATCCCTGGATTGGGGACAATAAACTGTTGATAAATTAAGTCATGTTCCTTGACATGAGCGAAAACTGTCTACATTACTCTCCTTGATATGAACTTAAACTATCTTAAATCCTCAAGTCAAAGCACCTTGACACGAGCTAAAACTGTCTGTATTACGCTCCTTGATACGAGCTTAAACTATCTAAAATCCTCAAGTTACGCTCCTTAATATGAGTTAAAACTATCTACAAGCTACGCTCCTTGATATGAGCTTAAACTATCTAAAATCGTTCAAGTCAAAACTCCCTGATACGAGTCTATACTATCTAAATCCACACAAAGCTCCTTGATATGAGCTAAAACTGTCTACATATTACGGTCCTTGATATGAGCTAAAACTATCTAAAATCCCCACATGTTATGCTCCTCGATAGGAGCTTAAAACTATCTACATTACGCTCCTTAATATGAGCTTAAACTATCCAAAATCTCCACATGTTGTGCTTCTTGATATGAGTTAAAACTATCTACACATGATGCTACTTGATACGAGAGCTTAAACTATCTACACACAACGCTCCTCGACATGAGCAAAAAACTATTCACATGAATCTCCTTGACACGAGATAAAATTGTCTGCATTACGCTCCTAGATATGAGCTAAAACTATCTACACACAAGGCTCCTTGATACGAGTTTAAACTATCTAAAATCTCTCAAGTCAATGCTCCTCGACACGAGTGAAAAAAGTCCACACAATACTCCTTCATACGAGTTTAAACTATCTACACATCAAATCAAATCTCCTTGAGAAGAGACTAAACTCTACACATGATGCTCCTTGATACGAGCCTAAACTATCTAACACAAATCAAATACAAAGCTCCCTGATATGAACCAAAATTGTCTACACATTACGTTCCTTGACACGAGCTAAAACTGTCTACAAATCAAATTCTCAGCTCCTCGATACGAGCAAAAACTATCCATACAAGGCTCCTTGATACGAGTGTAAATTGTCTACAAGTTCAAATTTAAGACTCATTGACACGAGTATAAACTGTCAGCAAATTCAATTCAATGCTCCTTGACACACGAGCCTAAACTGCATATTACTCTTGGCCCGTATGAGTATAAAATGTGTATGGTGTTATGACTTTGAACTAAATTTAAACCAAATCATGTTCCTTTGAACTACGTTATGACTTGATCCTCTTCAAAGAGGTACGTAGGCAGCTTAGAACTTCACTAAGTTCAGTCACAATTCAGGCTATTCATATCAAGTTGGTGAGGCAAGCAACAAAATTCAATCATGTTGATCAAGAAAGGATTATCGCAATTTGTTCACTTCAACACAAAGGCGTCCATGAATAATATGCGAGGGGGCATTTGGAGGCACTTGAATTTTATTGGCTATTAAAGGAAAATATGTGGTAAATTAATGCAATAATTATTTATTTATTATGGGATTTAAATAAATAAATTTCTAAAATAAATTAGTGAATAATTGATAATTGAGACAGATCCAGTCAAATAAGCCCAAGCCTGCAGAATCAGGTCAAATCCATATAGACCAATCAGATTGCAAGGATGGAAAGGCCCAAGCCCGTAGAATTAGATCAAATCAGCCCTGGACCAATTAGACTGCGAGTTATTTATGGGGCTTTCTCACCCTCTACCTATATAAGGAGCCCTCCTTCATTCATTCTAAACACACTAAATCATCTGAAGACGCAGACGCTTCTGAAGAGATCAAAAATACGAGCAGTGCTCCCCTGAGATCTTCAAGTATCTTCTTCAAGCCAAGAATGGCCTGCGATCGGAGATCAATGTTCTAAGCCCCTCAGATCTTGCGTTCTTCCAGCCAACCGCCTTCGATTAGAGATTAAAGTGCCAAGCCCCTTCGATCCGACGTTCTTCATAAGAAGTCTTCAAGTCAACATTCAATCCGAACAAAGGCTCGATGCCTCCGCATCAACGTCAAGACTACACATCCAAGCTCGGACAAGCTTCATCCGAAGATCCAGCTCAACACACATGCTATCAACACTAAAACATCTGAAGATGCAGATGCTTCTGAAGAGATCAAGAATACGAGCAGTGCTCTCTTGAGATCTTCAAGCATCTTCAAGTCAAGAACGGCCTGCGATCAGAGATCAAGGTGTCAAGCCCCTCCGATCTGTCTTTCTTCCTGCCAACCGCCTCAGATCAGAGATAAAGGTGTCAAGCCCCTCCGATCCGGCGTTCTTTCAGCCATCCGCCTCCGATCAGAGATTAAAGTGTCAAGCCCCTCTAATCCAGCGTTTTTCCAGCCAACCGCCTCCCGATCAGAGATAATGGTGCTATGCCCCTCCTATCCAGCGTTCTTCCAGCTAACCGCCTCCGATCAGAGATAAAGGTGCCAAGCCCCTCAGATCTGGTATTCTTCCAGTCAATGACTTTCTTCACAGAAAGCTCTCCAGTCAACGTTTAATCCGAACAAAGGCTCAACACCTCTGGATCAACGTCAAGACTACACATTCGAGTTCGGACAAGTTTCATCCGAAGATCCAGTTCAACACACACGCTGTCAACACAGTCAGCGTAGACAACACACACACAAGTCAAAGCCAAATTGGTTCGAGAGAAGAATCAAAGGATTGATTAAGATTGTAAATCGTTTACATTATCTTTTATATTAAATATGTCTGGATTGTAACTCGTTTACATTATCTTTTATTTTATATTAAAGGATGGGACGTCGCGGAGACTAGCCGTGCAAATGGAAAAGGAGTCATGGATGATAGTGAAGTCGAAGAGATCACAAGGCGCCAGACTATTGAAAGAGAAGCTTGAGACCTTAGAAGAGTTGGCGCTGCCTATAACAAAAATTGATGCAAATAAACCTTCTCATCCACTACCCAAAGGATTCACACGTCCTTTGAAGAAGCAAAAACTGAACACGGTGAAGTATTTGTAGTAGAAATAGCCAAGTCATATAGTCCACAAGCTTACAAGCTCCTCATAATGTCCGGTTATGAACCAAAGGAAAAAACCGATGGCGAGCAAGTTGTGTCAAGAAACTATCAACCCACCAGAACATGGGCTCAATGCTACTTAGAAAATGTTGAAAAATGGTGATCAAACTGTCAAAAATGCTAAGCCAGATTTGGGATATGTCCCTCAAAAGCCCGTCCGCATTGCATTTAGAAGAGCAAGTACAAATTATATCACCGAGGGAGAACACTACAAGAAAAATGGGCAATAATGACATAATTTTAATGACGAGAGCAAAATCCATCATTAAATGTGATATTTAATGAGGGGAAGAAGAAAAAAGAATGTCTTTAATGAGAGATCTTATATCCTCTCATTATTAGTAATAATGTTCTCATTAAAACTACCAACTTTAGTTACCTCTCATTATTGATAGAAGGTTTGAGAGCAAAATTTTTTTCCCACCATTTCTTTTTATCCTTTAAATTAAAATATACTAAGAGCCAAATTTTCTTTTATTTATTTCTATTTATTTATTTGTTTATCAAATTGAAACGAATTAGAAATGTTCAGTTACCCCAAATTCAATTTTGACGCAAACGAATCCCTCTCAAACGAAATAGCGAAACAAATCCCTCTCAAGCCAAACAACGAAATAATTTAGGAATTTTTTTACCCCCAATTCAGTTTTGACACAAATGAATCCTTCTCAAACCAAACAACCAAATAATTTGAGGGATTTACGGTCTGTGAACGCTCGAAGAGGCGCGGGTATGGCAACTGGTTGGATAGTCATAGGTTTAGAGAGTGGCAGGAGGGTCGCGGGTCTGTGGTCCTGGTGGATTTGGCAAGCGGTCGGCGTCCTTGAGGTGTCGAACTCTTCAAGTTTTTCTTAATTTTAATTTCTTAAACGTCATTCTCTCTTTTCTCCGCTCTTATGTTTGTCCTTAAGTTCTCAATTCCTAGTCTGAAACTAGTTGGGTGAATCTCGTTAACAGTATGAAATATCTACATGTGCTTTTTTTTCAGCGAGTACTCAACCTTGTAAGTTTATCACTATGTTTTCTTTAGAGCAATAACTATGGTTTTTTTTTTCTCTATGTACCTGAACCTGGAGCTTTATTTGCCTTGGTAAGTATTGTGACACCACTTTAGATGAAGTTAAATTCTTGATGTGAAAATTTTATATGATATTAAGGCAATGGTGATTGTTATAGATTAAGCATGTTAGTTGTTACATCATATTTTGTGATATAATTTGAAGGGTGAGCTGGGGTGAAAAAGGGGAATACTTATCTACTATAATTTATGAAAATAGGTGGGCATTTTCCTTTTTTATTAACAAAAGGTGAAAAGGTTTCAAACCGGACCAATCCATATTTATGTTCATCCATGCTTGGATATACTTTGCTACATGGTTGGTTAAAAGTCATAATTTTTATTTTATTTTTTTGGTTTGTTAAGTTATATTATACCTAATTGTTGGTTGCACTTATCACTCCATCAATTTTGAGAATGTTGCTAACTTATGTTGAAGTTTTGTGAATGATCAGTCATGTCTTCTAATGGTGGCATATCTAAATTCTCCATCAATTTTGAGAATGTTGCTAACTTATGTTGAAGTTTTATGAATGATCAGTCATGCCTTCTAATGGTGCCATATCTAAATTCTAGTTTTCAAAGTCTTATTTCACTAACCAATAACCATATCTACATTTGTCAATATGTCAGGTGATATTCATGGACCAATAACCATATCTATTAAGGTTTTGAAATTGTGGAAACCTTCACTGATCCCTTTAATTGCCTTCCTATCGCTGCACTCATTGATGACAAGATATTATGCATGTATGGGGGCCTTTCTCTGGAACAGAACAATCTGAATCAAATTAGAAATTTGCCCTACCCAACTGCTGTGTTCTGTTATTTTATGTGGACTGCTCATTTAATCTCTATTTTTTTACAGGTTGTGGAAGATGGTTATAATTTTTTGCAGAGAGGCAACTTGTTACGGTCTTTTTAGCACTGAACTACTATTGTGAATTTGACAATACTTGTGCGATGATGAGTGTTGAAGAAAATTCCAAATTTTAAAACCAGCTGAAAGGAAATACAAGTTTATGATGTCCTCTAAAATGTGATTTTTCACTACTAATTAATTCCTAAGGTCAGAACAATATATTGATTACATCTTATCTCTTTTTTTACTTGATCAATTTTGTAGTCAAGGTGTTGCTGTATACCATTTATCTCAATCATAAATGCACCTTGGAGCTATGGTTCATAGCCACCTGCATAGTCTTACATTCTCATATATTATATCCTAATCTGGTGTTACCAAAAATATTAGATTATTGAATTGGTAGTTTTTGATATTCTTGCTTATATTTGGGTATGACACGATTTCATGACTTGGTACTGCATTTCTCTAAAGAAATGAATATCGTGATGAATTTCCCAATGATTAACGGAGAAGCTTAGTTAAACTGATTTTTCCATATATATTGTCACTTGTAAGGGTGAAGTTTACTTATATAGCTAGAGCATTCACATAGGGAGTTGAAATTTCACATAAATTATGACTTATGAATATGCATGTTTTAGTGAAAAAATTTAGATTAATTTCATATTATTATTTGCACTAATTTCTTATCATTTTTCTTACAGATAAAATCTATGCGAACAAAAGAAGTAAAAGCAGTACACATGTAAGACATTTAATTGCTATTTTGCAATTTTTGCTCTTAGTAGAATTAACTATTATATACTATAGTAAGATGTTTTAAATTACTTTTTTGCAGTCTTTGACCTTAATAGAGCTAACAATTTTATTTGATAATAATTTAATTTCATGTACCTTACATTTTAAATAAAACATATGAACTTTTTTATATATATTTGAAGCACCTGTACTCATTTGCTTGTTTCAAAAAGCATCTTGAAAAGATATGGTTTATAAAGTAAGAACATTCTAGGCCTTCGGTTAAGAGCTTTGGTAATTCTTGTAGGGTATTTATTTGAGTGTAGAAAAACTTCTTGGTGGACATTCTCATGTTAACTTAATTTTCTCTTTTATGATTAGATAATTTTCTTGAATTATTCTTGTTTAGCGTAGAGAGATGTTACTCCTGATCATCATTAAGAACAACATGTAGATGAACTCTGCTCGTCGTGCTCGCCCATTTAACCAGGTAATCCTTAGTATTGAGCTTCTATTATCAATTCTCAATGGACACAGAAAGACTTTAATTTTTACATGTCTTTCTTATTGCAGGTTGATGTTTTATAGAAGTTGTGCAAATGCTTTTGTCACTTCCTATAAGAAAAACTCTTCAGATAGTTTTTTCCAAAATTCAATGACTTTAAATTGTGATTGTTGTTATCTATGAGGCAGATATTTGAACTATGATTATATAAGTGTGATTGTTGCTATTTATGAGGTAAATTTGGTTAATATGAAAATTTTTATTGCTTTTTTGGAGAGATGGTGCATGTCATGTCCATGCTTTTATCTACATAGATTTGGTGAATTTCTGTCCGTGCCCTGTTTTTAGTCTCGATGAGGCTCTACTTGACTTGTTGTCTTGTAAATTACTATTGAATTTGCTATATTTATTTTGGTTAATTTGGTCCTTTGTTTTGGTATATCTCTGTATTTCCTTATTGGTTTATCTTTAACGCATTGTCTGCTCATGTTGCTAGTTTTTCTGATTTTTGTTGTTGATTAGGCTAGCCTGAGACTGTTGAGATTTTCCATTGTTTGGATTTAGTTGGGCCCCTTTTATTACTGTTTTTTTATATTGTGTATTTCTTATGTAGTTTTCACAGCCTAGTTGCAAAATCTAATGTACTACTCGTTTGGAGTTTTGTTACATTTGTTGTTTAGGAAACTGCTGGTACTTTTTGCTGGTAGCTTCTACTGCTACTCATGTTGTCTCCCATTCATTTGGTATCTAAATTTTTGTGTTTTTGCTGATGCTGATTGGTGTATGCTCACTGGGTTGCTGCTATTGTAGAACCTTTGAGTGCTTTCTACTTTGTATCTTCTATTTGGTTGATCTTATATAGTAAGTATTTGTTTTGCTGGTAATTTTTCTGCTGCTCGTTCTTTCTCCCATTCTGTTGCTGATTTTGTTTTGCTAATTATTTATTTCTGATTATAGTCTCTTGTTTTCTCTGTTGGAAATTAATTCACAGTTCAGCTCAGGCTACTTTTTACCCTTGTTCTTGGAGCTGTCCTTTGTTGGTTATTTATGGTTGACACGTTCCAGAGCTTGTTTTGATGGTTGTTGCTGCTGCCCTGTTTTCTGGGTTGTACACCTAATTAGGTAGGAGCTGCTATGTAGTGGTGAAATTTTTCCTCCAAGTTCAATTACCTCTTGTACGTTGGAAGTATTTTGACAATGCATAGACTAATACTCTTTTAGAGGATAGTTTTTGTAATATCTTGTGGTACTTTTGATGTAATATACATTGTACAGTTGTATATGAAATATAGTTTCCATTTTCAAAATGTTATATTAATTTAGTTTATTAAATATTTAATTTAATGAGAGGTAAATAAGGATTTAATGAGAGGATATAGTAATATTTGAAAAGGTTTTTAATGAGAGATTTGTACCTCTCATTAAAAGTAAATCAACAATAATGACAGGATCCCTATCCTGTCATAATTGATCATTATCTAGAGAGGTAATTATGACAGGGTCATGAGAGGGAACTTCCCGTCATTATATGCTTTTAATGACAGTATATTTAGATATAATGACAGGATTTCCTGTCATTATAGGCCCAATTTCTTGTAGTGGAAGCTTCATCCACGGAAGATATGTTTAATGAATGCAGTAGGAAAATCAAGAGAATCTCTGTCTTCGAAAGACTTGGGAGTGTCTTCGAAAGGTTTGGACCCTGTGAGAGGAACAAGTGTGGGATGCAAAATAATGTCAATTCTCCTATTCAAGCAGCTTTGAAGTCGAATTCCCTCTCGTATGAAGAGACGAAATATTTTGACTGTATCATGTGGAAGAGTGTCGAAAGCCAAGATGCAGATAATTATCTTTACTAAAGACGATAGTGATGATAATAGAGAAAGTGTAGCTTTCACCAACCATATCACTGCGCTTGAAGATTCTCAAATGGAGGAAATAGATGCTGAAGATGCCCCTCTACAATTTGAAGGAGTGAAAGCCATTGTTGACGAGTTGAAAGAAATCAACTTAGGTGATGAAAATGATCCACGTCCTACCTACATAAGTGCTCTGCTAAATGTTAAAGAAGAAGAGAAGTATATTAGCATTTTGCAAGAATTTAGAGACGTCTTTGCATGGTCACATAAAGATATGCCAGGTTTGGATCCAAAAATCGCAGTGCACCACTTGTATATTAAAAAGGGAACTCGACCAGTAAAGCAAATGCAGCGTCGACTTCGACCAGAGTTGATTCCTTTGATCGAGGATGAGGTTAATAAGCTTCTTGAAACAGGCAAGATCCGAGAAGTCAAATATCCTACATGGATTTCTAACATCGCGCCGTGAGAAAGAAAAATGGGCAACTCAGAGTATGTGTTGATTTTCAAGATCTATACATGGCATGTCCAAAAGATGACTTTCCACTGACAATTGTTGAACTCATGATTGATTCAACAACGGGGCATAAGATCCTTTCATTTATGGATGGGTCATCTGGCTACAATCAAATTGGTCTAGCTCTTGAGGATCAAGAGAAGACAACTTTTCGTACTCCAAAAAGAATATATTGTTACAATGTTAAATCATTTGGCTTGAAGAATTCTGGTGCCACTTATCAACGAGCCATGCAAAAGATATTTGATGACATGCTTCATAAGATCGTCGAATGCTATATTGATGATATTGTGGTGAAATCAAAGGAAAAGAAAGATTATTTCCATGATCTAAGGCGAGTGTTTGAGCGGTTAAGTGAGCATCAACTCAAGATAAACCCACTCAAGTGTTCATTTGGAGTTTCATCCAGAAAATTTCTTGAATTTATTGTTCGCCGTCGAGGAATCGAGATTGAGAAAACAAATATTGGCGCAATCATGAAGATACATGTGCCTCGGAACATACATGAACTCAAAAGTCTCCAGGGAAAGTTGGCATACATGAGAAGATTCATATCAAACTTTGCTGGCCGATGCCAACCATTTAGTCATCTCATGAAGAAAGGCAGCATATTCGAATGGGATGAAGCTTGCAATAATGCTTTCAATAGCATTAAAGAATACTTGATGAATGCACCAGTGTTGGGTGCTCCAATACCTAGGCGTCCATTAATCCTTTATCTAGCTGCTCAAGAGCATTCTGTTGGAGCCTTACTCGCACAAGAAAATGATGATGACAAAGATAAAGTTCTATATTATCTAAGTAGAACCATGACTCCAAACGAGTTGAAGTATTCACCCATTTAGAAGATATGTTTATCCCTTATCTTCGTGATTCAAAAGTTGAAGCATTACTTCCAAGCTCATACAGTTCGCCTGGTTTCGAAAGCCATCCCACAAAAGTCAAGTCAAAGTCAAAGCCAAATTGGTTCGAGAGAAGAATCAGAGGATTGATTGAGATTGTAACTCGTTTACATTATCTTTTATATTAAATCCATCTAGATTATCTTTGTACCCCAATTTGTATTTATTTTATTATAAATACAAAATTTGTTGTTACAAATTTTGACACGTCCAGTGGGACCATCTCTACCTCTCATCTCTTCTCTCTACAAGCACAAATAATGACTCCTCTTAGGATCGAGATCAAAAGGTCATCTACCTCAAAGCCTTCAGAGCTGCAAGTTGTGAAGACTCAAGTGATGACTCCATTAAACACTGCGATAAGAAGGCCTA
Organism: Pogostemon cablin; assembly: GCA_023678885.1. Classification (NCBI taxonomy): domain Eukaryota; kingdom Viridiplantae; phylum Streptophyta; class Magnoliopsida; order Lamiales; family Lamiaceae; genus Pogostemon; species Pogostemon cablin. The sequence continues at coordinate 31,581,736 of CM042963.1, forward strand.
TTGCATCAAAACCAACAGAGTTGCAAACTGACAAGTTGAAGACTTTACAAGAAATATGCTTGAAGGCTCCTCAAAGACAAACTATATGGTGGGGATTATGATTGTCGTTATTTTCACCTAGATTTTAGTGCCTTTTTGTGTGTATTTTTCGTATTATTTTATCCGTATTTTCGTGTATTTTGGTGGTGTTATGTGTTTTCATGGGAATATGTGAGAATGATCTTAAACATATGTATAACATGTGAAAATGGAGTAAAAATGAAGACGAGAGATCAAACAAGGAAGAAGAAACAAAAGTGCATGAACACGGCTGGCCGTGCTGGCAACACGACTCGTGTTGTAGCACACAGCCCGTGTACCAGACACGGGCCTGTCCAGAATGGTCGTGCGGCGACATCTATTTATCCAACACGACCACCACTTGGCCGTGTTGCTGATCACGACCCGTGTTGCATCACACGACCCGTGTACCAGACACGGGCCTGTAAGCAGCGGCCATGCGGCGACGTCTATACATTCAACATGGCCACCCTTTGGCCGTGCGACGCAGAACGACTCGTGTGCCGTTTGCCCTGACACGACACGACTCGTGCGACGCAGCACGACTCGTGTCGGCACCAGAGCAGAATTTATTTTTTAATTCTTCTAGAAGATCTCCATGGGGTATAAATACCAATCCATTCAACATTTCAGGGAGATCCGATTTGCTACTGTTCCCACACACCTCACACACCATTCCTTTGATTTTTCACCATAGTTTTCATCCCATTCATCCATTTTGAGATCTACCTCATCTCTCCATAATTTCTACCATCCAAATCAAGTGAAGAAGCAAGGAAGCTTGGGTGATCACCAAAGGAAGAAAGGAGATTCAATTGGATCCATTTCCAAGGAAGTTTTCATTCCAATTTTGTGTTAATCCTTTAGTTTGCCATGATTTGTAAGATTTTTAATGTCTATGTTATGGATCTTATGAAGATTGTAGGCTAATCTCCCTTGTGAGATTAGCAACATGAAGGTTGTTGGTTAATTTGTGGATCTATGTAATTAAATTCATATGTTGATGGGGATATTTGATTTTCTATCATTGGTGCTTACATATCTTGAGATCTATGATGTTTTGTGTGTTTGATTGTTCTAATTATATGATTAGATTGAGAAATCAATTATATGCTTAGGATAGTCAAGTGAATCATTTCATCAAACACCTCATGTGCATTATAAATGGTAAAGTGATTGAGAAGTCCTTTATTATTTAGAACCCTTTGATGGAACATGTGATTAGTTAGATTGAGAAGTCAATTGATTACATGAAGGGATTCTTAAATTGAACTTAGTACCCAGTTGGAATAGTTTAATTTAGAACCAACCTTTGAGCTATTTGGAGATTGTGCAAATGATCTACATCCTATTCATTTCGAGAGGAAGTTTAGGTGGTATATGTGTTGGCCTTTAGTCTTAACCCTTGATACATATGAGTTTAATGCATGAGTACATGAGTTACCACTTCATTAATGTTGTTAATCTCACTTCTACTCAATTTGGAAAACTACTCATTCATCATTTTAATCTTGTCATTTGATTATTGCTTGTCTACTTTCATTTGTTTGCATTTAATTACTTGTTTACTCAACCATCCATCTATGATTCGTTTCTATAAAATCGTGATAAACATGATATTGCTTAAGTGCTAGCATCGACCTCCATGTGGTTCGATAAATTCTTGAATTGGTCAACCCGACTACAAGTTATGACTAATCAAATGGCGCAGTTGCCGAGGAGGTAACGGTTGCTAGTAGCTTAAAGAAGGAACGTTTAGAGCGATCTTACTAGAGATATTTTTTTTTTGTATTTATTATTTGTATTTTGCTTTGAAAATCTTGTTCTAACTTCTTTTATCATGAAGGTGTATGCAAACAAGATCAAAAGGGGAACAAGTTGAACCTATTGACGTAGAAATTGAACACACTTTTCGAAGAAGAAGAAAGGAGAACAATACCAAAAAGAGTGATCAAATGGAAAACAATCAAGATGAACGTGGCAATGTTAGGAATGATGGAGGCGGAATGCAAAATTTGCAAGATCAAGCTAATGCCAATCTTCCTCAACAAGCTTATCAACAATTTGGGGAGTTTAACAATCAAGCTTTAATTCAACAAATGGTGCAACAAGCTATGATTCAACAAGGTTTTCAACAAGCTTATGCTCCTCCACAACAAGCATATGTACCACCACCTCCGGTGCAACATGGAGTTCACAATGATCAAAGAGTGATCCGGGATTTCTTCATGCCAAGGGCAATTCCACAAATGATGGGACCACCAATTCATGCCAACAACTTTGAATTTAAAATGGGCTTGATTTCATTGGTGAGAGAGCAACAATTTGGTGGAGCTCCGAATGAAGATCCTAATGCTCATCTAGCTCAATTCGTTGAGATTGCTAATACCGTGAAGATGAATGGGGTGAGCGAGGATTGCATCAAAATGAGGTTATTTCCATTCTCTTTGAGAGATAGAGCTCGAACATGGCTCTCCACTCTTACTCCCGGTATGTGCAACACATGGGACGAACTTGCACAAATGTTCTTGAACAAGTATTTCCCACCGTCCAAGACACTTCAAATGAAGAGCTTGATTACTCAATTCAAGCAATTGCCTCAAGAAAGCTTTTATGAAGCGTGAGAAAGGTTCAAGGAAATGCTACGCAAGTGTCCACAACATGGTTTCCCGGAAAATCAACAAGTGGGATTTTTCTATCAAGGACTTGTGAATGGGTAAAGAGTGCTTGTTGATGCTTCGGCAGGTGGATCCGTACTTGGTGTAACTCCGGAAAGGGCTATTCGAATTTTTGACGAAATTGCTACAAATGTCTACCAATGGCCATCGGAGAGGGTTAGTGGATGCTATGGGTTCGAGAGCTATGATAAAGGGCAACAGTTTAGTGTGAAGAGTGTGAATGTTGAGCCACAAACGCCAAGCATGGACATGATAGTAGCGGAGGTAATGAAGCAAATGAGTTTGAACAAAGGAGTGACTAATCAAGAAGTTAATATGGTTGATAGTCGAATGGATCAAAGTGTGCTTCCTCCAAATGGTGTTAGTGGGGAACAATGGGCTACAACAATGCCACGTGTGGAGGACGTCCAATATATGCAAGGAAGAAACTATCAAGGTAATTATCAAAACAATTACCAAGGTAGTTTCAACCAAAATCAAGGAAACTATCCACCAAGACAAGGAGGTTTCAATGGTCAAGGTAGTGGAAGTTCATACCCACAACAACAACCAAGGCAAGGAAGTTTCAATGGTCAAGGAAGTGGAAGTTCTTATCCATAACAACAAGGAGGCAAGATAATTTCTCTTATGCAAACCCAAGTAATGCGGTCGCTTACCCTCCGGGATATCATCCGGGAGCTAAAGCGCCAAATAATGAAGGGAAGGCGACTATCGAAGAACTTCTTGAAAAGTTGATTGCTTCCAACAAAACTCAAGAGGAAGTTAATGAAAAACGATTCAAAGCCATTGAGGAAAATAGTGATAGAAGACTCAAAGCCTTGGAGTATTCATTTGGTCAAATGGTGAGCTCAATGAGTGCTAATGAGAAAAGGAAATTTCCTTCCACCACCATTGTAAATCTAAAGGAACAATGCAAGGCAATTACCTTGAGGAGTGGAACAAATTATGATGGACCGTCTATGCCAATGGAAGATGATAAGGTGGAAGAGAAGGAGATGGAGAAAAACTTGGTTGAAGAAGAATTAGAAGTTGAAAGTGAAGTTGAGGCTAAAATGAATGAGGAACCGGAATTGATTGATAACAAGGTTGTTGAAAAGAAATGGGAAAGAACTAAGGCAATGAAAAATAAAGAAGAAAATTGAAGTGGAAAGGGATAGTTGGGGAATTCCAAAAACACAAGTACCTATTCCTTTTCCACATCGATTTTTGAAGAAGGGCTTGGATGAAAAGTTTGCAAAGTTTTTGGAAATTTTCAAGAAAATCCACATTAATATACCCTTTGCGGATGCTTTGAAACAAATGCCTCACTATGCGAAGTTTTTGAAGGACATCATGTCAAGGAAAAGGAGCTTGATAGAGAATGAGACCGTCAACTTGATGGAGGAGTGTAGTGCAATAATTTAAAGGAAGTTGCCTCCAAAGCTCAAAGATCCGGGAAGTTTTGTTATTACATGTGAAATGGGCAACAGTGAGGTTCATAAAGCTCTTTGTGATCTTGGGGCAAGTATCAACTTGATGCCTATGTCCATTTTCAAGAAACTTGGTATAGGGGAAGTGAAACCTACATCCGTTACATTGCAACTAGCGGATAGGTCTTTAACTTACCCTAGAGGAATAGTGGAGGATGTGTTAGTCAAAGTTGGAAAGTTTATATTCCCGGTTGATTTTGTTGTGCTTGATATGGACGAGGATGCAAATGTTCCATTGATATTGGGGCGTCCATTTTTAGCCACGGGAAGAGCTTTAATTGATGTACAAAAAAGGGAGTTGAAGTTGAGAGTAAATGAGGAGGAGGTGGTGTTCTCTTTGAAGAGTGCTATGAGGTATCCAAATGAGAAAGAAGAATGTAGAAGGATCAACATGATTGATGAAGTTGTTGAAGAGAACCTACCATTCATCTTAGCTAAAGATCCTCTTGAAATGAGCATAAGCCATTCTCTTACTTTATCTTTAAACTCTAACCATTCTTTTCATTGTTTAGAAGATGAACAATTAATGATTGTTTACATGAATTGAATGCTTGTAGGGAATGCAAGAGGATGAAGCAAAGTTGGCATACTATGGAAAGAGGGAATATCTTCCATTAGCGGTTGAGAATGAAGAGTCAAAGGTTGATAAGGGAAAGGAAGAATTGAAGCCTCTAACCGATCACCTTAGGTATGCGTATTTGGGGGACAAGAAGACATTTCCGGTAATTGTATCATCATCCCTTTCCCCTTTAGAACTTGATAAATTGTTGAGAGTACTTCGAAGTCATAAAAGTGCTATAGGGTGGAGTCTTGATGATTTAAAAGGAATAAGTCCTACCATTTGCATGCATCACATTAGGTTGATTGATGAGAATAAATCATGTATACAACCTCAAAGGCGTTTGAATCCTATTATGCAAGAAGTTGTTAGGAAGGAAGTTTTAAAATGGTTGGATGCTAAAATTATTTATGCCATTAGTGATAGTCCTCATGTAAGTCCTTTGCATGTTGTGGCTAAGAAAGGAGGGTTAACCATTATTAAAACGGAATTTGATGAAGAACTTGCAACAAGGGTGAAAACGGGTTGGAGAGTGTGTTGTGATTATAGAAAACTTAATGAAAATACTCATAAAGATCATTTCCCTTTGCCTTTTATTGATCAAATGCTTGATAGGTTGGCGGGATACAAGTATTATTGTTTTCTAGATGGTTACTCGGGGTACAACCAAATCATGATAGCCCCCGAGGATCAAGAGAAAACAACTTTTACTTGTCCGTATGGCACATTCACTTTCTATAAATTGCCTTTTGGGTTATGCAATGCACCCGCCACCTTTCAACGTTGTATGATGGCTATTTTTTGAGGATTGATTGAAAATGTGATGGAAGTTTTTATGGATGATTTTTCCGTGTTTGGATCTTCATTTGATATATGCTTAACTAATTTGTCCATGGTCTTGCAGCGATGTCAAGATACGAACCTAGTCTTGAATTGGGAAAAATGTCATTTTATGGTTCAAGAGGGTATCGTACTTGGTCATCATATCTCAGAAAAAGGTTTGAGAGTTGATAGAGCGAAGGTTGTAGCCATTGAACATCTTCCCCCTCCTAAAACTGAAAAAGGGGTTAGATCGTTTCTTGGTCACGCTGGATTCTATCGACGTTTTCTAAAGAAATTTTCTAATATAGCTAAACCTTTGTGTAAATTGCTTGAAAAAGATGTTCCATTTGAATTTAATGATGAATGTCTTGATGCTTTTAGGGTGTTAAAGGAAGCTTTGATTTCTTCACCAATCCTTGTCTCTCCCGATTGGAGCAAGCCTTTTGAACTCCATTGTGATGCAAGTGATAGTGCCTTGGGAGTAGTGCTTGGACAAGTACGAGAGAAGAAATTTCGAGCTATCTATTATGCATCAAAGACGTTCAATGCCAATCAAAAGAATTACACCACAACGAAAAAGGAGTTTCTTTCCGTAGTCTATGCTTTTGAAAAATTTCGTCCATACTTAGTTGGCACGAAAACCATTGTCTACACGGATCATGCTGCCATTAGGTATTTGATGAGTAAAAAGGATGCTAAACCAAGACTAATTCGTTGGGTGCTTTTGTTGCAGGAGTTTGATGTGGAGATACGTGATAAGAAGGGAGTCGAAAATGTCATAGCCGACCACTTGTCACGATTGGAGAATGTTGATGAAAAAGGAACCATGGAGCTCATAAATGATATGTTCCCGGATGAAGAGATACTTCAAGTGGATTTTCATCGGATGTACACTTTGTTTGAGACCGAAAGACCGTGGTACGCGGATTTGGTAAACTACTTAGCGTGCGGTATCAAGCCGGACCATCTCACCGAGTCAAAAAGGAAAAAGTTCTACCATGATGTTAAAGAATATTTGTGGGATGATCCTTTGTTGTTTAAGAATTGTCCGGATGGTATCATAAGGAGGTGTATTCCGGAGGAAGAAAAAGTAAGTGTCATGGAGATGTGCCATAGTTTACCATGTGGAGGACACTTTGGGTTTCAAAAGACGGGAGCTAAGATCTTACAGTCGGGATTGTTTTGGCCAACATTATTCAAGGATTGCAAAGAATACGTCAAGGGATGTGATAGATGCCAAAGAATTGGAAGTATTGGACAAAGAGATGAGATGCCTATGAGGAATATCTTTGAAGTTGAAGTGTTTGATGTTTGGGGGATGGACTTCATGGGACCATTTCCGCCTTCCAATGGTTTTCTTTACATTTTGCTTGCGGTAGGCTATGTGTCTAAATGGGTAGAAGCAATTCCTACAAGAACGAATGATGCTCTAGTTGTCAAGGCTTTCTTGAAGAAGAACATTTTTGCAAGGTTTGGAGTACCAAAGGCGATCATTAGCGATCAAGGGACTCATTTCATCAACAAGATCATTGAGAAGCTTTTGATAGGCTATGGAGTGAAGCACAAGGTGTCAACACCTTACCATCCTTAAACAAATGTCTTGGCGGAAGTTTCAAATAGACAAGTGAAGCTTGTTCTTCAAAAGACTGTCAATGGGAATCGAAAAGATTGGTCTTCTAAGTTAGATGATGCTTTATGGGCTTATCGAACGGCTTACAAGACTGCTCTTGGATTTTCCCCTTATAAACCTGTTTATGGGAAGGCTTGTCATTTACCCGTGGAGTTGGAACACAAAGCATTATGGGCCCTTCGGAAGTTGAATTTTGATGAAAAGGAATCCGGGAAGAAAAGGTGCCTCCAATTGATTGAATTAGAAGAGTTTAGGGATGAAGCTTACTCAAGTTCAAGAATTTTGAAGGAAAAGCTCAAAAGATGGCATGATGAAAGGATCAAAACGAAGGAGTTTATTCCGGGGGATAAAGTTCTATTGTTTAATTCAAGGCTTAAATTATTTCGCGGAAAACTTCGTTCGAAATGGACCGGACCGTACTTGGTGATCGAAGTAAGAGATGATGGATCGATTAAACTTGAAGGAGCGGATGGAAATGCCTTTGTAGTTAATGGTCATAGAGTGAAACATTACCATTCTCCCTCTCAAAGGGAGTTGGTATATGTTGACACTTTCACCTCTTGAAGGCTCGTATCCTTTTAGTAGTTTAGGTTTGTATATATTTCTTTTTCTTGTTTTGCTTTATTTTGGTCTTGTAGGTGGATTGTGCTTATGAGGAGAAGATTTATTGAAGATTCAAAGAGTGCGTCATTGATGTGAACGGTATATTGTACCACTTTTTGCAAACTTTCTTTGAAATTCTTGTTTCAATTCAAGTTTGGGGGGATACGATGTGATACGATACGTTATATTCTATGTTGACATGTATTCTTGTGTTTTTGAGCCAAATTTGAAATTTTCTCATGAGTTTGGTTTAGTTTTGGTTCATTTTGGTGGTGTTGAAGTTGATAATCCTGTTGTTTTTGATATTAAGGTTGAACTAATGATGTTTATGAGTTGTGAGCATGAATAGGGAGTATTGGAAGCATTGAAACAGGGAAAGACAAGATTTGAAGATGAAAATTGGAAAATGCAGGGGAGCTGGTACACAACTCGTGTCGCCGACATGGCTCTGTAAGCTTCGACCGTGCGGCGACATCAGATTACCCAACACGGGTGGATTTTGGTCGTGTTGCGTGACACGGGTCGTGTCCAAGCGCCGAGACTCGAGCCGTGTTGCCAACACGGGCTTGTTCAGGATGGTCGTGCGGGAGCATCAGATCACACAATACGGGCACCTTATGGCCGTGTTGCGTGACACGACTCGTGTCGGGTCTGAAGTAGCATTTTAAAAGGCAGATTCTGGACACGACCACTAATGTTCTACCCATTCCCCATCGTGAGAATTCACTCCGAACTCCACCAATTGTCACCCAAACATCAAAGAGTGGTAAGATTGTGAGATTAAAAGGTGAATTTCAAAGTTTAAACAACAATCCCATTCATTTGATTCAAAGAAATTCAAGGTATGAACTCTTGTGCCCTAATTCTTATTTCAAGGTATAAATTTCGAAATTCATGTATGGGTTTTGAATGATAGTATGTATGAAGCATGTCTAGGATTGTGAAACATGAATTTTCAAGTTTAATTGTTGGATTGATTGAATTTTGGGAAGAATTAGGGTTCATAAAGGAACAATTTGGGGATAATTGTTTTAGGATGATTAATTTAGGGCATGTGATGTTCAAATTGATTAATAATGCTTCTATGATGATTGTGTTGATGTGAATTAGTTTAGGTGTTGAGGATTTGAGCATGAAGGCATAGTTAAGACTTGTTTAATTGAAGTGTGAAATATGTGCATGCCAAGTGTTTGATGAAATGCTTAAATGAAATTTCAAATTGGAATTTAAAGTTTGTTTGCATGAAGCATTATTGAATTGAATTGTGCCCATTGAAGAAGTGAAATGTTATGAAAGAATGAAGGATTAGGATGTTGAAATTGATTGATTGAATGAAATTTTTGGAATAACTTTGTGCTAAGTTGATTGGATCAAAATGTTAGTCTTTGAAACACATTGTTTATTGTGCTTGAATATGTGCTAGAATTAACACTTAGTTGAATAACTAGTGATAATTCTAATTAATATGAGACATTTTGCTTTGAGTTTCAATCTAATTTGAATTATGTTGGAAATTATAGATGGCTGAAAGAAGAGTGAGGAAACGCAATGAGGACTTCATTTTTATTGAGTCAGAAATGGAACTGTCCAATCTTGATGCCAAACTGCTAATGAAGGACCAACACCCTGAGAATTTCGGAGTAGAGTTCATGGAATGGGAGAAGTATGCATTGAGGTGGGAGTACATAATCCCCAAGATTAGGGCAACTCGATTCCAGGATCAAGCAACCATGGAAGGTCTTGGAATAGAAGGTGATCTGAGGACTCTATTCCGTCGAGTGGAAATGGAAGAGTTTTTCGATAAGAGACCTCCCACTTATCTCCATCTTACAGCCGAGTTCATGAGCACCTTGGAGGTTCATAGAGATAGGAACAAGTTTCCTATTGCTATCACATTTCAGTTGAACAATGAGATGTGGGAGAAGATACCTGTGAACGAGCTAAATAGGTTCTTTGGGTGCCCAATCATGAGAGGTCATCAGAACTTCTTACCACAAGGGGGTTTCAATCAACAGACTTGGTGGAGAAAATTGGTTGAGGATGAGACTGAGCCTCCAGAGTACATTCCAAGTTCGTCAAAAGGGACAGCTATAAGGAACCCAGTCATGAGATACCTTGAGAAGATAGTATCCAATACTATTCTGGGTCGGTTTGAGAGTGGATCTGTTGGTGAGAAGCAGTTGTACATCATGTACAGTATGTTCAAGGAGTTCACAGTGAACATTGCAGCTCACTTCGTTCAGCATGTAGAGAGAGTAGCAAAGAGAGAGAACACTCGAGGGATTATGATTGGAGGAATGGTGACAATGATTGCTCAAGGGTTAGGCATCGACCTCAGAGGGATGCAACACTCGATGGTTAGTGAAGGGCTCACTTATAATCAACTCATAAGGATGGAGTTCCTATCATTCATAGGGAACATGTATTGCTTGAAGCAAGATAAGGGAGCTCCATTTCCTCTACCTGCTCCTGAGCTCACCACACTGCGAGGAAAAAGAAAGCACCAGAATCTAGCAATGGCGAGTTCCAACCACTCAGCAGTTGTGAGAGCCTTCTACAGAGAGAATAGAGATGGAGTGGAAGCAGTGCTCCAGCAGATGAGAGTAGATGAGAATCCTGAGCTAAGGAATCTGAGAGCTGAGCCAGTGGACATGGATGAAGGAGAGGAAGAGCAACCTCATCAGGTGGAATTTGAAGAGCATGCACCAGAGCCTCCAGAATTTGAATAAGAAGAACAAGAACAAGAGGAAGGAGATGGACCAAGAGAAGGGAATGCAAGATGGAATTTTCTGGAAAATGAACTCAGGGAGATCAGGCAGACGCAGCAGGCGCTTGGAGATGAGATGAGAGAGTTCCGAGAGGAGCAGCAGAGACAGGGTGCGATGATAAGGGAGATCCATGAGGGGCAGCGTCGTAGGGAGTACTATGAAGAGAATACGCGATCACGCTCGAACAACATGGAGGAGATGATCACGAGGATGTTTAATTTCCAGTTCCCTACCACACCTCGTGCTTATACCCCTTGGGGATCATGGCAAAATCAACACCCTCCTCCTCCGGATAACTAAGGGAGTACTTTTAGTGCTCGACACTTCATTAGTTCATCTATTTTATTTGGTTTAATTTGTGTTGGATTTAAGACTTCTTATTGTTTTGTTTTGGGATGTTTAATTTTGTACTTTTATTTCAATTAAGGATTGAGATGATTTTTAATGTGTATTGATCATGGATGGGGTTATTTTTATTTGTGTCTTTTCTTTTAGTTTTGTCTTTGTGTTGTCTTTGGTTTATTTGTGTTTGTGTGTAGTTGTTTTTATTTTTCGTGTTTAGGTTTGACTTGGTGGTTTGTTTGGAAGGTTGTGAGTCGTTTTGAATATGAGTGATGATGCATTATGGTGATAAGTGATGTCGAATTATGATTAAGGAATTCTATACTTTCGAATTGTGACATGTTTTATTTAACTAATTCAATTAAAAGATGAATATGTTGTAATAAGTCCTTTTAAGTCGAGCATAAACTTGTGAGAATTTGAGCCTCGACCATGTATACATGGTATATCTTTTCATGAGTGGATTGGTTGAGTTTTGATAAACTAAATACTTGCTCAAAGACTTTAGGAATGAATCCGATTAATGGAGATCGATAAAATGATTTAAGGCCATCCTTGTCATATATAGCCATTACCAAATATTTCCTTACCTTTAAAATCATCCCTAGTCAACCACTTTGAGCCTATAAGCCTATTTATTGTGAAGATAGCACATTACAAGCTTTAATTACCCACATGAGCCTAAGATATATACCTTTTGTGTGAGTAATAAAGAAGATGGTGGCTAGAAAGGTGTGATGAGATAACAAAAGAGAAAGAGGAAATAGTAAATAAGTAAGAAAAAGGATGAAAAGAGCACAAGAAAGAATGGACATGCAACTTCAAAACAAGAAAATGAGCAAAGCAACAATAATATGCTCAAGTACTTAAGAATCAAAGAAAAGAGGCATGAACCTATAAGAAGCTCAAGAAATCCAAGGAAGTGATGATTAGTGCTTGTGATCAATAAAGAAAAGAAAGGAAGAAAAAGAATGCGAAGGGATGGAAGAAAGTAGCTACCTCTTCGATTACTTACACTCGTTTAGTCACTTTTACCTAAATTCTTCCTACCCTACCAAAGAGCCTATCATTACATCCTTAATTAAAGACCTTTTTGATCATTGATTAAAATTTTGGTGGTTTGTGAATTGAGTCTACGAGCAAGTGTATGGTGATTCAAACCAATTGATTGAGGAGTGTTGATTTACCTTATTTAAAGAGTGTCGAGTGACATTGATAAACTTATGTGAGGCTTAGACTAAAAGGGACTATATTGCTCATTATTCTCTTTTGATTGAACTTGTTAATTTCTCTTATCATAAATCTAATGTTGTAGGATAGCTTAGCATGATTTGTAATTCTTGTTGCTAATGATGTGTGATTACTTGTGTTCGTTTAGTTTTTTTTTTTTTTACTAGCTGAAAACTTCTCCCTCGGTTTATCATTTTCATTGTTCGGGGACGAACAATACTTTAAGTTTGGGGGTGTGATTGTCGTTATTTTCACCTAGATTTTAGTGCCTTTTTGTGTGTATTTTTCGTATTGTTTTATCCGTATTTTTGTGTATTTTGGTGGTGTTATGTGTTTTCATGGGAATGTGTGAAAATGATCTTAAACATATGTATAACAGGTAAAAATGGAGTAAAAATGAAGACGGGAGATCAAACAAGGAAGAAGAAATAAAAGTGCATGAACACGGCTGGCCGTGCTGGCAACACGACTCGTGTTGCAGCACACGGCCCGTGTACCAGACACGGGCCTGTCCAGAATGGTCGTGCGACGACATCTATTTATCCAACACGACCACCACTTGGCCGTGTTGCGGAGCTCGACCCGTGTTGCATCACACGACCCGTGTACTAGACAGGAGCCTGTAAGCAGCGGCCGTGCGGCGACGTCTATACATTCAACACGGCCACCCTTTGGCCGTGCGACGCAGAATGACTCGTGTACCGTTTGCCCTAACACGACACGACTCGTGCAATGCAGCATGACTCGTGTCGGCACTAGAGCAGAATTTATTTTTTAATTCTTCTAGAAGATCTCCATGGGGTATAAATACCAATCCATTCAACATTTCAGGGAGATCCGATTTGCTACTGTTCCCACATACCTCACACACCATTCCTTTGATTTTTCACCATAGTTTTCATCCCATTCATCCATTTTGAGATCTACCTCATCTCTCCATAATTTCTACCATCCAAATCAAGTGAAGAAGTAAGGAAGCTTGGGTGATCACCAAAGGAAGAAAGGAGATTCAATTGGATCCATTTCCAAGGGAGTTTTCATTCCAATTTTGTGTTAATCCTTTAGTTTGCCATGATTTGTAAGTTTTTTAATGTCTATGTTATGGATCTTATGAAGATTGTAGGCTAATCTCCCTTGTGAGATTAGCAACATGAAGGTTGTTGGTTAATTTGTGGATCTATGTAATTAAATTCATATGTTGATGGGGATATTTGATTTTCTATCATTGGTGCTTACATATCTTGAGATCTATGATGTTTTGTGTGTTTGATTGTTCTAATTATATGATTAGATTGAGAAATCAATTATGTGCTTAGGATAGTCAAGTGAATCATTTCATCAAACACCTCATGTGCATTATAAATGGTAAAGTGATTGAGAAGTCCTTTATTATTTAGAACCCTTTGATGGAATATGTGATTAGTTAGATTGAGAAGTCAATTGATTATATGAAGGGATTCTTAAATTGAACTTAGTACCTAGTTGGAATAGTTTAATTTAGAACCAACCTTTGAGCTATTTGGAGATTGTGCAAATGATCTACATCATATTCATTTCGAGAGGAAGTTTAGGTGGTATATGTGTTGGCCCTTAGTCTTAACCCTTGATACATATGAGTTTAATGTATGAGTCCATGAGTTACCACTTCATTAATGTTGTTAATCTCACTTCTACTCAATTTGGAAAACCACTCATTCATCATTTTAATCTTGTCATTTGATTATTGCTTGTCTACTTTCATTTGTTTGCATTTAATTACTTGTTTACTCAACCATCCATCTATGATTCGTTTCTATAAAATCGTGATAAACGTGATATCGCTTAAGTGCTAGCATCGACCTCCCTGTGGTTCGATAAATTCTTGAATTGGTCAACCCGACTACAAGTTATGGCTAATCAGATTACTCTCAATAAGCCATTGCAGGGCGATAAAGATGGTGATGATGACTCTGTCTGCTCAACTCCTTGCTCCACGCCAAGCTCATTATATGCCTCAACTGCAGCTACAGTGATGACGACGAGTGCTATAACTGTCGAGGAACAACTCGCGAGTATGATGAAAGCCATTGAAGGACTCACCAAACACATGGAAGCTCAAGACTTAAAGATATCCAAACTTATGAAAAGGATGGTGAATGGAGAGGTAAGTCAAGCAAATGAGAAACAAGTCGAGGATGAACATGATGAGGAGGACTCCGCAAAACACCATCCATCTGAAGAAAAGCCAGTTGAGGATAAGATACAAGTTTCAAGTGACGGAATGCTTCCTACCAACCAACTAAAGAATATCGTGATAGAGACGATAAAAGATAAATTTGAAGGGAGCTCCAAATCTTCTTCAACCTACGTCAAGCCATATACAAAGAGGATTGAGAACTTGAGGATGCTAACTGCCTACCAACCTCCCAAATTTCAACAATTTGACGGCAAAGGCAACCCAAGACAACATGTGGCGCACTTTGTTGAGACATGCAATGATACTGGGACCTACGGAGATCACATGGTGAGGCAATTCGTCCGATCTCTGAGAGGAAATACGTTTGATTGGTATATCAACTTGGAAGCAAACTCCATCAAAAGTTAGGGACGAATGAAAAAATTATTCCTCAACCTCTTCTATAGCACACAAAAACTGTTAGCATGATGGAGTTAACAACTTTTCGTCTGGGTGAGAAAGAATATGTCATCGACTACATCAACAGATGGAGGAGCCTAAGCCTCAATTGCAAAGAAAAGCTATCAGAAACTTCAGCTATAAAAATGTGCATTCAAGGGATGCAATGGAATCTTCACTACATACTCTAAGGAATTCGCCCTAAAACTTTTGAAGAATTGGCTACAAGAGCTCATGACATGGAGTTGAGCTTGACATCAAATAACATCGGCTACAAGAGCTCATGCCATGGAGTTGAGCTTGACATCAAATAACATCGAATGACCCTCTAATCAGAACTCTTACGAGTTTGAAGAAATGCCTTCTGATGAGCTCGTGGAAGAGGAACCCCAACCAAAGACTGCAGTTTCTATAAAGATTTATAGAAATAAAGTTGAAGTAAGAGAAAATAGTGCATCCCTAGATTGGGGGCAATGAAATGTTGATAAATCAAGTTATGCTCCTTGACATGAGCGAAAATTGTCTACATTACGCTCCTTGATATGAGCTTAAACTATCTTAAATCCTTAAGTCAAAGCTTTTTGACACGAGCTAAAACTGTCTGCATTACTCTCCTTGATACGAGCTTAAACTATCTAAAACCCTCAAGTTACGCTCCTTAATATGAGTTAAAACTATCTACAAGCTACGCACGCTAACACGGGACGGGGGAGTATCATTTTAAACTTCTCATTTCAATGATTACATTTTTTTTACTAATAACACAAATTAAACAGTTAATATATTTTCACGGCTCATACATATCTACCGCTATTTCTTGGATGATGGTGATTGGTGTTGAAGTGTTGATGAGGATCAATAATAAAGAAGCTGCTCATTGATATAAGCTTAAACTATCTAAAATCCTTCAAGTCAAAACTCCCTGATACGAGCTATCTATATCCACACAAATCTCCTTGATATTAGCTAAAACTGTCTACATATTACGGTCCTTGATATGAGCTAAAACTATCTAAAATCCCCACATGTTATGCTCCTCGACATGAGCTTAAAACTGTCTACATTACCCTCCTTGATATGAGCTTAAATTATCCAAAATCTCCACATGTTATGCTCCTTGATATGAGTTAAAACTATCTACACATGATGCTCCTTGATATGAGATCTTAAACTATCTACACACAACGCTCCTCAACATGAGCAAAAACTGTTCACATGAAGCTCCTCGACATGAGCTAAAATTGTCTGCATTGCGCTCCTTGATATGAGCTAAAACTATCTACACACAAGGCTCCTTGATACGAGTTTAAACTATCTAAATTCTCTCAAGTCAATGCTCCTCGACACGAGTGAAAAATGTCCACACAATACTCCTTGATATGAGTTTAAACTATCTACACATCAAATCAAATCTCCTTGAGAAGAGACTAAACTCTCTACATAAGATGCTCCTTGATACGAGCCTAAACTATCTAACACAAATCAAATACAAAGCTCCCTGATATGAACCAAAACTATCTAGACATTACGCTCCTTGACACGAGCTAAAACTATCTACAAATTAAATTCTCAACTCCTCGATACAATCGAAAATTATCCACATAAGACTCATTGATACGAGTGTAAACTGTCTACAAGTTCAAATTCAAGGCTCATTAACACAAGTATAAACTATCAGCAAATTCAATTCAACGCTCCTCGACGCACGAGCCTAAACTTCATGTTACTCCTGGCCCACATGAGTATAAAATATATACGGCACCCACATCCAAACCAAATCAAGTTCCTTTGAACTACTTTATGACTTGATCCTCTTCAAAGAGGTATGTAGGCAGCTTAGCACTTCACTAAGTTCAGTAATAATTCAGGCTATTCATATCAAGTTGGTGAGGCAAGCAAAAAAATTCAATCATGTTGATCAAGAATGGATTATCGCAATTTGTTCACTTCAACACAAAGGCATCCGTGAACAAAATGCGAGGGGTCATTTGTAGGCACTTGAATTTTATTGCCTGTTAAAGGAAAATATGTAGCAAATTAATGCAATAATTATCAATTAATTATTTATTTATTAAGGGATTTAAATAAATAAATTCCAAAAATAAATTAGTGAATAATTGATAATTGGGACAGATCCAGTCAAATAAGCCCAATTCTGCATAATCAGGTCAAATCCATATTGACCAATCAGATTGCAAGGATGGAAAGGCCCAAGCCCGCAGAATTAGGTCAAATCAGCCTTGGACCAATCAGACTGCGAGTTATTTATGGGGCTTCCTCACCCTCCACTTATATAAGGAGCCATCCTTCATTCATTTCAAACACACTAAACATCTAAAGAAGCAAACGCTTCTAAAGAGATCAAGAATACGAGTAATGCTCCCTTGAGATCTTCAAGCATCTTCTTCAAGCCAAGAACAGTCTGTGATCCGAGATCAAGGTTCTAAGCCCCTTCGATCCGACGTTCTTCCAGCCAACCGCCTTCGATCAGAGATCAAGGTACCAAGTCCCTTCGATCTAGTGTTCTTCCAGCCAACCGCCTGCGATTAGAGTCAAGGTTCTAAGCCTCTCCAATCCGGCGTTCTTCCAGTCAGCTGCCTCCGACCAGAGATTAAAGTGCCAAGCCCCTCCGATCCGGCATTCTTAAAGTCAACAGCTCCGATTAGAGATCAAGGTTCTACACCTCTCCGATCCAGCATTGGTTAGAAACAACAATCGACCTGAGATCAAGGTGCTAAGCCCCTCAGATTCGACGTTTCTTTCAGTCAGACTCATCCAACAGTCTTTGTGAAGTCAACGGTGTTCTACCAAATTAAACGGCATTCTTCAAGAAGTCTTCAAGTCAATGTTCAATCCGAACAAAGGCTCGATGCCTCCAGATCAACGTCAAGACTATACATCCAGGCTCGAATAAGCCTTATCCGAAGATCCGGCTCAACACACACGCATCAACACTAAAACATCTGAAGACAAAGACGCTTCTGAAGAGATCAAGAATACGAGCAGTGCTCCCATGAGATCTTCAAGCATCTTCAAGTCAAGAACGGCCTGCGATCAGAGATCAAGGTGTCAAGTCCCTCCAATCTGTCGTTCTTCCTGCCAACAGCCTCCGATCAGAGATAAAGGTGTCAAGCCCCTCCGATAGCTTCTGCTAATAAACTAAGTCGCTCACTCCAGCATTCTTTCAGCCATCCACCTCCGATTGGAGATTAAGGTGTCAAGCCCCTCCAATCCAGCGTTCTTCCAGCCAACCGCCTCCGATCAGAGATAAAGGTGTTAAGCCCCTCTGATCCGGCATTTTTCCAGTCAATCGCCTCTGATCAGAGATAAAGGTGCCATGCCCCTCCAATCTGGTATTCTTTCAATCAACGGTTTTCTTCACATAAATTTCTCCAGTCAACGTTCAATCCGAACAAAGGTTCAACACCTCTGGATCAACGTCAAGACTACACATCGGAGCTCGAACAAGCTTCATCCGAAGATCTGACTCAACACACATGCTGTCAACACAGTCAGAACAGTCAACACATACACACAAGTCAAAGTCAAAGCCAAATTGGCTCAAGAGAAGAATCAGAGGATTGATTGAGATTGTAACTTCTTTACATTATCTTTTATATTGAATCCATCTGGATTATCTTTGACCCCAATTTGTACTCCTCTTTGGATCGCGATAAAAAGGTCATCTACCTCAAGCCTTCAAAGTTGCAAGCTATGAAGACTCAAATGATGACTCTATTAAAGATTATGATAAGAAGGCCTATTGCATCAAAACCAACAGAGTTGCAAACTAAAAAGGTTGAAGACTTTATAAGAAGTATGCTTGAAGGCTCCTCAAAGACATACCATATGGTGGGGATTACTCTCAATAAGCCATTGCAAGGCGATAAAGATGGTGATGATGACTCTGTCTGCTCAACTTATCGCCCCACGCCAAGCTCACCATATGCCTCAACTGTAACTGCAGTGATGACGACGAGTGATATAATTATCGAGGAACAACTCGCGAGTATAATGAAAGTCATTGAAGGACTCGCCAAATACATGGAAGCTCAAGACTTAAAGATATCCAAACTTATGATAAGGATTGAGAATGGAGAGGCAAGTCAAGCAAATGAGAAATAAGTCGAGGATGAACATGAGGAGGAGGACTCCGCAAAACACCATCCATTTGAAGAAAAGCCAGTTGAGGATAAGATACAAGTTTCAACTGACAGAACGCTTCCTATCGACCAACTAAAGAACATCGTGATAGAGACTATAAAAGATAAATTTGAAGGGAGCTCCAAATTTTCTTCAACCTACGTCAAGCCATATACACAGAGGATTGACAGCTTGAGAATTCTAATTGACAACCAATCTCCCAAATTTTAACAATTTGACGAAAAGGCAACCCAAGACAACATGTGGTGCACTTCGTTGAGATATGCAATGATGCTGGGATCTACGGAGATCACATGGTGAGGCAATTCGTCCGATCTCTGAAAGGAAATACCTTTGATTGGTATATCAACTTGGAAGCAAACTCCATCGAAAGTTGGGGGCAAATGGAAAAAATATTCCTCAACCATTTCTATAGAACACGAAGAACTGTTAGCATGTTGGAGTTAACAAATATTCATCAAGGTGATTAAGAATATGTCATCGACTACATCAACAGATGGAGGAGCCTAAGCCTCAATTGCAAAGAAAAGCTATCAGAAACTTCAGCTATAGAAATGTGCATTCAAGGGATGCAATGGAATCTTCACTACATACTCCAAGGAATTCGCCCTAAAACTTTTGAAAAATTGGCTACAAGAGCTCACGACATGGAGTTGAGCTTGACATCAAATAACATCGAATGGCTCTCTAATCAGGATTCTTACGAGTTTGAAGAAATGCCTTCTGATGAGCTCGTGGAAGAGGAACCACAAACAAATAATGCAGTTTCAATAAAGATTCATAGAAATAAAGTTGAAGAAAGAGAAACAGTGCATCCCTAGATTGGGGGCAATGAATTGTTGATAAATCAAGTTATGCTACTTGACATGAGCGAAAACTGTCTACATTACGCTCCTTGATACGAGCTTAAACTATCTAAAGTCCTCAAGTTACACTCCTTAATATGAGTTAAAACTATCTACAAGCTACGCTCCTTGATATGAGCTTAAACTATCTAAAATCCTTTAAGTCAAAACTCCCTGATACGAGTCTAAACTATCAATATCCATACAAAGCTCCTTGATATGAGCTAAAACTGTCTATATTATGCTCCTTAATATGAGCTAAAACTATCTAAAATCCCCACATGTTATGCTCCTCAACAGGAGCTTAAAACTGTCTACATTACGCTCTTTGATATGAGCTTAAACTATCCAAAATTTATCTCCATATGTTATGCTCCTTGATATGAGTTAAAACTATCTACACATGATGCTCCTTGATATGAGAGCTTAAACTATCTACACACAATGCTCCTCGACATGAGCAAAAAACTGTTCACATGAAGCTCCTCAACACGAGCTAAAATTGCCTGCATTACGCTCCTTGATATGAGCTAAAACTATCTACACACAAGGCTCCTTGATACGAGTTTAAACTATCTCAAATATCTCAAGTCAATGCTCCTCAACACGAGTGAAAAATGTCCACACAGTACTCCTTGATACAAGTTTAATCTATCTACACATCAAATCAAATCTCCTTGAGAAGAGACTAAACTCTCTACACATGATGCTCCTTGATACGAGCCTAAACTATCTAACACAAATCAAATATAAAGCTCCATGATATGAACCAGAACTGTCTACACATTACGCTCCTTGACACGAACTAAAATTGTCTACAAATCAAATTCTCAGCTCCTCGATACGAGCGAAAACTATCCACACAAGGCTACTCTATACGAGTGTAAACTGTCTACAAGTTAAATTCTAGACTCATTGACACGAGTATAAACTATCAACAAATTCATTTCAATGCTCCTCGACACACGAGCCTAAACTGCATGTTACTCCTAGCCCACATGAGTATAAAATGTGTACGGCACCCCATCAAAACCAAATCATGTTCCTTTGAACTACGTTATGACTTGATCCTCTTGAAAGAGGTACATAGGCAGCTTAGCACTTCACTAAGTTCAGTCATAATTCAGGCTATACATATCAAGTTGGTGAGACAAGCAATAAAATTCAATCATGTTGATCAAGAAAGGATTATCGCAATTTGTTCACTTCAACACAAAGGCGTCCGTGAACAAAATGCGAGGGGGCATTTGTAGTCACTTGAATTTTATTGCCTGCTAAAGGAAAATATGTGGCAAATTAATGCAATAATTATCAATTATTTATTTATTTATTAAGGGGTTTAAATAAATAAATTCCTAAAATAAATTAGTGAATAATTGATAATTGGGACAGATCCAATCAAATAAGCCCAAGCCCGCAGAACTAGGTCAAATCAGCCTTGGACCAATCAGACTGCGAGTTATTTATGGGGCTTCCTCACCCTCCACCTATATATGGAGCCCTCCTTCATTCATTTCACACACACTAAAAACACTGAAGACACAGACGCTTCTGAAGAGATCAAGAATACGAGCAGTGATCCCTTGAGATTTTTAAGCATCTTCAAGTCAAGAAAGCCTCCGATTAGAGATAAAGGTGCTAAGCCCCTCCGATCCAGCATTCTTCTAGCCAACCGCCTCCGATCAGAGATCAAGGTGCTAATCCCCTCCAATCCAGAGTTCTTCCAATCAACGACTTTCTCCACAGAAATCTCTCCAGTCAAAGTTTAATCTGAACAAAGGCTCAACGCCTTCGGATCAACGTTACAAGACTACACATCTGAGCTCAAACAAGTTTCATCTGAAGATCCAGCTCAACACACACGCTGTCAACAAAGTCAGCATACACTCCAATCAAAGAAATCAAAGTCAAGTCAAGTCAACACACACAAGTCAAAGTCAAAGCCAAATTGGTTCGAGAAAAGAATTAGAGGATTGATTGAGATTGTAACTCATTTATATTATCTTTTATATTAAATCCGTCTAGATTATCTTTGTACCCTAATTTTTATTTATTTTATTATAAATATAAAATTTGTTGTTATAAAGGTCAATCACTATTTCAACACCAATTTCATTCCTTCCCAAACTGTTAACAAACTCCATCAACACACTTTGAAAAGCCATTAATTCTCTTCTAGAAGGGCAATCAAGGCTAAAAAAATTCAGATGCTCAAAGTTTATTTCTCGTAGGCTACCAAAGAATGAGGTTTTTAAGCTCAACGGGGCTAACTACGAATAAACATCATTCGGTAGGGAATTATTTGGCTAAGTGACTCATAAATTCAAGGATGACCTAAAATCATCTCCCATCATCTAACACACATGTAGTTTCAAGTAAGACAAGAGGCAAGTTTTAGAATACATACACAAGAATGATATTCACCAGAAAAGAAATATCATGTGATTATATAACATGATCAACAAGGCTCAAAATCTCGCATGGATTTTTAACATGTAACAAATCACTTTTCATGGTAAGCAATATCCCACAAGTACACATAGAACTTCATACCTCAATATAACTCAAGTACACTTCCTTCATCAATTTCAAAGAGCATATGAATTTTAGGCACAATTTAAAAATATAAGCTCACATGGATCACCAAAACCAAACTCAATCATTCCACTCCATGAATTAAAAGCACATATAAAAATTAGAATAAGGAAACGAGGGCACCTGATTTCTCTTCAACATATGCACGAGCTCCTCGAGTTGTTCAACTCGATCAGTTCAAAACCTCAATGTAGAACTCGTCTTGCCACCTAGTTACCTTTTTCTATCATCAAGAGTTAAACACACTTCATCATCACAGGATTCATCAATAATAAAATAAAAGACACCACAAAATCAAAAAATTGAAGAACTCAACAACTAACACTAGGGAACACACAAAAACAACACAATAAACATTAGGTAAGTTGCAAAAAATTGACCTACCAACACCGGTTAAAGTATAAATATGCCGCAAAAATCAACCCGTAACAAACAAACAATAAAACGAAAGGAAAAATTTTACCCTCGGTGCTCATAAGATGAGATAAGTACATCACACCCCCCAAACTTAGTAAAAACGTAAGTCAAAACTAAGTTTGCAAAGAGATATAATTCCCAAAATATGAGCACCTCAAATATAATAACTCCTCACTCATACGAAAGAAATAATAAAGTAATAAAACAGAAGGGAAAAGCCCCCAACAGGCACTCATGTTTAACGTTGGAGAGTCACATCTGATGTAACCTTTTAGACTACTTGATCAGAGAGCGGTCTTCTCGCATCCTCACCTTCAAATACTTCATTTTCCACTTCTTGTCTACACTCAACACCTCACCTTTCTTGGTCATAAGTATATGATCCTTAGAATTTCCTTCCTTACATGGCTGTCTAGACTCCTCCTTGTCAATCTTCCACTCAAATTCAGAGTCATCTATCCTATTAAAATCAATATTAAACAAGTTAGAAACCACATCTATGCTCTTGCACGATTGAGTCTCCATGGGCATCTTCATGGCTTGATCAAGAGAGAAAACCACATCTTCATTATCCATCCGCAGTCTAAGCTTTCCATCCTTAACATCTATCATGGCTTCAGCAATAGCAAGGAATGGCCACCCTAAAATAAGGGGAATGTCATCCTTGTCATCTTCCCTCTCAACTACAAAAAAATCCACGGAAAAGACCAACTTATCCACTTTCACCAAAACATCTTCAATTAAACCCTTCGAAAAAGTCATGGATCTATCCGCCAATTGTAGAGCAATTTTTGTGGGAGTGAGCTCCACCAAACTAAGCCTTTCAAATATGGACAAAGGCATCAAGTTGACGCTTGCCCCCAAATCACACAAGGCTTTATGTGCCGGCCCTTTTCCAATGCCACAAAGAATGGTGAAGCTTCCCGGATCCTTCAACTTTGCAGGAAGCTTTCTCTGAATGATCAAGCTGCAATTCTCTGACAGGTTCACCGTCTCCACTCCGTTCAAGCTTCTCTTCTTCAATATAATATCCTTGAGGAATCGGATATAGTATGGCATCTCCATGATTGCTTCAGAGAAAGGAATGTTCAAGCTTATCATGCTCATGATATCTTGAAATCTCTTGAACTTTTCTTCCAATCCCTTCTTTTCCAATCTTAAAGGAAATGGAGGAGGTACCTTAGTCTTGTGTCTTTTCCACTCATCTCGTTCAGCCTCCTTCAATTTATCCTTCCCTGCACTCAACCTCTTCGCTCTTTCCCACTTCTTTTCAACTATAAGCTCAATATTCTGCTCTTTGGATGGTACTGGAGTGCTCCGAACATCAGGTATAACATTCTGCGTGAAAAATAGTGTGGGAAGAGATGGTTTGACCATGGGTGCTGGTCGAATCAGGCGTGTAGTGGTCGAACTGTGCTTTTGAAAGTGTGCTCTCTCCCGGACAGGCTGGTTCGACCACGGTTCGACCAACAGGGTTGGTTGAACCATAATGGTCGTCTTCGAACCATGCTTCAGACAAAATAAGGGAATACAGATAGACTGGTTCGACCTAGGTTCGACTAACTAGGTTGGTCAAACCATGAGAGTCGTGGTCGAACTCAACATCAGCAAATTCTGGATAGACTAGTTCGATCGTGGTTCGACCAACAAGGTTGGTCGAACCAGCATGGTGTTGGTCGAACCGGTCGTCTGGATGCTTCAGAGGTTGCCCAGATGCCTGGTTCGACCTCAGTGTTGTGGTTCGACCTGCTGGTAAGGTCGAACCCTGGTCGAATCGAGCTCCTGGAGCTCCAGAATTTATTTCTGGCTTTATTGGTACATCATACTATGTTCCAGACCTTAATGTGATGGCGTGGCACTCTTTCGGGATTATTCTTTTCTCCAATGTTTGTGTCAATTGATTCACATTCCCGGTCATCTACCCCATTATAAAGGTAAGGTCCTTCAACTGCTTAGATAAATCTGCATGATTAGCATTCATAGTAACCTCAAGACAATCAACTCTTTCATTATTCTTAGCCATGTATCGATTGAAGGTATCTTCAACACTCCTCACTTCTTGCTGCTTCATACTAGGCCCCCCTTTGTGTCAACTCTGTAATCTGCTTCTGCTGGGACTCTAGTAGCTTGTTGATATTAGCTAGATTAGAGACAATATCATCATCCCTATTCGGCTTCACCACTTGATGTTCAACCTGTGCTACCTTGCCAAGTACATATGATCCTCTTACACTGTCCTTAAGCTAGTCACATTAATTCATAGAGATGTCTTCAAACAACTTTTCTGCTTCAAGTGCTGTCTTAGATAACAACGCTCCTCCTGATGATGCATCAATAAAACACGCGACTCACAATCCATTCCATAGTAGAAGATGCTTATGTATTGAGCCTTAGACATCCCATGTTGTGGGCACCTCCTGAGCATGTATTTAAACCTATCCCACGCCTCATAAAATTTCTCACCCTGATTCATGACAAATTGGGTGATGTCTTGCTTCATTCTTAAGATCCTTGAAGGTGGCATGTATCTCTCTAATAACTTCTGCTGCAGTTGGTCCCATGTAGTGCAATCCACGGCATCGAGAGTCTCATACCAAGTTTATGCCCCATCAATTAATGAAAACTTGAATAGGGCGATCCGCCTAGTATTGTCATTAGCTCCAGCACCATTTTGAGTATTTGCATAACTAGGAAATTTTCGGAGATGCTAATATGGATCTTCAAAGCAACCTCCAGAAAAGAGATTTTTCTCTACCATGTTAATAAGAGCGGGATGTATCTCAAAATATCATCTTCCCCCTTGTTCCTATCAATCCCATAGTTCGTGAAAATTTTACCTATGGCAACATCATCCGAATTCTGCCTTGCTCCGGTCATGTTTAGCTCAATGTGTTATTCCTTCTTTCCTTCCTCTCCTTTTCCTAATGCACAAGTACCTCAGAAAAATTTAAGGTTAGATAAAAATAAATAATCACAAATAGAAGTCTTAATTAAACTAGAAATAATAAACTAATAATAACAGTCGTCCCCGGCAACGGCGCCTAGAACTTGATGCGCATTTTCTTTGCATGCAAAATTAATCCCCAAGTATGAAGGATATCAGTTGCAGCTTAAGTAAGCGACCAAGTGAAATATTGAATCCAAAGGACGATGTATTATCAATTTAATTATTAACTAAATTAATTAAGATGAATTAGCAATAGAGTTGTGAATTTATTATAAACTACTAAACAATGAATTAAAATAACAAATAAAATAAAATAGCACTAGAAGAATACGAAAGTGGATCAAGTAGGAGAATATGTAGCTCTAGGGTAATTCAGTTTTACTACTTAACTTCCCTCTCAAGTGCAGGCCGACTCTACATTGTGGACTATGGATTCATCACTAAATCATGCAAATATACTCTATAAAAACAAGTAAATATGCATGTAAGATGTGTGAATAACCTTGGAGCAAGAGTTTTAATTTCACCCCTCTTTCTAGGTACTATCAGTATCAATTATTTCCCACATCTAGAATCTAACCCGACAAGATCTCACTGTATAGGTACTATAAAATTACCCCCTTATCCTACTTACTAACTTGAATTCAATTCAATTAATAAACATTCACATATGATAGTTTTAATGAAGCTTCGGAGTCCCCTCACTTAGAATCATAACATGAAATCCTGTTCAGCGGTGAACGCACTCAATTTACAACCAAGATATATATTCTGACTCTATATACCAATTGAAGATGCACAAAACGACCATGAATTTGGATTAAGAAGCATAATCATATATAAAATAAATCCACAAGTAGTGTTGTACAGAGAAAACACAAGAGAGTTTAATTAATTCATAAAATTTTCATAAACCCTAAATCTACCAAAACGGTTCTAGCCCATGATGTTGCGAAGAACAATCATGGGGGTTGGATAGATATTACTCATATGTCTGGAAATTACAAGATAAATTAAAAAATAAATAAAACCCTAGATGCGGGAGTCGTCGCGTCCTTCTCCGTCTTGAATCGTCCACTTGGTTCTCCTCTTAATTCCACAGGTGAATCTTCAAAGTGATGGATGGATGGAGGAAAGGATGTGGATGATGGTTGTGGGGTGATCCCCCCTTGTGGGGTGTAGGATGATTGTAATGTGTTTCCTCTATGAATAATGATGTAAAATGTATATACGTGTGAGAAGGGAATTAAATAAGGAAATAAAAGATATGGGTGAATCATGGAGAATTATGTGATAAGGAGATTAATTGTGCTCCAAGAAATAGGTAATTTTCGAAAATTTTCTGAAATTTTCGGAAATTCTCGCTGGCAGCTAGCTGCGCAACTTAACTATTTTGAGCATAACTTCCTCGTCTAAACTCCAATTTTAGTGATTCTTGCACTCAAGCAATCCTCTTTTCCTTGAATTTCTATCCATATTAAGATTTTATCAAAAGTCTAACATTTGAAGATGTAAAAAGTCATGTAAATTGGAACAGTCGTGCTGAGTAGAAAGAGCTTGCGCGACGTCACCATTTTGAACATAACTTTCTCGTTCAGACTCGGATTGAGATGTTTCTTACACCAAAATGACCTTCTCTTCTGTGGCTTTTCAACCATGTATCACACTTCTATTTTTGAGCTCCACACAAACATATAAAAATTACACAAGTTGGACGTTCATTTTTCAGCATTCTTGCACAAGTTACACCTTTTATCCAACTTTGCACTTTTGATCATTTTTTCACCTAAAACACAATAAAACACCTCAAACGCACTTTTTTTCACATATATCAAATATAAGATACTTGTGTTAATATATGACAATAATTCTCATAAAAAAGGTGTTAAATTAAACACTAAAACACGATTATTTTCACTCTCATCAGTTGATTTGGTTATATCCCTACATGGAACAAGTGGAGAAATATAAACATTATAGGTAAATCATCCTCAACTTGTTCTATCATTCAATATAGTGATTAAAATATAGTTATATCAAAATATTAGATGACATCCAAATAATTAGTTTTGGTCCAACGGTCCATTGTAGAAGTTGTCATTTGTTGTATTTCCTCCCTTCCATTTGTTTCTTCACATTTATTTTAGCATAAGTTTTGGTCCAATGGTCCATTGTAAAATTTGTCGCATATGGTACTTTCTTTATTTAATTTTTTATTTGCATTTTTCTAGCACGTTGTTTTAAAAAGAGTGATTTTATTCTGTTTGTACTTTGTAGGGCTAATAGACCGTCATTTTAAAGTAATAAATGAATAAAAATAAATAAATTATGTGTTGTGTATTTAGCAAAAGGTAATATTTTTAATTAAAATAACACAAATACTTTTATAAATTGGGTATGCACACGTTTATATATAAATCCTGTTACTCTTTAGTAAATGAAAAATTACTCATTAAGAGTAATTTTTAAAAATATGATTCACATGCAAACTTTGTTCACAAGAAACTAACTAAGAAGACAAATGTCTACCTTAATGAGAGCACAAAAGAATATTTAATAGATATCAATTCAAGGTCTGAAAAGCGGATAAACTATCAATTGGGGACTTGAATTATTTTTCTATCGATTAAGAGCCTGAATTATACAAAATTATCAATTTAAGTTTTTGAATTGATAAAATATGAGACAATATGAGTCGGAATGTAATCAGATAAGGTAGGGGAGGGTACGGATTGGACAAATCCACATACTACCCATACTTTATTTACCCTACCCTTAGTCTACCCTATTGTTGGATTGTATACTAAAAGTCTAGCTTTAGTATGAACAATGTTTTAACAATATTTGAAATGAGAATCATTGATCAAATGATTGCGTCTTATAATTTATTTATATGTCTGATGCAATAGTCCACTTACTTTATACTGTAGATAATATGTTGTACGACAATACGCAGAAGATCATATTATCGGTTTCCTTATAAAATAAACAGATGCTCACAACCGAGATAAATGGGGACTCTCTATCGGGATGATTGTAGTATGATTTGGTATTAGTTTGTCTTGACTATAGAATCACATTAGTGCACTTTGTGTGTATTGAGCAGGATCGCTTGAGATCGTTCGGCTTATAATGACTATATAGAAGAACTTGATCTCAGTTATTATGGATGTTCATGCTCTTAATCCCTACATGTAAGATAATATATATTTCTTTGATTAATCAATGGGTGAGATTTACATGTAATTAAATCCATAAATTCGGTGAGTTGGGAAATAGTGATGTCTCTATGGTGTACTGTTGATTGTAGAAGGAATCCGTGTTCTATTAAATAGGTTGATGATGTTCCCTTGAGGAGCTCATAAGGATTATCATGTAAACCCTGCAGGTGGATTAATTCCGAAATGATAATGAGGTTGAGTGATACTACTCTCGGATGAGATATTAATTAATGGAGTTTTCAATAACTTAATTAATTAATGTCCATTAATTAATGGGCATTGTATATCTTAAACTCGGGGAGACTAACGAGCTCATAATAAGAATGAGCTCATAACGTAATTATGGGATTAGAGCGGCAGTGCAATAATAATATTTTAGTGGAATATATTATTATTATTGTACTTAAGTATAAGTTTTTGACTAAATTTGGATACTTAAGCCCAATGGAGGCCCGACTCTAATTTCTCCTCCTAGTCCCTGCCATAGCCCATATATAAGTCATCTCAACTATCCGGAACCCTAATAATCTGCGCCTAACAAACAACAAAAATAGGGAGGAAGCAGATTGACAAAATTTTGAAGATCATCGTCCACACGACATCAAGATTGGACTTGGGAATACAACTGAAGATCAAGAGGTTATTTGCTGCTGCTTTTCGTCAACTTTTATGATTTTTCTAAAATCGTGTGGAACTCTAAACTGTTTTGTGATACACTGTTAAAAATCCACAGAGGAGAGGATCGTTTAGCGCGTAGATCACTCAATTCGTACATCGAATGAGGAAGTTATGCCCAAAGTCATGAGGTTGCGTATGCTGCCGGCGAGAATTCATTCTCTTCTTCAACATACCCTGGTGAAAGGTAATACGTTTCTATCTTCTTGCTTCCACTGATTTAGAATCGTATGGAACCCTAACGGTTCATGTTAACCAAATAATCGAATGCCAATATCTATTACCCTAAAATTGATCATTTGGTAGGGTACAGATATACGCGTCTGGTACGCGGATAACCCGCGGGTAAATGAGTACCCGCAATTATGAAATATTATGTGAATATCTAGTCCAATTCTAAATTGATATGAAATAAATTTAAGTCCTAAATTGATAGTTTATATAATTCAAGTCTCTAATCGGTAGAAAAAATAATTTAGGCAACAAATTATTTATTTACTATTTTTTATGCCTTATATTGAAAATATTTCATACTCCATATAATAGAAAATAGTCAGGATGGAACCATTGTGCAGTGGAACCGATTCAATTATTTCTCTCTTTTTTTTTTAAATTATAACTGAAAATATTTTTGTACCTTAAGAATTAGGGTGAGTATTGGGTGAGATTCTTATTATATGAGACGGATCCTCCCCTACCCATAAGAAAAAAATGGTAATTTTATTAATTAGTAAAAGACAGATTAATTGAACGATCTAAACTTATTTACTGTATTGTATTCTCCTCCTCCTCCATTACCTTCTTTTTATTTTTTTATTTTTTTCCTTTTCTTTGAAAATTTAATTACGTTAATTTTTATTCTTATATTAATTTTTTAATTAAAATATAAAATAAATACTCTCTAAACATTAAAATAAACTAAATATATTTTCTATTAAAAATAGTTTAATTGAATAAATATCACTTAAACTGAATTAGATATCACATTTTTAATAAAAATATTATCACTTTTTATTCGTTCTATAAATTATTTAATTATGAATAGTTTAATTGATAATTATCACATATTTTTTATTAGGTATCACTTTTTATTAAAGCATTATTACTTTTACCCTACTATGACTTGTTAATAAAACACTTTACTTAGACGATTATCACTTTTTCATAATAATTTATCATTTTTTATTTTAAATGTTATTACTTAGTAGTATTATATTGTTTTTGTATGAAATGGTTCAATTGATGTTATAATTTAAAAAATTAAAAAATCAAATACCTCCTTTTTTATTATTTATGTAATTAATTTGAGAGACTATATTGTGAGATGGGTTATTTGTGAGACAGGTGTGAGACGGTCAATCCATCACTAAAGTATGCTTATTGTATAGATAAAATATGTTTATTTAAAGTAAGTTTATAATAACTTATATTATAACACACTAAAATAATACTTTAATATATAATCTAGCATACTTTAGAAAACATACTTTAATAACCATTAAACATACTTTATGTACTCCCTCCGTCCCTCACTAAGAGGGTTTTTTGCTTTTTGACTCGTAGATTAAGGAGTCTTATTATTTAATGTGTAGTGGATAGTTGTATTAGTGGGAGTGTGGGTTCTATATTTTAATTATATTAGTGGGTGTGTGTAGGTCTCATATGTGTAAAAAATGAAAGGGGACTCTTAGGATGTGACGCCAAAAATAAAAAAAAAGACCCTCTTTGAAGGGGATGGAGGAAGTATATAATAAGCATACTTTAGTGATTGGTTGACCCGTCTCACAAGAGACTTTTTCAATTAATTTTTACTTGTCATATTATTTTTTCATGAAATAATTTATTATGTAATTATCATTTTTTCTTGATCAATTATTATTTTTATTTAAAATGTTATCACTTTTTATTTCTAAATAAATTCTTCATACGTGAAATAATTTAAGGGTTTATTACTATAAGATACACACTTTTAACACTATTTACTCTTAAATACAATAAAAAAAAAAGTATTATCAGATACACAAATTAGAAGCTAAGGGATAAAATTACCCTCAATGAATAAAGAAATATCCAATTAAAACTGTTTCGATTAGAAAAGGAATTTTCTCTTATCTCAAGGAAACAGCCCTCATCCAATCCATCCCGCCATCGGTAGATACGCCACACCATCGCCTTCTCACCGATCACCATTTCTCCTCGCACTGTCCTCGCTGTCGATGTCGCCGAGTTCTGCCGCCTGTCTTGCTGCCAGCGTGACGACCTCCGAAGATTGCAGATTTGCCCACATCGATCAGATTTACCATGGTGCGCAACAACTGCTGCCGGAGTTCATCGCTGTCGCAACCAACTGCTAGTCTCGTTGGTAGATCTGCCACATCTAAAGGATTTATCCCCGAACACATCGATTTTAGGCTTTTCTCCGGCAGCTGAGGTGGCGGAGAAAGTAGAAGCCTCGGCGGAGGCGTTGAAACAATTCTGACAAATATTATTGGTACGGAATTAGCTGCAACGCCGCATTTGACACAAAGCGTGATGTTCTCAGGTACAAAATTTAACTCCGTTTCTTCATCCGTGTGAGATATTATTCGTCTGCGACGCTACTAATTATTGAGAGAGAGGGGTGATGTGATAGAGAGAGAGAGAGAGTTGGGAGAATCACCATTTTTAATTCCAAAGAAGAGTGTCTGGTGAAATTATTTGGTTTATGCTTTCATTGTCAATAGCCCATTTGAGCCCTGTTTAATTGTGAGAAGCAACCCCATGCTTTATGTGTTTATGGATGAATTTATCACATTAGTGTGTTCTGAGCTTCTCTGGTTGTAGGTAGAGAATGTACACTAACTGACTCACCACATTAATCGAACATCATTTTCTATGAAAGTCCCTTTCTGTGTACCATTGAATTTTGTTAATCTCATTATGTTGCTTATTTTTCAATACAAATTGAAGTTGTAAATATTTTGAGCAGGGATAGGGATGGTGAGTTATTACTTGAGAAGATAGATTTAATTCATATGTATATGGTATCTTTGTTGTAAATGCACCTAGTTTACCTGCCTTTCAACGTGTATTCTCTTTTCATTGCATCTGCAGGGAGCAACCTGTGCTCATGTGTTGGTTGGTATCCAAGCATCCGACAAATAAGATGGATGAGTTTTGGGAACGTGCAAACAATCTCGGGTTTGAGTATCAAAAGGAATCCAAAAATGAGGCATTTCCAACTTTTAATGTGGTGCATATGTCCACTGTTAAGTAATAACTGCAGCCACACACTTGTTCAATTTGCTCTTTAACAATTGTACGACTCTACAGGAGGTGAGGGGTCATAATTTTTATACACGACTCTTTTTAGCTCATGTATCTAATCATGCTACATTATTACATGCATGATTGAAATCTCACTTCTGATAATTCTTTCTTTCTTTTTTTCTTTTCTTTTTTTCTAGGTAAATGATATGCTTCCAAACTAGAAATTTTGTTGGATAAAATAATTTTGAAGAGTGATATGTATTGTTATTTTTATATAATCACCACATATGTACATGCTTCATGGCCTGTAAGAATATAACATAGTATCAAATTAAATTAGTGTAGTGAAGTAAGCAGATGTTTGGGTGTGCTGCTACTTGCTGTATACCTCTCAAATTCATGTTTATTGAAGTATAGTATTAAGAAGTCAAACACTACTTGTTCTGACTCGCATTTTTCTTTGTGTTTCATATGATACAGCTTCTCATTGTCTCTATCTCTTTCTCACGCTCACATACACAGACTTTCTCTCTCTTCCCCAAGCTTAAAATAGTATTTAAGGCATCTGCTGCTTTTACATACACTTTCTCTCTCAATCAAGAAAGTGGGTATTTTACAAGGCCGATTGTTTATGCAAAAAAAAAAAAAAGAAATAGTGCAAAAAAAGAAATAATGCAAAAAAAAAAGAAATAGTGCAAAAAAATTAAATTGTAAAAAATGAAAATGTGCAATAAAATTAAAAAAAATAGTGCAAAAAATTGTGCAAATTAAATTGTGCAAAACAAAATTGTGCAAACAAATTGTTCAAAAAAAATTTGCCGGACCACCGCCTGACGTCCGCCACCGGCCGCCGGACCTCCGCCGGAACTTAAAATGTGCAAACAAATTGTGCAAAAATAAATTGTACAAAAAAAATTCACCGGACCGCCGTCTGACCTCCACTGCTGGCTACCGGACCTTCGTCGGAACTTAAAATGTGCAAACAAATTGTGCAAAAACAAATTGTGCAAACACATAGGGGTATTTATGGTATCACAATCATAATTGTATAGTTATGAGTATTAGTGCTTTGATTGATGTAGTTTATAGTAATTATGTATTATTTTATGTATCCAATAGTAAGTGACCCATAATTTAATTGATAGATATCAATTTTCTTTGAACATATATAATTTTTTTATTTAAAATATTATTACTTTTTGTCCTATTAAATATTCATTCATAAAAATAGTTCATTTAAACGGTTATCACTTTTTTTTATAACCTTGCGTCACTTTCGAAATTAAAAATTTGATACATTAAATTAAAATCTTTTAAAACATCAAAGTACATGTTTAAATTAATAAATAAGATGATTAAAAAATTAAATAAAGTTGT
The DNA here is from genome assembly GCA_023678885.1 of Pogostemon cablin. Taxonomy (NCBI): domain Eukaryota; kingdom Viridiplantae; phylum Streptophyta; class Magnoliopsida; order Lamiales; family Lamiaceae; genus Pogostemon; species Pogostemon cablin. The sequence goes on from CM042963.1 coordinate 31,616,001, forward strand.
AATTAAGTTAAGAGGAGTAAGTAACAGCGATTTACCTCATACAGAAAGGTGCATTAATGCGCAATACAATATACCGTTTAATCAATGGGTTTGGATATATCTGGCTCACGAAATGAGATTTGTGAGACGGTCTCATACAAGTTTTTGTTTAATAATTATTAATATTAAACATAAATCTTTAACTTGCACCGGAATAAAATACACCATTCACCACAAGGGTGAAATTATAATTATACATTAAAAATTAATATTAAATTTTAATAATAAAATATGACATGAACTATAAGAGTAAAATACACTATGAACTACACTACTTGGAATATAATGGTGCATCTAAAACTTCCATATAACCCATTGCATGGAAGTGTTTTGCCAAAATCATATGGGACAAGCTAGTAAAATACTCTTCGTCTTCTTATAATTATAATATATAAGTATTCAGCAAGTTTGGATTTTCTTCCAACCCTTTGACCCTCTTGCCACATGCACGGATGCTCCTTTAAATTTAAAGCGATCATATTGTATATTTTGAGTAACTTTTTTAAGTTTGGTAATTAGAAAGTTAGAATCATTTACTAATTTTAGAGGTAGTGTCTTGAAAATCGGGTTTATGGGTTCACAGTGTAAATCCTATGATCCTTTTTAATTTAAATCCTATCAATATATAGGGTATAATAGGATTGGAAGGAAAACCACATGGTTTACACCTTAAATCCAGTTTACACAAGTGTTTGTCTTGTCTTTTATATGTACATAAATTAAGAGATATAATAATATTTTAATAAGTAGTTGGTTGATTTGTATTGTACTTTTACATTTTTGCCTATATGTTTAATTTGAATCGATGAGTAATATTGTAAAAATATTTAGGCTGTTGGTTTTTATGTGTAGGGTCAACTTTGTCAAAGATGAAACGTATATCTTAGAGTGGGATAAACGTATACATTATGCAAGTCATTTCATACATTTTTATTACTTTTTATTAAAAATATTATCATTAATTTTCATTAAAAATATTATCATTTTTTATTTATATTATGAATTTTTATGAAATAATATATTGCACTTGTAACAACGAATTTTTTGTATTTATGATGAAATAAACACAGGAGAATTACAATGATAATCCAGAAGGATTAAACTTGAAAATTTAGGAAAACAATCTCTATCAATCCTCTGATTCTTCTCTCGAACCAATTTGGACTTTGACTTTGACTTGGTGTGTTGCGCTGACTATGTTGACTGCGCTGACTGTGTGTGTTGAGTCGGATCTTCAGTTGAAACTTGTCCGAACTCGGATTTGGGATCTTATAACGTTAATCCAGAGGCGTCGAGCCTTTGTTTGGATTAAACGTACTTGATCCTAAGAACACTCGATTTGGGGGGCTCCGCACCTTGATCCCGGGTCGTATGTTGTTCTTGGCGCGAAGAACACCGAAGAACTTAGTGTATGAAGAACGCTTGATTTGGGGGCTCCACACCTTAATCCCGAATTACTTGACGTTCTTGACTTGAAGATGCTTGAAGATCTCAAGGGAGCGCTGCTCGTGTTCTTGATCTCTTCAGAGCGTTTATGTCTTCAAGTCTTTGAATGTGTGTGGAGTGAATGAAGGAGGACTCCTTATATAGGTGAAGGATGAGGATACTCCATAAATATCTCGCAATCTGATTGGTCCATGACAGATTTGGCCTGGTTATGCGGGCTTGGGCCGTTCCAAATATATCACAGCTTGATTGGTCATTGTTTAATTTGACCTGATTCTGGAACCTTCCATGCTTTACTTAACTTAGGGGTCAAGCTTTACTTAATTTAAACCCTACTTAATTTGTTGGGTATTAAATTAATTATCAATTATTTATTAATCTATTTTAGGAATTAATTTATTAAATCCCCAAAATAAAATATAATAAATTAAAATTGATATTTAATCAATAAAATCCACGTGTCGCCATTTGATTGGACCGTGAATTTTAATTGCTTACAATACTATTATCACTTTTTATTATTACGAGTATCACTATTTTTTATTAAAATGTTATCACTACTTATCTGTCTCACCACAGTCTTCCCGTGAGACTATCTCAATAAGTGTTCGCCTATTAGATCTTTCTGATTATGTTTCATTTAATTTTATCAGCTGAACATAACCAGCTAAAAAGTATAATAATTTACCTAATTTATTTTCTGCACAGTGTATCCGATTTGTAGAAGCGTAATAATTTACTAGGTATTTTTTATGCAATGATTGTATGGACTGACCCCACAATTGTTATTCGCACCTACAAATTGTTAGCCTGAGACCTAAGAAAATCACTCTAACCTCAAAACTCTCACATCTAGGCCAACCCATGGGGGATTAATAATTTAACTAAATTAAACTTAATGAGGACCCTTTTATTAAAATTAATGAATGAATTGATTGATTTTTCCTATGTCATTTTCGTGTGTCATCTCATATACTCCCTCCGTCCCTAGGTAAGAGTTGTATTTTACCATTTTGATTGTCCCACCGAAAGAATCTCATTTCCTTTTTTGGACACATGGGACCCACCCACACCCACTAATCCAATTAAAACATGGGGCCACACACCCACTAATACAACTACCCACTACACATTAAATAATAATACTCATTAATCCACGTGCCCAAAAGCAAATGAAACTCTTACTAAGAGACGGTGGTAGTATCATTTAGACATTAGTTATGTGATTGATCACATATAAAAGAAATAAGGAAAGAAAAAAAAAACCAAATCATTGCTTTATAGGGTTTATATTTTCCTTTTAGGATATAGTTTTCTTCTCTTTCTTACATGTCATCTATTTTACAGTACTAGTACTGCATGAGAGATTGATGTTACAAAGAAATAGCACAAGAAATCCAAATCTTTAATAATTTTCAACCATAAATTGATAAATGTCTATTGCCCAATTATGATTATACAAGTGAGACAAAAATGACAACACAATAAATTGCATTAATAAAGAAAATGTGGAGTGTATTAGTTAATCTGATCCAATTTAATTGCATGATTGATCTGATGGATAATAAGGAATGCTGAGGTGTTGTCTGACGTGAAACATGCATGTGTGCATGCATTAAAGAAACTTTTAGGAAGCGTTACAACAAGAAATCGGTTGTAACAGTTAAAATTAAAGCATGACAGATCAGGTCTGATTTAATTTCCATCAATTATTAGCTGGAATCTTTAGTTTAATTTGGATGTCAGTCTTTCCATTGATTGGCCTAGCAGATATTTTGATGAAAGATAACTACTTCAACTTTAGTTATAAACATAGCTACTCATTCAGCAGTTTATGCCATTTTTAATGTTTGCTCATTTGGTGTAATTAGCCATTAGGTGTTTTCTCTCATTTGTAACTTGTGATCAGTAATGTTCTCAAGTGGAGGTCGGTGATTACTTAAATCATTTTGCAATTCATTCCTTCTAGTTCATCATTTTATGTGATTTTTTAATTTTTTGTTCTCTGGTTATCTTGATTGTTGCTGTATTCAATTCGAACAGAAAAAATAACCCCCACCTCTAAAGAGATTAGAGTTAATAAAAAATCTAACTACTGACGCAACTCTAGTTTTCGAATTCCTTGTTATAATGAAGTGCTGCTTGGAAGTTGTTATGAGTCGTGATATGTGTAACCATTCAAGATGTGTTATATTTGGAACGGCCCAAGCCCGCAGAATCTGGTCAAATCTGTCATGGACCAATCAGATTGTAAGTTTTTTATGGGGCATGCTCATTCCTCACCTATATAAGGAGTCCTCTTCCATTCATTCCATACACACTACAACATCTGAAGACGCAGACGCTTTTGAAGAGAACAAGAATACGAGCAGTGCTCCCTTGACATCTTCAAGCATCTTCAAGCCAAGAACGGCCTCCGATCCGAGATCAAGGTGCCAAGCCCCTCCGATCCGGCGTTCTTCAAGTCAAGCAAAGATCAGAGATCAAGATCAAGCGAAGGTCAAGATCCAAAGTCAAGCAAAGATCAGAGATCAAGATCAAGCGAAGGTCAAGATCCAAGTCAAGTGAAGATCAAGATCAAGCGAGGTCAAGATCCAAGTTAAGTGAAGATCAAGTCAAGCGAAGATCAAGATCCAAGTTAAGTGAAGATCAAGATCCAAGTTCAAGGTCTTCAAGTCAAGAACACTCAAGACCTTCAAGTCAAGTTCAAGTTATATTCAAGTCAAGAACAACAGCCGATCAAAGATCAAGGTGCTAAGCCTCTTCGATCCGGCGTTCTTCAAATCAAATTCATTATCCGTGAAGTCAACATTCTACCAAATTGAGCGGCATACTTCACAACAAATTCAAGTCAACGTTCAATCCGAACAAAGGTTCAACACCTCCGGATCAACGTTCAAGACTACACACTCGAGCTCGAACAAGCTTCGTTTGAAGATCCAGCTCAACTCGACGTACGCAGTCAACATAGTCAGCATAGTCAACACACACAAGTCAAGTCAAAGTCAAGCCAAATTGATTCGAGAGAAGAATCAGAGGATAGATAGAGATTATTTCCTAAATTTTCAAGTTCAATCCGTCTGGATTATTATTGTAATTCTTTTGTGTTTATTTTATTATAAATACAAAATTTGTTGTTACAAATTTTGGCACGCCCAGTGGGATAGTCTCTACCTCTCATCTCTTCTCTCTACAAGTTCGAAGATACAAAGCATGACTCCTCTCAGGATTGCAATAAGAAGACCTTCTACCTTGAAGCATTCAGAGCTGCAAACTGAAGAGATTCAAAAGATAACTCCACTCAAGATTGCAATACGAAGGCCTGCTGCATCAAAGCCTCCAGAGTTGCAAACTGAAAAGGTTGGAGTCGTTTCAAGAAGTATTCCTGAAAGCTTCGTAGAGGCAAACCATATGGTGGGGATTACTCTCAATAAGCCATTGCAGGGCGACAAAGATGGTGAAGATGACTTTATCTGCTCAACTCCTCGCTCCACGCCAAGCTCACCACCTGCCTCAACTGAAGCTGCAGTGATGACGACAAGTGCTATGACCATTGAGGATCAACTCGCAAGTATGATGAAAGCCATTGAAGGACTCAACAAGCACATGGAAGCTCAAGATTTAAAAATCTGCGAACTTATGAAGAAAATGGATAATACGGAGACAAGCCATGCAAATAAGAAACAAGTTGAGGATGAACATGAGGAGAAAGACTCGACGAAACATCATTCACCTAAAGAAAAGCCAGCTGAGGATAAGATACAAGTTTCAACTGATGAAACGCTTCCTATCAACCAACTAAAGAATATCGTGATAAATACGATAAAAGATAAGTTTGAAAGGAGCTCCAAATCTTCTTCAACCTATGTCAAGCCATATACAAAGAGGATTGATAACTTGAGGATGTCAGCTGACTACCAACCACCCAAGTTTCAACAATTTGATGGCAAAGGCAATCCAAGACAACATGTGGCGCACTTCGTCGAGACATGCAATGATGCTGGGACCAACGGAGATCACATGGTGAGACAATTCGTCCGATCTTTAAGAGGAAATGCCTTTGATTGGTACATCGACTTGGAAGCCAACTCCATTGACAGTTGGGGGCAAATGGAAAAAGTATTCCTCAACCACTTCTATAGCACACGAAGAATTGTTAGCATGATGGAGCTAACAAATACTCATCAAAGGGATGAAGAATATGTCATCGACTACATCAATAGATGGAGGAGTCTAAGCCTCAATTGCAAAGAAAGGCTATCAAAAACTTCAGCTATAGAAATGTGTATTCAAGGGATGCAATGGAATCTTAGCTACATACTCCAAGGAATTCGGCCTAAAACTTTTGAAGAGTTGGCTTCAAGAGCTCACGACATGGAGTTAAGCCTGGCATCAAATGACATCAAATGGCCCTCTATTCAAGACTCTTACGAGTTTGAATACATGTCCTTCGATGAGCCCTTGGAAGAGGAACCACAAACAAAGGCTGCAGTTTCTATAAAGATTAATAGAAATGAAGTTGAAGCAAGAGAAGACAGTGCATCCCAAGATTGGGGGCAATGAACTGTTGATAAATCAAACACAAAGCTCCTTGACACGAGCTAAAACTGTCTACATTACTCTCCTTGATACGAGCTTAAACTATCTAAAATCTCCCAAGTCAAAACTCCCTGACACGAGCGAAAAATGTCTACATCATGCTCCTTGATATGAGCTAAAACTATCTATATATGAAGCTCCCTGATACGAGCGAAAATTGTCTGCATTACGCTCCTTGATATGAGCTAAAACTATCTAAAATCCCCCATACACAATGCTCCTTGATACGAGCTAAAACTGTCTACATTATGCTCCTTGATACGAGCTTAAACTATCTAAAAAGCCTCAAGTCATGCTCCTTGATACGAGCCTAAACTATCTAACACAAATCAAATTCAAGACTCCTCGATACGAGCAAAAACTATCCACACTATACTCCTTGATATGAGTATAAACTATCTACACATCAAATAAAATCTCCTTGGGAAGAGAATAAACTCTACACATAAAGCTCCCCAGCATGAGCGAAAACTGTTCATACAATGCTCCTCGACACGAGTAAAAAATGTCCACATAAGGCTCCTTGATACGAGTATAAACTGTCTACAAGTTCAAATTCAAGACTCATTGACACGAGTATAAACTGTCAGCAAATTCAAATCCAACGCTCCATGACGTACGAGCCTAAACTGCATGTTACTCCTGGCCCGCATGAGTATAAAATGTGTACGGCACCCCCCATCCAAACCAACTCATGTTCCTTTGAACTACGTTATGACTTGATCCTCTTCAAAGAGGTACGTAGGCAGCTTAACACTTCACTAAGTTCAGTCATAATTCAGGCTATTCATATCAAGTTGGTAAAGCAAGCAATAAAATTCAATCATGTTGATCAAGAATGGATTATCGCAATTTGTTCACTTCAACACAAAGGCGTCCGTGAACAAAATGCGAGGGGGCATTTGTAAGCACTTGAATTTTATTGCCTATTAAAGGAAAATATGTGGCAAATTAATGCAATAATTATCAATTAATTATTTATTTATTAAGGGATTTAAATAAATAAATTCCTAAAATAGATTAATAAATAATTGATAATTAATTTAAAACCCAACAAATTAAGTAGGGTTTAAATTAAGTAAAGCTTGACTCCCAAGTTAAATAAAGTCTGGAAGGTTCCAGAATCAGGTCAAATTAAGCAATGACCATTCAAGCTGTGTTATATTTGGAACGGCCCAAGCCCGCAGAATCTGGTCAAATCTGTCATGGACCAATCAGATTGTAAGTTATTTATGGGGCATGCTCATTCCTCACCTATATAAGGAGTCCTCTTCCATTCATTCCATACACACTACAACATCTGAAGACGCAGACGCTTTTGAAGAGAACAAGAATACGAGCAGTGCTCCCTTGACATCTTCAAGCATCTTCAAGCCAAGAACGGCCTCCGATCCGAGATCAAGGTGCCAAGCCCCTCCGATCCGGCGTTCTTCAAGTCAAGCAAAGATCAGAGATCAAGATCAAGCGAAGGTCAAGATCCAAAGTCAAGCAAAGATCAGAGATCAAGATCAAGCGAAGGTCAAGATCCAAGTCAAGTGAAGATCAAGATCAAGCGAAGGTCAAGATCCAAGTTAAGTGAAGATCAAGTCAAGCGAATATCAAGATCCAAGTTAAGTGAAGATCAAGATCCAAGTTCAAGGTCTTCAAGTCAAGAACACTCAAGACCTTCAAGTCAAGTTCAAGTTATATTCAAGTCAAGAACAACAGCCGATCAAAGATCAAGGTGCTAAGCCTCTTCGATCTGGCGTTCTTCAAATCAAATTCATTATCCGTGAAGTCAACGTTCTACCAAATTGAGCGGCATACTTCACAACAAATTTAAGTCAACGTTCAATCCGAACAAAGGTTCAACACCTCCGGATCAACGTTCAAGACTACACACTCGAGCTCGAACAAGCTTCATTTGAAGATCCAGCTCAACTCGACATACGCAGTCAACATAGTCAGCATAGTCAACACACACAAGTCAAGTCAAAGTCAAGCCAAATTGATTCGAGAGAAGAATCAGAGGATAGATAGAGATTATTTCCTAAATTTTCAAGTTCAATCCGTCTGGATTATTATTGTAATTCTTTTGTGTTTATTTTATTATAAATACAAAATTTGTTGTTACAATATGATGTAACATTCATTATCTTTATTAATTTATATTACACTAATTCATTAACATATTTATTTTTCACAAAAATTGCACAGAGAAAAATGCAAACCTACATCGCAGAGGCCAAGAAATTGTGCATAGAACTGTTTGGAGCTATAATGGAGAGTTTAAACTTAGATCAAACACATCTCAGACAAAACTTTGAACAAGGCATCCAAATTGTGGGCATAAATTGCTACCCCCCTTGCTCGAAAATGGAGGTGAAGAGCGGCATAGCTGCGCATACCGATCACAGTATCATCACTGTTTTACTAAAAACCTCCCCCGGGCTTCAGGTGAGCGACAGAGTTGATGGAGCATAGTGGAAGAACGTTCAGGATGTGAAAGGTCACTGCAGGTTCTTGTGGGAGACCATTTTAGAGGAAATGAGCAATGGATTCTGCAAGAGTGTATTGCATAGAGCCATTCCTTCATGTAATAATATTAGGTTATCTAGAGCCAATTTGCATAGTTTATCAATGGATGAAATAGTTGAGCCTATTGCAAAGTTAGAGAGTGAAGACATTCCCAGAAGATATAGAAGGAGTAGCATGAGGGATTTTCTTAGACATCTTGCTAGAAAAGACACAAGAGCTTTTATTGAGATACCCAAAAGTGATCAAACATAGATTTATTGATACTTCTTCATGTTGGCTGAGGTGGTAGCTAACCAACTCTAGGAATTGATGATGTATTTGGATATTTAAAATTTTGAGTTTTCAAATTTTTATGGTGTAACAGCAAATTTTTTATTTATTGAGGAATAAACACAAAGAGTGTTACAAAGATAATTCATATGGATTTAACTTGAAGATATATGTGAACAAGTTATAATCTCATTTAATTCTTCTCTCGGATCAATTTTGACTTTTGACTTGACTTTTGCTAATTTCACTTTTGTGTTGAGCCAAATATTCAATTGAAGCTTGTTCGATTTTGAAGTTTTATAACTTTAATCCGGAGGCGAAGAGCCTTTGTTAGGATTGAATGTTACATTTGAAGCTTTTTGCGAAGAACCCCATTGAATGTGGTACAACATCGTTGACTCCGCGAAGAACGTTGAAGAACTTAATTTGAAGAACGCTTGATCTAGGGGCTTAGCACATTGATCTCGAATCACAGGTCGTCATCTATATCGAAGATTTTGAAGGATTCATGTTTTAAATTTCTTCAGTTGTCGGATGCTCAGGTGTCTTCATGTGTGTCCAGGCCAACTGACTTGAAAAACACTTGATCTGGGAGTTTAGCACCTTGATCCCGGATCATAGGTTCTTGATTTGATTTGACTTGAAGATCTTGAAGGAGTCGTGCACATGTTTTCAATTTCTTCATAAGTCAGATTCTCTAGTGTTAACTGAATGAAAGGAGACGTGTTCCTTTTAGTGTTAACTGAATGAAAGGAGAAGTGTTCCTTTTTCTATCTATAACTTGCAATCTAAGTCTCTAATTTGATTGGACTTAATCAGGTTTATTTCACTTGGGCATGATTTAATTTGCCTTGGGCTTGTTTGACCTTGTTTGGACCATTTGACTTGGTCTTGTTTGATTTAGGTCAGACCACAATTAATTTATTGAGCTTAAATTAATTATCAATTATTTAATAATTTATTTTAGGAATGAATTTATTTAAATTTCAAAATAAAATAGTAAATTAAAATTGATAGTTTAATCAAGAAAATTCACTTGTTACCACTTGATTAGACTGTGAATTGTTATTCATGTACAAATGCCCCTTTGTGATTTGTTCACAGATGTCTTGTCTTGTTATGAATTAATCGCAAAAGTTTTCAATCTTACAATATTCTTTCAAAGTTTGTTATTTGTTAAGCAAGTTTTCTAGGCTTAACAAAATTATGTGGCCAAAACTAATTACTCCCTCCATCCCGGAGAAGTTGGTATATTTTCTTTTGGGCATGGAGATTAAGGAGTATAATAATTTAATGTAAAGTGGAGTAAGGTGAAGTGAGAGAAATAATATTTAATGTGTAGTGGGTAGTTATATTAGAGATGATATGTGGGGCCCATGAGAATAGATTAATTATTTTTATGTGGGTCTCATATATTAAAAAGGAAATGTGTCAATTTTAGTGGGACAAACCAAAAAGGAAAGTGTGTCAACTCCTATGGGACGGAGGGGAGGGAGTAAAAGTTTTCGTGGCCTAAGGAATACATATTTTTTGCTTCCTTAGCGGCCCAATTCAATTTTCAATCTGTGCCATTCTAAATCAAAGAAGAAAAGAAACAATATTCGTTTTTCCTTGATAATAATGACTTCTGCGAATCTTGATTGAAATTCGCTATGTTTATTTTTAGCAAAGGATCTCTGATCAAATTTTTGAGAAGATTATACCAGCTCATATAATTTCCATGTTTACTTGCCAGGGTTCGAGCAACTTGATAGTCACCAAGTCATTATCTAACACCTTTTTGCTCGTACTTTTTCCTTCTTTTTTGTTTTACTTGCCGCATTCATGCTTCAACTTCTTGATTCTCTCACTAACTTGATGAGAATAAATTGAACTATGACTAAACTTTACTAAACTAAGTTGGCTATATACCTCTTTAAAGATGATCAAGTCATAACGTAGTTCATAGGGACGTGATTTGATTTGGAGGGTTATGCTCATGCGATCAAGGAGTAACATGTAGTTTAGGCACGTGCGTCAAGAAGCGTGGAATTTGATTTGTGTTATATAGGCGCATTTTATACTCATGCGATCAAGGAGTAACATGTAGTTTAGGCACGTGCATCAAGAAGCGTTGAATTTGATTTATGTTAGATAATTTAGGCTTGTGTCAAGGAGCATAACATATAGAGAGTTTAGTATCTTCCCAAGAAGATATGATTTGATGTGTGGACAATTTATACTCATATCAAGGAGCATTTTATGGATAGTTTTTTCTTGTGCCAAGGAACATTGTGTGGACAGAGTGAGTGTCGAGGAGCATTATGCATGAGGGTAATTAAATAGTTTTAGCTCATATCAAAGGGTGTAATTTGAGGATTTTAGATAATTTAAGCTTGTCTCAAAGAGCATTATGTGGGCAATTTTCCCTTGTGTAGAGCGTTGAATTTGATTTGTAGAAAGTTTTAGCTCATGTCAAAGAGCTCTATGTGAATAGTTTTTGCTAGTGTCGAGGAACTTTGCGTTTAATTTTGTCAACAGTTCATTGCCTTTTATCTTTGGATGTGCTGATTTTTCTTGCTTTAACTTCATTTCTTTGAATCTTTATAGACACTTCATTATTTGTTTGCATTTCCTCCTCGAGAGGCTCATAAAAAAAATCCTAAAGTTCACAAGAGTCGTGATTGAGGGTATTTCAAAGTCACTTTCTATCATACTCAACTCCATGTTATGAGTTCTTGTTGCTAGTTCTCTAAAAGTATTTGGCTGCATTTCTTGGAGGATGTAGCAAAGATTTCACTACATCCCATGAATATACATTTCAATAGTTGAGTTTCTAAAAACTTTTCTTTGCAATTGAGGCTTAGACTCCTCCATCTACCGATGTAATTGATTACATATTCTTTATTATTTTGACGAGTATTTGTTAGCTTCATCATGCTAACATTTCTTCATGTACTATAGAAATGGTTGAAGAATTAATTTTAAATTTTGCCTAAACTATCGATTGAATTAGCTTCTAAGTCAATGCAGCGATTGAAGGCATTCCCTTTCAGTGAGCAGAATAATTGTTTCACCATGTGGTCTTCATAAGTCCTAGTATCATTGCACGTCTCAATGAAATGTGCCACATGTTGCTTTCAGCTGCCTTTGACATCGAATTGTTTGAACGTGGGAAGTTGGTAGCCAGTTGGCATCATCGAATTGTTGACACTCTTTGTATATGGCTTAACGTAGGTTGAAGAAGATTTGGAGCTCATTTCAAACTTGTCTTTTATCGTCTCCAAGGCGATGGTCTTTAGGTTTTCCGTATAAAGAATTCCATCAGGTAAAACTTGCACTTTTTTCCTAATGTGGCTTATATATAGATAGATGATGTTTTGTGGTGTCCTCCTCTCATTTATCCTCAACTTATTTCTCATTTTCTTGACTAGACTCCACATTTTTCATTTTCATCATAAGTTTGGAGGTCTTTAAGTATTGTGCTTCTATGTGCTTGTTGAGTCCTTCAATGACTCTCACCATACTTGCGAGTTGTTCATCGATGGTTATAGCATTGGTTTTTATTACTGCAACTACAGATGAGGCCTTGATCGGTGTTTACCTTAGGAATGGCAAGTGTACCCTATCGTTGTGTAGCATGTGGTGACTAATTTATAAAAATATCAAACCTTTAGAGAGAAAGTAGTGTATCTATATTAAAGAGATGCTTACTCTAGAAGGACTAGTCGATGATTGGATTGGATTATTATAAAAATTACCAACTAGGAGCAAAGAAAATAGAGTAACAACTAATCAAGTAAAGAGAAAATAAAATGGATACGAGTGAAGGTAGTACAATTTAAGAAACAAGCAAGCCTAGCAACATCATGTTAAAGGCATACATAGACTCACATATCCACATGCATCGATCAACTTCATATTATGATATTAAAGGCTCTTACTTATAACACTACTATGTTATTCACACGTGCCTAGTAGATGTGAATTACTTAGCACCTAAGCAATCCCGACAAGTTTCTTAAGAGAGTTTCACTATTATCATCATTCCCTTACAAGGTACTAGAATTCTATAATAAAGTCCTTTCACATACTCTAAGCTTGTTCGCACCTCACTTATTATATATGTTCTATCATGATAGCACTAAGCATAATGTGGTCTTCACAAACACACTCATACACCTATAGTAGGAACAACTCATGCAATAAATGATTCAATTGACTGCTCATCACATATACACATATTCACACTTTTATATACATGAAACTAATAATCAACCACCTAAATCATTGCATTCATTGAGTAATAAGCATTCATGATAGAAAATATCCATAACAATCAATTAGTCAAACATGTGAAGAGCAAATCTACATTATCCTTATACAATCATATTGCTAGCGTCACAAGGAGAACTAGCCACTAATTTCCATTACAAGTTCAATACAAGTAGTATATTTCTCCAATTAAGCCATAAGATGAAGAAAATAACAAATCAAAGGTAGAATTTCTCCCTTGTGAAGGTGAACTCCTATTTCCTCAATCATGCCAATTCTTCAAGAAATTATAGATCTTCTCTTCTTAGATTGGAGTAGGGAAGGAAAGTGTGAGTAATTTGAGTGAAATTGATGGTGTAAATGTATGGAGATTAAGGATGGATCAATGGGTGAAAATGAGAGGATGTGTTTATGTTCTAAGGTGAGAAATGTGTGTAATTGCTCTAGAAAATCAAATACTCCATAAAAATCACGCTTAGAATGTATTTATTGGCCTGGAACCTTTTAGAAATCATGCAAATTTAATTTCTCAAAAAAGGCCGAACTTGACTCGAGTATGCGTTGATTTCTCTGTAATTCCTTGGGCGTGACGAAGCTCGACTCTGTGCTGGAGTCAACGAAAATGGGAGGTTGAGTACATGTTTTTGATGTGTACAGACGACCTTTTGCACCAACTCGACGTCGAGTTGTGCAGCCAAGCTCGACTCGAGTTTTGAGCATGACGCGAGCCAACGCTTCGGATGGCCGTTTCTTTCGTTTTTGGATCCCGACTCTGTTTTGCTCCTTTTTTCACCTATTTCGCATGCAATTAAGATCATTTTCACACCTTTATCAATTCATAGCATAAATTTCCATATGAACATTAAACACCACCAAAAGTTAAACAAAATGGATAAAATCATACAAAAATACATATAAAAAGACACTAAAATCTAGTTTAAAATAACTCCAATCAGCAGACGGTGAGCACTTGAACAAACATAGCCATTTTTTCCAATATTTTTGTCGTTTAATGGATTATATAGAGCATATCTACCATAGGTTTCGATTTAGACTTGTGGTAATGACTTCAATATCTTCAATCTGAAACTCTTATGGTTTTGAGGCAGTGGACCTTTTTATTGCAATCTTGAGTGGAGTTATCCTTTGAATTTTCCCAGTCTGCAGCTTTGAAAGCTTCAAAGTAAAAGACTATCTTATTGCAATCATAAGAGGAGTCATACTTTGTATCTACAAGCTTGTTGGGAAAAGAGATGAGAGATAGAGACTCTCCCATCAGTCGTGCCAAAATTTGTAACATAAAATTTTGTATTTATTGAGGAATAAACACAAAAGGTATTGTAAGGATAATCGAAATAGATTTAACTTGAAGAATATGTAAACGAGTTACGAAATCTAATCAATCCCCTGATTCTTCTATCAGATCAATTTTGGTTATGACATGACTTTTGCTAATTTGATCTTCAGTTGAAGTTTGTCTGAACTTGAATTTGAAGTTTTACAATGTTAATTTGGAGGCGAAGAGATTTTGTTAGGATTAAATGCTATCTTTAAAGCTTTCCGTGGAGAACGTCGTTGAATGTGATATAACATCGTTAACTCTGAGAATTTTCCTTCAGAAAAATGAAACATTTCCTTCAGAAGTTCATGTAAACTTAGGGTAGAAACTAATGGACCAAGAAACAAATACAATCCTTTCCAAAACATAATACAAACCTCCAGATGAATCGAATTCCAGGATGACATCAATCTAATCCAATATTATTCTCTTCGGATTTATGCACTAAGTATATTTCAAAATCACATAAATGCTTTAAAGGCGGATGATCTATCATTATAGATAAACTAGTCCCCAAGACAAGAAGATTAATAAAATATAGTTATAAATGAGAATGATAGTTTTCAAATCCATATCAATCTACAAACAACCATCAACAAATCTATCATCATAGATAAACAAGTCCCCAAGAGAAGAAGATTAAAAAAATTAAAAATGAGAATGATAATTTTCAAATCCATATCAATCCATAAACAACCATCAACGGATCTGCTATAACGACTCTCAAATCCTTCAATTCAAACACAACCTAAAAAAACATTCAAAGGAGAACTGGAAACTAGTTTGACCAAATTAAAGATGTACCTCGAGCTCCATCGAGGCCATGTATTTGTGCAAGGGAAGTTGATACTGATAAAGACTATGCATTATCTTTTTCTCCTGAATTTTAAGAACATCAAAATAAGTTGAAAAAAGTTTTAGATATTACATTACAGAGAATTAGTCAACACATTTTACATAAAAAATAGATTAACCTGAAGCTCTTGAGATATAACAACTGGAGGCAGAAGACCCCTTAGGTATTGACCGTCTCTTTCTTTTCAGTAAATGCAAGCCCCTTTTTATGATGTGGATCATTCAATAAACTGTAAAAAAAACACAAGGATCCAATTAGCTTCAAAATTTAAAGGGGCCAATTTTGATTTGTAAAAAAAACAAAAAACAAAAAAATCTTCAAAAGTATTTTTCATAAATCCAAGAAAGACTAACTAGAAATTCATTTTTGAAAATAGCAGTAAAATTCAGTCATTTGCTAAGAACAACTACTCAAATACAAAAGAAAACACTAAAATAACATGAACCATAAAGAACTACATACAAAAATTAAACTTTCCACCAATAATACCAACTTCTTAATGCTTGAAACATGATTTCTCACAATAATAGTAGATTAAAAATTGAAGGTAGAGGGGGGTGGTATCTAGTAATGGAGACATTCCAGGGAGGGACGAGCTGATCTTAGGAATGACAGTTTCCTCGCCATACACATCTTCAACTCCATCCCCCACCATCGATCTCAGACTCAAATCCAACACGTAACCCCCTCCCCTTTACTGTTTCAAGAAACTCTCCATCTTTCTCTCTCACTCTTACAAATGATTGTTTCATGTGAGAAAATAAGAAAATAAGTTTTATTACACTTAAAAATGAGGGAAAAAAGAGAAAAAAAATTAAAAATTTAAACCCTAAAATGAGAAAAAAATTTAAACAATGTTGTCCGGTTGGAGCACAAAAGGAAAATTTGGTAATCCATCTTGTCACTATGAAACTAAACAGTTTTACTTGAATTATTGTAAGAAGACATGCTATATGGGAGCCCAAATATTTTTGCAGGGTAATCATCATTGGCATTACTACAAAGTCTTTTAATGGAGAAATTGAAGAGATGACAGCTCCAGAACCTTTTTAGGTGATCAAGTCCTTGAGTTGTTACAAAGCTTCGAAATAAGTTCGGCAAAATACAACCTAGGAAAAAATTGAAGATTGCCCATTTAAGAAAATATCAGGATTTTTAAAAATTGCCTTACTGCAAGGATGTTACATCTTGACATCATCAAGATCCCATGCACATTGAGAAAAATATTTGTAACAATGTGGTTGGAACATTGTTAGACATTCCAGACAACACGAATGATCATCATAATGGCTGACTAGATCTATAAGAAATGTGGATCAGAAAATCACTTCATCCTATGAGTCTGATGATGGGCGCCATATTTTATTGCCTAAGGCATCATTTTCAATGTCTAATGATGAGAATACATTGTTTTATGAGGTTCAAATTCATCCATTTTTACTACTATCAATCCATAATTCACTCCATACATCCTTCACCCATACCATCCTTAGAGAGATTTGAGGCTTATATGCTTGGAATGCTATTGGAGATTCAGTCTTGATTTTGATTGCTTCCTCATCTACCATGGAAGATATTCAACTTTCATTTTGTATTTCCTTTGATTTGAAGTTAACAATGGAATTTTATAAACTTTGTAAGGTTTGTAAGATAATTATTGTTAGCTAGACCTCTTGTGAGGCTAGCCACATAATGAATTGAGGTTAATCTAGATTTGTGGGATTTTTAGTAGTTAATTGAGTTGATAATGGATTTTCTCTTATAAATTGTGATCCATGATTAATTTTTTTATTTGTGTTATTGATTTCTATACACGTCATATTAGGATGGCCATTCCGATATTATGTGTTAGAGGTAAATTGAATCAATTAGTGATATGATCATGCATGTTAGTGTGAGGAGAGGTAAGTCATACCCTTCTAATGCTTAGAATACTTGTAAGAATACATTTAAGTAATTGAAGAGAAGAACAAAACTTAGAATCATAGTACCTTCATGGGAATTGATAATAAGACCAATCTAAGGGGATTTAATCTTATAAAAGAGATGAAAACCTAGTCACCTTGGTCATAGGGAGTAGGGGTGCAATAGTGATTGCTTCTAGTCCATTGTCAATTATGCTTGCTACTAGAATCTTGCATGTTTAGATTGCTTCCTTGATTTTGATTGTGGTTAGTCTTGCATTATTTCTAAGATCTATTACACTCATTCCATTCCACATTGTCACATATTGGTTACTTGATAATCGTAGTTATTACTTGCTTATTCTAGTTAATTGCTTAGCATAATTGTTAGTCTTAAATCAAAACTAAAATTCTCTCACTTTTACAAAGCATGATTTAAGGCAAATCCGGATACACCTTAATTTTACTTTTCCCTTGGGACGATATTCTATAAATTTTATACTTGGTCACTATGGTTTACAATAACGATAAAGTTCTGTTACTCTAAATTGTGGATGTAGGAGAGAGTGTGTGTGAAGAAATGGTGTGGTAGTGTGTGTTTGATCTTGGTAACTGCTCTCAAATGGCTCTCTCCCATAATTCACGCTCAAATTGGGTATTTGTAGCCCTTGGAAGCTTCTAGAACACATGCACAACTTATTCTGGATTCGGCACCTAGACGGTTCTTGTAGCAGCACACGGCTCGTGCTGTGCGCACACAGTTTGGCATGTTGACAGGACACGGCTCGTGTAGCAGTACACGGCCTTGGCATGGGCGTGTAACTGTTTCTAATGCTTGCACACGACCTCGTGTTACAGGCCTGTATTTTGTACACGGCTCATGTCCGTGCACGAGCACGACTCGTGCGTAGAACATGGGGGGTGTACAGGCTTGCCCTGTTTCCCTTCTTCGTTTTAGCTCCCTACTCGGTTTTGCTCTATTTTTGACCTATTTTACATACATTTAAGCTCATTTCCACACTTTTATCAATCTATATCACACCTCCTAAATAACATAAATCTCCACCAAAAGTTACACAAATATGGATAAAAACATACAAAAATCCACAAATAAAGACACTAAAATCTAGGTGAAAATGACGACGATCAACCCCCCAAACTTAAAGTGTTGTTCGTCCTCAAACAACGAAAAATGATAAACAAGAGGAGAGATTTTCACCTAGAAAAATACCTAACGAACATAAGCAACAACACATCACAAGTAATAAGGACTACAAAATCACATTAAGTACTCCTACCACATTAAACTCATAACATAAAGAATTAATAAGTTCAATCTCAAGAAGACAAAAGGGTATTCAATTTCTTCCGGTCCAAACCTCTCATAGGATATCAAATTCACTCAACACTCTATGAAATACGGTTACTCAACACTCATCAACCGATTAGAACCGACGTACCATAGGCTTGTCCATGTACTATGTTCACAAGCCACCCTAGTTTCAAAAAGTGATAAAAAAGTCTTCATCTTTGGATGTAATGTTTTAGACTTTGGTAGGGTAGGAAAGTTTGGATAAAAGTGACTATACACGTGTAGATAATCGAAGAGATGATTCTTTTCTCCAACATCTTTACTTTCTATCTTCCTCCCTTTTTTCAAATATTCTTAAACATTAAACATCATCACACCATGGATTCATTGAGCTTCTTTCGATTGTGTTCTTACTTTTCTTGACTTTTAATTCCCTTGAGCATTTTTTATTTCGCTCCTTTTTCGTCTTGTTGAAGTTGCATATGCATGTTGCTTGAGCTCTTTTCATCCTTTTCTTAATTCACCATTTCCTTCTTTTTCTTGCACTTTTTCACATCAATCCTTATCAATCATCATCTCCTCAATTTCCCACACAAAGGTTTTATATATAAGGATTAAGTGGGTATTTAAGGCTTGTATTGTGCTAAAATCTCAAAGAATAGGCTTATAGGCTCAACTTGGCTTACTAAGGATAATGTTCGGGTAAGGAATTTATGGCTATGACTTCAAATAACAAGGACGGCCTAAGATCATATCACAATAGTCAACCATTCGGGCTTCATTCCTATAGTCCATGAGCAAATTCTAGTTTGTCTAAATTCAACTGGTCCTCTCATCAAGAATTAACCGTGGAGGCACGGTTTAGGCTCAACTCTCACAAGCTTTTGGTTGAACCAAAACGAACCCTAATTAACCTTCATACTTCTCAAAATTGAACAAATTATGTAATTTATGTCACAATTTCAACTAGTAGAAATCCTTAACATCCTTGCCATCACCTATCACAAATAATGCATCATAGCTCATATTCAAAAATATTTAACACCTTCCCAAAACATAACACTAATCCAACCTATACAAGAATAAAAATCACAATCACAACACATAAGCAAAGGTTCACCAAACTAACAACATAACAAAAGCATATAACATGCATGACCAAAATCATCCACCTCAAGAAATTAAAGCACATTAATTCAACATCCATAAAAAGTAAGCTCGACATCTCATCACATCCAAACGATGAAAAAGCAACTAAAATACCAAAAATAAAGGAATAAAACCGCATAAAACTAAAAAAATCAAAGTAAACCTCTTGAAATGCAAAACAAATGAAATACAATTCAATCCAACAATATCAATCCAAATGTCTATCATAAATTAAATGAATTAATAGAAGTGACTAGCACTAAAATAACTCCCTTCATGGCTCCGGAGGTGGAGGTGGCTGATAAGGACCCCAAGGCTTGCAAGCACGAGGAGACACTGGAAATTGGAAGTTGAATAGCATAGTCATCATCTCCACCATGTTGTTGGAATGCGTACGAGCTTGCTCGTCGTGATAATCCCTATGACACTGTCCTTCTCGAAGCTCGTGAATGTACATTCCATGCACTTGTTGTGTCTCTTGGATCTCCCTAATCTGTGCTCCATACAACTGTTGTGCTTGCCTTATCTCTCTCACCTCATCTGTCATGAAATTTCATCTTAAATTCCTAACTCCCGGACCCATTTACTGTTGTTGTTGCTCTTCTTCTTCAAACTGTGGTGGATCAGGTGCTTGCTCTTCGAACTCCACATGATGATGTGGTGGCTCTTCTTCATCTCCTTCGACCATAGGTACAGGCTCAGCTCTCAGATTAGCCAACTCTACATTTTCCTCAACCCTAATCTGTCGGAGTACCTCCTCCACTCCCTCTCGATTTTTTCTGTAAAATTCTCTTACAACCCTGGAGTGTTGTGGGCTCGCCATTGCCAAATTTGCATACTTTCTATGAGTATAAATTGTAGTAAGCTCCGGAGCTGGTAGAGGAAATGGGGTACCCTTATCTTGCCTTAAACAGTATCGGTTCCCAACTAGGGACAAAAACTTCATCCTCACAAGCTGATTATAGTTTAACCCTTCACTTGTCATCATGTGTGGCATCCTTGTAAGATTGACACCCAAGCCTTGAGCTATCATAGTGGCTATGCCTCCGAGCATCACACCTTGAGAAGTTTATCTCTTAGCCACTCTCTCTGTGTGCTGAACAAAGTGTGCTGCCATGTTTAGTTATAGCTCACGATGTAAACAAAACATAATATATAACTACTTTTCACCAACTGTTCCACTTTCAAATCTTCCCAAAATGGTATTCGAGATGAATTTCTCAAGGTACCTCATCACCGGGTTTCTTATTGCAGTTCCTTTAGATGCGCTGGGTATGTACCCTGGCTGCTCTGTTCCATCGTTCACTAGTCTCTTCCACCAATCTTGTTGGTTAAATCCTCCTCCTTCATAAAAGCTTCTATGACCTTGACATGGCGGGCATCCCATGAATTGGTTCAAGTCAGCAAGAGAGATGTCCCTCCTTATTTCATTATTCAATTGGAAGATAATCAACAATCGGAACATGTTCCTATCTTTTTTATCACAAGTGTACTCAAGAACTCCACAGTGAGATGTAAATAAGTAGGTGGTCTCTTATCGAAGAACTCCTCCATATGTGACAACCGAAACAAACTTCTCAAATCATCCTCTATTCCAAGTCCCACCATAGTCGTGGTGTCATGGAATCGAGTCGGTTTAACCTTTGGAAGGATTACTTGCCAACGGAGCGCGTACTTATCGCATCCTTCTTCAAACTCTACCCCAAAATAGTCCTGATGAATCCCATTTCCATCATTTGAGCATCAAGATTAGCCTGTTTCATTTCAGTGTCAATAATGATGAAGTCATCATTCCTTCCTCTCTTTCTTTTTTCAGCCATCTACAATACAAAAATTTAACAATTAAGTCACAACTTCAAAGCATACTTTCCAATTTAACCAAATAAGCTCATATTAGTACTAAGTAGTCCCCACAAGCATGATTTTTCATCGAAAGGAATGAGCAAAGTTATCATTAAGCCTCAACATCAGTTATCATGTTCTCATCATGCATTTATCCTCAAAAATTCAACCTCATGACTTCAAAGCTTTCATCCAATCAACAAGTAATCATTATACAACCATCATGTCCAATTTAAACTTAACTTTGCATATACTAACATCTCATTGACCACATGATACGCATACATTAACTTGTAACTTCAAGAGCTCAATTCTCATGAATCATGCTAAGTCTTAATCTTTCAACTCATTCAAATCACAATGGTACATAATTCAGACCTTGACTCACTCAAGCAATGCCCAATTTCATTCAATTTTCACAAAATCCCAATTTAAAGCTCTATGAACCCTAACTTGACAATTGAAAAATCAAAATCCACCAATTCACCACACAATTCCAAGTCAAATTTGCAACTTCCAGTTCATTCTCACAACAATCCATCACTTAAAACAATTAACTCAATCAAATCTAAGCATTTCACAAATTATTCCCAATTTCAAATTTATGAACCCTAATTCAAATATTCAATCAATTCACGTCTTTAGAGATCCGATGAAACTGCCTCTTTTTGGAGAATTTGGATGGATTAAAGTGAAGATTAAACACACTACTAACCGATTTGATTGAGTTTTGAAGGATTGAGAGGGATGTCGGAGGATGTACGGATAGTGTAAGCACGACGCAAGCTCCGTTCGTCGACTAGGATTCTGCAAAAATGAATCTGAAAAAGCAATTTTATTCTGACTTTTTAACACAGCTCGACTCGAGCTACTCGGCTTGACTCATGCTCCTATTATGGACTCGAGTCGAGTTCTGAACTCGACTTCTGACTGGGCGAGTTGGTGCTTCAGGTGTTGGGGCTCGGCCGCATGTACAGGCCCGAGTCCTGCACATGGTCGTGCTCTGTACCCTATTTTTACAATTTTTCAAACTCCGAACCCTGTTTTCCCCTGCTCTTTTGCTTTCGATAAACATATATGTTCAAAAACCAATTAAAATTATTAATTTATTTCTACATTTATGACTAAATAATGGACTAGCATGCACTTCGACACCACCAAACATGCCAAAACGAACCAAACTCATGAGAAAAATTTTAAAATTGACCCATTTTACACAAGACAATTTCTCAATCAATCATCAACATGAAAAACCAAGCACACTCAAGTGGTGAGTCACACCACGTACTCTCCCCCCAAACTTAAATTGAAACAAGTTGAGAATTAAGTTTGCAAAAAGTGATGAGACTTACCCTTGTAATTTCCACCAATGATCTTCATAAAATTACCTTGTGATGACGTATGTGCACTCCAAAATTCAAGTATGGCCACCACGCACTCTCCCCCCAAACTTAAATTAACACAAGTGTTAAATTTAAGTTTGGACAAAGTAGTGTGACATACATCTATATTCCTCATCAAGTACACCTCGTCTCCTCCATACGCATTTTTCTCAATGAGCACAATCCACCTACATAACAAAAATACAAAAAAAATAAAACTAAACAAGAAAACTTACTAAAATGGGTTGCCTCCCATCAAGCGCTCGATTTAATGTCGTCGAGCTAGACGCATTTAGGCTTTTTAAAAATCGAAGAAATCCAAGACCCCATTGGGCCTCATCTTCACTTTAAACATTTCCTTAACAACCTCCTTATCCACACTTCTTGCTCTTCTACTACTTGAACTTGATTCATTGCCCCCTTTTCTCACGTTTTCAAATCCCGAGGGTCTTTTATCAATCTTCCAATCAACTTGTGGATTTCTCCCAAAATTATTGCTCTTCGGAGAACAATTTTCTGCAAATTCAAGTAAAAAGTTAGTTAATTCTTCATCTTTTAGAATCTCACTTACCACTCGATCTCGATCTCGATCATCCGGAGGCTTAATGGGTGGTTTCAAATGAAGATCTCCCCCTTTTAAATTCTTGCTAGATAACACTAATTCTCTTTCATTTGAACGGAGTGTGAGTTCTTTCTTAGCCATGTCGAACTTTGCTCTTCCGATTGCCAAAAATGGCCTTCCAAAAATAAGTAGAATTAATGGATCCGCTTGCTTTTCAACCAACATAAAATCCACTGGGAAGACAAAATTCTCTACTTTCACAAGTATATCCTCCACAACTCCTTGGGGCTTCATTATTGAACCATCCATTATTCCAATTTCCACCTTCATTTCCTTTAACCTCCCAATGCCAAGTCTTTCAAAAATTTCCAAAGGCATCACATTAATGCTTGAGCCAAGATCACATATAGCATTAAAATATCCCTCATTTCTAATTTTACAAGTAAGAACAAATTTACCGGGGTCCTCAATCTTCAATGAAGCGTCAACTTCAATAATTTCATGCTCTTGTTTCAACACTACCTTTTCATCACAATTACTTTCATCATCAAACGAAGACAAAAATTCACAAATTATCCTCTCATCATCAAAAGACAAATAATCATCAATGGCAACTTCTTCCTCCACTTTGGGCACGACTTCATCACAAACTACTTCTTCAACCTTTGAAACAATATTTGTTGTGTCCACATACCCTTTCCCCACCTTACTTTCCATATTGCACACAGTAACATATAAACATTGTTCCTTAGGATTAGTGAAGGTGGTAGAGGAAAACTTACCCTTACAATGCATTTCACCTTGCTTGGTTGCCATTTGGCTCATTTGTGTTTCCAATGCTTTAAATCTCTTATAATTCACCTCTTTTTCTTGCTTCATAAAGTCAAACATCTTGTTCATTTGGTCCTCCATTGTAGCTTTCTCTTCATTATTTGGAGCTTTCTTCCCCGGATTAGTGCCCGATGGAAAAGTAAGTACATTCCCTTGATTCTCATACGATAAATTCTCATACCTACGAGGTTAATGAAAATTACCACCAAAATTCCCTTGATCAAATCCACCTTGCCTTGCGGATATCCTCCTCCATGGTTACTAAAATTACCACCATAATTTCCTTGAAAATTCCTCCCTTGCATAAGGCAACTTCCTCAAGTGACATTTCCGGTTGGCACCAAGTATCTTGAAATCCAAAATTATGAGACATACCTTGTTGAGGCATAGGTGTAGGCATTTGACAACTTTGAGAAGATTGACCCATCTTAGGCATAGAAATGCCTTGTTGAGGATTTGGAAACACTTGTTGATTCATCAAAGGCATAGGCATACCTTGTTGAGGATTTGAAAGCACTTGTTGATTCATCATAGACATAGAATTCGGAGACACTTGCAAATTAAAATTCATCCTCTTAAGTATCTCCGAAATTGCCTTTTCGGTTACATCCTCCTTAGGTGCTTCCACCTTCTTCATTGTTGCATGCACACTTCTTCTATCTTAGCAATTCTTTCCCTTTCATACATCTCTGATGCTCTATCCATAGGCCATTGTCCCGTGTTCAAACCAATCTCTTCACATATAGCAATAGCTCTTTCCAGAGTTTGTCCCAATATAGAACCTCCAGCCGAAGCATCAATAAGCATTCTCTCACTTCCATTCAATCCAGCATAAAAGAATCCCACTTGTTGATCTTCGGGAAAACTATGTTGTGGACACTTCCTTAGCATCTCTTTGAAACGATCCCAAGCCTCACTAAAAGTTTCAAGAGGCATTTTCTTAAATTAGAATATTTGACCTTTTAGATGTAACATCTTCGATGGTGGAAAATACTTGCTTAAACCTTTGAGCCAACTCTCTCCATGTAGTGCAAGAACCCGGAGGTATTGTACTATACCAAGCCCTAGCTCGATCCCTTAATGAAAGGAAAAAGAGCTTCATCTTGATAACATCTTCACTTACTCCATTGATCTTAATGGCATTAGCCAACTCCGTAAACTGTGTCAAATGAGCATTAGGGTCCTCCAACGGACCTCCACTACATTGATTGGCTTGCACTATTTGAATCAACCCTGCTTTGATCTCAAAATTATTGATATTAATGGGTGGTCCCATAGCATAATTCCCAAATTGAAGTTGGAAATGATCTCGGATATTCATCCCCACTCCATTATATCCATGATCTCGAGGTTGATGTTGCACTACCGGAGGAGTTTGTTGTTTATTTCTAGCCTCTTGTTGTGCTAACAAGTGTTGGATAACGGATTGCAATTGTTGATTTTGCAAGTGCACTTGATGAAAGTATCCTTGTTGAACAAATTCCGGATTAACATTCCCCCATGAGCATTATCAAGTTCTTGTGGAAAATTCCAAACATGCCCTTCCTCATCAACCATGTTGGCATTATCTATTCCATTTTCCATAACTTCCTCCGTAGGACTAACACTTCTCTTCTTTGTCTTCTTAAGGTGGCTTCCAATTCCAAATTCAAAGGCTCAACGGATTGAGACCTCGAACGAGTTTGCATGTACTTACAAGAATTTCCAAATTAGGTCACCAAACAACCAAGACAAGTAAACAAATAAAAGAAATACTCTTATCAAAACTAATCTAATTCAAACTTGTTACAACCAAGATTTTAACATTTCCCCGGCAACGGCGCCATGTTCTTAGCCTCATTTTTGGGTTAAAATGATTTAGAGTAAAAGAACTCTATCGTTGTTGTAAACCATAGTGACCAAGTACAAAATTTATAGAATATCATCCCAAGGGAAAAGTAAAATCAATGTGTATCAGGATTTGCCTTTAATCATACTTTGTAAAAGTGATAGAATTTTGGTTTTGATTTAAGACTAACAATTATGCTAAGCAATTAACTAGAATAAAGAAAGTAATAACTACGATTATCAAGTAACCAATATGTGACAAGGTGGAATGGAATGAGTGTAATAGATCTTAGAAAGAATGCAAGACTAACCACAATCAAAATCAAGGAAGCAATTTAAGCATGCAAGATTCTAGTAGCAAGCATAATTGACAATGGACTAGAAGAAACCACTATTGTACCCCTAATTCCTATGGCCAAGGTGACTAGGTTCTCATCCCTTTTATAAGATTAAATCCCCTTAGATTGGTCTTATTATCAATTCCCATGAAGGTATTATGATTCTAAGTTTTGTTCTTCTCATTCAATTACTTAAATGTATTCTTACAAGTGTTCTAAGCATTAGAAGGGTATGACTTACATCTCCTCATACTAACATGCATGATCATATCACTAATTGATTCAATTTACCCCTAACACATAATATCGGAATGGCCATCCAAACATGATGTGTATAGAAATCAATCAGGCAATTAATAAAATGAACCATGAATCACAATTTATAAAAGAAAATCCATCATCAACTCAATTAACTACTAAAAATCCTACAAATCTAGATTAACCTCAATTCATCATGTGGCTAGCCTCACAAGAGGTCTAGCCAACAATAATCATCTTACAAACCTTACAAAGTTCATAAAATTCCATTGCTAACTTCAAATCAAAGGAAATACAAAATGAAAGTTGAATCTCTTCCCTTGTAGATGAGAGTTTATCTCCTTCCTCCAATAGCATTCCAAGCATATAAGCCTCAAATCTCTCTAAGGATGGTATAAGTGAAGGATGTATGGAGTGAATTATGGATTGAAAGTAGTAAAAATGGATGAATTTGGTGAATTGTGGATGTAGGAGAGAGTGTGTGTGAAGAAATGGTGTGGTAGTGTGTGTTTGATCTTGGTAACTGTTCTCAAATGGCTCTCTCCCATAATTCACGCTCAAATTGGGTATTTGTACCCCTTGGAAGTTTCTAGAATACGTGCACAACTTATTCTAGATTCGGCACCTAGACGGCTCGTGTAGCAGCACACGGCTCGTGATGTGCGCACACAGTTCGGCGTGTTCTGCGTGTTGACAGGACACGGCTCGTGTAACAGCACACGGCTTTGGCATGGGCATGTAGCTGTTTCTGATGCTTGCGCACGGCCTCATGTTACAGGCCCGTGTTCTGTACACGGCTCGTGTCCGTGCACGAGCACGACTCGTGCACAGAACACGGGGCGTGTACAGGCATGCCTTGTTCTCCTTCTTTGTTTTGACCTGTTTTACATACATTTAAGCTCATTTCCACACTTTTATCAATCTATATCACACTTCTCCTAAATAACATAAATCTCCACCAAAAGTTACACAAATACAGATAAAAACATACAAAAATCCACAAATAAAGACACCAAAATCTAGGTGAAAATGACGACGATCATCTGTCCGACCGATTGGACCGATCCGACTGTGAACCGTTGGGGCCTTCGGTTTGATCTCCGATTCGATTATGGCAACACTATCTTATACATCAACCTATATAGTTATTAAATGTCAAATCCTTATATTTAGCACCAGATTTCTCAAAAGTTCTCAAATTTTTTATGAAAGGACCAAAATTGAACATTGTATTTTTAAAATTTTCCAATCTAAAAGGATAGAATTGGACGAAAAATATCAAAATTAAAAATTAAATACTAAGAAAACTTCGGATTTGGGCATTACTTACCTAACGACATATGATAATTTCTCCACAAATTTATTAGTCCTTTAGCTCCAATTCACATAGCACTATTATCATCCAAACTGTTGCTAGTGTTAGATTGCTCCTGTTAATTTATCGTCAGGATATTCACACACATTGATACGTAGTTATAAATGATAAAGATGAAAGGATTTTATTCATCCTCAGTAACACACAAGTTAGAACCAAATTAAAATCTGAAAGTTTCGTCTCTGCAAAAATGTACCTCAGAAACTAATATAGTCTATCACAACTTTCACGGTTAAACTCTGGTTTAACATAGGATTAATAAATAGACAACAAAAAGACTAGAGAGAGTTCCTATGCTATTCTCAGACTACTAGGCGCCAAGTCGATTCTAATTTCCTTTCCCCATGAGCTTCGTATTTCCAAATGGTGGCTGATCAAAAGGGGTTGGGGGGAGGGGGTAGTCGAAGGGTGACTGATCAAAAGGGGTTACATTGATGGCAAAGTTTGCTGGATGATCGTATTTACAAGCTGGTCCGTACTTGCAAATGCCGTAGCGATGATAGTAAGTACAGATGGGCTGATCCTGCATCATAAGCAACACAATAAACAAGGAATTCATGCACTGTTCATAATTCTCCATCTACTGAGAGATCATATATACAAGAGAAATATATAAGTGAACAATAAAAGATCCATACAAACCTGAGTTTTTTTATTTGGAAATATGCATATTTAGGATACTCTCAAAATGCTCAATTAACACATCGACTTTCCATTGTGAATATTGGGTACTTTTTATTCAAATTGGATCGCGTATTTTCAATTTGCTTGAATTATTGCCCATGAACTAAAGAGTCCCTTTGTACTCTCATTTGCATAAAAGATTTTTATGAAGCCACAAGAAAGCTCTTTAATACTGTACTGGGAACAGGCACTAAATACAGATATTCATATTAAAACAAACTTACAGGTCTTAGGGGCAGGCCTTTATCATTGAGAGCATATGAGCTTGAGTTTGCCTTTGGCTTGGATGTAAGACTTTTAGGGTGATGATATTTGCAATTAGACTTGAATTTGCAGTCTCCAGTTTTCAAGAAAAAATTGCACTCTGGTTCACCAGGCCGTTCTGGATATTCGTCGACTGGGATATCATGCTGATGATGTATCGGGAAGTTGATCTCAGTTGGTAGATTGTTTATAGCAAATGCTGGAGGGGTAGGTAAGCTCCTCTCAGAAGTTGGGTAAGTTGCAGCCTCAAACAGTCAAAAAATGACAACAGGAGCGTAAGATGCAGGCAAAGAGCAACAACTACTAAATCATTACACACTAAAACCTCTACAGCCCTATCCCAAGGCCATAATAATAACAATAATAATGAAAACTAGTCAAAGCACAAATAGGAGGAAAACTGAAATTAACAATCAGTTCAATTTATCATTCAACAATACTGCCAGTTAGTGTGGCATTTTAGTTCAAATCATTACTTGGCATTTTAACAAATGGCTTCTTAAGAACTCTCACCATATTGCAGAACTATTATACCTAATCGTGAAGTTAAACTAGCATAACAAGTAATTACACATTTTCATTTCAAGAATTTATTATATCAAGTTTTCACTTTCCAGTGTACATTGGATCAAGAAAAAAAAAAAAGTTTCCAGTGTACATGTAACACAGGAAAAATTGTTAACACATAACTTAAGTGTTTGAACTCTATCATCAACTATTACAACAAGTATGAGTTCAGCTTGACTATTACATAAGACTGAAATGCAATATAGATATGGCTAACGAAAATTCCAGAAAGCTGTGATCCACACTCACATCTGTAGTCCTATCACATGCATCTAAATGAGACGCTAAACATCGTTTTTTTTTTACTACATAGGTAAAACTAAATATGAGTCCCTTCAACTAAAATGTCAAAAGATTATATTCTAAGTTTGGACGCGCTGCTAGTGCTGGCAATGAAGAGAAAAAATTAAACAAAAATTTTGAATATTTATAATGCAGGTCAACTCTCCAGTATCAATTGAATTATAATGGTATTTTAATTCAACCAAACCTGGTATTAAATCATAGTCATACAATCAATTCTTAAAAATAAAGCCCAAACATGTTGCATGGTAAGACTTCCAGACCTCACCCTGCTAAGGCTACTAATGAAGTAGTGTAGCTTTTATAAAACATAGGCCAAAAATAAAATTATTTAAGAATTAAGTCTATTTTCCAGAAGCAAATCACTTTTTCTGGTAATTTAATCTGACCATACGGTCCATACCAATTACTCATTTCCTGTTGTACGATTAATTCATAAAAATACAGCCCAGACAAGGTACATGATAAAAAAATTTGAACACACCCTGTTAAGATTTCTTATTACGTGGTGCGGCAATTATATTCAACAAAAAGGCCTAGAGTAAAATTCAAGAGATAAATGAATTACGATTAGACTTGATCCTACCCCAGACATTGATTGACTGATGAACTCTTATCATTATATATGTGACTGTTCTTTTGGAGAATTAGTAACATATGCAGGCCACTCTACAGAGCTTTACATTATTTAACAAAATTATTTCTCAGAAAACTGGACAGTGTCCAAACAATTCACATACCTAATTATAGGATCAAAAAAACAGTTTCCAAACAATTCTCATCAGAGTAAGACAAAATTGAAGGGGGAACCATTTCACTTAGCTCAAATGCTTCTAGCAACATCAAGGATGATATCACTTTGACTAAACAAATAACTTGTTTCATTTCAGAAAGCAATAAGATAGTAATTTGAATGTAATCAATGCCCAAGCCAGAGGTCTTTGCCTCTTTTAAGGAGCTTTTAGGCTATATAAGAATAAAAAAATGTAATTTTGATTAACCTACTAATATCTTGAAAAGAAAGAAACAGAAGTACTTGATTGACTTATAGATGGATGGATATGGAGAATAGTGAACTATAGAGGACAGAGAAGAGCAAGGAGCAACTAATTACCTGAAACCTATTCCAGTCTTGGTTGGTAGTTGGGGCACCTTGAGGTGGAGGGAATATAACAGGTACAAATGGAGAAGAGTCGTTGAATGCTCTTGGCGAAGACCATGAAGTGGTAGATGATGAAGGAACATGTTGTGATGGAAGAGAAGCACCATTTCCATGTCCAGAAGGGGAATCACCTCCAACAACTGCAACTGGGTCAGGATGATGAAACCTGCAGTTAGACCCATATTTGCAGGATCCAGTGCGCATGTAGTATGGACACTCCTTTTCTCCCTATGAAGTAAGTAACATAAAACATTTAGGATCCACCTACAGACTTCTCAATGATAAAATCAATAATACCGATAATAATATATACTCCCTCCATCTCACAAAAGTTTGCATGCCTCTTCCGGCACGGAGATTAAGAAAAGTGATAACTTTTAGGGGTATTATGGTATTTTTTGGTAATAAATAAATGATAAAGTATGTTAGGTGTGTTAGGTAAGGGTGGTTTTTTTGTAAATAAAATGTATGGGGGAAGGGTGATTGTGTTTGACTGTTTGCTTTTTTAGGAATGTGCAAACTTTTGTGGGACAACCCAAATGGAATGTGTGCCATCTGAAATGGGACGGAGGGAGTATAATAATAATAAAATTGACTATAATGACTACTCCAAATCCCAAAGCCTAGACAAAGAAAACATAATACACAAACAAATATGCAGAACTTCAAATTGATTGCGAGGCTATACCATACGAATTGGAAATCCTGAAAAGTTGAACTCAGAAATTTGGTGGGTACAATAATCACTTACAAAATTCAACATTAACAACATATTATGCTCATATTATAGATATCCAATATTAGTTTGGTCCATCAAATCACATTACACATATCATTTGACAACCTGACACAAACCAAATTCTAGATAAAGGAAACACACACATAAATAAGAAAATCTTCAGATGAGCTATACCATACGAATCGGCAGTCCTAAGAAGTTGAACTCCGGAATTTGGGGTGTGGGGTTCCTGTCTGAACCATGAGAGTATTTACAGTCCTTTCCATATTTGCATCCCCCTGGTGTCAGGTAATACTGCATACATACAAGTCGAATGTTTATTCAGATAAGCATCAAAGAGCTGGAACAAGTACAAACAGAACAAAAGTTCATCAGAAAACTCCACTTAATATACAGTGAAATTTAAGAGTAAAAAAATACCAAATTACCAATGGAAATGTAGAACATGGCTTGTATGCAGCGTGAAATGTAATAGACACAGAAGAACAAAAGATCCACAACGCTTGGATAAATAACAAATCAGACACGCACAATTTTGTCTTCACACCCATAATGTACATATGATGGTTGTCTTGAGAGTAATCGAGAAAGGAAATGAATAACTACTCTATCGTAAGTTCATATAACAATATTGTATCAATCACCAAATTAAGGAAGCAAATCACCATTAATATTATAATAAAATCATTACTTGCAATCACAAATTAATAACTAAAATAACCTTGCATTCAGTTTGCCCAGCCCTTTCTGAGTTTTCTTCGCGATGATTTGCTCGCTCTTTAACACCCTACAAAATCAAATACATAATTAGACCGTTAAAAAAAACTTTCTTGATGCAAATTACATCAACTATTTGCTGAACAATTAATGAACTTTGAGAAATATGTCGGCAAACCTGGTTCTTTCTTCGAGGAGGATGATTAAACTTGCAATTCAATCCAAATTTACAAGACCCAAACTTCATATAAAACGTGCAATCCTCTGCATCAGGTCTCATTGGATAGTTAGACCTCCTCCGATTATTAGTCTGATTAAATCTCTCTAACTTGTTCACTCCATCCCCGAACTTAATCGTCCCATGATTATCCTCATCACCCCCCTCATTATCATTTTCATCTTCAACGCTCGCCGAATCTTTTCCGTCAGTATCTTCTTCATCCTCATCACTTTTTCTCACAGTCCCCAAATCATTCCCTTCATCCCCATCAACAGCTTCTGATCGGTGTCGGGCTCCCTCGATTTCAGCCTGCTGAATGGTGAGCTGACACAAGTCTCTCTCAATGGCATTCCGCAGTTCCACATCCTCATCGAGAACGGCAATGCTATCCACCGCCTCCGGCATCACCTCAGTCGGTGAATCCCTATTTCCGACAGGATCATTCGCGGAAGATTCCGTGTGCCTAACCTCGGAAATCTGAGTGGCGGGATTGATCGGATCAAGAGGAGTGGAATCAGTGATCAAAGGCCCTAACCCTAAATTTTCAATTGGGGGTTTTTCAGAGGTTGATGATGGTGATTCAGCCATGGTGGTCCCTCCGCATTTCACACTCAAACAAAACCCTAAAATTGAAAAGGGTGATGTTCTTGTTTTACTGCAACGATGATTTGATTTCCGAATTTACAAGGAAGGAAATGAGATGTTGTGTGAAAGTGGGTTGAAGCGTGTAGAGTCTGGTATTTACTGGAAAAAAAAGGTGGGACAGGGTACCAGAATGGGAGGACGCTCACACTAACTGCATCCTCTCCTAATTAATTACTCCTATTTTTTATCGGTAAATGTTAGTTATTAGTTTAGTTAATAGTTAGTTTACCAAGCATCATATCACCGCTTTTCCATGCATCCTCTCCTAATTAAATTATTTCAAACAAGGTACACACTTTTGACAAAATGCCCCTTGTAAAAGTTACTGGTGATTCTTAGGTGATCTCGGTTCATCGCGTGATCACCTAAGTAAATCTCTTACTCGTTTCACATACTCCCTATATCTCATGCTAATAGTTACATATTTTCTTTTTGGGAGTTCTATTCTAATGATTATATTTTTCTTTTTAGCATATGGGACTCACATATCACACTAATACACATATCCACTTTACATTAAAATATTATTTCTCTCATCTCAATACACATTAAAATATTATACTCATTAATCCACGTGCAAAAAGCAAACTTAACGATAAGGACGGGATGGAGGGAATACATATTTTTATACTATTAATACTATTATGCACCTGAGTGCACCCTCTTTTAAAAACGTATATAATTATGAATAAAAATATATACAATTATGAACAAAAATGTATACACTTTTTTAGTGAATTTTTTGTTAGTTTTTTTAATGAAAAATTGAGTGTAAAAAATATGCAATTATTGAAAAACATGTATACACTATTGAATAAAAAATATACACGTATGGATGCTAGTTTTTTAATAAAAAAACTGAATATGAAAAAAGTATACAATTATTAAGAAACATGTATACAATATAGAATAAAAAGTTATACATATATGGATGCACCCTTGCACCCTGGTGCACCATTGTACCTGGGTGCACCGGATATCAACTATTTTTTTACACTTTATTCATCAATCCTAATACTCCCTCCGTCCCGCACCAAGGGTGCATTTTGCTTTTTTGCACGTGTATTAAGGAGTATTATTATTTAATGTGTAATGGATAGTTGTATTAGTGAGAGTGTGGGCCTATATTTTAATTGTATTAGTGGATGAGTATGGGACCAAGTGTATAAAAAGGGAAAGAGGACCTTTTGGGTGGGACGACCAAAATGGAAAAAAGAGACCCTTGGTGAGGGACGGAGGGAGTAAATTTGTTTACTTTTTAACATTTTATTCATCATTTCCAACAACTTTATTTACTTTTTTCTCAATATTATAAATTTATCCCTACTTTTTCTTTACATAATATATTAAAAATAATAAGTACTTCTTAATTTTCGTACCCGTATATACGGGTAAAAATATCCGAGACGGAGGGAATACTCCCTCCATCCAGATTCAAGGGTGTCATTTGCTTTTGGCACGGAGATTAAGGAGTATTGTTATTTAATGTATAGTGGGTAGTTGTATTAGTAGAGGTGTGGGTCCATTTTTTAGTTGTATTAGCGGGTGTGTGTGGATAAAAAAATAAATGAGACCGTTAGGGGCGGACGCCCAAAATGAAAAAATGATACACTTGAAAGCGGACGGAGAGAGTAAATTTTTTTGGGCATGCTCACATCCTCCGCCTCAAAATGTATGGTTTGCTAAGGGTTGTTAAACAAGTAGTCCATTCAAATTTCGAGTGAAATGGGCAGATGAATTTATTCTTAATTTAACGAATTTTAGCTAAATGGGTGAAACCTACCGGCTACAAGCTGCACAATAAAAATTAGGGTAAATTACGAATATTCCCCTCGAAATTTGTTCAAACAACTAAAAAAATTTCGTGTTTTGGAAAAATATCGATTACCCCTCAACTTGTATTTGATCATACCTTTTTTTAAAAACTAACACGCAAAAAAAATGAAAAACTTCACATATGATTGTGTAAGCTCTTTATTAATAAACCAAAAACTCAGGTTATTTATAATCAAGATTTTGGAGTAGCTCAGTGTAGCTAATTAACCAAAAAAAAAACACAGGTTTGATATTGTTATAAATTACTGTTAGTTATTAATCATAATAATTAATTAATGAGTGAGGTTTCTGTGCACTTGGGCACACGGAGCACATTCTGTGCGCCTTTGCAATTTTCGTACCTCTTTGCAATTTAAATCCCTAGCAATACATAGGTTTAAATAGAATATAGAGGAGAGGATTGTGTTCACATGGGACACGGAATATCCATCCGTATCCCCGGGGCTCAGGAACTTTTGTTTTAATTAATTAACAACATGTGAGGCTCCTAAAGAAAATGAACTTTATTTATAAATTAGTCGACCATGATGCTTGCATGGCCCCTTTGATTTTGTTAATTTGTTTTGAATTTTTAATTTTAAGTTTCTTTTATTTATCTTAAATAGAAAATATTTACTAGTTTGCAGCATATTTTTAAGATAAAATAAACCTCACTAGCATTTGAGTGTGCTGTGTGCATATTGAAAGTAAAAATAATTACATGCATTAAAATAAATTTGTGAGACAAAATTGCTTGCAGATTCAAGTAGATGTCAATTTTGTATTTATTTTTAATGTCTTCTCAATATTAACAAAATAAATTAGTATATACTCCACATATAAAAGTATTGATGTCATTTCATCTCTCTTTATTTTAAAAAAATATATTTATATTAGTGTGATGTGTGGGACCATAAAGAGAGAAATAATTAATTTTTGTGGGTTCCATTTACCAAGAGGAGAAACGTAAAGATTGAAATAGGATTCCCAAATTAAAAATATGTAAAGATTGAAATGGGACGGAGGGAGTATTTATATTGAATGATTTTATCAACTTACATATTGCATACAGATTTAATTATTAATAATATATGACTTCATTTTCAAAAATTAGAGTCTTAAATAAAAGAGTAATCGAATTAATTCCAAAGAGTAATCAAATTAATTCCAAAGAGTAATCTAATTATTTCTAAAAAGTGGTCTATCAATTTACAAATTACATAAAATTTAATTCTTCACAATACATGACTTCATTTTAAAAAAAAATTTGAGTCTCAAATCAAAGAGTAACCCAACTAATTATATAAAGTAACTCAATTAATAGAAAAAAAAATAACCTTGTTAATCAAACAAAATATAACATACACAAATCAATATAAAGAATAATCCAAAATTTTGTTCATATAACCCAACTAATTATAAAGAGTACCCCAATTAATTTCAAAAGTGATCTATTTATTTCTACATAGTAATGTATCAAGTTACAGATTGTATACATTTTAATACAGTATACTATACTACATATTACATGACTTCTTTCAAAAAAATAGAGTCTCAAATCAAAGAGTAACCCAATTAATAGAAAAAGTAATCTTTTTGACTAAATATAATAAAATATAAACAAATCAACAAAGGGTAATTACTCGTTCATAATAATCCAAATTATTATAAAGAGTAACATAATTAATAAAAAAAGAGTAACCTACAAAAACATAATAAATCAACATTAAGAGTAATCCAAAAGCTTGTTCATAACCTAATTTATTATAAAGAGTAACCTAATTAATAGAAAAGAGTAACCTAGTATTAATGGGCAGTTTCAGACATCTCATGTACTAGGCATAAAAAAGCACACAGTGCCAATGTAGCTATATATAAAAAGCTCCAGATTATTAACAAACTACACCGAATAGCACTGACGTAAAGAAACATAGGTAGAGTGGCATTAGAGAAGATTGTTCTCATCTAAGATAAGACCCTTTACTCTCTTTATTAAATTATTATCAGCCCGCAACTACAAGACCTAAATAGATAATTATTCATACCCTTTGAATAAACATAAAGTATAGTATCAGGCTTAACTTTGTATTTCCAATTAAATTGGAATCATTTCACATTAGTATAAAGATTCAAGACAATCTGCTCTAACATAATTTAGATAGAATCCTTACCTCCTTCTTACAAGGTAATGACAAATACAGAAAAACAATAAAATTGAAAAAACAAGAGTATTTTGAAGATTTAAAAAATATAAGCATCAAATAATATAAATTTGTAGAGCTACAACACACTTGACCATAACAGAGTTCTAACCATAAATTGAATGCAGGCTACTGTATGGTATAACACAAAAAGAAACTTTAAACATATAGTCATAACTCCAGTAGATGCACTAACACCAGCTTCACCAAATATTGTAGTTGCAGCATCAGTGACTAACGATGTAGCATCAATATTTATCACTTTGGGTACATAAAATTATCTATAATAAGAAAACATAAAGGGAGTTTTCATTTTTCAACCCAAGAATTTGTTCCCGAATTTAATTCCATCCCTTTTCTCCGATCAATTTCATGAGTTTCTCCAAAATACATTAGCTGACGTATGATGCAAAGTTTGAGTTAGGGAGGAGATGGTTCCCAGTTTCTGCAATGGGTAGCGAACTTGCAAAAAGTGGCTTAAAGCAGACTCCGGCAGAGGCAGCGTTCTTCACAACGGGATTCCGGATGGCAGCGCGTTTTCTGCCAAGGGATCAGTGGTTGAAAAACTCCGGTGGTGATGGCAACAAACCGAGCTGCAGCTGGTGCTCGGTTTGGTGACGAATGATGAAAAATCAGTGACGGGCTTCGGAGGGGTTGAAGGCAGCGACAACACTCTGAGATTCCGGCAGCATCTGGTGGTGGGTGGCACGGTAAAGACTCGGTGGATCTGTTACTGCACCGTGGCGTCTTGAAACATATCTGCAGTGACGTTCTTTCCGGATGGCGGTGCATTTTCTGCCAAGGGATCAGTGGTTGAAAAACTCCGGTGGTGATGGCGACAAACCGAGCTGCAGCTGGTGCTCGGTTTAGCGACGAATGGTGAAAAATCAGTGACGGGCTTCGGAGGGGGTTGAAGGCAGCGACAACACTCTAAGATTCCGGCAGCGCCTGGTGGTGCGTGGCGCGGTAACGGCTCGGTGAATCTGTTACTGTACCGTGGCGTCTTGAAGCAGATCTGCAGCGGCGTTCTTTTTTGACAGAAAGAGGAAAGTGAGGATCCATTTTAATTTTTTTGACCCACCACACTAAAAAGATCCGGTTTTAAAAAGTAGGAAAAATAAGCCTTGCTCATTCTACTGTTTGTCCACCTTTTATTTTATTATAGAAATTATCACTTTTTATCCATCTTACGTTTATGTGAGACAGTCTCGCACAAGTCTTTACGTTTCTATGAGCGTATTGTGGAAAGTGTGGAATGAGTAGAAATTAGTAATGTAGATTTGAAATCCCACTATTTTTTAGGAGAAAAAAGGGACTTAAATTTGTTTTTAATTTTTAAAATAAAATATCTTTACATTTTTATTTATTATTGAACACAGTCACATATAGGGCATTTCACTCTTTCAAAATTTATTAATTAGTAATATATTTAGTTTAACGTGTCTATAAATAATAATATCATAGAGGATGTAGGATGTAGGTGATAGTAATAAAACCTAATTGCTTATATAAATATAAATAAATATACCCTAATTGCTTATATAAACCCTAATTAAACGACTTTTATATCTAATTACACTCTTTTTTTCATCACATTAGTACAGAAAAATCTCTTATATTCAATCAACCTCTCATCTTTCACTACAAATCATTTTATACAAATTTTCTCAGATACTTGTATTTTTTTAGTGAGCTCTTACAAGGTTACACATTTCTAAACAAACTTTGCAGTGAATTACTGGTAAACTTCGTACATCCAAATAGGAAGAGCTGTAAAAAGAGCTGCAACAATTAAGGGCAAAAGGAGGTCTAGTAGATGATCAAATTTCATGACCTGAAGAGGAGAATCAAATGCCAATAACACTTGAAACAGAAAAGCATACTTCATGTTAAATCTTCTCTAACAATGAGAGGGGAAAAAAAATGGACACATGAAAAGTACAAGACCCTTGAAATAGAAGAGAATACTTTACATTGTTTTAGTTAAGTCATTCTGAATACTTACATTGTTTTAGTTAACTCTACAAGTTTACATATATGCACTAAACAATACTTTGCAGTGAAATTACAAGTGAACTTCATTCATACAAATAGCAAGAGCTATAGATAAAGAGTTACAACAATTAAAAGGACAAAAGAAGGTGGTCAAGTTCATGAACAATCCCCATGACCCCAAGAGGAGTATCAAATGCCAAACAACACTTGAAATAGAAGAGCACACTTTATTTGAGAAATCAATGCCAGAATGATTCATGTTAAATCTTCTAAACAATTGGAGACATCAAAGTGCAAATGCATCAAAGGGGTACCTAATGGATTACCCATCTCCAGGAGCTATTATGAGCTTAAATGCCCCTCTTTTAACTCCTTTTTGTTGGCCTTGCTTTTCTTCCTGCAAGCGCCTGGCTGACACAACAAGGGATTTATTCACACGTTCGAGGTCCAATACAACAAGTTTTGTCTTCACCAAAGTTGGAATCTCTTGGAGTTTTTCACAGTTCTTTAGAGCAAGACACTTGAGTTTGGGGAAGGAACCCTCAGCTGCAGTCCAAATTTCTAAATCTGTGCGCGAAATGTGCAAGAATTCTAGAGACGGAAAGCCCCCAACACCAGCATCAACCGTCCAGCGATATCCAGTGAATGCATTTTCCTTCAGTTTGAGTACCTCAAGTGTTCGTATCATCCCCAATGTAGTCATACGACTCCAATTAAGAAAGGTTGATGATAACTTGAGAATTTTTAGGTTGGGTGGGAACCTCTCAGCTGCAGGAAGGCGTTGCAAAGGGTTTTCGGATGTTACCTTAGGGAACACATCATGCACTAGTTTCAACTTTTGAAGTCGATCAAGTTTGTCCAAATAATTTTTATCCAAAAGGCTTCCTAATTGTCCACGAATTCCCAAGTTCTTTAGGTTCGACGCCTTGTTGAACACCTCCTCCGTGCACCATTTAGTCGATAATCTACTCAGTGTTTGAAGGTTCTCTCCAGCTTCACCTTTCTCTTTGTTCAAAATAATGGCTGCTTTTGTCTTCAAATGTCTTAGCTGCAT
Organism: Pogostemon cablin; assembly: GCA_023678885.1. Classification (NCBI taxonomy): domain Eukaryota; kingdom Viridiplantae; phylum Streptophyta; class Magnoliopsida; order Lamiales; family Lamiaceae; genus Pogostemon; species Pogostemon cablin. Next base: position 31,656,467 of record CM042963.1, read on the forward strand.
CATCTTCCATATATTCGCTTTGATTTCAAATGTGCGCGACATTGTGTCCACTTTAATAGTCTGTAAGTTCCAAAGCTTGGAGAAGGCCTCAGGAAGCGCCTTAAATTCGTCCCCAGACACAGCAATGTACCTCAAATGAATTAGTTGGGTGAGCTTGGTGGGGAATTTGGTGAACTTGATGGGATTCGCATCCAAAACCCGAAGCAAATTGAAGGCTTCGGGTATGGATGGAATGTACTCCGGTGGCAAGACGATAGATTCCTTGGAGAAACACAAGAACGAACGAACAAACGGACCCTTTGATTTCTTTCGAAGGAACTCCACCACATACGAATGCACACAAAGGCGACGAGAGTTTGGTATCTCACTCATGGGAGGATGGAAAACACCTTCTCTCAACTTCTTCACCTCTTGGAACAGATTCTGCTTCGCAAAAGCAGCCTGAGATTTGCAGAACTCACGTATCATGTCGTGAACACGACAGGTTTTAACATCACCTTTGGCTTTAGTCTTTTCAACCATCACTAAGTTCCTAGCCACAAGCTCCTTCAGATTGTCCTCCGCCACTTCCTCCACACTCTTCTCCACCTTCTGCTGTATAAACCCCTCCGCAATCCACAATCGGGTCAGCTTCCACACCGGAATCTCACTGTCCTCCGGAAACATCCCCAAATACAGAAAACAATCTCTCAAGTCATGAGGCAGCTTATTGTAACTCAAAGAAATAAACTTTTCCGTACGTTTTTCTTTATCGTAGTTGAGATAAGTACTCACACTAGTAGATATCTTCTCCCATTCATCATTAGTACTTACGCCAGTCAAAAACTGCTCGACTAGAACTCCTCCTATCACCACTATTGCAAGAGGCACTCCACCACATTGTGTAGCTATCTGTTTTCCACATGCTTCCAACTCCTTTGGACACTCATCACGCCTGCCAAACACCTCCAGCTGAAGAAGCTCCCAACTCTCATTGAAATCCAGGAAACGCAGCCTGTGTGGATCTCTTCTAAAATTCGCCTGCGAAGCAACCTTCTCATCTCGACTTGTTATCACCACTTTTCCTGACTTGTTAGTCTTGGGCAATATAGTTTCGATTTGTCTCCATGCGTCGCCAGTCCAGACGTCATCCATAAACAACACGAACTTGGGCTTCTCAAGACAACCACGAACTTTGTTGGCCAAGTCATGGTCAGACCAGTGAGACATGTCTGTTTGGGTGAACTTCTTTAAAATTGTAAGGCAGATCTCCCGGAGGTTGATATCTTGAGAAACATAAACCCAGATCAAAGTAGGGACTTCATACTGGATTCTTGCATCACGATAAACCTTCCATGCAAGAGTTGTTTTCCCCAAGCCAGGCATGCCAATGATAGAAATAACTTCGAGTTGCTCTGATTCTTCTTTTAGATATCTGATTATAGTGTCTGCCTCATCGTCAAAACCCACCACATTGTCTTGTCTCAAAGTTGGGGGCTGTACACAAGTGAATATTTAATCAGAATTTTGATACTCATATAATTGATTAGTACTCAAAAGTACAAAAATGCACTGCTTAAGTCGAATATGAATAAATAAATCTTCAAAAAGAAAAAAAAAATGTTGCACCGGAATGATTAGCCCTTAAAAAGAAAAGATCGAGTTGCATTCCTCGCAGATATTGTGATGATTCAATTCGACTTTAATTTTAAAAAAACATATCACACAATACAAATTAAAGTATGACGCTGTATAACATAAGGTGTTACATTGTATAGAATAAAATATGATCATAATATTTAGATTCAAATTATTCAAATAGTCAAATCTTATCGTATATTAAACCTAAATAAAAGTATCACATGAGTACAATATATAATACTAACCAGATTCACATAGTTAATTATGTAAATTTAGTGATTCATATCACGTTATACTAGAGTTTTTACAATTTTTAAATAGAAAAACATGATTCACCTAAACTTAGGGATAAAACTAACTCGCACATATCTGACGATCTCAAAATGTTGTACCCTACTACCCTTAATATTAAATATACTACTTTTAGTATAAAAACTTATAACTTAATTTTTCGATTTTTTCTTTTCCATATTCAAAAATTAATATCATTCATATTTCAACTAAATCTTTATACCTTCCAAAACAGAATACTTGAACGCATGCGTTCTAGAGCAAAAGAGAACATCTCAAACTTTAAAAGGATTGTATAATATACATATGCTATAGAGTATCACCTATTTAAAAGTTTTCCATAACATTCATTTAGTGAGCACAAATCTCTGTAAAATAATATGCATAGAACTTAATGAAATACTTCATCTCAATAATTTCTGGTCACTTTCTATTTCCATCCCTCTTATAAATGTACATTTAAAAATAGCAATACTACACAAGATTAGTCATCCCAAATTTTTCTTCTTGTAAAGTCTTCAAACCCCAAATTCTTTTGGAAATGTATACTCAATCTAATAAGCTATACTCCTTGATTCAAAATTTGTATTACAAACTTGTTATTACCATGTAATATACTTTATAATATACTTATTAAAAAAATAATTATTCTCAACCTCAATTTCATACTTTTAATTTTTATCTATCTAATTTAGTTTCACACTTTCTTCTTTAACTTCACATTTTCATAAAAGTAAATGACACTTCACTAACATTTCTCATAATTTCAAATTTATTATTCCCTTCATCCCAAAAAGAAGTTTACGGTTACTGTAGATACAAAGTTTAAGAAAAATTTGTTTTTTACTGTACTTTTAGGGGTGATTTTGTATTTTTAGATAATCCCTCGATCCCCCAAAGTATTTTACACTTTCCTTTTTCATCCGTCCCTCAAAGTATTTCACACTTTACTTTACTAAATTTGGTAAAAAATATATTATAACAATACTCACTTTTTACACACATCCCAATATAATACTTACTTTTTCACATCTTCCAACAACTTTACACACCTCCCAATAACTTTACACACTTTTTTCATTAAATCAACTAAAATATATAATCTTTCTTACTTTATACATAAAAATACAAAATTTTCTTAAATTCCGCGCACACCAATACGTGAAATACTTGTTGGGACGGAGGGAGTAATAAATAAATTATAAAGTAAATTATGTGAGTGGTAAAAGAATAACAATTTTGAAATTGAACTGTATTGTAGAGTTATTGATTTGTGTGTATTTCCTTTTTGGGAATGTGAATTTATTTATGAAATGAACAAAATAAAAAGGGTGAATTCATTTATGGCACACCGGATCTTCTGCGTCATTCTCGTGTATCATCTCATGTGTCACGCGTTACGTAGGAGGGGAAACAAATCCAACCATTGCCCCTAGGGCTTAAGGTTTAGGGTATAGTTTCCTCTCTCCTAAGTGTCATCCATCCAACGATTTGACACAGGAGATGATGTATCAAAATGGCACAGAGAATTCGAGCGGCATTTATGGGATGGAGGGAGTATTTTTTTTTCTAAAATATATAACATATATATTTCCTTTTAGTATTTTTTTATTTGGGATGAATGGAGTAGGACATTTTTCTTAAGAGCAACAACGCTTTTATCACTTCAACTATATAAAAAAATGAACACTCTTACACTATTATAAAAATGTATCTTATTTTTACACTAAATCCACTCACGGTAAACTATATCATACACTTTATTTAATTAAATTACTCAAAAAAATCCCTATTTTTTCTAACACCATTACACCAATTTTTTTCTTAAACTATTCTAGATACGTACGGAGTATATATATATTTTCATCCTAAACATATAGTTAAGTTGGACTTTATCAATTTTCAATTTATTCTAAAATATATTAAATAAAATTGATATAAAAGGAAAACTATATTTACAAAAAAAAAAAAAAGAGGCATGGTAATAAAGAGATTACAGTAGTAGTAAAAATTAGGAAGAGAAGCAACCTTATTGGGTTTAGAGATATCGGAGGCGTCCGCAGAGAATCTAGCGCTGGGCAAGGCAGTAAGGCCCGTCCTAGCCCTATCAAAAATAGGTTTGACTTCCTGCTCTCTCAGATTCCTCACCTTTTTGGCCAAATCCGTTTTAATGGGGTTGAGACTTTTGAGAGTGCTGGGCTTGGCGGCCTGCGTGAGGCAGGCGTCCAGCGTGTCCTCCGCCTTGTACACCACCTCCCTGATCTGCTTCTCGAATTGCCGGAACACCTCACCTTTCTCCTTCGTCGTCGCCGATTCTTCGAGAAAGGCCTTCATCAGCTCCAGCTCGTTCTGCAGCTGCTTCAGCTCGTACTCCGCCCCTTGGATCAGGTTGATGTGGTCAACCAGTATTTTCTGCACGTTCTCCAGCAGGAATGTCACCGCCGCCTCCGCCATCGCGGATTTGTGTGTGTGCTCTGGGTGTGAGGATAGATTTTCTGGTTTGAGGAGGAAATTTGTGGTGGTCAATGTCAACTCCTGTTGCAGTGTAGTGAGATTGAAATTGGAGGACAATGAAATGAATTACCCTTTTTATCTTCTACAAAGAGAAGAGTGATGCTGTGGGCCCACACGGAGATGATGAATGAATGTTGTTCGAAATGAGCAGGAAGCCTCGGGGATGTTACCATGTTATACATTTCAACACAATTTCTTACACCCATGTAAAAATGAGAAATTCTTTGCTGGAGTTGTGGGTCATTTAATAATGTGGATTTATTTTTCAATTTCGGGTTTCATTGCAAAGTACTCCCTCTCCGTCCCGGATGTAGGTACGAGAAATTCTTTGTTGGAGTTGTGGGTCATTTAATAATGCGGATTTATTTTTCAATTTCGGGTTTCATTACAAAGTACTCCCTCCGTCCCGATGTAAGTATGTAGATATGAAATTTAAGAAAATTTGTTTTTTGATCAGTTTTATTGACTTTTTAAGGTATTATGATATTTTTAAGTAATGAAGTTTATAAAATATAAAGTATGTTATGGCTGTGTTAGGTGAAAGTTGTATTTTTGAAATTAAAAGAACTTTTGAGGTTGTTGACGTGAAATTTCCTTTTTTAGGTGGTGAAGATAGGTGTGGGACGAACGAAAATGAAAATGTGAACATAAATATGAGACAGGGGGAATATTATTTTTTGAGACACTCCCTTATAAGACATGTTGTAGAAAAGTTTTTAACTTCTCAAGTCATAAATTTTAAATAGATCATAATATTTCAAAATTTTCTTTTACAAAAGAATAATAATAAAAAAAAAATTTTCAAGTACTTCACTAATATTGATTTTAAAATATATTCCCTCAGTCCCTCTAATAAGAGTCTATTTTGTCATTTTGATACATCCTACTATAAAGTGTGCGTTTCCTATTTTAGTAAAAATGAATCCCACCTAAATTTACAATACCCCACTAAATTACATAAAATTACACCTTCTATCATTCTTTTAAATTTATTAATTACATCTATTAATATTAACTCAAATACACACTTTAATTTAATTCTTTAAATCAACTGTCCCATCTTGAATAAGATTTCAGATCTCTAACCTCACTCTCCATCGCGGCTTCCTCTCTCTTCAAGAAATTCTCCTCCTCCAAAATTGAAAGGTTGAAACTACCTCCACCGTCCTCTCTTCCACTGACCACCATAACATCGTGTGCGAGCCCTCCTGTTGCGGGAGTACCACTGACAGTCGTCGATCGCCCACCTCCAGTCTCGTCGATCGCCGTCAAAGGGTCAATAGCCAAGTGTTGCCACGCAATGCTGACCGAATTCTTCGCCGGAGGCTGGCGCTAGTAACCCGAGCCCTCGAGAACGCAGTCGATCGAGCCCCGACAAGATCTAGCCACCGAAGAAGTCGCGCCGTTGAGGGAATCTAGTTGACGAAATATGCCGGTGATCTGTCGATCGATGCCCGTTGACCGCCATTTGCCAGATTTGCCGCAACACCCCATAGTGCCGCCGCCAGTCGCGCCATCAACTAAACACAATTTTCAGCAGTCGCACCTCTATTTTTTCCTTTCTATAAATTGGTTCTGTAAAGGATTTTTTTTCTGCTTTTTTTTATATTTTATTTTGGTAGATAATCAAGTTTCTAATTTTACAATTTAGATAAAATTAATGACAAGGGTACAAGGGTAAAACAACATTTTAAATCTACCCACTACACATAAAATATAATACTTCTTAATCCACGTGAGAAAAGTAAATGGATGCTTTGTAGAGGGACGGAGGGAGTATTTTTTAATTTTATTTTTCAAATTATAATTAAATTCACCTACATATTACCCGAGATCTATATTAATATATGAATAAGACTTTAGTGAGAGTGGTCCTACCAATATTTTGGTAGAACAACTTGATCCAACAAGTAAAATGGGTAAAATTATATTACGGGTATAATCTCTTAAACTTACTTTTTTGAAGACATCATTGCTGAGTTATCCAGAGTTTCTCCTCTTTCACTAAGGCTGCCGAATTCACTTATCTTCTTCTCGCCTCTCGACAGAGTTCCATATTTGAAGAAGAACCGCCGCGCGAAGGAGGAGATCCGCTTCCCGAAGGTGGAGACCCACCGCTGGGCGGTGAAGGCAGAGATGACAGATCTGGAGATACCGATGGGGTCAGTGTCGCTGCGGCGGGGACGGCAGACTGGTGCTTAGAGGTGGGGTCGATGCCGGAGGAAAATGTGTGAATGGTAGAGGAGGGGTCAATATAACTGCTCTAAATGTTAATTCATGATTATTATTGTTTTGATTTGGTACTCCGAACTTTGAATATGTTAACTTGGAATTTACAGGGAATATCCTGTTGGGGTTCGCCTGACTTTTTTAAACCTTTCAATTCAAACCTTTTGAAGACGAATTGCGGTTCTCCTAAGCCAAGCATAGATGTCAGCAGTGTTGAAGTTGTTAATGATGCTCTTTGCTTGTGTTTGTGAGATGGTGAGAATGTGACCACAACCTTCTCTTCCTGTATACACCGCTCTATTGTGTGTCATCATTAAGATGCAGCACTTTTTTGTTGCCCTCCAGATGTTTGACGAAATGCATCGAAAGGGTATTTCTGCATACGAGTACATCATGAGTGTTGCAATTAATTGCTATTGCCTGTTGAACCGGGTAGACCTTGGGTTTTTTATGTTGGGCACAATCATCAAGAGTGGCTATGAACCCGATGCCACCACATTCACTACACTCATGAAGAGGCTCTTTTTAGATGGTAAGATTGCGGAAGCAACGACATGTTCAAGTTTGCATATTTTAGTCTATATAAGAGTATTCATATTTTTTAAAATATTTTATTGGGTATATAGTGGTGGAAGAGATTTAAAAGGAAATAAATATTGCACTAACTAGGAACACTCATTTGATCAAGAGTTTATCTATCTGACTGGGGTCCTTAGGAATATTACATAGTACTCACAAATAAGCTTCTAATTCATTTGATAAAATGATTTTTTGGATATTTAAGGTGAATTGGTGGAAGTGGAAAAGACGAGGAGGCAGATGATGAGTGATATTTTCACCTAAATTTTAGTATCTTTTTATGTGAGTTTTCGTATATTGTTATCCGTATTTATGTGTTATTTGGTTATGTTTTGTGTTTTTATGTAAATATGTGTGAATGAGCTTAAACGTATGATTTTTAGGTAAAAATGGATCCTAGACGTGATAAGAAAGATGTAGGAAAAAGCGGATCTCAATTCGAAGTTGAAACGAGGGAGAATGAGTCAAATCAAGCAAAATGCGGAAAAAACGCACGTCCAACTTGTGTAATTTTCTGTACTCTTGTGGAGCTCAAAACTAGAAGTGTAATATATGGTTGGAAATCCATAGAAAAGAAGATTATTTTGGTATGAGAAACACTTCAATTGGAGCCGAAACGAGAAAGTTATGATTAAATTGGTGACGTCGCGCAAGCTATTCCTACTCAGCACGGTTGTGCTACTTTGCATGACTTGTTCCACCCTCAAATATTAGAAGTTTTGTTAGATATTTATATGGATAGAAATCCAAAGAAAAGAGGATCACATGAGCGCAAGAATTACTCAAATCAGAGATCGGATGTGGAAGTTATGCGCGAAACAGTGAGACTGCGCAGCCCGTGTTACGCAACACGACCCGTGTTACGCAACACGGCCCTGTAAGCCCTGGCCGTTTTCTGATATCAAAAATGCCTAAACGGCCACCATGTGGTCGTGTTGCAGCACACGAGTCATGTTGCTGCAGCATCAGAAATACATCAAAATCCTTCTAGAAGCCTCCCAAGGGGTATAAATACCCAACACTTCAATATTTTGAGAAGAGATCTGAAATCCACTCTTCCACACACACCTCACACACCTTTTCCTCCATTTTTCACCTTCACCTTCATCCATTCTTCATCCTTTGGATCTACCATTATCCAACCATCAAATCCTTCATCCAAGTAGCTAGAGAAGCAAGGAAGAGAGGTGAATTGCAATGGGAAGAAGAAGATCACCATTGGAGACATCCAAGGGAGTTTTCATCTATACTTTGTATTGAAACCTATTGTTTATCATGTTTTGTAAGGATTTTAATGTCTATGTTGGATTCCTTGTGACCATGAGAGGCTAATCTCCCTTGTGAGATTAGCAAAATGAATTGTGTTGGATAATTTTGGGGATTTGTGTATTTGAATTCATATGTTGATTGGATCTATGATTTTTTATCATTGATTATTAATTGCTTGATTTGTATTGATGATTTATGTGTTTAGTTGTTCTAAATATGTGATTAGATTGAGAAATCAATGATATGCTTAGGATAATTGAGTGAATCATTTCATCAAACACCTCATGTGCATTATAAATTGTGAAGAGATTGAGAAATCCTTCATAGTTTAGAACCCTTTGGTAGGACATTCGATTAGTTTGATCGAGAGATTGATTAATTGTGTGAAGGGACTCTCATTTAAGCTTAGTACCTAGTTGGAATTTTTTAAGTGAGAACCAATCCATTGAGCTATTTGATATCCATATCCTATTCATTCCGAGAGTGAGTTTAGGTGATCTTAGTGTTGGCCCTTAGTCTTCAATCCATGACACATATGAATTTGATACATGATACCTAGATTTTTCATGCTTTAAGTATTGCTAGTCTCATCTCTATCTACTTGGCTCATTCATCCATCTCCCATTTATCTATCCATTTATTTTATTGTAATTTCTTGATTATCTTCCCTTCTTGATCATTCTATAAAACTATGACAAATACGAGATCGCTTAAACTCTAGTACATTCCTCCCTGTGGTTCGATAATTTCTTTAATTGGTCATGCCCACTATATTATGGCTAATCAAATGGCGCCATTGCCGGGGAGGTAACGGTTGCTAGTGGTTTAAAGAAGGAGTGTTTCGATTGGTATTAATAGAGATATTTTTATTGCTTTTTATTATTTATTTTGGAAAATTTTTGATCTCATTTTTTTGTTTTGATAGGTACGTGAAACTACCTTGAGAGAAGAGAAAGGGGGATCAAAGCCAAAAATAGCAAGTTTGAGAAGAATTGTAGTAAGCCTTGAGAAGAGCATTTAAATGGATGGTTGGAACCAATTCACAAATGTCTTTGGGGATCAATTTGCAAGGGTTCCACCTCCACAATCAAGAGGCTACATGAATGAGAGCAACTATGGGTACAACTTCCAAATGAATCAAGATAGCTCTCAATACTACAATCAAAGAAGAAATGGAGAATGGCAACAAGCTTACAATGGAAATACATTCCACCCGTATCAAGCATACACTTATTCTCCACAAAATCCCAACACCAACACTTCTCCTCCGTTCCAAAACTACGCCTTACTTGAATTATATAGAAGAAGTGCTCAAGGAAGTGATGAAGGTCAAGATCCTCAATCAAGTTTTCTTCAAAATGAATCCTCCGAGATAATTATCCAAGTTACTTTGGAAGTGACAAGACAAATAAAGATGATGAATCAAGGTGCTTATGGTCAAGTCTTGTCTAGTTCAAGTTTGGGGGGTGCTCAAAATGTGCAAGGTATGTCGATTCCTAGTCCTATGGAGCAAGAAGAGTGGAGGATGCCTACGCATCAAGTAGGAGATGTTTCTTTCATGGGAGTTGATGATTTCCAAGGAAATTTTCAACATAATTATGAAGGAAGTTTTCATGGGAATTATCCACCAATTCAAGAATGGAATTGTGACAACCAAGAGGGAGGAGAATTTCAACAAGTCGAAGAAGAAAAATCATCTTTAGAAGTATTGATTGAGAAGTTGATTGAAACAAGGAGAAATAGTGATGAAGTTAATGAAAGAAAATTCAAGGCTATTGAGGAAAATAATGAAAGAAGATTCAAGGCCTTGGAGCATTAAGTAAGCCAAATTGTAAGTGCTTTGAACAATTTTCAACAAGTTGAAGAATTGGAAGAGGAGAGCAAAGTCGAAGAAGAGTTGGAGAAAGAAGAGAATCTGGGGGATGAAGAATCAAATGAGGTGATTGAAGAGCCTATTGAGGCAAATGATGTTGATGAAGAGGAACAAAGTCTAGAAACAAATGATGATGACTTGAAGAGTGAAAAGAGCATTTCTAAACCTTTAAACTCTTTAAGTTGCTTTGAATTTGATAATATTGTTTACATTGACTTTGTCTTACCCATTGATTTTTCTCATATCCTTATAAACAAAAGAGAACTCGAAGAGATGTTGGGGGTCTATTTGGTAAGGAGGAATAAGTGGTTTTCAAGAATGGAGAGGGCAATGGAGTGTAAGCTCAAGAGAGTCGAATTTTTAAAGCCATGCTCGAAGGATGTAACGGAGGTCGTCACTTGCCACAAATGCCTAATAGAGGAAGAAGCACAACGTTTAAAATTTGATGGCAAGGACGAAAGATATCCGTGGCCATTCCGATGAGTTCTCCATATCCCGTCCGGCTTGAAGACGTTAAACTTAGCGCTAGATGGGAGGCAACCCATCATTATTTTTATTGCTTTATTTATTGCTTTCAATAAGGATGGTGGATTTGCTTGTTTTGCATTTTTGGTATGTATGTTGATTGTACTCGTGAGGAGAATGCGTATTGGAGAAACGATAAGTGCTTGATTTGAAGTGTGAAAGTAAGTCACACAATTTTTTGCAAACTTAACTCGAAACTCTTGTTTCAATTTAAGTTTGGGAGGATATGGTGTGGTGTGACATACTTTGTCTTGAAAGCATATACTTTTCGTGTTTTTGGGCTAATTTTAAAATTTTTCTCATGAGTATTGTTTTGATTTTGGTATGATTGGTTGTGTTGAAGTGCATGTGAATCCATATTTTTAATGCAATTGTTGAGCTAATGGTGTTGTATGAGTTTTGAGTATGAATGAAGGGTATTGGAAGCACGAAGAGCTTGGAGCTAACGCTTTCTTTACCAAATGCCTATTGAGGGAGTACTCTACACCTTATCACTTCTAGTTGCTTGATATATTTTGATGTGGATTGATGTGATTAGCATGCTACTTTATGTGTTTTGTTTTTAGGAAGTTTACTTTTCAATCAAAGGTTGGGATGATTGTGAGCTTACATTGTTATGGATGATTTGAATGTGTGCTTTATTGTCTAATGATGGTGATTGTTTTTTTTTGCATGTTTATGTGTTTTTGTTTTGTTTCTTGTTTGTTGAGTCTTTATTTTATGTTTTGTGTGTTTTCTTATTTTTGTCTTGGTATGTTTGGTGGTTTGTTTAGGGAGGTTGTGAGTCATTTTTGAATATGAGTGATGATATGTTGTGGTAATAAGTGATAACAAGTTATGATTAAGAATCTCTACACTTTCGAATTGTGACATGTTTTACTTAACTTGTTCAATTTTGAGATGAATGTGGTGTAATAAGTTCCTTAAGGTTCGAGCATAAGCTTGTGAGAATTTGAGCCTCAACCGTGCATACATGGTTTTTCTTCATGAGTGGATTGGTTGTGTTTGATAAGCTAGAACTTGCTCAAGGACTATAGGAACGAGCCCGATTTGTGGAGATTAGTGAAATGATCTTAGGCCATCCTTGTTATTCATAGTCATTGCCATATATTTTCCTACCATATACATCATCCCTAGTTAACCATTTTGAGCCTTTAAGCCTTTTTATTATGAATATAGCACATTACAAGCCTTGATTACCTTCTTAAGCCATGTATATATACCCTTTGTGTGGGTGATTGAGGAGATGGTGGCTAGAAAGGTTTGATAAGGAAGAAAAAGAAGAAAAGAAAATGGTAAATAAATAAGAAAAAGGATGAAAAGAGCAAAATGAAGAATGTACATGCAACCTCAAAACAAGAAATATGAGCAAAGCAATAATAATATGCTCAAGTACTTAAAAAAATCCAAAGAAGTAAGCATGAATCATAAGAAGCTCAAGAAATCCAAGGAAAGTTGATGAGTAGAGCTTGTGAGTACCAAAGATAAGAAAGGAAGAAAGAAAAGTGGAGAAGTTGAGGAAGTTGATCATCTCTTCGATTACTTACACTTGTTTAGTCACTATTACCTATATTCTTCCTACCCTACCAAAGAGCCTATCATTACATCCTTAATTAAAGACCTTTTTGATCACTAATGGAAACTTTGGTGGTTTGTGAATGTAGTCCACGAGCAAGCTTATAGCGAGTCGAGTCAATCGATTAATGAGTGTTGATTTACCTTACTTTAAAGAGTGTTGAGAGACATTGATATCCTATGTGAAGCTTGGACTAAAAAGGGACTATATTACATTTTTATTCTCTTTAGATTGAACTTGTTAATTTTTCATGTTATGAGTTTAATGTTGTAGGATGCCTTAGCATAGTTTGTAATTCTTATTATTATTAATGTGTTATTGCTTATGTTCGTTTAGTCTTTTCCTAGGTGAAAATCTCACCCCTTGGTTTATCATTTTCGTTGTTCAGGGACGCACAATACTTTAAGTTTGGGGGTGTGATGAGTGATATTTTCACCTAGATTTTAGTATCTTTTTATGTGAGTTTTCGTATATTGTTATCCGTATTTATGTGTTATTTGGTTGTGTTTTGTGTTTTTATGTAAATGTATATGAATGAGCTTAAACGTATGATTTTTAGGTAAAAATGGATCCTAGACGTGATAAGGAAGATGTAGGAAAAAGCGGATCTCAATTCGGAGTTGAAACAAGGGAGAATGAGTCAAATCAAGCAAAATACGGAAAAAACGCACGTCCAACTTGTGTAATTTTTCTGTATTCTTGTGGAGTTCAAAACTAGAAGTGTAATACATGGTTGGAAAGCCATAGAAAAGAGAATTATTTTGGTATTAGAAACACTTCAATTGGAGCCGAAACGAGAAAGTTATGATTAAAATGGTGACGTCGCGCAAGCTGTTCCTACTCAGCACGGTTGTGCTACTTTGCATGACTTGTTATATGCTCAAATATTGGAAGTTTTGTCAGATCTTTATATGGATAGAAAGCCAAAGAAAATAAAATCACATGAGCGCAAGAATTACTCAAATCAGAGATCGGATGTGGAAGTTATGCGCGAAACAGTGAGACTGCGCAGCCCGTGTTACGCAACACGACCCGTGTTACGCAACACGGCCCTGTAAGCCCTGGCCGTTTTCTGATATCAAAAATGCCTACACGGCCACCCTGTGGTCGTGTTGCAGCACACGAGTCATGTTGCTGCAGCATCAGAAATACATCAAAATCCTTCTAGAAGCCTCCCAAGGGGTATAAATACCCAACACTTCAATATTTTGAGAAGAGATCTGAAATCCACTCTTCCACACACACCTCACACACCTTTTCCTCCATTTTTCACCTTCACCTTCATCCATTCTTCATCCTTTGGATCTACCATTATCCAACCATCAAATCCTTCATCCAAGTAGCTAGAGAAGCAATGAAGAGAGGTGAATTGCAAGGGGAAGAAGAAGATCACCATTGGAGACATCCAAGGGAGTTTTCATCTATACTTTGTATTGAAACCTATTGTTTATCATGTTTTGTAAGGATTTTAATGTCTATGTTGGATTCCTTGTGACCATGAGAGGCTAATCTCCCTTGTGAGATTAGCAAAATGAATTGTGTTGGATAATTTTGGGGATTTGTGTATTTGAATTCATATGTTGATTGGATCTATGATTTTCTATCATTGAATATTAATTGCTTGATTTGTATTGATGATTTATGTGTTTAGTTGTTCTAAATATGTGATTAGATTGAGAAATCAATGATATGCTTAGGATAATTGAGTGAATCATTTCATCAAACACCTCATGTGCATTATAAATTGTGAAGAGATTGAGAAATCCTTCATAGTTTAGAACCCTTTGGTAGGACATTCGATTAGTTTGATCGAGAGATTGATTAATTGTGTGAAGGGACTCTCATTTAAGCTTAGTACCTAGTTGGAATTGTTTAAGTGAGAACCAATCCATTGAGCTATTTGATATCCATATCCTATTCATTCCGAGAGGGAGTTTAGGTGATCTTAGTGTTGGCCCTTAGTCTTCAATCCATGACACATATGAATTTGATACATGATACCTAGATTTTCCATGCTTTAAGTATTGCTAGTCTCATCTCTATCTACTTGGCTCATTCATCCATCTCCCATTTATCTATCCATTTATTTTATTGTAATTTCTTGATTATCTTCCCTTCTTGATCATCTCTATAAAACTATGACAAATACAAGATAGCTTAAACTGTAGTACATTCCTCCCTGTGGTTCTATAATTTCTTTAATTGGTCATGCCCACTATATTATGGCTAATCAGCAGACAGTGGCTTTTGGATTGAAGGATATGGTAATGTATTTGAAATTCACATATCATTAATATTCTGATAAATATCCTCCACGTTAGTTTTGGGTTGAAGGATATGGTGATGTATTTGAAATTCACATAGCAAATCCATAATTATTTGGAATTATTTGAATTTTGAATGTGATCGGTGTCATTTTCACCTAGAGTCTAGTATCTTTTTATTATATTTTTTCATGTGTTTTTATTCATTTTATATATCTTTTGGAGGTGTTTCATTATGAGATGGAGATTATTGCTTTGAAGCAATAAATGTGTGAAAATGAACTTAAATTTATGATAATTGATTGGCCGTATATAGTCGGGATGACCAATTAAAGAATTTATCGAATCCAAGGGAGGAAGGTACTAGAGTTTAAGCGATCTCAAGTTTATCGTGATTTTATAAGGACGACAGAATAGGATGGATAGCTTGCAAATAAATGCAATTAAAGTAATACAAGAACAAGAGTAAAATGAATGCAAGAAAATGGGTTCCAAATGATGCAAGGACGATATTAACAACAATCATGGCATAGATAATAGAGTAACCATGCAATTAATTCTAATCTCTCATGGTCAAGGCATAGAAGCGATCACTAATTCCACCTAAACTCTCTCTCGAGATGGATAGGAAGTAGGCCCTCAACAAGGCTCCCAAAAGCACTTAAGATCGATACTATAGCGAACACCTCCCACTAGGTACTAATTACTCTACGAGTTCCCTAATTAGGTACTAAATCATAAACAATATTCCCTTTTAAGGTACTATGAATTCACTAATGGCTTGGGTCTCCCCACTTAATCTACTAATCTCTCTATTAAGTCAATTAAATATTCTATCAAAGGGTTCTAAATCTAGAAGGATATCTCTATCTCATTCCAAATTAATAGACATGAAGTGTATGATGAAATGATTCAATGAACTATCCTAAACACATAATTAATTTCTCAATCTAATCAAATTCCCATGACAATTAATCACCCATATCATCATATAAATCAAGCAATGAATAATCAATGATAGAAATAACACAAAGTCCATTTAAGATTAAAATCAATTTGCATTAAACCTAAATTATCCAACACCAATCATAAAGCTAATTTCACAAAGGAGATTAGTCTATCATAGTCTTAGAAAAATCAACATATACAATTGAATCCACTAATTCCATGGCAATTCTACAAAGAAGTTCACAAAATTTAGAATTAGATTCCCTCTTTGAAGGTCTTCAATGGAGATCTCCTTCTTCTTCTTGTGATCTTCAATCTCCCTTTCTTCCTTGATCACTTGGATGGTGGATTTGATGGAGGGGATCAAGTGTAGATGGATGGATGAAGAATGGATGAGAGGGATGGTGTGAAATGAAAGAAATTGTGTGTGATCTAGGTGTAGAGGTGAAACCCTTGTGTGGAATATCCAATCTCTCTTCAAATGTTGAACTTGATGCTATTTATATCCTCTCCAAGTTGGGCCACGAATTTAACATTAGTTGGGCTTTTTAAACACACTTACGCATATTGGCAGGTGAAAATCCGAATTTTTGGCCCAAAAACATGCAACTCGAGTTGGCCTTACACAACTTGAGTTGCAGCTCAAGTCGAATTACGTAGTGTGTAACTCGAGTTGGAGCAGCTCGACTTGTGTTGGCAACTTGTGCACTCGCCTGTTCGGTCGTGTTGCGAGATTCTGAAACTGGACTAGCTTCGGAAGGCAGCTCGACTCGAGCTAGCAACTCAAGTTGCAGCTTGCAAGTCGAGTTAGCTCACTGTATAATTTTTTACACTTGCCCGCTTTCAGCTTGACTCGAGTTGCAAGTCGAGTTGGACCTTACAACTCAAATAAGTTCTCTGGACGATTTTTGGACCCCAACTCGACTCGAGTTGCAAGTCGAGTTGGACCTTGCAACTCGAGTAAGCTCTCTGGACAAATTCTGGACATTTTGTGGTCCTCAACCCAACTCGAGTTGCAACTCGAGTTGGGTCATTTCAGCCCGTTTCTTGCTCGTTTCAGCTTCTGTCTCTATTTTTATTCTATTTTACCTGTTTTATATACATTTAATCTCATTCTCACACATTTTCATAAAAACACATAACACAACCAAATACACATAAAATATGGATAAAATAATGCGAAAATAGACATAAAAAACACTAAAATCTAGGTGAAAATATCACTTATCACACCCCCAAACTTAAAGTGTTGTGCGTCCCCGCACAACGAAAATGATAAACTAAGGGGTGAGATTTTCACATAGAAAAAAACTAAACGAACATAAGTAATAACACATCGATAGCAACAAGAACTACAAATCATGCTAAGTCATCCTACAATATTAGATTCATAACATGAGAAATTAATAAGTTCAATCAAAAGAGAATAAAGTATAATATAGTCCCTTTTGGTCCAAGCCTCACAATGGGTAGAAATTTCACTCAATACTCTATAAAGTAGGGTAAATCAACACTCATCAATCGATTGACTCGACTCGCTATATGCTTGCTCGTGGACTACATTTACAAACCACCAAAATTTTCATTAGTGATCAAAAAGGTCTTTAATTAGGATGTAATGACAGGCTCTTTGGTATGGTAGGGAGAATTTAGGTAAGAGTGACTAATCACGTGTAAGTAATCAAAGAGGTAGCTACTTTCTTCCATTCCTTAATAATTTCTTTCTTCCTTTCTCAACTTTAGTAATCATAAGCACTAACCATCAACTTCCTTAGATTGAACTTCTTTTAATTCATGCTTCTTTCTTTGGACTTTTAAATACTTGAGCATATTGTTGGTACTTTGCTCTTTTTCTTGTTTTAAAGATGCATGTTCATTCTTGCTTGTGCTCTTTTCATCCTTTTTTTTGCTTGCTTACCATTTCTTTTCTTCTTTTGTTATTTTATTAAACCTTGCTAGCCACCATCTCCTCAATCACCAACACAAAGAGTGTGTATGTAAGGCTTAAGTGGGTAATCATGGCTTGTAATGTGCTAAATTCACAAGAAATAGGCTTATAGGCTCAAAGTGGTTGACTAGGGATGATGTATAAGGTAAGAAAATATATGGCAATGACTATAAATAACAAGGATGGCCTTAGATCATTTCATTAATCTCCACTAATCGGGCTCGTTCCTATAGTCCTTGAGCAAGTTCTAGCTTATCAAATATAACCAATCCACTCATGAAGAAAATCATGTATGCACGGTTGAAGCTCAAATGCTCACAAGCTTGTGCTCGAACCTTAAGGAACTTATTACTCCACATTCATCTCAAATTGAACAAGTTAAACAAAATATGTCACAATTCGAAAATGTAGAGATTCTTAATCATAATAACTTGTCATCACTTATCATCACAACACGTCATCACTCACATTCAAAAATGACTCACGATATTCCAAAAATAAACCACCAAATCAATCCCTAAACAAGAATAAAAATACACACAAAATACAAGAAAAGACTCACTAAATAAGAAACAAAATAAAAACACATAACATGCATGAATAAAAATCACCATCATAAGAAAATGAAGCACATATTCATTTCATCCATAACAATTAAGCTCACAAACATCCCCATCTTTGATTGAAAATGAAATCCTAAATTACGAAAGTAAACCTCCCACAAACATAACAAACGAAGTAACATGTTAACCACATCAATCCAAATAAAAATCAATTTATGCTAAGCACATAGAAGTGATGAGTGTAGAGTAAACTCCCTTAGAAAGGCATTTGGTAGTGGAAATGGTTGGCACGGGCTTCCGGATTGAATTTACAACGAATCTCAACTTGATCTCCGGGCTCAATTCATGCTTCCACTACACTTCATTTATGCTAAACAACTCATCAAAACCATTAGCTCAACAATTGCACTAAAAATATGGACCATCATGCACTTCAATCAACCAATCGGACCAAAATCCAACCAATACTCATGAGAAAAATTTAAAAAATTAGCCCAAAAACATAAAAAGTATATGCCTTCAAAACAAAGTATGTCACACCCCGCTAGTGGCTGGTGAGACCCTTACTAAGGATGGCGATCCCTTTTCTGATCCAACTCTCTATCGTTCGCTTGTCGGTGCTATGCAGTACTTAACTATCACTAGACCAGACTTACCCTATGTAGTCAATCTAGTTAGTCAATTCTTATAGTCACCAACAGAGGATTATTTCTTGGTCGTCAAAAGAATTTGTGCTATGTTAAGGGCATATTATCTTTTGGTCTCTCCTTCTCGTCACGGTCAGACCTCTCCCTTGTGGGATACTCTGATGCGGATTGGCTAGGTGCCCTGACACTCGTCGTTCTACATATGGTTACTCAATTTTCCTTGGAGGGAATCTTGTCTCTTGGAGTGCCAAGAAGCAACCTACGTTCTCATTCTAGTTGCGAATCTGACTATCGTGCTATGGCTAGTATTGCTTGTAAACTAGTGTGGATCTCAACCTTTCTCTCAGAACTGCGAGTTCATCTTTCAACTTGTCCATTGCTCTTAAGTGATAATAATAGTGGGTTTTTATCAGTCAGAATCCGGTGGCTCATAAACGCATCAAACATATCGACATTGACTGCCACTTTGTTAGAGAACTTGTTTCTGTTGGTCGGTTAGCCACTCGATATGTTCCTTCATCTCTTCAACTTGCTAATGTCTTCACGAAGAGTCTCCCGCAACCTGCATTTGAACTTTTGCGATCCAAGCACAGCATTTGCATGCATCCCGCGCAGTGCTTGATGTGGGTGATAAGATCAAATCTTAGATATTTATTGTTGTATATTTTTCTTTGTTGTATTATTTTGTTTCCTTGTCATTGATTGTTATAATCTCTTTATTTATAATGATACACACTGATCATACAATCATCGGTGATTGCTCTAATCACATTCTCAAAAATATTTAATTTATTTTTAAATTAATTTAAACCATTAAATTTTTCTTTAATAATTTTAAATAAATATTAAATATATATATGTTATTATTTTAATTAATATAGTCGTCCTTAAAAAAGTTCACACTTTTTATTTTTTCCAATTACATAAACATATTCAAATTTATTATTTTATCTCTATCACATATACAAGTTCACCAAACAAATAAAAGAAATATTACCAAATTCAATAACTACATAATACTTAGTTCTAATTTTAAATTGTCACTCATATTTGACTAATGTAATTTACTTTATATTTATTACCTAAAAATATCAAATCTATCTATCTATACATATATAAAAGCAAAATGATTTTGCTAAAATTTGACTCAATTTTTCCCCCCTTTTCTAATTTTACCTATTTTGGAAACCTTTTAATTTAATCCTAATCCTTCATTATTTAAGAATTCATCTTCACCATTAACCATCCCTTGATATTTTTATTCAACAAATTTTAAATACCTCCTTTTCTAATTTATTTATATATTTTGATTCAACAAATTTTAAGTACCTCCTTTTCTAATTTATTTATATTTTTTAATTGTCATTTAAATTTATTTATATTTTTATTGTCATTTAAAAATCCTAATCCTTTATTATTTAAGAATTCATCTTCACCATTAACCATCCCTTGACATTTTTATTCAATAAATTTTAAGTACCTCATTTTCTAATTTATTTATATATTTTTATTCAACAAATTTTAAGTAGCTCATTTTCTAATTTATTTATATTTTTAATTGTCATTTAAATTTATTTATATTTTTAATTGTCATTTAAAAATTTAAGTACCTCCTTTAGGGTTTAAAACCAAATCTCAGTCTGGTTTAGGGTTTAGAGTTTAGGATTTTAGGGTTTAGGGTTTTAAGAATTCATTTTCACCATTAACCATCCCTTGACATTTTTATTCAACAAATTTTAAGTACCTCCTTTTTTTAAACAAATCATAAACACCCGAAAAAAATTAAAAAATAAATATAAGCAAAATAATTTTGCTAAATTGGACTCAATTTTTTTCCTCTTTTCTAATTTTACCTCTTTTGGAAACATTTTAATTTAATCATAATCCTTTATTATTTAAGAATTCATCTTCACCATTAACCATCCATTGACATTTTTATTCAACAAATTTTAAGTACATCCTTTTCTAATTTATTTATATATTTTTATTCAACAAATTTTAATACTTCTTTTTCAGAATTGGTCATGACTGAAAATAAAATTGGCCCCTTCTAAAGACAGAAGTCAGTAGATTCAAGAATTTCTCTAACACTTGCTCCCGACAGTTGGTCCTTACGACAGCACGTCGCGAACAGAATCCAAGACTTATCTTAGTTCAGACTCAACATCAAAATCTGACTCCAACATTGATATATTGGCTGATGTCCACACACCAGAATTCTTCAATTCAATTAAATGTTCTGGAATACCTAACCATGAACTCATTTTGAAGATTGGAACACCAGTAATGCTTCTAAGAAATTTAGATCATGCCAGGGGATTATGTAACGGGACAAGGCTGGTGATTACAAAACTAGGAGACAGAGTTTTGCAGGCTAAAGTCCTAACAGGTAACAGTGCAGGTCAACGTGTTCTAATTCCAAGATTAACATTGACACCTTCAGACTCTAGAATTCCTTTTAGGTTCCAAAGGAAACAATTTCCAATAATAGTCTCTTACTCAATGACAATAAATAAAAGTCAGGGACAATCATTGAACCACGTTGGCATCTACCTAAAGAGATCAAATTTTGGTCACGATCAGTTGTACGTTGCGGTATCTAGAGTTACAAATCGTAAAGGTTTGAAAATCATGCTTTGTGATAAGAAAGACGTTGACAGCAGTACCTGTAAGAATGTTGTTTTTAGAGAAGTTTTTAGAAATTTATGACTTTCTATTTTATATGGATTTTGAAAATGATACTACTTTATGAAATTTCTATTTTTTTTAATAATTACTAAATTTTTCATAATCAAATTTTCATTTATGTATGTATTTTTTTTATACAATCTGACTAAATATTTTTTGATTATCCAGTTATTAAAACTTTACAATTGCATAATTGGATTGTAATGCTTCATATTTCCCCTAAAATTAAACAACCCATTACATATATAGTTCTATTATAAAAATCCATGACCGTGCAACGCACGGATCCGGGTAAATACTAGCGGTCGGCCTGTTGTCCGACAGTGCTCCGGCGACCGGCTGCGATAGTTTTTCGGCAGCGGCCGGCGGCAATTTTCCATCGACCGGCCGCCGGCGGTCCGTCGGCGGCGGCGGTGGGTGGAGGTTTGGGTTAATTTTAAATTGTCACTCATATTTGACTAATGTAATTTACTTTATATTTATTACCTAAAAATATCAAATTATCTCTAAAAGTAAGTTAGAAATAAATTTTCTTAAACTATATATCTATTATAACGGTGAATTTTGATAAAAAAAAAAAGGCTCTGCCTACAATTCCTAACGATGTCACCATGTATAGATATGTCCTTGTTCATCAATATCATATTTATAGAATGACTATAAACAATTTGTACTATCCATAATCTTGATCTAACACTTCTCACAATCTTGAGCTAAAAAATCTCACATTAAACAATTTCTCTCCACAGTTGAGCATAAATGAATGTCATGCTTAACACAATAAACCACTTGGGATCCCAATCAAGTATTGATAAATGAAGAATGGGTTTATTGATTGATCATTTTCAATAAATTAATCTAGGTTAGCCAAAGTGGTTGAATCATGTATGTTATTTAAGTTGATGAGATGCAAGAAAGTTGAATATGAGAGGGTGATTGGGTAAGGCGAATGGGGTTAGTATATTGAGTGGCAAGATGGTTGATGTTCCATCTTGTGATATTTGAGTCAGCTGTCGCATGCTCTCCTCAAAAATTGTTTGTTTGAATTTACTCCCCATCTGCATCACCACAATTTCTTTAATTTATTTATTTTTTACTCAAATTAGTTTTAATTTCTTAAGTTTACACTCACAAATAAAATAAAATAAAATAAAATAAAAATAAAAAATTTATCAAGTCTTCGATCCTTTGTCAACGAATTCATTATATTTTTAACAACATAATAAAATTCGTTGCTATTTACCATCAGAATTATTATATAAATTGTTAGTGAAATTATTAGGAAGGATAAACAACGTAACCAAGGCATATAGAGGTAAAGTGCTGTAACTGCAAAGCACTTGAACGATGATCCTGTAAGCAAATAAATAAATAAGAGAGATTCTTTGAATTAATTTTTGAGTAAATTTAGGCTAAATTCACTTAATCATATCCCTTTAAAATATATAAAAAAGGTAATTTTATGAAAGTATCAATTTTCATCTTAATTTAGTTTATGTTGGAA
The DNA here is from genome assembly GCA_023678885.1 of Pogostemon cablin. Taxonomy (NCBI): domain Eukaryota; kingdom Viridiplantae; phylum Streptophyta; class Magnoliopsida; order Lamiales; family Lamiaceae; genus Pogostemon; species Pogostemon cablin. The sequence continues at coordinate 31,679,505 of CM042963.1, forward strand.
AAATATAAGCAAACTCAACCAAACCAACAAACAGTAGGGATGTTAATTTAGGATAAAATAGATTCAACAACAAACATACAACTAAACGTAAAATAAGGAATTAAGAGTAGCCTAGGTCGAAGAACGCCGTAGCGCTATCTTTAGAAAAGAAACGCCTCCACTGCACTGGTATGACATTCTTGATTAACACGTTCTTCTCCCAAGATTCAACAACCCGAGTCCTCTCGTATGCAGCGATAAAAACCCCAAACCACGTGTTTACTCAATATTCATAGATAATATATTTGTGTATATAAAAACTATATAATTTGTAGTATGTAAATATATGTCTTACATAGTATGGAAGTATGTGTATTAGGTAGTATGCAGGTATGTATATGTGAGAGGACATGTGTATTCCAAAAACATGAGTCCTTTACAATATATAGAGACAACCTTCAAAAAATATTAAACCAAATAATAAATTCAAAATTATGGGTTGTTATGAAGATTAATTGGGACCATAAAAACAATATTGTTACATCACCGTTAAGGTTTTAAAAACGTGTAGTAAGTGTCATAATAATTATAATAAAAGATATTATTTTAAATTATAAAATATCTAACAATCCCCCACATAATTTAAATAAATAATATATATAAGAAAATAAATTGAGCATATAATACTGTGTAATAGGTGTAGGTACCTTTTGGGTGGTTCTATCAGTGGTGTGTTTTACGATCATGCACGTAATCTTGTATCATGAACAATTTTAGGGAGTAGCCCACACCCCCACAGTAGCGACCCCACCACTATGTTCACTTAGATGAATCCTCCAAGGGTGATTTGTGACCAATCACCTCGTAAAAAATATGTCTTTGGATTCATTAAGAGTTATACTCAACCTCAAACATCACATGAAGAGCACTTATCACCATAGGAATGAGACCCGAAAATATTTCCTCAATGTTATCATGTGTGCTCTTCCAAGTCACCCCTTTGCAGTTTCATTTTTACCCGTTGAACTTTGTTCATGGGATCGCCATACCTCCGAAGACGGGTTTCCACTGTGGTGACTTAATTAATAGGCTCAAATCCCATTCCCCTCCATGATTATATAAGATAAAACTTGTTGACGCGTCAATCTCTTGGTGAGTGGATCCACTGTATTATTTTCAGACCTTACAAAATCCAAAGAAACAATACTATAAGAAATGAAGTGTCTAATCGATTATGATCTAATAGTCGGATGCCTTCATTTTTCACTATGATTTTTTCTTTTAACTCTAACAATCGCCACTTGACTATCCCAAAGTGACGATATGGAGGGAATTGGCTTAGGTAGTAGAGGATATCGTTTAGAAAATTTTGTATCCATCCAGCCTCCATAGAAGCGGCATCTAAAGATCACAATTTATTTAGTAGACTTTCACGGTATTGCTCCTCCACACATAGCCACCCACAAGTGGACTTTGTTTCATTTGAATCAACGATTCTGCTTCACTGAAATCTTATAAGACATTAGTAAAATCAGTGAATTAACTAAAAACATAATTTATAGCCCCTTTTAAAATATTTAAATAGTCATTCAAGTGCATATAAATATACCTCACTAATCCACCAACAACATATGTGCACTAACATCAAAATAATTAAATTTTAAATATGATGAGATTGTGACAAATAAATGGAGTCACCATTTTTAATGAATTTAGTCCCCAAAAATTACATCTATAGCACCAACAACTTTCATTTCTAAATGAGAAAATAATAATTCTCAATGTCATCAATATTATTATCCATAAAAATTCATGTCCATAAGATAACACAAATATCTTCAATAACTTTTATATAAACACATATATCACATAATACACAATAATAATAAATAATGACACTATCAAATTTTTCATTCTATATTAGAGCACCTTTCAAAAAGATTTAACAAGTTTACAAACTTTATTTTCCTCATTTTCTTATTCAAATCTCTATTTAGGGAAAAAATTTCTATACCCATTTGTATATCTAATTTATAAACAAAACCAATAACAATTCTTATTCAAATCTCCATTAAGAAAAAATTTTCTATACCCATTTTATGTATATCTAATTTATAAACAAAACCAATAACAAATAACGTTTAATAATTGTAATTTTAAAAAATGTTAGTAAGTGTCAACGAAATCAATCCAAACTTTTTTTTTTTCAAAACCTCTAACAACCTCTTTTAAAATTGAGCATCAATAGATAACATAACATCATTAAACAATTTAAGATAATCTCCAAGCAAGAAAATATGATAATCATCACCAAAACTTTTTTATTTTTAATTTTCTCTCTCTTTTTTTTCTAAGGCTCATAGAAGAAAAATGAAATTAGTAAAACTGCAATTAGTATCAATATATTAGAAATTGCATTTTTCATACAAATATATTTTCAAAGAAGAAAATATCTCGAAACTAAATAATACTCCCTCTGTCCCACATTTATCTACACACTTTTCATTTTTGTCCGTCCCATATTTATCTTCACACCCCAAAAAAAGGAAACTTCACACTAACCAATAACCTCAAAAGTTACCTTAATTTCAAAAATACTACTCTCACCTAACACACATAACATACTTTACAATTTATTTATTACTTAAAAATACCACAATACCCTTCAAAAGTCAATCAAGTTGGTCAAAAAGTAATTTTTCTTAAACTCTGTGTCTACAGTAAGTGCAAAGACAAATATGAGACGGAGGGAGTAGTATAATCAAAAAATTTTAGAAATTCCAGAATTAATCACCAAAAATTTATTTGTAGTACTATTAATGGAATAAGATTTATTTTTCCAATCATCACCAAACTCAAAAAATAAACGAAAGAGTATACTATATTTTTATTTTCCACAACTACATGAACTCATATTAGTTTAATTAGAATTTTATATGGAATCCACCTTTTTAAAATTAGACTAGACATGAAAGTCAATTATAATTCATATGAATTAGCAAGCATAAATTGGACACTTAAATGAGGCAAGACCAAAAAAATAATTCAAGAATAACAACCCACCGTGAGCATAATAATTAATGATGCACAAAACGACCGTGAGTATGAATTGAAAAGGCACAATCTTATATAAAATAAACCACAAGTAGTGTTGTACGGAGTTTACACATGAAAATTCAATTAACTCATAAAACTTTCATAACTCTAGAACTACCGGAGCGGTTCTAGCCCATGATTGATCTAGGAACAATCATGGTTGTTTGATATGATCTTACTTGACGCGCCAGACGAACCTCTCTTCACGACCCCTTCAGATGATGGTAGGATTTTGGTGGTGGATGGATGATGAATGATGTGAGTGTCCCTTTTCTCCTGCGATAGCTCTTCTTTTATACTGGTGGAACCTCCTTACGGGCTTAGGATGGGCTTTTGCTTGAAGCACACGTCAAATTTGGTAAAAGACATCCAGAATTACCATAAATAGAAGCAGCGAGAATCCGTTCGACCTAGCCTGGACTGATCGAGCAAGGCCTCCAACTCGAGCAATGGTCGAGCAAGCTCTCTGTAAGATTTTGCATATTTTGTTCGACTTCACTCATCTGCTCGACCAATATGATTCTAGTCGAGCAACCTCTCCAAGTTGAGCAAGCTCTCTGGACGAATCTGCGTATTCTGCTTGACTTGGCCACCTTGTTCGACCAAAGTTATAATGGTCGAACAAGGTCTTGAGGTCGAACGGCCTTCGAAAATCACTTCAAAAATCGTGTCTTCCAATTCCGAGCCCTTTCTAGCTGTTTTTCTGTATAAATATGCTCAAAAAGTACTTGTACCCTCGGATTCGTGATTTTTCCATAAACGTATAGATTCGTATCAATAAAAGACTCAATCGTACTCAATTTCCACGCAAATCAGAGCCCAAAATACATGAATTTACACTCTCATCACTCACACATGGCCCTACAACATAACTCTAATACAACTACTCATTACACATATAATAATAATACTCATTAATCCACGTGCAAAAAATAAATAGGTACCTCATAAGTGCTACACATTACACATATAATAATAATACTTCTTAATCCACTTGCAAAAAATAAATAAGTACTCCCTCCGTCCCATTTCAGATGTCACACTTTCTATTTTGGTTTGTCCTACAAAAGTTTGCACATTTCTAAAAATGCAAAAAGTTCAAAACAATCACCCTTCCTCATATATTTTATTTACAAAAAATCACTCGTATCTAACACACCTAACATGCTTTATTATTTATTTATTATCAAAAACATACCATAATACCCCTAAAAGTTATCACATTTCTTAATCTTCGTACCGAAGGAGGGGTGCAAACATTTGTGGAACGGAGAGGGTACCCCATAAGTGGCAGTAGGGAGTTTTTTTTGGTAAATGTGTCCCACAAAAAATAATTAATATATCTCTATGGGGTCATATACAATACTAATATACTTATTTAATTATATATTAAAATATTATATCTCACGATCCGCTACATATTAAAATATTATATGCTTTAACTCTTGTCCAAATAGTAAATGTACCTTCACATGATATCTTGGAAAAAAGAAAGGGTTAATTGCAAAAAAAATCACAAACTTTACTCATATTGCAAATTAATCCTCACTTTTGAGAAATTGAAAAAAAACAACTACCTTTAAATATTGTTGAAAAAAATCCCAAAAAAAACATACTTTTAATTAGAAATTTGGCGCGTTTTGCAACAATACTTAAAGATTGTGGTTTTTTTACAATTTCTCAAAAGTGATGATTAATTTGCCATAGGAGTAAAGTTCGTAGTTTATTTTGCAATTAACGCACCAATAATACCATGATTATATGAGACAAATTGTAAAATGTACTGTAATGGAATATAATTGTTATATGAATAAAATTTATTGATTGATAGTTAATATAATAAACTTGAAAGTACTATAAATATGAATTGTAAAATGTATTAGAATATAATTTTCATATGAATAAAATATATTGATAGATAGTTAACGGAGTAATAAAATTTAAAGTATAATAAATAATATTTAAAGTATAATTTTAAAGTTTTAAAATACTCTTAAAGGGTCTCGTTTGTCTTTTCATATGAATTAAAGAGTATTATTATTTAATGTATATTGGATAGTTGTATTAGTGGATGTGTGAGCCTTATATATTAATTTTATTAGTGGATGTATGTAGGGCATATATATCTAAAAAGAAAAATAAGATCTTTTAGGGCGTAGACCCAAAATTTTAAAAAAATAAATTGACTCTTCAAGCATATGAAGGGAGGATGATCCATTGAAAACAAAGTTTAACTAACTTTAAGCATATTTAATTTAATTATATAATAATTATATTCTTATAGGGCTCGTTTGATATGACATATGAGATAAGGGAGTATATATAAGAAATGAGATTGAAGATAGTATAAGTATTAATATTATGAATAATATAAATAGTTTGATATAATGTATTATAACTGATATAAAATAGAAATAAGATGTTTGGTAGGAGATAAATAAATTGAGATAAAGAGGGTATTTATTTTCAACCCTTCTTCATAATTTTAATTACAATTTTACCGTTTATTAATTTTATTACATTGTAATCTCATTTACCCTATCTACCACATAAACGCCGCAAGTAAGAAAGAGAGAGAATAAAGGTAAATCTGCGCCGACGTCAACTAATCCGTGGTACCAACTATTCGGATTGTAAACAAGAGCATTAGAAGAAGACGAACGCACAGGTTATTACTTGACTTTGAACTAAAGCATTTTTTTTTCGAGTTCTTCTTAGCGTAAATTCACCGAACACATTTCTGGGTTTGTGATGGCATCGAATAATTGAGTGTTGTTATATTTTATATCTTAAATCAGAAACGTGGAAAGTAATCATGCTCATTTCTTACTGGGTTTATGGTGGCATCGAAGAATTGGGTGTTATGTTATATTTTATTTCTTAAATCAGAAATGTGGAAACAGTGAACTTGTTTACTGATTTTGAAAATTTTGTAGAAACTACATGAACATGATGTTTCTAACCTTCATCTTCGTTTGAATTTTGCAGAAAAATTAAAGATGGGTCACACAAAATTATGAGCAACAATCGATTTAGTAAGAATTTCAATAGAAGGGAAAGAGAGGAACGGGTGAAGAGAGAGGGAGATGCCAAGATCTGTTCTATCATACTCCCCCATAATAGTTTCACTTTTCAGGGTTAAAATGGTAAATTTATGGGCTAATATTGATTACTGTTCCAACCCGTGTTACCAATACTATGAGCCTAGGCGTATTAATAATGTGGGGTGAAACAGTGAATAGCCACGGGCCTCGTGTACAGTATCGGGCCCCTTATAATTCTTTTACATGCTACCAAACTCTATAAATGATAGTATAGCAGATTGGAAAAGACCATATTACGTGATACCAAACGAGCCCATAATGTATAGAGACATGTCACAACCTATAAAAGAGGATTTAAAAAAAGTCTCATTTATAAATTATTCTTAATTTAGGGAGTGACTATTTCCAACCAATTCTCTAAAATAAGTATTTCAATTTAGATAATGAATATGACTCTTTTAACTTATTACATCTAGACAAATGGAATGAAGAATAAAAGCAATCGAATATATTGCATGTTACAATTTAAAAGAAAAATCACATATGTGATTCAATGAAAAAAAAAATGTAACTGATAAATTTAGAAAAGTATTTATATAATAAAAGATTAATTATGAAGAGTGTGTTGTGCAGTATATTTAGAATATAATTCTTTAAATTAGAAGATGCTCATTATTTTGACAGATATTTTTCTTTTAAAATTTAAATAATGTAGGTAATGCTCTGAATTTGGTAAGTAAAAAATCCACTAATACTTCTTAAATTCATAAATGTCATTCATTCATATAATTATATATACTGAGGTATCAATATTAATGAAAATGAAGGATTAATTATTTATTTTCCCATTAAATTAAATTTAAAGAAAATAAAATGTAGTATGTAGCAATAATAATTATTATTATTATTATGTTAAATGAAATGAATGTGGTACTGCTACACCCACACTACTTTGAATTCTATCCAATATATGTCAAGTATATATATAGAAAAATTCATGTGTCACACTATTTCAAGGATTTCATTTTATATCACACATCTCAAAGATTTCATTTTATAATGAAAAAAAAATCATTCAAAATTAAAATTTTAGTTTAAATCTCAATTTAAAATCTGATTTTAAAATCTAATTTTATAATTGTTTTGATTTAAGGTTGTATTTTATTTAGTTTCTCAAATAAAACTCAATTTTTATGGCTTTTATTTTTTTCTTATTTTAATTATAAATTTTATTTTTTCATTTCAAATAATAAAAGATAATTAAAAAAATATTATACACCCTCAAATCAAATTATTATATATCAAATATATATTTTTTTTGTGATTATCAACATATCCGCTTAGGATTAAAATTAGGGTAAATACACTTTTTTATCTATTAACTTTCTTCGATTTTGAAATTGGTCTATCGATTTCACACTTTGTGAAATTTATCCATTAAATTTACAAAATTCGACAGAATGATCACTTGACTGGCTACAACAAATTTCTCAACAGGTAATGCTGACGTGAATTTTTTTTTAAAATAATCCACTTATGTGGCATTGTGGCGTCAGACGTAATAAGCCACTTAGGTGGATTTTCTTTTACACTTTTTTTTAAAGAAACATGTATTTCCATCCGCCAACAATGCCGCCGACGGAGAAGAATTAGTCAAAGACTTGAACTCTTCCAAAAATATGTCACGGCTCACTCTGGTAGCGCCACCTTTTTTATTTTTTATTTGAGGTTTTTGAGAAATTTGGGAAAAATTTTGTTATTAAAATGTTCTATGACACGTCCCACGCCACTATGCGTCTTATTTAAATTAAAAAAAATCCACTTCACCGTTACCCGCTGAGAAACTCAAAAACTTGCTATAGTCGGTTAGATGACCATTTTGTCAAATTTTACAAATTTAATGGATCAATTTTAAAAGTTTGAAATCGATTGACCAATTTTAAAATCGAAGAAAATTAATGGATAAAAAAATATACTTACCTTTAAAATTATTAGCATGATTAATGTGGATTTATTGTGATTGTCAATCATGATATTATTTAAATTGTTTCTTTAAATTGACAATCTCAATAGGTGCATTAACTATTATTACACAACTAATCCTTAATTGTTACATTTTGTGAATGGATCAAAGTAGCAAAGTGAAGAAGTACCTCTTGAAATCCCAAGATATAGGTTATATGAGTCGGACCTCCCATTTTTCATAACTTAATACTCATAATATGTAAATTCTAATGCATTCCTGAGTTTGAATCTCTTTAGATCACTAGTATAATCTAAATGTCCTACATTAGATTACTAATTTTAAGGATATTTCGAGCTAATTGTTCGGACTGTTACTTTAGGAACTTGAGTTTATGAATTCGTTCGGTTTTAAAAAATTCATCCATATAAATTAGACTGTGCGAGGGGTCAAATTTTTGAATTAGGTTTTCATTCTATTTGATGTTTCAATTTTATTATTTTTGTTTTTTCTTAATTATTTATCTTTCATGCTTATTAATAGCTAGAATCAATCAAAGCACCCTTATTACTATTACAACTATGTTTAATTCAATTTACATGCTATTATTCTATGTGAATGCGACATAGGTATGCTATTACATTTTAGTGAATTTGTTCTTACTACTCCTTACGTCATGTATCCAGCTTTACTAATATTGTTTCATGTTGTTTTAAAAAGTTATTTTTTTATCTAACTTTATTGAATTTTGGAGGTATTTTAGTAGATAAACAAAGCGTAAAGTAATATTATAAATATGAAAAATGAGTAAATATTTGAGTGTATAATCTTTTATGAGACAAAGAGTATTTTGAATTTTTGTGCCATTGTTGAGAAATAATTAGGGTTTCTTTTAATTTTTTTTTGTCCAAGTTAAGAATTATGTAATGGGTTTAGTAAAATTAAATTAAATAAATCTTACTGAATAAAAAAAATACTCCCTCCACCCCACATTTATGTTCACACTTTCCATTTTCGTATGTCCCACACTTATCTTCACCACCAAAAAAAACTTCGCATCAATTGACAACCTCAAAAATTATCTTAATTTCAAAAATATCACTGTCACCTAACACATATAACATACTTTATAATTTATTTATTACCTAAAAATATCATAACACCCCTAAAAAATCAATAAAGTTGGTAAAAAAATTTTTTTCTTAAACTTCGTATTTACAGTGCCGGTGAACTTAAGTTCGGGATGAATGGAGTATTTGTTAAATTTAGCGAATCTTAAAACATCTAAAGAACAATTTTTTTCTGCTGAGTTGGCATACCTCTATATTCTCCATGATGAGTTTTTTCTATTTATAATTTCTTTTTTCTTTTTCTAAATCTTTTCTATCTATTTAAAAGTAATAAATATTTGTAATAAATATTTTTGTTAAATTTAAGGATTTTCTTTTACGATTAATTTATTGTTATTATAGTATATCTTAATTGATTCAATCCTCAATTTATTAGAAAATAAATGAATTAATTATTGTATTAATTATCTCTTTATTTTAATAAATTGAAACTTACGTATAAATAGCTATACATTCTACCACGTAGCTGTGTCACATATACTTCTCTCTTATTTATACTGATTTACACTAATATATGTATCACATTTTATTTCTCTTTTATTTATTCACATATTAGTAGATTTGATTTGATGTTATTTTTTTGGATTTATCATTATGGATATTATTTTTAACTCTTATTTTTTTTGGTTGATATTAGATCATAATATATTATTATTCTTCTATATTTTGGATTTTAAAATTTAATTATATATACTCTGTCACACAAAGGACATTGTCTAATTTCAAATTGGTAATCAATTTATATTTAATTATTAATGCTATTTGTTTATTTTATTAATTTAAATTATATTTTATTATTCAATATTAATTCTTAATAATTAATTCTCAATCGTAAATAGTGAGGTTCATATATTCTTATTATCATTAGCAAAATAATTTTATACAATAATTTTATTTTTATTAATTCGAAGATATAATAATAATAATAATAATAATAATAATAATAATCTTTATATTATTATTTAGCAATTTTTCTACGATGTGGCATGCTTGAGAGTCGTTCTTGATGATTTGTAGTTTTACTTCTTCTTTTTTCACGTTTTCATAATTGAATATCACCTCTTTCTTTTAATGATAATCAATTAATAATAAATTATTAATTTGAAAAGAATGATTGCCATTTAAAATTGATGCTGATTTTATTATAATTTAATAGCATTTAATTGTATGTATGTATATTTGACTCAAATATGAGATATAAATACATTTAGTATTTTATTTTTTATGCTTTTATTTTGTTTTTAAATATTTGTATAGTGATATAACTTGACTTATTTAATATTAATTTTTACATCAAGTTTTCTATGAGATTTGCAGTAGTATATTTTATCAAACTCACTTTTGAAATTAATATTTATTTTATTTTTTTATTTATTAAATTCAATTATATATTTATAATTTTATTGATATTTTTCATTTTTCGTTTAATGTTGCAGTTTTAGAAATTCTGGAGAAGTATCATTAAAAAGTATTATTTTAACTCATTTATTATAATATATCTAATACTCCTTCTGGCCATGGCAAATATATCATTTGCTTTTTAACGTGAATTAAGGAGTATCATAATATGTGTTGTGTGTCGTGTGTGAAGCCCTTTTACTAAAAATAGAAAATAAATTGTCCAAAATAGTAAAATATGTACTTTTAAACTGATCGGAGAATATGTATTATCTATCGCGAGAAAATTTATCTATAGTGAGAAAATAATCAAGTCGACTTAGATAAAGATAAAGATAAAGATTGAACATTCAGAGCAAATATTTTAAGTAACTAAAAGGATGATGTTTGGTTTTAGTATACGAGTTTTAACTTTATTAGAGATAAAAGAAATTCAATAAAAGTTAACAATGTTTATCAATTATATGAGTGTATTTCTTATAAAAGTAAACTATAAATTAATTTTTTTCCATGATAAGTATGTAATTTCAAAAATTAAATTTTAGTATATTTTTTTTATATTGATGTTATCTCTAATATTTAGTTACCTTTTGCATGCCTATTGAATATAGTTATTGCTTAGTTTTAGTATGCTGAGTTGTTTAGTAATTAACGTTGATGTAGGGAGATATTAACGTATTATTTATAATTAATAATTATTAAAGAGATTATGATTTACTTATTTCTTTATGAAATTAAATTATAGACATGCAAATAAAAAGTTATTCCTTTACTAAAAAATGACGTGATTCCAACTAGGGCTGGGGAAAAATACCGAAATTTTGGTATACCGCCCTTATCATAACGAAAAATACCGATTTTACCGAAATTTTAGGTATGCCGAAATTTTTGGTAAGGTATGATACCGTATTGAAAATTTTGGTACGATAAAGGTATATAAATAATCAATACCGCGGTATTTTGGTATATGCCGAAATACCGTAAAATATTCAATTTTTTGAGTTATATGATACGATATTACCATATTAGATAATACATACAATTATAATTATTATTTATGTATTATAATTTTTAATTAAATTATATATATACACTATTTTATTAAAGATTAAATCTAAAATCCTACTATATATTTCTTCATAATTATAAATTATTGATAAAGATCATTGACTTACATGATATTAGTACTTATTTTTTAATTAAGTAATTCTATGTATATGAAAATTTAAAAGTGTTGATTTTAATATAAGTTCCATATATTTTTGTGTAGATCTCTTAGGTACTATTTATTTAATAACAAACACTTTGTAAAACGGGTTTAGATATATTAATTATGTAAACTCGGTTACTGTTTAGTACATAAAAAATTACTCTTTAGCACATGAATTGTTACTTTTTAAATTAAAAAATTACTCTTCAAATTCTTGTAAATCCCGATGTATCGATTACTTTAAGTACATGAAAAATTACTTTTTAGAGATACGAATTATTACTCTATTGTGTAAAAATTATTACTCTTCAAAGAGTTATTTTTTATATATTAAAGAGTAATATTAAAAAATAAGGCTTACCTGTAAACCCGGTTTTCATGAGACTTACTCTTATTTAATTTGGTCGTTTGCAGATTGTCGTATATTTTTTAATTTGTTATTTATTAGAGTATGTTTTATAGCTATCTTTCACTTTTCTAGTACATGGTTTTTATAAGATTTATTGAATTTTAGATGTATAACGGTATAGCAAATATGTAATAGGATGATATATACCGATATTTTAGGTATGGTATGACATACCGAAATATTGGTAAGTAGAAGGTATACTATTTTCTTATACCGAAATATTGGTATACCGAAAGTTTAGGTAAGGTAACGGTATGATTTTTTAAATACCGAAAATTTCGGTACGGTATATGGTATGACCAAAAATCTTCGGTATGTCATACCGCCCACCCCTAATTCCAACATTTATTATTAATGTCTCTTTATTGCTTCGTAAATCATGGAGGATGCACTGTGAACTCGCACTTTGGAACCTCTCATACTATTAATAATACGTGACTGACATATTCTTTTTTAATTAAACACTTGATCAAAGTTTAAGAACCTTATACATGGAGTTTCTTTTTTAATTAAACACTTGATCAAAGTTTAAGAACCTTATACATGGAGGTTGCAGTGCATTTGGAGATTACCTTTTGAGTTAAAAATCATTGTTTTGAGAAAATAATTAATTATAACTACTTTGATCAATTTGTTTATTGGGAGCATATTATCTTTGGGATTATTAAGTTATCGTAATTATGAAAAGATTGTAACATTTTAAAAGTCATGAAATGAGTTTATTGCACGACTGTTCAATTGACGCTAATTTAGTTAGAATTTATTTACTTCTCTAATTAGATTTAGAGTTATCTCCTGTGTTCACGGTGCACAAACGGTTTAAAGAGTATAATATTCTATTCTAAAGGATAAACATTTTAATTAATAAGGATATAAGTTTTTTAATGAAAAGTTCGCGTAAATATGAATGGTATAAATATTTAATTAAAAAATTTATTTATTTTTTCAAGAAATAAATGGTAAAATTCTTATGTTAAAGAGTATATCATTTTAATACTGAAGAGTATACCTTCCGAAAAATACAAAATTTGGGGGTATGGTGTTCGCAGGGCACGCAAGTTTTAGCCTTGGATTTAAAGTTGGGAGATGGTAGATGGAAAGATAATAATTATGATGAAGGTGTTATTAAAATCGCAAAAAACAAATATTATAAATGGGTGATAGAATTAAAATTATTCATTTGATTATAGAGAAATTGGATATTTTGAAGAAGAAATCATTCACATTATTTGACTACACACAAAATAATGCCAAATTGTGACTATATTTTGTTATTAGTCTCATGTAAATAGAAGGAGTATTTGAGCTCTTATAGTATTTGTATGTTTAAGATAAAGTCTTACACAAATTAGCAACTCAATTATATTAAATTTTTTTATATAATCAGGGTTTGAACTTTGAATCATTAATGAAAGTTAAATATTGGTGTTTCGAAAATATTTTTAAAAAATATAGATTAGAAATCAATATTATGTAGAAGATTTATATTTGCAATTGGTACATACATAATTTTTATTATATTTAAATAAGAAATCATTATGAATATGTATTTTTATATTTAAGATACACACATGATTTTTATAAATATGTCGAGTGTATATTGGGTGCACCCGGATTCAAGGGTGCACCCACATATGTATACATGTTATTCTATTTTGTATACGTATTTCGTTATAATTGTAATTTTTTTCACATTAAGTTTTTCATTAAAAAAAACTAGCATCATATGTGTATAACTTTTTATTCAGTAATATATATAAATATATTTTTTTTTAATAATTATATATTTTTTACACTCAATTTTAAAAAAACAAACAATTAAATTGTATACATTCTTACTCTTAATTGTATATGTTTATGTTTATTTTTATATATGGGTGTAACCTATCTTACGGTGCACCCAGGTGCACACTATAATTAGTCAAATATGTATAATTAATTTTGTATTTTAATAATTATATTAATAAATAACATCATTAAGAAAAAAAAAAGTTATCCCATGCATCGCACCAGTTCTATACTAGTTCAACTTATAAATCAATCTTTCTTATTTCCTATTTAAAATTCAAAAGAAACATCACACGTGAGTTCTTGTTTAATATTTTACTTTTTAAATTATTTATGTAAGTATTCCTAAAATAAAGATATGTTAATGATTGTTAATTGGGAGAAAGGGATCGCAGCGGTTATTCCGGAGTAAAAGCCGAGGCAATGACTATGAGAGTATGGGATACGCTTTGGATTCTCAACGGAACGGTGGGACCTTTTCTAGATCCTCTTCCAATTTTAGGACTCTCAATATTCCAATTCTAATTCAACCAGAGTTGTTAAATTAAACCAGTAGTTTGATAGTTTAATCCGGGTTGTTTGAGTATTCACTGTTTGAACTCACTCTACTAGTTAAAAAACATTATCTACATCCCAAGTTCATCTTCATATTTGTTGTTTCTAGAAATATAAATAAAAACAAATTGTAACTCATTTTTAGATGTAATTTCATATTTTTGGATAATAAAAAATTGTAAACCATGTTATCATTTGTGTTGAAAGGGGTAACATTGAAATAATTAGAAGTGGGAAGGATATCAATTAATATAATAGTAGCATGATTGGAGAGACTTGAAAACATATGAAGATAATGTATGAGAAATGGACATAATGTTGGGATCACGACATATCCTGGCTAAGTTGTTGGCTAATTTGTATTTTAATTATAACACCTTAACTAGACAAGTGATGGAGTATTATTTTCATACACAGAAAGAATAAAGACATAAATTAAATTTTCATGTTCTGTTGTTGCTACAACACTATCATCATTCATATGATAATAAATTGATTATATAAATGTGTACCAACGTAATCATAAGATACATTAGGATTTATTAGGATTTTTCGAAATTACGTACTACCTGATTAAAAAATTTTAATGTGTGTAACAACAAAATTTGTATTTATTAATAATAAATACAAAAAAAATTACAATAATAATCCGAGATGGATTGAACTTGTAGAATTTGAGTAAACAACTTCTAGTTATCCTTTGATTTCTCTCTTGAGTTGACTTCTTGACTTTTTCAACTTTCGGAGCTGGATCTTTCGAATGAAGCTTGTCAGAGCTCTGACTTGAGGGCTTTTGAACGTTTGACCGAAGGTGTCGAGCCTTTGTTCGGATCGAACGTTGACTTGAGAGACTTCTGTGAAGAACGTCGTTGACTTTACAGATAATGAATTTGATTTGAAGAATGCCGGATCGGAGAGGCTTAGCACCTTTATCTCTGATCGGAGGCAGTTGGCTGGAAGAAAGCCGGATCGGAGGGGCTTGATACATTGATTTCTGATCGGAGGCGGTTGGTTGGAAGAATGTGGATCGGAGGGGCTTGACACTTACGCCGGATCGGAGGGGCTTGACACCTTGATATCTGATCGGAGGCGGTTGGCTGAAAGAATGTCGGATCGGAGAGGCTTAGAACCTTGATCTCTGATCGGAAGCGGTTGGCTGGAAGAACACCGGATCGGAGGGCTTGACACCACAATTCGTAATATAAATAAAAAAATAATAACATTTGACATCTTTATTAAAAAGTGATAATTATTTTAAAAAATATGAATGATCTTAACACAAGTATTGCTCAAATTTAATCACTACACATTATTTTATTTTTTTGCAAAAAGCATCTGTAAATCTTATAATATAAAGGGCGAAGAATATTATAGAGTTTATAGATAATTTGAACTCAATCGTTTAATATAAGATTGTGAAACTTTATCTTATATATGTATGTTATGCTTTATTCGTCACATTCGAATGATTACTTTTGTTTTTTTTATAAATTAAGTAATATAGTATTTTAATGTGCAGTAGTTTAAATATGGAGTCTAATATTTTAATGTATAATGATTAATTGTTTTAGTATTGTATGTTGTGTTCCCGAAGATATAAAAAAAAAATCTAATTATTGAAGTTAGACGTACAAATTAAAATGATGCAACTACATATTGAAGTATGGAACCGAGCTATGGGAGTACTTTTAAATTTGAATTTTGAAAGGTCCATATATACATTATGGGAAATATCATCAAGCATATTTTAATGTTATATCTTATGTTGTAAATAGTTAGATAAATGATCGTAGATATAAACAAAATACTATACCCTAAAAAGAAAATATCAAATATTGATATATTCCTTTTATATATGTCACTCATTTAATACGTGTAACATGATATGTAACACATAAATGTAATAGATTATTTATTGTTTCACGTTGTTGGATTGGATAACACATACTGTAATAAAAAGAAGGCCCTGGCTATTAACAACCACGATTTCACTATACACACCCCAAAAATAATATAAACTAAGTTATCCTTAGACAAAAAGACAAGTTTAACCTTACATATATATTATATATAATAATAAAAAATTAAAGGGTTAACTTGTACTCTTTAATTAATCACAACTTTTTATAAATAAAATATATAAATATTTTAATTAATAAAAATTAAGACTCATTAAATAATATTTAAAATACTACAATAAAAATATTAAAAAATTTTAAAAAATTTGTTTTAGCAAGGCGTTACGCAATTCAATTATATGAAATAAATTAAAGGTTAAACTTATAGTGTGTTCAAATTTTTTTATTTTTTCAAAATATATTATTATTTTAATTATTATGAATTTATTTAAAATTACACTGTGTTGTGATGCTGAATTATTAATTTCAAAATTGAAACAATTATTATAATAGAGTTGCTTTAATTTTAAAGCACAATGAATTTTTATGAATTGTTGTATAATTTTTTAATATTTATATTATGTATATTTATATATTATATTTTAAATATTTAATGTATCTTGATTTTTATTCAGTAAGGTAGTTATACTTTTTTAATAAATAATTGGTGATAAAATTCTAAAATTTTTAAATTATATATATTTTTTTAAAAATATTTATGATTAAATTGAGAAAATATAAAAAAAATGTGTTCTTAATTGATTAAAAAAAATTTCGTGATTAAATTAAGAAATGATAAAAAGATCATCTATTTTTTTTGATAAAAAAATAAGTTCTTAATTAAATTGAAAATTGAGAAAAATATTATGTATTTTAATGCAATTAACCCTAAATTAAAATACATATATATAATTCTTCTCTTGAAATATTTAAACAGTGAGAAATGTACCATTTTATGAAGTGAAGATTGAAAATTAGAGATTCAAAAGAAATATTTAGTAAGAAGGGTAAAATTGTATTTTATGAGGTGTATAAAGTGAAAAATTAAAATTAAAAGAATTAATTTTAGGTGTATTTAGCTATCAGGATGTGTATAGTAAAAGCGGGATGTTAATAGCCTAACCTTACAAAAGAAGCTATACTCTAGGAGAAAAGCATAAATCTAGGAAAATGGTTGGATTCTCTTTCCTTTTTTAGATCCTAGCAACTCTTCCCATTAATTTAGATTTATTGAGTGTTATCCAATTCATGAAATCACTCATGCATTATTGTCAAAAAACAATTTAATTATACATTAATTAGTGAGCCGTGTGAGAAGATGAAGTGTCCCATTACATATGATGAAAGACTATGTACATGGATTTTGGTATAGAGACCCATAATGCTGACCGCATGGTTTAATTTTCAGTGATATGTTAGGAATGAAAAGACTATATGACTATGAGTTTTATGATACGAATAAAAAATATAATATTGTAATATAGAGTATTCTAGATGGATGAAAAGTTACAGCAATATAGTAAATTATTTTATGATTTATTCTGATTAATATAAATAGAAAATAATAATATTTTTAATGAAAAGTGATAATATATTAAATAAAAAATAAAAACTATTTAAAAAATAATAATATTTACTCATCCACTTCAAAAAAATAGTATTTTTACCAACGGAATATTCCGTTGATAAAAGCCTTAATTCCATTGTTAAATTAGTTTACTAATGAATTAACAACGAAATCTGTTGGTAAAGTGGTGGTTGGTGATTCAATTCTCTTGGTAATAATTCCATTAGAAATTTATATAATGATTTCATTGTAATCCGTTGGTAATTACCAACAGATTAAATTTCGTTGGTAGAATAGAGAATTAATTCGTTGGCATTCTGTTATTAAAAGAAAAATATTATTTTTATTGCCAAATAATTACCAATGAATTGAATTCCGTTGGTAAATTAAGTGATTAAAAAATAATTTTTTTAGTGATAGTGGAAAAGTCGAAATAAATTATAAATTTTGAAATTTCAACCTGGATAAAAAATTAAACCTATTGATTACGACATTACTTGATATCAGGATGGTTTATTAATATTACATCGAAAATAAATAATTACGATATTTATTACTTCTTCCGTCTCATAGAAGTTGGTATAATTTTTTTTGGGCACGGAGATTAAGGAGTATAATAATTTAATGTAAAATGGAATAAAGTGAAGTGAGAGAAATAATATTTAATGTGTAGTGTGTGATTATATTAGAAGTGATATGTGAGGCCTATGAAGATATATTAATTGTTTTTTGTGTGGGTCCATATATTAAAAAGGAAATGTGTCAACTTTAGTGGGACAAACCAAAAAGAAAAGTGTGTCTAACTTCTATGGAATGGAGGGAGTATCATATAATAAATTGTTACAGAAGATCTAAGAACACTGGCATTTTAAAGTTTTACTGTATTTTCTTTAAGCGCGTCATTTTATATTTTTAAATTCATCAGCTAAACGTAGGGCTGGGGAAATATACCGAAATTTTGGTATACCACCCTTATCATAACGAAAAATACCGATTTTACCGAAATTTTAGGTATGCCGAAATTTTTGGTAAGGTATGATACCGTATTGAAAATTTTGGTATGATAAAAGTATATAAATAATCAATACCGCGGTATTTTAGTATATGCCGAAATACCGTAAAATATTCAATTTTTTTAGTTATATGATACGATATTACCATATTAGATGATGCATACAATTATAATTATTATTTATGTATTATAATTTTTAATTAAATTATATATATACACTATTTTATTAAAGATTAAATCTAAAATCCTACTGTATATTTCTTCATAATTATAAATTATTGATAAAGATCATTGACTTACATGATATTAATACTTATTTTTTAATTAAGTAATTCTATGTATATGAATATATTTTTGTGTAGATCTCTTAGGTACTATTTATTTAATGACAAACACTTTGTAAAACGGGTTTAGATATATTAATTATGTAAACTCGGTTACTGTTTAGTACATAAAAAATTACTCTTTAGCACATGAATTGTTACTTTTTAAATTAAAAAATTACTCTTCAAATTCTTGTAAATCTCGATGTATGGATTACTTTAAGTACATGAAAAATTACTTTTTAGAGATACAAATTATTACTCTATTGTGTAAAAATTATTACTCTTCAAAGAGTTATTTTTTATATATTAAAGAGTAATATTAAAAAATAAGGCTTACCTATATATTTTTGAATTTGTTATTTATTAGAGTATGTTTTATAGCTATCTTTCACTTTTCTAGTACATGGTTTTTATAAGATTTATTGAATTTTAGATGTATAACGGTATAGCAAACTATGTAATAGGATGATATATACCGATATTTTAGGTATGGTATGACATACCGAAATATTGGTAAGCAGAAGGTATACTATTTTCTTATACCGAAATATTGGTATACCGAACTAAGGTATACCGAAAGTTTAGGTAAGGTAACGATATGATTTTTTAAATACCGAAAATTTCGGTACGGTATATGGTATGACCAAAAATCTTCGGTATGCCATACCGCCCACCCCTAGCTAAACGTAACTATATATTTTAGGTATTATCTGAATCAAGAAAAGCTTGATTTATCATTTAAAATACAGAAATTAGTTTTCCAGCATTGCAAGGCTAAAACTAAAAGTAGAAGATTTTTTTAAAAACCAATTTGTTTGCAGAATATTAAATTCAAGTATCATTTCATATCTTAAAATTTAATAAAACTGGCTACGCCCAAAAAGCTTGTGGTGACTGCCCCTTGCGGCCTTGCGAACATCATTATTTTAATTGTCGAAAAATATTAGACTGAAAAAACAAAAAATTAAAAATAATATACTAATTAAGGTACATTTCCTTTTTCATGTAACAATAATTAGGCAAAGACTTGGATGAGACCGTTTCACGGATCCTCTTATGTGAGACGGATCATCCATTAACCCAATTAGAAAAAATAAAAGGGTCTGTTTGGATGTAATCAAATTAAAAAATTAAAAATTACTTAATGAAAGAAAATTAATTTAGT
Source organism: Pogostemon cablin (assembly GCA_023678885.1). NCBI lineage: Eukaryota > Viridiplantae > Streptophyta > Magnoliopsida > Lamiales > Lamiaceae > Pogostemon > Pogostemon cablin. The sequence goes on from CM042963.1 coordinate 31,700,045, forward strand.
TTAAATACTTTTTAAGGGCTCTGTTTGGTTGCTATTCAAATAAAATTTTAAAAAATTAATTATGAAAATAAATTAATTAAGTCTTACATGTATACTATATTTAATTTATATTTTTTATTATTTAAAAATATAATAATTTAAATTTTATTATTCATTTAATTTATTTTTAGTTTAAATATTATAAATTTATAAAATATGATAATATGTGATAACATTATATAAAAGTGATACTCAATTGATGAAAAGTAATAACAGTATTATAAACTAATTCATGAACAGTTTATAATATAAATGAAAAGTGATAACATTTTAAATGAAAAATGATAACATCTTTAATAAAAAGTGATAACTTATTGCCAAAGTGTATTTTACAAATAAGTTGTGAAATGAATAAAAAGTGATAGTATTTTTAATAAAAAAGTGATAGTATTTTTAATAAAAAATAATACATGATAAATAAAAAGTGATAACCGTTTAATTAATTTATTTTATTAACTATTTGTAGGATGAATAAAAAGTGATAACATTTTTAATATAAAGTAATACTCAATTAAAATAAAGTGATAATAAAAAATTGAACTATCTAAAGAATAATTAATAATATTATTATGATTAAATAAGTAATTAATAATAATAATAACGATAATTATTTTTATAAAAAATTAAAAGAAATTGATTGAGAATAATAGATTGTAATCAGGTGCATGTATAGGCATTGGGCAGCGCCGATTTCTCATGTTAATGATCTTAATTAAACACCCCAAACAGGCCCTTGTTTTCGTTATTTTTTTTTATTTTATATATTAATGGGTAGAATATGATCTGTCTCACATATAAAGATCCGTGAGACGGTCTCACCCAAGACGTAATTAAGGGCTATTATGAATACTAATTTTTTTGCTACCACATAGGTGCTACATATAAATGATGGAAAAGACTTGGGTGAGACCGTCTCACAGATCCCCTTATGTGAAATGGATCACCTATTAACCCATTAAGCATATTTATAAGGGCCATGTTTGGTTGTTGTTAAATTAAAAAATTTAAAAATTAAGTAGTACTATTTAAGCATTCTAAATAACTGATACGAGTTTCCAGCGCCAAAACTGAGTGGATGTGGTGGCTTGGTGGATAAGTTTCAAAATAGAATTCAAATCATTCACTATATTTATTCAATTTTTTTTATTTTTACGTTTTTTCCTTTTTTTATTATTTAAAATTTTAATAATTAAAATTTTTTAGGAGAAGATTTGTGTGAGACCGTCTCATGTAAAAACTTACGTCTCCAGAAAGTGATAACTATTATGAAGAAAAGTGATAATAAATTAATAAAAAGTGATAATACTCTTTTGTGAACAATTTATAGTATAAATAAAAAATGATAACATTTTATAGCGAAGGGTGTCAATTTTATTCGCAGATGCGGGTATCCACCGGATAATACCCTATTGGGTACGGATAGGGTAGGGTATTTCGGGTTTCGATAGGGAAGTACCCGTACCCGCATTGAAATGTTGAGGGTAAAGGTAAGGTATAGATTTTGTAAAATATCTGATTAGCCTACCCGATTACCCATTTATTTTATTACGCATTATATATTTTGCATAATATATATTATATATTTATATAATAACATAATATATACATAAACATAATTCCATGTATTTGTAGTTAATTTGTTAGCATTATTGAATTAGTTTGTTTAACTATGCATTACTTTGTAGTAATTTTATATAATTTAAATTTTAATAGTGTCATACTATTTATATTACATGATTATATTTTTTGATTATTTTTATAAATTTATGAATCTCATAATATATTGCATTGATAATGATTTCTGTTAAATAAATAGGTCATGTATGTAGTATATGATGAGTCGGGATTTTACAGATAGGATAGGCTGGACATTATTATTCACATTATTTTTTAAAATTGCGGGTAACCGTTTACCCGCGGATTATCCATGTACCCAATGGATAATATCTGTACTCTATCCGATGATATATTTAAGGGTAATAGGGTAGGGTAAGGGTCCTAAAAATAGGATTGAGGGTAGTATATGGATTAGGCATACTCGCACCATACCCTACCCGTTTACACCCCTAATAGCGAAAGTGAAAACGATTTATAGTGAAAGTGATAGCTATTTTAAAAATTAAAAAATGATCTCACGTGAGACGGTCTCACGCAAGACCTACCCAATTTTCTATTCATTTACTTATTTTAAAATTAATTATTATAAATTTACAAAATGTGATATTCAATCGATGAAAAGCAATAAAGATACTGTGAATTATTCCATTTCATAAACAATTTAAAGTATAAATAAAAAAAGTGATTCCACCTTAAACAAAAGTGATAACATCTTCAATAAAAAGTGATAACTAATTAAGAAAGTGTATTTTATGTACACTTTATTGGAATAATAAAAAGTGATAGTATTTTTAATAAAAAGTGATAACTAATTTAGAAAGTATATTCCTGATGAGAGTGAAAATAAGCGTGTTTTAATATATAATTTTAACACCTTTTTGATTGATATTGTAGTCTTATATGAGCACAAGTGTCTTATATTCGATATATGTGAGAATTATGTGCACTTGAGGTGTTTTGTTGTGTTTTAGGTAGAAAAATGATCAAAAGAGCCAAGTTTGAGAAAAGGTGCAATTTGTGCAAGAATGCTGATAAACGCATGTCCAATTTGTGTAATTATTCTGTATTGATGTGGAGCTCTAAATTGGATTTGTGATATATGGTTGGAAAGCTACAGAAGAGAGGGTCGTTTTGGTGTAAAGAACATCCCAATCAGATTCCGAACAAGAAAGTTATGAGCAAAGAAGTGACGTCGCGCGAGCTGTGCCAAATAGAACTGATGTGCTACTTTCCATAGCTTGTTACAGATTCAATTCTTGGAGTTTTGGTAATATCTTTATATTCAGAGAAATCTAAGGAAAAGAGGATCATGTGAGCATAAAAATCACTCAAATTGGAGGCCGGACGAGGAAGTTATGCTCAGAATCGTGAAGTCGCACAGCTGTTGGCGAGAATTTCTGAGAATTTTCGAAAACTACCTTATTTATCCGGATCTCTTTTACCAAATTTAACGCATGTCTCTTACCAAATTTGACATATGCCTAAATTTGGGTCCTTTCCAAGACCTACAAGGAGAGCTCACAAGTATAAAAAGGGGTGTAGATCACATCATAAAAAAAGAGGAGGAACACAACACAATACAAGATAGGAGAAGAGAGGCCACAACATACAACACCCCACAAGGGGGATCACCCCCCAACCATCATCCTTTGCTCCATCCATCCATCACTTTGAAGATTCGTTTGTGGAGTCAAGGGGAGAACTAAGAGGAGAATTCAAGAGCGAGAAGGACGCGATGACTCCACATCTAGGGTTTATTCGTTTCCTAATTTATCTTGTATTTTCCGGACATTCGGGTAAGATCTATCCAACACCCATGTGTGTTTCCTACAACACCATGGGCTAGAGCCTTTTTGGTAGAACTAGGGTTGTGAAGGTTTTATCTAGTTAATTGAACTTCCATGTGTATACTCCGTACAACACTACTTGTGGTTTATTTTATATAAGATTGTGCCTTTTTAATCCATACTCACGGTCGTTTTGTGCATCATTAACTGTTATGTAGAGTCTGAATACATATCTTGGTTATTGATTGAGTGCGTTCACTGCTGAGAAGGATTCCATGTTATGATTCTAAGTGAGGGGACTCCGAAACTTCATTAGAACTATCATATATGAATACTTATTAATTGAATTGAATTCGGGTTAATAAGTAGGATAAAGAAGATAATTTCATAGTACCTATAAAGGGAGATCATATCGGGTTAGAGTACCAATCCTAGGGGGAAATAATTGATACTGATAGTACCTAGAAAGGGGGGTGAATTATATCTCTTGCTCCGAGGTTATTCACACGTGTTACACCGCATGTTTACTTGTGTCTATAGAGTAGATATGCATGGTTTAGTAAAACTGGATTATCCTAGAGCTACCTATTCTCCTACTTGATCCACTTTTGTATTCTTCAAGTGATACTTTATTTTATTTGTTATTTTAATTATTTGTTTAGTAGTTGTTAATTAAATCCATCAAATCTTATTGCCTTGTCTTAATTAATTTAGATAATAATTAAATTAATAATGCGCCGTCCCTTGGGTTCGATATTCACTTGGTCACCTTTTGAGACTACAATTGATATCCTTCATACTTGGGGATTAATTGTGTGTTGAGAAAACACTCATCAAGTTCTTGGCGCCGTTGCCGGGGACGGCTGTTATTATTGATTTTATTATTTCTAGTTGATTAAGATTTTTTTTCTTTTTCTTTTATTTGTGATTATTTATTTCTATCTAACCTTGAATTTTTTCGAGTTACTTGTGCGCTTGTAAAAGGATAGGAAGGAAAAGAAGGAATAACACATTGATCTAAACATGACCGGAGCAAGGCAGAATCCGGATAATATTTTCATTCGTAAAATTTTCACGAATTTTGGGAATGTCAACATGGGGTTGATAGGAGCAAGGGGGGAAGATGATGATTTTTGAGATACATCCCGCTCTTATTACTATGGTAGAGAAGAATCCCTTTTCTGGAGGTTGTTTTGAAGATCCATATCAGCATCTCCGAAGATTTCTTGGTTATGCAAACACTCAAAAGGGCAGTGGAGCGAATGATAATGTTAGGCGGATCGCCTTATTCAAGTTCTCTTTAATTAATAAGGCGGAAGCTTGGTATGAGACCTTTGATCCAGCCGATTGCAATACATGGTACCAACTGCAGCAGAAGTTCTTGGAGAGATACATGCCACCCTCAAGGATCTTAAGAATGAAGCAAGAGATCACTCGATTTGTTATGAATCAGGGTGAGAAATTTATGAGGCGTGGGACAGGTTTAAAGACATGCTCAGGAGGTGTCCACAGCATGGAATGCCGAAGGCTGAATACATAAGCATCTTCTACTATGGATTGGATTGTGAGTCGTGTGTTTTTATTGATGCATCATCAGGAGGAGCGTTGTTATCAAAGACAGCACTTGAAGCGGAAAAGTTGTTTGAAGACATCTCTATGAATTCACGTGATTGGCCAATAGAGAGAGATAGAGGATCATATGTACTTGGCAAGGTGGCGCAGGTTGAATATCAAGTGAAGCCGAATAGGGATGATGAGATCGTTTCTAGTTTAGCTAACATCAACAAGCTACTAGAATCCCAGCAGATTACAGAGTTGACACTAAGGGGGCCTAGTATGAAGCGGCACGAAGTGAAGAGTGTTGAAGATACCTTCAATCGATACATGGCTGAGAACGATGCAAGAGTTGACCACATCGAAGCTAGAATGAATGTTGATCAAGATTTATCTAAGCAGATGAAGGAGCTTACTTTGATTATGGGACAGATGATCGTGAACGTGAATCAATTGACACAAAAATTGGAAGATAAAGCCATCACGTTAAGGTCTGGAACATAGTATGAAGGAACGACGGAGCCGAAATCGAATTCTGAAGTCAACGGAGCCCGATTCGACCCTGATTCGACCAACACAAGAGGTCGAACCATGCAGGGTAGGTCGAATCGGAGCACTGGACACGATCAGGAGAAGACTTAGCATTGGTTCGACCAAGTTCCATCTGATTCGACCTGGCTAACAGGTCGAACCTTGGTCGAACCCGACCATTCCGAGCATTCTGTTTTTCCAGAAGACCGGTTCGACCACAGCCTTATTGGTTCGACCTGGATACCAAGTCGAACCCTGGTCGAACCGCATCAAGCGAAACACTCTATTTTAGATCATCATCGGTTCGACCACGTCACTCATGGTTTGACCACACCTATTGGTCGAACCCAGGTCGAACCGGAGGCCAAAGACCATGCAGAGAGCAGATTCGACTTGGGGAAAAGTAGTTCAACCTGGTCACAAGGTCGAACCCAGGTCGAATCACATAATCAGAGAGAGAATCAAGTTTTAGAAGAGTGGTTCGACCACTACGTGCCTGGTTCGACCTGTCGAACAGGTCGAACCCAGGTCGAACCCAAATTGAAAAGTGAGAATGGACTTCCAGGAGCTTGGTTCGACCACTATGTACCTGGTTCGACCAGTACCCCTAGTCGAACCCAGGTCGAATCCTCTCAGAACGCACCCGTTTCTGCGCCGAATGCTCCGCATGATGTTGATGCTACTCCAGTACCATTACATGAGCAGAATACTGAGCTTACAATGGAGAAGAAGTGGGAAAGAGCAAAGAAGTTGAGAGCGGAGAAGCTTAGACTGCAGATGGATAATGAAGATGTGGTTTTCTCTCTTGATCATGCAATGAAGATGCCCATGGAGACTCAATCATGCAAGAGCATTGATATGGTTTCTAACTTGTTTAATCTTGATTTTTCTAAGACATGTGATTCTGAATTTAAGTGGAAGATTGACAAGGGGGTGTCTAGACAGCTATGGGAGGAAGGAAATTTCAATGATCATATACTTGTGACCAAGAAAGGTGAGGTGTTGAGTGTAGACAAGAAGAGGGAAAGAAAGTATTTGAAGGTGAGGATGCGACAAAACGGTCCTCCGATCAAGTAGTCTACAAAGAGGTAATCCGTCGCGACTCTCCGACGTTAAACATGAGCGCCTGTTGGGGGCTTGCCCTTCCGTTTTATTGCTTTATTTCTTTCGTGTGAGTAAAAAAATTTTATATTTAAGGTGCTTATTATTCGTCAATTACATCTTTGCAAACTTAGTTTCAACTTACGTTTTTACTAAGTTTGGGGGGGTGTGATGTACTTACCTTATTGAAGCACCAAGAATATAATATTTTCTTTGTAATGTTTGCTAGGGGAGTTGATTTTTTGCGGTATATGGAAACTTTAATCTGTTTTGATGTGTCGATTTTTTGCAATTTGCCTAGTGTTCAGTGGTGTTTCTAGTGTGTGGAGTCGATTACATAGTCAATTAATTCTTTCTTATAGTTCTCCTATTTTATTATTGATGAATCCTGTGATGATGAGTTTGTTTGAGCTTTGATGATAGAAAAAGGTAAAAGAGTGGCAAGACGAGTTCTACATTGAGGCTTTGACTCGAGGAGCTCGTGCGTACGTTGAAGAAAAATCAGGTGCCCTCGTTTCCTTTTTCTAATTTTTATATGTGCTTTTAATTCATGGAGTGGAAGGATTGAGTTTATGGTGGTGATCCATGTGAGCTTATATTGTTAAAATTATCCTTGAAATTCATATGCTCTTGAAATTGATGAAGGAAGTGTACTTGAGTTATATTGTGGTAAGAAGTTCTATGTGTACTTGTGAGATATTGCTTACCATGAAAAGTGCTCTGTTACTTGTTAAAAACCCATGTGAGATTTTGAGCCTCGTTGATCATGTACATAATCACATGATATTTCTTTTCTGGTGAGTATCGTTCTTGTGTATGTATTCTAGAACTTGCCTCTTGTCTTACTTGAAACTACATGTGTGTTAGATGATGGGAGATGATCTAAGGTCATCCTTGAATTTATGAGTCACTTAGCCAAATAATTTCCTACCAAATAATTATATATCCGTAGTTAACCCCGTTGAGCCTAAAAATCTTATTTCTTTGGTAACCTACGAAGATAGCCACTTTGATATCCTATTTGAGCCTTAAATTCCTATATTTAGTGGAGAATTAAATGCTGTCAAAGTGTGTGAATTGATTTTCATGGAATTTAGAAGGAATAAAATATTTGGAGCTGTACAAGTGATTATGAGCAAAAATAAAAATATGAGCTTAAAAATAAGTTGCTTAGGGGTAGTGCCCGAACTGGTACCCCAAGATGTTAGAGGTAGTGCCCGAAACTGGTATCTCGAGAGAAAAAATATGTGCTTGAGACAAGAAAAAGTATGTTGAGCTTGAAGGAAAGGAGAGAAAAGAAAATTAGAAGAGCATGAAGCTGGATAGCCTTGAAGTGTAAAAATCTGCAGTACAAAAGATCTCTGGTTTTAATTCTCTACTAATTGAGTCACTTTATCCATATGTTTCCTACCCTTATCAAAGAGCCAACATTACATCCAAAAGAAAAGTCCTTTTTGATCCCATTGTCGAATAATTCTTTTAGTGGTGAAGAGCTTGAGACGTTTGGCAAACTTATGGTTACGCATACACTTGAATTGAATTTAAGCGTAAACACTTTAACCCATAAGTGTACATATTTTACACTTGAGTGAGAGATCATATATATACTTCCCGTGAAAACATGTTGATGGAGCATTTGAATTGGTGGTGATTGTCTTAACTTGTATGCTTTGAATTGATTATTACATGTGATAAGAGTTGCATGACCTAAGTTGATGACAATTGTATTTTGAATGGGGTATATTGGTCATAGTCCTTGTTTCCCTTCTAATTTTCTTACTATTTCTCTTTATCTTTATTTTGTTGCCTCGGGACGAGCAACGGGTAAGTTTGGAGGATTGATGAGAGTGAAAATAAGCGTGTTTTAATATCCAATTTAACACCTTTTTGATTGATATTGTAGTCTCATATGAGCACAAGTGTCTTATATTCGATATATGTGAGAATTATGTGTGCTTGAGGTGTTTTGTTGTGTTTTAGGTAGAAAAAGGATCAAAAGAGCCAAGTTTGAGAAAAGGTGCAATTTGTGCAAGAATGCTGATAAACGCACGTCAAACTTGTGTAATTATTCTATATTGATGTGGAGCTCTGAATTAGATTTGTGATATATGGTTAGAAAGCTACAGAAGAGAGGGTCGTTTTGGTGTAAAGAACATCCCAATCAGATTCCAAACGAGAAGGTTATGAGCAAAGTGGTGACGTCACGCGAGCTGTGCCGAACAGAACTGATATGCTACTTTCCATGGCTTGTTACAGATTCAATTCTTAGATTTTTGGTGATATCTTTATATTCAGAGAAAGCCAAGAAAAATAGGATCATGTGAGCGCAAAAATCACTCAAATTGGAGGTCGGACGAGGAAGTTATGCTCATAATGGTGAAGTCGCGCAGCTATTGGCGAGAATTTCTGAGAATTTCCAAAAACTACCTTATTTATCCGGATCTCTTTTACCAAATTTAACGCATGTCTCTTACCAAATTTGACATATGCCTAAATTTGGGTCCTTTCCAAGACCTACAAGGAGAGCTCACAAGTATAAAAAGGGGTGTAGATCACATCATAAAAAAAAGAGGAGGAACACAACACAATACAAGAGAGGAGAAGAGAGGCCACAACATACAACACCCCACAAGGGGGGATCACCCCCCAACCATCATCCTTTTCTCCATCCATCCATCACTTTGAAGATTTGTTTGTGGAATCAAGGGGAGAACTAAGAGGAGAATTCAAGAGCGAGAAGGACGCGATGACGTCACATCTAGGGTTTATTCGTTTCCTAATTTATCTTATATTTTTCGGACATTCGGGTAAGATCTATCCAACACCCATGTGTGTTTCCTACAACACCATGGACTAGAGCCTTTTTGGTAGAACTAGGGTTGTGAAAGTTTTATCTAGTTAATTGAACTTCCATGTGTATACTCCGTACAACACTACTTGTGGTTTATTTTATATAAGATTGTGCCTTTTTAATCCATACTCACGGTCGTTTTGTGCATCATTAACTGTTATGTAGAGTCTGAATACATATCTTGGTTATTGATTGAGTGCGTTCACTGCTGAGCAGGATTCCATGTTATGATTCTAAGTGAGGGGACTCCGAAACTTCATTAGAACTATCATATATGACTACTTATTAATTGAATTGAATTCGGGTTAATAAGTAGGATAAAGAAGATAATTTCATAGTACCTATAAAGGGAGATCATATCGGGTTAGAGTATCAATCCTAGGGGGAAATAATTGATACTGATAGTACCTAGAAAGGGGGGTGAATTATATCTCTTGCTCCGAGGTTATTCACACGTATTACACGCATGTTTACTTGTGTCTATAGAGTAGATATGCATGGTTTAGTGGTGCGTCCATATTCCACAAGGCAGAGTCGGACATTGACACATGGAAGGGAAGTTAATGAGTAAAATTGGATTATCCTAGAGCTACATATTCTCCTACTTGATCCACTTTCGTATTCTTCGAGTGGTACTTTATTTTATTTGTTATTTTAATTATTTGTTTAGTAGTTGTTAATTAAATCCATCAATTTTTCTTATTGTCTTGTCTTAATTAATTTAGATAATAATTAAATTAATAATACGCCGTCCCTTGGGTTCGACATTCACTTGGTCACCTTTCGAGACTACAATTGATATCCTTCATACTTGGGGATTAATTGTGTGTTGAGAAAACGCTCATCAATTCCACAAATAATTTACTGGAATAATAAAAAGTGATAATATTTTTAATAAAAAGTTATTCATAATAAAAGAAAATTGATATCCGTTTAATTGAATTATTTCACGAACAATTCACTAAAATAATAAAAAGTGATAACATTTTAATTAAAAAAGTGATACATGATAAAATAAAAGTGATAAGATTAAGTTATTTTATGAACGATTAATAAATAAAAAGTGATAATATTTCAACATTTTTGTTGATAAATGATAATAATAATAATAATAATAAGTGATACATGATAAAATAAAAGTGATAAGATTAAATTATTTTATGAACGAATTCTAAAATAAATAAAAAGTGATAATATTTCAACACTTTTGTCGATAAATGAAATTTAATTAGTTTTAGTTAATTTTAAATATCACAGTTAAATAAAAAAAATTAAAGCATCCCGACGGCGTGAACGAGCAATCAATATATCTTGCTTAGTTATTAGAATAAAATCCTAATTATAAAAATTATAATAATATAATAATATTCAAAAATCCGGATTTAATTTCAAGAACACATTTTAGTTAGATGTTTGGGGGCGTCTTAATTAACGACAATCCAAACGGTCCTTATTTATTTTTTAATTAAATTAAAAATATACTCTTTTTATCCATGGATGTTCCATCTCACATAAGGAGCTTCGTGAAACGGTCTCACCCAAGACTTACCCATAAATGATTATGTTATATTATATTCCATAGGTTATATATGTAATATGAATAAAATGAACCCATTTTTTTATTATTATTATATTATTATTTCTAGTAGTAGTGGGAATAATTTCAAAAGAGTTATTCTCTTGTGAGACGGGTTTTTTGTAAGACGGTCGTGAGACGGATCGACCAATTACTAAAGTATGTTTATTATATAGTTAAAGTATGTTTATTTGTAGTTAAAGTATGTCAATAATGAATCATATTATAACACTATAAAATCATACTTTAATTCATAATTCATTATACTTTAGAAAACATACTTTAACAATAAATAAATATATTTTATCAATATAATAGACATACTTTAACCGGTCTCACAAGTCGTCTCACAAAATTAAGGTCTCACAGGAGACTTTGTCGAGAAATTCTCTTGTGAGACAGATTATTTGTGAGATGAGTGTAAGATGGGTCGACCCATCACTAAAATATGTTTATTGTATAGATAAAATATGCTTATTTGTAGTTAAAGTATGTCAATAATAAATTATATTAATAATAAATTATATTATAACACACTAAAATCATACTTTAATGCACAACCAAGCATATTTTAGAAAATATATTTTTTAACAACCATTAAACATACTTTATCTAAATAATAGACAATAAAATATATTTTAATAACCATTAAACATACTTTATCTAAATAATAGATATACTTTAACACGAGTCACACACCGTCTCACAGAAATAACGTGAGAATTTGTCATTTCATTAACCTATCGATTTTTTTTTTCACATTACTTGTACTTTTTAAATTCTGTATGAGAATATTTTTATACAATTAAAGGTAATTAAGGAGAAATGCATTTGCAAAATTTCATTAAATTCAGACCGTAATTTCGTAGCAAATTGTAGGCAAAAAATTCAGTAAGAAAACTGCAAAGATTAAAATACTATCCCTCATTCCGATAAGTTTTTCACACTTATTTGCTAAACAGAAGAATATAATATTGTAAAAAACAAAAACATGATTAAATTGCGCAAGATTATTTAGAACAAATATATCACCCTAATACATAATAAATTATTACCTTTCAAAAAATAAGTTAATAATTTTCTGTTGGTGGGTGTGTTTGGATGGAAAGATTTGAGAAGGGATTTATAAATCCCTATCTCAAATCCCTCTTTCATGTTTAGGTACTACTTGAAATCATATGAATTTATAAATTCAAGATATTAAATCAATGGATTTTAAATTATGAATTTGATTTTGAATTTTTTTAGTTGTTTTTTAAAGGATTTCAAAATCTTACTCAAACGGTGTCATTTGAAATCCTTCCATTATATAATTTATATATTAATTTATAATAAAAATAATATATAAAATTAATAAATTAATTAAAAAATATGTATTTATTATAATGGGGTCATGATATAATGTATAATTTGAGAAAATACATTTAGTTTTGGGCAACCTTTTGGATGAACTTAAAATATTTTTGAACTGGACTAAACTTAAAATAACAAATTATTTTAAAAAAAATATAATGGACTCTTGGTGGACATCCTTGTACTTGGCCGGGCTGCCCACCTCTAAATCTGCCCATGCCAACTGTAATCCACAATTAATTAATAGGATAATACTAATTAATTCTATTTGATCATATATATTACTCCAGTAATCCGTATATAAATTAATAATCTTATACATAGAATTCCTAATTTCTTGATTAAATATATATATTTGGATATTAGTATTAATTTTACCTTATACCAATGATTTTTTTGAAATCGTGTTCCAATGATCCTGATCATGTACTTGTGATAATCATATTCGGGGTTGCTAAAATACATATATCACCACATTCAATCAATTTTACATATAACCAACGCACTTATTATTTTGCTCATCGAGATTTTAATGATATGAGGCCTTATTTTGTGTTAATCCGTTTACACTCACATTTACGGTGAATGGTTTTCTCTTCTTTTAAAAGAGTAATGGTTAATTGTTCTGAAAAATAACTTTCATATACAAAAAAAAAAGTAGAATTTGAGTGTGCATAAATTTTTGTGCTATTATTAAACACTACTCCTCCCTACAAACTTAGCTTAAACATATAGAAAAGATAATTATTTAACAATTAAACAGTAAATAATACTTCTTTCTACCACCTCACTTTAAATGATCATTTCATTTAAAAGCTTAAACTAGTAGAGTAATGTATAACTTAATTTTTTTTCTTTTTTTGATCAGTAAAGAAATTTTATAATAAGAATTTGAAGTACACTTCATATGATCACTTCAAATAACAACCTCACTTTTAAATATCACTTTATATAAAAGTTTAAACTGGTAAAAAAGAGTATCATTTAATGTTTAATCAAATTATTCTAACACACCCTACGTGATCATCTCACTATTAAATGATCACCTTATCTAAAAATTTAAGCTGAGCTGATAGAGATGAATATCATTTAATATCTCTTAACACACAGCATATGACTAGGGATGACAACTGTAATATCCCGACATTTTTATATACTCTTAATCATTTTTAAAGTCTATTAAACTTTTAGTTATTCTAAAAGAGCTTTACTTTAAATCTTTTTCACTTCATATTAATAAATATATAGTGTAAGCCCAAGTCCAATAATTTTCAAGCCCAATTTATTTGATACGTATATTTAAAATAAAAGAAATGGATCTGTTCTTTTAAAAAAAAATTCATTTTCTCCATCGCTGTTAGGGTTTAAGAAAGAAAGAGCAGAAATACAGTTTTCTTCATTTTCTCCCCTATGAAAAATGCACACGCAACACACATGAAACCCAGATATTTCAATCATCAAAAAAATCCATGGAAACGAGATTTTCAGATTTCATCCAAATTACACATTCAAGGTAACTCATTCTTAAAATTTCGAAACTGTATCTATTTATTTCCAATGGATACAAATTTTTATATGTTGTGTAATACTGAGTTTTTGGCTTGTAGTTAAAATTTCATGATTTTTGGAGTTATATTTTAATTTATATGAAAATTTATACATATGTCTGCAGAATCTGAAATTTTATGGATATGTGACTAGAAAATTCGAATTATATACTTATACCTTTTCAAACGATCTGAATTTTGGATATGTTATGAATCATAAAGGTTTTGGTGTTCTGTAAAAGTTTCAAGCTGAAATAACGATTATATTATTTTATATTAAATTTTCAATATTTCTGATCATGCTGTCAAATATGTTATGTTTTCTATGTATAAATTATAAAGCATATTTAAAGAGCTCTAAAAATCTTTATTTTCGTATATGTTATACTTTGTGGTGTTATTGGTAATCTGTGATAAATTTAAGTCATTTAAAGTATTGTATTATTTGATACAAATTTTACAATATTAGTACATTCAGTTTAGATCATGAAATTACTACTTATTTGAAATTACTAATAAAATATTTAGACATCTTCAAAAATCATGATATTTTTATATATTTTATATTACAGTGTTTATAATTCATAATAAAAATATCCTATTGAATAAATGAGTAAATTATTTTAAATTAAATGTATACCGATTTTTATATATGAACTGTTATGTACTTTGATTTCAATTTTACTATCTCAAAACCCTTTTAAATGACCTCAAATTATTATGATTTTATTATATGTCATATCCTACGTGGTTTTAAACATAAAATAATATTTTTAATAATTTTGAGAATATGTATGATTTTATATCACAACAATATCTGATCCATCCAAACTTCTTCTTTCTGATTTGAAATTATGAAATAAATATTTTAACAAATCCAAATAATCTGATTTTCATATATATCATATATTTTAAGATTTCAAATCTACTGTGTAATTTTCACATTCATAGATGTTATATAATATTTATTATAAATATTTTATTGCTGCTTAAATTGTTTCAAGATTATTTTATCTTAATTTTTTAAAATATAAAAATCATATTTACTAATCCTTAAAAATTATTATTTTTGGATATGTTGTATATTACTGTATATTTTATATTTCATATGATTTTCTTATGATTTCATTATTTAAATTTAAACATATTAAATTATTATCAGTGACTATGAGAAATTCCAGCTTTTACTACAATCACTTTGAAAATCCAAAACATAGAGTTTTACACCTTATTATTTTATTAAATTTGGATATGTTCTTTCTATCACAAAAGATTAAATGTATATTATATTTTGGACTAATCATATTTTTATTTTATCAGTTATAATAATTATCTATACATTGACTTTTAATCAAACCATTCATAGTAAATTCTTTTAATCTCTCTTATTTCAAATATTGAAGTTACACTTCCATTATTTTATAAAGATTTAAACTCATTATCTTATTTCTATTTTAAGTTTGCATATTAATCTGAGATAAGTATAGTTTGATGATAGATGAAAATTATAACAAGACACGGATCATCATACGCATTCAAGTGCATCCATTCATCATCAACATTCATTCCAGGTGGGGAAATCTAAACTTTGTCTATCGTATGTGCTTATGTGTTTACGTTGGTAAGTTATTGCTTGCATCACAGTCATAGAGTATTACTCGTAGTACTGTCCACGGACATAGAGTATTCGTAATACTATTCATAGACATGTAGCCAGGGACCGCGTTATGGGTCCGGGACTGATAAAAATGTCCTCGAGAATACTTGGATTGTAAAAGGTCCTTGGAAGGCTCGCCGTGCTAATACGTTTATTTAAGTCAGGACACTTTCAGGTGTCGGGGTTTTAAGTAATCCTCGGGTAACGCCCGCCGTACTTCATGATCGATCATTCACAGACATGTTCACAGAAAGGTTATATCTGTTAGTTGTGATTTATTGATGTTTATACGTGAGTTATATATTGTAGACAAGTGTTTTCCCACTGAGCTGTGGTTTGCTCATCCCATCATATAAACATTTTACAGATTAAAGGAGATGGAGTATGGAGAGAGGCGATGGGTGATAAAGCAATTATTTGGTATTTGTTTGGCTTTATTGTTTTATTTTTTTTATACATTAACATGTTTATCATGATAAACTCATTTAATAGTTATTTAATAGTAAGAGCTTCCTAATTGTTATTTCATTAGAGGTGATTCAATTTAATGAGAATCTTTTAATATATTTACGTCTACTTTAAA
This sequence comes from Pogostemon cablin, assembly GCA_023678885.1. Lineage (NCBI taxonomy): Eukaryota > Viridiplantae > Streptophyta > Magnoliopsida > Lamiales > Lamiaceae > Pogostemon > Pogostemon cablin. The sequence continues at coordinate 31,716,241 of CM042963.1, forward strand.
TAAAGTGCTTAATGTTCAATTTCATGATAATTTATTTTTGAAAGAAAATTCTCATTTTAACTATGCTATGAAATGTGGTTCCCTTTTAATTATTGTTCTTTTAATTTTAAATTTCGCTGCAAATAATTTTATATGTCCCTAAAATTTCTGAGTCTATTTTAATTAAATCTTATTGGTCCTAAAATTTTCTCTTAAAAGGTTATTTACGTTTTTATGATAAAGTGGGTCGTTTCAACAACGGGTAGGGTACCCGCTTATTTTGGGGTACTCGTACTCGTATCCGATTAAAAAATAACTACCCGTATCCGTATCCGTCCCATTTAAAAAATTTATTAGGTACTCGTACCCGTCCCATAACCGTTTATTAATACCCGCGGGTACTCGTACCAGTTTAATATTAATTTATTTAATATATTTATATATATATATATTTTTATTGTTTAAATAAATATAATAATAAAAATTACATTATTATTAGTTAAATATAATATAAATTCTATTATTTTAAATAAATATTTAATAACTATGATTAAATAAAATTTATAACTATTAATTAAATATATAAGATATCTCATAATATATAATATATATTAAATTTTATAAAAAATATATATATAAACGGGGTACCCGCGATTATTTGAGGCATTACTCGTACCTGTCCCAAACCCTAATGTTATTTTACATAACTACCCGTACCCGTCCCAAACCCATTTATAACTACTCGTACCCTTCTCATTAGGGTTCGGGTAGGCCGGATATCCAGAAATACCCGTCCCATTAACATCCCTACGTATGACCGCTGAACGCTGAACTAGTAGAGAAGAATATAATTTAATGTTTAACTGTTAAATGATTAATTTATCTAAAAACTTCAATTGATAGAAAGAAGTATATTTAATTCAAGGCAGATTATCTGGTGCACCCGAATGCACTGTGCACACACTTTTAAAAACTTTCAAGGCAGATTATTTGGTGCACCCGAATGCATTGTGCACACACTTTTTAAAACTTATACTTTTATGAATAAAAATATATACATTAATTAATAAAAATATATAGTACACTTTGTTGCCTAATTTTTTGTTAGTTTTTTAATGAAAAACTAAATGTAAAAAACTATATAATTATTAAAAAACATATATCAATTCTTAATTTAATCATTTATTCCCAAATAATATGAAAGGATTAATTTGCCGATAAAAGATTATATAATGGCAAAAACTTGTGTGCACCCGGGCGCACGGGGCACACTTTGTGCACTTTTAGAATTTTGTGTTAAATTGTATACCTTTTAGTATAAAGACGTGTACCATTTATTTTCTAAAAAAAAAAAAAATATTAATGAAAAGTGTATACCCTTTAGAACAAAATGGTGTATCCTTATTAATTAAAGTGTACCCTTTAGAACAAAATAATTTACCATTACCCATAATAATAAATTCTAAAAACACACGGTGTGTCCCCGGGGACACGCAAGATCAACTTTTATATAATTTTAAATCTTTTACTAACACTAATTCTTTCAAAATAATAATAATAATAATAATAATAATAATATTCACACACATGCCTTTATATATTTTTTAAAATAATATATTTGCACGTGATGGGATGTTGAAGATTTTAATAAAATATTAAAATATAAGGTGTAGATGGGGCAATTATTCAAGAACGAGTTGATATTAGGTGCACTTGGTGCACCGATATATGTATAACTTTTTATTCTATTTTGTATACGTGTTATTCTATTTTGTATACATATTTCTTAATAATTATATACTTTTTTCACACTTAAATTTTCATTAAAAAAATTAGCATCCATATGTGTATAATTTTTTATTCAATTGTGTATACATATATTTTTAATAGTTGTATACTTTTTTATACTCAATTTTTTATTAAAAAACTAACAAATAAATTGCATACATTTTTGTTCATAATTATACTGCCTCCGTCCCCAAGAGGGTCTTTTTTCTATTTTGGGCGTCCCACCCAAAGAGTCCCCTTTCATTTTTTACACACATGGGACACACCCACACCCACTAATACAATTAAAATATGGGACACACACCCCAATTAATACAACTATCTACTACACATTAAATAATAATACTCCTTAATCTACGTGCCAAAAAATAAAAGACCCACTTAGTGAGGGACGGAGGGAGTATATATTTTTACTCATATTTGTATACATTTTTTAGTTATGACTATTGAATAATCATAAAACAGTTCATCACAGTAAACATGTTAATGAATGTAAAGAATGAGATGATAAACCCAAATAAATACCAATTAATTACTTTATCACCCATCGCCTCTCTCCGTACTCCATCTCATTTAATCTGTAAAATTTTTAAATGATGGGATGAACAAACCACAGCTGGAAAAATATTTGTCTACAATATATAACTCACGTATAAACATCAATAAACTATGAACAACATGTAAATCTTATCTGTGAACATGTCTGTGAATTATCGATCATGAAGTACGGTGGGAGTTACCCGAAAATTACTTTAAAATCCCGACACCTGAAAGTGTCCTGACTTAAATGAATGTATTGGCACGGCGAGTCTTCCAAAGATCTTTTACAATCCAAGTATTCCCGAGGACCTTTTTATCAGTCCCGGACCCATATCATGGTCCCTGGCTACATATTTATGAATAGTAATACGAATACTCTACATCTGTGGACAGTATTACGAGTAATACTCTATGACTGTGATGCAAGCAGTAACTTATCAACGTAATACATAAGCACATATGATAGATAAAGTTTAGATTTCCCCACTTGGAATGAATATCGATGATGAATGGATGCACTTGAATGCGAATGAAAATCCATGTCATGTAATAACTTTCATCTATCATAAAACTATACTTATCTCAAATTAATATGCAAACATAAAATATGAATAATATAATAGGTTTGAATATTTAGAATATAGTGAAAGTTATACTTCAAAATTTAAAATAAAAGAAATTAACATAATTTAAATGAATGATTTTATTAAATACCAATGTATATATAATCTATGATTGATAAATAAAAATAAGATCAGTCCGAAATTTAATATACATGTAATCTTTTATAATTGGAAGAACATATCCAAATTCAATAATATAATAAGGTGTGCAACTATATGTTTTGGGTTTTCAAAGTGATTATAGTAAAAGCTGGAATTTCTCATATGCACCGATAATAATTTAATATATTTAAATTTAAATAATAAAATCATATGAAAATCATATGACATATAAAATATATAATAATATATAACATATCCAAAAATGATGATTTTTAAAGATCAGTAAAAATGATTTTCATATTTTAAAAAATTAAGATAAGTTATTCTTGAAACAATTTAAGCAATAATGAAGTATTTATAATAAATATCATATAATACATATGAATGTGAAAATTATACATCATACTTAAATTATTAAAATATATGATATATATGAAAATCAGAATATTTGAATTCCTTAAAATATTTGTTTTATAATTTCAAATTAGAAAGAAGAAGGTGGAACGAATCATATATTGTTGTGATATAAAATCAATATAAAATCATACATATTCTTAAAATTAATATAAATATTACGGAGAACTTAAAAATCCTTATTATAAGGCATATAATAAAATTATAATAATTTGAGGTCATTAAAAATAATTTAAGGATATTAAAAAAAGAAAACAAAATACTTAACAGTTCATGTACAAAAATTAGTATAAATCTAATTTAAAATCATTTACTCATTTATTCAATAGGATATTTTTACTGTGCATCTTAAACCTTTCAATATAAAACATATAAAAATATAATAATATTTGAAGATCTCTGAATATTTTATTTGTAATTTCAAATCAGTAGTAATTTCATGATTTAAACTGAATGTACTAATAGTGTAAAATTCTTATTAAATAATATAGTACTTCAAATGACATGAAATTATCATAAATTACCAAAAAACTATAAAGTATAATATATATGAAAATAAGGATTTTTAGAGCTCTTTAAATATGCTTTTATAATTTCTAAACAAAAAACATAACATATTTGACAGCATGATTAGAAACATTGAAAAATTAATATAAAATAATGTAATCGTCCTTTAGGCATGAAATTTTACAGATGTTTCATAACATATCCAAAATTCAGATCGTTTGGAAAGGTATAATTATATAATTTAAATTTTCTAATCAGGTATCTATAAATTTTCAAATTTTGAAGATTGAAGTATAAAATTGGTATACAATAAAATACAACTTCTAAAATTATGAAATTTTAAATATGAATCTGAAACTAAATATTAAACAACATATTAAAATTTCGTAGCAATTGGAAATAAATAGATACAACTTTGAAATTTTAGAAATGAATTACCTTGAATGTGTAAATATGGATGAAATCTGAAAATCTCGTTTCCATGGATGTTTGATGATTGAAATGTCTGGGTTTTGTCTGTGTTGCGTGTGCATTTTTCATAGGAGAGAAAATGAAGGAAAGTATATTTCTGCTCTTTCTTTCTCAAACCCTAACTGTTACGGCGATGGAGAGAAATGAATTTTAAAAAGAATAGACCGATCACTATCTTTTATTTTAAATGTAAATATAAACAGATTGGGCTAGAAATTTTTGGACTTGGGCTTGTACTAATTTTTTTTAAAATATATTACCATGAAGTGAAAAAGATTAAAGTTAAACCCTTTTAGAATAACTAAATATTTAATTAGCTTTAAATAAAATATTTATCATGATTTAAAAATACATAAAATATCGGGATATTACATTTTTTTTTCAAAACTCTTATTAACCTACACATTAATTTTATGAATTTATTGTGATGGAATACCTCTATTGCGATGGCGTCTTGATGATTCACTTCTAATTGAGTGCTCCCAGTGTCTCCATTCTCTTATCTAAAATAACTCAACATGCCATATTACGTCATTGAAATATGTATGTATAATTAACATGAAATTTTTGCTATGATGTCGTTACTTGAATTCTTTAAAAAAATTATATTTAAACTAAAAAAAATCAAAATTGACATTATATTTATACAGTGTCTCTTTTATAGGTGGAGGGAGGATCACCTCTAGATAGTAAATCTTTATCAAATCACATTCTATCAATGTGACCTTATTTATCTCATAGATATTATTTATTTAAAAAATATCTATATTTAAAAATTTAATCATAATAAATACTTATATATTTAATTATTAATGACACTATGCCATAATAATCTTACCTTCTCCCACTTGGCGGCACTAGTTAGGCCGTAATAATCTTACAAGTAGATCAACTCTTATATATTAATAAACTAGTATAATACCCGCGTACTACGCGGGATCATTTAATTATTACTAATTTTTTTGTTAATTAAATAATCAGTATATATAATTATTCAACATTAATTTTTGAAATTTTTTTTATAGCTAGATAATTTCTTTCATGTATTTTTTAATTAATAATATAATAGTAATTCTATTTTATTTAATTTTTATTAATCAAATTATAGGAGTACAAAATTTTATTCATTTTGAAGAAGACTTAAATTGATTCTTCGTATTCCACTTGAAAAAATACTTAAATCGATCCTTTACATAATTACAGTTTTACAACATCTTATTCACATTGAAGAAGAATTAAATCAATTCCTCTTATTCCACTTGAAAAGTAGTTGAAAAATATTTGAATCAATCTTCTTGTTCCCCTTGAAAAATATTATTTTCTACTTGAATCGCTTAATAATTTTTTTACTTGAATCGATTCTGTAGAGTAATTTGAAAAAAAGCTCCTATACCTCTTGATGAATAATGTATATACTTGTAATTAATACTCCCTGTGTCCCACCGAAAGGTCCACATTTTACTATATTGGGTGTATCATTTAAAGGTTCACATTTTCCTCTTTTAGTAAAAAGGGTCCTCCACTATCCATCACAGCCATCTAATACAACTACCTAATACATATAAAATAATAATACTCCTTAATACATGTGCAAAAAGTAAACGACCACCTTTCCCCAGGACGGAGTGAATAAATAGAAAAGTATTATTTATAGGTGTGGTAATAGATACTAGTATTTTTTTATTTTTTTTCATAATTTGATTTTATTCTAATTAATTTGTTTATGTTGAAAGATTTAGTATTTGATTGAAACTAATATACTAAAATAAATAAATCATAATATGTGTATAGAAAAAAATATAAATAAAGTATGAATAAAAAAAGAGATTCATATATTATTTAAAAAAAAAAATTAAGTAAGGAAATTAATTGAAGAAGGAAAATATAAAAAAATATTAAAATTTCATAAAATTGAGAAAATTACACTTCATTTTAATTTTTATTAATCAAATTATAGGAGTACAATATTTTATTCATTTTGAAGAATACTTAAATTGATTATTCTTACTCCACTTGAAAAAAATACTTAAATCGATCCTTTACATAATTACAGTTTTACAACATCTTATTCACTTTGAAGAAGAATTAAATCAATTCCTCTTATTCCACTAAAAAGTGTTTGAAAAATATTTGAATCGATCTTCTTGTTCCTCTTGAAAAATACAAATTTCTACTTGAATCGCTCCATCGAAATAATTTTTTTACTTGAATCGATTATGTAGAGTAATTTGAAAAAAGCTCCTATTCCTCTTGATGAATAATGTATGTTTGTAATTAATAATAGAAAAGTATTATTTATAGGTGTGGTAGGAGATAGTATTTTTTTAATATTATTTTTCCCTAACTTGATTTGATACTAATTAATTTATTTATATTGAAAGATTTAGTATTTGATTGAAACTAATATACTAAAATAAGATATATATATATATATATATATATATATATATATATATATATATATATATATATATATATATATATATATATATATATATATATATATATATATATATATATATATATATATATATATTTAAATTGAGTATTACTTTTTTCTCATGATTATGGTTAAGTATTTTTTAATTAACTATATAATATTAATTCTACTTCTGTTAATTGTTATTTTTAAGAAATAATGTACTTAATATATATATATATATATATATATATATATATATATATATATATATATAATATAAATAAATTAATTTATGTATAATATTCTTTTAAATATTCATAAATTTATAATGAAATTATTATTTTTATTTTTAACTTAATTTTATTAGTTTCAAATTATATAAACAACTAAAGAAAACAAATTCTATAATTTATATGTTATAATAGAATAATTAAGATATATGTAAATAAATAAAAATTATTATACTAAATTTAATAAATTAACAAATATTTACAAACTTAATTTTAATGTTATTTGATATGAAATAATGATTTAACTTACATAACTTAAGCTTTTGATTCTATACATGGATTAGTTTATTTCAACCTTTTATACTCTAGAGATAAATTGATTCAAAAGTACTTGAATCAATCCTCTTTCACTTGAAGAATACTTGAATCAATAGTTTAAAGGTAGATCTTAAAGAATACTTGAATCTTAAGAATCGATTCTTAAGAGGTAATACTTGAATCAATTTTTTTTTCTCTTCAAGAATCGATTCTTAAGATGTAAATCGATTCAAGAGTATGTGAATCGATCCTCTTTCTCTTGAAAAATCAATTCTTAAGATGTAAATCGATTCAAGAATATTTGAATCGAACCTCTTCCTCTTGAAAAATCAATTCTTAAGATATAAATCGATTCAAGAATATTTTAATCGGTTCTCTTCCTCTTGAAGAATCAGTTATCTTTCTCTTAAAGAATACAATCGATTTTTAGAGGTAGATCGATCTTTACTTGATTCGTTCTATCGAAATAAATTTTTATACTTTAATAAATAAATTCTCTAGAGAAACTTGAAAAAAATCACTTATTCCTCTTGGAAAATCAAACGTGTATTTAGAATGAATAACCAAAAAGTCTTATTTATAGTTGGGGTGAGAAAGAATATTATATAGAATATTCTTTTTTCCCTTTATATATGATTTAATTTGATATTTATTTATTTATTTATTTATTATATATTGGATTAAAAGATTTAGTAATTAATCAAGGATACCCAAATATATAAATAAATATTGAAAATCTAATCATTATAAAAAAAACACATTATTTAAAAAAGAAAATATTAAATAAGGAAGTTAATTAAAAGTAAATAAGGAAAATATTAAAAAAATATTAAAAATAAAAAATTGAGAAAATTACACGTCATTTTGGAGCGCTCTGGAGACGACACGTTAGCAAGAAAAGTTTCTACTATAATATACTTAAGATTAGTCCTATAAAATAATTCACACTTATAATTTTTTACAAGGGTCCATTGCTATTAGGTACATTTTATATACCTATATTACTACTAGATACAAAAGGTAAATTATATTATTGATCAATACAAACTGAATGCATGAAATTTCACTTTTATCCCTATTTTAATTGTATTCAAAAATTAATTTAAAAGATATAACGTATAATATAATACTCCACTAATTTCTCCATAAAAATAGGTGGGAGTTGACTCCATCTTTTCAAAAACAAATTAGAGATAAAATCATAGTATTACTCGTAAATATTATTTAATTGTATTGTATTTTAGATTTGTATTATATTAAAAATAAAATAATTAACAAATATGGATTAAATTGTACTACGATAAGAAATCTTCACAATGTGTATTCAGAATGGATCAAAGTTTTAGTATTCAGATTTACTCACATATTAACACAATAAGAAATATTTATGTTCAAATATGTGTATTCAGAAATATTTATGTTCAGAAATGTGTTCAGACTGTAAATGTGTTCATGTGTTTCTATTCAAATTTTATGTATTCAAATCTTATATACTAAGAAAATATTTCTGAAAAAAATACATAGATTCCATAAATTATGTTAATTAATTTCACAATAGTTAAATAAAACACAAAAGTGCAGTGTAATCTTATGGGGAATGGGCTGTTGAAGAACAACGATCACAATGGGAGAGTTCTGAACATCGTTGGATTTAGGCAATCGGCTTCAAGCACTACAACAAAAAAACATTAAGACTACATATATAATCAGTTGTTTATTAGCTTATTTTTGAAAAAATGCTATGTAGTCTAAGCATCTGTTGTCTTAAGGTCTATTTATGACTACACATTATATGTATAGTCTTTGAGTCTATTTACGACTACACATTATATGTGTAGTCTTTGTGCGTCTTTTTAGAAAAAAAGACGCACAAAGACTATATTGTGTAGTCTTTGAGCGCCTCTTTTCAAAATAATTATGCACAAAGACAACAGATTATATGTGTAGTCTTTGTGCTCCTTTTTATCAAACTCTTTTTTAAATGACGACAAATTATATGTGTAGTCTTTATACATTTATATTCCTAATTTTTCATTTAAACCACCATCTAAAAAAATTATAAAAAATAAAAATCCTAAAAAAGAAAAAAGAAAATAAAAAATTATAAAAAATAAAAATCTTAAAACAAACCACCATCTAATATAAATTCTTCATTTAATAGAACATTGGAACTCTACATAATTTCAAATATTACAATTGTAGTTCAAAAATCTCTACATAAAAATATGAAAATATACAATTGAAAACCTCATCTAGTAATCTTCGGATCAGATAATTGAAATGCCCTGTCCCACAAGAAAAAGGGAAGAGAGTAAGTTCAATCGATCGTAAACACATAGTGAATATATTAGATCCACTCATTAAGCCATTTTATTTTTTGAAGGGACACATTCAAAGCTATTGAGAAACAAAAGTAGTGAACATAGTGTAGATTAAAGGCAAGATTTCTTACCCTTGAGCTCCGTAGCAGTTTTTACACTATCCATAATGCCCACTAACTGTCGGGCAACACTAACAGTTGTGATATAATCACAGAGCCCCCCATAGTAATTAACAGTTATAAATAAGAGATGGAGAAATCAGCACTTAGACCTACAAAATAAGATTGAAAAATATTATACTATTTACAAATGAGAATGGAAATGACAAAGTAGTACAAAATAATCAAGACAGAAACTTAAGAACTTAATAAAACAATCCCTATTTGCCAAGATTTAACCTTCCAACTGAAGTATACATCAAATTTCACCCTATTATGCTTCATTAACTAACTAAAAACATCTACAGCAGCATAAAAATAGAATATAACTTTACAACTAATAACGAGAGATTCCAGGAGCACTAACTATTTGCCCCTTATTCCACCTAGTTTTTAAGACATGCTATGCACGTCGTACTATGTAATGTGATTTTTTTACTTTTTCAGTCACACTAACACTATTCAATTCAATTACTTCACAATAGTTTTTCATTGAAATTATCTAATAGTTCATATGATGGGCAACACACCTAATCATTTTTAAACACATTCAGAATAGAAATTATGCTTGGGAAAAAAAATCATGCATTGAACAAATCAATAATTTTTTTAATATTCTTTGTGGATTCAGGTGAATTCATTTATTTTGCCTTCTTTTCGGAGATGCTTTGCAGAAGTTTTTTGCACCTGCATTTTTTCATGCCAAGTGATGCGTGCATTAGCATTTTCCCACAATTCTTGTTGTTCAAAGTCCATCAATTAAAGTTGACCATTAACTTGTAGAAAAAAGTGATCGCAAATAAAGGTAACAATATAAAAAGAGCAAGTAAAATAAGAAAGCTGATGGAAGTCACCTTGTATCTACCAATCGGAACAACAATCCTGTTGGGCCATTGAAGCATATTTGTTAAAATTGAATTAATAGTATCCTTAAATCTATAAAATTACAGTCAGTCTAAGTAATGTAGAAAATTGTTCTAAAAGCGATTAAAATATCAGAATTACATCAATCATATCTGAAACTCAAGGAAGAGCTGTGAAACTTCCACCCATTTTAAAAGCCTTAAGAATATAGTCAATTCGCGGCTTTGGTTGAATGTCAGGAAACAACACAAGAAAGTTAGAAAAATTCACAGACAGAAAATTCGGTAAATGTAATTATCTTCACATTAATGTCATTAATAATACATCACCACCAATAAAGTGAATCAAACTCAATAGTAAACACAAAGGCAATTGCAAGAAAAAAAACATAATTATAAGTATGTCATATATAATTCTTAGTACGCACATATAATTTAAATATTAAAACTCATTATGGGGGCTAAAATGGTTTTCATGTTTACATTTCTGTTAGTGTTTATTTTGGCTCCACGTAAGTTTCTCTATCACACTTCTATTTTGCTGATCGAAAACCGGCCACTCTCTTTAATTTTTGTCTTTAAACAGGGCACTTTTCCAAACAGCCCAACAACTCGATCTTGACGCAAAATTGAGTTCTGCTAGTCAAATAGCATTGCTAAAAGAAACAAATACACAAGTTACAAAGTGTCATAACAATAATGTTTTAATAAAATGTTATTTAACTAAACACATTAACTGTAAGGAGTAAAATGAGAGAAAGTCTGAATTGTTTCGAAATTCTCAGTTTAATACTAGAATTATAAAGTTACCATGACAATAGATGTCCATAACCCTTGCCTACCTTAAACATAATTATTTGTTTTTTGGGATAATTTCATATTTAGTCCCATAAAAATTGCTCAATGTCAAAAAGGTCCAAAAACTGACAGATTTAGTCCCATAAGAATTTTTCATCTAAATTGTTAATAGTTGACGAAATATTCTGAACCATTAACAAGATCAAAACGGACTATGTCTATTTTGAAACACAGAAAATAATATACATTTGGTAGTTTATAATAACATAAGTTAATTTGGAATGAAAATTTTCGATTATAATATTCTTATGGGACCAAAACTGCTAGCTATGAGACTGGTATATTCCTACGGGATTATAATTGAATTGAAGGAATTCTTATGAGACCAAATGTGAAAAATTTGCCAAGAATGATTATTAGTGATGGGGGATCTCACTTCATTAACAAGATCATTGAGAAGCTTTTGGTGGGATATGGAGTAAAGCACAAGGTTTCAACACTTTACCATCCTCAAACCAATGGCTTGGCGGAAGTGTCAAATAGGCAAGTAAAGCTTATTCTTGAAAAGATGGTTAATGGTAATCGAAAAGATTGGTCTTCAAAGCTTGACGATGCTCTATGGACTTATCGAACGGCTTATAAGACCGCTCTTGGATTTTTACCATATAAGCTTGTGTATGGAAAGGCATGTCACTTGCCCGTTGATCTAGAGCATAAGGCATTATGGGCTTTAAGGGAATTGAATTTTGATGAGAAAGAACTCGGGAAAAGAGATGCCTCTAATTGATTGAACTAGATGAATTTAGAGAGGAAGCTTACTCAAGTTTGAGGATTTTGAAAGAAAAACTTAAAAGATGGCATGATGAGAGGATCAAAACGAAAGAGTTCATTCTGGGGGATAATGTTCTTTTATTCAATTCAAGACTTAAACTATTCCCCAGAAAACTTCGTTTGAAATGGACCAGACCGTATTTGGTGATTGAGGTTAGAGAAGATGGATCTTTGAAGCTTGAAGGATCGGATGGGAATGCTTTTGTGGTTAATGGTCATAGGGTGAAACATTACCATTCTCCCTCTCAAAGGGAGTTGGTATATGTGGATACCTTCACTTCTTGAAGGCTCGTATCCTTTTGGTAGTTTAGGATTGTACATATTTCTTTTCTTTTGTTGCATTTTTGGTATATAGGTTGACTGTGCTCATGAGAAGAATGCGTTTTGAAGATACGAAAAGGGCTTCATTTAAGTGTGTAGATATGTCTTAGCATTTTGTTGCAAACTTATCTCGAAAATCTTGTTTCAATTTAAGTTTGGGGGATATGGCATGGTGCGACATGTATTTTATTGGAAGCATGAAATTTTTGTGTTTTTGAGCTAATTTGAAAAATTTTCTCATGAGTTCGGTGTGATTTTGGTCCGTTTGGTTGTGTGAAAGTAGATGATAATCCATGTTTTGATACCTAATGTTGTTTTTAAGTTGTGAGCATGAATAGGGAGTATTGAAGCATGAAAAATAGCATTTTGAAGTCAAAAATTGGAGAAAACAGGAAAGTAGTACACGAGTCGTGTGCAGTACATGGCCCTGTAACAAGTTGCCATGTACTGACATCAGACGAAGCAACACGGGCAGGCACAGACTGTTTTGCAAAACACGAGTCTTGTCCTGTCACGAAGCACGAGTCATGTCATCAACACGGGCCTGTAACAGATGGCCGTGTGACGACATCAGAACGATCGACATGGGCACCTCCTGACCGTGTTACATAACACGACTCATGTCGAGTATAGATACACGGGCCATGTGAGCAACACGAGCCATGTCGCGTTCTGAGGTAGATTAAAACACGGGCTGGCCTCTTCAAAATGCCTCATTTCCTTTCGTAATCTTCAACCCTCTCACTCGATAATCTCTCTTCCAAACTCCACAAACAAGTGATTCCCAAAGTTTTAACATCCAATCTTCCATTTAATTCAAAGAAAGAGGTATGTCAATTTGAACTCTAGTCTTCAATTGAATATTTGAATGTGTGAATTCGTGTATGGGCTTTGAATGCTAGCATGTTTGAAGCATGTCCATGATTGTGAAACATGAATTAATTTGTTTAATTGTTGAATTGTGTAGAATTGTTAATGAATTAGGATTCATGGAGAATTTGAATTTGGGATTTTTGGAAATCAATGAAATCTGATGCAAATTGTGCTATGAATTGATTGATGATGCTTTCATGAATTTGTAATAGTCTATATTAATTTAGGTATTGAGGATTTGAGCATGAATGAGATTGAAATTAGATGCAAATAGGTGATTGTGAAATACATGCATGCTAAGTGTTCGATGAAATGCTTGAATGAAGTTTTGAGTTAGACTGAGAACCTATTACAAGTATGAAGCATTGTTGATTTATATTGTGCACATAGAAAAGAAAATATGATGATTTGATGAAAGAATAGAAGGAGTGGGAGGTTGGAATTGCTTGAATTACAATTGAATGAATTGTTGAAATGTTGCTTGGTTTTAAATATAATCATCCTAAGAGGAATGTATTGTATGTGTTGATGTAAGCTAGAATTACACTTAGTTGAATAACAAGTGTTGATTCTACGCATTATGAGATATTTTGCCTAAGAGTTGAAAATGAATTTAACTTGAAACATGTTAAACATTGTAGATGGCTGAAAGAAGAACAAGGAAACGTAATGAAGATTTCATCATTGTTGAGATGGACATGGAGTTATCAAACATTGATGCTCATTTAATGATAGATCAAATACACCCTCAAGATTTTGGAGTGGAATTCTTGGAGTGGGAGAAGTATGCACTAAGGTGGCAATACATAGTGACCAAGATTAGGCCAACGAGATTTCAAGATCAGGCTACTATGGAGGGACTTGGGATTGTGGATAATATGAGGGCTTTATTCAGAAGGGTAGACATGGAAGAATTCTTCGACAAGAGGCCTCCCACCTATCTTCATCTCACAGCAGAGTTTATGAGCACGTTGTAAGTTCACAAAGATAGGAGCAGTTTTCCCTTAGCAATTACATTTCAGCTGAACAATATCATGTGGGAGAAGGTTCCTATAAATGACTTGAACAGATTTTTTGGGTGTCCAGTCATGAGAGGCCATCCGAACTTCTTGCCCGGAGGGGGTTTCAATCAGCAAACATGGTGGAGAAGGTTAGCAGAAGATGGGACTGAGCCTCTAGAGTACATACCTAGCTCCTCAAAAGGGACAGCGATCAGAAACCCAGTGATAAGATACCTTGAGAATATAGTATCAAACACCATTCTGGGTAGTTTTGAGAGTGGAGCTGTCAGTGAGAAGCAGTTGTACATTATGTATAGCCTCTATAAAGAATTTAGAGTCAACATTGCAGCTCACTTTGTTCAACATGTGGAGAGGGCAGCCAAAAGAGAAAACACTCGAGGGATTATGATTGGAGGTTTGGTCACGATGATTGCTCAGGGACTATGGATTGATGTGAGAGGTATGCAGCATCGAATGGTGAGTGAAGGGCTTACATACACACAGCTTGTTAGGATGGAGTTCCTATCAGTTATAGGAAATATGTACTGTTTGAGGCAAGAGAAGGGAGCTCCATTCCCTCTACCAGCTCCGGAACTCACCACAGTGCGAGGTCAACGAAAGGTCCAGAATTTGGCTATGGCGAGCCCCAACCAGTCCGCAGTGGTAAGAGCATTTTACAGACAAAATAGAGAAGGAGTGGAAGCAATGCTCCAGCAAATGAGGATAGAAGAAGATCGAGAGCTAAGAGAGCTTAGAGCCGAGCCAGTCAACATGGAGATAGGGGACGAGCATGAACAACCTCATTATGTTGAGTTCGAAGAGCAAGCACCAGAATCCCCAATTTTTGAGCAAGAAGAAGAAGTCCAAGAGGATGAATTTCAGCAGCAGCAGCAGTACATGGGACCCGGAGTGGCTAGATGGAATTTCATGGAAGACAAAGTTCAAGGGATAAGGAATACTCAGCAGTCACATGGAGACCAGATTAGAGAGCTTAGGGAGGAGCAACAAAGGCATGGAGTGACACTGAGGGAGATCCAAGAGGGGCAACGCCAGAGGGATTACAACGATGAGCAGGGGAGTATTCATTCAAACAACATGGAAAAGATGCTCACGATGATGTTTAATTTCCAGTTCCCGATGTTACCTCGTGCTTATAATCCTTGGGCCCCATACCAGTCGCCACCTCCTCCGGAGAATTGAAGGGAGTACTTTTAGTGCTCGTCACTTCTGTAGCCCATTCATTTTAGTTGAATTTGAATTGTGTTGGATTTGATACTTTTGATTATTTTATTTTGGGATGTTTAATTTCGTACTTTAGTTTTATTTTTATTTTTTTTAATTAAGGATTGAGATTTATGATTATTTGTATTGATTATGGATGGGGGAATTCTATGCTTTATTTCTTCATATGGTGTTTTGTTCTTGTGCTTTTGGTCCTTTGTTTGTCTTGTGTTTGTTGGCATTTTTATTCTTGTTTAGGGAATGTGTTGGTGGTTTGTTTAGGGAGGTTGTGAGTCATTTTTGAACAACAAGTGATGATATGTTGTGGTAATGAGTGATGATAAGATATGATTAAGAATTTCTAATTTTCAAATTGTAACATGATTTAATTTAACTTATTCAATTTTGAGATGAATGTGGTGTAATAAGTTCCTTAAAGTCTAAGCATATCCTTGTGAATATTTGAGCCTTAACCGTGCATACATGGTTTTCTTCAAGAGTGGATTGGTTGTGTTTGATAAGCTAGAACTTGCTCAAGGACTATATGAATGAACCCGATTAGTAGAGGTTAATGACATGATCTAAGGCCATCCTTGTTATTAAAAGTCATGGCCATATATTTTCCTACCATGGACATTATCTCTAGTTAGCCACTTTGAGCCTTTAAGCCTTTTTCTTGTGAATTTAGCACATTACAAGCCTTAATAACCCACATGAACCTTATATATTCACCATTTTTGTGTGAGCGATTGAGGAAATGGTAGCTAGGAAGGTTTGATATGGAAAAAAAAGAAAATGAAATGGTAAAAGAAAAGAAAGAACAAAGGATGAAAGAGCATAAGCAAAAATGAATATGCAACCTCATAACAAAAAAATGAGCAAAGTTAAAAAACTGCTCAAGGAAATCATGAAAATCAAAGAAAGGATGCATGCATTGAAAGAAGCTCAATTCAAGGACATTTGATGATAGTGCTTGTGATAAATTAAGGAAAGAAAGGAAGAAAGAAAATATTAAGGAATGGAAGAAAGTAGCTACCTCTCTGATTACTTACACATGATTAGTCACTTGTATCCATATTCTTCCTACCCTACCCAAGAGCCTATCATTGCATCCTTAATGAAAGACATTTTTGATCATTAATCAACACTTTGGTGGTTTGTGAATGTAGTCCGCGAGAAAGTTTATAACGAGTCGAGCCAATCGATTGATGAGTGTTGTTACCACTTTTAAGAGTGTTGAGAGAACTTTATAACCGTTGTAAGGCTTGGACTAAAAAGGGACTATATTACACTTTATTCTCTTTTGATTGAACTTGTTAATTTCTCATGTTATAAGTTTAACGTTGTATGATGACTTAGCATACATTGTGGTTCTTAATGCTATTGATATGTTATTACTTGTGTTCGTTTAGTTTTTCTTTTCCTAGGTGAAAATCTCACCCCTTTGGTTTATCATTTTCGTTATGCGGGGACGCACAACTCTTTAAGTTTGGGGGTGTGATGAGTGATATTTTTACCTAGATTTTAGTGGTCTTTTTATGTATTTTCGTATTATTTTACCCGTATTTATGTGTTATTTGGTAGAGTTATGTGTTTTCATGGAATTGAGTGTGAATGAATTTAATCGTATGTAAAACAGGTGAAATCAAAGCAAAAATGGAGAAGAAAGACGAAAGAAGGAAGAAGAAAACAAGACAGCAAGAACATGGCCAGCCGTTTCAAATACACGAGCCGTGTCATGCTACACGAGCCGTGTACTGTAAACGGACCTGTAAGAGATGGCCGTGCGACGACATCAGAACACACAATACGACCATCCCTTGGCCGTGTTGCGGCACACGACTCATGTGCCGTCGTAAGTTTGTGTTGACCCAGAAATCCTAACATGACTCTAGACATATTGCAGCACACGAGTCGTGTAGGTGCCTGATCAGTAAAAAAAAACAAAAATCTTCTAGAAGGCCCCCAATAAGTATAAATACCCATCCATTCAACCTTTGAAGTGGAATCCATGAAATTTCAGCTGCTCACACACCTCACACACCAATCATTTGATTTTACACCATATTCTTCATCCCCTTCATCCATATTTTGAATCTACATCATCTCTCCATAAATTCTACCATCTAAATCAAGTGAAGAAGCAAGGAAGAGTGGGTGATCACCAAATGAAGGAAGGAGATTCAATTGGAGCCAATCCAAGGGAGTTTTCATCCCAATTTTATGTTAATCCTCTAGTTTATCATGATTTATAAGGTTTTTAATGTCTATGTTAAGGATCTTATGAAGATTGTAGGCTAATCTCCCTTGTGGTATTAGCAGCATGAAAGTTTGTGGTTAAATTTTGGGATCTATGTATTTAAATTCATATGTTGATTGAGTTAATTGATTTCCTATCATTGATGCTTTAGATCTTGATGATTTTGATGATTTGTGTGTTTAGATGCTCTAAATATATGATTAGATTGAGAAATCAATTATGTGATTAGGACATTTAAGTGAATTATTTCATCAAAAACTTCATGTGCATTATAAATTATAAAGAGATTGAGAAATCCTTTAGAGTTTAGAACCCTTTGATAAGGCATATGGTTGGTTTGATCGAGAGATTGATTAATTGTGTGAAGGGATTTTTATTTCAAGCTTAGTACCTAGTTGGAATTGTTTGAATGAGAACCAACCTTTGTGCTAGTTGAGATTAATATCCTATTCATCTTGAGAAGGAGCTTATGTGAATTTAGAGTTGGCCCTTAACCCATACCCTTGATTCATATGAGTTTAATGTATGTATCCTAAAATTTTCCACTACTTAATTGTTGTTAATCCTACTTTTGCTGAATTTGGTAAACCACATTTCATCCACTTATATTGTTTGTTTGATCATTGCTTGCATTGCTTTGATTACTTCTATTTACTTGTTTGAACAACCAATCTATTGATGATTCGTCTCTATAAATTACAACAAACGTGAGATCGCTTAAGCACTAGTATCTACCTCCCTGTGGTTCGATAAATTTTTGAATTGGTCAACCCGACTACAAGTTATGGCTAATCAGTCCCTGCTGTAGATCATATATAAGTCATCTCAGCTGTCCGAAAACCCTAATCTAACTGATAAATCACGCCTAACACTGTGAGGAGGGTGAGGGAACAGCAGATTGAGAAGATTTCAAAGATCGTCGCCCACACAACATCGATATTGGACTTGGGAATACAGCAGAAGACCGAAAGGTTATTTGCTGCTGCTGTCCGCCAACTTGTACAATTTTTATAAATCGTTCAGATATCAAATTAGGACGTGTGATATACTGACGGAAAGTCACAGAAGAGAAGATCGTGATCACTTAAATCCGATATTGTATGAGAGAGTTATGCCCAAAACGGTGAGGCTACGTAGGCTACCGGCGAGAATTCATCTTCTCCAATATACCCTGGTGAAAGGTAATACGTTTCTTATTTTTTTGCTTCTGCTGACTGTTAGAAACGTATGGAACCCTAATGGATCATGTTAACCAAACGATCGAATGCCAACACATACCATACTCAGAAATAAATTGGGATTCTCCAATAATCATTTTCAACAAATACACTACCTTGGATAAACAAACCCTCTCCAGTCAACAAATAGAAACTAGAATAGTTGTAAACACAACCTGAAATTTACACCTAGAATACAAGAACACACAAATTTCAACCAACATCGGACAAATTAGAAAATTAGGTCGAGATCAAGAATAGCTCACCTGAAGGAAGGATAAAGGGGAATCCCAGATATATTAATGGCGTCGAGCAATTTCGGATCCCCAGAAGGACCACGACTGCAACTCATCGGACTCGAACAGCGGCTATCAGAATGCGGCCAGTGAGAAGGGAATGGCGTTGAGCAACTGGAAATGGGAGAGCCGCGAGCAAATGGGAGCGAGGTCGCGAATGGGAGGGCTCTCGATCGGGACCAGGTGACGTTGCGAGCGACTATTGGGAGTGCGGCCGGCGGTAAGAAGTGGTGGCGGTTCTTCGATTTCATCGGTGGGAGTTCGTGGAGTTCGATTTTGGGAGTTCATCGGCTAGGGCTTGATGTCGATTTGGGGGTTTGATTTTTTTATCTTCTGTTTCTAAGTATAATTCTTCCAAGTGTGGGAATCAATTTGATTTTTTTATTTTTGGGTTACAAAACAACGATTTACATTGAAAATATAAAAAACGTGTTTTTTATTTTTTTCAATAAATTTATTTTAAAATATTCATTATTGTATTAATATCAATGAAAAGATATCGGTTATAATAGCCGATATCTATTTTTTGTATAAACATCACTAAAAGATATCAGTAGACAATCACCGATACTTATTAGAATAATCTAAATATAATAGATAATGCCTGCCCTGGGTAGATAATTTCTTGGGGGACCACCGCGTTGAAGGGTTTGGCCAGCGATACAAGGCAGTGGGTGGGATAATTGACGAAGGCTGAACATCGGATGCCGATAATCTCAATCTCAATCTCAAGAGAAATTTTCCCCAATTCGGGGAGGGCAAAACTATATTTTCATAGAAATTAGAAAATAGAAAATATTAGTAGCTTATTCACTAAATAAACAAAATATATGGAGTATTAACTTTGTTACATAAACTTAATTAAATTGATTTTTAAATTTTAATTAAATAATTTTAATTATTAAATTAATTTATGACAATTTATCTCATATAGTATATATAATAATATTTCCTTTTCTAAAATTTATTTTTAAGTTTGAATCTTATATTTTTAGTTAATATTTTATATTTATTTCATATTTATTTAAAATAAAATAAAAAGGATATTTTTTATATATAATTAATATTTAATTAGTTAACAAAAAGTTCTACAAATTTGTGAATAAAATCAAATTAAATTATATATGTTACTTTATAATAAATTAATTTCAAAATTAATTGCATTATACACAACCTATATTATCATGGAGTATATGTTGTGTGTTACCAAAGAATAATAAAAAATAATAAATTTAGATAATTTAAGATAACATAGATAAATATATGTAGTTTTTGTGCGTAAAAAATATTTACGACAACATATGATGTTTTATATGTTGTCTTATAATAAATTACCTTAAAAAACATGTTTCACACCACATTAAGACAATACCAGTCAATATGTGTAGTCTTAGTGCGCGAAAAAATATTTAAGACAACATACATATTTAAGACTACATATACAAAACATACGATAACACATATTTCTTATTTATGTAGTCTATTTAGTGGCGTGTTAATGTTTTTTTGTTGTATTGAAGGGAGGGATGACACTGTGTTTACTGGCTTCAAGGGAGGTACGATGCTAATAGAGTAAACACGTTTGAGAACACAGACGGTCACGCTGGAAATCCCCTTCTATGATCGGAAACCCCCCATTGCCGATTAGATGGAAATGCAGAAACTAGAGGAAAAGATAAGATAGTTTTTGGAGAGAGAAAATAGAGAGAATGAGCAGGAAAATAAGTTTTATGGAGTATTATATATATATATATATATATATATGAAAATATTTATGTTCAATTTAATATATGATTGCGATTATATTTAAAGGTTATGCAAGGATATATTAGGTATCTCACTCTTATATATCGTATGTATTAGTAATATTTTTTCTTAATGTATTTAACAGTAATATGACCGTATAATTTGTATTGGGTAGTAATTAATCCTTTTTACAATTACATAAATAAGTTCACATTATTTTATCCTTCACATATACAAGTTCACAATCCAAATAAAGAAATATTATCAAATTCAATAATTACATAATACATTTTAATTTTAAGTTGTCACTAATATTTAACTCATGTAACTACATTAAAAAATATACTAAATTACTTAAGTTAAAAGACAAAATTTCTTAAATTTGTATCTACAAGAACTGTAAACTTTATTATGGGACGAAATAATTAAGCGTATTTTTTTCTACTAGTATTACATTACTAAAAATTTGGACGCCTGCTAACAAATCCTGGCTCCATCGCAGTGTACATTCCGTTTAGAGTGAAGCATATGCCCTTATTCACCAATATCATTTTAATAGAATGACTATAAACTATTAATTTATACTACTATCTATCAATCTTGATCTTACACTTTTCTCACGATCTTGAGCTAAAAAATCTGACACAAAACAATTTCTCTATTGTGGAGTGTTGTTGAGCTGAATACCATGCTTAACACAATAAACTACTTGAGATCCCAGTCAAGTGTTGATAAATGAAGAATTGGTTTATTGATCATTTCCAATAAATGAATCTAGATTAGGCAAATGGTTGAATTGATGTATGTTATTTAAGCTGATGAGATGCAAGAAAGTTGAATATGAGAGGGTGGTTGGGTAAGGCAAATGGGGTTAGTTGGTTGAGTGGTTAGATGGTTTGATGTTCCATCTTGTGAAGGTCTCTTGGCCCATATTCGGATTAGGTCTTGTGTGTTCTCGTCGAAAACTGTTTGTTTGAATTTACTACCCATCTGCATCATCAGAAATTTTATTTTATTAATTTTTTTACTCACATTAATAATAATTTATTAAATGCATACATAGGGGTATGTGTTGTGTATGATCATTTAACAATGAATAAAACAATCACAATGATAGGAGTTTGTTGGAGCGTAGTTTCACCTGAGTAACCAAGGCGTATAGAGGTAAAGTGCTGTAACTGCAAAGTACTTGAACGATAATCCTGTAAATAAATAAATAAGAGAGATTCAAAGAATTAATATGGATAATTATAGGATAAATTCACTTAATCATATCCATTTAAGATTTTAAAAAAAAAGTTTATTTTTTGGAAGTATCAATTTCCATCATAATTTAGTTTAAATCATTATCGAATTACACACCGTATCTTCTGCGTCATTTTCGTGCAACATCTCTATGTCACACGTTAAGTGATTGACACGTAAGAGGGGGAGATAAATTCAACCATTGCCCCTAGGGTTTAGGGTATAGTTTCTCTCTCCTACGTGTCGTCCATCTAACAATGTGACACAGGAAATGATGTACCCAAATGCTACAGAGAATCCGAGTCGAACAAATTAAGTTAATATCATTCACAGACATATTGTGAAGTGATAGGATACTTTAGATTTTATTTATTATTAGAAAAATATTAAATTATCCGTAAAATTAAAATAAAATAAATATGTAAATGAGTTTTCTTACCATCTATATCTATCGCGTAAAAGTGAGCAACATTACTAGACAATGGAGGGATTATCATTTAAAATTCTTTAACGTTTATATCTTAAAATTATTGCGTAGCAGAGGGTGGAGCAATTTAGTTCCAAACTAGTTTAAGATCGAAAATCAATTGAATATTGAGTGAGAATTGAATTATAAAGAAGATTCAATATACATATTTTTAATAAAATTTGACAGCAAATGGTGAATGTATTTGTAAGGTTATATATAGAGAGAGATTAATTACCCGACAACAAGCCTTGGAATGACGAGACTCAAGCCCTCCATGATACAAGATGTAAACCCATATGTGGTCTGTTGGAATACATTAATTGAATTAATTAAGTGATAATAAATAAATAATGGTTATATTAATGTTGATAATAGTACTTACCCAAATCCAAAGGAAGAAGGCAATTTCAAAGGAGTTTTGAAAGAGAATGAAATGAATCAAGTAGAGGACGAGATCAGGGCTGCCAAACCAAAACAACTCATCCGAAGGCCAAATTCTCTCTGTCTCCGCTGCTTCTTTTGCTAATTCTGTTATTATATGCTCCAATTTTGCTCCTACTATTACCAGCACCTGCAACATTTTTTTTATTCATTACTCCATTTGTTTCATGTATATTAAATTTCACACTTTCTATATTTCGTCAATCCCAAATTAAACGTCATGACCCAAGAAACGGTGCAGTTAAAGGGATAATATCAATTTTGGTTCTCTAGAATATGCAAAATCAAACTTTAGTCCTAAGGTTTGATAAATTTTCAAAAGTGGTCCTCCATTGTCCGCTTTTAGTCATTTTTCTCCACTTTTGGTCATTTTTGTCCACTTTTAGTCCTTATTTGGCCTATCCTAGAGGACTAAAAGTGGACAAAAATGATCAAAAGTGGACCAAAATGACCAAAAGCAGACATCGGAGGATCACTTTTGTGAAATTACCAAATTTGATGAACGAAAGTTGAATTTAGCATATCTTAGAGGACCAAAATTGATATTTTCCCTGCATTTAAATGTGGGACGAAGATAGGAGTATCTACTTTTAATCAATTAATCATATGCATTCTGGTGGGACGTAGACGTCTTTTCAACTCATAAATAAGGAGAGTTCACGGTACATCCTGATTCACAGGAGATTAGCTCATAATTTATTGGGCAAACTTACCAGAAGAGGTAAGAATGACATCCAGAAATATGCATGCCATCCTGCAAATGTATACATACAGCAGAAGCAGTGAATAATGATTAATTATATGTATAGATGTAGAATGTATTGATGAAGTAAGTGTACCTGATATGTTGATAAGCAGGAAGATAACCACAAAGAGCCACAGATACCAGCTGTAATCCACAATTAATTATATTGGACAATCGTAATTAATTCTATTTGATCATGTGTATAAATTAATAATGGTATACATAGAAGTCCTAATTTCTTGATTAAATAAATATAAATGTTAATATTAATTTCACCTTATACCAATGATTTTTTTGAAATCGTGTTCCAATGTCCTCAGCATGTACTTGTGAAAATCATATTCGGGGTTGCTAGGACAATGTTCCTGTACCAAAATACAAATATCACCACGTTCAATAATTTTTACATGTAACGAACGCATTTATTATTTTGATCATCGAGAATATTTTAATGATATATAAGGCCTTTTTTTTTAATCCCTTTACAGTCACATTTTTGTACGTGAATAATTTTTCTTTCATTCAAAAGAATAATTATTTGCTACTCTATAAAGAGTAATTTTCATGTATTAAAAAAATGTAATTTGAGTGTGCGTGCACTAGGTGCTAGTAAATGACCACTAACTTTAAATATTGTTTAAATTGAATTCGCAGAGATAATTATCATTTAATATTTATTAGTTCATTTTAAGCTGAGCTCACAAAAAAAAATTATTATTTAATGTTTAACTAGTTCATTCTAACACATTCCACGTGGCCACCTCATTTAATATTTAAATAGTTCACTCTAACACGTCTCATCACATGTTGTGTAATTTATCTTAAGCCTTACACGTGGACTTGAATTTTGTAAGAATTTTGGCTCTGATATCCGTTAAATAACAACTCATTTAAAAGTTTAAGCCGATAAAAAAGAGTATCATTTAATATTTAATCAGTTCACATTGAAATGAATAATTTGCCTATAAAAGATCATATAAATTTTGAAATGGGGCTATTATTCAAGAATTATTACTCGTATAAAACCAGAGCGCAGGGCTGCATAATCCGATTTGGTGACGGAGCCATAAAATTGCTTGAAGAACGCGGCCTGCAGTGTATGCTTAAAGTTAATATATATAACCAGAGGTAGATTGCAAGAATTAATTTGATTTAGATTTATTTGTTTAGCCAACTTACCAACCAACTAACTATGTGAAATTTCCTCCAATAATTTCCAGACCTTGACATGAACTCTTTTAGGTGCTCTCTTGTAGCATGAACTATATACACCAAATAAATTGCATCATTCAACATGAATATAGTTAGTCTTAGTCTTAATTTGGGTTAATATAACTAATAGGCCTTTCGAATTTGTTATAAATAATCATGGGCCTTTTTTGTTCCATGCTCCTAAAAACTAAGGGTACAATCTTACAATTATATATGAAACTAATGAAAGAATTAAAATGAATGTTCATGAAATACTTTTTCTTTTTTTTCAAAACTCTTATTAACCTACACATTAATTTTATGAATTTATTGTGATGGAATACCTCTATTGCGATGGTGTCTTGATGATTCATTTCTAATTGAGTGCTCCCAGTGTCTCCATTCTCTTATCTAAAACAACTCAATATGCCATATGACGTCATTGAAATATGTATGTATAATTAACATGAAATTTTTGCTAAGATGTCGTTACTTGAATTCTTTAAAAAAATTATATTTAAATAAAAAAAAATCAAAATCTCCATTCTACGCAATATATATTCCTTTTCAATTCATTACAAGAATTCAAAGCTTCGATAAGTTTTTAGTAGAAAAATATAATCTAAAACCTGATTAAGTCCATGATATGCATTTTTATGAACTAAAATACTCAGTAAGATATGATATGATAAGGAGTTCTAATACTCTCTTCGTCCCACACTTATCTTCACACTTTTCGTTTTTGTCAGTCCCACACTTATCTTCACCACCCAAAAAAGAAAACTTCACATTAACCAACAACCTCAAAAGTTATCATAATTTCAAAAATACCACTCCTACTTAACACACATAACATACTTTATAATTTATTTATTACCTAAAAATACCACAACACCCCTCAAAAGTCAATAAAGTTGGTCAAAAAACAACTTTTCTTAAAACTCCATATCTATAGTATCGGTGCAGATAAGTATAGGATGGAGGAAGTATTAATTTTGTCATTTTTATTGTTACACTACATATATCCATTACTTTTTGGTAAAGATGACCTTATGTCCCATAACAAAATCTCAAAAAATTGCTTAAAAGTACACAATATTCCATCATTTTAATTTAAAAAGTGATGGCAATTGAGTAAAATAAATTTAAAATTCACACACTACAAATAAAATACTAGACAAACAGTTGTACGAGAATGTCTTGTGAGAACATTTTTATATTTTCTTAATAATTATCAAATTTTATCAAAAATATTATTTCTTTTTATTTATAATATGAATGACTCAAGAAACAATTCAACAACCAATATCAATTTTCATTAATATGAGTATCAATTCTTTTTAAAATTTCATCACATCTTATTAATCTCACCTCGTCTCATAATCTCACACAAGTTCATAGTCATTCCACCCCAAAAAGCTAAACACCCCTATTTTCTAGTGATGTCATGATTTGTTAAAGCATCCGCATTTCAGCAAAGAAGATGTAGTGGTTTTGTATATTTAGATAATTGGGAGATTGATTTGGTTGATGCAGTAAAAATTAAAAAATAAACATAAAAATACATACTCCCTCCATCGCACATTTACTTGCACTGTTATTGTAAATATAGAGTTTAAGAAAAATTGATTTTTAACTAATTTTATTGACTTAATATAGTATTTTTAAATAATAAATAAATTAAATTATAAAGTATATATAAAGTAAATTATAAATTATGTTATGTATGATAGGTGTGCATGGTAAATTTGTAATTAGAATATAATTTTATGATAACATGGTTCAGAGATGGTATAAATTAATACCTTGATGCTTCCAAGAACCATAGTGGCGGCACAGAAGAAAACATAAACGACGGCTAACACAAATATAAATATATGCAGCTGATGCAACGCTTCCAAAGATAGAAATGGCACATATCCCTGCATTGTACCATTACAATCAAATTTACCACATCTAAATATATATATCAATAATACTTCTCTCATGTGTCTTTGGGACACACAGTGTTTCCATGAGAACACAAGAATAAAATATTATTTAATGACAAAATCTAGTATTAAATTCTTGTGTTATCATGGGAGCGCGGTGTTTCAGGGGCACACAAGTTTTTGCCTAATACTTCTTCGTTCTATTATGATAATCACTATTTTCTTATTAGTGATCACCTTTCTTATTTTACTATTTCATCCACTGTTTCATTCATTAAATAGATGCAACGTATTACATCAAGGACTTATAATGGTCATATTTTTGGGTGTAGCATTTCATTCTATAAACTATACATTGAGACACAATTGTGAAGTGGAAGATTCTCGGATGCATATGGTACCTTTCAGAAAAATGAACGTAACTCTTTGTAGAAAAATCCAAGACTCTCAATTTATTGTGTTGAAAATTAAATTGATAAGGCTTTTCATCCATATATTTCTCACTTTCTAATTCATTCATATCGATATCAGTTATTTTGCAAAGTTTCCCCATATATTAGATTATTTTCTCATTAAGAATGGCACTGGAAATCTGGACCGGACTGAGGGGTAACAATTTATAATGTGGATATAAAAGGCAAAAGCTCCTGCGCCCCGGAGACACGGTCCGTTTCTCCATGTGAACACAACCCTTCCCTATTCTATTTAAACTTATGTATTGCTAGGGAGTTTAAATTGTAAAGGGGCACGGAAATTGAAAAGGGGCACTGATCTAAATCCGTGTGCCCGGGCGCACAAGAGACTCACTCGATATAAAATAGAGTATCATTTATTAGGTGCAATAAACGAAAAGAAATAGCAATATTCCAGAAAATGAATTTGTTTAAGCTCTCCAATAATCAAAATTGAATCAAGGAGGAGAAGAGGGTATAAAGATATAAATACCTGAGCACAGTGGGCTTGTGATTCTTGAGCCAAAAGGTGCCTTGTAATGTGGGTAGGGGCAGCTTCAGGTTGTGTTTGGTATTGACAGGGAAGCATAATGTTGGAGAGATGACGTGGCATGCATATATTGCTGATCAGACCTTGAAACACCGTCAGCAGAAGGGAAATGAATCCCAACAGCATCAACTCTGATCACAAAACATACCCAACTAATTAATTAATTAATGAACTCATGTTGTTGATTTAGTTAATTAAAACAAAAATAAAGCCAAAGCCAACCTTCTTTTACTTTTTGCAATGCCTCAAATAGGGGCTGCTGGTGTTGTTTCTTGAAGAACTGAATTTCATTCACGTCACACAATTAATATAAATAATGAACAGTCAAATCAGAAATTCTCGTTACATTCTGATGTTACATTTAATGTCGTGAATAGTTTCATGAATTACTAATGCATATGAATAAAAATATAACACTAAAATGTAATAGGAGACGTTGGAACAAAAGAGAGAGAGAGCACCCACCCTTCCGAGTTTGTGAAGAGCACGCTCAGCAACAACCGAGATGAAAACGATAACGAAACAGACGAGAGCTACAACCCAAGTAGGTGTATACTCAAATGACCGCCCTCCTGATTCTCCCTCTGCCATAATCACTTTGATCTTCATTTACATCAAGCATCATGTATCATATATATACCCTCTTAGAAGAAAGAATCTGCATGGCACAAGATAAGAATATTGATGACTCAAGGAAAAGCATATTTACAAGGTTACCTCAACTTAACTCTTACGTAAGCTAGTTTTATACTTGATGAATGTTCATCAATTAATAAAATAAGGATAACAGAGATCAAAGAATACAAATATAGCACTTGAAAAGTTAAATAGTCTGTGGATTGGTAGCTACAAATTGAGCCCAAGGTTTTAATAGAAAACAGAATATTAGTCTTAGAACATCAAGAACAGCTTTCATGGGAGGAAATACAAAGTGAATGGGGAGCCAAGCCAAGTTTTGGATCTCATTATGCAGGAGATAACGCGGTTCTGATCCATGATACTAGCAATCAGTCAGTTGACGTCCTTGCTATTGAAATGGATCAATGGTTGAAGTACTGGTTCGAGTGGTTGAACAGTGGATTTGCTACTGTTGCTTGAAAGCGATGGTCAAATACCTGAAATAGCCCAAAAAAAAATTGTATTCATGATAGATATACTTGTGATTGCATCAGTGGTTCATGAAGGAGTGAGTACCTAGAATCATGGCGGCGCAGGTCCATCCGCCGGAGGAGGAGCGCAGGGCGGGGCGGCCCTTGTAGTCCCAGGCGTCGGGCAGAGTATCAGCCTCTCCTTTGGTTTCGGCCATTTGTTTGGATGTGGAGTTTCGGCCATCTAGCAAATCCCCTGTTTTTGTTCAAGCAACAGTAAGTAATTGATTGGAATGTCTCCGATGACGATTCCGGCGAAGAATTAATTCAAATCAAAATTTAATCCCAATGACATTCGAGAAATGATCTGATGGCCAACGCAGCTTTTTCCAATTCAAATGGGTTGTGTGCCTAACAAACTTATGGACAAGTTAATGTGGAGAAGGTTAATATTGTAACTCTGCCCTTTAAATCAAATTTGGGTGGGATGGAGAAAACTTTCATGGTAGAGTTGGGCTTTTAGATGGGCCCACTTTAGTCAATCCCTCTTTCACTTAGAAGACTCTCATGTTCCAACCAAAAGGGAAAAGAATTCCCCTTTTTTTGGGCCCAAGTGATTCTACATCAGCAATAGGACAAGAAAAAAAATATGCCGCAATGAAATTCTGGTATACCATACTCCCTCCGTCTCATCCTAACAGTTACATATTTTTATTTTGAGCATCTCATCCTAATGGTTATATTTTTCTTTTTAGCATATGAGACCCAGACAAATTAATTACTTATCTTTCCATAGACCCACGCATCCCACTAATACACCTACCCACTTTACATTAAATTATTATTTCTCTAACCTCAATACACATTAAAATACTATATTCATTAATCCCCGTGTAAAAAGCAAACGTAACTATGAGGACGGGACGGAGGGATTACTTATCATTACGTAACAGACTAAATTTATCGAAATTTTAGATATATCGAATTTTTTGATAAAATATGATACCGTATTGATTATTTTGATACGATAAATATATAAAAAAAATTTAATCCGCGATATGTCGGTATACCTTAAATTATTTTAGTAAGGTACATATACATATATATATATATATATATATATATATATATATATATATATATATATATATATATATATATATATATATATATATATATATATATATATATATATATATATATATATAACTATTTGTATTTTGCATGTGGATTAAGAGTATTATTATTTTACATAAAGTGGATAATTGTAATAGTGGTGGAGCATGTGTGAGTCCCTTTTGCTTAAAAGGGAAAATGGATACCTTTAGGTGATGTTTGGTTTAGGAATAAAATTAAGATTTTGGGGTTTGAAAATCTAATGAATAGGGATATACTCCCTCCATCCCACCTAAAGAAAATTATTTACTTTTTGCACGTGAATTAAGAAGTATTATTATTTAATGTAGAGTGGCGTGAGTCTCACTCTCATGTGTGTAAAAAAGGAAACGAGACTTTTTGGGTAGGATGTCCAAAATGAAAAAAAGACCCTCCTCGAAGGGGACAGAGGGAGTATGTTTGTTTTGAGTTTTAGTAAGGTATGTTTTAACTTTATGTCAAATCAATATGTAAGAAAATATTAATTTATGTTTAAAAGAGAGAGAGAGAGAAGAGATAATAAGGAATATTAAATGAGGAAAGAGAATATATGTTGAGGATGGTAGTATTTCTAAGTGTATAAGGGATGGTTTTGTCTGGATTTTGAAGTCCATTTCCGATTTTCAAAATAAAAAATAAACATAACGAGTGGACGATCAAAATGACAAATTGAATACCTTATTAGCGGATGAAGAGAGTAATATGATTTTTAATTATTTTATTAATATACTAGTATGAATCTCGTGTATTACACGGGTTGTAAAATTTTAATTTTAAAAAATGTAATTTAAGTTTGATATAACTATTTATTTAAAAATTTTAAAAAATATATAATTCAAATTTAATATAACTATTTATTCAATTATAATCTATACGTATATATATAATAATAATAATAATCATATAATAATATATATAAAAGCAAACCTAAATTTCTACTTTTATTTTCAATTTTTTTCAATTTTATTTTATTTAGAAATAATTCAATTTTAATCTTCACAGTCCAATTAAAATTTTTAATTAAATCATAAAATCTTATTATACTAATAATGGATTTTGTTATTTAAATTTTACTTTTTTATTTAACATTATAAATTTGGTAAATATGAGAGATATTTTTGGCATATTTAACTAATTTTTAATCAATATATGTTTAATTTAAATTAATAGATCAAACCAATATTCATATATTATTATAATTTAATTTAATATACATAGGACATATGATTTTCCTTTGATTTAAATTATAGTAAAATTTAATAATGAATTTTATTATTTAAATTTTACTTTTTATTTATTTATTTAATTTAACAATATAAATTTGATTAATTTTTAATCAATATATGCTTAATTTAAATTAATATATCAATTTTATTTTCATTAGGATCGTCTCTATAAATATTTGTTTTCAATCACAATCATTCCTTCTTTAAAATCATTCTATATAAATATTTTCATTACCTAATCAAATTCTTAATCTCTCCCTTTTTTTTGTTTTTTTTTTAGTTTTTTTCTCTCTAATTCTTCTTATTTTTCTTCTCTTCTACAGATTCTACTTTCACATTATTTATAATATATTCTAATTTGTTTTGTTTTTTTATACTTTTATTTGATCTTATATGCAAGTTCAATCATTCTCCTTAAATGTATCATTATACTTTTTAATTTTTTGTTATCTTATTTTTCTTCTCTTCGATTTTTGTATTTTTTTAATAATTCTATAAACTCTATTTTTATATTTTAATTTATTTTATCTTCTTTTATAATTTTATTTGATATTATTTTTAGGTTTAATCATTCTCATATTTGATATTATTTGTAGGTCCAATCATTCTTATTTGAGTTATCATTCTTTTTTTTTTGGGTCTATCTTTTTTTCTTCAATTTTTGTGTTTGTTTATAATAATTCTATGAACCCTATTTTTATATTTTAATATTCTATCTTTTTTTCTTTTTTTAATCCTCTTTTTGTTATTTTTTTCTCTAATGCTTCTTCTTTTTCTTCTCTTTTATAGATTTTACTTTCATATTATTTATAAACTACTCTAATTTGTTTTGTCTTTTTATACTTTTATTTGATCTTATATGCATGTTCAATCATTCTCCTTAAAGGTATCATTATATTTTTTTAATTTTTTGTTATCTTATTTTTTTCTCTTATATTTTTGTTATTTTTTTTAATAATTCTATAAACTCTATTTTTATAATTTAATTTAATTTATCATCTTTTATACTTTTATTTGATATTAATTTTAGGTTTAATCATTCTCATAATTGATCTTATTAGGTATCATTAATTTTTTTATTTTTTTGCCTATCTTTTTTTTTTCAATTTTTGTGTTTGCTTTATAATAATTATATGAACCCTATTTTTATATTTTAATATTCTATCTTTTATTCTTCTTTTTAATCCTCTTTTTGTTTTTTTCTCTAATGCTTCTTCTTTTTCTTCTCTTTTATAGATTATACTTTCATATTATTTATAATCTACTCTAATTTATATTGTCTTTTTATATTTTTATTTGATCTTATATGCAGGTTCAATAATTCTCCATCATTATACTTTTTAATTTTTTTATCATATATTTTTTTCTCTTCGATTTTTTTCTATTTTTATATTTTAATATTCTATCTTTTGTTCTTCTTCTTAATCCTCTTTTTGTTACTCTCTCCGTCTCGAAAAATTTTTCACGTTTACTGTTCCACGTTGTTTAAGAAAAATTGCACTTTTTGACCAACTTTATTGACTTTGGAGAGTATTGTATTATTTTTAGGTAATTAAAAAGTATAAAGTAATGATATGTGTGTGAAAAAGGAGTGACAAATTTAAAATTAAAGTAACTTTTGAGGTTGTTAGATAAAATAGTATTTCCTTTTTTGGGGGGTGAAAGGTTTTGTGGGACAAACAAATAAGAAAAGTGAGAAAAGTATTATGAGACGGAGTGAGTATTTTTTTCTCTAATGCTTCTTTTCATTAGGATAATATATATATATATATATATATATATATATATATATATATATATATATATATATATATATATATATATATATATTATTTTAATTTAATCTTTAAGATTAATTTATGAAATTTATTTTTTAAGTTTTGTAATGTATTTTAATTGTTCATTCAATTTTATTTTCATTATTATCGTCTATGAATATTATTTTAATATTTGGAATTTATTATATTAAATAATATTTTAATTTTTATTTTATTCATATGTTATTTAATTAAAAATATATATTATAGTAAAATATATATTTATTTTAAAATAAAATAATAATTGAGTTTTATAGAGAAATTATATCTACTTTTTTATAAGATAATATCAATTAAAATAAAATAATTTTAATATAATTAATTATACAAGGTTAACCCATTGTCTACTCTCAACTCCAGTCATTAACCCCCACCCTACCCCCCCACCCCAAAATAATCAATCATGAACCCCCACATTTTCACACACAACACACACTAGCTATGGCTGCTTTTCCCCCTTTCCCCTCAATCCCGCCCAAACCTCCTTTCCCGCATCCCCGTTAACAATTCTCGACTCTCAACCCTAGTTTTTCCGCTATGGCGATCGTCACCGGTGACAGATATCTGGAATCACTTGTTAAATTCGTCGAAAATCAGGCGGAGAAATTAATTGAAGGAACGCTGGTGTTGAAATTGAATCCTATTGGTTTGCGTTACGTGCAGTCCAGGCTGGAAGCCTTGGGGGAGCTAGAGAGCTTGTTGACCGGTGCTCCTGTGGATTATTTGCGTGCTTATGTCTCTGATTTGGGTGACCACCGAGCGCTCGAGCAGTTGCGGCGAATCCTACGCCTGCTTCCGTCGTTGAAGGTGGTTTCTGTGCTTCCGCCGCCGCGGAGGGATCCGAGTCCATTGTATTTGCTTCCGTTTGGAAGGTTGAAGGTTTTGGAACTTCGTGGATGTGATTTGTCTACATCTGCGGCCAAGGGCTTGCTTGAGTTGAGGTTTACGCTTGAGAAATTGATATGCCATAATTCAACTGTGAGTATGATTTTCTAACATGGTGTCAAAATTTTCCACCTTTCAATTTGATCACTGCCTTTATCCTTGTCGAAGAAGCTCTTTTCAAATGCACCGTGAAGCTTTTATCGCTTCAACTGGTCTATGGTACTAATTTAAAAGAATTTTACATGGTGAGATCCATTATTTTCTTTGGACCATATGTTACTGCTGGATGTGAAGATGTAGGCCGGAAATGTTAGATAAATGATGCGGTGTTAGTGTGTGAATTTTTTTATCCTCATTAGGAGGACTTGAAGTATATGCATCTTATAGAATTAATTGAACAATTCCGTGGTCAATTCTCAATTATGCACTTGCATTTTTCCTCTCCACTGTAATCAAAGTTGGTCTTATATGCTATTCAGTGTCAATTTATTATACTATTAACCTTTGTAACTTGTTCATGTCAATTGGCTTAGGATGCACTGCGGCATGTGTTTACGAGTAGAATTGCGGACATAAAGGATTCACCCCAGTGGAACCATTTGTATTTTGTTTCATGCGCGTGCAATGGCTTAATTCTTATGGATGAGTCTTTGCAGCTTCTACCTATGGTTGAAACCCTTGATCTGAGTAGGAATAAGTTTGCAAAGGTGGATAACCTCAAGAAGTGCACCAAATTAAAACACGTGGATTTCGGATTCAATAACCTGAGAAGTATTGCATCATTTAGTGAGGTAACTTTCTGAAATTAGATAGACAGCCAAAGGGACAGTCCTGAAAGTTATTGATTTCTTATTGTATGATCATTGCTCTGTAGTCATGAGGACAATATTGCATTATATTTCAGTCTAGGTTCTAGCAATCAATTAAGTATTTTCTTAGAAAACCAAAACTTATTAGTCACCAAAACAATAAACATTCCAAATCAATCTAACAACTCAATCATCAAGCTTTCTCTTAGGAATTCTATAGCCAAATATGATACCTATGCATGCAAATTTAAGTTTTTCTTACCAAAAAGATTTCACAAAGCACTCTATAACATCTTCTATTGGATCCAACCCTTAAATTTGATTTTAATGTCTTCTTAAATCAATATAAGTACTCAATGGTCTAGCTTTTTCTTTGGAACTCTGTATCCAAATGCGATACCCTATGATTGCAAAATTAAGGTTTTTCTTACAAAATACTTAATTTCTCAAAACAGTTCTATAACATCTGGTATTGGATCCAACCCTTATGTTTGATTTTAATGTCTTCTTTTCATACATCTGTATTCTGTATAACATCTGCAATTGGAACAAGCCTATTTATATGATTTTGCGAATAAAACTTTGTATTATGTAACTGTTATGTTTTCTTTAATTTCATTAGTTTATTTTGCTACAAACTTTTCAAGCATATTATAAAACTCATCATTCTTCCTTGAGTCCTTTACTTGAATTGGAAGAAGAAGAAGAAGAAAATAATAATAATAATAATAGAATTACGAAATAAAAAAAGAAGTCTCTGACATCTGATTTCACCTTTTAAAGAAATAATTTCATGTGTTCGGAGAAGATTAATATACTCCTAACTTATGATTCATTTCGATTTCTGTCAGCATGCTGGTTCAATATGAACTTCAATCATTGGCTTGTGCAGGTTCATTGTCAGATCGTTAAGCTTGTGTTGAGGAACAATGCTTTAACTTCATTGCATGGCATTGAAAATCTGAAATCACTTCAGGGGCTTGATTTTTCCTACAATATTATTTCTAACTTCTCTGAGATAGAGATCCTTGCTGGCTTTCCGTCTCTTCAGAACATATGGTTGGAAGGGAATCCTCTTTGCTGTGCGAGATGGTTCCGAGCCAAAGTTTTCAGCCTTTTTTCTCATCCAGACCAAGTAAGTTGTTATGTATCCTCTCTGAGGTTATTATGCTCTATTAATGGAACTGATTATTTCATCTGATTTCCCCAAATAACATTTTGTCTTACAACCATTTTGGACCTTTACTGAACTTTACTCGTGTTTCATTCTCAAGTAAGTTAAAATTTGCATGTGTTCTAGCTTAACCTGGACGAAAAGAAAATATCAGCTTGTGAGTTTTGGAAGAGACAAATCATAATTTCAGGCAGGAAGAAGCAGCCTGCAAGCTTTGGATTTTATGCACCCATCCAAGATGATGCTGATGTTGAAGGAAGTGTGAATACAAAAAGGGTGAGAACCATTTGATGGTAGCAATTTTAATTTTCATGATGACTTGATCACTGAACCTTTTAGTACATTGAGGAATTTAAGGAATTTATAACTTTATTTTTATTTTATTCTAATTCTCAGAAGCGAACCTCTCGTCTTGTCAATATTGAAGTTGATGAGCGGAGCACTTGTGTTGATGACCAAGATTCCGTGTCATGCGATAATGAGAATGAGAGCAAAGATGGGATTGCCAATACAGATGAAGAAGCTGAAATAGAAGACTTGATTAAAAGAATTGAAGTGTTGAAGAAAGATAATTCTATTCAGTGGTTGCAGGAATTTAAAGAATGGATGGATCAGACATCTGAAAGTGTTGGTGCCGGTAATAAATTTAGAAGTTCTATCTTAAATCATACTAATCAGATGCTTTTGAAGATTGAAACAAGAGATGAAGACCATGACGAGCCCTCAAGATATGTCTCTGACTCTTTACTGCTTTCTGGAGATGAGACTAGCACAATCATCCTAGGATCAGAGACGTCCTTTGCAGATACATCTACAGTTTTCGGTGCTCAACATTACTTCAATAAAATTGGTGAAGCTGTGTCTATGCTTCTCATGGGGAATTCTGGAGGGGACAGATCCATTTTCAAGAATTTTAATGAGAGTTGCGAAGGGGTGAGCTTCATAAATAATGAAGGACGTATTCCTACAGATGCTGGGGACTCAAGCTTTAATCTTGTCGATGTGCCTGGAGAGCATAATCTCAATGAAGATATTGTGACTGCCCCTTCAACTGCAATAAATGATGTGACATCCCATTCATCATCAGTTTGCCCAGGTTCTCCGCCTCATTACCAAGAGGATATCTTACTTCGACGCCAAAACTTGGATGAAGAATTTCTGCAGTTATCTGCTGAGTCTTTCTCAGTGGCATCTTCTGATAGTAATACCAGTTGTAGCGAAGATGAATCTGCAAATTTTGGCCCTTCTGTATCTCATATTGATCATTCAGTCATAGACAGTTCATCTGAAAGAGGTCATGATTCTTTCTTTTATAACAGTTCAACATCAAAGCAAAATGGTTTGCATACGCAATTTCCTTTTTCTGAAAGCAATTCAGTTAGCACAAACGGCATAGTGTTTGAGAGCTCAATTGCAGCTAGTGGTAGTTTATCTGATTCTGTACATGACGAAATTTCAGGATTTGTGAAAGGAAAAACTGATTGGAATACGCGCAAAAGGAATCCCAGAAGAAAGATGATCTCCTTACCAGAGGAGGATGACAGTCCCGCTGATATCGACTCATTAGAGAAGCCTAGACCTGAAGTGATATGAGGCTGAATACTCTTGGTTTTGGGACCTTTGGAAAATTCAGCACAGTTTGAATTAGCTACAATGGAATGTTCCATTTTGTGCTGGCCAGTCCAGACTCTTCGCTACTTTATTGTGCCTAATTCACATTGCTGTTTTGGGGTTGGGGTGGGTGTGTTGCTCTACCATGCGTACTATTTTGATTCCAGTACATGAATAGACTGAAAATAGTTGGTTTCAGTCCACAATCTGGATGTAGCTTTTAAAATGGGGTCAATGAACTTCTAGGAAGTATGTTCAGTGCAATCATCTGATTACTGAAAGATTTTAATATAGTGAAATGGAATGTCATATTAACAAGGACCGTACTCTCAGATGTACCAACATGATCGAGCGATTTCTCCTTATCTGGTTGTTTTATGCCTCCCTTGGCTATCATGTTGTAGCTGCTGCAAACATTGCAGTCCATGTTTAAACGGTATCTGCTGCTACTCAGTGAAGATATCATGCAGCTTGCATAGTGGTTTCCCTGTGATGGCATTTCTCGTGTTTGTTTGTCTGGATTCATGTGATGCTGCAGTTGATGTGTTCGAGAAGCACCATTTCATGCATTGCTTGAGCTTTAGGCTATACTCGGGGATTTGATTCGAGATAGTTTTATCGCTAAACTGAATCCATTTTTATCTTGTGATTTCTAGTGATCCGCCCCGAGTAAATGTCATCTTCTGCTCCCATCGAATGGTACGATTTTTTCCTTCCCCTCATGGTTGCATATCATTCTATCCGACTTCCTAACCTTGCAGAGTAAAATCATGGTTGGTCTACGGTCTACCTCATCGTTTATTTTCTAAAGACATATATTGAAAGCTTGTGGCTTAATGCCCTTGGCCCTGTGTTTCGTTTGTTTTCACAGTCCTTTCATTTTTTTTTTTTTTTTTTTTTGGAAGATGTGTCCTTTGCTTTACCTGTAAATGAAGCAATTTTGTGGATTAATTGATTGATTCTTAGATCGTCTGTGTCGAGAATTGTACAGTCTACACTATATCTGTTAATTGTTGTGGATGTATTCTTGAAAGTGTATAGGCAACTCGAAATTTCCTCAGTTCTTATGTGCACATCTTTTTTGTTCCCAACTGCTGAATTTCCTATATTGTATACGAGTCGTGCAGAAATGTCATGTTGATTTCTTTTCGATATGTTTTGGATTATTACCTACTCCCTCAGTCCTGCACTATTAGTTAAATTTTTTTTTCAATATTTTAATGTAAAGTAGGTATCTTTATCAGTGTTGTATGTGGACCACACAAAAATATCCGCGTTAAGTTTTTTTTTTTTTTTTTCATTTTGGTTTGTTATAAGTTAAAGTTTACATTTTCCCTTTTGTCAGGTGAGATCTACACAAAACAATTAATTATTTCACATGTGATTAAAATTACTCATTACACATTAAAATATTATATTTTTCAACTCACTATTTATTAAAACATGGACAAGTTTTGTGTGAGGTCGTACGAAAGTCCTTACGTGGGACAGATAAAAATCAACAACACTATTAATGAAAAATGATACTCAATTGATGAGAAGTGATAAAGGTATAATAAAATATTTCACTAACAATTTATTGTATAAATAAAAAATAATAACATTTTATAGTGAAAATGATAACATTTTATAATTAAAATAATCATAATATTATTTTCATGTAACGTCTTACAATGAGTTGGTCTCACACAATTTTTGCCTACTTTTATTAGTTAAAATATATCATTTTGCAACAAAATATTACTCCCTCCGTCCCTGGCAAAGAGGTGCATTTGCTTTTTGCACGTAAATTAAGGAGTATTATTATTTTATGTAAAGTGGATATGTGTATTAGAGAGATGTGATGGGTAGTGGTGGACCCTTTTTACTAAAAGAGGAAAATGATGCAATTTGGATGAGAACCCCAATATAATAAAATGATGCTATTTGGGCGGGACGGAGGGAGTATATTCTTGTAAATCTAATATTCCCTCCGTCCAGTCCAAATGTTATCGGTTGCTTTTTGTGTGTAGATTAAGGAGTATTACTATTTTATGTGTAGTGTGTAGTTGTATTAGTAGTGAGTGGTGAGCCATATGGGGGAACCTACTAAAAATGAAAAATGAGAATTTTTGAATGAGATGCCCAATATCATAAAATGAGACCTTTCAATGGTACGAAGGGAAGTGAGTATACTATACAAATGATAAAAGAACACAGCTACAAATCATACACCCCTTAATCTTATTTTCCTACCTTTTCTATTTTTATTTATTTTGATAATACAAGTATTCTCCATATCAAACATAAGTTAAAAAAGACAAAAAGACACAAGTGACAGAGAGAAGATTCAATTGATTGTAACAATCAATAATAACACGTTTATAAATAGTCCCATTTACAGATAGTCTCTCCTCCTTCCTCTTCTCCTCCCAACCTCCTCCTCCCACCCACCCCCCCCAAGATGGGTAATGTAGCATTGTGTGCTCCTTCAATCATCTCTAACAGTGACATAAAGGTACTATCAAGTGATGGAAGATTACTGATCTACACAGAGGCTCCAGTGAAAGCAGCAGAAGTTATGCTGGAAAATCCAGGGCAATTCCTCTGTGAATCCACTCAACTGAAAGTTGGGCAAAGAATTGCAGGGATGTGTGCAGAGGAAGAACTGGAGAGAGGGCAAGTCTATTTCCTTCTCCCCATGGAAATGCTCTACTCAGTGCTCACAAGTGAAGAACTCTCTTCTCTCACTCACAAAACCTCCAAAGGAATCAAACAAGCTTTGAATTTCTCCAAGATTTTCCCAGAGTTCTGTCTGTTCCCTAGTGGCTCAGAAGCTAAGGCAGTGGAGGAATTTGAAGTAATTGGTAGTGGTAGTAGTAGTTCATCACATCAAGTTGAGAGGTTTTCAAGACTAAGATCATGGCTACCTGCTTTGGAGACTATCATTGAAACTCCACCTCATACTTAGGCCTTGTTAATTTTTCTGGATATTTTTTTTAAAAAATCTTTTCTTTTGTATATTCTTGTTTTCTTATATAAATCCATTTTGATGTGAGATATTCCCATTCAATCGGTTTAGGTGTCCATGAAGTGTTATCTTTTAGAATACTGACTGTTGCTCTTTAGAATGCTATATGTTATTAAACATTTGCTATTTAGAATGCCATATGTTATTAAACATTTACTTTATGCACATACATTACGAGACGTGCAATGAATTAATTATATACTCCAGATAATTGTAGTAGGGTTGGTGTGGGCTTATAAAGAGTATAAAGGGGAATGGTGTTTGTCTTAACCTTCGATACTAAGTAATAGAACTGATCATTGAGATTTATGGGCCTATGGCAGTGCCGGTCCTGACAGTTTCTAGGCCAAGAACGAACAAAGAATAGGTCCTCGTTGCTCTTTATATATTTTTTTTAACTAAAAAGTTTCCATTATTTTTTTCATTAATACTTAATTTCACTACTAGAAAAAAGGCCTATTACTACATTAGTTTTGATACATTTTATTTGAAATGTCATTATAACTATTCTTTTAATACATCAATTCTATAACTATAC
This sequence comes from Pogostemon cablin, assembly GCA_023678885.1. Lineage (NCBI taxonomy): Eukaryota > Viridiplantae > Streptophyta > Magnoliopsida > Lamiales > Lamiaceae > Pogostemon > Pogostemon cablin. The sequence goes on from CM042963.1 coordinate 31,757,878, forward strand.
TATGTAAGTATTTAATAATACACTATCCAATAAATGTATTAACATAACTCTATTAATTACACTTTTAAAATCTCTATTACTACACTATTCAATAAATATATTAATATTAATAGAATTAATACATTAGTAAAAGTGTCTTAATAATCATTTTTATTTATTTAAAATTACTAATACTTTTATTTCATAATATATTGACATTTGTGAATGTCATAGCAACCTATTTTTCTAGTAGTGTTTTCTTCCACGAAAAAGCAAATATTTATTTTTATCAACACATTTTACTATAGCAAGAAATTTGTTTTTTTTTTTTCTCCTTTTCACACAACCAGATTCATACTTTTTAATATCTAAATATAGAGCCTATTTTAAAGTCTAATAGGTTAATGGGCTAAATTTTATGAAAATTCCAATAACCTAATATAAACTATACTCCCTCCGTCTCGTTTCAATGTTTACTTTTACTTTTTGCACGTTGATGAAGGAATATAATATTTTAATAGATAGTGGATGGAAAAATATAATATTTAATGTAAAGTGGGTAGATGTATTAGTGTTGGATGATATATTAATTGTTTTAGGTGGATCTCATATTCCAAAAAGAAAAACGTTAACATTGAAATGAGACGCGCAAAATAGAAACATAAACATTAAAACGAGATAGAGAAAGTATATTTTATTGAAATGTATGTATAAAAGTACTATATATATATATATATATATATATATATATATATATATATATATATATATATATATAAACTTTGGGGCCCCACATATTTGGAGCCTAGGTGGTCGCCCTCTTTGCTCCCTCTGGGCCACCACTGATTTATGGAAGATGAGTGATTTTTTTTCCCTTTATTACTAATACAATAGTATAAATCAATGTTACCAATATATTTTAATCTTTTCAAACTGCCATGTTAATGCAGATAATCTAAAATCCAAGTGATACTCTGGCTTAAATTGCAGACTTTAGAAAACTATTGTCCCCTCCATCACAACTACGACTTTATATTTCTGTTATAATCCGTCTCAATTTTTCTTCACACCTTCATAAAAGAAAAAAACACATACTTATTATCCCTTTAACACACTTTTTAAAATTTATATTACTTGTTTGGTAAATTATCCTATGCACCCAGTGTAACGTGCTCCTACTTTCAGAAATTTATACACTTATGAAAAAACATACTATACACTAATGAATAAAAATGTATATACATTTTATTAGCAAATTTTCTGTTAATTTTTTTAATAAAAAATTGCCATAATCTAAAAAAAATGGATAGATTAAGGAAGAACGACCCAAAATGGTAAAATGAATAGATTGACAGAAGGAATGCATAATTATTAAATAAAACATATACTCCTTAGGATTGGATAGAGGGAGTACACACTATTGAATAAAAAATTATATATTTAAGGAATACGTGTGCACCCAAATGCACATGATATCAACTCTACTTTTTCAATACACATAACATACTCTATTATTTACTTATTATAAAAAAAACCAAACTTAAATTAATACTATGTGCTAATAATAAATGTTGAAACACACATATTTGTGTGAGACCGCTTCATAGAAATTTATTTTGTGATAATATTTTAATAAATATAAGTATTTAATTGATGAAAATTACAACGATCAAAATGAATTATTTGATGAATAATTTATAATTTTTTAAAATAAATAGTATCATCTTTAAGAAAAAAGAATAATTAGTTAAAAAAAATAAAATTACACAAAGTGTTGTTCGAATACTATAAGTTATTAATTATCTCTCGATTCCTTACACCAAACTGCCAGCAGTTTGATTTACCAAGTATAAATGCGAGTTTTTATTTTTTAATTATTAATAGGTAATCATAACGATTATTAACGTCTGCGGCCCTTAAAATATTTATCACTATATTGAATTAAAAAAAAATATCGGGCCCCTCCACTTTAATTATTCAAATGGCAAAAACTTGTGTGCGCACGGAAGCACCCTCCGTGTGCCTTTAGAATTTTGTGTTAAATTGTATATCATTTAGTATAAAGATGTGTACCATTTATTTTTTGAAGAAAATAAAAAATATTAATGAAAAATGTATAATCTTTAGAACAAAATTGTGTACCCTTATTAATTAAAATGTATACCATTTAGAACAAAATAATATACCTTTTTCTATAATACTAAACTCTAAAGGCGCATGGCGTGCGCCCAGACGCACGCAAGCCCCACTATATTCAAATTTCACGCAATCCAAAAAATAGAGTGAACTTATTGTTTATTAAAAAAACTCGTGTGATACCATCTCGCGTAATGATTTATGTAAGATGAATTAAAAAAATTATAATAAAAAGTGATACTTATAATAAAAAGTAATAATAAAAAATTTATAATATAAATAAAAAGTTATACTAATATTTTATAACGAATGTGATAATTAACTAATTTAAAAAGTGTAAATCTTCGGTGAGATGGTCTCGCGCAAACTTGCCCTTGTTTATATGCATCTAGTAGTATCCATGTAAAATCGAGGAGGAATTAAACATAAAAAATTTGGAATGGACTTATTGGTGAAAAATGTGTGACAATTTTAAGATTTGTTACATCATTTATAATTGCATCGATTTTATTATCATTCTTAGAATACAAAAACTTTTATACGAAAAACATTGATAAAATGTGAATACTTAGCCTTGATAGAGATATTAAAAAAAGATGGCACATATGATGCAATCGCCTGTAGAATCCATATTTTTTGGCTTATATTAGAGCATGCACATGGAGAGGGATGGAGGCCAGACTTGGTTACTCACTAAAGGACACCACCAAACCAATCATAGGACATGGTATTACTTATTTCTATGTTACCATTCTACATATTTTTTAATTTGTGTACCCACCAAAACTTGAATGCCCAAATGACCTTCTCCAATCTACATTTATTTAAAGTGGCAAGAAGTCCTAATCATCCAAATTTTGAAGAAAATCATGAGCTGGTGAGGGAATCTTAACCCTTAATTAGTATCTAAGGCTGACATATTTGTCTATATCCTACCTTCCATTGGTAGGAAGTCCTTATCAATCACACCTTCTTCAACAATTCAATCCTCAATGCATTAGCTATATAATATAATTGGGTTCATATTTCATAACTTGAGAATATAAATAATAAAAAATTAAATTTGATAAGATTTTAAAGGCGCATTTTTTCATATGAAATTCTTCCTTTAAAAAACTATTTTACTCAATAATAATAGTAAGTTCTGATTTTTGTGTCATTTTTATATGACATTTTCTGTGTCATACTATTGAATGGACGATACTTAACAGAATGAAGAAAACTATACCCTAAAAAAAAAAAACTGTAAGAGCAGTGAATGAATTTTTGCATCCTTCCTATATGTTAATTATATAGTAATTAATAACATAAGAGATTTAACATAAAAATGACACAGCAAATGCAGTGCCATAATAAGATGTTGAGCTATCAGAAATATATGGATCGGTGCATGAGGAACCTCCTACAATTGTTGGTGTTTCCACATGTGAAATTGAAGAGAAAAGACCTCCAATGCATTGTGTGAAATGGGGACTTGATGTTCATCAAGTAATAGTGATAGAGAATATGTTTGGTACAAGTAGGGATGATAACAGGATGTGTATCTTCTGGTATCCGATCAATCTGAACCCCATTATTAGCACGGGTATGGATAAATCTGAGTAAGTTTGAGATGACAACGAGTAAATTAAGAAAATCCTTTAAAACCTGGGTATGTGTAAATAGGTATGTGTAGGGGTGGTTTTTAAAACTTGGATGTGGATTTTAAAATCCAAACCCAAGGTTTTAATCCCAGATACAAACATCCCCAAGTTTGGAACGAGTGCGAGTGTATGTCTTGAGTACCAGTGTGTATCTGTTATTCATAAATTATGCAAAAATGTGAAGGTTTTTTTTTAGACGGAGAAGGTAGTATAATTTTTATTAAAATATTAATTTAAGGATTAAAGTAATAATAATTATATATATAAATGAATATTAAACGGATAAGGGTAACCCGCGGGTATTGATACATTTATTTGGGATAGGTACATGTATTATAATAGACTTTTTTAATGAGACGGGTGTTATGAATTTTCTTTGCACGCAAAATTAATTTCTAAGTATTAAGGATATCAATTGCAGTTTAGGCAAGCGACCAAGTTAAATATTGAACTTACAGGACGGTATATTATCAATTTAATTATTTACTAAATTAATTAAGACAAATTGCTAATAAGATTTTAGAATTATTATCTAACAACTAAATTACTAAAAATTAAATAACAATTAAAAGTAAACAAGCACTGAAAAATACGAAAATATCTCAAAAATGGAGAATAGGTAGCTTTAGGGTAATCTAGTTTTACTACTTAATTTTCATCTCTAGTGTATTGGCTGATTCTACCTTATGGAATAAGGACGCATCACTAAACCATGCAAACTAACTCTATAGACGCAACCAAGCATGCGTGCAACACGTGTGAATCACCTTGGAGTAAGAGATACAATTTCACCCCTCTTTCTAGGTACTATTAATATCAATTATTTCCCGCGCGCCTAGTACTCTAACCTGATATGATCTCCCTTTAGAGGTACTATAAAACTAAACTCTTTATCCTGCTTATTAACCCTAAATCAATTCAATTAACAAACATTCATATTTGACAATTTTAATGAAGTTTTGGAGTCCCCTCACTTAAAATCATAATATGCAACCCTGTTCAGCGATAAACACACACAATCTACAACCAGATATATATTCAGACTCAATAAAATAGTTGAAGATGCACAAAACGATCGTGAATATGAGTTTAAATAGCTCAATCAAATATGAAATAAATCCACAAGTAGTATTGTCAGAGAGTACACAAGAGAGTTTAATTATTCAAAAAATCTTCAAAATCCTAGAAATACAAAAAAGGTTCTAGCCCATGGTGTTATAATCAACATGCATGGGGGTTGGATAGATCTCACCCATAGTCTGAAAAATCAGAAAATAGAAGAAAATAATTAAGAAAACTCTTGGGAGATGTTTGTTTTGGGTTTAAGTTGATTTAATAAATCAGTGAATAGTGTTATTCTATATTTGTTATGTTTGTTTTGGGTATAAGTAGGGTAGGTTTAAACTTTATGTCAAATCAAGTATTAATTGAGGTGAGAGAAGAGGAGAGAGAAAGAAAGAAAAAAGTATTAATTGAGGAGATAGAATATATTGTAGGGGATGTGTAAGTGTTAATAGGATATGTAGGTGTATATAGGGGAGATTTAAGGAGATTTATTAAATCTAAACCTGGAAGATTAAACCCAAAGTGAACATAGCCACGGTGTAGCGATCTCATTCCTTCTCTCTTCCATCTCTTCAAATCCTCTTGGTTCTCCTTCATGATTCCACAAACGAATTTTCACAGTGATGGAAGGATAGAGGAAGGGATGGATGTGAATGATAGCGTGTGGGTGATCCTCTTGTGGAGGTGGAGTAGGATGATTTGTTTCTGGATGTGAGTTGTGTCCTTTTATACTTGCAGACTCTTCCAATGGACCTCTAACGGGCTTTTCACATCAAAATACGAACTGGCACACACTGGGGGTGTAAAAAGTACTAATCTGGAGCATCCTGTGCGCTCGTTCAACCTCGGGGCTTGGTCGAACAAGGATTGAACAAGACATTGGTGATCTGACGAGCTCCCAGGCATCCCGTTCGACCAAAGATGTGTTGGATTGTATACTAAAAGCCTAGCCTTAGTATGAACAATGTTATAACAATTTATTTAAAATGAGAATCATATAATCAAATGATTGCGTCTTATAATTTATTTATATGTTGATGCAATAGTCTATTTACTTTATACTGTAGATAATATGTTGTGTGACAACACGCGAAAGATCATATTATTGGTTTTCTTATAAAGTATAAACAGATGCTCACAACCGAGATAGACGGGGACTCTCTATCGGGATGGTTGTAGTGTGATTTGGTATTAGTTTGTCTTGACTATAGAATCACATTAGTATGCTTTTCATGTATTGAGCAGGACCATTTGAGATCGTTCGATTTATACTTACTATGTAGGATAACTTGATCTCTGTTATTATAGATGTTCGTGCTCTTAATCCCTATACAATAACTTCGACACGTAAGAAAATATCTTTGATTCAGCAATGAGTGAGATTTATATGTAATTAATCAACAAACTCGGTGAGTTGGGAAATAGTGCTGTTTCTATGGTATGCTGTTAATTGTAGAAGGAATTCATGTCCGATATAGGTTGATGATGTCCCCTTGAGGAGATCATAAGGATTATCATGTAAACCCCGCAGGTGGATTTATTCCGGCATGATAATGAGGTTGAGTGGTACTACTCTTGGATGAGATATTAATTAATGGAGTCGTCAGTAACTTAATTAATTAATGGACATTGTATATCTTAAACATGGGGAGACTAACAGGCTCATAAAAAGGAGCCCAAACGCAATTTTAGGATTAGAGCGGCAGTGGAGTAATAATATTTTAGTGGTATATATTATTATTATTAGACTTAAGTATAAGTTTTGGGCTAAACTTAGATACTTAAGCCCAATGGAGGCCCGACTTTAATTTCTCCTCCTAGTCCCTGCTGTAGCCCATATATAAGTCATCTCAGCTGTCCGGAAACCCTAACTGAAAACTAATTTACTCCTAACACTGTGAGGAGGATGAGGGAACAACAAATTGAGAAGATCTCGAAGATCGTCGCCCACACGACATCGAGATTGGACTTGGGAATACAGCAAAAGATCGGAAGGTTGTTTGCTGCTGCTATTCATCAACTTCCACGATTTTTCTAAAATTGTGTGGAACTCCAAACTGAACTTTTGATATACCAGTGGAAAGCCACTGAAGAGAGGATTATTTTGGAATGTAGATCATTCAAATCTGAGATTGGATGAGGGAGTTATGCCCAAAACGGTGAGACTGCGCAGGCTGCAGGTGAGAATTCATCATCTTCTTCAACATACCCTGGTGAAAGGTAATACATTTCTATCTTATTGCTTCCGCTGGATTAGAAACACATTGAACCCTAACCATTCATATTAATCAAATGATTGAATACCAACAAGGTGTTGGTCGAACGAAGGTCTAAGTGGGTCAGGTGTTGAGAGTGAAATTTCACGTGTTTTAGGTCTCACATTACACCATTTTTGATAGAATGTGGCCATGATTTTATGTAGAATTTCGTTGTTTTAATATCTTGCATAATTAAGATGCTACTAAGATGTTTTGTTGAGTTTTGAAGGGTAAAACATGATCAAAAGTTTAAAGTTGGAATGAAGAGTGAAAGTGTGAAGGAATACTAAAAACACACGTCCACATTGCATAATTTTTTTATATTTTTATAGAAGTAAAAATTGATCATATGATATATGGTTGGAAATCCGTGGAAGAGAGGATCGTTTTGGTATAAAAATAACTCAAATCGGAGTCCGTATGAGGAAGTTATGCTCGAAACGGTGAGATCGCACAATGCAGTCTCTACAGCTCGGCAGACAGCTCGGCTCGAGCTGTACTCAGCTTATGTGCATTTTTGGCCGAGCGGGGGGTCCTATGGAGCCTAAAAGACATCATCTTTTCACCCATATAGAGCTCGTCCATGGCTCGGCTTTGTCAGACCCACCTCAGCCCGAGTTGGATGCCGAGCGGGGTGTTTTTGGGTCCAGTCATGGCCTGTTCGATTCAGAAGTATATTTATGTGTCACAGATCATAAATTGGCCAGAATTCGACATGAAAAAGCCCTAAAAGCATTCCAAGACATGAAAAAGGGAATCAACACACAATTGAAGGTAACCCATCCACAATCCATCGAGAATTTATGCCACCAACACTCTCAATTAGATTCAAATATGATTTTCATCATCCATCCATCTTCAAGTGGGTTTCAAGTGTTAATCGAGCGAGATCGAATGATTGGAGAGACGGAGAAGGAACGCCAAACTAAGCTTACGCTAGGGTTTCGTATTTCTTATCTTTCCCTTCCTTTTTTATCTTATTTTTTGTATGAATTGCATGGCCATGAGTGTTGTTTATAACCTCATGGGCTAATTTCTTATACAGGTCTAGGGTTTGATGGTTAGATTGAATTGATTTGAAGACCTAGACCAAAATTGGAATTTTGTGCAATTGATATTATAATTTTACTTAATTTATTCAGACTTACTTATCTACTTCGTAACGTCTTCATAATACTTTCATGACATCTGCTATAATGCTTGATTTATTATGTTAACTTGTGTGCGTCCATGATTGATATTGTCTATTTGTTAGGGATTGAAGTAGTTCCTCTATAAACACTTTAATTCCATAAACTGGTAAATCAGTTACTTGAATTGTTTAGTGGAACAATGCAATTAGACATTCAAGTAGGAAGTGGATAGAACTTTGTAGTAATTCCAGAGAATATTTTATTAGTCGAACTTACCATCCGGAGGTATTGTTGTTTGCTTTGATTAGTATCTAGGAATAAGGCTTGGTAATATTCGCGCACCTTAGAGAATAAATTAGAATATACTATTAGCTTAAAATTGGATCATATCTAGTGGGTTAACAGGAATAAGTGGCGTATTTTCCCTGACGCTACATGAATGAATAATTAGAAGTCTAGAAACCCAAATTAATTGGTCTATATGTGATACCTTAGAACTGTTGTTTATCTCTCGACTAAAACTTATTTATTTTTATTGCTTTTAATAATTCAATTATTTGATATTTCATTATTTAGATAATTAATTTAAAAACTCTTGGAAATTGGTTACGTAATTCTTATTAAATAATAATCTAGAATAAATAATTAACTGTCTCAGTGTGATCGATAATTTAACTTGGGTATTTGTTGCTACAATTGACATCCTTATACTTGAGGATTTAATTGGAGTGCGCAAAATACGCATATCATTAGGAAGGTCGAAAAAGTATTTTGGAGTAATTTGGGATCCTGTTCGACCTGAACAAGGAGGTCGAACAGTGGTCGAACGGGAGGTGCTTGGTCGAATAGCCTTGTGCAGTTTTACCATTTTGCATATAACTTTCACATCCAAACTCCGATTTGAGTGATTCTTTTGCCAAAACGACCCTCTCTTCCGTGGATTTCCAATGGTGTATCACATGTCTAGTTTGAACTTCCATACAAATACAGAAAAACTACACAAGTTGGACGTGAGTTTTTAGCATTCTTGCACAAGCTTCTCCTTTTCTCCAACTTTGCACTTTTGATCTTTTTTTTACCTAAAACACAATAAAACATGGTACCTCAAATATATATTTTTCTCAAATATATTGAATATAAGACACTTGTACTAATATATGATAATAATTTCCATAAAAAAGGTGTTAAATTGGACACTAAAACATGCTGATTTTCACTCTCAACAACGCGTATGAATACGAGTAGTAGATATTTAAATGATTATAGATACCCCACGTACAAAAACATGGATGTTATGAAAAAATAAACTTACATACTGTAAGATTTAATTAAATCGATAAATGGATTATAAATTACATTATGTGAAAGAAAGAAAAATATATAGATATATTATACATAAATAAAGTAATTTATCAATTTAAAAAATCAAATAAATAAATAATTATATATAGAGGACACTTAAAATATATTTCTCATATAATAAATAAATAATATAATTTTTATAGTAATTGAGAGAGAAAAAATAAAATCAAGGTTTCCTTTTGTACTTTTGATAAATATACATTGTAAATTTAACTAGCTTAAATATGGTGGAATTTATTTAAAAGATTCATATAGGCTACATCAACATTTCATAACTCATTTGATTGGGCTTTATAATTTTCTTTTTGGGGTTTCTCCAAGAATTTCGCTTTGATTGGGCTTTATAATTTTCTTTTTGGGATTTCTCCAAGAATTTCGCTTTATAAAAAAGGTTGGAAGGGTAAATGAATCCAATGTACACGAGCATGTGAATCACACGTCCATCCACACTCATGTCACATTTAATAAACTCCACGCTCACGTCATATTTAATAAAGTAAGAAATACTTTTAAAAAATTTAATGAAAAAATGATAAAAAATACTTTGACTTAAAAAATATGTTCTAATTATTTTATATAGCTCTCACTATAAAAAAATACAAACACTTATGTAAATCAAGTTTACATACATATATTAAACATTTTTGCGGCTAGATGACATGATTGAATGTAATTAAGATAGAAAGGAATGACAAAATATAATTATTCTCATGATTGCTAGATTGGTATGACTGAATGGAATTAAGATGGAATGAAATGAACTTATGAATGAAATGAAGATAGGAAAGAAATGATAAAATATAATTATTCTTGGTATGGGTGTTTATACCCCATATAAGGGCGTAACTTATATGCGCGGTACAACCCAGAAGATAAGCGAGGCTAAGGATAAGAGTGGAGATTTGAACATACGCCCAAGAAAGAAGAAAGCATGAGAAGAAGCCGACCAATATGCTGATTGGACATAAGCAGAACGCAGAATACCACTAACAGCAAAAGAAGCCGACACCGAGGATAATGTTTCAGCCTCGGCATCTGATCGTCAACTCATCGACCATCAGCTGATGAGCCCATGACACACGTTCTACATGGAGACAACATGTCAGGATATCATTGTACCTTCTTATAGATAAGATTCCCTTGGAGGACACGTGGCAACAGTTGGTAAATCAAAGGGGGACCATCCACAAAGTATCTCCTATAAAGACAAGGAAGGCATCTGCAAGAAAGGGGGATACTCGGACTCTCACAAGACTTGGTGGGCACTTCACTCCAACATCATCTTCTCCATTATACTTCATCTCTCTAGAAACCAATTTGTATTTCTCTCTCTACTGTGTAATGTTCCTTTATGGAACCTGTACTACCAACATCAATAATTACTTGTTTGATGTGTCCGTTTTAGTGTTCGGTTATTCATTAATCTTAATCTAACATGCTAAAAATGACCATCAACAGCTGGCGCCATCTGTGGGAAACGCTTCTTTCTAGTTTTTGTAGTTTTCTCTGTCGTCGCCGTCGCAATCCACCGAAGTTCATCTGTAACTGAAGGAACCCATAAAATCCAAATATTCCATTTTTTCTCTCTCTAAAACCTTAGAGAGATCTGGACTCAAAATCCTTCATATAGAAGCTATCAGCTATCTTCCAGGTAGATTTCTACAAGGCCTTCAATTTTAGCTTATAGAGGAAGAAAGAGAAGGGAAATAAGCAGAAAACTTGGTATTGCAGTTGGCTAGCGCGTAACCCTGTTACCAAAAGAGAAAAATCATGTATCCCGTAAAGAAGATGCATAAAAGAACCAGATCTGGGGAAAATGGAAAAGCAACAACGTGTGTCGCTGACGAAGAAGGCAGGTATAACTAGGTTGATTATAGCTGGGTTGCTCACTAGGGAGAGGCCGAAGTCCTTCACGGGTAGAAGAGGAAGGACTCATCTTAAGAGATGACTTTGAGGTAATATTAAAATCTCAAACCTTAAATTTGCAAAAATCAATAAAAATTATGCAAAAGAATGGAATAAGAGGAATGTCGCATGTTCTAGTATTTTCTCATGTTTAATGATAAATTTGGAGAAGAGAGCATACATATGTCTTATGCTAAATCTGAGATGGAAAGCATGTTTTACATAAATATATGCTAAATCTGGAGTATACGCTGAATGTGAAGAAGAAATGAGCGTGTTTTCTTCTCATCGTCATCTGTAAACATGTCGTGGTAAGAAAGGAAGAAAAAAGCAGAAAAGTTGGAAGGCTTAAATAAAAAAAGAAAAGAAAAGAGGGCAGAGGCCGAAGTGAAAGCAGAAAAGGGTCGCCAATTATATTTGGAAAGACATGTGATATATAGATCAAGTTGGTTAGAGCGTGTGTCGCTCGATCAACTGCAAAACTTGTCAAGGCCAACCGACGCAGAAGAGAAAGGAAAGGTGGACCATATTGTAGTGCCTTTGAAAAAAGGCTGACCCATGTGATATATAGCTCAGTCAGTTAGAGCGTGTGTCGCTCATCAATTGTGAAAAATATCAAGGCCGATGCAGAAGAGAAAGGACAGACGGACATGCAGTGCCGAGGTAGGTGATGTTTAGAGCATTTTTTCTCATCAATTATGAAACATGTCTAAGGCCAACCAACGCAAAGAGAATAAGAAAGCAGATGAAAGAGACCGAGGCCGATAAGAAAGCATATGAAGGAGGCCAATGCAGAGAGCGTAAGTTTGGTTTCAGGTAAGATCTCATTTGTAGCTCAGTCAGTTAGAACGTGAACCTTAAACATGTCGGGGTGAGGCTTGTAAGAGAGATTTCTTCAGTCGGTTAGAGTGTGAACCTTAAACATGTCGGGGTGAGGCTTGTAAGAGAGATTGAGAAAGAAAAAAAAAAGCGTTAAAAATAAGTCAGATGCCGAGGCCGAGATTGGGGATCAAAATGAAGAAGACAGAGCAGAAAGTGTAAGTTTGGATTCAACTAAGATCGAATTTATAGTTCAGTAAGTTAGAGCGTGTTTTTCTCATCACGGTAAAGAGAAAGGAAAAGAAAAGCAAAAAAAAAGAGATTGACGCAAGCCAAGGTCGAGGCGATCTTGCCGAGGCCGAGCCAACCCATGCCGAGGATATTTGGAGAGAAGCTGATCCAAGGTGTAGCTCAATTGGTTAGAGCGTGTTTCTTCATCAACTACAAACATGTCGGGTGAGAGGAAAAGAAAATGAGAAAATCAGAAAGGGAAGCTGAGACCGAGGTAGAAGAAAGAAAAAAAGACAAAAAAGCAGAGAATGTGTCAGCGTAAAAAAAAGTGACGTTTCACAAAGGTACCGAGGGCCGAGGCCGATGTTGAAGATGAAGGAAGTCGAGGCTGAGGAGAAATCGCAAGTTTAATTCAATTAAGATCTGATTTGTAGCTCAGTTGATTAGAGCGTGTTTTTTCTCATAAACTGTCGGGATAAAATCCATATGAGAAAGGAAAAAAAAATCCCACGTGGTAAAATAAAGTTGGATATACCGAGGCCGAGGCTGAGCGGAAATTACAAAAAAAAAGATCGATCTGTATTTAATACCGATAAGAAAGGAAATTCGTCAGAAGAAGGAAAAATTAAGAAAAGAAAAGAGATAGCTCAATCAGTTAACGCATGGGGTTGGTTACATGCAGATTGGACAAAGAAGATAAGGCTCCACCCAGCCGAGGTGTAGAAGCACGTTCCATCCATATGAGGTGTAGAAGCTGAGCTCCACCCATGTGAGATATAGAAATGAAGACTCTACCCGACTGAGGTGTAGAAGCCGATGTTGCATCCAAATGAGGTGTCCTAGCCGATGTTCCTCCTATGGTATAGAGCTGATGTTCCATTATAGTCAGTTAGAGCGTTTGAGGGTTGGCCTTGCATGAAGAAAGAAATTAGTGAAGGAGTGAAGATGAGAAGATGAGAAAGGAAAAGGGATAGCTCATAAGGGTGAGCGTCTGATGACCTACTCATCAGCAAAGAATAAGAAGTCTAAATTCAATCCAACGGGAATGAATAAGTGAAGATCCATATCGGCAAAAAAGGTAGCTTCATTGGCTCGAGCATTGCTATTGGCCATATCCAATCGGGATGAAGGAGACAACATGAGAAAATATATTGGCGCAAAAGGGTAGCTTCGTTGATCAGAGAGCTATTAGCCATATTTGAAATTAAACCGGAGAGAAGAACTAGCAAATAATTGACATAGCTTAGTTGGTTAGAGTATATATAGCTCAGTTGGTTAGAGCGTGTACGTGAGAAAAAAGATTCCAGTTGGAGATGTAGAGGCCGAAGCTCCCTCCAATTGGGTATGAAGAACACGTGTTTTTCTAATGAAAGAGGAAATGAAACAATTCATGTTATCAAGGAAAAAAGTGTTAGCTCCGTTGATTAAAGCGTGGAGTGTTAACTGCCAAGATTTGAGCAGAATAGAATTCATATAAAGATGGTAAAAGAGAGGAAATAAATAAAAAAAAATCGCCGAGGACGAGGTATGAAGAAGCAGGTGATCAAGAAAGAAAGAAAGAAGAAATAACGATAAGGAAAAGGTTGATCGGTATATAGCTCGGTTGATTAGAGCGCGTAATGAATGAGATTTCACGTGATAAATAAAAACTCCAGCTGGTGATGTCGAGGCCGAAGTCTCTATCCAGCTGGGTATGAAGATAGCGTATAAAGAGAAACGTAAGAAGAAGACATATAACATTAGCTCAGTTGGTTAGAGCGTTGGTTATTCGGATGAAGAAGCAGGAGATTCCATGTACATAAAGAGAAACACTCCACTTCGAGGGATGAAGAAGAGTCCGAGGTCTCCAACTAAGAATGTCGAGGCTGAGGTCTCGATCCACCTTTTGGGTATGAAAGATTTGTTTTCAAATGGAAAAAAGAAAGAAAATAATTCGACATTTGGTACTGTGAGAACCCAATTCTTACATAATACTGAAGATAAAGGCGTATGCGAAGGAATGTAAGAAAAACGACAGATAAGATTAAGGCATATAAGAAGGAATGTAAGAAGAACAGCGGATGACATTAGCTCAGTTGGTTAGAGCGTGGCTTATTAACTGTCAAGAATTAAATTTGATAAACAAAGAACTCCTAGGAGATGAAGAAGCAAAAATATCGATGCTGAGGTCGCGCAGCTATGCCGAGGTAACATGGACAATCTAAGAAAGAAGAATTGAAAAAAAGAAAAGGATTCTTGAAATATACCTCAGTAGGTTAGAGCGTCGGGTGCGTGTGATTAGATCAGTTAGATCAGTCAGTTAGAGCGTAAGCTGGGAATATCTCAACAGATACATGCAAGAATGCGGATGTTAGAAAATCCAACTTCATCCATCTACCGGAGATGGCCGATGCTTCTTACCTCGATTAGCGAGGTTCAAGAACGAAAGCCGTTAGCTCAGTCGGTTAGAGCATGGATGGAAAGGGAAACCCAAGCTCATCCATTCATCGAAGTCGAATGTTCTACCTTTTACCTCGGCTAGAGGTCACGTAATCTTCTTCAAGAAAGAAAACACATAGCTCAATCGGTTAACACGTGGATTGAAAGAGAAATCCAACCTTATCCATCCATCCAGCTCAAATGTTCAACCCTCTTACCTCGAAGAGCGTGGATAGAAGGGAAATCCAACCAACCAACCTCATGCATCGGCCGCATGTTTCGCTTCTTACCTCAGAGGTTAGAGGAGATAACGTTATCTTCAAGAAGAAATCTAGCTCAGTTGGTTAGAGCATGGATTGAAAGAACACATGCAAGAAATAAGAATTCAACATTCGACTTTTGGCACTCAAATAAAGAAGGACCAACTTCACAGAAGCTTTGATCTCTCTCCCTTTCATGGTGGTGCAATTGGCTAACGCGTCAAACTTCAACCCATTAAAAGAAATTCAACTTCATCTCTCAAGATGAAAGGTCAGACTCCAAATTTTATCCATTTTCAAGTTTCATGAAAACCTCAGCCTTCAATGGAAAAAGAAATGGTAGCTCGGTGGGTTAGCGCGTGGAATCAAAATGTATAAATAAGTCGGAATATGCACGAGTAAAGAAAGAAAAATATTTCAGTATAAGGAAATGATCCGAGGCCAGTTGGGAAGATAAATCGAAGTTTCAACAGAATAAAGAAGTCGGAACATGAAAATTAGATTCGAATCCAAAAAAAGGAAATCCAAGTCCTCCATTCCAAATCCAAGAAGATGGTGGCACAATTGGTTAGCGCGTAAACAGCGGAAATAAAATGAGAATACAAAGCTCGTGGCTAAGGAAAGAACTATAAATTAAAATCGATAGGCTCGGTTTCAATCTTCAAAGAAATAAAAAGTTGGATTTCTTATGAGGCAGTTGAGTAACACCTCTGCTAGAAGAAAATGCTACAACATTTATTGGGAAAAGGTTGATTGGAATAACTCGGTTGGTTAGAGCGTTAAAGAATAAAAGGAAAAATCTTATGATGAAAATTATGAGATCGGTATAAAAAATCTTATAGATGGAAAATTTTATGGTGAAATGAAAGGAAAATCTTACTGGAATTTACGGGAATCATACGATTTTATGGAAATTTTGGAGAATTTGTGGAAAATCAGGGTATCGGTATTTATGGAAATTTTGGTATGAGAATTGGTGAAATTATGGTATCGATATTTGTAAAAATTATGATATTTGGGAATTTATTTCGGTATCGGTATTTGTGAAAATTATGATATCGATATTTAGGAATTTATTTCGGTATCGGTATTGGTGGAACTATGGTATCGATATTTTAAAATTGGTGGAATTATGATATCGGTATTTGCAAAAATCATGGTATTGAAATTTATTTCGGTATCGGTATTTCTGAAATTATAGTATCGGTATGAAAAATCACGGTATTTGGGAATTTATTTCGGTATCGGTACTTTGTGAAAATTATGGTATCGGTATTTGAAATTGGTGAAATTATGATATCGGTATTTGCAAAAATTATGGTATTGAAATTTACTTTGGTGTCGGTATCGGTATTGGTGGAATTATTATGATTTTGGTATTTGGGAATTTATCGATATTTGCAAAAATTATGGTATTAAAATTTATTTTGATATCGGTATTTGTGAAAAGTATGGTATCAGTATTTATGGAAAACTATGGTGTTGTAATTTGTGGAAATTACGATATTACGATATCGGTATCGGGTTTTATGAAAATTTTGGTATGGGAATTTGTGGAAAATTATGGTGTCGGTATTCACGGAAAGAAAGACAGGCATGAGGATATGGTCTCTTATTCAGCCCACAAATGAAAAGGCGAGATGCGACTCAAAAAAGCCAAGTACCAAGAAAAAGACGAATTACACTCCGAAAAAGGCTAAGTGTCAATGAAAGGGTGAGTCACGACTCAAAAACATACTCATCAGCATCATCATATCATCATCATAAGCATCATTATCATATCATCATCATAAGCATAATTATCATATGCATCATCATTAACGTCATCATTAGCATAAGAATTGGTAAAAATGCAAGGCATGACTTGTGAATATAGCTCGGGGGCTCGCAATATGAATAATCAATATAGCTCGGGACTCGCAATATGAATAATCAATGTAGCTAGGGGGCTCACCATGTGAATAATCTCTTTATAAAGAGAGATGGCTCAGTTAGTTAGAACATTTTGCTCAAATACGCGAATGGAATAGTTGTCCTTTCAAAGGTTGGAATAGCTCGGGGGCTCACAATATGAATAATCTCAAATGGAACAGTTGTCTTTTCAAAGGCAGGAAATAAATGGAATGGTTAAAAACAAAGGGGATCAGATCGGCATGATCCTTGCAATATAAAAGGGATGAAGAACTAAATCAAAAGTGAATATGGTTCAAAAATATATGAATGAACTCTCTATAAAGAGAGATGGTTTGGTTGGTTAGAGCGTGTAGCTCAAATACTTAATGGGAGCGATTAAAAATAAATGGGATTAGATCGACATGATCTCTTCAAATTAATTTTGATTTTAAAAAAAATTGTAAGAAATAGCTTAGTTGTTTAGAGCATGGATAAAATCTCAAATCAATGAGAAGAGGATCGAAACACTCAAAGAGAAGTAGAGAGATATAAGGCATTTGGGGAAGTAAAAATAAAAACATTTCATGCAGATGCCGAAGTTGAACTGAAGAAATATTCTGAATGGAAAGCTGATGCAACTCCCTCCAGGAAGAATAGCTTTGTCGGTTAAAACATAGAGGAAAATCAGACTGAGATCTGAATACGAAAGGCCGATCACACCTCAAAGAAAAATTCAGAAGCCGACACTCCATCTCGGGAACTCGGGGGCTGAAGATAAGGCTGATGCTTCATTTTGGGAGCTGAAGAAAAAAGTCAAATCAATTAACTTGGTTGATTAAAGTATGGAAGAATATGTCAATCCCGGTCGGACATCAAGATTGAAATCAACAATCGGACAAAGTGAAGCAGAAAGAAGAAAAGATTTCTGACCACTACACATGTGTGACATTCACACATAAGGATAAGCAGATAGAGGAGGGCTCATTCTGCATCAGAGTTCTAAAGTTCTTACGGTACTCTATTTTCTACATACGAGTTTTTCCAACTGGGTTTTCTCGTATGGAGATTTTTAACGAGGCCGATGGAATTTTAGAGTTTTGATTCGAGATTGCTCCTTGTAGTTTCACATAAGAAGCAACCTCAGGGGCTAATGTTGTGGGTGTTTATACCCCATATAAGGGCATAACTTATACGCGCGGTGCAACCCGAAAGATAAGCAAGGCTAAAAATAAGAGTAAAGATTTGAACATATGCCAAAGAAAGAAGGAAGCATGAGAAGAAGCCGACCAATATGCTGACTGGACATAAACAGAACGTAGAATACTACT
This sequence comes from Pogostemon cablin, assembly GCA_023678885.1. Taxonomy (NCBI): domain Eukaryota; kingdom Viridiplantae; phylum Streptophyta; class Magnoliopsida; order Lamiales; family Lamiaceae; genus Pogostemon; species Pogostemon cablin. The sequence continues at coordinate 31,776,308 of CM042963.1, forward strand.
GACAGCAAAAGAAGCTGACACCGAGGATAAGGTCTCGGCCTCGGCATCTGATCGTCAACTCATCGGCCATCAGCTGATGAGCCCATGGCACACGTTCTACATGGAGACAACATATCAGGATCTCATTGTATCTTCTTACAGATTCTTTTCCCTTGGAGGACATGTTGCAACAGTTGGTAAATCAAAGGGGGACCATCCACAAAGTATCTCCTATAAAGACAAGGAAGGCATCTGTAAGAAAGGGGGATACTTGGACTTTCACAAGACTTGATGGGTACTTCACTCCAACATCATCTTCTCCATTCTACTTCATCTCTCTAGAAACTCATTTGTATTTCTCTCTCACTATGTAATGTTCCTTCATGGAACTTGGACTACCAACATCAATAATAAAGGAAAAGGGCACCAATTTTATGGGACGACGGAGAAAATTACTTATTTGATGTGTCCGTTTTAGTGTTCGGTTATTCATTAATCTTAATCTAACACACTAAAAATGACCATCAATGATTCTCATGATTGATATGTTTGCGTTCGATCATTTGGTTAACGTGAACCGTTAGGGTTCCTTGCAAACTAAAACAATAGAAGCAAGTAATCAAAGTTCGCATTACCTTCCACCAGGGTATTTTGATGAAGAACGACTACATAAAATAACCTCTTGATCTTCTGTCGTATTCCCAAGTCCAATCTTGATGTCGTGTGGGCGACAATTTTCAAGATCTTCTCAACTGCTGTTCCCTTTCCCTTCTCACAGTGTTAGGCGTGAATACGTATAGGGTTACTGGATAGCTGAGATGACTTATTTATAGGCTAAAACAGGGACCAGGAGGAGAAATTAGAGTTTGGCCTCCATTGGGCTTAAGTATCCAAGTTTAGCCAAAAACTTATACTTAAGTCCAATAATAATAATAATATATATACCACTAAAATATTATTACTGCACTACTGCTCTAATCCCATAATTACGTTATGAGCTCCTTCTTATTATGAGCCCGTTAGTCTCCCATGTTTAAAATATACAATGCCCATTAATTAATTAAGTTACTGACAATTCTATTAATTAATATCTCATTCGAGAGTAGCACCACTCAACCTAATTTTTATGCTGGAATTAATCCACTTGCAAGATTTACATGATAATTCTTATGAGCTCCTCAAGGGGACATCATCAACCTATATCGGACACGGATTCCTTCTACAATCAACAACACACTATAGAGATAGCACTACTTCCCAACTCACCGAGTTTGTTGATTTAATTACATGTAAATCTCACTCATTGATGAATCAAAGAAATACATACTGCCTTACATGTCGAAGTTATTTTATATGGATTAAGAGCACGAACATCTATAATAAGAGAGATCAAGTTCTTCTATAAGTTAGTATAAGATGAACGACCTCACGCGGCCCTGCTTAATTCACAAAAAATATACTAATGTGATTTTATAGTCAAGACAAACTAATATCAAATCACACTACAACCATCCCAATAGATTGTCTCTGTCTATCTCGATTGTAAACATTTATTTATACTTTATAAGGAAACTGATAATATGATCTTCCGCGTGTTGTCGTACAGCATATTATATACATTATAAAGTAAATGGACTTTTGAACAAACATATAAATAAATTATAATATGCAAAACGTTTGATCATATGATTTTCATTTTCAAATAAATTGTTAAAACATAGTTCATACAAAAGCTAGACTTTTAGTATACAATCTAACATGATATTAATTAGGAATAACTCAATTAACAGATAATACATTTCTAAATTTAATTCAAATTTCACTATTTGTATTTTATTTAATTTTTAAATTAATTTAAATCTCAATAAATTTAATAATTATATTATTAAAAAATTATGAGATTAAAAATGAAATAAAAATTTATAATATTTAAAAATTAAAATAAAAACTATAGGTAATTTAAAAAATTATATACATAAATAAAATAAATTTTGTATTTAATATTATATATGTGTATTCAAATTAATTTTTTTATTATATTTCAATATATAATTTAACAATTTGTATAAAAAATAAAGATTTAATTAATTATATATTTTTTATATTTAAAATAATTTAAATTTATTTTATTATAATTATTTTTATTATAATAAATATTAAAATATAAGAATTTTTAATTAGATTTTAAATAAATTTAATATTATTTATATATAATTTAGAAAATTACATGTTAAATGAATAAAATATTAATTTATTTTTATTTTTGTAATTATACAAAAAGAAGTGTTATATAATTAAAAATAAATTATTTAAAATTATTAATGTATTTGATGCTATATAAAAAAATAAAAAATAAATTTGATCCCATGTAAGAATGGAATTGGTAAACCCATAGAGCGTGATTGGTATCATGGAATATGGTGAGAATGGAATCGTCATTCCTAATTCTATTTTCATTCCTGCGATTGGTATGTTTTTAGTAATATGAATCACGATTCCAAAGGAATGTGTATTCCCTTACATGTGGGAATGTGCATTCCTCCCACCCCTCATGGTATTGTCTATTCCATTCCCTCGTTCCCCTCACCCCACCCCACCCCACCTCACGCGCGCGCGCACACACACACACACGTATATATATATATATATATATATATATATATATATATATATATATATATATATAATATTCTTTTAATTTACACAACATTTATTTATATAATTATAAATATGTTACTATTTTTCTACTTAACATATAATATTTATTAAAATAATTTGTATTAAATTATTTAATAAAAAATAAAATAATAAATTATTTAAAATCTAAATAAAAAATTAAATATTTTTATATACTCAAATCGGTAAAAATATATAATTAAATTAAATTTTAAATTTTTAAATATTAATGTATATAATTATTTTAATATTTATTCAAAATAAAAATTAGTAAATTATACATAAAAAATTAATATTATTAATAAAATTGGATATATACATGTAATATAAATATAAATATAATTTTTTATACATAGTTTAATATTTTTAATATATATAAATTTTTTTATTTGTATTTTAAATTTTATTTATATTTTAAAAATATTAATATTTTATTTTATTTATAATTTAATATTTTTCTATAATTATAAAATATATAAAATCTTCATTAAATTTTAATTTATTATTATAAAAATACTATTAATGAGAGTGAAATTATTAGGAATACAAATTCTATTACTTGAGTCATTCCTAAACCATACCACTCATGATAATAATATTTTTAATCATTCCATTCCCATTACTATTCCTTTCATAAATTTATTCCATTCTCCTGTTATTCCATTCAGACATACTAATCTAGCCATATTGGGTGGGTGTGGAGGAATGATGATTCCCATTTATATGGAATACATATTTCTTACGGAATGAGTATCCATTATAAAATCATACCAAAAGTATGAATGGAATCAAATAAGGAATGCTCATTCCATTACTATGTCATTCCTTATACCAATCATCCATACTCTTTAATACATGAAAAATTACTTTTAGACACATTTGTTATTTTTCTAAATTTAAAAATTACTCTTCATATTCTTGTATACCCTAATTTATCGATTACTTTTTAGTACATGAAAAATTACTCTTTAAAGACATTAATTATTACTCTTCTATATAAAAATTATTACTCTTCAAAGAGTAATTTTTTATATACTAATTAGACAAGAAACTGCAAGATTACCAACGAAAAAAATCCATCGGTAATATATGAAAAATTCGTCTGTAAACAATTTACCGATGGATTACCGATGGAAATGGTTTGTCGTGAAAACTTGCGTCGGTAATTTTTTTCGTCAGTAAAGAAAGATTTTCATCGGTAATCATTCAATATCAATTCGTCGAAAGTTATAATATAGTGACATTTTTACCGATAAAAAATTCATCGATAAATTCAAATTCAAAATTAAAATAAATACTAATAACTTACCAACAGAAAAATCCGTCGGTAAAATGCAAAAGGAAAAATAAAATTAATTTTTTTTTCAATTTAATAAATCTTCAAAAAACCAACTAATATAAATTCTTCACTCAATATAACATTGAAATTCAAAAAACTCTACATAATTTCAAATATCTAAAGCAAAAGATTGTCTCTAAATTTACAGCAATTTTGGGTAAGTAAAGTACAAGAATTTGGTCTACTTATTCAATTCCTATTACATCGGTTAAGAACAAATAGAGAAATTACTCCACCTAAATAATTGAATATGATCCCACAAAAATAAAAATTAGTATATCTTCGTCATCACCTTTTTTATCTGTTGTTTTGATTCCAAAAACTTTCACCCAAAGCAAACTGCTGACTGGACTCCCAACACAATAGAAACACTACTTTGTTACAAAAAGAAGTGGTCACAAAAGTGGTATAAGAAAACATATTAAAATTCTCAAGTAACTAAAAGAAACATACATTTGTAAAAAGCAGATGCTTTCAAGTCAATGATTAAGCTAGCTAGTTGATTGCTTCAGTTTAAATACTCTAAATATTCACAAGAAAACAAAATTCAACCTTGGACCATCTATAGCCAAAGAATTAGAGTTCACAAAAGTATTAGATTTAGCTTAGGAATAGATGTTCCAAATTATTTAAATAAATATCTTATAAATATATGCTATCATTGATTGGAAATAGAGAGTCGAGACATCAAACCTTGTAGGAAGATAGAAGAGTGGATTCATAAAATCACATTTTTTAACAGCTTTAGAAACCTTCATCACTTGTTCCTTTTTAGTAGGAAGTCTTATCCGATAGCTACAACAAAAAATTGGAAAAAGAGAATAGAATGAAGATTCAGAAAATATGTCAATAACTTGGCAGTAGAAAATTTAGTGCAACAGACTCACCCTAGAATGATGTCTTTAACAACAGCCAACAAGGATTTCAGTCCAAGAATGATAATGGAACTATCTCCAATTCAACTAAACCTACTAATAACAAAAACGTATAGTTATTAATCCAATTCAACTAAATTTACTAATTTCATGCCCCAAAATCATATTGAAAAACAGCTTCACAAGGTTTTAGAGGAAGAAAATCACATTATAGAGTAGACAAAGCAATTTAAAATGCAAGAAGGCAATCATACTCCTCCTCTCCAGAAAAATAGACTCAGTTTATCATGACTGTCATTCAGTTTTCAAACTGAACACTCAAGTCTCAAATTATTGAATTGAAAATGCAACAATCGTCTATTGTACTATTGAAGTGATAATTTAATGAGAAATTTGGAAAAACCCATTGACGCCTGTAAACTATATTTCAAGATTTAAACAAGATGGTACAGGTAAGAATAATTATAGAGAAGATAACATGAATCTCAACAATATTCTTTTATATGAGATTCAAAATAATTGACAGATTTTGCTTCAATTATAGTCCTAAACATATAAGTAATTGGAGAATTTGTTACTAATTAATGGAAACTTATTTTTAATTTTCAAATTAAATTTTGTAAGCCAACAGCAATCAATCTATAAAGTAATGATTTACCTCTGAATTTATGGATTTCGTCAAAGAACATGGTGGCAATTGCAACGAAATCTTCTTAGCATAGCAATGGCCTTGGGGGCTTAGAAAGAGGAGCGGAAGAGCATCCAGACAGAACATCCAGCGACGGCAGTAGATCGGAGCGGTGACTAGCCTGGCGAAGACCACTTTCTTTCCTTCGGCAGCAACATCAAGCGGAGGAACAGATCTGCGCACGAAGACAGCTGTTCGCAAACTGTGCAAGAAGACCGATGGCTTGAGTTGCGGCAACATGATCGACGAGCATTTGCAGCATTTTCTGTTGCAATTTTGTTGCGGTGTTCTTTTTCGGTAATTGTGCAGCGGCTCAATGGATTGGCAAGGGGTGATTTCGTTTTAGGGCTGAAGGAGGAGACAACCCTAATACTTTTTCTGAGGCAGCCCTAATACGTTAAAAAAAGTTTTTACGTTACCGATGGATATTTTCGTCAGTAATTAAAGAATTTCTTTTTGAAAAATAAAATTTTATATTTACCGATTATATTTACCAACGGATTAAATCCATCGAAAAATTTATAATTTTTTTATCGACGGATTAAATCCGTCGGAAAATTAAAAAAAAATTAGTCTTTATTTTACCGACGGATTAAATCCGTCAGTAACTTAAAAACTAATAATTAGTTTTTTTTTAAAATTATATATTTACCGACGGATTTCGTCTGTCGGTAAATTAAAGACTTAAATTAAAATTTTTTTTTATAAAATTTATTATATTTACCTACGAAAAATAGTCATCGGTAATTTTTCAGGATTTAATCCCTCCAAAATAATGACGAATTTACCAACGGAAAATAATCCGTCACTAATTTTGCTGGTAATCTGTCGCAAAAATCGTCAAAAATTTCATATGATGATTTTTTTAAAATAAATAATATTTAATCAAAAATACATTGTTAATCCATCAGTAATTACCGACGATTTTGTTCTGTCGGTAATCCGACAGTTTCTTGTAGTGTAAAGAGTAATTTTAATAAATAGGGTTTACATATAAACCAAGTTTACACAAGATTCACTTTTAAAAATATTGTCCACACTTAGCATCAATGGATTGAATTGTATTTCTTTTGCTGGAGGAATGAGTTTCATCCTCGAAAAAATCGCGCAAAATTTGGAGGATTTTCCAATTTTTACGAATTTTGCAGTTTTTGGAAATTTTGAGAATTTTCCAATTTTCATGATTTTGCAGTTTTCTGCGTATTTGGAGTTTTCGATTAGATTCTATTACACCAGACTGACCCTTTTCTGTCATTCAACAATTGATTTTATGTTCGACTTTTTTAGAATTTGCTTAAAATTGATTATGTAGCAATACCAATAAAAAGGGTCATGATTTGAATGTAGGAATGACAAAAATATAGGATGATGAAAACAACAAACTATAATAAATTAACTAAAATTAAGATTAACATAAGTCATACTACATTTACTTCTCATTTTCCAACCAAATTTAACACTTTGTAGCCCAAAGATCAAATGAAGATTTATAATTCATCTAGATTCAACAAATAATAATAAAAAATTATCTAACTATGGGATAAATTTATATGATAAACTCAGACACGACATCAAACATCAATATTGAGCTTTAAAAACCCCTGGTACCCTGAGCTTTGAGAACCTTGGTACCCATGTGCAGAAACCCAACACCAGAGACACATGAATTCTCTATCAAATAGTAGACAAACTCTCTCTCTCTCGATGCGCGAGCTTGAAAGGTAGGCCAACGCGAGGTTTTCATTTATCTGCATTTTATTTTCTACATTGTACTCATAAACTACCCCAGTAGCACTCTATATAAATAAATTCAAATGTCATTAATTATTTACATAAATCGGCAACTAAACAAAATTTATTAGGTTGGGAAGCTTGAAAGATGTGAATGCTTCCTCAAGAATTAGGAAATTAAAGTTGAGCGCAGGATAAATAGTAGGAGGCGAAAATGGCACAATCGTCAATACCGCAGAATTTGCTAAAATTGAAAAATCTTCAAAATTTTAGAAATAATCCCTTATACTTCTATTAATGTAGGTAAAAAAATTGCCCTTATACTTTCATTATTGTACGAAAAAATAGAAAAAAATAGAAAACAACAAATCATATCGGATTTATGCAAACGATATTCCACAAACAAATATAAACAAACAAAACTCTTAAACATATCAAAAGACACAAAAATAAGTCTCTTCCACAAAAGTATTATGCAAACAAAAACCCCAAATCCCAAAAATTGTAAAATTGCAAAAATGAAAAATCTCCAATTCTTTAGAATGCAATTCTCTAAATTTGCGAAAATTGCGAAATTATCGAAAAATTAAAAAATCCTCCTAATCTTTAGAATGCTCTAAACGTGATTTTTTCGAGGATGAAACATATTTTCAGCCTCCAACAAAAGATTTAACAATTCAATCCATTGATACTTGGGCATTTTTTTCAGGTTACGGGTACGCGAATCAATTCGAAAAAAATTATCCAATATTTTTTTATTTTACTAATTTTGGGTTTCTAGTACCCGAACCCTATTACATAATTTTTAGTTCGGGTATCAAGTTTTAAAAATATACCCAAATTACCCGATCGGGTACCCAATTAATTTTATATTTTTATTTTTATTCTTTTCATTCTATTTTGGAATTAAAAGTTTTAATAGAATTTTTTTTTTAAAAAAATTGATAAAGGAATTTTGTAATATTAATTTATTTATATGATTAAAAAAAATATGAATATTGTCATATATATATATATATATACATATATATATATATATATACATATATGTATATATATATATACATATATGTATATATATATATATATATATATATATATATATATATATATATATATATGTATACTTGAAAAAAGAGATTAATGTTTTTTTAGAGAGTTTTATACAACAATATATGAACTAGTACAAAAATTCGCGTAATATACGCGGAATAGAAATATTAAGGGTATGGCTATTAGCACTCCCGAAATTGCTAAACATACCTCGATAGTATTTAAATTTAATTTTTTTAAATTAACATGACAAAAATACCCTTATTGTTACTAATCATACCCCATTAAAACATCCACCCCACTCTCTTTCTGTCTACAAAACCCGATTGAAACTTTCATTCTCTACAAGTTGTACGTGCAAGATTGAACCGTGAGATATTGAGAAGTGAGAGACGAAGGATGGACCTGAAGAAACATTGGGGAGAAGAAACGATGAGCTTTATATTTTTTTTAGGATTTAAAATAATGATAAGAAAGGGGGTAGTCAATTAATTTATAGGTAATTGGCTTTTGTGAAGATTAAAGTCGTGGGATTATTGTCTGATAGTTTTTGTGCTGTGCGACAACGATTGTCTGAGGGAAAGGGACGTGCTAGATTTTTCGGTGATTTGGGATAGGCCACCATATTCAACTATTGTATTGCAATTTCAATAACCGTTTCCAGCTGTGATTAACTCCAGGGTTTTGATTAATATTAAGGATTTGACTGTTTCTTAAAGATCCTAACGCCTCATCTATAAAATTAAAATTAAAATCCGTCTACCGACCATTGGCATCTTCAATTTGATTACGATATTCCTGTAGAGCAAGAAAAATATCTTGAAAATAATTAAATTGTGTTCAAAATAGGTGAAAAGAGAGCAAAACGGAGCCCGGAGTTGAACGAAATCGAATGCTGAAAATTTTACTGGAACTCGAGTTGAGTTCTTCCTGATACACCAACTTGACCTCCCGAAAGTCGAATTCTACAACTCAACTGGAGTTCTGTCATGCCGAAGATCCCTTGGTGATAGAAGTCCTAGCTCCATTCGAGTTCTGCAACTCGAGTCAAGTTCGGCCAAAATTTGCCAGTTGTTTAAGTGAAGATTTTAGAAGATTCCAGTATATTAAAAATTATCTTTGTAGAAGGAAGTTTACGAATTCTGAATAACAAAAAAGACAATTCTCACCTTTTTTCTCACACACATTCCCTCTCTTTATGTCCATCTTCAATTCATCTCATTTCTCCATTCGAATTCATAATTCTTCCGCACACCTTCTACCCATCACAAATCTAAGGAGGAGCACAAGAATTATAGAGAAATTGACATGCTATAGGAATGATCTCTCACCTATTCAAGGGAAGAAGTTAATCCTTTAATTTGTTCTTTTTTTCTTCTAATTTTGGCTCAAATGGAGCATTGCAAAAAATTTGTATTGAATTCATCATGCCATTGTTAGGCTAGTCTCATTAGTGAGACTAGCTATCATTATTTTTTAGGAGATTTTAGACTTGTGAATTGTTGTGATGAATTAAAAGGATTGATTGTATTTTGCATCATAAATGTGCATTCTTAATTTATATGTTGATTGTGTGTTGTAATTTTTCATTCATATTGATTAGAGTGTGAACTCAATTGTGTCCAATGGATGTCAATTAAATCATGTTTTCTTATGGATTAAATCTATTAAGTGTGACTTGAGTTTGTGAAGACCAATGCATTCTTAGAATCCTATGATAGGGTACTAGAGAGAGTTACTTGTGAAGGTGCTTGAACTAGTGAAAGGGAATGGTAATATTGGAGACACTAGTCTTATGAGCTTTTTTGAAATTACCTAGGTAGTGTACATCTGGTGTATTTGTGAAAGAGCATTAAGTGGAATATGTGAGTGTCTTTAGTACCCAAATCTTGACATTCATCATAACATGTTTATAATTAAGTATAGATTACATCATTTTCATTATATAATAACTAGTCTTACTATCTCCTTAGATTGATTATACCTTCGTCCATTTCATCCATTCTATCTTGCCTATTCTATTTGATATACTTTTATTCTTTACTTGGTAATCAATAGATAGTTGATAGTTAAGATTTAACTGGGATCCTTACTAAGATGAGTGACCTAGGTTCGATTTCCTCTGGGAACGAATAGGTGAGGAGTAATACGGAGGCTTGGAGATAAAAGGGTGTATGTGTCCTTGGTGAACTAACTATACTAATAACTAACTTTGTCTGATAAAAAAAAAAGAAAAAAGATTTTACTATATTTTTAACACCACAAATTTGATCATCCTTGTAAAGCTTAGCGAGGTAAAGACATTGATACACTAGACTCTCTCCCTCCCCCCTCCCTCTCTCTCTCTCTCTCTCTTGTGGGTTTGATATTTTATTACATGGTCATCTGAACTACACGGTAGAGTACACTTGATCTTATTACCAAGAGAATTCACTGATCAAGTTTTCGGCACTATTGTCGGGGAGAGATAGTCATTAGTGTAACAGGTTTGAGTCTTGTTTGTTTTAATAAGGATATTTTCTTTTATTTTTTGTATGTTAATTAGTTTGATGAACTAATTGTGAATTTTTGTAGGTGTATATACACCTGCTCAAAGGCACATATTATTGAGTCAATCGATTTTGAGTTAGAAAAGACATTGAGATGAAGGAAGAGAGCCTTAAACAATCGAAGATTAATTGGAAGGATGAATATCCTTAATGATGATGGGGATAATAGAGAAGAAAAGTTAGGGATGAGAAATGGACCACAAGAAAACGAGGTTCTAATTGATGTGAACTTGAACCCGGAGCTTATTGCCATACAATAAAGGATGCAAGAACAACAAAATCAACAATTGCAAGAGATTACGAAACAATTGTTAGCTCAAAAAGTGTTGGGAAATCCAGCTTAACAACTAGTTCTTCCGGTGCATGTGAACAATCAACCTCAAGTGGATTTCATGGGAATGGCATGAACAAAGGGATCATTTCAAACCAAGAGTTGGAAATTATATGATGGGGCTGCCCATAAATGTTAACAACTGAGCCTGGGTTGATATAAATGGTTCAAGCCAACCAATTTAGTGGAGATCTGATGGAAGATCCAAATGCTCATTTAGTTGAATTTGTAAAGATTGCTAACACGATAAAGATAAACGGATTAGTGATGATTGTAACAAGATGAAGATTTTCTCTTTTTCTTTAAGGATCAAGCTAAGACTTGTTATAACATAATTCATTTGAGAGTGTGCAACACATAGAATGATTTTTGGCACAAACGTTTTTGAATAAGTTTTTCCCTTCTTAAAAAATGCTACATTTGAAGAGTCTTATTCTTCAGTTCAAGCAAATGTCACTTAAAACATTTAGTGAGGCATGTAATAAATTCAAGGAGATCTTTAGAAAGTGCTCTCAACATGGTTTTTTCGAGGATCAACAAATTGATTTCTTTTATGACGAATTGACCGAAAATGGAATGAAACTTGTTGATGCTTGGAAGTTTTGAAAATGTTGATGTATCAAAATGTTTTAAGTTGTGTGGATTACAAGATAAAATTCCATTTGAAATAGGGGATTTCACCTCTAGCAATATTGTACTAAGAAAACTTTATGCAACTAAAAGAAAAGGTTTAAATTTCTAGGGATTTATATAATTAGAAATGCATATGACGATACATGACTACATTCACAGTAAACCCGCGTGTCCCACACCAAATTCAATGAGAAAAAGAAAATCAGAAAACATAGAGAAAACAAATAAATAATGAGCAGAAAAAATACACAATAATCAGTATAGAATGTTCTTGAAAAATAACCCGTGTACGTACTTCCTTAATCGGGTATTTCGTAATCATCGGGTACGAAGAAAGTATCCAGATCCTCATCCTGGAGCCACCCGTACTTCCTGAGGAACGGATTTTCCAAGTTGCGGGTCGGATAATCCTGAATAAAATCATGCCACACGGTGTTTCCCTCCAAATCCCTCACCACTTCCCACATGCAACTGTTGCACTTAAACCCCGCTCCAAAGCTTATCATCAACACCCTATCACCCTTCTTCATCATCCTCTTCGACTCCATGTACGCAAGCACGTACCACAGGCTGCTTGCTGACGTGTTGCCGAACCGGTGCAACGTCATCCGGGCCGGCTCCACGTCACGCTCGCTCAGCTTCAAGCTCCGCGCTATCTCGTCGATTACCGCCTTCCCCCCTGTGTGAAGGCAGAAATGATCCACCCCCTTTTTCAAATCAACCCCGGGCCTCACTGCCGCTGTGTTCCACCTCCGCCGTAACTTCCACAGCTGCAGAGCCAGGTAGAAGCGGAGGAGCTCGCGCAGAGGCAGGATTTTGGGGGCGATTTCCTTGAGGTTGTCGACGAAGGCGCGCTTGGCTGCCTTAGGGAGGTCCTTCCCGAGGTGGAAGCCAACACGGCCTTCGTCGTCTTCCCTCTGCTCGCAGCAGGTGTAGGACTCATCGTTGCCGCCATGGTGGGTCCTCACCAGACATCTGAGCTTGAGCATGGCTAGATGTTTCGTTGAAGAGTTGTTGGAGAGAATCATGGCGCATCCTCCCGATCGAAACAGACAGTTCGACAGGATCATTGACCTGTCGTTGCCGGAGTACCACCCCAAGCTCAGAGACTCGGACGTCACCACCAAGGCGAGCCGGTTCCGGCTCGCCTTGAATATGCTCTGAACGATGTTCAGAGAGACAATGCTGGCGCTGCAGCCCATTCCGGTGAGATTGTACACCTTCACATCATCTCTCATTTTGTACATGTTGATGATCCTGGATGAGAGAGAAGGAACAGTTGCCAACATGGATATGTTCACAACCAGGACGTCGATTTCCTTAGGGGAGATGCCGGTTTTCTTGAACAATTTACCGATGCAATCGGTAAAAAAGTCGTCCATCTCGACGAGGCCATCGTGCAGCTCGGGGGACGTCTCTCGGCCCTCGAGGACCATCCTCGGGCCGTACGTTTCTTCCCCAATCCCCGAGCTCACTATGGCCTTGAGAAGGAATTTGTACTCGTTGAGGCCGAGGTGCTTGCTTCGTCGGATCACTTCGCCGCAGAATTTCGTGCTGAGTTTCCGATCGTCGGAGGGTTTGTAGCATTCGTAGGCGAGTAGATAACAATTGTGATGCATTCTTTTTTCGAGAATTTTGAAAACTACGTAGAGCAAAGGGAGAAGAGTGAGACAACAATAGAGAAACATGGCCTTAAGATCCATGTTCTTCATTCCTAGCTAGCTATGTTGTTCTATTTGATGAAGAAATAGCTAGGAATTGAGATTAATTTGTGTAAAGTGACCGATTCATCTAAAAATTCAAACTGATATAATTTCAGAATAAATTTTAAGTTCCTTGGTACCAAATGAGTGTACTCCCTCCATCCCAAAGATATTGACATACTTTTCTTGTTGGGTTGTCCTACGGAAATTGACATATTTTCTTTTTAAGGATATGAGACCACACAAAAATAATTTATTTATTTACATGGGTCCACACACACATCACACTCACCACTAATACAACTACCCACTACACATTAAATATTATTTCTCTCACTTCACTTTACATTAAATTATTATACTCCTTAATCTCAGTGCCCAAAAAAGAACGTCAATTTTTCCGGGACAGAGGGAGTATTATTTTATATGAGAAATTTAAAGGAGTCATTGTATTATGGTTCGGCCTATAATTTAAAATGGTCCCACAGACCATTTTATACGTTTATAGTTATTTTTTTTTAATATTATCCCTTTTCATTAATTATTATAAATTGTTAGTCAAATAATTTACAAATCATTATCACTTTTTTATTTATCAATTAAATTATAATTTTTTATTATAAATAGGAGATATGTTTTAGGAAAGTTATTTCATTTTTACAGATTTCACACAAGCCTTATGCCCTGTATTATAGGATGTTCCTCGTAATTAAAGGGTAGACAAATACCACATCGCATTGACTGCAGAACTTTGTGTATCAACTCTACTAATTATTGTATAATTGAGATGTAGAGTCAAGAATGGCAAGAAATTCTCATCACTGTATTAGAGGATTTTTGCTTCTTTTTATGCACACCGGACTTTTTTTTTAGAATTTAAAAGCTATATATGGGACTATTTTGAAAAAAAATTAAATTTCTACTATTTCAAATACAGTAATATAAAACGATTTTGATTTTAAAGTTTGAAATTTTCTCTTCTCTTTTTGGAAAAATCATGTGACCCTCTATTAAATTTTCATTTTCGTTTTTTCTTTATGTGAACAAAATCATGTGACCATCTTAAAACTTACTAATTGCATGTATCTCTCAACATCCACCAACTTATTTCTTTCTGATTTCCCCACACGAGATTCTCTTTAATTCTGATTTCCCCACACGAGATTTTCTATGATATTATCGTGTTTTTAGTGACAATGTTTATACAGGTGACATCCAGAAGGAATGAGAAATCTATGTAGGGCTTGCCCCAAATATTGGCCCAAAAATAGAAAAAGAAAAGAAGCCCATTATCTTTAATTGAGGGCCATGAATTATATTAGGGCGGTGTTATTGTCATCCGGGTCTTTGCTTAAGGCACTCGAATTGAAGACAAAAAATGTGTGAAATGTCAATTATAACCTTACCCTTTTTTTTAACCCTAACCCATTAATTAAATTAAAAAAAACTCATTTTGCTATCTACACCCATCCACCACTACACTTAAAATACATTCACACCAAAAACACACACTCACTTACACATACATCACACGCATCACTACAAAGAAAATAACAGAAGAGCAAAGAAGAGAAGAGAGAAGAAAAGAAGAGAAAAGAGAAGTGAAAAAATGGAACTAAATTTTACACCCAAAACATCAAAATATGGAACAAGTAAAATAATAGAGCAAATGTATATTTATACACATAATTCTTCATCAAATCATGCTTTGTATTATAACATTTGTGGGTGTTGGTAGTTTTCTCAATACACAATTAATCCCCAAGTACGAAGGATATCAATTGTAGTTTCGAAGGTGACCAAGTTAAATATCGAATCCACGGGACGGGTAAATATCACTTTAGTTACGTTCTAGCAATTATGACTATGTTGAAAATTATATTTGTTGGTTTGTAAACTAAGTAATAATTAAAATAGCAAATAAATAACAAGAACAAGAAAATAGTAGTTGTGATCAAATAAGATGATAGGTAGTTCGTCAGACCATCCAGTTTCATTCGTTAATTTATATTTTCGTGTGTCGATGTCCGACTCTGTCTTGTGGTTTATGGACGCATCGCTAGACCATGCAAATCTATTCTATAGACACAAATAGATAAGCTTTTGACACGTGTGAGTATCCTCAGAGCAAGATGTATACTTTACCCCCCTTTCTAGGTACTATCATAATCAATTATTTCCCGTGCACTTAGTACTCTAACCCGATTTGATCTCCCTTTGTAGGTACTATAAAATTATACTCTTAATCCTACTTGTTAACCCGAATTCAGTTCAATTAGCAAATATTCATATAAGACGGTTCTAATAAGACTTCGGAATCCCTTCACTTAAAATTATAACAATAAACCCTGCTCATTAGTGAACGCACTCAATCAATAACCATGTTATGTATTCAGAGTCTACACAACGATTATTGATGCACAAAACAACTATGAGTATGGATTAATAAAGCACAATCTTATATAAACTAAACCACAAGTAGTGTTGTACGGAGTATACACATGAAATACAAATCAACTCATGAAACTTTCATAACCCTAGAACTACCGAAGTGGCTCTAGCCCATGATTGATCTAGGAACAATCATGGTTAGATGGACCAATCTTACTTGAACCTCCAGGGAAGCTCTGTCACAGCCCTCCAGATAGATCGCCAATCTCTTCTCTTGTCTCGCGTTGATGATGATGATGGACGAGTGTCTCTTTAGTCTGCATGAGCCTTCTTTTATACTTGTAATCACGTCTCTAGGGCTTGAAATGGGCTTTTCAAGTGATCCCACGTGTTTTGGCCTCGAAAATCCGGATAAGGTAAGTTTCCGCACGTAGGTTCGACCTCGTCAAACAGGTCGAACCACTAGCCACAGGTCGAACCACAAGTCGAACCTTGCTACTGGAAGTATTCTGCACTGGTTCGACCTCTTGTACAGGTCGAACCTCTCAGGTCTTGGTCGAACCCCAGGTCGAACCTCACCGCTGGACAATTTCCACTCCTGGTTCGACCAACTGTCAGGTCAAACCACATCGTCGTGGTCGAACCTATCTTCTCGCAAACTGGTTCGACCATGGTTCGACCTGATCAAACAGGTCGAACCCCTTGAGTCATGGTCGAACCCTCCATCTGCTGTTTCGTAATGCTGGTTCGACCTGCTGGAGAGATCGAACCCTCCTCCAACCAGGTCGAACCCTACTCTTTCCTTGGCGGTTCGCGTGGTCTCGACTTTGTCTCTTCGATTCTTGACACTTCCACTCCGTCTTTGCTATGAAAATCACTTAAATAGCTCCACTAACACCTGATTCATGCTAATTCACAATATATATAGGTTTTCCACCTATTTCCACCTCAAAACTCTCCAAAACTAGCACAAAACATGATGTCAAACTTGTGAATTTACACACTCATCAAACCCCCAAACTTACATGTTGCTCGTCCCGAGGCAACCAAATCAAACCACAGGAGTCGTGTATAATTCACCAAGATCAAGTACAACACATACCACACATGCAACTTCATTAAATCAAACAAGTATTAATTGCTTCATATATATCACTTATGCAAAATCAATCCAATCACACACCATTCGGAGTACTAAGTAATCTAGCTCACAAGATAAGTATTTATTCTCTTTCACTCAAGTGCGTGAGGCACTATATAGGCTAGTATAAACACTCATATCAATCCATATTCACGCGTAACCATAAGCTTGGCAAAGGTCTCAAAAATCAACTTATAATCAACTCTTCACTAGGATCACAAAGGACTTGTTTTTGGGTTGTAATGTTGGCTCTTTGGAAAAAGGTAGAAAAATTTAGGTAAAGTGACTTAAGACACTAGTAGAGAGTTACCTTGGAGGTTCTTGATTTCTTCTTCTTACAGCAATATCTCCTCCAATTTCTCTTCTTCTTCTCATAGATTTTTCTTCTTTTTCGTGCATCAACATCATCTCTTTAGACAATTCGGGTACCGGTTTTAGGCACTACCCTTCTTCTCATGTATAAAAACAATCGGGGTATCAGTTTCGGGCACTACCCCTAAACAAGATTTAACCATATTATTTTTATCCAACCATATTCTATCTTCCTCTTCTTCTTGCAACACTTGCTCACCTCCATTCTCTCTACCAATGAATATGTTAATCAAAAGTCAAGTAAAGGTTTATAAGGTTATTTGCTTTGGCTACCAAAGAAAAGGATTTTAATGGCTCAACGGGGCACCCAAAGGTTAATAAGATCATTAGGAAAGATAAATTTAGCTAAGTAGCTTAATCACAAAATAATGGCCTAAGATCATGTCGTAGCAATTTATCAATCATAAGTCTCACACAAGACTCCAAGCCAAGTTCTAGAATACGTTCATATGAATGATCATCTCTAGAATAAAATAATCATGATCAAGCATGATTAAAAAGGCTCAAATCCTCACATAGGTAATTAGAATCCTAAGTACTCCTCATAGCACATAATTAAGATCAATTTCACAAGAACTCAATATACTTATCAACTAAACATGCTTTTCATCAATAGAAATTAACAAATGAACATATGAATGCACAAAATCAATAAGCTTATACCCAATCAATCATACAAGTATCTATCAAGCGATATCACTTATACATACCACTCACGCATGAATCACAACCCGACCTAAAAAGGTAAAAAGAAAAATAATGGAATCAAGATGAATCGGAGGAAACCAAAGAAAACCTGAAAAACTACTACTCCGGAGCATCATCATCCTCATCATCATCATCCTCATCATCAAGTAACCGCTCTACAATCCGGTGTAGATCACCGATGTGTCTATCCAAGTAATCAACTCGATCACCCAACCTACCAACTTTCTCATTCAAAGCCGTGTACCTCTCATTCAGCGTAGCATAGTTGGCATTGGTGAGTGCGAGCTGTCGGTTTGTCTCCTGCTGGCTAGCAACGATCGCAACCAGCTGCTCATGAATAAGGCGGAGCTGCTCCCATGTATCATTCGGGACAGCTCGCTGCTGACGTGGTGCTGGCTCATGCTGAGGTGCGTCGTGCTGTATCGGCATCTCTTCATCCTGCTGCTCCTCCTCGGGCTGCTCTTCCTCCTCAGGCTGCTGTGGTGGACGGAACTCTCCTTGATCAACAATCTGCTATAACTCTGCCATCCTACCATCCGCACACATCTGCGATACAGTCCTCCAATCACCACCCGACCTTGCTGTCACGGATAAGGCGTTATGTCCGAGAGAATCCATCAACTTGTTCCTCTCCACCCGAATAGTTGCCAAGTTGCTCACATCGAAAGGGAACATGAAATCAAAGGGCTTGAGTCCCCTCGTGAAGAACTAATCTCCATCTCGAAAATGGGCAAATCCTCCCTTCACGCATGTAAACATCACCATATCGGGCTCTCCTCTAACTGGTGTAATGCCGGTGAAATCCAAGTGATAATGCTCAGCCACGATCGTCAGTAACCCCTCCAATATTCACCTTTTGAAACCCAATGGCCCTGAATCGATGTAACTGTGAAATGAAATACGCTCCAACATTGAACTGCACCCCATTTAGCATACACCACAAGGCGTAAAGCTCTTCTCTAGACACCACACTCCCCTCTGAGCGGGCGAACAACGTATTGTTCAAGACACAATCCATGTACCTCAAAACTGGATTCTTTATCGAAGAAGCACGAGCCTGTCTAATCTTATAATCTCCAATCTCCCATGTGATCTCTCTCCAAAACCTATTAGCGTTGAATGCACCATTCTCCAAGCGAGAGATTCCCAAAGGCGTCTCAAATAGCTCATTAAAATCCTCAGACGGCCATTTCCTACTCACTCCACCAAGCTGAAACGTACACTGATACGGGTATCCAAGCGGGTCCTTCACCATCTCAAATGAGTAGACTACTTCCGCTGTAACATGGAAATATGTCGGCTTCTTTAACTCCATAAACCTCCGAATACCCACTTGATCGAACATCCAGAAAATGTCATTCCCGATTCTCATTATCCTCATCGCCTCATCATCTTGGTATCGAGTACGAGCTATCTTGTCTGAGGCTTCTTCCCACTTTTCTTTAATCTCATCCCAGTTTTGCATTTGAATTTTGAAATTCTCGGGTAAACGATCTTGTAGCCTCAGATTCCTGGTCACTGTGTCCACATTCGAAGGCCTGTCATCCTCTTCTTCGATCTTGCTTCCTCTGCCTTACCTTTCCCTTTACTTGATCCTTGTCCCTTTCCTGAAAACAACTATTTCAACACAACCAACAAAACAAGAACACAAGTATTTGACTAGCATATCCTATACTCTACTCAAGACTTCAAGCATCCATGTCTAATCAACTCCAACTAATCTCAACATCACTTGCTCAATCATCATGCTCAAAACATCATCAATCACACTACCTTTAATCTTCAAATCATAAACAACAAGCATGCATCAACCAATTCAAGTTATTCAACAAGAATTTCAACAATGGAACTTCATGAACAACTCCAACTATCAACAATTCAAACCTAATTAACATGCTCATTCCTCTAGATGCATCATATCCTTGATCGATCCACATACAAACTCAAGTTCTATCCCAATCATGCAATCTCAATCCAACAATCATGAATTCATATGAATCAATTCAAAAATATCAATTATCACCATGAATTTCAACCAAAATCAACATCAATCAACTTACCCAAAACACATTTCTTGCAATAAACTTCAATCCTAAGGTAATTGAGTTGAAAGAACGTACCTTTAGTCTTGCCCATGGTTAACAATCGATAATTTGCACACAATACTAAAAAATGCGATTGAAGCCCTAATTCGCGATGAAAATCGCCCAAATCCGCCCCCAATTCAAGAATTAAGAGTGTAATATTGTGTAATCAGTGCAAAATCAAATGTAATTGACGAATTTGTGCAAGGGTTTTAAGGTTTGGGGAAGGTTCGAGGTTTGGTGAACAAAAAGAATGATCGAACCCCTTTAAAAGAAACAACTTAAAACGCGTACCTGACTGGGTTCGACCTCTGGTTCGACCTGCTGAACAAGTCGAACCTCGAGCGATGATGTCGAACCTACCTTCTGGACAAACTTACCTTTTGGGTTCGACCTAGGTTTGACCTACTGAACAGGTCAAACCATGAATGTCGTGGTCGAACCTAAAACCTGAAAAATAGATTGCTCTGAACAGACTGGTTCGACCTCAGGTTCGACCTTCTAAACAGGTCGAACCATAACGGCTCAGGTCAAACCACCATACTGTAAATTTTAAGTCACAGGGTTCGACCTTGGTTCGACCTTGAGGTAAGTACATCACACCTCCCCCAAACTTAGTAGAAACTAAAGTCGAAACTAAGTTTGAAAAGAGATGTAATTGCCGATAAGTAAGCACTTCACATATAAACATTTTTTACTCACACGAATGAAATAAAGCATTAAAACGGGAGGGAAAGCCCCCAACAGGCGCTCATGTTTAACGTCGGAGAGTCACGACTGTACAAAATCAAATCAAGGTATCCACAAAGATGACACAAACATCATCCGATGACCTATAATGCTTCAAGCGATGTCCATTTGCCGCAAAAATATCTCCATCCTTGTCAATGAGCTCAAAACTCCCCCGACCTAAGGCTCGATGAATCATGAACGGTCCCATCCACTTTGACTTCAACTTGTCTGCAAAAAGCTTTAAACGAGAGTTAAAGAGTAATACCTCATCTCCTTGCTTGAACTCCTTATACGAGATCTTTGAATCATGCCACCTTTTAATCCTTTCCTTGTAGATCTCTGAATTCTTGTACGCACGACTCCAAAACTCATCTAAAAGATTGATGTGAGTAATCCTCAACTCCTTCACATCCTTGAGAGTCAAATTCAATCTTCGCAAAGCCCAAAACGCTTTGTGTTGAATCTCTACAGGTAAGTGGCATGGCTTTCCATAGACAATCTGATACGGTGACATATCTAACACCATTTTGTACGCGGTCCGGAACCCCCACACGACATCATCGAGCTTCAAAGCCCAATCCTTTCTATTGGTTCCGACCACCTTCTCCAGAATCTGTTTGACTTGACGGTTAGAGACCTCCGCTTGCCCATTCGCTTGAGGATGATAGGGTGTAGTAACCCTATGCTTAACACCATACCCTATAAGCACCTTCTCAAGAAATATATTCACAAAATACGTACCTCTATCACTAACAAGTGCTCTAGGGACTCCAAAACGGGCAAAGATATGCTTATTGAAGAAAGATATAATAGTTTTTGAATCATTTAAGCGAGTAGGAATCGCTTCCACCCACTTAGAAACATAATCCACCGCAAGTAGAATGTAGAGAAATCCATTAGATGGGGGAAAAGGCCCCATAAAATCGATACCCCACACATTAAAAATCTTGACCACTATGCTTGGCTGAAGCGGCATCTCGTCTCTCCTACCGATGTTCCCCATGCGTTGACATCTATCACAAGTTGCCACATAGGTCTCACAATCCTTGAACAACGTAGGCCAATAAAGAGTGAACTGAAGTACCTTGGCTGCTGTCTTTTGAGTGCTGAAGTGCCCCCCGTTAGGTTATGCATGGCAAAACTCGAGAACACTCTCCATCTCCATCTCGGGCACACACCTACGGATGATAGAATCCGTGCAAATCTTGTACACAAACGGATCATACCATATGAAAGTCTCAACAGCTCT
Source organism: Pogostemon cablin (assembly GCA_023678885.1). NCBI lineage: Eukaryota > Viridiplantae > Streptophyta > Magnoliopsida > Lamiales > Lamiaceae > Pogostemon > Pogostemon cablin. Next base: position 31,798,542 of record CM042963.1, read on the forward strand.
CTTGAATTTAGCAAGTTGATATCGGTTGAGATCCTTTGGCATTTCTCCCACAGCAATATAATTAACATAATCCGCATACCATGGATCAACTCCCTGCGCAGCCACCACACATGCTCGCTCAGCCCCTTCAACAAACACGACCATGATCTTTTCATCCGGGAACATTTCTTCAATATACTCGAAAGAATTATCACAATGTTCCCTAGTCTCCAACCTCGAAAGGTGATCCGCCAACACATTATCAGAACCTTTCTTATCCCGGATCTCCATGTCAAACTCTTGAAGTAGAAGAATCCACCTTATGATCCTAGGCTTCGTCTCCTTCTTCTCCATCAAGTACCGAATCGCTGAATGATCCGTGTACACAATAGTCTTTATGCCAACCAAATACTGACAAAACTTATCGAATGCGTACACAACAGGCAAAAACTCCTTTTCAGTCACCGTGTAATTCTTTTGTGCCGCATAGAAAGTCTTACTCGCGTAGTAAATGGCGCAGAACTTCTTCTCCTTCAGCTGCCCAAGCACCACTCCAAGTGCTACATCACTTGCATCACACATTAATACAAACGGTTGAGCCCAATCCGGTGTGATCAAGATAGGTGCAGTGATAAGCGCCTCCTTCAAAACTTGAAAAGCTGTTAGACATTCATCATCAAACACAAAAGGAACATCATTTTCAAGTAAGTGAGATAAGAGCTTAGAGTATTTTGAGAAGTCTTTTATAAATCTTCTGTAAAAACAGGCGTGTCCAAGGAAGGACCGCACTCCTCTTTCATTAGTCGGTGGTGGACGCTTCTCAATTGCCACCACTTTAGCACGATCTACTTGCAATCCTTTGGCAGAAACATGATGCCCAAGAATAATCCAATCCTTCACCATGAAGTGACACTTCTCCCAATTCAAGTCAAGATTAGTCACTTGGCATCTCTTCAAAATAGTAGCTAGGTTAGACAAACAAATATCAAAGGAGGATCCAAAAACAGAAAAATCATCCATGAACACCTCCATGATCTTCTCTATCAACCCATCGAATATTGCCATCATGCATCTCTGAAAAGTAACAGGCACATTACATAACCCAAATGGCATTTTCCGAAAAGCAAAGGTCCCGTAGGGGCAAGTAAAAGTGGTCTTTTCTTGATCCTCGGGGGCAATCATGATTTGGTTGTACCCCGAGTATCCATCCAAGAAATAATAAAACTCATACCCTGCAAGACGATCTAACATTTGATCCATGAAAGGAAGAGAAAAATGATCCTTACACGTGTTCTCATTCAACTTCCTATAATCAATACATGTACGCCATCCCGTAGGAATCCTTGTGGCTATTGCTTCTCCATCCTCAACTTTTACTACAGTCATACCCCCCTTTTTAGCAACTACATGCAATGGACTCACATGGGGACTATCACTAATAGGATATATGATTCCAACATCCAACCAAGTAAGGATTTGCTTCCTAATCACCTCTTGAATCGCACCGCTGATTCTGAACACTTGCCTTTGCCTCGTCTAACAATCTTATCCTATGCATACAATACGAATGACTAATTCCTTTCAAATCCTCAAGAGACCAACCAATCGCAGTTTTATACTTCCTAAGAACATTCAATAACTCCTCAAGTTGATCATCATCAAGAGAAGAAGATACAATTACCGGATATTTTTCACTGTCGCCAAGAAAGGCGTACTTCAAGTGCTCCGGCAAAAGTTTCAACTCCTCTTTCCTCACTTCCATCGGAGAGCTCTCGTTATCCAACGGTAAGTACTTCCTCGTCCACTTGACTTCTTCCACCTTAGTTCTTTCCGATTCAAACCTGTCATCACCCAAAACAAGTAAGTTTTCAAGAAATTCAATACATACCTCGTTGGAGAGTCCGTCGAGCTCCGTAGTTGATATGCTGTCGCGGGCGTACCAAAATAAATATAAATCCAACTCACACTATTACGTAGTATAGTAGCAAGCAGGGTCGAACCCAAGAGAGTATAATGAATCCTAATTAAATTAAAGTGTTACTAACATATAAAATAAATAAAAGGGGGGTTTTGTTTGTGAAAATTTGATAAATACTCAAATAATAAATCAACTCAATATTTAAATAACAAAGTAGATGAAAATTAATATAAAATTAACCAAGCAATTAAAGCCTAGTTTAGGATATCAATCCCCTCCCGTTTACTAAATTAATTAATCATTTGAATTAAACATCTAGCCTAGTGCACAAACTCAAATCCCTAGATTGACGGTACGACCAATCAACCCGAATGTTCTTACGTTTATCAACTAGGGTACGACCACTAAATTGAACTATCTACGAGTGACCCTATGGATTCGAACTCGTAGATGCATTAAAACTCTAAACATAGGATTACTAGGCTACGAAATCCGGCTAGGTATCATAAAACCTAGATTTTATTACACCTAGAGGGAATTATCTCTATTTGTTACTTAATCCAATTCCTACAACAATTACGGATTGTAGGTCATAAAATAACATTCAGTAGTTTAAAAATTAAATAGGTGATCAGGCTAGAATAACTATCAAACCACAATTAAGAACATCACTGCATGTAATAAAATAAACTTGCACAAAAGGTTTAATGTAAAAATCATAAATAATTAAATTAATTATTCAACAGGAGGTTCACGAATCCTAAACTAGAAAAGGGGATTAGCCCCGCATGTTCATGTGAATTTCAAAAATAAAATAAGAAAACTAAAGAACCGATGATGTCGACTGCTTCTTGAACTTCACGCCAACAATCTGACCCTGGAGAGCGTCGATGCTTCACGTTAATTCTCTATTCTTTTCTGATCGTGTTCTCTTCTTCCAATTAACGTCTATCTCCTCTCAAAAATAATACAATATCTTCCATAAATATCTCTATCTTGATCCCCAAGTAATCTTGTTTGATCTCTTTCCTTACTTATCTCTTCCTAAAATATCTCAAGGCTCTTTTCTTTTCTTGTTGACTAATCTATCGAGCCTTCTCCACAACATGGGCCTGACTTGGGCTGATCTCTTCGCTGGAATCGTGTGAGAAAATATAAGAATCTGCCCAACAACACTTTCCTTATTTATGCTGAATTTTCGCAGTCCCTTCTGACACTGAGGGGGTCAGTGTCAGTCAATTTGGCAGCACGAATTTCCTGCACAAAACAGCTCGTTTCTACATCAATTTATAACATTAAATCCTCAATTAATCAAAGACAAGATAAGTCAATTTAGCATCCAAATAAGCACATAAGTTAATTAAATAAACATGAATTTCAACTAAATAATTATGCTAGAATATGACTTATCAAATCTTCCCACACCTAAACTTCGCTTGTCCTCAAGCAAACCAAAATCATAGAGAATAGAAAACCAAGGAACATCTACCAAGACAAATGAAAGTTACACACTTCAAGAGACAAGCAAACAATGAGCATTCGGAACTAAATGAAACATGACTCTTCACTCAAAGTTTGCAACTTTCATGGCTTCAAATGTTTCAAAATTCCATGGCCTCACCAAGATTCACTCAATCACGCTCATATGTATGATCTAGGTAGCAAGTTCACTCAAAAATTGAACAAGAAAAGTCATTACCATAGGCTTGCTCCCAAATCAATTCTCCACCAATTTTAGATGAATCATATGCAACAATCAAAGGGTCTTTGATTGGGTTGTAATGGGGCTTAAGGTCGAGGTGAGATAAAAAGAGAGATAAAAATGGCTAAATGCATCACTTTACACTATGTGATCTTTACAAATCAAAACATCCATCATCATCCCCAAATTTTCCTTTTCACAACACCCTTTTTCTTACACTTTTAAATCTCCCCACACCTGCTTCTTTTCTAGATTTGGAACAGCAGGTGTCATATTTACAAGAATCACTGTTTCTTTTTATCCTTTTCTTTTTTTTCTTTTTTCAAACTTCTTTTCTTCCATTTCCTTTTTCCAACGGACTTTTTTTTTTTTCAGCCAACCTTCCTTCCTTTTCTTTATTCTCCTTCTCCAACTATTTCAAATTTTTCAGCTTTCTCCCCCACCATCATCAATTCAACCTCAAAGTACTTTCACAAGACTCACATATAGCAAAGTGATGAAGGGTTCAAATGGAGAAGTTTAAGAAAGAAATGAGAATTTAAGGTTCATTAATGTGCTCATAATCCAAAGAAAAGGCTTAGGCTCAACGTGGCTTCCCTAAAGTTTATCATACTTAGGTGGGACAATATAAGCCAAGAGGGTTAATCCTAAGTGCCCTTATCATTTTATCACACACAATCAATCACATGATCTCGAAATGCATTCAAAAGAGCAAGCTCTAGAATGAACAATTCAAATTTAATGCACTTAAGAAAGAAGTTCAATAGAGCTTTTAGATGATAGCTCGTTAAGGCTCAAAAGCTCACAAAAATTGGTTATAATTTGCCATGAAATTCTCAAAAATTTGAGCCACTACAATTATAAAAATCTTGCAAAGATTATCAAATTCCAACAGCTCCTAAACATCATAGCTACCCCCTCAATCATGCGTCACGCTCATCACCTCAATAGATTATATTCCTCAAATTATCCAACTCCATATCAACACACAATTCAGAGGACAACAAAAACAAAACATGAGACAAGAAATTGAGCAACTTTATACCACTTTTCAACCCCAATTATCATATAAAATCCCTCCCCACACCTGAAACTTTGCTTGTCCCCAAGCAAAACACAGTATAAGAAAGACTAAACATGTAATTGGGTAGAGTACACCTGATTCAATTTTGGGTAGAGCTTTGACCACGATCAACCCTTGCAATTCGTATCACAGCTGTTAATCACAACAGAAAATTAAGATTGAACAATCAGACAATTTATTAAAAATAAAATAAATAAAAATAAAAATAAAGCGAGAAAATTGGGTTGCCTCCCAATCAGCGCCTTTGTTTATTGTCGTTGGCTCGACTTAGGTAAGGTATATCTTTCAAGTATGTGAAATTTCGTTCCACTCCATCCGATCAACCTCAATAGTGCGAAACCCCTTATGATATTCCTTGAGTTCATGGTTCGGCCTCAAGAACGAGGACTTCAAGTGTTCGGGGAACACTTTCAACTCTAGCTTAGGCACTTCACCAAGCTTTTCTTTTCTTGATTTCTTCACATGCTCTGTCATGCTTCCATTTGCAATGATGTTGTCGAAGTTATTCCTGCGAGTTAGTTCAAAATAATCCTGCACCAAACGCTCAACAACATTCAAAGAAAAAACTGAATTAACGTCTGTAGGAGACTTCACAGGCAATTTAACAGAAGCTACATCTAAGGTGCTTGGTCTCTGAGAAGAACCATGCAAAGCATTAACATAGCAATTCTGCTCCTCTTTATCCCAATTTTCAGCATCCTCCTTCATGATTCCATGATCAATTACTGTGTTTAATGCATCCTTGCTAGTGAGTTCGAAGTTTTCCTGGACAGTAGGCTCAATAGTACTCACAACAGAAAGCAAGTTAGCATCATCAGGATGTTTCATAGTATCATATATGTTAAATTTGATGATCTGCCCATCAAATTCCATCGTTAGAGTACCTTCACTCACATCTATCTTATTGCAAGACGTGTTTAGGAATGGTCTCCCTAACAAAATAGGAGTGGAATTTGATGGGTGGTCATTCATTTCTAACACATAAAAATCAGCAGGGAATATGAGTTTATCTACCTGAACAAGAACATCCTCAATGACTCCATCTGGGTATGCCTGGCTTTGATCAGCCAACTGGATGACAACTCCAGTCTTTTTCAACTCCCCCACACCCAGCTTCTTGAACACTGATCGAGGCATCACATTGATGGATGCTCCAAGGTCCAACATGGCTCTTTCCACTTTACAACTCCCAATCTGACAAGGAATTACAAACATGCCAGGATCCTTGCGCTTCTGAGGTAACGTTTGCTGGAAGACAGCTGAAACGTTTTCTCCCATCACCACTTTTTCATCTACTTTCAACTTCTTCTTATTGGTGCACAAATTCTTCAAGAACTTGGCATATCTCGGAATCTGCTTAATTGCCTCAAGAAGAGGTAAATTGATCTGCACTTTCTGAAACACTTCAAGTAGCTGCATATCCTTCTCAGTGGTGTCCGGCTTCCTTATTCTGCTTGGAAAAGGTAAACGGTTAATATCAAAAGGAATAGGGTCAGAATTTTTATCCTGATTTTTTTTTGACCTTCTGACACTGATGGGGTCAGTGTCAGTGTTTCATTTCTGCACGTCAGATTTTTCAGCCCCAAACTAATCAGATTGATCCTCCACTGTTCCAGCAGGTTTTTCATCATCTTTTTCCATGTCTTGGTCAGGCTTTTTGGTTGGTACAACTTCCTCCAACTGTTTCCCACTCCGCAGTGTAATAGCACTCACATTCTTAGGATTAACCTCCGTTTGTGAGGGCAATTTTCCACTATTTTGAGCTTGCATTTGGCCTACAGTTGTAGCCAATTGGGTTACTTGATTTTCCAAGTTCCGGATTGACGATTGAGTTGTCATCTTCAAGTCTTGAAAAGATCACTGTGTCATCTCTTGAAATTTAAGATTGCTGGCAGCCAACTCTTTCATCATCTGCTCAAATGAAGCTCCTGAACTTGAACCACCTTGTTGGCGATTTCCACCATCTTGCGGGTAATTTTGTGGCCTATTCACAACTCTCTGCTCTTGAAACTGTTGTGGCCCCCTATTTCCTCCTTGTCCATTTCCATACCTCAGATTGGGGTGATCTCTCCAACCTTGATTGTAGGTTTGAGAAAAGGGATCATATCGCCCCATGGCGTTTACTTGTTCATCACTAGGTGTAACCCTGCAATCAAGAGTAGAGTGGTCGTTAGTTAAACAATATTGACAGGATGGTGGGTTTACCTCTTTTCCTTTTGCAAGATTCTCCACAGCAAGTGTTAACTTGTTCAAAGTTTCTTCCAACTTAAAGTCATGGACCTCCTTCACTTCTCTAATCGATGGATCTCGTGTGCCAAACTGTTGAGTGTTGGCAGCCATGCTAGCAATTAGGTCTCTAGCAGCAGTAGGTGTTTTCATCATGAAGGCTCCACCGCTAGCAGCATCAAGCATGTTTCGATCCATGATTGACAACCCTTCATAGAAGTACTGCAACAACAACTGATCGCTTATCTGATGCTGGGGGCATGCTGATGTGAGGCGTTTAAACCTCTCCCAATACTCATATAAACTCTCCCCTTGCATCTGACGAGCTCCAGATATCTCCTTACGCAATACAGCAACTCTAATGGCTGGGAAATACGTTTGGAGAAAAAGCTTCTCCATTTCAGCCCACGTGTTTATCGATCCGGGAGGGAGGTAATACAACCAATCCTTCGCCATGTCCTTCACTGCAAAGGGGAATGCCCTAAGCTTGACCATCTCCTCCGTCACTCCGGTTGGTTTCATGCTCATGCATACCACCGAGAACTCCTTCAAGAACTTGTGAGGATTTTCACCTGAAAGACCATGGAAAGCAGGAAGTAAGTGAATCAATCCTGATTTCAATTCAAATACCGTATTATCAGTGATCGCTGGAAAGTTAATGCATAACGGCTGATGGACTATGTCCGGATTTGCCAATTCATTCAATGTTTTTTCCTCATTATTTCCAGCCATATTTTCCTCTCCTGACTCAGATCCTACAGTATCCTCCTCCTCTAAATCAGAAAAATCAGAATTCTCCTCTTCAAGATGAAGTGGACCAGCTGCAAGTTCGGACTCGGTAAGGTTTTCTGCGATTTCGCCAATGGACGAACTTGTTTCCTTCTTCTTCCGGGAATCCTTTCTCAACCTCTGGGCAGTTCTCTCAATTTCAGATATGTATTCAAGCTATTTTTTACCTGAAGATCGAGTAATCATCCACAGAAAAAGAAATTTCGAAAACAGGGCCTTCTGACACTGATGGGGTCAGTGTCAGTGTAACTGAAAATTTCGAAAATTTCAGAAAAATTCGAAAAAATTCCAGAACCTGTAATAATGCAAAATAATGTCAGAAACACAAAAATTTTAACAAAATTCAATTTTACTCCCCGAGCAAACGGCGCCAAATTTGATATGCTGTCGCGGGCGTACCAAAATAAATATAAATTCAACTCACACTATTACGTAGTATAGTAGCAAGCAGGGTCGAACCCAAGAGAGTATAATGAATCCTAATTAAATTAAAGTGTTACTAACATATAAAATAAATAAAAGGGGGGTTTTGTTTGTGAAAAATTGATAAATACTCAAATAATAAATCAACTCAATATTTAAATAACAAAGTAGATGAAAATTAATATAAAATTAACCAAGCGATTAAAGCCTAGTTTAGGATATCGATCCCCTCCCGTTTACTAAATTAATTAATCATTTGAATTAAACATCTAGCCTAGTGCACAAACTCAAATCCCTAGATTGACGATACGACCAATCAACCCGAATGTTCTTACGTTTATCAACTAGGGTACGACCACTAAATTGAACTATCTATGAGTGACCCTATGGATTCGAACTCGTAGATGCATTAAAACTCTAAACATAGGATTACTAGGCTACGAAATCCGGCTAGGTATCATACAACCTAAATTTTATTACACCTAGAGGGAATTATCTCTATTTGTTACTTAATCCAATTCCAACAACAATTACGGATTGTAGGTCATAGAATAACATTCAGCAGTTTAATAATTAAATAGGTGATCAGGCTAGAATAACTATCAAACCACAATTAAGAACATCACTGCATGTAATAAAATAAACTTGCACAAAAGGTTTAATGTAAAAATCATAAATAATTAAATTAATTATTCAACAGGAGGTTCACGAATCCTAAACTAGAAAAGGGGATTAGCCCCGCATGTTCATGTGAATTTCAGAAATAAAATAAGAAAACTAAAGAACCGATGATGTCGACTGCTTCTTGAACTTCACGCCAACAATCTGACCCTGGAGAGCGTCGATGCTTCACGTTAATTCTCTATTCTTTTCTGATCGTGTTCTCTTCTTCCAATTAACGTCTATCTCCTCTCAAAAATAATACAATATCTTCCATAAATATCTCTATCTTGATCCCCAAGTAATCTTGTTTGATCTCTTTCCTTACTTATCTCTTCCTAAAATATCTCAAGGCTCTTTTCTTTTCTTGTTGACTAATCTATCGAGCCTTCTCCACAACATGGGCCTAACTTGGGCTGATCTCTTCGCTGGAATCGTGTGAGAAAATATAAGAATCTGCCCAACAACACTTTCCTTATTTATGGTGAATTTTCGCAGTCCCTTCTGACACTGAGGGGGTCAGTGTCAGTCAATTTGGCAGCACGAATTTCCTGCACAAAACAGTCCATTTCTACATCAATTTATAACATTAAATCCTCAATTAATCATAGACAAGATAAGTCAATTTAGCATCCAAATAAGCACATAAGTTAATCAAATAAACATGAATTTCAACTAAATAATTATGCTAGAATATGACTTATCAGTAGTGGGATAAGTAAGAGACTCCATCAAACATGTTTCAAGAGGATCCTTTGACAGGATCAGAGACATATCCTCTTTCACAATCTCCTCCACCACGTCAATACTATAACACTGCGACTCCATGGGCATCTTCATTGCTTTGTCCAAGTTGAAAAGAACTTCTTCTTTGTCCATCTGCAATCTAAGCTCTCCTTTCTGAACATCAATCATAGCTCCAGCAGTAGCAAGGAATGGTCTCCCCAAGATTAAGGGGATATTATCCTTGTCTTCTTCCATCTCTAGCACAAGGAAGTCCACAGGAAAGATTAGCTTCTCCACTTTGATGAGAACGTCCTCAATTATACCTTTTGGAAACGTCATCGACCTGTCCGCCAATTGGAGAACCACTGTTGTAGAGGTCAAATCCCCCAAACCAAGCCTCTGAAATATGGACAAAGGCATCAAATTGATGCTCGCCCCTAGATCGCACAAAGCTCACCATGCCGGCCCCTTTCCGATCTCACATAGAATAGTGAAGCTCCCCAGATCCTTCATCTTTTGTGGCAGCTTCTTTTGAATGATTGAGCTACAATTTTTAGATAAATTCACCGTTTCAATTCCAGTTAAGCTCCGCTTCTTCAACAATATGTCTTTAAGAAATCGGGCATAGTACGACATCTCGATGATTGCCTCTAAGAAAGGAATGCTCAAGCTTATCTTGTTTATTATCTCTGAAAACTTCTTGAACTTCTCTTCCAATCCCTTCTTCACAAACCTGTAAGGAAACGGCGGAGGTATCTTTGTTTTGGGAATCCCCCATTCATCATGATCAACCTTTTCCGCTTTCTCCTTTTCGGCTCTCAATCGCTTGGCTCTCTCCCATTTTTTCTCAGCTATTATCTCTGTACTTTGCTCATTTCGAACCACTGGAGTAGCGTCAACATCATCGAGAGTGTTCAGAGTAGCAACAGGTAATTTTCGGAGGGGTTCGACCAGGATTCGACCTGTGGAACAGGTCGAACCATGTACGTACTGGTCGAACCTTGCTTCTGGACAAAGGCTCCCTTTTTAAATTTGAGGTTCGACCTGGGTTCGACCTGTTGAGTAGGTCGAACCATGGGCACCTAGGTCGAACCAGCCTACTTTACTCCTTCTACCTCCCGGTTCGACCAAGGTTCGACCTATTGGATAGGTCGAACCCCGTCCGTCGTGGTCGAACCATTGCTGTGACAAAACAGAGTGCTCCAAGTGTTGCGGTTCGACCTGGGTTCGACCTGTTGGATAGGTTGAACATTGATTGATTTGGTCGAACTGGTGTTCTGGAAAAACAGAGTGCTCTGAGTTGTCGGGTTCGACCAAGGTTCGACCTGTAGGCCAGGTCGAACCATCTACAGTTTGGTCGAACCTATGCTGCAATCTCTCCTGATCGTGTCCAGTGTGTTGGTTCGACCTCCCCTGTATGGTTCGACCATCAATGTTGGTTGAACCAGGGTCGAACCTGGCCCTAGACATATCCAAATTTGATTCTGGCCTCATAGGTCCCTCGTATTGCGTTCCCGACCTCAATGTGATGGCATTGCAGGACCTTGGATTCTCAATACTTTGAGACGGGAACTTTCCTTTCTCAAGAGTTTGAGTAAGCTTGTTAACACTTCCTGCCATCTCCCCCATCAGCAATGTAAGGTCTTTCACCGCTTAGATATAACCTCATGGTTTGCATCGATTTTCTTTTCAAGTTTGGCCTCAAGGCGGTTCACTCTTTCATCATTCTTGGTCATATACCTGTTCACAGTATCCTCAAGACCCGGTTTCCCTTCTTTCACCTTAGCACCCGGATCAACACTCATCGGAGATTGAATCGCATTATTCGGATTGCTCCATGAGAACTCCGGCCTCTTAGGCTATTGATAACCACCTGGGGGACCACGATTATTAAAGTTTCCTCGATAGTTCCCTAGGTAGTTCTGGTTTCCTTGATCTGGATACCTAGTCCCTTGAATACTCTGACCCATGGCATAGTGTGCCTCTTCCAACTCCTCTTGGATTGGTCCCTCATTCTTTAACTCCTGCTGCATGATTGGTACGCGCTGAGATAATTTGCTGATTTGCTTCTGTTGGGATTCAAGTAACTTGTTGATATTGGACAAGCTAGAGACGATCTCGTCCTCTCTACTTGTTTTCACCATTGCTTGTTCAACTTGAGCTACCTTCCCAAGGACATAAGTACCTCTAACTCTATCAGTTGGCCAATCCCTCGAATTCATCGAAATATCTTCAAACAACTTCTTGGCCTCTACGGATGACTTTGTAAGAAATGCTCCATTAGAAGAAGCATCCAGTAACACTCGTGAATCACAGTCCAATCCATTATAGAATATACTGATATATTGAGCTTTAGAAAGCCCATGTTGAGGACACTTCCTAAGCATGTCCTTGAATCTATCCCATGCTTCATGAAATTTCTCACTTCCACCGATAGCAAATTGGTTAATGTCTTGCTTCATCTTAAACACCTTTGAAGGTGGCATGTACCTCTCCAAGAACCTTAACTTCAGTTGCTCCCAAGTGGTGCACTCTGCTGCGTTGATAGTGTCGTACCAATCTCTCGCCTTTTCAGTAAGCGAGAATTTGAACAAGAGGATCTTCCTAGCATCTTCATGTTCTCCTGCGTCTTTATGAGTACTTGCATAGCCCAAGAACTTGTTCAGATGCTGCTGTGGATCCTCGAAAGACCCTCCTGAAAAGGAGTTCCTTTCTATCATGCTAATAAGAGCGGAATGAAGATAGAAAGCTGCATTAGTTCCCCTCGCTCCTAGAAGCCCAAAATTTCCAGCCCCATTATTTCTGAAAACCTCTCGGATGGCTAGATTATCCAGATTCGCTGCCATGTTGACTGTCCTAACTCCTGAATTAACTTTAGTTGTAGCTTTAATCATCTGCGAATTCTGCTCGTCAACTTCAACTCCAAAATTCAGAGCTTCAGTTGGATCAATAGTCTTTGCCTTGCTCTTCTTCTTCTTCTTTCTTGACGATGCTCCGATTTCAGGATTGTAGGGTTCAAGTTCACCTTTCTTTGATCTCGTGAGCATGCACCTAAAAAGAACTAGAATTAAAACAGCAAAACAAGATAGAATAGCACTAATAAACTAGAAATAACAAAAAGATATTTTACGCCGTCCCCGGCAATGGCGCCAAAAACTTGTTGGTAGTTTTCTCAACACACAATTAATCCCCAAGTATGAAGGATATCAATCGTAGTTTCGAATATGACCAAGTTAAATATTGAATCCACGGGATGGGTAAATATCACTTTAGTTACGTTCTAGCAATTATGACTATGTTGGAAATTATATTTGTTGGTTTGTAAACTAAGTAATAATTAAAATAGCAAATAAATAACAAGAACAAGAAAATAGTAGTTGTGATCAAATAAGATGATAGGTAGTTCGTTAGGCCATCCAGTTTCATTTGTTAATTTATACTTTCATGTGTCGATGTCCGACTCTGTCTTGTGGTTTATGGACGCAAGGCTAGACCATGCAAATATATTCTATAGACATAAATAGATAAGCTTTTGTCACGTGTGAGTATCCTCAGAGCAAGATATATACTTTATCCCCCTTTCTAGGTACTATCATAATCAATTATTTCCCGTGCACTTAGTACTCTAACCCGATTTGATCTCCCTTTGTAGGTACTATAAATTATATCTTAATCCTACTTGTTAACCCGAATTCAATTCAATTAGCAAATATTCATATAAGACGGTTCTAATAAGACTTCGGAATCCCTTCAATTAGAATTATAACAATAAACCCTGCTCATTAGTGAACGCACTCAATCAATAACCATGTTATGTATTCAGACTCTACACAACGATTATTGATGCACAAAACAACTATGAGTATGGATTAATAAAGCACAATCTAATATAAACTAAACCACAAGTAGTGTTGTACGGAGTATACACATGAAATACAAATCAACTCATGAAACTTTCATAACCCTAGAACTACTGAAGTGGCTCTAGCCCATGATTGATCTAGGAACAATCATGGTTAGATGAACCAATCTTACTTGAACCTCCAGGGAAGCTCTGTCACAGCCCTCCGGATAGATCGCCAATCTCTTCTCTTGTCTCGCGTTGATGATGATGATGGACGAGTGTCTCTTTGGTCTGCATGAGCCATCTTTTATACTTGTAATCACGTCTCTAGGGCTTGGAATGAGCTTTTCAAGTGATCCCACGTATTTTGGCCTCGAAAATCCGGATAAGATAAGTTTCCGCACGTAGGTTCGATCTCGTCAAACAGGTCGAACCACTAGCCACAGGTCGAACCACAAGTCGAACCTTGCTACTGGAAGTATTCTGCACTGGTTCGACCTCTTGTACAGGTCAAACCTCTCAGGTCTTGGTCGAACCCCAGGTCGAACCTCACCACTGGGCAATTTCCACTCCTGGTTCGACCAACTGTCAGGTCGAACCCCATCGTCGTGGTCGAACCCATCTTCTCGCACACTGGTTCGACCATAGTTCAACCTGATCAAACAGGTCGAACACCTTGAGTCGTGGTCGAATCCTCCTTCTGCTGTTTAGCAATGCTGGTTCGACCTGCTGGAGAGGTCGAACCCTCCTCTAACCAGGTCAAACCCTACTCTTTCCTTTGTGGTTCGTGTGGTCTCGACTTTGTCTCTTCGATTCTTGGCACTTCCACTCCGTCTTTGCTATGAAAATCACTTAAATAGCTCCACTAACACCTGATTCATGCTAATTCACAATATATATAGGTTTTCCACCTATTTTCACCTCAAAACTCTCCAAAACTAGCACAAAACATGATGCCAAACTTGTGAATTTACACACTCATCGGTGGGTTAGTGAATTTGTGTAATTAATGGTTAAATTGGTTGTGGGTTAGTAAAATTATTGATTTAATTTAAATTTAATATATGATTGCAAGATAAATTAAAGTCGTATAATGTTTGGGTGTTAAAATTGGAGTTTAAAATTTCGAACCTGGTTCATTGAAAAAATGGTTCAATTTCGGCTGGACATGTACCCAAAATTTTGTAAAACCTTCATTGGGATATTGCCGAATTTTGTTTCAAAAATTAAATAGGATGCTTTCAAAATTTGAGAATATCTCGGTAAGGAGTCAATTAGTAATGTTTAAGCAAAAGTAGTTTGTTCCTTAATATATATATATATATATATATATATATATATATATATATATATATATATATATATATATATATATAATTTGAGCCTAATTTTTTTTTCGGTGATTGAAAATAATTTGAAAGTTTACCTGTATTAAAAAATTAAAATAAATTATAGAATTTTAATTAAAATAAATCACTAAAATTATAAAAGTAAAAAATAAAAATAACAAAATTACCTGATTAAATTGAATTTGGAAAAAAAATATGAGACCAAATTTTATATTCTCATGTCATTTCAATAAACATTCTGGAAAATATTTTTTTAATATCTTTTTACTCTACACATATCTAATTGCACACGAATAATTAATGAATCTAATAATGCTACGTTTTAAGTTGGGACAAGGATTAAAATAGTATAAATATATTATAATCTCAAAATTCACGATTAGCTATGTTGATGTGTGTTCTTAGCTAGTTAATTTATGATTAAGGGATAAGAGATTATAGTGTAATTGAGCCAAGAACGATCACAATCAAATACAACAAACAAGTAAATATGTGAGAGATGGGAGATCCAATCAAAAGTCTTAACCGATTTTTATTACTCTCCTCAAGAACAACACTCATGAACCCTTTCAATTATAAGTATAATGTCTCCAGTGAGAATGAGTAACCTGCTTCTCTCTTGTTAGAGAAGCTATTTATACTACCAAAAAAACCCTAACGATTGTCCAATCCCGTGGTGCCACCTGGACGAAGACAAGCAGCCATAAATGGAGGCTGCTGGTACATCAACAACTTTCGGTAGCCGGTGCAGAGAGCCACCAGATGTCTTGCAGAGCATAGCATGTCATTCCCTGTCCTTTGCTTACTTTCTATTGGTGGATGAAGAGAGACATGCCAGTTGTGTGTTGTCCTCTAGTGTGAGAGTGCTGCCCAAGACATCCCTTCTTACCGTTATTCTTGTCCTCTAGCCTGTCGCCACTAGTCGTTGTCATGGTTGTCTCTGTACTTTGCCCAACAGTTCTGATATTCCTCTCAGTCGTCGGATAGTTTAGTTTCTGAGGCTTTGCTATTCGTCCGAGTTCTTGGATGTCTCCCTCGGCTTCGGAGCTGGGGTGTTCTGCCGAGGGGTCTCGGCCCTCTATCCTTTTAGTGGGCTTTCTGCTCTTTCGGCCCTTTCCTGACCTTGTTTTTATGGGCTTTCCTAGCCCTTGATGATGGGCTCATCTCCTGGGCTTCTTCTTGGTTCTTCTCCAAAGTATGTCTTTTGGGCCTGAGCCTTCCTGTTTGGGTTGCCGTCAGCCACTGATTTGTCATTTTCCTCATCCTTGGATCTCTTTGTAGTTGGGCCTCTTCCTCGTAATACATTAGCTTGTTGGGCTTCCTACCCATTTGGCATGGGGGATATAATACCCATAACATTAGCCCCTCGAGCCGAGATAATCTCATGACTTGAGATTATCTAGGATCGATCGTATTTTGTAAGTTATATCCCTCATGTTTCAGTATGTATGATTCCCATTTCTTCCACTTCAGTTTTTGATCTTGGTCCCACATTATTCCTGTTCCTTGATTACCGGGGTCTCCGAGATATTTCCGCAAGTTGGGGGTATCTCCGGTATTTGGTGTTTTCATTCAAATTTCAAATTTCAAAAATTCTATCAATTTACCTTCCTCTTCCCTTTCTCTCCCTTCGATTTTTCCTCTTTTATCTTTCCTCTGACGGTTGCGATTTTTCTTGTACTGTACGCTCTCCCTTCTCCTCCAGGTATAATTCTTCTCCCCTTTTCTTCCCTCTTTTCCTAACTTATTCTTCCTGGTGTTTTTTGAGTTCTTTGTGTTGTCATCGTCTAGGGTTTCCTCTCCTTTTTCCCTCTGTGTATCGTTTCCTCTCCTCCTATACTTTCGTGAATCATGGACAGCGAGGGTTCCATTTTTCCTTTGAAATCCCCTTCACGAACTATTGATTCTTCACTCGGGAGTGCTGGGTCTCCTTCTCCCCGTCAAGAAGAGGGTTTGAGTTCTTGTTCCCTTTCTAAATCCGACTTTGACCAGGCAGTTACCAACTTTGTGTCGAATTTTAGTTTAAAACACAACGCCAATATAGTCGACGCCGGTCCCGGGATGGTGGCTCATCTCGGGAAGCTTCCGGAGTGAGGAGATGGAGTTCCCTTTCCTGCCGAGGACTTTCCTTCTACTATTGACAATTATTGGCTAGAGAAAAATACCATTATCGCCATCGGTAAATTCCAATGCGGGGACGATATTGAATTCTTCCTTTCTTCTTTTGATGCTCGAATGTGTTTTGCCCCGTCAAATATTATTGCGGTTTATGAATTACAGTTTGAGCTTGGCCTTCGGTTCCTTCTTCATCCCTGTATCTGGGATGTTCTCGATTTCTGGGGTATAACCCCTGCTCAGTTGGCTCCTAATGTTTGGGCTACCTTGATTGGGATTTAGTTCTTTTCCATTTAATGAAGTATCCGTTGTTGAGTGCCTCCGAGATCAATTTCCTGTATCGACTTACCCCGAATGCTAGGATGAAAGGGTATTACTATTTGGCGCCTCGTCACACTAACCTGGTTGCCTATTTGCCTTGCCTAGTTAAAAAGTCGAAAGATCACTGGGTTTAGGTTCGTGGGACATGGAGGGGTCCTTGTGTCTTTGATTCTAAGGACACTCAAAATCCCACCGTGTTCCCTAGGAGTTCCTTCTTCAAACCTGATCTTAGTGCGTGTATGTATTTTGTTTCCTTTCTTCACCATTCGAAATATTCTAACATTTCCCTCTTATTTTATGCAGTAAGTGAGTCTTGGGCTCTTGAGAAGTTGTCATCTGAATTTCAAGATGCCTTCCATCGTAGTCGCAATCTCCCCGAGAAGGAGCGCCATTACCAGTCCATTCTTACCTGCATTAATCTCTTCACTGTCGACTTTACTTCTTTGGCTATAGCCATTTCAGGTGATTTTTATGTTGTAGCATCCTTTGTTCATTCCTTTGATGGTTTTATGATAGTTGATGAGAGTGTAAATTCACGTATTTTGGGCTCTGATTTGCGTGGGAATAGAGTACGATTGAGTCTTTTATCGAGACGAATTGGTACATTTATGGAAAAGTCACGAATCAGAGGGTACAAGGGCTGTTTGAGCATATTTGTATAGGAAAATAGGTGTAAAAGGCTCAGAATTGGAAGAAACGATTTGGGAGGCAAAGTGCGAGTGCCGTTCGACCTCAAGAGCTTGTTCGACCAACATCACTATGGTTGAACAGAGGAGGCCAAGTTGAGCAGATTGTGCAGATCCGTCCAGAGAGTTAGCTCGACTTGGAGGCGTTGCTCGACAAACATCAGCTTGGTCGAGCAAATGAGCAGAGGTCAAATAAAGTGAACAAAACTTACAGAGAGTTTATTCGACTTGAAGGTGTTGCTTGACCAACATCAATTTGGTAGAGCAGAGGAGGTTAAGTCGAGCAGAATGTCGAAATTGTCCAGAGAGTTTGCTCAACCAGTTGCTCGAGTTGGAGGCCTTGCTCAACCAATCCAGGCCTGGCTGAACGGAGTTTCGCTGCTGCTATTTATGGTAATTCCGGATGTCTTTTACCAAATTTGACGTGTGCTTCAAGTAAAGGCCTATCGTAAGCCCATAAGGAGGTCCCATGAGTATAAAAGAAGAGCTTTCGCAGGAGAAAGAAAGAGACACATGCCACACATCATCATTCATCATCCATCTACCACCGAAACCCTACCATCCGAAGAGGTCGTGAGAGAGGTTCTTCTGGCGCGTCAAGTAAGATCGTACCAATCAACCATGATTGTTCCTAGATCAATCATGGGCTAGAACCACCCCGGTAGATCTAGGGTTATGAAAGTTTTATGAGTTAATTGAATTTCCATGTGTAAACTCCGTATAACACTACTTGTGGTTTATTTTATATAAGATTGTGATTTTTCAATTCATACTCATGGTAGTTTTGTGTATCACTAACTGTTATGTAGAGTCTGAATACATCTCTTGGTTATTGATTGAGTGCATTCACCACTGAGAAGGATTACATGTTATAATTCTAAGTGAAGGGATTCTGAAGTCTTATTAGAACTATTTTATATGAATACTTGTTAATTGAATATTATTCGGGTTAATAAGTAGGATAAAGAGTATAACTTTATAGTACCTATGAAGGGAGATCAAATTGGGTTAGAGTACTAAGTGCACGGGAAATAATTAATTATGATAGTACCTACAAAGGGGGGTGAAGTATACATCTTACTCCGAGAATATTCACACGTGTCATATGCTTGCTTACTTATGTCTATAGAGTA
This sequence comes from Pogostemon cablin, assembly GCA_023678885.1. Taxonomy (NCBI): domain Eukaryota; kingdom Viridiplantae; phylum Streptophyta; class Magnoliopsida; order Lamiales; family Lamiaceae; genus Pogostemon; species Pogostemon cablin. Next base: position 31,817,497 of record CM042963.1, read on the forward strand.
CGCTTGCATGGTTTAGTGATGCGTCCATGAACCACAAGGCTGAGTCAGACATGAACACATGGAAAGGAAATTAATAAGTAGAACTGGATGACTTGAAGAACTACCTAATTACTTACTTGATCACAACCGAATTTTCTCTATTGTTTGCATATTTACCTTGCTATTTTAAATATATGTTATTTAGTTTCGTAACCTAACCAAACCCAATTTGCCAGTATAGTCTTTGTTAATTAGAATATAATTGAATTGAAAATAATCCGTCTCTTGTGTACGATAATCACTTGGTCACCTATCGAAACTACAATTGATATCCTTATACTTGAGGATTAATTTTGTGTGTTGAGAAAACGCTCATCAAGTTCTTGGCGCCGTTGGCCGGGGACGGCGTTAATTATCTTTTGATTATTTCTAGTTTAATTAAGATTATATTATTCTTGTCCGTAATTTCTAACTTTTATTTTTCTTAGGTGTATGCTCACTAGATCAAAGACAGGTGAATTAGTACCTTATAATCCAGAGATCGGAGCATCGTCAAGGAAGAAAAAGAAGAAGAATAAGAACAAGAAAGTAGATCCAACTGAAGCTCTTGATTTAAGAGTTGAAGTTGACATGCTGAATTTGCAAACGATTGAAGCTGCAACCAAAGATAATTTGGAAGTAGAGACAGTCAACACGGTAGCAAATCCTGATACACTTATCATCCGTGAAGTCTTTAAGAACAACGGAGGGGGCAATGCTGGGTTGTTAGGAGCGAGAGGGACCGGAGCCGATTTCGATTTACACCATGCTCTTCTCACCATGATTGAAAGAAGTCCGTTCTCTGGGGGAACATTTAAAGATCCTCAGCAACATCTAAATAAGTTCCTTGGGTATGCAAGTACACAAAAAGATGCAGGAGCTCATGAGGATGCGAGGAAGATCATATTGCTTAAGTTCTCGCTGAATGAAAAGGTGAGAGATTGGTACGATAATCTTGATGCTGTTGAATGTGATACATGGGAGAAGTTTAAAGTGAAATTCTTGGAATGATACATGCCACCTTCAAAGGTGTTCAAGATGAAGCAAGAAATCAATCAATTTTCTATCCATGGCAATGAGAAGTTTCATGAAGCTTGGGACAAGTTCAAGGACATGTTTCGTAAGTGTCCACAACAAGGACTATCTAAGGCTCAATATATCAGTATATTCTACAATGGGTTGGATGAGATTCTCGAGTGTTACTTGATGCTTCTTCTAATGGAGCATTGCTTACAAAGTCACCCATTGAGGCCGAGAAGATTTTCGAGGATATTTCGATGAATTCAAGAGATTGGCCGACTGATAGAGTGAGATGCACTTATGTCCTTGGCAAAGTAGCACAAGTTGAGCACACTATGGTGAAGTCGGGAAGAGATGATGAGATCGTCTCTAGCTTGGCTAATATTAGTAAGCTACTAGAGTCTCAGCAAAAGCAGATCACTGATTTATCTCAGAGAGTACCAATGATGCAGTAGGATGGTTGTTATAAAGGAGCTAGCCAAGAGGAGATCGAGGAGGCAAACTACGCCATGGGTCAAAGTATTCAAGGAACTAGGTACCCAAATCAAGTAAAACGGAATTATCAGGAGAATTACAACAACCGTGGTCCCCCAGGTAATTACCAACAACCAAGGAGGCTGGAGTTTTCATGGAGCAATCCGAATAATGCAGTGCAGCCTCCTATCGGTGTTGATCCGGGAGCAAAGGTGGAAGAAGGGAAGCATAGCTTTGAGGATACGGTGAACAGGTACATGGCGAGGAATGATGCAAGAGTAGACCGTCTTGAGGCCAAGTTAGAGAAGAAGATTGATGATAATCATAAGGATTTGTCTACACAAGTGAAAGACCTCACGTTGTTGATGGCAGATATGGCTGGGAATGTAAACAAATTGACTCAAACTATTGAGAAAGGGACATTTTCATCTCAAAATATTGAGAATCCAAAGTCTTTCCATGCCATCACATTGAGTCGGGAATGCAATATGAAGGTCCGATGATGCCGGCAAGTGAAATCGAAGGGAGCAGAGAAGTTGCTCGACCAGATCATCAGGTTGAGCAGAGGTCGAACAACTTCCGAAGAAACAGAATTATGATACTCTGTTTTCTGACCATCCATTTGACCAGCACAACACCATTCGACCAGACCACCCAGGTCGAACGGAAGTCAAACAATAGCAGTGTGACGAAGGCTCGCGATCAGGAAATCTATTTGACTAAAACCTATCTATTCGACCAAACCACTTTGTCGAGCAGAGGTCGAGCAACACGTTCAGGAACAGAGTATGCGATCAGACAAGTTGCTCGACCAAAACTAATCTGTTTGACTAAACCACTTAGGTCGAATAGAGGTCGAGCAGTATAGCTCAGAGTCTGATTTGATACCGAATACGACGCCTGCTGATCGGAACACTTCAGCTACATCTCTAGAGCAGAATACCGAGCTTACAGTAGTAGAAAATAAGTGGGAAAGAGCCAAGAGATTGAGAGCTGAGAAGGATAAAACGGAGAAGGTTGAACATGATGAATGGGGGATTCCCAAAACTAAGATACTTCCACCATTTCCTCTCAAGCTAGTTAAGAAGGGATTAGAGGAAAAGTTCAAGAAGTTTTCTGAGATCATAAATAAAATAAGTTTGAACATTCCTTTCTCTGAAGCAATAATGGAGATGCCGTATTATGACCGCTTTCTGAAGGATATTCTTTTGAAGAAGAGAAGCTTGAACGGAATTGAAATGGTGAATTTATCTGAGAACTGCAGCTTGATCATTCAAAGAAAGCTGCCAGCTAAGCTAAAGGATCCGAGAAGCTTCACAATTTTATGTGAAATTGGAAAGGGGCCGGCACGTCGAGCCTTGTGTGATCTTGGGGCAAGCATCAATTTGATGCCATTGTCCACTTTTAAAAGGCTTGGTTTGAGGGAGTTAACTCCCACATCAGTGGCTCTGCAGCTAGCGGATAGGTCTATGACCTTTCCGAAAGGTGTGATTGAAGACGTTCTCGTCAAAGTAGAAAAACTTTTCTTACCTGTGGACTTTCTTGTGCTTGAGATGGAAGACGACAAGGATAATGTTCCCCTGATCTTAGGGAGACCATTCCTTGTGACTGCTGGAGCTATAATAGATGTGCAAAAGGGTGAGCTATGGTTGTTGATGGATAAAGAAGAGGTTTTGTTTAACTTGGATAAAACAATGAAGATGCCGATGGAAACGCAGTGTAACATCATTGATGTGGTAGAGGAGATCGTTAATGAAGACATGTCTCTGATTCTCTCTAAGGATCCTCTTGAGACATGCATGATGGAGTCTCTTACTTTTTCCACTACGGAGCTAGATGAACTCTCCAATGAGGTATGTATTGAATTTCTTGAAAATTTGCTTGCTTTGTGTGATGACATGTATCAATCGAAGAGGACAAATGTTGAAGAGGTCAAGTGGACTAGGAAGTACTTGCCTTTGGACAGAGAGAGTGCGCCTCAAGAAGAAAAGAAAGAGGAGTTAAAACCGCTACCAAAACACTTGAAGTATGCCTATCTTGGTGATAATGGAAAATATTCGGTAATTGTATCTTCTTTCCTTAATGATGATCAACTTGAGGAATTGTTAGATGTGCTTAGGAAGTATAAGTCTGTGATTGGTTGGTCTCTTGATGATTTGAAAGGTATTAGTCCTTCATATTGCATGCATAGAATAAGATTGTTAGATAAGGCCAAGAGTAGCATTCAGAATCAGCGGAGGATGAATCCCGCTATTCAAGAAGTGATTAGGAAGCAAATCTTAACGTGGCTAGATGCAGGGATTATATATCCTATTAGTGATAGTCCCCATGTGAGTCCATTGCATGTTGTAGCTAAGAAGGGGGACATGACTATATTGAAAGCCGAAGATGGTGAGACTTTAGCCACGAGGATTCCTTCGGGATGGCATGTGTGTATGGATTATAGGAAACTTAATGAAAATACATGCAAAGACCATTTTTCCCTTCCGTTCATGGATCAAATGCTTCATTGTCTTGCAGGGTATGAGTATTATTATTTCTTGGATGGGTACTCGGGTTATAATCAAATCATGATTGCACCCGAGGACCAAGAAAGACTACTTTCACTTGCCCATAAGGAACTTTTGCCTTTAGAAATATGCCTTTTGGATTATGTAATGCGCATGCTACATTTCAACATTGCATGATGGCCATATTTGATGAGTTGATAGAAAAGATCATGGAGGTGTTTATTGATGATTTTTCTGTATTTGGTTCCTCTTTCGATATTTGTTTATCTAACCTTGCTACTGTTTTGAAGAGATGCCAAGAAACTAATCTTTTCTTGAATTGGGAGAAGTGTCACTTCATGGTGAGAGATGGGATTGTTCTTGGCCATCATATCTCGGCCAAGGGATTGCAAGTGGATAGAGCGAAGGTGGTGGCGATTGATAAGCTTCCCCCACCTACGAATGAGAAGGGAGTGCGGTCCTTCCTTGGACATGCCGATTTTTATCGAAGATTCATAAAGGAGAAATACTCCAAGCCCTTATCTCATTACTTGAAAAGGATGTTCCTTTTGTTTTTGATGAAGAATATCTGACAGCTTTTCAAGTTTTGAAAGAGGCGCTTATTACTTCACCTATCTTGATCACACCGGATTGGACTCAGCCGTTTGTACTTATGTGTGATGCGAGTGATTTAGCACTTGGAGTGGTTCTTGGGCAGTTGAAGGATAAGAAGTTATGCGCCATTTACTATGCGAGTAAAACTTTTGATGAGGCACAAAAGAACTACACGTTGACTGAAAAGGAGTTTCTTGCTGTGGTGTACGCATTCAATAAGTTTCGACAGTATTTGGTTGGCATGAAGACTATAGTGTACACGGATCACTCTGCGATTCGGTACTTGATGGAGAAGAATGAAACGAAGCCAATGATTATTAGATGGATTCTTCCTCTACAGGAATTCGATATGGAGATCTGAGATAAGAAAGGTACAAAAAATGTTTTGGCGGATCACCTATCAAGGTTGGAGACAAGGGAGCACTGTGATGATTCTTTTGAATACATAGAAGAGATGTTCCCTGATGAGAAGATCATGGCGGTGTTTGTTGAAGGGGCTGAAATAGCATGTGTAGTGGCTGCCCAAGGGATGGATCCATGGTATGCGGATTATGTAAATTACATTGCCGTTGGGGAAATTTCGAGAGATCTCAATCGATATCAACTTACGAAATTCAAGAGGGATATTGAGACATTCATATGGTATGATCCGTTTGTCTACAAGATATGTATGGATTCTATAGTCCGTAGGTGTGTACCTGAGATGGAGATGGAGTGCGTTCTTGACTTTTGCCATGCACAGCCTAACGGGGGCACTTCGGGGCTCAAATGACGACAGCGAAGGTGCTTCAATTTGCTCTTTATTGGCCTACCTTGTTTAAATATTGTGAGACCTATGTGGCGACATGCGATAGATATCAAAAGATGTGGAACATAAGTCGAAGAGATGAGATGCCACTTCAGCCGAGCATAGTTTTAGAGATCTTCGATGTATTGGGGATCAATTTTATGGGACCTTTTCCTCCATCTAATGGATTTCTTTACATCCTTTTAGCAGTGGATTATGTTTCTAAATAGGTGGAAGCCATTCCCACTCGTGTGAATGATTTAAGAATCGTGTTATCTTTCTTGAAAAAACATATCTTTGCCCGCTATGGAGTTCCTAGAGCACTAGTGAGTGATGGAAGGTCTCACTTCGTCAACAAACTTCTTGAAAAGGTGCTTAAGGATTATGGAGTCAAGCATAGGGTTACTACACCCTATCACCCTCAAGCGAATGGGCAAGCCGAAGTTTCCAACCGACAAGTAAAACAAGTTTTGGAGAAGGTAGTCGGAACCAATAGGAAGGATTGGGCTATGAAGCTCGATGATGTTTTGTGGGGGTTCCGGACTGCTTATAAGACGGTGTTAGATATGTCACCATACCAAATTGTCTATGGGAAGTCGTGCCACTTGCCCGTAGAGATTCAGCACAAAGCTTTTTGGGCATTGAGGGGTTTGAACTTGTCTTTAAAGGATCAAAAGGAGTTGAGGATAACTCATATTAATCAATTGAATGAGTTCCGAAATCAAGCTTACAAGAACTCGGAGATCTATAAGGTGAGAATGAAGAAATAGCATGACTCGAATATCTCATACAAGGAGTTCAAGCAAGGTGATGAGGTATTACTGTTTAACTCTTGTTTGAAACTCTTCGCAGGGAAATTAAAATCAAAGTGGACGGGGCCGTTCATTATCTATAGAGCCTGCGGAGGGGGAAGTTTCGAGTTGATGGATAAAGATGGAGACATCATAACAGCGAATGGGCATCGTTTGAAGCATTACAAGTCACCAGATGATGCTTGTGTAATCTTTGAGGATACCTTGCACTAGATTGGTACCTTTGTGACTCTCCAACGTTAAACATGAGCATCTGTTGGGGGCTTTCCCTCCTGTTTTATTGCTTTAATTTCATTGGTGTGAGTTAGATATTTTTATATTTGACGTGCTTATCATTCGAAAATTATATCTCTTTGCAAACTTAGTTTCTATTAAGTTTGGGGGGGTGTGATGTACTTACCTCATCATAGCACGGAGAATATGATCGTTTCTTTGTAACGTTTGCTAGGGGAGTTGATTTTTACGGTATATTAAAACTTTAGCCGGTTTTGATGCATCGATTTTTTACAATTTGCCTAGTGTAAAGTAGTGTGTTGCTTTTTAGTGTATTTATGGAGTTACACATGATGTTATATGGTTTTAAAGAGTTCTCTAGCTTAATTTTTGGATATCTGGATACTTGATGTTGTCCTAGAGTTGAATGTTGCAGGGAGATACAAGAAGGGTACGAAGTTTAGTAAAGTTCGAGAGGTTGTTCGACCTTCAAGGGAGCTGCTCGACCAAGGCTATTTGATCGAGCTATGGTCGATCAACATGCATAAATTCTTCCAGAGAGGTCGTTCGACTTGAACCTGGAAGCTCGACCAAGATGTTGTAGTCGAGCAACGGTCGAACAATGTGAGCAAAACTTACAGAGACTTTGTTCGACCAAGTAGTGGTTGCTCAACCAGAAGAGTGAAGTCAAACAACGGTCGAGCAGGACAGAGGAGAATAAGGGGCATGACGATGCAGATTACTTGACTTCCAGCACCTGTTTGACTGATAATTTATGTCGAACGGATGTCGAACGAAATGCACAAAATATCTAGAAAGGTTGTTCGACTTCGACTGTATTGTTCGACGAAGGAGTTTAGTCGAGCAACGATCGAACAAAGTGCACAAAACTTACAGAGACTTTGTTCAACCAAACATAGGTTGTTCGACCAAGATATGAAAGTCGAGCGGAGGTCGAGCAAGTCAGGTCAAAATAGAGACTCGATTACACACGTTGCTCGACTTCCACATGCGGTTTGACCACAAGATTTAGGTCGAACAGAGGTTGAGCTAGGTGATTTGAAGGGTCAGATCTGGGTCGTTCGACTTACAGATCTTGTTCGACCATCCCTCACAATTGAATGGGAGTTGAACGGAGTTAGGAGCAGTTTTAAAAAGGTAAAATTTCATTCCGTTCGACACAAAACCGTCTCCCTTTCTCGAGCACCATTTCCAAACTGTAAGTTCTTCCTTTTAACCTCTTTTCTACACCTAAGTCTTTCCTCCCACACACTTCACATCCTATTTCGAGGGTTTGCAAGATCCAATCTTGGATTTTCACTTGAGTCTTTTGGGAAATTTTGCTCTCGTTCACCACACATGCACCATGTTCGGCAAAGCTATGCTTTCGCTCACTATTGATTCTCGAATTTCATTGTGGATGATTGTTCAAGATTTGGTGAGTGGAGTTCACTTAGTTTGGGTTGGTTTGATTGTTGAATTACTTGAGTTTTTATCCAACATTGCATTCGAAATTTTCTTGAATGGTGCTTCGTTGAATTGTGAAATATTCGTGAAATTAATGTTGTATGATGCATGGGCTCGAGTTCAATAGCGAATTATGCATATGGGTTCATTGAATTTGGGTGATTTTATGATGCAATTGAGGGTAGAAGTTGAGCATGTTTTAAGTATTGACTTGGTGAAATGTGGAGTTGATTTGATATTATGTTCGTGAGGAGTAGTCTTAGATTAATTTGATCTTGATATTCTTGATTGAAAGTGTTGGTTTAGAGTTTAATTATGATTGATAAACACTTGAAATTGAGTTAAATTGGATACATGTTTTTGAAGTCTTGAGTAGGATTCATGTTAGACATGGGCTTGGTATTGTTCATCTCTTTTTGTTGCGTATTAAAGTATAACTTTTGTAGGAAAAAAAAGTGTTTCTTCTTCGAAGAGGAAAGGAAATAGGTCACCTCCATTGGGGGAGTTAGTCAAGAAAATCAAGATAGATAAAAAGAGGCCAGGTGGAAAAGTGCCAGCGGATTTTGGAATTAAGATTGGAAATTGGGAAGAGAAAAGGGAGCTTTGGAATGCAATCTTTCTAAACATGATGATCGTGCCATGATGGACATGAACATCATCAACGACATTCGTTGGATGTTTAATCAAGCGGGCATAGCAAGATTCATGGAGATAAAGAGGGAGACTTACTTTTACATTACTGTGGAGGTCTTGTGCATGCTGACAGTTGAGCATGGTGACGAATATCTTCCGTATAGTATTCGGATGTAAATAGGTGGACAGGAGCAGACTATGTGGGCTCGGGAGTTCAATGAGATAATTGGCTGTGAGAACGTGGTTGGAACAGAGAGTGATGCCTTTATACCGAAGATTTTTGGAGAGCTATCACGGGGAGGCGAGAAGATTATAATTCTAATACTTCGAAGGTTGCTTTTATTTGCAACCCCGTGATTGCTTACATGGACCGGATTTTGGGGACACGTTGTTTGCAAGGTCCGAAGGGAGCTGTATTCCGAGAGGGAAGCTTTATGTCTTATGGCGTTTTCTCAACGGAGTTCGCTTCAATGTAGCAGCCTACTTTTTCCATCAGCTTTATAAGTTCACAACGCATGGATTTCAGAGAGTAAACATCGGAGGGCTGATCACCATTATAGCAGAGTATTATAGGGTTGACTTGAGTAGGTATGCTCCTATTCGAGGTGATCAGGATTTGATCTTGACATCATGTGTCAGGATGGGGCTTATTGAGCACGTGGATGATACTTGGATGTTCATCCGAGGGAAGAAGCCTCGAACACTTCAGTTTTCGTTGGTGATAGCTGATCTTACCACTATGAGGAACAACAATAATTTGTTGATGAACACTACAGAGCACACAGTGATCCCGGAGACATGCTTGGGAAGAGGAAATTGGAGATTGCTAGCTGAGTTGCGTGAGCATGGAATCGGCTTGGATGAGGATATGATTCTATTTGGAGACCTGGCTGATTTTGAAAAGGAGGAGCCACAACTACCACCTGCTTTTGACTATCAAGAGGATATGCCTCCGGTGCAGCCTCAACAGCCACTTGAGCAAGAGTTTTTCGAGCCACCACCACAGGCACACCGCAGCCGCAGCCGCAACAAGACTATTGGGTAGCCTAGGATCAATTTTATCGGGAGCAATTCCGACTGATGCATGAGCATTTTGCCACACTCAATGCGAACTAGCAAGAAACAAATAGGCTGTTGGCACTTGTGAATGCTAACTATGCTACGCTCGACACATGTTATGATGGGATGGATGGACGCTTGAGGTAGATGCAGGATCATGGGCGCATGATGGATAGAAATCTCAATGCTCTTCATAGAGATGTAGACCGATTGTACTTGGGGATGGATGATGATGATGATGAGGGTGCAGATGATGATGATGCTCCGGAGGAGTAAAGAGTGTCAGGTTTTTTTATTCTTTTCTGATTCTTCTCATCCCCATTCTCTTTTATACTTTACAGGTGCAAGCTTGAGTGTTGTGGGTGTAGATTTGTGATTCATGTGTGAGTGTTATGTATTTGATAGTGATGATGATTGACTGATTGTGAGAAGTCGATTGCTTGGATTATTAGTGATAAGGATTCATGATATGTATGGGCTTTTATTTTGATGCATATTGATTTATTGATGAAGTGCATGTTCTATTTGCACTTGTAGTTCATAGAAAATTGATGTTGATTGCATACTTTGAAGAGTGCTTAGGATTCTATTAACCCTGTGAGGATTTGAGCCTTGTTGATCGTGCTATATGCATGATCGTTTATTCTTGAGAGTCGTTTATATACTCGTATTCTAGAACTTGACTTGGAGTCTTGTGTGAAATCTATAATTGATAGATGCTAGGAAATGATCTTAGACCATTATTGTTAATTGAGTTATTTAGCCAAATTTATCCTACCCTATTATATGATTATCATTGGAAGCCCTTTTGAGCCTTTAAACTTTTTCTTTGGCAAGCCTTGATAATAAGCCTTTTACCTTTTGATCCTTGAATACCGATTACTAGTAAAGAGTGGAGGTAGATGAATGCTCTATGAAGTTGTGAAGAGGAATAGAAGGAGAGATTTGGTAAAATAAGAATCGAGAGACAAGAGGTTAAATCTTGGGAGGGATAGTGCCTGAAACCGGTATCCCAAATATTAGAGAGGGTAGTGCCTGAAACTGGTACGCTTATATTTGAAGAACACCAGAATTAGTATTCTACTGCGGAAAAGAGGTTGATCCAAGTAAAAATGGAGGAATGGCGTATGAACGTGATTGTTAAGACGAAGAAGTGTAGAAGGGAGCAATTGAAAAATGATATACCAAGGCAATTTTTTACTAGTAAAGTTAGTCACTTATCTATATTCTTCCACCTTTACCAAAGAATCAACATTACAACCTTGAAGCAAGTCCTTTTTTATCCTAGTATTGAGTCGTTTATGGATGGATTTTTTAGACCTTGGTCAAGCTTATAGTCACGCGAGTATTATGGATTGAAATTGAGTGTTGATATTAACCATTAAGTATATATATTGTACTTGAGAGTGAGAGTAAATACTTACCTGTGAGCTAGATGACTTAGCACTCGTAGAAGTATTGTGATTGATTGATATTTTGCGTGAATGAAAGGTATGGTGGTTGCTTGTTTTGAGTTAATATAATTGCATGTGTTAGAATAGGTTGCACTTGATGTCGTGATTACACTCTCTGATTTGTTTTGATTGTCGTTGCCTCGAGACGAGCAACATGTAAGTTTGGGAGTTTGATGAGAGTGTAAATTCACGTATTTTGGGCTCTAATTTTGCGTGGGAATGGAGTACGATTGAGTCTTTTATCGAGACGAATCGGTATGTTTATGGAAAAGTCACGAATCAGAGGGTACAAGGACTGTTTGAGCATTTTTGTACAGGAAAACAGGTGTAAAAGGCTCGGAATTGGAAGACATGATTTGGGAGGCAAAGTTCGAGTGCCGTTCAACCTCAAGAGCTTGTTCGACCAATATCATTGTGATTGAACAGAGGAGGCCAAGTCGAGCAGATTGTGCAGATACATCCAAAGAGTTAGCTCGACTTTGAGGCATTGCTCGACCATCATCAGCTTGGTCGAGCAGATGAGCAGAGGTCGAACAAAGTGAACAAAGTTATAGAGAGTTTGTTCAACTTGAAGGTGTTGCTCGACCAATATCAATTTGGTCGAGCAGAGGAGGTTAAGTCAAGCAGAATGTCAAAATTATCCAGAGAGTTTTCTTGACTAGTTGCTCGAGTTGGAGGCCTTGCTCGACCAGTCCAGGCCTGGTCGAACGGAGTTTCGCTGCTGCTATTTATGGTAATTTCGGATGTCTTTTATCAAATTTGACGTGTGCTTCAAGCAAAGGCCCATCCTAAGCCCATAATGAGGTCCCATGAGTATAAAAGAAGAGCTTTCATAGGAGAAAGAAAGAGACACATGACACACATCATCATTCATCATCCATCTACCACCGAGACCCTACCATCCGAAGGGGTCGTGAGAGAGGTTCGTCTGGCGCATCAAGTAAGATTGTACCAATCAACCATGATTGTTTCTAGATCAATCATGGGCTAGAACCACCTTGGTAGTTATAGGGTTATGAAAGTTTTATGAGTTAATTGAATTTCCATGTGTAAACTCCGTACAACATTACTTATGGTTTATTTTATATAAGATTGTGATTTTTCAATTCATACTCACGGTAGTTTTGTGCATCATTAACTGTTATGTAGAGCCTGAATACATCTCTTGGTTATTGATTGAGTGCGTTCACCGCTGAGCAGGATTACATGTTATAATTTTAAGTGAAGGGATTCCGAAGTCTTATTAGAACTATTTTATATGAATACTTGTTAATTGAATGTTATTCGGGTTAATAAGTAGGATAAAGAGTATAATTTTATAGTACCTATAAAGGGAGATCAAATCGGGTTAGGGTACTAAGTGCACGGGAAATAATTGATTATGATAGTACCTACAAAGGGGGTGAAGTATACATCTTGCTCCGAGAATATTCACACATGTCATACGCTTGCTTACTTGTGTCTATAGAGTACGCTTGCATGGTTTAGTGATGCGTCCATGAACCACAAGGCATAGTCGGACATCAACATATGGAAAGGAAATTAATTAGTAGAACTGGATGACTTGAACAACTACCTGATTACTTACTTGATCACAATCAAAATTTCTCTATTGTTTGCTTATTTACCTTGCTATTTTAAATATATGTTATTTAGTTTCGTAACCAAACCAAATCCAATTTGCTAGTATAGTCTTAGTTAATTAGAATATAATTGAATTGATAATAATCCATCTCTTGTGTACGATAATCACTTGGTCACCTATCGAAACTACAATTGATATCCTTATACTTGAGGATTAATTTTGTGTGTTGAGAAAACGCTCATCAATAATATTTCTCCTACTTCTATCTTTGCTTTTCTTCTGTATTTAACTTCCTTTCCATTATGTTCAGGGAGGAGAAGCGCCTCATGCCTGATATTGCCAGTATTGCTACCCCTCTCTCTGCTCGTAAATAGGCCGTACTTAGCAAGGGAAAAAAGAAGGTTTCTCAGGCCCCGTCCAGGAAAATTTCCAAAGCCTCTCTACTGTGCAACCCCTCAAGGCTATCAAGATCCGTGATTCTTTTGATCTTCCCTCTTCGAGGCGAGATATTGGTACTGTCAAGGGGAAAACCTCAGGTGCTGGAGAGAAGGTTTCAAAAAGAGCCCCTAAAGCCCTAAAGTTTAAGAGGGATAATTTCAAGAGGAACCACTTGCCGAACCCGAGGCTCTTGGATCCGGCGCCACAAGTACATCTGATCAGGTTGTTACTGCTACTATTTTCGAACTTCTGGTAGTACTAAAATAACCAATATCTCGTTGGATTCGATGGCTTCTGGAGCCCCCCTAGGCTCTTCCGAGGGTGTGTCACCTGAAGGTGGAAGTCCGAAGTCTTCCGAAGGCATCCCCGCCGACTAGTGAAGTTTTACCAAGGCCCCAGTACCGAACTGGATGAACTTCTTTATTTGAGTTTATTATGAATATTCCATGTATTTTTCTTTTTTTCTTCTAGTTGTAGGATTTTTCTATGAATTTCCCACACTCTGTAATTCTTCCCTTATGAAATGGAGTATTTAATTTTATGTTGACTAACCTTTTGGGGGTATTCTGGTAATTTTGCTTTTACTTTTGAGTATAACATTCGTTTTTTGTCGTGGTTTGGCACGTCTTTGATCGGGCCCCACGTGTATTAATCTACTCCCCTCCTTTTCCTTGGAAGTTGTAAAGTCTTTCCTTCCCATCCGTCCGATCTTTGCCATTTTTGGTTCACCCTGTCTATTCATGACGTGGGTTGTATTTCTTTCTGTTATATATCTTTTGATTTCTATTTTCAAAATTCAAATCTCTTGCATATTTTCTTGTATTTCCCCCTTATATTTCCCCTCTGTTAAACCCTAACTTCCGCTTTTGTCGTTGGTGATGGCTAGTGAAGGTACTCCACCACCGGCTGATATTCAAGAGGTTAACACCTCTGACTCTACGCTATAAAGGCATGTACGGCCTGGTGTTCGTAGCTCCAATCGCCTCCGGAGACGGCCCAGGCCAAATTTAAGGAATTTGTCTACTTCTTCATCTTCCGGTGGTAATCTACTCCCATTCCTTCATCCGACAGGCTGAGTGTTCCTATTGTACCTGCTATAGCCGCCGGCGGTGTGTCGATATCCATCGATGAAGAATACATTGCTCTCTTGCCTTGAACCCGATGGATTATCTCCCGGTGCGTCGAGATATTGGCGATATAGGGGTGCCCTTTGCTGCATGGCTCAATGTCTTGAGTGGGTGCCGCCCACCAGACTTTCTGCTGAGCGTCTGGAGGAAATCCACCAATTGTTCGGTAATTTCGATGTAGCTTTCATTTCTCCTAGTAATGATGTTCCTATTATTAAGCCTCCTCCCGAGTGCACTATCTTCTATTACTCCTTATTTCTAGTTGGTTTACACATTCCTATTCTGCCTGTTGTTGGTTTGCTATTGCAAAGATGAGACATGGCTATTGGACAACTGCTTTCTTCTTCTTGGCTACATTTGATATCTACCATGTTCCTGTTCCATGTGCTGGGCCACACTATCTAGGACCCACCTTCAAGTTGGAGTATCTTTTTTTCTATGTTGCCTCTGGTCGTTCTGGTGGTTTTTACCATTTGCTTCTTCATGATAACTATCACTTTGTTGGTGCTTCCGATGTTATCGGTAGGAGTTGGGAGCATGCCTAGTTTTGGCTGAAGGGTAATTATCGTCTTCGAGTAAATGGTGTTGTAGTGTCTTTTCCCACTCGGTTCCTTCCGTTGAGCAAGTGTGATAAATTATAATTTTACACGATTATTTTGGATGAAATTCACTTCTTTACGCGTAAGTTGTGAATTATTTAATGTAATTACGACTCATTTATATTTTTTACACTTATACTTTAATTATTTTATTTCTTATTGAAACAGGCCAAAAATGAGAGACATTGTACAGTCACAATAAATTAGTTTATGTATGTTACAATTATCATTATTGCTGGATATTAAAAGAGTTGACCAAGCAATAATAAGGAGAGATTTGATTTGAAGAACAAAATGGAAACTTACCAAAGAAAGAAAAGATTCAATGAACTTGGACAACTAAAAAAAAGGAAAGGTGACCAAGGAATTTGATTGGAGGAATTAATTTATGATTTTGCACCATTCATCACTCATCACACACGTTGGGACGCAAGGCAGAAGGCAGATTGGCCTAGGGAAGAATGTGCACCCACTCATGAAGAACACATGTTTTATTGTTTTTAATTTAATTTAGTTTCAATTATGTAAATCATTTTCTAGTCCAAGGATTGTGAATCTCAGTAGATTAATTTTCATGTTTGATTATGAATAATATTATCAACATGTTTTATGAATTTATTTTGTGCTTGGCTTTGATGTGAATCTTGATTTTTCAATTGCTTGTTTCGACTACCCCTCTCAATAGGTGATTTATTGTTCAATAGCTATTTTACATATTATAATCCGTAATTGTTACATGTTTGTGAATTGAGTAGCAAAATGAGAGAGTACCTCTTGAAATCATGAAATCTAGGTTGTATGATTCTTAGTCGGTTTTCATAGCCTAGTAGTCCTAATATCTAAATCTTAATGCATTGTCGAGTTCAAATCTATAGGGTCACTCGAGAATAGTTTAATCTAATTTTTCCTATGCCTTGTTTTGGTCTCGTTTTGCTTGAGGACAAGCAAAGGTTTAGGTGTGGGTAGTTAAGCAAAATGAGGGAGTACCTCTTGAAATCACGAAATCTAAATTGTATGATTCTTAGTCCGTTTTCATAAAATAGTAGTCATAATATCTAAATTTTAATGCATTATCGAGTTCGAATCCATAGAGTTACTCGAGAATAGTTTAATCTGGTCGTACCCTAGATTATTAAATTTAAGGATATTTCGAGTTAATTGGTAGTACCGTTAGCTTAGGGGCTTGAGTTTATGACCTTGTTGGTGTTTTAGGAATTTCATACATGTGAATTAGGATATGGGAAGGGATCAAATCCTTGTACTAGGTTTGTTTTATTCAATATCTTAATTTTATTATTCTTGTTATTTAATTGTTTCTTTTATGTCTATTAGTTGTTAGTCTCAATCTAATCCCCCCTCTCTTGTTACTTTTAAAAACACATTAAATTCAATTAAAGTTCAATTATTCCCTGTGGTTTCGACCCTTACTTATCCTACTACATTCTTAGTGGGTTTGTTTGGAAAATTACAAATCCTATTTTTGGGTGCAGGCGACAGCACATCAAATTTTGGCGCCATTGTCGGGGAGTAATCCCGAATTTGGTTGAATTTTTTGTGTTTTTAATTTATATTTTTGAATTTTGCCCAGCAGAGTGCTAACACTGAACCCTTCAATGTCAGGTCTACTCTGTTTTGATTTTTCTGATTTTTCGTGAATAATCACTTTCTCTCCTTGTAGGCTTGCTTTTAATGTATCGGTATCATGGTTACTATGGTCACAATATTCAGTCATATAGAGTTTGTGCAACCACACTCCATTCCACTCATGATTGCTCATCCTTGATTGATAGATTAGCGGTGAGATAAATAGATGAATATTAGAGTGCTAATCAACAATGGCATTAGAATGATCAACCATATGTCAACACTTGCAATCAAGGGTAGTGGAATAACCCTCATCATTCTCGATATGTGGACCACTATCATAATCAACCTTACGAATGTCAAAGGCGTGGTTACTATGAGCAAAGATCCTAATCCTTCAATGATAGTGAATGCTATTATGAGGATGATGGGTATTATGGTGATGAACAAAGTTCTAATGCTTCATTGGAGTCCTTGGTGAAATGGATGGAAATTAGTAATTTGATATTTCAACAAGGAACCCAATTGAGTGTTTAGAGTTTGGAGCGCCAATGTAGCCAATTAAGGACCGGGGTTGAATGTTTGGTGGCACAACAAAGTGTAAACCAAGAAAACTATCATGAGGAATGTACCGTGGAGTCCACCAATGATGTGAATTTTGAGATGGAGGCAGAAATTGAAGAGGATGTAGAGACTGAAAATTCTGCAGATTTGGTACAGAAAATTCTGGTAGCAGAAACTGACACTGAAGCCTTCAGTGTCAGTTCTGTTGGAAATGAAAATGAGGTAAAGCTGTCCAAATCAATATCTACTAATTATGTTTCATTTTTATCTTCACATAGGTTGCCAAAGGTTGAAGATCCTCAAGAAAATGAGACAATTGAAGTATTTCGGATTGATGTGATTAATAATCCTTTTCTTGAGGCGGTCAAACAAACTTCCATGGAGCTTTGCAAGAAACGACTGATAAAAAACCATGCCAATTTTATGGAGGAGAGTACTTCTTTCAAACCAAAGAAGCATGAATATTGGTTTGAGTACTTTACTCCAATCACGTGAAAAGGAAAGTGATCGTCGAGCCAACGACGTTAAGAAAAGGCGCTTGTTGGGAGGCAACCCAACTTAGGGCTTTTATTTTTATATTATTTTTCTTAATAAATAATCTTGTTGTTTTGGTATGTTCTTAATTATAGACTATGGAGTGAAACGATGATGGTGTTGGTGAGTTTTTAGAGAAGAGAAAAAAAAATCCAGCCTTGGTTTATAATTGAGCTTAAATCTGGTGACTTCTTTCCACTCTTACACTTAATTTTCCCTTGAATTTTATTGTGTTTTGTGTTGCTTGAGGGCAAGAAAAATGATTAGGTGTGGGTAGGTTTGGTGTATTGAGTAGTGTTTGAAGTTGCAATAATTTTTGTTGATAGATGTGCATATAATAATTCATTTGGAATCATATTTTTATACTTGTGCACATGTGAAGTTGGTGTTGGATTTATGTTGAGATTGTGCTTTGATATGTGAAGTTTTTGGCATGACAAAAGAGTTGAAGTTGATGCACCAATACTTGTGAGTTGTTGGATTTGTCTTATTATTTTAGTGACAAATGTGGAATAATATTTGTTTGAGAGTTCATGGAAAAATTTCCCTATTATTGTGAGCTTTGAGCCTAAAAGAGCTATCATCTATATAAGCTCTATTTATTTCTTGAATGAGTTCAAATTGAACTTGATATGTATGATGAGAGTGAAAATTAGCGTGTTTTAGTGTCCAATTGAACACCTATTTGATTGATATTGTTGTAATATATTAGCACAAATGTATTATATTTGATATATGTGAGAAAAAGATGCACTTGAGGTGTTTTATTGTATTTTAGGTGGAAAAAGGATAAAAAAAAGCAAGATTGGAGAAAAGGTGCAATTTGTGCAAGGATGCTGAAAAAACGCACGTCCAACTTTTATAAATTTTCTGTGTTGATATGGAGATCAAAACTATTGGTGTGATACATGGTTGGAAATCCACTGAAAAGAGGATCGTTTTGGCATAAAGAAAATTCCAATCGAGTTCCAAACGAAGAAGTTATGAGCAAAATGGTGACGTCGCGCGACCTATGCCGAACAGAATTGCTGTTCTACATTCCGTGGCTTGTTTCACATTCAAATCTTGGATTTTTTCTGTGTTCTTTATATGTATAGAAAGCCAAGGAAGAGAGGATCATTTGAGCGCAAGAATTATTAAATTTGGAGCTTGGATGTGGAAGTTATAAGCAAAACGGTGAGACTGCGCAAGCCAATTCGACCTCCGATTCGACTTGTGGGACTTCAATTCGACCTAATGTACAACCTACGTGAAAAACATGAGCACATGGGGGAGTAAAGCACCATCCACATGGAGCACATGAAGCACAAAACACACCAACAAATGCCAAAGGTATAGAGGACAAAGATGGACAACACAAATGGATGCCAAAAGCAAAGAAGACAAGGAAGGAAGGAAGAAGTGAGCTGCAAGAACATCACCAAAAGAAGAGGAGCACATGGAAAACAAAGAACAAAGATAAATGGATGCATGTGGAGCAACATGGGCAGCAAATAAAGAGTAATGGATGCATGTGATATGTGTTCCCTTCAACCACTATAAAAGGGGCAACAACACCACACTTCAATCCAAATCCCAATCCAATCCCAAACCATAATACAACACAACACACACAAGAAAGAAGAGGAGGAGGGCTGCAAGGGCAGCTTGCTGCCAATGGAAGCAAGCAGCAACGTTTGAGCCTGTAGGCTGCACTTGCAGCAGCAGCAGCGACGTGTGGGGCTGCAAATCAAGCAAGAGAGAAAAGGAGGAGGAGCTACACATGGAGATTCAAGTCCGATCAGCCCATTCTTGTGCTAGAGGACATGAAGCTTCAAGTAAGATCATTCCACTTCTCCATGGTTGTTCTTGAATCAATCATGGAGTAGATCCTCTTATGGTAGTTCTTAGATTATGAAAGTTTCATGAATTAATTTATCTTTCGTGTGTAAAACTACGACAACACTACTTGTGATTTAGTTTATATAAGATTGCGCGTTTTTAATCCATACTCACAATCGTTTTGTGCATCGTTAATTGTTGTGTAGAGTCTGAATACATAACATGGTTATCGATTAAGTGCATTCACTGCTGAGCAGGGTTTGTCGTTATAATTCTAAGTGAAGGGATTCCGAAGTCTTATTAGAACTGTCTTATATGAATACTTGTTAATTGAATCATAGCGTATTCGGGTTATCAAGTAGGACAAAGAGTATAAATTCCATAGTACCTATAAAGGGAGATCATATCGGGTTAAAGTACCAATCCTAGGGGGAAATAATTGATATTGATAGTACCTACAAAGGGGGGTGGAATTATATCTCTTGCTCCGAGGATATTCACACGATGCATATGTACATCTACTTGAGTCTATAGAGTAGAAATGCATGGTTTAGTGATGCGTTCATAAATCACAAGGCAGAGTCGACTTTTGCACACGAATGATGGATTAATGAATGGAACTGGATTATCTTAGAACTACCTACTTTCTTGTTTGCTAACAACTTCATTATCGTTGCTGTTATTTTCTTTTAATTGTTATTTCATTTCTCTTCTTATTCAACCACAACATCACTTCCATTATACTCTCCATGATAGTCTTGATTAACTAGAATATAATCAATTTGATATTTATCCGTCCTTTGGGTTCGATATTCACTTGGTAATTTTTTGATACTACAATAGATATCCTTAACCTTGGGGATTAATATTGTGCGCTGAAAAAGCGATGATCAAGTTCTTGGCGCCGTTGCCGGGGATGGCATATATTATCTTTTGATTATTTCTAGCTTTATTAAGACTATCATCCACAAAGGAGGATCAAACCTCCAACCATAATCCACTTTCTTTCCTCTATCCTACCTATGGAATCACATTTTTATGATATGTGGAACTTCACCCTGTCTAATGAAGAATTTGAAGATTTATCTAATGATGTATGTATTGACCACATCGATGCTAGAAGGAATGTTGATCATACAGATTTATCCAAGCAGTTGGAGGACCTTAAATTGATGATGAGGCAGATGAACGATAACATGAATCAACTTATACAGAAATGTGAAAATAATGCCATCACACAGTACGAGGGAAGGTTGAATGAGACCACTGGTGATTTGGAAAAGCCAGCGCATCGATTCGACCAACATCTAGGTAACTCAACCTGGCCCTCAGGTCAAATACAGCTCGAAGATCATTTCGACCACCATGTGCCTATTTCGACCAGATCTTCAGGTCAAATTGAGGTCGAATCATACATACAGGATGAGAATGAACTACTTGCCCAATTCGACCACTACGTACCCGTTCTGACTAGAACAATTGGTCGAATTGATGACGAATTGACCCATTCATCACCTGTGTCTTCACCGAGCACTCCTAAAGATGTGATCATTACTCTAGTACCATTACATGAGCAGAATACTGAGCTTACAATGGAGAAGAAGTGGGAAAGAGCAAAAGAGTTAGGAGCAGAGAAGCTTAAACTGTAGATGGATAATGACGATGTGGCTTTCTCTCTTGATCATGAAATGAAGATGCCCATGGAGATTCAATCATACAAAAGCATATATGTGATTTCTATCTTGTTTAATCTTGATTTTTCTAAGACAGATGACTCTGAATTTAAATGGAAGATTAACAAGGAGATGTCCATACAGACATGGGAGGAAGGAAGTTCCAACGATCATATCTTTGTGACCAAGAAAGGTGAGGTGTTAAGAATAGACAGGAAGAGGAAAAGAAAGTATTTAAAGGTGAGGATGCGAGAAGACCGTCCTCCGATCAAGTAACCTACAAAGGTTACATCCGTCGTGACTTTCCGATGTTAAACATAAGCGCTTGTTGGGGGCTTTTCCTTCCGTTTTATTGCTTTATTTCATTTGTGTGAGTAAAAATCTTTATATTTAAAGTGCTTACTTATCGACAATTACATCTCTTTGCAAACTTAGTTTCAACTATATAGTTTTTACTAAGTTTGGGGGGGTGTGATGTACTTACCTTGATAAGCACCGATCGTATAATTTTTTCTTTGTAACGTTTGTTAGGGGAGTTACAAATTTTTATAACTTGCCTAATGTTTAGTGTTTTTTTGTTTGAGTTTTGTTTTGAGTGATTGCGGAGTTACTCATGATTGATAAGTTTTAGGATTGATTCTTTCGATTGATGAATCCTTTGACGTTGAGGAGTGCTTGAGCTTTAATGATAGAAAAAAGTAAAAGAGTGGCAAAAAGAGTTTTACGCTGCGGAGCTCGTGTATACGTTGAAGAAAAATCAGGTGCCCTCATTTTCTTTTTCTAATATTCCTATGTGCTTGTAAGAGTAAAAAGTTGTGTTTATTGTGGTGATCAAAATGAGCTTATATTAAAATTGTCTTGGAAATTCATATGCTCTTGAAATTGATGAAGGAATTGTACTTGAGTTATATTGCGATATGAAGTTTTATGTATACTTGTGGGATATTACTTACCATGAAAGGTGCTCTGTTACTTGTTAAAAACCCATGTGAGATTTTGAGCCTTGTTGATCATATTACATAATCACATGATATTTTTTTTCTGGAGAGTATCATTCTTGTGCGTGTATTCTAAAACTTGCCTTGAGTCTCCTTGAATATTCAAGATTAGTCTAGTGAATTATGGAAATGAAATTAGGCCATCTTCGATATTTAACTCATATTTTCCCATATACTTTACCTGAAATCATTAAATCCCTAGTCAGCCCGTTTGAGCCTTTTTAAATCAATTCTTTTGATAAGCCAAAAAAAAGCTTAATTGAAGAGAGTGATGATTTGAGGGATGATAAGAATAATGAAAGAAAAATCTTAAAGAAGAAAATTCATGAAGTAGTGCTTAAATCTAGTACTTCATGTAATCAAACACCCTAGGGTAGTGCTTAAATCTAGTACCCCATGGAGGATATGAAAGGTAGTGCCCGAAACTGGTACCTTGAAAGAGAAAGAAAAGAAGAAAAAGGTGAAGAGAAGGAAAATGATGGAGTTGAAGAATTAAAAAAATGTTGTAAAAATATGTTGTGCTTGATTGAAGTGATGAGGAAGAATGAAAGATCGAGAGAGACTGCAGCTTTATTGATCCAAGTTTTGAGTCACTTATCCATATATTTCTCACATATTCCAAAGAGCATATCTTACAACCTAACAAAAGACCTTTTTGATCCATGATTTACTAGCTACAAGTAAAAGGAGAGTTGAGACAATAGGCAAGCTTATGGTTACACATGCACTTGAATTGAATATGAGTATAAACACCTTAACCTATAAGTGTACATCTTTATACTTGAATGCGAGTGATATATACACCCAGTGAGAACATGTTAATAGAGCATTTGAATTGGTGGTGATTGTCTTAACTTGTATTCTATGAATTAATTATTGCATGTAATAAGAGTTGCATGTCCTAAGTTGATGACAATTGTATTTTGAATGGGATGTTGGTCATTATCCTTGTTTCCCCGCTAATTTTTTTACTCTCTCGATCTTTATTTTGTTGCCTCGGGACGAGCAACGGGTAAGTTTGGGGGTTGATTAGAGAGAAAATTAGCGTGTTTTAGTGTCCAATTGAACACCTATTTGATTGATATTGTTGTAATATATTAGCACAAATGTATTATATTTGATATATGTGAGAAAAAAGGTGCACTTGAGGTGTTTTATTGTATTTTAGGTGGAAAAAGGATAAAAAAAAGTAAGATTGGAGAAAAGGTGCAATTTGTGCAAGGATGCTGAAAAAACGCACTTCCAACTTTTGTAATTTTTCTGTGTTGATATGGATATGAAAACTATTGGTGTGATACATGGTTGGAAAGCCACTGAAAAGAGGATCGTTTTGGCGTAAAGAAAATTCCAATCGAGTTCCAAACGAAGAATTTATGAGCAAAATGGTGACGTCGCGCGACCTATGCCGAACAGAATTGCTGTTCTACATTCCGTGGCTTGTTTCACATTCAAATCTTGGATTTTTTCTGAGTTCTTTATATGGATAGAAATCCAAGGAAGAGAGGATCGTGTGAGCGTAAGAATTATTAAATTTGGAGCTTGGATGTGGAAGTTATAAGCAAAACGGTGAGCTGCGCAAGCCAATTCGACCTCCGATTCGACTTGTGGGACTTCAATTCGACCTAATGTACAACCTACGTGAAAAACATGAGCACATGAGCACATGGGGGAGTAAAGCACCATCCACATGGAGCACATGAAGCACAAAACACACCACAAATGCCAAAGGTATAGAGGACAAAGATGGACAACACAATTGGATGCCAAAAGCAAAGAAGACAAGGAAGGAAGGAAGAAGTGAGCTGCAAGAACAGCACCAAAAGAAGAGGAGCACATGGAAAACAAAGTACAAAGATAAATGGATGCATGTGGAGCAACATGGGCAGCAAATAAAGAGTAATGGATGCATGTGATATGTGTTCCCTTCAACCACTATAAAAGGGGCAATAACACCACACTTCAATCCAAATCCCAATCCAATCCCAAACCATAATACAACACAACACACACAAGAAAGAAGAGGAGGAGGGCTGCAAGGGCAGCTTGCTGCCAATGGCAGCAAGCAGCCACGTTTGAGCCTGTAGGCTGCACTTGCAGCAGCAGCAGCGACGTGTGGGGCTGCAAATCAAGCAAGAGAGAAGAGGAGGAGGAGCTACACATGGAGATTCAAGTCCGATCAGCCCATTCTTGTGCTAGAGGACATGAAGCTTCAAGTAAGATCATTCCACTTCTCCATGGTTGTTCTTGAATCAATCATGGAGTAGATCCTCTTATGGTAGTTCTTAGATTATGAAAGTTTCATAAATTAATTTATCTTTCGTGTGTAAAACTACGACAACACTACTTGTGATTTAGTTTATATAAGATTGCGCGTTTTTAATCCATACTCACAGTCGTTTTGTGCATCGTTAATTGTTGTGTAGAGTCTGAATACATAACATGGTTATCGATTGAGTGCATTCACTGCTGAGCAGGGTTTGTCGTTATAATTCTAAGTGAAGGGATTCCAAAGTCTTATTAGAACTGTCTTATATGAATACTTGTTAATTGAATCATAGCGTATTCGGGTTATCAAGTAGGACAAAGAGTATAAATTCCATAGTACCTATAAAGGGAGATCATATCGGGTTAAAGTACCAATCCTAGGGGGAAATAATTGATATTGATAGTACCTACAAAGGGGGGTGGAATTATATCTCTTGCTCCGAGGATATTCACACGATGCATACGTACATCTACTTGAGTCTATAGAGTAGAAATGCATGGTTTAGTGATGCGTTCATAAATCACAAGGCAGAGTCGACTTTTGCACACGAATGATGGATTAATGAATGGAACCGGATTATCTTAGAACTACCTACTTTCTTGTTTGCTAACAACTTCATTATCGTTGCTGTTATTTTCTTTTAATTGTTATTTCATTTCTCTTCTTATTCAACCACAACATCACTTCCATTATACTCTCCATGATAGTCTTGATTAACTAGAATATAATCAATTTGATATTTATCTGTCCTTTGGGTTTGATATTCACTTGGTAATCTTTTGATACTACAATAGATATCCTTAACCTTGGGGATTAATATTGTGCGCTGAAAAAGCGACGATCAATGTACATTCTAGAACTTGCTCCTTGAATGCATTTTGAGATCATACATTTGAGCATATGTAGTTAAATGATAAAGGCACCTAGGCAACCCATTGTTTAGCCTTCTTTTTACCTACCCAAATATGTGATAAACCTTTAGGAGAGCCACGTTGAGCCTAGCCTTTTCTTATTGATTGAGCATATCACTTAGCCATATTCTATTTCTTTCTTAAACTCTTCCATTCGAACCCCTACTATTTTGCAAATTGTGGAATTCATTAAAAATATCTTCATGGTTGAATTATTGATGAAGGGGGAATCGATGGTTATACGAAAAGAAAGAAAAAGAAAGAGAAAATGGGAATTATGGAAGGAGAAAGAAGAAAAGAGAGAGAAAAAAAAAGAGGATGATAAAAAAATGGTTGGAAAAAAATATGGAGTATAAAAAAAAAGAAAGAAAAGAACACTTCGAACTCTAGGAAAAAAGAGGCAACGTAGAGGAGCCATAAATTGTTGTAGAATTTTTTTTGAAAGTAACACTGAACCCTTTAGTGTTACCCCTGTTTTTCAAAATTGTGAAAAGAAACAGTTGTGGGTAGGCGGATATGTTAATTAAAAGCAGAATTTTATCAACAGAAAATGAAGAGAATGTAGAAAACGTTGAGAATGGCAAGATGTATCTTTTTTATATACGTTTTACATGATTAACATAATTTGCAAAGTGGTAAATTTAGCCTTTCTTACCCTTTTTATCCCACCTTATCCTAAGCCCCATTACAACCATATAAAAGTCCTTTGATATTTGCACAACGCTCATTGAACTTGGTGGAGATTTGATTTGGGAGAAAGCATATGATAATATTTTATCTTGTTTAATTTTGAGTGTTTTGCTACGCATTACATATACTTGAGCGTTATCGAGCGAAACCGTGTGAGGCCATGAATTCTTTAATTTTTATATTCTACATAAGTTGCAAATTTTTATGAGATATTCTACCACTCATTTGTATTTGTTTTACCTTATTTGGTCTCTTTTGAAAGTGTCACTGTTTTGTTATCACTTGCACATGATTATCAAAGTGTATGGTTCTTCCCTGGACTCTGAATTGCACTTGGAAATTTCTAACATTCTTTTGATACCTTGTGCAGGTCCTCCCTATTGTCAACTCGTACAGTTAAGTGATGGATTTTGTCGCGTTTACAGATCTTGTCCTCAAGCAGCAATTCTTATCGTGCCTCTCCTCTACTTCAAGAACTCATTCTTGTTTTTGCCGGGCTGTCTACCCTCGATCATTGTGCCACTGCTGGTATTTCTTTCTTTTATTCTCCTGTTGTTTCCTTTTGTTTATCAAGGTGTTTCGTTCTGTGTCAAATACTCATTTCTTATTTTTCCAGACGAACTCTGAGGTGCTATGTCTTTAGTGGGGTCCACCGTCTCTGTTACTGGCTCGTCTCTGACTTGCCACATACCTTTATATCAATTTTTTGATGATGAAGTTGATTTTGATTACTCTGCTCAATCCTCCTCCCTTGATGAAGAAGAAGAGTTTGAAGGTTTGTCAATTGGCTCTGGGATTTCAAACTCGAGGAAGACCTTCTGGTAGAGCAGTTTACTGGCGATAGAAACTTACCCCAATGTCTCCTCCACGGGAATGTCCACGACATACTACCACCACTCCTCCCGAATTCTCCTCCTTGGCCAATTTTGTCGGGATGGCATTGATGTCGTTGCTCGGGAAATGACGTCAGGGTGTTTATGAACGGGGTGAGTCCTCTCTCCAGCCTGGTATTAGTTTTACCACCCACCGATCTCCATCTGTTAGTGAGTTCAATATTCTTGCTAATGAGATGATGGGAATAATTAGCTCGGTTTATTCTTCGTTGTCTTCTCTGTGTCCCTTGTATTCTCATCAATGGTGTCCTTTTACAGATTCCCCTGTCGTGGATTCAGAAAGTGAAGAAGATCCGGAGGAGGATCCCGAACTGAAATATGCCTCAAAGCCAGAGATGGAAAGTGATCCAGAGCCTGAAGACTATGATATGATGCTTGGACCTACCCAAAATGTTGTTCCCCCCGTTGTTCCTGAGAAAGAGACTGGTCCTGGTGTTCCTGAATCTGCTCCTCGGGTGGCTCCTATCTTTCTGTCAGTTAATCCGAACCCTCAAAGTGCTACTGAATTCGCTGATTCTGCCATTGCCGATATGGAGACTGAGAGGCTGGCTGTCAAAAGAGCCTGTGAACATGGGAAGAATATTACCAATGAGTCTGACGAGCCTGATTTGTAAGAGTTGAGGAATTTGGGCTTTGTCCAGGGTGTTTTTCCTCTCTTCAATCATCGTGCCCCGCTTATCATTGATCCATGTTCTCTTCCTCGAAATTCTTCCGATTTAGTCACTATGACTAGAGCTGCTGTTGTCTCTATTTCTACCTCCTGGCATATCATGGATTAATATCTTTTGTTTTCCAATCAGGTGGTTGGTGGTTCTGAAGGATCTTTCGTTGATTTGGAAGAAAGATTGATTGTTCTGGAGTTTGAAAATGTCGAGTTGGCTTTGACTGTTGAAGACCAGAAAAGGTGCTTGCAGGATATGGATTTTGATTTGGCGACGGAACAGGCCATATTGGCTTCGGTTAGGACTAGTTTGGTGGAAACAGAGATTGCAAAGGATGCCGCCCAAGCCGAAGCTCCCGCTGCCAGATCTAGGCTGATCGAAATGGAAGCCCGTGTTAGGGCTTTAGAGCAACGTGTTCTTCGTCCCGGATCAGCTGAGGAGAGGGCTGCCCATGCTGAAGCGCAATTAAAATAAATGTAGGACAAAATGGCTAGCGTCTTCCAATCTCTCAGTGGTCGGAAGAATGATTGACGTCCCTTCTCCGGCTTCGCAGATTGACTTTTATTTCCTTCTTGGTTCCCCGTATGGGTGAAAACTTTATTTGCAATGATGGTTTGTAATTTAAATTCTGGATTTCTCCCTCCCCTTTTCTTGATCTTGTTGTGTGGTTGTTTTGGATAATTTTCCCGCCTCTATGATTTATGAATTGCTGAATCGTCTATTGCTAATTTGAGATTGCGGATATATGTTGGCTTGTATTTATCAACTGTTGTGTACTTCTGCCTTGCTTTTCGATCATGCGCGTGTTTATGTTCCTTTCCAAGGCCCCCTCTTTTCGCTTGAGTATCCGTTGTTCCGACACTATCTGATTTGTGTAATTCCTCTCTTTATTCTGATTCCTTTCTTCCAAGTTTATCTCTGTTTTTCCCATACCGCTGTTATATCTTTTTATTACTATACCAATGTCCATCCCCTTATTTTAGCATGTCTTTTTTGAGATTTCGCCCTTTAATTCCGAGCCCATCCATTTTTTTTCATTTTTGATTCTATTTTAGCCATTGATATTCCATAACCTCTTGTTTTATGCTATGACATTCCTCCCACATTATCCGAGATCAAATATAATGATTCATATTCCATGAAGTAAATATCCATAACCACATAACAAGAATTTTCATACAACATTCCCTTTTTGAACCACAAACCCACTACTCGTTTGGCCTAGTGCCTTGATTCTATTCAAGTATGGCCTAATGCCTTGATTATAAGCAGTAAGAGGTTGCGTCACCAACCACGTTTGTCCCCCTATTTGGGTTACTGGTAATACTTCTTTAGGTGCTGGACATTCCATGGGTGTGGCACCTTCTTTCCGTCCACTTCTTCAAGCTCGTACGCCCTTTTTTTTAATACTCTTTTGATTACATATGGCCTTCCCAGTTTTGTCCACTGCCTTGCGCCGCCAGACCTAACACTTTTCGGAGTACCAATTCGCCTCCTTTGAATTGCCTCAATTTCACCCTTGAGTTGTAGAATCGTTCGGCCCTCTATTTGTATATTTTGTTATGCATTTCTTCATTCAACCTTTTCTCCACCAGTAGATCCAATCTCTCGTGGATCAGTTCATCATTTCCTTCCTCTCTATGGAAAGCGATCCTTGGATTGGCTCTCTGATTTCTACTGGGATCACTGCTTCTGTACCGAAAGCCATTGAGAAGGGTGTCTCATTAGTGGAGGTTCTTATTGTTGTCCTGTATGATCATAGGACCCCGGGCAATTCCTCCGGCCAATCCCCATCTAGCTTCTCCAGCCTGGCTTTCAAGGTGTGCTTGATTATCTTGTTGATCGCTTTAACTTGGCTGTTGGACTGAGGGTGGTAAGGTGTCGAGGACCACTTTTTGATGTTTTAGTCCTCACAGAATTTTGTTAATTTGGCGTTATCAAATTGTTTGCCGTTGTCTGTGACGATCGTGTAAGGTAAACCAAATCGACACACAATGTTTTCCCTAATAAACTTTTCCACCCGAGCCTAGTGATGGTAGCCAGGGCTTCGGCCTCTGCCCACTGTGTGAAATAATCCACAGCTACTATGGCGAACTTGACTGCTCCTTTGCCGATAGGTAGTGGGACTATCAAATCAATTCCCCACTTGGCGAAAGGCCAAGGGCTGAAGACTGACGTTAATTGCTCTGAAGGCATTCTTGTGATCTGCGCTAACCTCTAACACGTAGCGCAAGCTTGCGCGTGCTAGGTGGCATTCTTTTTCAATGTTGGCCAAAAGTATTCATGTCTGATCACCTTATGAGCTTGAGCAATTTCACCCGTATGGTTCCCACATATGCCTTCATGTATCTCGGCCAACACGTAGTTTGCCTCTTCTGGGTTCAGATATTTTAAGAGTGGAGACGAGTATCCCCTCTTATACATCTTCCATTCAATCAACACATATCTCGCCGATTTTAGTCTTATCTAGTGGGCTTCATTCTTATTCGAGGGGGTTAGTCCCGTTTCCAGATATTTCCTGATTGGGGTCATCCACGACTCTTCGAATGGTTGGTTGGTTAAAACCCAAATGCTGGTATCTGATGGCCTTTTCTGCTTCACGATGTTGATGTTGTTGAGGTCTTCTGGGTTTGATGTTGTAGCCAGTTTGGCCAACGCGTCTGCCCCCATGTTCTCCCTCCGATCAATACATTCTAGAAATACATGTTTAAACCTCTGTAGCACGCCAACAGCTAATCCTCTGTAGTGGCTCATCTGATCATCTTTAGCGTCATATTCCCCTCGTACCTGATTCACTACCAGCTGAGAGTCGCTATAAACCAGTAACTCGTTGGCGCCCATGACCAATGCCATTCTTAACCCGTTCAGTAGGGCTTCATATTTTGCCTCATTATTGGTAGCTTGGAAATTAAATCTGACTGCGATTGAGAAAGTTTCTTCGGACGGGGTTTGGATGATGACTCCAGCTCCCGAAGTCGATGTGGTGATGGATCCATCTAGGTGCATTATCCAAGGTTTTCTTCTTTTTTCTCCAATTGGTACAGGAATGTTAGCTCCACTATGAAATCAGCCATCACTTGTCCTTTGACTGCATTCCTCAGCAGGTACGTAATATCGAATTATCCCAATTCTAAGGACCATTTGAGCAATCTTCCCACTGCGTCCGGCCTTTGGAGCACTTGCCTCAAGGGAAATATCATCAGTACTTCTATGGTATGCTCCATGAAATACGGTCTTAGCTTTCTCGAACTCATAACTAGAGCGTAGGCCACTTTTTCCATTATCGGGTACCTGAGTTCTGCATCCCTCAAAGATTGACTTACGAAATACACCGATTTTTGGTTACTCTCCTCCGTTTTGATCAGTACTGAACTGATTGCCATTTCCAACACAGCTAGATATATCTATAGTGTTTCGCCTGGTGATGGTTTAGAGAGAATCCTAGGATCCGATAGTTTCTTTTTTATCTCGTCAAATGCTTTTCCACACTCCTCTGTCCATTTAAACTTGGCCTTTTTTATGACGTCGAAGAAAGGCTTGCACTTATCTGATGCTTTCGACATGAACCTATTCAAGGTGGCCAACCTACCCGTCAGGTTCTGAGCCTCTTTCATGTGTCTCGGTGGATCCATCTTCATGATTGCTTCCACCTTATCTAGGTTCATCTCGATTCCTCTCGAGCTAACCAGGTATCCAAGGAAGCTTCATTTGCTCACTCTGAACGTGTACTTCTTCGGGTTTAACTTTATTCTATAATGCCAGAAGATTTCGAATACTCTCTTTAGATGATATAAATGATCCATTCTCTTCAGGCTTTTCACCACGGTATAATCCATGTATACCTCAACTATCTTCCCGATCTCTCCCTCGAACATCTTATTTACCAATCTTTGATAGGTCGCCCCTGCATTCCTCTGACCGAATGGCATGTTGTTCCATTCGTAGACTCCACTTCCACAGAAGAAAGCTGTATTTGCCTTGTCATCCGGGTGCATTGGGATCTGATAATACCCCGATAATGCATCCATAAAGCTCATAACTTCGTGTTCCACCGTGGCATCAATCATCTGGTCAATTGATGGGAGAGGCTAACTATCTTTGGGGCACGCCTTGTTTAGATCTATGAAGTCGATGCACAATTCCCACGATCTTTCTTTCTTTTTTATCATCACGAGATTTTTCACCCTTATAGGGTATTTGAATTCGTTGATCCTTCCGCTCGCCAACAACTTGTGCACTTCTGACTCCATGGCCGCGTTCTTCTCTGGACTAAACTTTCTCTTTTTCTGATGGAAGGGTAGGATGCTGGGATAAATGTTCAGTCTGTGACAAGCATATTTTGGGTGTACCCCCGATGTTTCATTCGGATTCCAGGTAAATACATCCAAATTTTCCTTCAATAGTTGGGTCAGTTCTGCCTTGAATTCATCTTCCCATTCCGTTCCGATCTTAACTTTGATCTATGTATTCTCTGGGTCCAGCTGAAGAACCTCTGTTTATCCCGCCGTCGAGGCTCCTTCTCGTAGCTTCATCCTTGGATACTCATCAGGTGTTAATGGCTTTCGCCTCGGCTCCTTCGCCGCTTTCTCCCTCCTTTCTATTTCCTGATCTATTGGATTTGGCTGTACTTCGGCTATCACAAGGAGCCCGTTATTCCCTTGCTCCTTTTCTTCTTCCCTTTCATCGATTTCCATGTCCATATTCGGTTTGTTCTTTCTTTGTTTCCCCTTTTCGTGGCTCTTTGATTTCTGTTGGTATTTCGTGATTCTCTTCTCCTCTTATGATGTCCTCAAAACTCAACATCTCATAATCCAATCATGATAGCACAAACCCTCTACTTTTTCTATGAATGAACACTCTCTTGCTCTCCTGTGATTTCCTATCACAGTTGCTACCCTACCATCTGCCGTGACAAACTTGAGGCATTGATGAAGGGTAGACAGGATGGCTCCGAAAGCATGGATCAGCAGACGCCCTAGGATACAGTTGTAAGTAGAGGCTTGATCAACAACCTTGAATGTTAGTTGTTTTTGCATTTGGGTCATTCCATCCGAACCCTCAAGCTAGACGGACAAGTCAACCTCCATGGTCGGCCTGGTCAATGAATTGCCAAAGCCTTTGATTTTGTCACCACAAGGTCTCACCTTATGGTGACTTTCTCCCCCCAAATTTTCAAATACATCCTTGAAGATTATGTTGGCATATGCACCAGTATCCACCAGACATCAATGGACTTTCACTCCGGACAGTATAGGTAAAATGACTAGAGGATCGGAATGCGGAGTACTTACCCTGTAGAAATCTACCTCCATGAAGACGATGTCAGCCTCGGTTACTTTCTTCGTCTCTGATGCCAATGACCAGACTTGAGGGATTTGCTGGCTCAAATCTCTCAGCTCTGCCTTCCTTCTCTTTTTTGATGTCGTGGTGAATGCCTGCGACGTTCCGACATAAGGAATTTCCTCTACAGGTTCCATAATGTGTATTTTCCTGGGTCTGTCTCCTCTCGGAGCTTGTCCTCCGATCCTATCAAACTTTGATGGTCGGTGAAGAGGGGTAGAGGTATCGCTCATCTATTCCTTCCTCTGTCCGTGGACCTCTGTTGACCTAGATGAGGAGAAAGATTAGCGTCTCTCCGATACACCTCAGCCTCGGCACCTTCAGCATTTATCTCAACTTTCCTTCTTTGAACATCTTCCATAACTTCGTGGTTAAGTCTCGGCATTGATCGGTGTTGTGCCCATATGTCAGGTGATACATGCAATACTTTCGAGGGATGGTAAGTTCTGATGCTCGCAAGATAGGTCTCGGTGTTCGGAGG
This sequence comes from Pogostemon cablin, assembly GCA_023678885.1. NCBI lineage: Eukaryota > Viridiplantae > Streptophyta > Magnoliopsida > Lamiales > Lamiaceae > Pogostemon > Pogostemon cablin. The sequence continues at coordinate 31,850,704 of CM042963.1, forward strand.
ATCTGTTGATCCATTACGTAGTAAAAGACCTCAGCCACATTTAAGTTGGTGCCCGACTTCAGTTCCTCATTCATTTGTTGCACTTTGGTATCTTCCAAGAAAGGTTTGAACATGGCAAGTGCCTTGTATTCTTTCGTTCCTCCAGTTCTTGTTTTCTTTCGGTTGGGATCTGTAGAAGTGTTCTGGCCACTTGTCTTTTTTACCATTTTCGAGATGTCCTCCGCTTGGATATATTTGTTAGAGATTATCATGAAGGCTGCATAAGATGTTGGTGGTTTGAGTTGCACAACTTTCCACAAGCTGGTTTCTGGATGTAGTGCTCCCATTACAGTGATGAGGCATGCTTCATCTCCCATGACTTCTCTCATAGACCTTTACTCATTGAACCTTTTTAGGAAATCCCTTAAGCTTTTTTCGACCCCTGACAAATGTTAGCGAGTTTATTTTTAGGCTTCTTGGGGGCTCCGAGGTATGAATACTGCATCAAAAATACTTCCATGAGCTCTGTCCAGCCTTTGATGGATGCTGCCGGTACTGTCCTGAACCATGCATATGCCTTGTTTTCGAGTGTTAGGGGGAACATTCGGCATAACGTAACCTCATTCGTTCCTTGAGCCCTTATCCACATCAGATATTTTTCTATATGGGAGTATGGATCATAATCACATTCGAAAATCAAACTTGAGAGAAACTTAACTCCATATTGCCGAGGGGCATTACTAATTTCCACCGGGAAAGGTGAGGGAGCCACTGCCTATTGGAGGACTCTCCCATTCCGAACATCTTTCTTTCCAGATTGGCAAAGCGTTTGTTAACTTCATCATTAACCAAGGCTTGTAAGTTCCTTGTCGGGGCATTTAGAAATGCTTCTCTATTCTCTGACCAAACTTCCGTATGGGTCTCTATTCCTCTCACTCCCCTTCGGAAAGAAGGCCTCATGTTCCTCCTATTCCTTTGCAGGGACAGCTCAGTCGTGGGTAGGTCTTCCCGTGAAGGGTCTCGGCTCTCTTGTGAGTATGGTGCTGAGGATGAATAGGATCTTTTATTAGTTGGCCTCCTACCCCGATTACGCCTCTTTTGACCACTCCTCTGACATACATGGGATGGTAAAAGGTTCTAATGATGATGTTCTCTTTGAGAGATGGACGGTTTCCTTTGTGGAGCTTCGTCTTCTACCGGCACTTCCTGGGTTGCGGGGCAACCTCTCCTTTGATTTTGCGGGCGAGGCTGGTAGGATTCCTCTTCCCTTGGCATCTCCCTTGTTGGGGGATGCTCTATTTCTTGATTCTGTTCGGGCCATGATTGTCTCCTGGTGTCACCCTCCCTGGACACTTCCTGGGGTGGGCGTCTCTTGGTTCCTCCTGGATTGTGGCTGCCTTCGGGCTTCCATCTCCAGCCGGCGGAAGTATTCACTGTGTCTCCCTTCCACTGGTGTTTCATTCACACTCTCTCTTTCTCCTGTGTTCCTCTTTCTTTTCAAGTTGATAGTTTCTCTGGCATCACCTCCTTTGTGTTCTATCCTCGCTTCCTTCCTTCTTTCGAGATCCTCCCTCAGATCACTATGGCTTCCTCTGTGAGGGTCACTAAAGCTCAACCTCTCTGGTTGAACCGAGTGAGCTACAGTGTCATACTCGTTGATCACCCTTTTAATTTTTTTATTCATTTCCATCGTCTTCTGAGGGTCACCCAGATTTGGGATGGGAATAGATTTCGTCAGAGTCGGTACTTCTACAGTAGGTGCGCTGACTTGGACATTATTTCTACTCCTCGTAACATTCCGATGAGCTATGGAACATTATCCTCTTTCTTCATTTTTGAGGGTCATAAAACCTTCTCCCCCCATCTCTCGATAAAGAGAACAGAGCAAGAATAAAAAGAGCTTAACAACCAAACAGAATAAGAACAACCAAGTGTTGCATTCCCACAGATGGCGCCAACTATTGATGTGTGTTCTTAGTTAGTTAATTTATGATCAAGAGATAAGAGATTATAGTGTAACTGAGCTAAGAACGATCACAATCAAACACAACAAATAAGTAAATATGTGAGAGATGGGAGATCCAACCAAAAGCCTTAATTGATTTTTATTGCTCTCCTCAAGAACAACACTCGTGAACCCTTTCAATTATAAATGTAATGTCTCTAGTGAGAATGAGTAACCTACTTCTCTCTTATGAGAGAAGCTATTTATACTACCAACAAAACCCTAACGATTGTCCAATCCTGTGGTGCCACCTGAACGGAGACAAATAGTCATAAATAGAGGCTGCTGGTACATCGACGACTTTCGACAGCGGGTACAGAGAGCCACCAGATGTCTTGCAGAGTGCAGCAGGTCCTTCCCTGTCCTTTGCTTGCTTCCTATTGGTGGATGAATAGAGATGTGCATGTTGTGTGTTGTCCTCTAGTGTGAGAGTGCTGCCAAGACATCTCTTCTTACCGTTATTCTTGTCCTCTAGCCTATCGCCACTAGTCGTTCTCATGGTTGTGTCTGTACTTTGCCCAACAGTTCTGATATTCCTCTTAGTCATCGGATGGATCAATTTATGAGGCTTTGCTATTAGTTCGAGCTCTTGGATGTCTCTCTCCGCTTAGGAGCAAGGGTATTCTGCCGAGGGGTCTCAACCCTCTATCCTTTTAGTGGGCTTTCTGCTCTTTTGGCCCTTTCCTGGCCTTGTTTTCTTGGTCTTCCCCAGCCCTTGATGATGGGCTCATCTCTTGGGCTTCTTCTTGGTTCTTCTTCAAAGTGTGTCTTTTGGGCCTGGGCCTTCCCGTTTGGGTTGCCGTCAGCCCCTGATTTATCATTTTCCTCATCCTTGGATCTCTTTGTAGTTGGGCCTCTTCCTCGTAATACATTTTCTTGTTGGGCTTCCGGCCCATTTGGCATGGGAGATATAATACCCATAACAAGCTATAATGACATTAAAATTAATAATGTTATTGAATTTATATAAATTAACCCAAAATATAAATCCAATCTAAAATGTATTTTGTATTTTTTTGTAGTATTTCAAGCATTATAGGAAAAAATGCTGCCATGTCCTTGTATAAGATACCAAATTGAGCTGGGCTGCTACATCAAGAGTGAGCAATATTAATTGCTGGTAAAAACAAAATCGGCTATTTCTTACCAAAATTTTGTTAAACTTTCGGCAACATACTAATAAATTTTTGAATAAAATTTTTGCTACAACCAGCCAAAGTTTAACCATATTTTCGATGAACCAGAGTTGAAATTTTAAAGTACTAATTTTCAACACCAAAACATCATAAAACTCTAATTCATATTGCTACCATCTATTAAATTCAAATTACATGATAATTTTACTAAATCACCAATAATTTGCCAATTACAAACAAAATTTCACTAACCCGCTTACCCTGTAATACAAAACATGATTTTAATGATAAATGTATGTAAAATTGTATACTTGTGCTCAATTGTTTTGCTTGTTTCATATTTTGATATTTTTTTTGTGAAATTTAATTCTCATTTTCTCTTATTGTAAATAATAATTAATATTAATTAATTATATTCCACATATGAAAGTGGATAATAGAGATAAAAAGAGTTATGAGACGGTTGTCAAATCCTATCTCCTTGGGACATAAGTTACTGCATGGGGGCAGTTAAAAGATACGCTAATACATGAAACGTTTGTAAGAAAGCAGAAAACATCACACAGAAAGAAAAGCGTATTCTCTCTCAGTGTTCTTTCTCTCCCGAAATCACAACATAAAATCTATTCCACAATTGATACACATTTGTGAAAATTAATCTAACCTCGTGTTGAAGATTTGATCCAGAGATACTTGCATGAGTATCAGTTCTTCATTTTCTTCCGCTGCTACATTATCCTACGGTGAGAGGTATGAGATTCCTCTCTGTGAATGCTTAGGATTTATGCCTTTATGAATTTGAGTTCTCCAACATTGGTATCAGAGCTAATGATTGGTACTCCGTGTTTTCGTATGTCTTCTGGATTTAATTTTTCATGATTTTAGTTTTCTGCTTTCTTCGATTTAAATGCTTATACATGATTCTTATGTTTGGTGTCATATGATAATTGTATTATGTGACATTAATGAGTCATAAGTGTGATTTTGAGGCAGATTACTTTGTTTCCAGTGGATATGTGTATATGTCGTTGTGATTCACCATGAATACTTGAAGGTTTTATTTTTGTCATTTTTTTGTGCAATCAAAAGCATGTTTTGTTTATACCACTAGATAAGCCTTGTTGAGAGGAGTCCGTCAGTATTTTTTGTGCATTTTTTGGCCTTCTAAAACTCTAGTTATGAATTTTTGAAATTTTTTTCGTGCTTGGGCCTAAATTGCAAAATTTCAAATTAGGGTTATGTTTTTAAAATTAGGGAAAGTTCAGGGGCCTTTTCGTAATTAAAACTTAACTGTCTTTGAATTGGGTCGGACCGGGTCAAACCAGGCTGAATCGGATCGGACCAAGCGGGTCAGTTAGGGATCGCAGCCCACCAGAGGGCAGGCGCCGCCGGTGGCACGTGATAATCATGCTCCGGTAGATCGTGGTGCATGGTCGTCACGCGCCGGAGGCTGGCGACTCCAATGGTGGCACGTGGGATTCACGCTCCGACCGGCAGCTTCTCCGCTAGTGGGACGTGTGGTACACGCACCGACCAGCACCCTACCGGTAGCCGCGCATGGCGGCACGTGAGTAGACATGCACGGCGGTTCCAAACTGGCGATTCCGGTTCCGAACCGCCGATTCCAGTTTTGAAAAATATGGAAACGGAACTGAATCGAGGGTAGGACGGTTTTGGTTCCAGTTTGGAATCGCCGGTTTCGGTTCTAGTTTGGAACCGTCGATTCTGGTTTTTTTTTAATTTTTTTTTTTGTTTTTCAACCTAAAAACGTAAAAACAAATTTGAAAAACTGCCGGTTCCAATCGGAAACTGCCGGTTTTAACCGGAATTATCAGTTCTGGTTTCACGAAATGAAGAACCAGAACTTAACTGATATATAGCCAGTTTCGATTCGATTTTCACCGGTTCTGGAATCGCCGGTTCCAGTTCCGATTGGAACCACCAGTTTCCAGTTCCAACCACCAGTTCTGGTTAAAATATGCATGTCTACATGTGAGAGCAAGTTTGAGAGCGTGGCGGTACGTGGATGGCGCGTAGCAGCTCCAGGCGGCGCATGGCTGCACATCATGGTGTTTTCCGGCGACTGTCTGACATATTCTGATGTGTTTCGATGCGTGGAGTCCAATGGTGACATTTTCGAGAGTGTTTAACATCATCTTTAGTGTGTATTTGTAGTTTTACTTCATTTTGTGACATATTTGTTGAATTCGAACCTTTGGGGTTGATATTTGGTTGTAATTTTTGGTAATAATGCACCTTAATATCTCATTTACTTCTAAATTCATGGTGTTGAGTGTTGTAAGAATTGTTCAAACTCCTGTAGCCTATGAAAGTGGGAGCCAAAGTGAGTTGAACTAATTCACTTGTGAATATGCCTATTGCATCTTGGAAAGTTGTTTCCATATGCTTTATATGTAGAGGAAATTCATGTGATATAGTTTGACTAACACTGGTGTGCTTTGTTTTTGTTGCTCATTTTCTCATAGGCATGGCTTCAAGGAGGAGAACAGTTTCAACAAGGGACATCAGGACCAAATAGATAGTCCTGAATGAATTTCTGAACTACAAAATGAAGCCACAACACAATGTTAGGGATCATGCGTTGGAACTGTTTGAACTCTACAACCGATTGTTGTTCTTGATCACAAATAAGCTTTTCCCAACTAGAGTGTATAATCAAATTTCTTGTCCTAAGACCTGGGCTAACACTTTACCTTCCTACTTACAAAAGAAGTTTTGGGCTCATAGAAAGACTTACAGTGTGGAGCCAAATGGTCGTCATTTGATGTATGATTTGATGATTGCTTCTTTAGAAGAAGATAAAAGACAGGCACTAAGATCAGCTTGCTTAAGTATGGGTTGGGTTCGACGCTCTAATTTTCTAAGACTGAGAAGTTGAAGAAAGAATCAGATAAAGAATCATCTTATTGATCATTTGGCACGAGCTATCTATAGTGCAGGGACTAGAGATTTTTATTATGTACGTTATTTGGTATCAAGTGACGAATTTAGAAATTTTATCTGTAGACATCCTGATGAGTGATATTTTCACCTAAATTTTAGTGTCTTTTTATATGTGTTTTCGTATTATTTTATCTGCATTTGTGTTCTATTTGGTTGTGTTTTATGTTTTTATGGAAATGTGTGAGAATAAGCTTAAATGTATGATTTCCAGGTAAAAATAGATTCTAGACGCGAGAAGGAAAATTTGGGAAAAAATGAAGCTTAATTCGGAGTTGAAACGAGGTAAAATAAGTCAAATTAAGCAAAATGCTGAAAAACGCACGTCCAACTTGTGTAATTTTTCTGTACTCTTGTGGAGCTCAAAACAAGAAGTGTGATATATGGTTGGAAATCCACATAAAAGAGGATCGTTTTGGTATAAGAAACACTTCAATCCGAGCCCAAACGAGAAAGTTATGATTAAAATTGTGACGTCGCGCAAACTGTTTCTACTCAGCACGGTTGTGCTACTTTGTATGACTTGTTACACCTTCAAATGTTGGATGTTTTGTCAGATCATTATATGGATAGAAAGCCAATGAAAAGAGGATCGCGTGAGCGCAAGAATTACTCAAATTGGAGATCGGATGTGGAAGTTATGCGCGAAACGGTGAGACTGCGCTGCACCGACCCGAACTTGACCCGAATTCGACCTATCCTCGGCCCAAAGTCATTTTCATGATTAGAATGTGTTCTAGAAGGTTCTAAGGGGTAAAAACACCCATTTTGGAGTGTAAATATCAGTGGGGATCAGATCTACACCTAATTCATACCATTTTTCACACACTTTCCTCTCCATTCCATCTACCCTTCATCCCATTCACCTTCATCCATTCTTCATCCTTTGGATCTACCTTCATCCAACCATCAAATCCTTCATCCAAGTAGCTAGAGAAGCAAGGAAGAGAGGTGAATTGCAAGGGGGAGAAGAAGATCACCATTGGAGACATCCAAGGGAGTTTTCATCTACACTTTGTATTGAAACCTATTGTTTATCATGTTTTGTAAGGATTTTAATGTCTATGTTGGATTCCTTGTGACCATGAGAGGCTAATCTCCCTTGTGAGATTAGCAATATGAATTGTGTTGGATAATTTTGGGTATTTTGCAATTGAATGATTATGTTGAATGGGTTAATTGATTTTCTATCATTGATTATTAATGCTTGATTTGTTTTGTTGATTTGTGTGTTTAGTTGTTCTAGATATGTGATTAGATTGAGAAATCAATTGCATGCTTAGGATAATTGAGTGAATCATTTCATCAAACACATCATGTGCATTATAAATTGTGAAGAGATTGAGAAGTCCTTCATAGTTTAGAACCCTTTGGTAGGACATGTAATTGGTTTGATCGAGAGGTTGATTAATTGTGTGAAGGGACTCTCATTTAAGCTTAGTACCTAGTTGGAATTGTTTAAGTGAGAACCAATCCATTGAGCTATGTTTAGAACCATATCCTATTCATTCCGAGAGGGAGTTTAGGTGATCTTAGTGTTGGCCCTTAGTCTCTTACCCATGACACATATGCATTCATTGCATGATACCTAGATTTTCCATGCTTTAAGTATTGCTAGTCTCATCTCTATCTACTTGGCTCATTCATCCATCTCCCATTCATCTATCCATTTATTTTATTGTCATTTATTGATTATCTTCCCTTTATGATCATCTCTATAATACTATGGTGAACATGAGATCGCTTAGACCCTAGTACCTTCCTCCCTGTGGTTCGATAATTTCTTTAATTGGTCATACCCACTATATTATGGCTAATCAAATGGCGCCGTTGCCGGGGAGGCAACGGTTGCTAGTGGTTTAACGAAGGAGTGTTTCGACTAATATTAATAGAGATATTTTTATTACTTTTTATTGTTTATTTTGGAAAATTTTTTCTCACTTTTTCGTTTTGATAGGTACGTGAAACTACCTTGAGAGAAGAGGACGGGGGATCAAAGCCAAAAATAGCAAGTTGGAAGAAGAATTGTAGTAAGCCTTGAGAAGAGCATTCAAATGGATGGTTGGAACAAATTCACAAATGTCTTTGATGATCAAAGTTATAGGGTTCCACCTCCACAATCAAGAGGCTACATGAATGAGAGCAACTATGGGTACAACTTCCAAATGAATCAAGATAGCTCTCAATACTACAATCAAGGAAGAAATGGAGAATGGCAACAAGCTTACAATGCAAATACATTCCATCCGTATCAAACATACACTTATTCTCCACCAAATCCCAACACCAACACTTCTCATCCGTTCCAAAACTACGCCTTACTTGAATTATATACCCAAGTTACTTTGGAAGTGACAAGACAAATAAGGATAATGAATCAAGGTGCTTATGGTCAAGTCTTGTCTAGTTCAAGTTTGGGGGGTGCTCAAAATATGCAAGGTGTGTCGATTCCTAGTCCTATGGAGCAAGAAGAGTGGAGGATGCCTACGCATCAAGTAGGAGATGTTTCTTTCATGGGAGTGGATGATTTCCAAGGAAATTTTCAACATAACTATGAAGGAAGTTTTCATGGGAATTATCCACCAATGCAAGGATGGAATTTTGACAACCAAGAGGGAGGAGACTTTCAACAAGTCGAAGAAGAAAAATCGTCTGTAGACGTCTTGATTGAAATGATGATAGCAAACCTTGAGGAGAGCAAGAAAAGAGATGAAGCTAGTCTTGAGGAGAGAAAGAAAAGAGATGAAGCTAGTTTTGAGGAGAGCAAGAAAAGAGATGAAGAGAGGTTTGAAGCCTTAGAGCATCAAGTGAGCCAAATTATAAGTGATTTGACCAATTTTCAACAAGTTGAAGACCTTGAAGGAGAAAGTAAGGTTGAAGAAGAGCTAGAGGAAGAAAAGAATTTAGGAGATGTAGAATCAAAAGAGGTATTCGAAGAGCCTGTTGAAGCACATGATGTTGAAGAGAATGAACAAAGTCAAGAAGCAAATGATGATGACTTGAAGAGTGAAATGAGCATTTCTAAACCTTTAAACTCTTTAAGTTGCTTTGAATTTGATAATATTGTTTACATTGACTTTGTCTTACCCGTTGATTTTTCTCATATCCTTAGAAACAAAAGAGAACTCGAAGAGATGTTGGGGGTCTATTTGGTAAGGAGGAATAAATGGTTTTCAAGAATGGAGAGGGCAATGGAGTGTAAGCTCAAGAGAGTCGAATTTTTGAAGCCATGCTCAAAGGATGCAACTGAGGTCGTCACTTGCCACAAATGCCTAATAGAGGAAGAAGCACAATGGTTAAAATTCGATGGCAAGGACGAAAGATATCCGTGGCCATTCCGATGAGTTCTCCATATCCCGTCCGGCTTGAAGATGTTAAACTTAGCGCTAGATGGGAGGCAACCCATCATTACCTTTTATTGCTTTATTTAATGCTTTCAATAAGGTTGATGGATTTGTTTGTTTGCATTTTTGGCATGTAGATTGATTGTATTCATGAGGAGAATGTGTATTGGAGAAACGATAAGTGCTTGATTTGAAGTGTGAAAGTAAGTCACACCACTTTTTGCAAACTTATCTTGAAACTCTTGTTTCAATTTAAGTTTGGGGGGATATGGCGTGGTGTGGCATACTTTGTTTTGAAGGCATATACTTTTCGTATTTTTGGGCTAATTTTAAAATTTTTCTCATGAGTATTGTTTTGATTTTGGTATGATTGGCTGTGTTGAAGTGCATGTGAATCTATATTTTTAATGAAATTGTTGAACTAATGATGTTGTATGAGTTTTGAGTATGAATGAAGGGTATTGGAAGCACAAATGGAGCTTGAAGTTAAAGCTTTCCTTACCAAATGACTATTGAGGGAGTACTCTACACCTTATCACTTCTAGTTGCTTGACATATTTTGATGTGAATTGATGTGATTAGCATGCTACTTCATTTGTTATGTTTGGGAGGTTTCCTTTTCAATTAAGGTTGGGATTATTGTGAGCTAAATTGACATGGATGATATAGAATGTGTGTTTTATTGTTAATGATGGTGATTTTTAGTCTTGCATGTTATGTATTTTTGTTTTGTTTCTTGTTTGTTGAGTCTTTATTTTATGTTTTGTGTGTTTTCTTATTCTTGTTTAGGGTTGATTTGGTGGTTTGTTTAGGGAGGTTGTGAGTCATTTTTGAATATGAGTGATGACATGTTGTTGTGATAAGTGATGACAAGTTATGATTAAGAATCTCTACACTTTCGAATTGTAACATGATTTACTTAACTTGTTCAATTTGGAGATGGATGTGGTGTAATAAGTTCCTTAAGGTTCGAGCATAAGCTTGTGAGAATTTGAGCCTCAACCGCGCATACATGGTATTTTTCTTCATGAGTGAATTGGTTGTGTTTGATAAGTTAGAACTTGCTCAAGGACTATAGGAACGACCCCGATTAGTGGAGATTAGTGAAATGATCTAAGGCCATCTTTGTTATTCATAGTCATTGCCATATATTTTCCTACCATGAACATCATCCCTAGTTAACCACTTTGAGCCTATAAGCCTTTTTATTGTGAATATAGCACATTACAAGCCTTGATTACCCTCTTAAACCTTATATACATACCCTTTGTGTGGGTGATTGAGGAGATAGTAGCTAGTAAGGTTTGATGAGATAAAAAAAAAAGAAAAAGAAAATGGTAAACAAGTAAGAAAAAGGATGAAAGAGCATAAACAAGAGTGAACATGCAACCTCAAAACAAGAAAAATGAGTAAAGCAACAACAAGATGCTCAAGGAAATAAAAATTCAAAGAAGGAAGCATGATTTATAAAGAAGTTCAATTCAAGGAAGTTGATGATTAGTGCTTGTGATTACCAAAGTTGAGAAGGGAAGAAAGATAAGTGAAAGTATGGAAGAAAGTAGCTACTTCTTCGATTGCTTACACATGATTAGTCACTATTACCCATATTCTTCCTACCCTACCAAAGAGCCTATCATTACATCTGAATTAAAGACCTTTTTGATCACTAATTGAAACTTTAGTGGTTTGTGAATGTAGTCCACGAGCAAGCTTATGGCGAGTCGAGCCAGTCGGTTAATGAGTGATGATTTACCCTACTTTAAAGAGTGTTGAGTGACATTTATAACCTATGTGAGACTTGGACTAAAAAGGGACTATATTACACTTTTATTCTCTTTAGATTGAACTTGTTAATTTTTCATGTCATGAGTTTAATGATGTAGGATGACTTAGCATAAATTGTAATTCTTATTGCTATCGATGTGTTATTACTTATGTTCGTTTAGTCTTTTCCTAGGTGAAAATCTCTCCCCTTGATTTATCATTTTCTTTGTTCGGGGACGCACAACACTTTAAGTTTGGGGGTGTGATGAGTGATATTTTCACCTAAATTTTAGTGTCTTTTTATATGTGTTTTCGTATTATTTTATCCGTATTTGTGTTCTATTTGGTTGTGTTTTATCTTTTTATGGAAATGTGTGAGAATAAGCTTAAATGTATGATTTCCAGGTAAAAATGGATTCTAGACGCGAGAAGGAAAATTTGGGAAAAAATGAAGCTTAATTCGGAGTTGAAAAGAGGGAAAATAAGTCAAATTAAGCAAAATGCTGAAAAACGCACGTCCAACTTGTGTAATTTTTTCTGTACTATTGTGGAGCTCAAAACAAGAAGTGTGATATACGTTTGGAACGCCACATAAAAGAGGATTGTTTTGGTATAAGAAACACTTCAATCCGAGCCCAAACGAGAAAGTTATGATTAAAATGGTGACGTCGCGCAGGCTGTTTCTACTCAGCACAGTTGTGCTACTTTGTATGACTTTTTACACCTTAAAATGTTGGATGTTTTGTCAGATCTTTATATGGATAGAAAGCCAATGAAAAGAGGATTGCTTGAGCGCAATAATTACTCAAATTGGAGATCGGATGTCGAAGTTATGCACGAAACGGTGAGACTGCGCTGCACCGACCCGAACTTGACCCGAATTCGACCCATGCTCGGCCCAAAGTCATTTTTATGATTAGAATGTGTTCTAGAAGGTTCTAAGGGGTAAAAACACCCATTTTGGAGTGTAAATATCAGTGGGGATCAGATCTACACCTAATTCATACCATTTTTCACAGACTTTCCTCTCCATTCCATCTACCCTCATCCCATTCACCTTCATCCATTCTTCATCCTTTGGATCTACCTTCATCCAACCATCAAATCCTTCATCCAAGTAGCTAGAGAAGCAAGGAAGAGAGGTGAATTGCAAGGGGGAGAAGAAGATCACCATTGGAGACATCCAAGGGAGTTTTCATCTACACTTTGTATTGAAACCTATTGTTTATCATATTTTGTAAGGATTTTAATGTCTATGTTGGATTCCTTGTGACCATGAGAGGCTAATCTCCCTTGTGAGATTAGCAATATGAATTGTGTTGGATAATTTTGGGTATTTTGCAATTGAATGTTTATGTTGAATGGGTTAATTGATTTTCTATCATTGATTATTAATTGCTTGATTTGTTTTGTTGATTTGTGTGTTTAGTTGTTCTAGATATGTGATTAGATTGAGAAATCAATTGCATGCTTAGGATAATTGAGTGAATCATTTCATCAAACACCTCATGTGCATTATAAATTGTGAAGAGATTGAGAAGTCCTTCATAGTTTAGAACCCTTTGGTAGGACATGTAATTGGTTTGATCGAGAGGTTGATTAATTGTGTGAAGGGACTCTCATTTAAGCTTAGTACCTAGTTGGAATTATTTAAGTGAGAACCAATCTATTGAGCTATGTTTAGAACCATATCCTATTCATTCCGAGAGGGAGTTTAGGTGATCTTAGTGTTGGCCCTTAGTCTCTTACCCATGACACATATGAATTCATTGCATGATACCTAGATTTTCCATGCTTTAAGTATTGCTAGTCTCATCTCTATCTACTTGGCTCATTCATCCATCTCCCATTCATCTATCCATTTATTTTATTGTCATTTATTGATTATCTTCCCTTTATGATCATCTCTATAATACTATGGTGAACATGAGATCGCTTAGACCCTAGTACCTTCCTCCCTGTGGTTCGATAATTTCTTTAATTGGTAATGCTCTCTATATTATGGCTAATCACATCCTTAATTGTTTTTTCTAATTGGAAACTCGAGGATTTCATTAGAATTTATGTGTTGTCAGACTTGATTTATTTACAATTATGGATGGTTGTTGATGTTCTATTTATTAGTGGCAATTCAATGTTATTATTGATTACTTGAACCTTAAATGAGTTTTACATTTTGAAACAAGTTTCTAGTGTTATGACACTTGATGAGATTGATGATTAGTATTCTCCGAGCTATTTTTTGAGATTAAGTCTTGTGTTATTGATTGAGATGTCTCTGTTTAGCTTAATGTAAAATTTGATAAAATATTATTAACATATTGAATCACTTTAATCTCTATTAAAGTTCATGGCATCGAAATCAATTGTCGCTGAGTTAAACAAAGGAGAGAAACTCAATGGTGACAATTATGACACATGGCGTTATAAAATTTGGTACATGTTGGATGAACAAGATGCATTGGATGCTATAAACCAAGTCATGGCTGATCTAGGTGCAGAAAATGGAATTCAAGGGAGGCGTGATCAAGATGCATACCAGGCATGGAAAAAGAAAAATTATGTTGCGCGTGGTATCCTTGTAAGCTCAGTAATCGATTCGATGATTCATGAATGTGAGCAACATCCCACCGCACATGATATCTGGGTGTATATGCGTGAGAAGTATGGTAGTACATCGGTTACAAGGCTTAGGCAGCTAACTATTAAGTTTGACACAAACAAGAAGAAACCTTATCATAACATTAGACAACATCTCAGGGAGATGTCTAATATGATAATCGAACTTAAGACTGCTAGTCACATTCACTCTGATGAGCAACAAATCCAGGCACTGATCCGCTCTTCACCTGATCGTTGGGAACATCTGAAGGTTAACTTGACTCATAATGAAAGTATTAAAACTTTCAACGATATTGCTCATCATGTTGAGTTAGAAGATGAGAGGCTCGGAGCCTCAAAGCCAACTTCTGGGACCTTCTATTTCGATTCTACTTCCAAAGGAGCTTCGGCTTTAAAAGGAAAAAGGAATTAGAAGAAGGGAAAGAAGGGTAAACGATCTGATGCTGAAAAGCATGACAACAACCCAGTGACCAAAACTAATGAACAGAAGAAGAAAAAGAAGCATAACAAAAAGAATAAGAAAGATAAGAGCAAAATGCCATGTTACAATTATGGTAAGCTTGGTCACTTTGCACGTGAATGTCTTGAGCCCAGGAGGGATAAGGTAGATTCATCTTATTCTGTTTCGTGTGAAATTAATGTCTCAAGTACTGTCTTGCTAACTGATTCTTATCCGTTGTGGATTATAGACTCATGAGCAATGGACCATGTGATGAGAGACAGTGGAGATTTTGCAGATTTCCATCGTGTTCCAAAGGGGACTAGGTGGATATATGTAGGAAACAATGCTCGAGTTGAATTCAAAGGACTTGGGACTTGCAAACTAGACCTTGATAATGGTCGGGCCTTTATTCTACATGATGTTCTATATGCTCCAGGAATCACTCGAAATCTAATCTATATTTCAGTTTTAGTTAATTTGGGTTATGATGTATTATTTACTAGAAATAATGTGGTAATTAGCATTGATGATACTTGTTATGCATCTGGACATATGAATGATGGTTTTATGGTTTTAGATTGTAATAGAATGACTTTTAGTTATTATGATGATTATTCATATTTACTAAATGCTTGTTCTTCTAGTAATGCAAATGTGAATGATAATTTTGGCATGCTAGATTGGGTCATATTGGACAAGATAGGATGAATAAACTTGTAAAAGAAGGATTGTTGAGTCTTTCTTCAAAAGTTGAATTATCCAAATGCGAACATTATCTTGCTGGAAAAATGACTAGAAAACCTTTTGGTAAAGCCATTAGAGTTGAATCTCCATTAGAAATAATCCATTCCGATATATGTTGTCCTGTAAATGTGACAGCACGACATGGAGCTCACTATTTCATTTCGTTCATTGATGATTATTCACATTTTGGATATGTCTATTTGATATCTCATAAGTCCGA
This sequence comes from Pogostemon cablin, assembly GCA_023678885.1. Lineage (NCBI taxonomy): Eukaryota > Viridiplantae > Streptophyta > Magnoliopsida > Lamiales > Lamiaceae > Pogostemon > Pogostemon cablin. The sequence goes on from CM042963.1 coordinate 31,865,921, forward strand.
AGCATTGGATTATTTTAGATGATTCTTGAGTGAAGTTGATAATCAAAAGGACAAATCTATCAAAGTTTTAAGAACTGATAGAGGACGTGAATATCTATCAGAACAATTCAAGGAATTTTGTAGTGAAAAAGGTATAATCCGACAATTAATCATTCCTTATACGCCTCAACAAAATAGTATTGCTGAAAGAAGGAATAGGACTTTGTTGGAGATGGATCCATGATGGCACAAGATAATCTACCGATCTCTTTTTGGGAAGATGCGTTGCTTAAGGCAGCTTATGTGCTTAATCGTGTGCTTTCCAAATCAGTTGTTTCGACTTCATATAAACTTTGGACGGGTAGAAAACTTGACTTAAGTAACCTTAGAGCTTGGGGATCAGCAGCTTACGTACATGATTCATCGAGTCAGCATAGAAAGTTGGGTCCTAGAGGCAAAAAGTGTATCTTCATAAGATACTGCGAACATTCTAAGTGTTGCGTGTTCATAGGAGATCAGGATGGGAGTTTAACTGAGATAGAATCACACAATGCTCATTTTCTGAAAATGAAATTTCCTAGAAGATGAGGCATCAGAGATGCTGAACCTATTTTTGAGGTAGTAGAAAACCAATACCTACAAGATCCAAGTGGGAGTAGTAGTTTAGGTGATGGTGTAGATCTTGATAGATATTTGCCAATTGAGGATAAGGCGATTCCCAATGAGAGCATTTTATCTACAGAAGACCATCAACAACTATCTTGGAAAAGTTCTATGAAACATGTGCCCAAGAGGCATTATGGTATTGAAGGACATGCCTTCTTTGTTTCACCAGAAAATTGAGATGTTTCTCCTGTTGATGAGGAAGAGCCCAAAAATGTTAAAGAAGCTCTGACTTGTCCGGTAAAGGAGAAATGGACGAAAGCGATGAAAGAGGAGATGGAGTCTATGAAGTCAAATCAAGTTTGGGAACTTGTAGATCTTTGAAGGGACGAAAGGCAATAGGGAATAAATGGATTCTCAAAATCAAAAGAGAGGATGATGGCTCAATAGAGAGGTATAAAGCTCGCTTGGTGGCAAAAGGTTATACTCAACAAGAGGATATATACTACAAAGAAACCTTTTCACCTGTAGTGAGGTTTGCCTCGATTCGTCTACTGTTGGCTATAGTGACCAGTATGGATTTAGAATTACACCAAATGGATGTTAAGACCGCATTTCTTAATAGAGAATTAGAAGAAGAAATTTACATGCAACATCCTGTAGGATTTATTCTTCGAGGTCAAGAGGATAAAGTTTGTAGATTGAAGAAGTCGATCTACATACTCAAACAATCCTCTAGACAGTGGTATTTGAGGTTTCACACTATGATTATCTCATATAACTTCGTTATGATAAATGAAGACCACTGTGTTTACGTTAAACGGTCCAATGGTTATTTTTTTATTTTATCCTTGTATGTGGATGACATACTACTAGCGGGTAATAGCAAAGAGTATCTTGAAACCATAAAAAGATGGTTATCTTCAAATTTTGAAATGAAAGATATGGGTGAGGCAGAATACATACTTGGTGTGAAGATCCATATGGATCATTCAAAGAAATTATTGGGTTTGTCTCAAGAGACTTACATCAAGAAACTTTTAGAAAGGTTCAAGATGGAAACTTGCAAGCCCATAGATACTCCCATTGTGAAAGGTGAATCATTGAGTCAACAAATGTGTCCCAAGACTCAAGATGAAAAGAATAAAATGTCCAAAGTGCCATATGCCAATGCGATTGGAAGTCTTATGTATGCAATGCCGTGTACAAGATCAGACATTTGCTATGTTGTTGGTCTGGTAAGCAGGTACCAATCCAATCAGGGGAGGAAGCATTGGATGGCTGTTAAAAGAATTTTCAGATATCTGAAAGGGACTACAGATTATTCTCTTTGATACCAAGAGAATAACAGTACACTGAATGGGTATTCAGACGCTGACTGGAGTGGAGATTTAGATGAACATAAATCAACTTCTGGTTATGTCTTCTTGCTCAACAATGGAGCAATCTCATGGTGTAGTAAGAAACAAACTTGCATAACATTGTCCATTATGGAAGCCGAGTTTGTGGCATGTGCGTCTACAGTTTAAGAGGCTATTTGGTTGAGAAGATTCATGAAACACTTGGAGGTCTTAAACACTCCAATGAGAGCTGTTTTAATCAATTGTGATAATCAAGCAGCCATTGTTTACACAAAAGACCCCAAATATCATGGAAAGACCAAACACATTGATACAAAATTCAACTTTGTTATAGATATTATAGACAAAAAGAAAGTGATTCTTAAATACATTTCTACTCGTTTGATGTTAGCAGATCCCTTTACCAAACCGATTCCTAGAGATGTTTTCATAGAACATGTAAAAGGATTAGGTTTGTGAAGGATTAAAATGAAGTATTGAATATGTTTATGTATGTTAATAGAATGGTTAACGGCTTAACTATACATATATGTTTTATAAATTATATGTGATGGTTCATATATAATAGTATGTCAGCAAGTTATGATTGGCTCTCTCATATGAGCAATCACCTCTGGCTAAGTGGGAGCGCAGAGATGAGATTACGATAATTAATGTAATCGAGATAGATTTTGCCATAAATCTAATCCAACTTGTTGTAAAGCTAAATCAACGGAGATCCTATACGCTGGAAGGAGGATATCCGGGTTAAGTGTATGAGACTCACTTGAACTTTGATTTACATGATGTCTAAAATAAAATAAAATACGACATACGCTTTCATGGAAGGAAATTAAAGACATTGTGACAAGTGTTTTAGGAAAATGACTTGTGCTAAGTTGACCCCAACAGGATTGAGAAAATTATCCCCATTTTCTCAAAAGTATGAGTCCTTACCTATTAGTTACCCATATGACTTTCTACTATATTCTAAGTCTTCACTTTAGTGTTGCTACTTTAGCATGTTACCAAAATAGATATGGTTAATAACGATAATGATGTACATGTCTAAGAAAACAGCTACAGTGGAAGACTGTAGATACTTAGTGAGATGGGAATGACGTCTTAATTTAACACATATTATTGTGATTCATTGACTAGTCAATCAAGCAGGGTCTTGATTATGAATACATAGTTTTGCAAAAGGGTTGAATATGCTCTTACAAATTAAGGGATTAAAAAGAGCTATGTCAACTTATGTTAAATGTTCAAGAGTTCTGGGGTATAGCGAACTTATTGAGTTTCTTTGATAAACTGGTTGAGTTCCTATATATCTCTAACAAGTGTATAACGATTAAAACTCATATCTCGTGGATCACACGATGTATTAATCTGTATGAGAATATGATTCATGAAGAAAATGAGTCAGACGACTTTTGACTTCATATGTGAGTGAGAGATATAAATAATAATTAATATTAATTAATTATATTCCCCATATGAAAGTGGATACTAGAGAGAAAAGGAGTTATGAGACGGTTCTCAACTCCTATCTCCTTGGGACATAAGTTACTGCATGGAGGCAGTTAAAGATACTCTCATACGTGAAACGTTTGTAAGAAAGCCGAAAACATCACACAGAAAGAAAAGCGTATTCTCTCTCGATGTTCTTTCTCTCTCGAAATCACAACCCAAAATCTATTCCACAATTAATACGCATTCTTGAAAATTAATCTCTCAACCCCGTGTTGAAGATTTGATCCAGAGATACTAGCGTGAATATCAATCGGTTCTTTATTTTCTTCCGCTGCTGCATTATCCTACGGTGAGAGGTATGAGATTTCTCTCTATGAATTCTTAGGATTTATCCTTTAGGAATGTGAGTTTTCCAACACTTATTTTCTCTTTTCTTCTTTTCTCTTCTTCTCTATTTTCTTCTGTATTCTTCAGTTGTTCTTCTTGGTGTAGTAGTGCGAGTGATGTATGTATATTTGGTGTGAGTGTATTTTTAGTGTGTGTTTTAGGTGTAGTGATTTATGGGTGTAGATAGCAAAATGAATTTTTTTATTTAATTATTTGGTTAAAGTTTAAAAAAATGTGAGGTTATAATTGAAATTTTACACATTTTTCGTCTACTATTTAGGTGCTTTAAGAAAAGACTCGGGTGGAAATAGTGTCATCCATTATATTATTAATAAGTGACCACTTGATTGGCCCTTGGATAGATTAAAATCAATGAATTGATTTTAAGCAGCTGGTGGCGTGAATTGGCAGAAGCAACGCGTAAGTCCAGAAGCGACAGGGAGTTTGACAGAAAAAAAAAAGAAAATATGGGAAGAAAAAGAGAGAGGAGTACGTGAGAAGCAATCAGCTTTGGGGTTCCGTTTCTTCACCATTTCATGTAAGATTATTATGGCCTAGTGTCATTAATAATTAAATATACTCACTCCGTCATATTCAAAGGGTAGTTTTTACTTTTTGCACGTAGATTAAGGAGTATTATTATTTAATGTATAGTGGGTAGTTGTACTAGTGAGAGTGTGGGACCCATATTTTAATTGTATTAGTGGGTGTGTGTGGGTCCCATGTGTATAAAAAAGAAAAATGATTCTTTGGATGGGACGCCCAAAATGGAAAAAATTGACTCTTTGGGTGGGACGGAGGGAGTATAAGATATTTATTATGATCAAATATTTTAAATAAAGATATGGTTTATATAAAGAGTTAGTCTCTTGTGTCCCCAGATGCACAAAGTGTGTAATGGTACACCATTTTGTTCTAATGGGCATACATTTTAATTAATAAGGGTACATCATTTTGTTCTAAAGGGTATACACTTTTCATTAATATTTTTTACTCCCTCCGTCCGCTTCTAAGGTATCCATTTTACTATTTTTGACGTCCGCTTCAAAGGTATCAATTTCCCCTATTTAGTACTAAAGTACACAATATGACCCACCACTTCCTCCTATTACAACTACCCACTTTACATATAATAATAATACTTCTTAATCCACGTGCGAAAAATAAATGGATACCTTAGAACCGGACGGATGGAGTATTTTTTTCAGAAAATAAAGGGTACACATCTTTATACTAAAGGAGAAACAATTTAATGTTAAAGGGTATGGGCACACGGCGTGCCTCCGGGGGCACACAAGTTTTTGCCTTAAATAAATACTCCCTCTGTCCTGGGCAAAGGGTTATTTTTGCTATTTGCACGTGCATTAAAGAATATTATTATTTAATGTGTGGTGGGTAGTTGTATTAGTGGGAGTGTATGCCCCATTTTTTAATTGTATTGGTGGGTGTGTGTGGGTCTCATATGTGTAAAAAAAAAGATGACTCTTTGGGTGGGAAGCCTAAAATGGCAAAAAGTGACTCTTAAGGTGGGACGGAGGGATATACTCCCTCCGTCCCATGTTAAGGTTTACATTTTTCATTTTGGGTTGTCCCAAGTTAAGGTTTATATTTCTTTTTTTATCAAGTTGGGTCCACACAAAATAATTAATTATTCCATGTAGGACCCACACACAACACTAATACAACTATCCACTTTACATTAAATATTATTTATCTCACCTCACTACACAATAATATATTATATCTCTTAATCTCCATGCAAAAAAGCAAACGTCAACATTAACGCGGGACGGAGAGATTATACGATAAATAAAGTCATATATATTTATGGATAACAATCACAATAGTATGTGATTTGATTAAGATCCACTATCCAGATCTGGTCCTCTCTTCACCTATAAAACAGACACAATTTTATGACTTCTCTATCACTTGAAGTTTTAAGTATTGTACCCTAAAGAAATGGGTGAGGAGAGAGATATCACTTCCCGCAGGAACATATCAAAGGAAAAACACCATTAACGACATATCAAGGTAAGTCTTCTAATCATGTTTATGAGATGTGAAAATCATGAAGATCCAAGATCCATGTCAATTAATAAATTAATTGTTTATGTTAATTTTATGCTTACATGTGGTATCAGAGTATAATTTTGGGTCTCATGATTTTTCATCAAATTATTAATCACATAATTTTTCGTGACAATACCCAAAAGGGTTTTTCGCATTATGATATTAATTGATTAATTCATGACTTAAAAATTTTCAAGTGTGATTGCTACAATTATGATTGCGCTACTTCTGTACAGAATAGAAGTATTGAGAAATATTGATGTTGTCTGCGTGGAAATTTTTTTAATGAATATAATTAGATTTTGTATGAATTGATGTTGTATGACAATATAATAGAAATAATCGATTACCATATTAAGAGGATGTTAACTGTCCTATTTAGTTTTTGAGACTTAACAATTAAAGATTGATTATGGAAGTTAATTATGTTAGCATGAAATTTTTAATATAAGGTTACGTGCCTCCCTTTAATTTTGAGAGTGTATTGATTTTCCTTAATGGCTTATTAAGAATAATGCAAGCTAATTACAGTCGATAAATCAATCTTCCTAATTCATAATATGGCTTGACGTGGTACACTCTAATGCCCAATTATTAATATAATTGTAATTTGATGTTGTGCATACATTAATTGACTGTATGCTTAATGTGTGATATCTTAATGTTGAATTTTATGTTGATAATCAAAATTATGAAATTTATTAGATATTATGGTACAGACTTATGTTATGACATATAAGTAGCTTGCTTTAATGAAATATCTAATTTATGTGTTTAGCTACTCATGATGTATTATAATCCTTAACGTGTCAGATATGTTATGAAAGCAATTCGTTATAATGTGGGATTAAAAAAATCATTATCTCTATTATGATTGCATGAATGTATTATGATAAATCATCAAGGTTTTATGTGGGATAATAATGATTTGATTATTACTCAATTTTCTATTGAGTGCAATCTATTATGAAAATCTTTGATAAGATTATAATAAATGATTTTAAGATTTAAATTCATTTAATGATGGTCTGTTAATCACCAAGGTGGTCTGACCTGAAAGATTAATGAAGAGAAATCGTATTATTAAATTTTAATTTCCCATATTTATATGATACTTAAATAAAGAGAATTATTATATGGGTCGTTAAAATTTTCCATAATTATAAGACTTTAAATTCACCCAAAGTGATGTCTAGTCTTTATAATTCATGAATATTAATGTGATAAATTGATAATTAATATATTATGTCAAACTGTTTTGTATGTCAAAGATGACAAAATAATTTTAATGGATATATTTAATTATCAAATTATGTTAAATTTGCGAGCATCATTATGATTATGATTGTACATTGTTGTATCGCCCAAAGGAGAACTTCAATATAAATTTATTGCCTTCGATCCTGAATCTGATATTAAATCATTGTATTCCAAACTTTTCTATTATAATAAGAAGGATTATACATTAATTAGAAAAAAATCTTTATGCCATATTTTGTCTCTTCTTGTAACGGATAATATTATAATGCGTACGTGTGTTTGTGAATATGGGGATGTCTACGAGTGTTTGTGAATATTTTTTGGCGATTGGTTAATTTTTGTGAGAAGGGTGAGGCTTATGTACTTGTGTTGTCAAATGTTGTGATGATTACAGAATGTTGTTTCGCATTCACCTATTGTAATAGCATCTTTTCTTTAATTTCTTGATGTTTTCCCATACTATTCAAAATTTAGGAGATTGGTGTGAAAACATACACCATCTTAATAAGCTGTGGTATTGATTATGCAATAGAGTATATGACTAGCTTCTTAATTACCTTAGTCTCACTCTTATCTAATATCATTTGAATCATAGATTTTCCAGCATTATAGTATTCTGTAAGTTGTGTCAAATCTGCTTCTAGAGTGCTGAGTATTTCCTCCACTCTCACAATTGCACCCTTCGAAACCTGCATGCATTTCCTCACAAGATGGCACCCTTTTTTTGTTCTTTGCTAGTTCTACAAGATGACCTCCTGGTTTTTCCACATTCTCTTCACTGGCTGGCATCTCTCGATGATCGAGAACTGCCTGAACAACGTGAGTCCTAAAAAAAAGGCTGATATGATGAGAAAGAAATGGAGGGTGGCGTGGTGTGGTGAAGTACTCTCTACCCATATTAATCCTTTGCAAGGTTTACAGTAGAGTCCACTATCTGATTCAGAAGATTTGTTTTTGTAGCACCTTCAGTTTTTTCAATGGCTACATGTATATTCTCATGCATCCCACTTTATGAATGGCCAGTTCTTGGAAGTGATCTATTACTTCATCGTACAGTATCTGCAAGCAAAGTTAGTACTATAATGTAATAAGAGATGATGAAGTGAATCTTGATACATAAATGCTACCTGATTGGGATCATGTCCGAAATATAGAAAGCAGTTTCTAATCACTGAATTTGCTTCATCATCAGTTATAAGCAACACCAATTTTGTAGATAAAATCTATGTCAATATGTTGGCATGAATCGGGTTCCGCACCTTCATGATGAGTTCAATTGAATGATTTATCAATTTATAAAATAATGAACTATAGAGTGATTTAATTAATTAGAAAGAGTGATCCAACTTATTCAAAAGAGTAATCTAATTATTTCTAATTGAGTGATCTATCAACTTAAAGATTTCATACAACTTAATTCTTCATAGAGTGATCTTATTTATTTGAAATAGTGACTTAATTAATTTCGAAGAGAAATCTAGTCAGCTAGGGATTTAGCCTGATATTGGTCCTCACTTTCTTTAATCACCGTCAACATTGTTGTTGGTTTAATCTTTAGTATATTTTTATTTCAATGTTTCAATTAAAGAGTAACTCAAATCATTTTAAAGAGTAATCCAATTAATAGAAAAGAGTAATCTAAAAGATGTTAATCAAATAAAATAATATTTTATTTTCTGAAATCCAAATATGAAATTAAAGAGTAACCCAAATTATTAAAAAGAGTGACCCAATTAATATAAAAGAGTAACCTAAAGATGCTAACCAAATAGAATAATATTTTATTTACTGAAATTCAAATATATGAAATTAAAGAGTAACTCAAATTATTAAAAAGAGTAACCCAATTAATTAAAAGAAAATAGTAACCTAAAATATGTTAACCAAATAGAACAATATTTAATTTTCTGAAATTCGAATATAAAATTAATGAGTAACCTAAATTATTAAAAAGAGTAACTCAATTAATAGAAAAGAGTAACCTAAAAGATGTTAACCAAATAGAACAATATTTTAGTTTCTGAAATCCGAATATGAAATTAAAAAGTAACACAATTAATAGAAAAGAGTAACCTAAACGATGTTAATCAAACAGAACAATATTTTATTTTCTGAAATTCGAATATGAAATTAAAGAGTAATTCAATTAATAGAGAATAGTAACCTAAAAGAGTAAACTATTATCAGTCTGCAACTACAAAGACGTAAATAGATAATTATTCATACTTGTAAGGTCCTTTGAATAAGCATAAAGTATAGTATTACCAGGCTTAACTTCGTATTTCCAAATGAATTTAGAATTAAAGTGGAATCATTTCAATAGCATCAAGATTAAAGACACATATCTCCTCCAACATAATTAAGATAGAATCCTTACCTCCTTCCCACAAGATAATAAAAATACAGAAAAATAATAAAATTAAAAAAACAAGAGTATTATGAAGATTTAAAAAATATAAGCATCAAATAATATAAATTTGTAGAGCTACAACACACTTGACCGGAAAAGCAAATAACAGAGTTCTAATCATAAATTGAATGCAGGCTACTCTATGGTAAAACACAAGAAGAAACTTTAAACACACATTTATAACTTCAGTAGTGCACTACACCAGCTTCTTCAAATATTACAGTTGCAGCATCAGTGACTAATGCTGTAGCATCTATATTCACCACTCTGGGTACATAAAATTATCTACAATAAGAAAATATAAAGGGAATTTTTCATTTTTCAACCCAAGAATTTGTTCCCGAATTTAATTCCATCCCTTTTCTCTGGTCAATTTCATGAGTTTCTCCAAAAAAACATCAGTCGACGTATGATGCAAAGTCTGAGTTGGGGAGAAGATGGTTCCCATTTTCTGTAATGGGTAGCGAACTTGCAAGAAGTGGCTTAAATCAGACTCCAGTAGAGGCAGCGTTCTTTGCGACGGGATTGAGGATGGCGAAGCCTTTTCTTCCAAGTAATTTGTGGCTGAAAAACTCTGTGGTGATGGCGACAAACCGAGCAACAGTCGGTGCTCGGTTGAGTGACGGATAGGGGAATCAGTGATGGGCTTCGGAGGGAGGCTTAAGGCGGCGACGACACTCTGAGGATTCCGGCAGCGCCTGGTGGTGGGTAGCGCGGTAATGGCTCAGTGGATATGTTACTGCACTGTGGCGGCTTGAAGTAGATCTACCACTTCTCTAACACCGAACGGGATTCCCACTGAGCCCAGTCGTCATCCTCATCGCCAAGCGCACTCCACTGCGGATCTACCACTTTTCTGCCCCCGTTGCAGGGCCGATGCCAGAAAGCGAACACATCACCCCATGTCAGAAAAGCTAATTTATGTGAGGAAGTCTGGTGCGATAACTGTGGTTGATTGTTGTGGATTGAAGAAGATTGTGTGCGCAGCGAGTGAAGGAAATCCAATTCAAGCTTGACCCGTATTTTTAAAAAATCTTACCCATTTGCTTTACAAAGTCCAGTTGTATGAATTTTGAAAAAAAAACCTTTTCTATTCTAGTCTTTGCCTGAAGATATACTCCCTCCGTCCACCCAAATAGCACCATTGTACTATATTGGGTATCTCATCCAAATTGCATCATTTTCCTCTTTTAGTAAAAAGGACCCACCAATGGCCCACCACTACCCATCACATCTCTCTAATACACCTATCTACTTTACATAAATAATAATATTTCTTAATATACTTGCAAAAAATAAATGGTGTTGTTTGACCGGAGGAGGGATATATATTATATGACTTAATTTATTTTCTTTTTATAATTAATTTTTAGATTTTCTAATTGATATTATTCATAAAGGCAAAGACTTGTGCAAGACCGTCTCACGGATCTCTTTACGTGAGACGGATCCCTTTTAAGCCAATTAATGAATCCGTGCTACTGTATATAATCTAATCAAATTAAATTGGAGTATTGTTAAATACACACTTCTTTTTATTGAATACACACCCCTATTTTAAAATTTAAATCTTAATTTAATTATATACACACCCCCTAAAAACCCATATTTATCCCTTTTAATTTTAAAATTATACACACCCTTATTTTTTATATTATACCCACTCTCATATATTGTTCCACTATATCTTCTTCTTCGTCAACTCAACTCCAGTGCTTTCATGCCCTAAAATTCCTGCGAAAGTATTGTCGACGATTAGTGGAAGAGGTTGCAGCAATGCAGAGACGGACAGAGACGGACAAATCTGCAAGTCCTATCACCACTTGGTTGCTTGGAATATCCAGCAGCTGTTGTCTTTCGTGCTGATAATAAATCTTTTACCTAGATTGTATTCAGCCTTTATTCGTGTGATATCGACTCTGTTCATGTTTTTGAAGGTTGTTCGTTTCATTTAAGCAACGAGACCAACTATTGCTTGTTTTGTGAGTTGAAATCGCATACACAACAACTGAATGTATTTGGAAATGGTATTATTATCATGTCAAACTTTTCAATGAATTTAAACATCGAATTTGAGTTGCGGGATGCAATAAAGAAGCTCCTTATCTGAATGTGCAAAGCCATTTCAAGCATGATGGGCCTCTTGAGCCAATCTAAGGCTTTGACTCTACTCTTGATTTCAAGAAAGCTAATGAAAAGTGATATCTTCTTGCAGCAAGAGGGCATCTATGGACATATGTCATAGGTGTATGCATGTTAGCAATGCATCCATGGATATATTTTTTGTTTAATATTGTACGGAGTTTCAACACTCACAAGTAGCTATATTTATTTTTTATAATCTAATATTCATGATGATGGTTTAGCTTATCTATATTCTAAATCACTACATCTAGTGAAAAAAAAAAGAGAAGAAGAAAGAAGAAGAAGAATTAAAGAAAGAAAAAGGAGTGTATACAACGAATTAAAGGAAATTTAATGAATAAAGGGTGTATATAAAATATATATTTAATAAATATATATAGAGGGTGTGTATTTTATAAATTAAGGGTAATTTAGATTTTATAATAATATATATTTTAATTATATATTAATGGGATGTGTATCTTTATATATATAATAAAACACACTTTAAAAGTTAAAATTAGACCAAAATTTTTCCTTCCATTTTAACCTACCTAATTTAGCTTAGTAATATTAAATCTTTATGTATTTTATATATATAATAAAACACACTTTAAAAGTCAAAATTAGACCAAAATTTTTCCTTCCATTTTAACCTACCTAATTTAGCTTAGTAATATTAAATCTTTACCCTTCATTAGTTATATCTCATCTCTTGATTGTGATTTCCAATTTTTAACAACATCTCACCCATTTATTTTATTTTTTATTTTATCTCATCCATTCATTTTTTTGGCCTCCCATAATATATATATATATATATATATATATATATATATATATATATATATATATATGTGTGTGTGTGTGTGTGTGTGTGTGTGTGTGTGTGTGTGTCAATTGATTATTTATATATCTAAATAATTTTATTTGTTTTACGTGAATTCGTAATATCATTTGGACAATCTTTATCTATATTGTTGTAATATTTTCTTTATTTTATATATTTTTATTTTATTGTCTTTTTATATATCTAAATAATTTTCTAAATTTCTTTTTAAAGGTAAATTATTTTTTATTATATAAACTCATATATCTAAATTATTAATTGAAATTTATTGTTAAAAGTAAAACACACTTTAAAAGTCAAAATTAGACCAAACTTTTTCCTTCCATTTTAACCTACCTAATTTAGCTTAGTAATATTAAATCTTGGCCCTTCATTAGTTATTGTAACATCTCATCTCTGATTCCCAATTTTTAACATCTCATCCATTTATTTTGTTTTTTATTTTATCTCATCCACTCATTTTCTTGGTCTCCCATAATATATATATATATATATGTCAATTGATTATTTATATATCTAAGTAATTTATTTTTTTACGTGAATTCATAATATATCACTTGGACAATCTTTATCTATATTGTTGTAATATTTTATTTATTTTATATATTTTTTATTTTATTGTCTTTTTATATATCTAAATTTTTTTCTAAATTTTTTTAAAGGTAAATTATTTTTTATTATATGAATTCATATATCTAAATTATTAATTGAACTTTATTGTCAAAAGTAATATATTTTGTTTTGTTTTTAACGTGAATATATTTACACAATCTTTATTTTTATTGTTTTAATAGTTTATTTATTTTGTATATTATTAATTTCATTGTCCAAAATATTTTCTTATGTTAAAAACTTATTTTAATTGTAAACATTGTCTAAAATATAATTAATTCAAAATCAAAAGAGAATTTATATTATATTTAATTAATAATAAAATATTTTTAATAAAGTATTAATTTAAATAATAAATAAATATAAATATAGATAAAAAATGAATATTAAATGAGTACGGGTAACCCGTAAGTTTTGATAAATTTGTATGAGACGGGTACGAGTATGATAATACTAAATTATTTAAACATGACGGGTACATATACGGGTATTTAATAAACGGATACGAATATAAGAACCCAAAAAAATGCAGGTATCATGCCCGTTGCTATCTCTATTCTTACATGCTATAACTTTGAACTTTTTATTTTTGTTTATTTCAAAATTTATGCACATAATAATACATAGTACAATATTAACACTCTTAAGGTACCACAAAATTAAATAATAGATTTTATATTATATTTAATTAATAATAGTATACTAATTTTAATAAAATATTAATTTAAAATGAGAAGGGTACGAATACGGGTAATTAATATTTAAACGGATATGAGTATGAGTATCCCAAAATAAGCAGGTACCTTACCGATTGCCATCTCTATTTCTACATTTTCTATAAAATTTATGCAATGTATTATAAATAATTACTCCACATTTTTAGGTAAAAATTATTATCGGATCGTAGATAGTATATATATATATATATATATATATATATATATATATATATATATATATATATATATATATAATACATTTAAAATAATATTTTAATCAAAGAAATTTTCAAATTATTTAAATAATTTAAATAAATTACAAACCCTTTAAATAATTTAATCAATTTTCAAACATCTTATCTTATCTCAAAAAAATACAATGTCATAATTCTTCCGCCTACTTTAAGACAATGTTCGTTTTCGGGTTTCAAACCCAGGTTTTGATTTTCAAAACTCACATCCAAATTTTAAAAATCACCCCTATAAAACTACTACATTCTCTCTCCTCAATTAATACACTTTCTCTCTTTATCTCTCCTCTCTCATTTAACTTTTTAAATAAATTAATATATTAATTTGACATAAAGTTAAAACCTATCATACTTAAAAACCCAAAACAAATATAAAACACACTATTCATGATTTTAAAACCCCACAAACAATTTTTTTATCACGAGAATTAATAAGTTTTTTATATGTAGTGTGTAATTGTACTTGTAGTGAGCAGTGAGTTACATGTGGGACCATTTTACTTGAAGAAGAAAATTGATACCTTTAGAGTGAACATCCAAAATAATAAAAATTAACCTTAAGAATCTTTAGGATGGACATAGGGGGTATATGTAAAAAAAATAAATAAATAAAAATAAAATAATTAAATATCAACCATGTGCGTGCAACGCACGGGTTATGATTTGCTAGTTTAATAAAAGAGGGGTGTGTTTGCTGCTTTTTTCTGTATTTTATTTTTATTTCATTTTGATTTTCAAAATACTAGTTTTTTTAAAATTAAAATCTTTTCTTTTTCTTAAAAAAACTGACTTTGTTTTGAATTCTTTTTCTATTTTAATTAGGGTATTTAAATTTATAAAAAAAAATCATACTCATTTTTAAAAGTGATACCTAATTAATAAAAAGTGATAGTGTTTTTCATAAAAAGTGATTATGTGATTAATGAAAATTGATAATCTTAAATAGCGATATTCTTCCAATTGACTGTTTCATTAATTATTAATATAATGTATAAAAAAGTGACAATAGTTTTAATAAAAAGTGATACTTCATAATTAGTGAAAAGTGATAACTTAACGGTTGAAATATTTTATGTGTAATTAATAGGAAGGATAAAAAGTCATAACATCTTAAGTCTTAACTAAAAAGTGATTAAATTAATGAAAATTGATAATCGTCCAATTGAATAATTGTATGAATAATTCTTGGGATAAAATTCATGAATGAAAAGTAATAACAATTCTAATAAAAAGTGACAACCGTTCAAATAAATTATTTTATGAACAATTCGTAAAATGAATAAATAGTAATAATAATTATAATATAAATTGATATCTGATAATGAAAAAATTAAAATATTTAATTAATAAAAAAATAAGATTAAAATATGTGAAAGTTTGAAACCATTAATAATATAAAATAATATATTGTTTATAAAAAATCTATTTAAATTTAATTTTTAAAGAAAAAAAAAAGATAAAAGGATAGAAGGAGGGATAGCGCAATTAATACAACTGCTCCTCCTTTTTTAAATCTCGTGCAGTTCTCCTAATTAGCGAGTTATTTTAGTTAGATGGATAATCCTTTCACGGAATAGGATCTATGTGACGGTCTCACACAAGACTCACCCATTAATAAGTTTCTTTAAATTTATTTAGGCTCAATTAGTTTTACTCCATAATTAATTTTTGGATTTATTATCCACAGATACAAGTTTTGTAGCTTATTTGCTGCTAGATGCAAAGAGAAAACGAAAATACTAATAGTTACACGAATCAACCGCAAGTGGACCAAATTGCCCTTCCACGATCTCTCCCTCCCCACTCCGTCATTTTCTTCGATGTTGGTTAGGAGCTCTCTCTTCCCACTCTCAAATCCAAATTCTCCTGAAAATTTCTTCTTTGATATAGAATTTCTCAATCGTTGTCTCCGACTTCGTCACCGTGCCGTTCGTCGACTTGGTCGATGATCCTGCCAGTGGAGATTTGCTCGCTGCCCTAGATTGCAGCCGTCTGATTTGATTTTTCATCGGCCTGCTTAGGGCAGTCCCCTTCTTCGCCATCACTGATTTCCCAGCCAGCGGCTGTGCGCCGCCGCAGATCCAGTGCTGCAGTCTCCTCCCCCTGTCATTCCGCCGCCGTCTCTTACCGTAGCAATCATCCAGCAGCCATCAGATTACTCTGGTTCTTCTCCCTGTCAAGGGGCTTCAACCTCTCTTCGTGGCGCCTCGTTGACTTGATAGGCGTTTTCTGCGCACCCCAATTAAAATCCCCAAGTGTAGAGATGTCAATTGCAGTGGCAAGTACCCAAGTTAAAATATCGAACCCACGGGACGGTCAATTATCTATTTTACTTTAAATCACTATTTAACTAGAATTATAATGTAGCCAATTTTCAAGATTTTATGATTATTAACTCAAGAATTTAAATGACAAAATAATTAAATAAATAAAAGCAGGGAAGAAGTATTCAAGATTGAATCAAGAGAGAAATAACAGTTCTAAGGTATCAGGTATAGTGCAATTGATTTGGTCTCCTAGACGTCCTATTGTTCATTCATGCTATTTTATGGAAATACATCACAAGATGACGCATGAATAGTTTTGAACCTCCTTTCTAGATACTAATAAGGCGAATTTAACAAACCTCTGAATGGCTAACTCGACTAACATATATTCTCTGAAATTAATATTCAAACTTATTCACTTCCTACTTGATTTCCTAATTGCATTGTTCCACTAGGATAATCAAGCATCTTGTTTACCGGCCTTTAGGATTATCATGTTCACAGGCAAACTACTATAATCCTTAGCAAATAGACAATATTAATAATGCATGCACTCAAGCTAACACAATATACCAAGCATCACGGGCAATGTCAATAGCATATTATGAAGACGTTACACACTTATTAACATAATCTTATAGAATCAAATAAACAAGAATATTAATAGCATGAATCAACAATATTAATCTAGGTTTCCAAATCAACTACATTAACCTTCAAACCTTAAAACTTGTAAAAGATCTAGCTCATGAGCACAACACTCATGGCTAAGCAAATCATAACAAAAATCAACAAGAAAAGATGAAAGAAAAGAATACGAAACCCTAGTGTCATGTGGCTTGCGTTCTTCTCCTTATCTCTCGTTGGATTTCTCTTTTAATCGCACTTGAATTCTCCTCCTCTCCTTTGCATTGTGCAGCTGCTTGCTGCCTTTACAGCAGCTCCCACGTTGCAAGCTTGCTACCCTTGTAAAGGGCAGCAAGCTTGCTGCACTTGCAGCTCTCTTGTTGGTGGTGTGTTGTGTGTTGTGTTTTGAATGGTGTTGGGATTGAATTGTAGGATTCTTCGCTCCTTTTTGCTGCTGCCAAGGTCCTCCTTTTATACTTGCAGCCATGATGAAGCTCCACATGCAGCCATCTCTTTCATTCTTGCTGTCCATGTTGCTCCACATGTGTCCACTTCTCTTTGTTCTTTGTTGTCCATGTGCTCCTCTTCTTTTGGTGTTGGATTTGCAGCTCATTGTGCTGTCTTTGCAGCTCATTTTGCTGTCTTTCTTTGTCTTCTTTCCATTGGTGTGTTTGTTGCTTCATGTGATCCATGTGAATGGTGTATTATCTTCACTTTAGCCCATGTGTGCACTACTTGACAACTTGCATCGTGTTTTACAGGTAGATATGCACATGAATAGGTCGAATGAAGCCTCCAAGGTCGAATGGCAAGTCGAACAGCATGTTTTCACGCCAAAAAGAGGTCATTCGACCTTCATTCGACCAGCACCTCTTGTCGAATGGAGGTGGTCGTGGTCGAATGAAGCTACTGTACAGCTTCGAGTGTTGCTTCGACCTCCATTCGAGTTCATGTCTTGGTCGAATGGATGTG
Organism: Pogostemon cablin; assembly: GCA_023678885.1. Taxonomy (NCBI): domain Eukaryota; kingdom Viridiplantae; phylum Streptophyta; class Magnoliopsida; order Lamiales; family Lamiaceae; genus Pogostemon; species Pogostemon cablin. Next base: position 31,883,871 of record CM042963.1, read on the forward strand.
CTTCAAGTCGAATGAGCTGTGCTGTGGTTGAATGGCTTCGCTGATTCTCCATTCGACCTCCATTCGAGCTGATGCTCATGTCGAATGGGGGTGTTTCAAGTCGAATGGATGCCGAAGTGTTGCTCTTTAGGTCGAATGCTCCTTGCACCCCTTCATTATTTCATGTATAACTTCCACATCCGAGTTCCAAATTTAATAATTCTTGCGCTCACGCGATTATCTCTTCTTTGGCTTTCAATCCATATAAAGATCTTTTATGGACACCAAGAGTTGAATGTGCAATAAGTTACGGAAGGTAGCCATCATTTCTGTTTGGCTTTCCTCGCGCGTCGTCACCATTTTGCTCATAACTTCTTCGTTTGGAACTCGATTAGGGTGTTCTTTGTGCCAAAACGATCCTATTTTCAGTGGCTTTCCAACCATATATAACACCAACAGTTTGGATCTCCACAACAATACAGAAAAATTATGAAAGTTGGACGTGTGTTTTTCATCATCCTTGCACAAATTGCACCTTTTCTCCAACCTTTCACTTTTTGGTCCTTTTTCAACCTAAAACACAATAAAACACCTCAAGCGCACCTTATTCTCATAAATAATGAATATAAGATATTTATGCTAATATATGACAACAATTCCGATCAAGAAGGTGTTAAATTGGATAGTAAAACAAGCTAATTTTCACTCTCATCACTCGTGATACATCAGACGGCAGATCCAATATGCTAAATCAATATTGGTTTAAGTTTTTTGCCGATGGTGGCCCCTTGTTCACTGGGTTCTATTTCGTCTTCAATGAGCAGCCTATTTTTTACGTTGGCAGCAAGCTTCCGGCACTGAAAGATGGCATGGTGGCGATGAAGCATGTTCTACCCAAAACCGTCCCTCTCTTTGTGGCGGTGTCTCGACTGATTCTGGCGGGGTTGTTGTTGATCGACTACCGATGGCCCTGCCTCTCAGCCGCTGATGGCTTGCGTCGCTATTCCTGGTTTCAATTTCAGGCCCATGCCTATTTCGTCAGTTCCCCATCGACTGATCGTCAGGGCTTTTTCAATCAATGGTAGCATTCTGATGCTGTTGTAAAATCATGTTGCAAAATTTGTCTTTCGTGGCTTGTTTCAATGTTTTAAGCTGGGTCGGGGGAGGAAAATTCGAGAGTGAATTAATTACCTTAGGAATTGCTTTATTCATTCATAATTTTCTATTCTAGTGATCTTTGTGGATGCTTGTTGAGGATTTTTTTGGTTGTTTATTTAAGCTCATTATTGAACTGATATGGGTATCTATTTCTTATACATTTGAGTGATGGGTAGTGAACCGTAATGGCAAATCATCTTTTTGTGAGAAATTATTAGAGATTGTAGATAATTATTTTTTATTTCTACTGATCTAAGTCAGTATGTGTAATCTAAAGATATGCTTGTTTGGTGCAAAATCATGTTTAGATAGCTTTGAATTTTAGGTTTATGACAGAGTGGTACTCCTATCTTTGGGTGATTGAAGTAGGGTGTTGTTTTCTTTTGATCCTCTTGGAGCTAGATAGTTTTTCACCAATCCTAAGTTCCAACTATTTGTGGGATGGATTAATAATAAATAGCTGTTTGAGTTGAATTTGATGGAGACTTAGAGTAATTAGTATTGGTTTATTCAAATATATTAATATGTTTAATGACAGATATGAATTTCTTACTCTTTGGACATAAGATTCTAGCATAAGAGAGCGTAAGACAGCTAAATGTTCATTCATTTGCTTCCTTATGTTTCTCTCAACGACAATGTGAGTCATTGTTTGAGTCCCAGCCTCCTCTCTTTATTTTTGCAGACTTTGGGCCTCCTCCGCTCGCTTCTTGCAGCCCTGGATAGCGGATTCTGGCGGCCTCGTGTGTGGTCAGGCCATGGCTTGGAGGAGGAGGTACCTATCTTAGGAGGGCTGGTGTCGGAGGAATCATTGGTGCAGGAAAATGGGGTTGGGGTGGAAATACAATTAGGGACATACATGATGAAATTCAAGAGCTCATTAGAAGAAAGTGCATCAAAGGCCATATCTCTGTTTTTGGGGTGAGTTAATTCGCTATTACTTGTAATGTTGCTTTCATCTTTATACCAGAGATTTGAGTGCCACAATACTATTCACTATTGCTAGATTATAAAGGCTTCAATCATTTTACTGTCTTCTTCGACTTTTCAGAGAGAGAGAAAGTATTAAGGTGCTGATTTATATCTGTTTGGTATTTTTAGGTGAACATTCCTCCCTCTGATGCACCAACTCCTGCCCCAGCTGCACCGAGAATGGCTCCACGGAGCACACCAACACCAATGCCAGTAGAATTGCCAAAAGAGTCTGGAGCTTATGCCATATTTGCCTCATATTTTCAACTTCTTTTAATCAATATTCTATTCTTTTCCTTTTTACCTTTTTCCATAGTTTTAAGTTTTCAGAATTAATATTTGGATTATGACATTTTTAATAGGTGATATACTTTGGAGAGAGAAAATTTAATTAATATCTTATTTCTACTGGTAATCATTATTAATTCAATTATTGTAGCTATAGTTTTTGCTGGCTCCGTCCTCTAATGTAACCATATATTTACTGTGAGTAGGAAAATTGATTTACAAAATGTGCATTTATATATATTCTTTGTGGTTGATGTTTATGGAGGTGGGATTGTTGGAAGTTGAATTGACAGATGGTTCTGTAAGTGAATGAGATTGAGTGCTTGATAAAATGCAACTTTATTGGATCTAATGGAGTTGTTTCAGTGGGTCAGAAAGGGTATCCATATATTTTTTATGTATACTATACTCTGATTGATATGAGATTGTTATAACAGCTTTCATTTTGATCATCACTGGTCAAGCAACTAGGACCATTGACATACTTTTGATGTATCCACATAGCTTTCTTAATATGTGGTGTCGGAATTTGTGTAAGAGATGACTTAGTTCGAAATGTGAGAGACGACTTAGTTCGAAATGTGCAAACACATTGTGCAAAAATCAATTTTGCACAATTTAATATGTGTAGTCGGAATTTGTCTGAAAGACGAATTAGGTTAAGAAATGTGCAAACACATTGTGCAAAAATCAATTTTGCACAATTTAAATTGATTGATTGTGTAAAAGATGCAAAAAAAAAATAAATGCGTAAAAAAATTGTGCAAAATAAAATTGTGCAAACCAAAATTGTGTAAAATGAAATGTGCAAACACATAAGGGTATTTATGGTATCACAATCTATTTTGTGTAGTTATGGGTATTAGTTCTTTGAGTCATGTAGTTTATAGCAATTATGCATTATTTCATGTATCCATAGTAAGTGACTTTAATTTTTAAATTTTTTAGTTTCAAAACAATCAAATATACTCTTTAAAGTTATTTCAGTAAGTTAATGAGTAGTCCATCTCAAATGTTAATGAATAGTCCATCATCTCAACTGATCATTGACATAAATTTATCATAAAAATTTACCGTCAATCTTAGGTTGAATTAATTTTTATCCCCGATCCCTTCTTTCTGACAAGTATACAACCTAGGGCTGGGGAAAAATATCAAAATTTCGGTATACCGCCCTTATCATATCGAAAAAAATCAATTTTATCAAAATTTTAGGTATGCCGAAGTTTTTGGTAAGGTATGATATCGTATTTAAAATTTTGGTACGATAAAGGTATATAAATTATCAATATCACGGTATTTCGGTATATACCGAAATACCGTAAAATATTCAATTTTTTAGTAATATGATACGATATTAGCATACTACATGATATATCCAATTATAATTATTATTTATATATATAATTTTTAATTAAATTATATATACTCCCTCCGTCCCCAAAGTATTTCACACTTTACTTTTACTAAAAATGGTAAAAAATACACTAAAACAATACCTACTTTTTACACACATCCCAACATAATACTCACGTTTTCACACATGCCAATAACTTTACACACCCTTTTCACTAAATTAATTAAAATACTTTTTCTCTTTCTTACTTTATACATAAAATAACAATTTTTTCTTAAACTCCGCGCACAACAATACATGAAGTACTTCAGGGGACGGAGGGAGTATACACTATTTAATTAAAAGATTAAATCTAAAATCCTACTGTATATTTCTTCATAATTATAAATGGATGATAAAGTTGATTGACTTTCATGATATCTAATACTTCTTTTTTAATTACGTAGTTCTATCCTATATGAAAATTTAAAAGTGTTGATTTTAATATAAGTTCCATATGGTTTTGTGTAGATCTCATATATACTATTTACATAATGACAAACACTTATGTAAACCGCGTTTAGATATATTAATTATGTAAACTCTGTTACTTGTTTAGTAAATAAAAAATTACTCTTTAGCACATAAATTGTTACTCTTATAAATTAAAAATTACTCTTCGAATTCTTGTAAATCCTAATTTATCGATTACTTTTTAGTACATGAAAAATTACTTTTTAGAGATATGAATTATTACTCTTCTGTATAAAAATTATTACTCTTCAAAGAGTAATTTTTTATATACTAAAGAATAATATTAGAAAATAAGGCTTACATGTAAACTCGGTTTTCATGAGACTTACTCTTATTAAATGTGATCGTTAGTGGATTGTCGTATATTTTTCTTATTATGAATTTGTTATCATATCTATTAGAATTTATTTTATAGCTATCTTTCACATTTCTAGTACAGTTTTTTTTTAGATTTATTGAATTTTAGGTGTATAGCGGCATAACAAACTATCTAATAGGATGGTATATACCGATATCTTAGGTATGATATGATATACCGAAATATTAGTAAGCAGAAGATATACTATTTTCTTATATCGAAATATCGGTATACCGAACTACGGTATACCGAAAATTTAGGTAAGGTAACGGTATGATTTTTTATATATCAAAAATTTCGGTACGATATTTGGTATGAACAAAAATCTTCGGTATGCCATACCGCCCACCCCTAATACAACCAACTACCAACTCCACCGCTACCCCCACCGGGCCTACCCCCACCTCCTTCTCTTTTGCTGTGACAGCAGTAGACATGCATGGCGGTTCCAAATCGGCGGTTCCGGTTCTGAACCGCCGGTTCCAGTTTCGAAAAATTTGGAACCAGAATCGAACCGAGGGTAGGTCGATTTCGATTCTGGTTTGGAATCGTCGGTTCCGGTTCGAACCGCCGGTTCTGGTTGTTTTTTTTTGCTTTTCAACCTAAAAACGTAAAAAAAATAAAAAAATTTGAAAAACAGCCGGTTCCAACCGGGAACCGCCAGTTTTAACCGAAATTGCCGGTTCCGATTTCACGAAATGAAGAACCGGAATCGAACCGATATATAGCCGATTTCGGTTCGGTTTTCACCGGTTCTGGAATCGCCGGTTCCGGTTCCGGTTCCGAAAAATATGGAACTGGAACCGAACCGAGGGTAGGACGATTTCGATTCCGATTTGGAACTTCCAGTTCCGGTTCGAACCGCCGATTCTATTTTTTTTTGCTTTTCAACCTAAGAACGTAAAAAAAAAATTGAAAAAGCGCTGGTTCCATCCGGGAACCGCCAGTTTTAACCGGAACCACCGGTTCCGGTTTCACGAAATGAAGAACCGGAACCGAACCAATATATAGCCAGTTTCTGTTTCGTTTTCACCGGTTCTGGAACTGCCGATTTCGATTCCGGTTGGAAAGGCCGGTTCCGAAAAATGTGGAACCGGAACCGGAAGCGAACCGAGGGTAGGACGGTTTCGGTTCCGGTTTGGAATCGCCGGTTCCGGTTTTTTTTTCTTTTCAACCTAAAAACGTAAAAAAAAAAAAAAAATTGAAGAACCGAAACCGAACCGATATATAGCCGGTTTCGGTTCGGTTTTCACCGGTTTCGGAATCGCCGGTTCCGATTCCGTTTGGAATAGCCGGTTTTCGGTTCCGAACCGGCGGTTCCGGTTAAAAAAAAAAATAAAAAAATATATGCATGTCTAGGCAGCAGGCTGAAACACTTAAGAGTGAGAGAATACGCGTGAATCTTTGTCCCTCTCGCCCACGAGCGTACTCTAATGTTAAATCCAGCTAATGATCTGGCGCCACCACCCACCTCCCCCACTATTTCTTCTCCCTCCTCTTCTGATCTTGATACCGAGGTACTCTTTTTACACCCTTCATTAATTACTTCTTCTATTTATGCAAATATTACTCAACATTCGAATGGAGGAAATTACAAGTAAATCGAACACTGATTTTTGTGCTTAAAAACCACAGTCAACGGGCTCATTCTTCCACGACAGAAGCACCACTCTAGGCACTTTAATGGGCGTCACTCTTCAAGCCATCACCTTCAGGGCAACTTCTCAGCACTGCCAGCAAGAAAATCCTGTCTCCGCCGTCAACGTCGGCCGGAGAAACAAGAAACCCAAGAAGAGGAGGGCGGCGGCGTCGGCAAGGCAGAGGCGGCGGTGGTGGCGGCTGTGTAGACGAATGCGATTCCCAAAGGGCATCGCTCGGGGAGTATTTGGAGGTGGAGAGGAAGTTCGGGGGTGGCAGGCCGGCGGCGGAGCTAGAAGAAGGGGTTGTTGCGGAGCTTCCGAGAAATGGGCGGCCTTTGTTTGCTGATGGGAGAGTTTTGCCTCCGGTTGATGTCGTGGAAGAGTCGCCACCGCCAGCGGCGGCCGGACTGTGTAGATTCTCGGCGGTGGATCGGTGGTGTAATTTAGTGTAGTTGTCTGCTATATACAGGTTTTCATTGACTTTATCTTTTTCTTTGCTTTTTTGGTCCTTTTGCAGTTTTGCTTTTCCTTTAATCCTAATTCTTTGTTTTTTAATCCTCAAATTGTTGACCTCCACGTTTGCACAATATTTCTGATTTGACAATTCACGTGATTAAAATTTCAAAAGAACAAGTGGACATGCCTTGTTGGTACCATTTTTGAAGCTGTAAAAATTTGTGGAAATGCATCTGTCTCCCATTTTGAAATTTGAATAATCTTTTACATCCATTTTTCATCATTCATCGATTTTACTGAATTTTAAAATAGTTTTCCTTTAAAGTACTCTCAAAGAATCATACTACTATTCTGTTTGATTGGTGTCGGATATTGACCTCTTAGACCACCAAACTCCATCAATTGACTAAAATTGTGCAAGAAGTGAATTTTGTGCAACATTTGATCTGCAGCGGTGGTACATAATCTGATATAGGGAAGTTATTGTAGCAGTGTAGCTGCTAAACAATTGTTTAGCTAAAGTACATTGCGTTAACTTTTTTTTTTCTTTTATGATATTGTGATATTTGTACGAAAATTAAGGATATACTTACTCCGTTCCGGAGATGGATTAAGAAATACTTTCTCCGTTCTGTTCTAAGGTGTTCGTTTGCTTTTTATACATAGAGTAAGGAGTATTATTATTATATGTAAAGTGAGTAGTTGTATTAGAGGGAAGTTGTGGGCTATATTGTGTACTTTTTTACTAAATTGGAGAAATTGATATATTTGAATCGGACGTAAAAAATAGTAAAATGGACACCTTAAAAGCGGACGGAGGAAGTATAATAATTTAATGAATAGTGGAGTGGGAGAAATAGTAATACATTTAATATATTTTTTTACGTAGATTAAGAAATATAATAATTCAATAAATACTGAAGTGATAGAAGTAGTATGTAGGGGGTAGTTGCGGTCCCTTGAGTATAAATTAATTGTTTTTTAGTAGGTTTCATATTTAAAAAATGAAATATATAAATTAATTGTTTTTGAGGAAGAATGTTTTAATAGAGATGTAGTAGATTGAGAGACTTAATATTTTAATTTATAAGTAGTAGTATTAATTGAATTTACACAATTGAATTTGATTACTAATCCATTTTAATCTCATCTATTCATTATATTATTGAATCTCATTCATTCAACACAATTATGAGATTAGATCTAAGCCATTGATTTCATACTTTATTTAAAATGATACTTTATTTACTTTTTGTCATAATGATACAATATTTATGGATTTTAATTTTAAGATTTTAAGTTTCCCTCTTATTTATTTAAACAAAAATATAATTTTTATTAAAATATTAATTTTAACTATATAAATTGATTAATACATTAATTTAAATACTAAAAAATACAATACATTATAAATATATATTAATAATTATAGAAATAATTACTGATAGGTACACACTTTGTACCCCTAATTACTACTAGATACATTGATTTAAAATAATTATTATTTAATACAAAATATTAAAGTAAAATACCAAATATACCCCTAAACCCATATACCTTTAAAACACTAACCCCAACCTCCACCCACCACCGGACCACCGCTGCCGCTGCCGGCGTAGCTCCGGCGGCCGGTCGCCGGAAAATCTGTTCGTCAGAAAAAAAAAAAAAAAAAAAAAAAAAACTGGTCGCCGAAAAGCTGCCGCGCCGCCGCCGCCGGAGCTCCGGCAGCCGGTCGCCGGAAAAACTGTTCGTCCAAAAAAAAAAAAGAAAAAAAAAAAAAATTGGTCGCCGGAAAAACTGCCGCCGCAGGAAAAGCTGCCCGACCGCCGCCGCCGGACCACCACATTTTTTTGCTGCACACACTTTTTTTTTCCTGCACACACTTTGCTGCACATGAACTTTTACTGCACACAATATTTATGTGCAGCACATTAATAGGGGTAATATTGGAATATCACTATATATTTTTGTACCTAGTAGTAATACTTTTGTATGTTTGTATCTCATAGTAATTTAGGGTTTTTTTGTGTACCTAGTAGTAATCCTCCCATAATTATAATTTTTATTTAATCATATTTATTTTAAATATAAATATTTTTCTCTAATAAATTATTATTAAATGTGTATGATAAACATGTTTGGGACGGGTATAACTATCATAATATATTTTTTTAATGAAATTAGTATGAATATGAGTAGTTTATATGGATATATATGAGTACGTACGGATACCCTTATAGTGGATATCCTACCCGTTATCATACCTAACAACTGCTGATTGTACATTAAAATATTATATATCTCAAACTAATATATATTACAATAGTATATATATTCTTTAATTTTTAATTTGATTACTTGGTATTACAAATACTTGGTTTGAGAAATCAATGAAACTAATTTATGAGAAATATATATAAAAGGCTATAGGGAGCTCTCTTAAGATATAATTAATTGAAATGCTTATAATCAAATTATGCTTAGTGTAAATGTAGTTTTTAGGAGATTTATAAAAATGTGTGAGTGGAGGTTTTCATTTTTAAAAAAATAATAACAAATTTAAGTGAACGATCTATTAATTTTTTTTAAATTTATTAATAAAATCTGTGCAAATAATTTTTTTATAGAAATGAAACCGAGAAATAAATATATTACTTGTGAGAAAGGTTTAAAATTTCTAAAAATATCCACGATATTTCCACGATATATCCGTATTTGGAGAGTACCGATATCGATATTGGAGAAAAAGATATATCTTTTCTGATGTCGAGGATATATCAGAAAATATCGGTAACAATATCGATATCGATTTGCCACAGTTCAATTTTTTTCAGATGTCGAGATATATCGAGAAAATATCGAGGATATATCGAAAATATCGAAAAATTATCCATATTTTAATAAAAATTTTAATAATTTTTTATTTACTTTTACCAACTAAATACAAAATTTTTCATTAATTTGATCAATTAAAAAAAAATAGCAACATTTGCATGAAATTATTAAGACTGTTTTATTTTATTTAATTAATTATCACATATTATCACTCTTCATTAAAATTATTACTATTAAGTAAATGATGAGTTTCCTTTCAAGTACACAGTGTGATAGTATATTCTGATTAAAAATACAATTATTTTGGTACATCAATCGAATTGGGACGGAGGGAGTATTTTATTGATATACATAACAATACTACTTGCGTATTCAAAACTATGTTCAGAATTTCTCTAATTCGATGAGTTGATACTAATATTTTTTAGATCAAGATGACATCACATGTTTTACATTTGAACATCATAGATTATCATTTTGGTATTTGTTATTAAGTATTGTATGACTTTAGACTATTTAAATATGTTGTAATTGATTTGTTTATCATATGTTATGAGTTTTATTGAGATTTTAAATTGTATTTATATATTAAAATTAGTTAAAATATATTGCAAAGTTAAATAATTAATTTTCTCTTTTTTTCAAGTTTCGTGATTTTTTTAATTTTACCGATATCGATATTCGATATATCCATCGATATATCCGTAAATTTGAAGTACCGATATTTCTACCGATATTGATATTTTAAACCTTGCATGTGAGTAATAATTCTTTTTCATCGGTCCCGATATCAATTTGTTTCACCCTTCGAATAACATTAAACAATCATACGGGATGCAATACAGTAATAATTTTAATCTCTACTTCTATATGCCCCACATTTTTTAACAATATTTTCTTTCATTATGTATTTAAAATGTATTATTTCCTTATCTTCTTACGGTTAAAAAGGAACATTAGCATGAATATTTAGGGATTAATATTTGCCATTATATTTTTTCGTTATATATATTTAAATGCACAACTTGATTTTCTTACTGCTAAAAAGTAACATACGTAGTATGAAAGTGATTTTTATTATATAATATTCAAATTCAAATAAATTTTAAGTCAAGAAATACTTATTTTATAAAAACGCGTGATCGTGCAATGCACGGGATGTGTAACACTAGGCTTCTCCTTTGGGTAGAGATAGAATAGTTTATCTAAAAGGCATGATGTAGGCTTCTCCTTCGAGTTTAAGTAACATCATAACACCTTTTCCCGTGCAATGCACGAGTTTAAATGCTAGTTTAGTAAAATGACAAACTCTCCTGCGAGATGAGACATTAGTATACAGGAGTATATTGAAAGGCTGTGAAGGAACGAACTATAAATTATAAATACTCCCTCCGTCCCAGGAATACATTCGCGTATTCTCTTGCACGGAGTTTAAAAAAAATAACTTTTTATTAGTGTGATGTAAGAAAGAGAAGGGGTATTTTGGGCAATTAGGTAGAATAAAGTATATGATATAGTTGACTTTGATTAGATTGTGTGTAAAAAGAAGGTGTCATTTTTGTAATAGTGTAGTATTGTAAGGTTATTGATATTGTTTATTATTTCTATTTTTAGGGGTGAATGTATTCTTGGGACGGAATAGAATGGAAAGTACGAATGTATTCTTGGAACGGAGGGAGTAAATAATATTGCAAAACATGTGCCCGTGCATCCCAAAAAGAAAAAAATGAATAATCCACCACTCTGACTACAAACAATATTCTTTAAATTTCTTACATATATAGTATAGAGTTAATTGTCAAAAATAACCAAAATGAGAAGTCAAAAATTATTGCCAACCATGAGGATAATTGTTTAATTTTCATATTCAATTGTCCATTTTTGGACCAAAATACCCTCACTATGTTGAAATACTATGTCGAGATTCCGACATCATCGGATGTCGGATTCAGTGTCGGAATTCTGACATAGAATTTCGATAGGGTTGGGGTATTTCATCGATTGTCGGAACCCCAACATAGCATTCCGACATGATGTGGGTTTTGGTCCAAAAATGAACAAAATGGATATGGAAGTTAAATAATTATCTTCATGGCTGACAATGATTTTCAATTTAAAAAAAAAAGGTCAATTGGGCTATTCTCCCTATATAGTAATTATTTTAAAAATCTCAGGGGGCCGTGTGGCCCCCTTGGCCCCTATGTAGTCCCTCCCTCTCGTCCTAATAGTTAAGTCTGTTTTTTTTTGCACGGGGATTAATGAATATAATATTTTAATATATATTGAAGTGAGAGAAATAATATCTTAAAATATAGTGGGCAGTTGTATTAGTATTGTAAGTGGGTCCCATGGAGATATTTTAAATATTTTGTGCAGGTCCTATATACCAAAAAGAAAAATATAACCATTATGATAGAACCAAAAAAGAAATATGTAACAATTACGATGAGACAGAAGAAGTATTTACTTGCATCTATAATTTATATTGATTAAAATAATAAAATTTAAATGTTAAATTTTAATCACTATTTTAAAATGAGATATAATATAAAAATATGTATAAATAATGTATGCATGTTAGGTGGAGTGCTATTTTGAAAATAAAGTAAATTTCGAGTTTATCGGTTCTCTAAAAAAAATTAAGTTTATTAGATAAATATTTCGAGGTTATAACCAAATATTCCAAATAAGACTTTAATTTGCCCTTTTACTTGGTACAGTAAAGTTTACATTTTTTTATAGTCAAGACCCATACAAAATAATTAATATTTTTATATGGATTATTCAAACAACACTAATATAATTACATAGTAATATATATTAAAATAATGTATACCTCTTAATCCACCATATATTAAGAAATTATAATTTTTAAACTTCATGCAAAAATTAAATATAAATATTAACGCAGGATATAATATTATGTGCAATAAGTAAACATAAATGAGAAGAGTATATGCATAAGCTAACAAATAAACAATCTTTATAAAATAATTAATTATTTAAAAATATAATTATGTGTAATATAATAATATGAGAAATATAATGTAAAAATATGTCAAGTGATGTAATGAGTCGCCACTTGTATGGGTGTTTAACTACAGAGTGTTTCAATAATGAGTTAATCTACTGTGCAACAAGTGTACCTTAAAAATATTACCTGTATTTGAAAACGGGTCAGATATAAAAGGTAAAAAAATCCAATTAGGGTCATTTCTTCCACTCCTCTCTCTCTCTTCTCTCGTTACCATTCCCCTCTCTCATTTCGATCTGCCCATCTCTCTCTTCTCCTCTCTCTCTCTCCTCTCGATTCCACTCATTTCTCTCTAATCTTTCGATCTGCATCACTCTTCTCCTCTCTCTCTTCTCTCGATTCCACTCCTTTCTCTCTCTTCTTTCGATCTGCATCACTGACTTCTCACGCTTATTTCTCATCCACTTCTTTCTCTTCTCTCTAATCTACATTCTTCCTCTTCTCTCTAATCTGTCTTCTCTTCTCTCCAATCTGCTCTCTCTTTCTCTCTCTTAATGATTTCTGGCATTTCGTCTTCCAACGATGGTTTGAACGGATCTGGAGAAAAGTAGATTCGGCTATGGTTTGAATAGATTTGACGAGCGGTGATAGCATCGATTCGTCTTCCAACACGGTGTCTACAACGTGGTGCAGCAGCATAAAACAACGGTGGACTGGTGGTGAGCAAGGCAACGAAGAGGTGGTAGATCTGACGTGGTGTAGTTCTATTGAGAATGAAACTGCCAATCTCACTGTTAAGTACATTATGTTAAACTTTATTACATTTTTATGATACTGTATTATTTTTTATTAATTAATAATGTATATGTGTTAAATTAGTGGAGATGAGAGAAAGAATAATCAAAGAAAAATTTTTGTTGTGAAATTGACGTTCAAAATGTACCATTGTTGAATTTGTTTACTATGTTCAAATCTGTGATCCTTTAATTGCTTCAAATATTTATTAACAGATATTGTATTTTTTGCAATTCAATAGTGTATAAGTTTTTCTTAATAATTGTATTACGTTTTTTATTTATTTAAAATTTTTAATTTTGTACACTACTTTAAAAAAAGTTATACAATTATAAATACAATCATATACATTAATACTGTCCGTCTAAAAGTAAATTAATATCAATTTGAATCAAATAAAAAAATTAAATTAAATCCAAAAATATTTAAATATTTGGAGAGAGAAAGTGAAAAATTAAGAGAAAGAGAGAGAGAGTGATGAAAATAAGGGGAGAGAGAAATTTAGAATAAAGGAGCAGGAGAAAGGGAAAAGAATGAAATATGGGTCAAAATCTTTATATATGACGGGTCAATTAGATTTGAATTATTTGGTGCACATTAGTATTTGCTTTCAATAATAGAGTCGCCATTTGTAGTGGCACCTCTACTTATTCCATTAGCATTTCATGCATTTACTGTATTTTATTAATACAAAATAAAAATCAACATTTTTATTAAATTAATCTTAATGTTGTGTGTGGGTAGTATAAAAATATATTAATTATTGGGAAAATTCATATTTGTGTCCACTTTGAAAATTTTCCCAAAGACCGCTGTTATTGGAGAAGTAATATTCAAGAGTAGAATGGAGCAGAAGAGTTAAGGAAAAAGGCTTAACAAGAGAATTCTTATTGATTGAGTGAGTTGCCTACCTTTCGAGAAGACCGAAACTAGAATCTCGAGTCTGTCTCTTTCCTAAAAAAGAAAAAGAATGGATTTAGGTGATAACACTCTATCACCTTATCGAATTTGATGTGGAATAAGATAGTAATTGAATTAGCTCTATAATATGCAATGCGTTTAATTGAGTTAATACTTTGACTTCTTTCATTTTTGTCTACCAACAAAAGAATTTTTTTTTGCCACTGTTATGGGTATTATATCCCCCATGCTTGATAGGCCCAAGAAGCCCAATAAGCTCCATTATATTTAAAGAGAAAGGCCCAACCCCTCGGTGGCCCAACCGGTCGGCGGAAAGGAGAAAGAAATTACGGTGGCCCAAAAGGGCCAGGACGGCACGAAGGCCCAACCCAAGAAAGAATAAAGACGTTTTCACCTAATAAGGCCGAAGCCACGAAATGCCCTCGGCAGAAAACCTCAGCGTTCGTCCTTTCCCTGGCCAAGACCTCGGATAACACCCCAGTGCCGAGAGCTGACCTATTCGAAAGTAAAAGGGGATGACGAAGGCAGAACAGTAAAGAACATACACCATAATGAAATGGAACAAGTACCGCAGGCTAGAAGATAATACTAACGGGAAGAAGAGATATTTTGGGCAGCAATCCTAACTAGGAGACAACAAGTGACTGGCGCGCTCATCTCTATCAACCAACGGGAGGCCAGTAAAGGAAGGAGACAACCTGCAAACCCCCTGCAGTGTAACGAACGGCGTTCAGACTCCTCCTTCAGATGGTCGGCATACCAGATAGCTTCATTAAAGACGACCTATCTTTATCCAAATGGCACAAGACGATTGGCTCGGATTTAGGGTTTTAGGACAATATAAATAGCCTCTCTCGCAGGAGAGAGGCAGGACTTGGAGATTCACTTTAGACATTACACTTGTAAGAATTTGGGAAAACGAATGTTGTTCTAAGAGAGAGTAATATAATTGGTTGTGTTCTTGGGTGGGAATCAAGTTTTGGAGAGTCTTGAATCTCTTTATTTGTCTTTATTTGTGGTAGATTTGTTTGATAGTATTCGTTCTTGGTTCCGTTAATTAAAAATATTAATTCTCCATATACTAAATTAACGAGCCAAGAACAGCCGTCAACATCTGGCGCCATCTATGGGAAACGCTACGATTAGCCATCCCTATTCTAGTTCTTCGTAAAGTCTTGGTTGAGTTATGGGAAAAAGATCTCTGGATTTGTTCTACACCTTTAAATCAAATGGGAGGTGACGGATTTACAGCTCGTGGCAATGAAGAAAGAGGGGAATATTCCAGAGCCCAACGGAATGTAACAAGGAGTGGAAATAATATTAAAATCAGTGCTCCGGTCAGAGAGATACACACTCCGGTGAGGTCCATTCATGTCCCAAATTTGGATGATCCTCAAAGGCGAAAGAAATGCATGAAAAGATCCAAAGGGTGATTAATGAGTATGCTGCGGAGGCTCCCCCGGTTCCACCGGCGAGGTTGAGCTTTAGCGACCCTCACAGGGAAAGTCATGGTGATCTACGGGAAGATCTCGAAAGGAGGAAAGAGGCCAGGAAAGAGCACAGTGGAGAAGACACAAGAGAAACTATCAACTTTTTAAGGAGGAACGTAGCAGAAGGGGAGAGTATGAACGAAACTCCAGCGGAAGGAAGGCGTAGTGAATATCTTCGCCGACCAGGGACCGGGGCCCAAAAATGACCATGACCAAGAGAGCCCCAAGAAGCAGAGAATCCTCCACTCCCGGAGGTATCTGTGAGAAATGATGCTCAAAGGCGATCACGACAAGAACGGAATCAAAAGGCAGGAAATCATCCACCAAGGGAAAGTTCAAGGGCAGAAGGAGAGGCCGACGCACCACTAAGGGAGTGCCGGTGGAAGAAGAGGTCCCACGAAGAACCCCGTCCATCTCTCAGAGGAGGCATAACCGACCCAAAAAGTCAAGGAATCAGAGGTCCCATTCATTTTCGGCGCCCTACTCACGGGAGAGTCGGGATCCTTCGTGGGAAGATCTGCCAACAATAGAGCTATCCTTACCACAGGATAGGAGACGCAAGGGACCCGTCTCACGAAGAGAGACAAGGTGGAGGGAGACCTAGATAGAGGTGTGGTCAGAGAATAAAGAAATATTCCCCAAGGCCCCGACTGGAGATCTGCATGCCTTGATAAATGAGGAGGTGAACAAGCATTTCCCAGACCTGGAAAGAAAGATGTCTGGAACCAGAGGAATCCTTCAGTCATCGGTGGCCCCTTCACCTTTCACGGCAGAAATCAGCAATGCCCCTCAGCAACAAGGGATCAAGTTTCCCTCCAGTTTGATTTTTTATTGTGATTACGACCCATATTCTCATATAAAAAAACCTAATGTGGATGAGAGCCCAAGGCACGAACGAGGTCACACTATGCCGGATGTTCCTGCTGACCCTGGGAAACAAGGCTCACGCATGGTTTAAGGCGGTCCCAGCAGCCTCCGTCAAAAGCTGGGGGGAGTTGATGGAAGTATTCCTAATGCAATACTCGTATCTTGGGGCACCGAAGGAACCAAAGCACAGTTGGTTAACATCCGTCAAGGTTTAATAGAAGGCTTACGAGACTTTCTGAAAAGATTCAACGAGCAAAGGTCGATGGGGGAAGTCATGGGGGACAAAGCTTGTCTCATCACGGTGATGGGGGCTCTTCACCCGGAAGGCAGCTTATGGAAAGCGATCCAACTCAAACCACCCGTGTCTTACGCGGCTTTCATGGTCATGGCCAACGAGCATATTCAAGTGGAAGATATTTCCAAGATGGTAAAGAAAGCAAGTAACCAGAACCCCTCGGCAGAGTCAAGCAAGAAGAGGATCAGTACCAAAGGGACGAAGGAGTACAAAGCACCCTCCACCTTCAAGCCTTTTAGGGAGGATACCAAGGTGCAACAGATGTATGAGAAGCTGAAGTCAGGGACTAACTTGAATATTATCGAGGTCTTCTACTACGTCAAAGATCAGCAAGTCCTTCGGACGCCGAGGCCGGTCCTCCAAACTTCAGAGCTCACCAACCCTCGAAAATATTGCATGTACCATCTGACACATGGGCACAACATGGACCAATGCAGAGACCTCATCACAGAATTATGAAAATTATTTAAGAAAGAAAGGTTAAGAGGGATGCTGCAGACCCCGAGGCAGAGGGTGTACATGAGAGACGCTAATCTTTTCCCTCCCTCGGGTCGACCGAGGTCCCCAAGCAGAGGGCGGAATGATGGAGCGATGCCCCTACCCCCTCCACCTCCAGGACGACCACCAGTGTTTGATAGGATCGAAATGCCACCCCAAGAGGAGACAGATCGGGAGAGATACACATGATGGAGCTAGTAGAGGAAATCCCCTATATCAGAACTTCTCAAGCACTCACCACCACATCCAAAAGGAAGAGGAAAGCAGAGCAGAGAGACATAGACCAACAGATTCCTCAAGTGTGGTCGCTAACCCCGATGACGAAAGGAATAACGGAAGCGGATATTACCTTTATGGAAACAGACTTCTACGGGGTAAGTACTCCTCATTTAGACCCTTTAGTCATTTCGCCAATACTGTGGAAAGTCAAAGTTCATAGATGTCTGGTGGATACCGGAGCATATGCCAACATAATCTTCAAAGAAGCATTCGAAAATCTAGGAGGAGAGTGTCATCACAAGGTGAGGCCCTGTGGTGATGAGATCAAAGGTTTCGGCAATGCATTGACTAGGCCAACCATGGAGGTTGATTTGTCAGTCCAATTAGAAGGTTCGGATGGGAAAACGCGGATGCAGAAACAGTTGACATTCAAGGTTGTGGACCATGCCTCCACCTACAACTGCATACTAGGGCGTCCGTTGATTCACGCTTTTTGAGCTATCCTATCCACCCTCTACCAGTGCCTTAAATTTATCACAACTGATGGCAGAGTATGAACTGTGATCGGAAATCAGAGAAGGGCAAGGGAATGCTCATTTGTAGAAAAGGCGGAAGGTCTGAGCTATCATGACATGGACTACGAAATGCTGAGTTTCAAGGATATCATGGAAGTGGGGGAGACCTGTGAGACGCCAGCAGAGATAAAAAAACCACTGAAGGGAGATCAAAGGCATAGAGAGCCCGAACCGACCCCGGTGATCACAGAAGGAAAGGAAGTAGAGGAGCAAGGGGATGAAGTGCTTGTGGCAACAACAGGAGAGCATCGGGATCCGATTATTAAAGAACGGAAAGAGAAAGAAGCTGCTACAGGGATGTCAAGGCAAAAGCAAATAACGCCGAATGAAGATCCGAGGATGAAATTGAGAATGGGAGCCTTGGCGGCAGGAAAAACATAGGTGGTACAACTGGATCCAAAGGATGCTGATATCAAAGTCAAGATTTGGACAGAGTGGGAAAGTGAATTCAAGAAAGAGCTAACTCAGCTACTGAAGGAGAACTTGGATGTGTTCGCCTGGAACCCGAATGAAACATGCCACAAGTTAAACATCGACCCCAACGTCCTACCGTTTCATCAAAAGAAGAGGAAGTTCAGCCCGGAGAAAAATATGGCTATGGAACTGGAAGTACACAAGCTACTGCGAGTTGAAGAATTAGTGAATGCAAGTACCGTATAAGAGTGCAAAATCCAGTTATGGTAAAAAAAAGGAAGGATCATGGATGCTGTGCATCGACTTCATCGATCTAAACAAGACATGCCCAAAGGACAGCTATCCTCTTCCATCGATTGACCAGATGGTCGACGCTACGGTAGAACATGAGATAATGAGCTTCATGGATGCTTTCTCGGGGTATCATCAGATCCCTATGCACCCCAAGGACAAGGAAAACACGGCATTCTTCTGTGGGAGCGGAGTGTATGAATGGAACAACATGCCGTTCGGCTTAAGAAATGCTGGGGCCACTTACCAAAGGTTGGTGAACAAGATGTTTGAGGAAGATATTGGGAAAATAGTCGAGATCTACGTGGATGACACTGTAGTAAAGAGTCTGGAATAGATGGATCACTTCGATCATCTGAGGAAGGTTTTCAGAACCTTTCGGCATTATGGAATGAAGTTAAACCCAAAGAAGTGCACATTTGGTATGAGCAAAGGAAGTTTTCTCGGGTATTTGGTCAGCTCAAGAGGGATCGAGATAAACCCAGAGAAGGTAGAAGCAATCCTGAGGATGGACCCACCGAGGCACATGAAAGAAGTTCAGAACCTGATGGGCAGATTGGCCGCCCTAAATAGATTCATGTCAAAGGCGTCGGACAAGTGTAAGCCATTCTTCGATGTCATCAAAAAGGCTAAGTTCGAGTGGATGGAAGAATGCACGAGGGCATCTGATGAAATTAAAAGGGAGCTATCTGATCCCAATATCCTTTCCAAACCCTCACCAGACGAAACACTACAGTTGTACCTAGCAGTGTCGAGAATCGCGATCAGTTCAGTACTGGTCAAAATGGAAGAGAAGAACCAGAAACTGGTGCACTTTGTAAGTCAATCCTTGAGAGATGCGAAACTCAGATATCTAGTAATGGAGAAGGTGGCATACGCACTGGTCATGAGTTCGAGGAAGCTGAGAACATACTTCATGGAGCATACTGTTGAAGTACTAACGACATTCCCTTTGAGGCAAGTGCTTCAAATACTAGACACAGTGGGGAGGCTGTTGAAGTGGTTTGTCAAATTAGGGCACTTCGACATAGCGTACTTACTGAGGAATGCAGTCAAAGGGCAAGTCATGGTGGATTTTATAGTGGAACTGACCTTCCCTACACCAGCCGAGGGTGAAAAGAGAAAGCCTTGGATCATGCATGTGGACGGTTCGGCAATGGCAACTGCATCAGGCGCAGGAATCATCATCCGAACACCATCCGGAGAAACCTTTTCAACCTCGATCTGGTTCGATTTCTTAGCTACTAACAACGAGGCAGAATACGAGGCCTGATTGGTCGTTATAGTCCAGGCGACCAAGCAACAAAATATCGAACCCAAGGGAATTTAAGATTCATGGCCTTTAGGTATAGTATCGTGATTAGTTAGGGACGATCGGAAATGAGGTTTAAAAATAAAAGAAAATAAAATGCATGGAAAAATAAATCTAATTACAATATTTTTGGATTTTCAATGCCATGGTAGTCTTCATGATACACTCATATAATCAATCATCCAACATCTTTAATTGTTTTCCATTTTTAAGCAAATCATGGTAAGGGCGATCACTATTTCTACCTATCCCCAATGGCCATGGTGAATAGGATGTAGATTGTCTTCACAACCCCTAAAAAGCTCCTAGGATCGATCCTACTTACAATTCCCTTCAAGGTACTATGCTCGTATGGATGGGGTTCCCTTCACTAGTTTAATCCTCGGGCACAAGTGATCTCACTAGTGTACATTTATGTTGTTTTAAACATAGGAAGGTTTTGGCCAAACTCCCCCCATATTAAACTCACATATAATAAATGGAAAAAACCCGCATATGATAATCGTGCAAAACAACCAATGGTAAAGCAACGACAAGACATGCCGATACACAATACACAACTTAATCACAATGCACTAATACCAAAGACATAAATTCCATATTATTACAAGACATGTGAATTTCATAAATAAAACCTAATCAAAGCCGGAAATTCAATAAAGACATTTTCATAAATTAATCAATAATCATGCATTCAATCAACCACCAAAACATAGAAAATAAAGATAATAAATAGGATTAGATTACACCTTAATGAAGTTTTTACATCCATGAAGATCATCTTCTCCTTGGTGTCTCCACCTTCTAGGAAAGCAAATAAAATTCTAATCTAGAAAAAATATTTAAAACTAAAATGGATCCCTCCCCCAAAGGGGAAGGGATCTCAAATGGAGATCTTAAAAAAAAACTCTCTACACTATTTAATTGGGAATTTAATGGATGAGGATTAATTTTCAGTTTATGGATGTGAGGAGGTATTATAGTGGAGAGGTGAGTAGAGTTTTGGTGTTGATTTTCGATGTGGGACAAGAGTGAAATTTTTGGAATTTTTAGGTTCCAGGAAGAGGATTTAAGTTTAAATCGGGAGAGAATTAGTCACATGTGGTGATTTGGCAAAGTGGTTGGAGGCGCCTTATGCGTCCGAGAGGTCACGTGTTCGAATCCCAGCCTCCACAATTTTTTTTCAAAAGTGCATAAAAACACGGTCGTGTTTTTATGCATTTGCCCGTGTTTTCTTGTAATTTTTCAGCTCTCTGGACAATTTTTGCACTTCTGAATAGACAACATTTTTCTGAAAAGTGTTGTATTTTCTATGTTGTCTTTGCCAAATTTTCTCTTTTTTTTCGTCTTCGTCCCAATTTAATTCCCGTTTCTTCCATCACTATTTCAAGCTCAAAACACCCCTTTTCTGCAAAAATACATAATAATACCTCTCTCAAACTAATTAAGCAATTAATAATATTTTCATTAAAATCATGATTAATTATTGAATTAAATTCAAATAAATCCACATAAATTCATGCAATTTAGCCCATAATTCTAGGTGAATTTCACACCGATCAAACCCCCCAAACTTAAAGTGTTGCTCATCCCCGAGCAATGAAAGAAAAGAAAGAACGAGAAGGGGAATTCACCTAGAATTGAATCAAGATATCAAGTCATTTCAAAACCATTTCAATTCAATCAAAACAAGAGACAAGACATCAATTTAAGTACATACAAGTTAAACTTAGGAAATATACAAGCAAGTGAGACATTCACTACTCCTCTCTAGATTTTGCTTTTCACTCTCACACTCAAAGGGTATATGAGAGAAGTGTATGCTCTCAAAAATCGATTCAAATGCATGACATTACCATATGCTTGCCAAAAGTCTACGCTCTCCACCACTTGTATGTGTGTTGATTATTGAATCAATAAGGTCTTTATATGGGGTTGTAATGTAGGCTCTTTGGTATTGGGTAGGAAAAATATTTAGGAAAAGTAAGCTCAAGATTAGTAGAGAATTTAAGTTGACAGGCAATATCAACTCTCACTCTCTCTTTTCTCAAATTAGTGAAGAATTCAAGTTGGTTGGTAGCCTCAACTCTCATTCCCACATTTTTTTTTCTTTTTCCACCTTAATCACAAAGAGAATTTTATCCATCCAACAAATAAAAGAACCTTTTTCTTCTCTTTTTCCACTATTGAGTTTTTTTTCTCTCTCTTTTCCACAAGGGCTCTCTTTCCATTTTTCTAGTAGAGCTCCTTTATACTTCTTTTATACAAGCTTTACTCAATTTTTTTTCTCAACCTCTATTTTTTTCTTACTTCATCTTTTCTCACTCTTTTCTTGTACTTTCACCACTCTCTTTCCAAACTCTCTTGTAAGCTCAATTCAACCATTTCATCCTCATTAATCCTCTACTAATCGACAAAGGTGATTAGGATATAAAATATGGATAAAATGGCTAAATTTATAGGTTGCCAAAGAAATAAAGATAATAAGCTCAAAGGGAAAAACTACGAAATGATTTCATTTGGTAGGATAAATTTGGCTAAGTGACTTGTCAAAACAAAGATGGCCTTAAATCATTTCCAACAATCTTCACACACGTGTAGTTTCAAGAAGACAAAAAGGCAAGTTCTAGAATGCACACAAAAGAATGATGCACACACAAGAAAGGAAAAACCATTTGATTTCATGATTTTAAGGCTCAAAAGCTCACGGGTTTATAATAGTGAAAGGCAACACAAAACAAGCATAAACCATAGCTCAACAAGTACACAAGTAAAAATCCATCTAGTCACAAGTTTCAATCAAAAATCATAATCTTAAAATTTCTCACAATTAAGCACAAGAGAGCCAAGAAAGATTTTCTCCTTATTGAAAACAAGATAAAGCGAGAAAAGCACGAAAAAAAAACCGAAAACAACAAAAAAGGAGAAAATACGTGCCAAGGAAAAGAGTAAGGACTTAAACGTGCGCCGGTACAATATGCTTAAGTAGGAGTTCATGGATACAATTTATAATTCAAACTGTAGAAAAGTCAAGTAACAAATGACATGCCCCCCAAACTTAAATTAGACAAAGTTGAATTTAAGTTGGGAAGATGTTCGTTACCTCAATTTGCACCACTCCTTTGCTCTTCAAGGCCAATGCCATGGCTCCACGCTTTAGTCCCTACAAACACAATCATAAAACGAAAAATAAATCAAAGAAAAAAAATGTCCCTATCCTAACCACTCAACAAACCCAAAGTCACAAATACAACTAAATTCCCTGGCAACGGCGCCATTTGATTGGTCGTTATAGTCCGGGCAACCAAGCAACAAAATATCAAACCCAAGGAAATTTAGGATTCATGGCCTTTAGGTATAGTATCGTGATTAGTTAGGGACGATCGGAAATGAGGTTTAAAAATAAAAGAAAATAAAATACATAGAAAAATAAATCTAATTACAATATTTTTGGATTTTCAATGCCATGGTAGTCTTCATGATACACTCATATAATCAATCATCCAACATCTTTAATTTTTTTCCATTTTTAAGCAAATCATGGTAAGGGCGATCACTATTTCTACCTATCCCCAATTGGCCATGGTGAATAGGATGTAGATTGTCTTCACAACCCCTAAAAAGCTCCTAGGATCGATCCTACTTACAATTCCCTTCAAGGTACTATGCTCGTATGGATGGGGTTCCCTTCACTAGTTTAATCCTCGGGCACAAGTGATCTCACTAGTGTTCATTTATGTTGTTCTAAACATAGGAAGGTTTTGGCCAAACTCCCCCCATATTAAACTCACATATAATAAATGGAAAAAACTAGCATATGATAATCGTACAAAACAACCAAGGGTAAAGCAACGACAAGACATGCCGATACAATACACAACTTAATCACAATGCACTAATACCAAAGACATAAATTCCATATTATTACAAGACATGTGAATTTCATAAATAAAACCTAATCAAAGCCGGAAATTCAATAAAGATATTTTCATAAATTAATCAATAATCATGCCTTCAATCAACCACCAAAACATAGAAAATAAAGATAATAAATAGGATTAGATTACACCTTAATGAAGTTTTTACATCCATGAAGATCATCTTCTCCTTGGTGTCTCCACCTTCTAGGAAAGCAAATAAAATCCTAATCTAGAAAAAATATTTAAAACTAAAATGGATCCCTCCCCCAAAGGGGAAGGGATCTCAAATGGAGATCTTAAAAAAAACTCTCTACACTATTTAATTGGGAATTTAATGGATGAGGATTACTTTTCAGTTTATGGATGTGAGGAGGTATTATAGTGGAGAGGTGAGTGGAGTTTTGGTGTTGATTTTCGATGTGGGACAAGAGTGAAATTTTTGGAATTTTTAGGTTCCAGGAAGAGGGTTTAAGTTTAAATCGGGCGAGAATTAGTCACATGTGGTGATTTGGCAAAGTGGTTGGAGGCGCCTTATGCGTCCGAGAGGTCACGTGTTCGAATCCCAGCCTCCATAATTATTTTTCAAAAGTGCATAAAAACACGGTCGTATTTTTATGCATCAGCCCGTGTTTTCTTGCAATTTTTCAGCTCTCTAGACAATTTTTGCACTTCTGAATAGACAACACTTTTCTGAAAAGTGTTGTCTTTTCTATGTTGTCTTTGCTAAATTTTCTCTTTTTTTTTCGTCTTCGTCCCAATTTAATTCCCGTTTCTTCCATCACTCTTTCAAGCTTAAAACACCCCTTTTCTGCAAAAATACATAATAATACCTCTCTCAAACTAATTAAGCAATTAATAATATTTTCATTAAAATCATGCTTAATTATTGAATTAAATCGAAATAAATCCACATAAATTCATGCAATTTAGCCCATAATTCTAGGTGAATTTCACACCGATCAAGGCCCTACTAAATGGATTAAGAATGGCGCTAGCCATGGGAACAGGCGAACTGATGATATACAGTGACTCACAGTTGGTGGTGAACCAGGTGAAAGGAGAGTACGAGGCTAAGGATGAACACATGAGCCTTTATAAAGGACTGGCTATAGGCTTACTATAGAAATTCGAACGTGTTTTTGGAATGCATCGACAGGAAAGACAACATAAGAGCCGACGCATTGGCTAAGTTGGCCACGGCGTCAAATGCTGAGGACCTGAATAACATTAATATTGTGAGGCAGGAGAACCCATCAGACACCACCGTGTGGGTCTTGAATGAGCAACCGGCAGAAGAGTCATGGATGACCCCAATCAGGGCATATTTAGAAGAAGGAAAAATACCCTCGGATAAGGATAAGGCTCGGCAGATCAAGCTCCGATCGGCAAGATACGTCTTAATAGAGGGGAAGCTGTACAAGAGAGGCTATTCATCGATGTTTCTGAAATTCCTAACTCCTAGGGAAGCAAGCTATGTGCTAGCAGAGATACACGAAGGTGTATGCGGGAACCATACAGGCGGGATCGCTCTAGCACACAAAGTGTTCAGGCAGGAATACTTTTGGCCGACGCTAAAAAGAGATGCCACCCAATATGCAAGAGCCTGCGCGATTTACCAGAGGCTGGCTCCGATAGTCAGAGAACCGTCGGAACAGCTGAGCTCGGTGTTTAGTCCATGGCCCTTCGTGAAATAGGGTATTGATTTGATTGGACCGCTGCTTACCGGGAAAGAGGGAAATAAATTTGCCATCGTAGCAGTAGATTACTTCACAAAATGGGCAGAGGCTGAACCTCTCACGACGATAACCGAGGCATGAGTCGAGAAGTTCATCTAGGAAAATATAATATGCCGGTTTGGGATACCAATCGCCATCGTGATCGACAACGGCAAGCAGTTTGACAATGAGAAACTGAGAAAATTTTGTGAAGACTACGGCATCAAGAATTGGTCCTCTACGCCATACCACCCGCAATCCAATGGGCAAGTTGAGGCAGTAAACAAGATCATCAAATACACACTAAAAGCCAGATGGGAAATTGCCTGAAGAGCTGTCTGGAGTGATGTGGTCCTACAGGACGACGACGAGAACCTCAACCAATGAGACTCCTTTCTCAATGGCCTTCGGCGCTGAGGCAGTGATTCCAATGGAAATAGGAGAACCCAGCTCTAGGGTCACTCTCAACCAAGAAGGGACAAATGATGAATTTATGCAAGAAAGTCTAGACCTGTTGGAGGAAAAGAGATTGAATACGGAGTTGCATAATGCAGTCTACAAGCAGAGAGCATAGAGATTTTACAACTCCAAGATAAAACTGAGAATGTTTAAAGGTGGGGAGTTGGTGCTACGGAAAATAGTGGCCCCGACGGCACAGGGCAGTGGCCAAAACTGGGAAGGCCCCTACGTAATCAAGAGGATTCTGGCGGGAGGAGCATATGAATTGGAAGAAGTGGATGGAAAGAAGATACCACACCCATGGAATGCGCAACACTTGAAGAAGTATTATCAGTAAGGGGAAGGAAGGCGAGATGAAAGAGGTTGGTAACATGACTTTTTACAGCTTTTAATCAAGGCGTTAGGCCATACCATATAAAAATGCAATTTATATGGAAATCCTTTTAATAACATATGGTCAAAAATATCAATGTGTTTATCACAAAAGAGGAAAAGGTGTTTAGTTATGGGGACATTACGGTCTTAGGAATGTCAGTATGCTAAAAAAAAGAGATATATCCATATTTCGGGATACCATGGCTTCGGGAAATCCAAAAAATGTAAACAACATCCTATAAACGGACAAAGAATGTTGCCATCATAAATAAAGGGATATCGAAGGGAAATAACCAACGAAGGGGATCGGAAAGGCAAGGCGGAGTAAAAAGGCAGGATCAAACTGGTAATAAGGGGCAAAAATATTGGATTTAGGAAAATTGGAACAAAGATGCCGAGGCCTCGGAGTAGGGAGTCAAAACCAAGGTATCGGATGTCAAAATTAAAAGAGCTGGTTAAAAGAACCTCGGTATGAGGGAAACGGCATCACCTTAGGCGTAAATGAGAAATATGGAACCGGAATAAAGGGGCAACATCGAACCTCGGAATGGCGTCGAAAGGCGGCATGGACATGTGTATGGTGAATAGGAACAAAGGTCGGAACATCAGGGTTAGGATAAAGGGGACTCTCCTAATGAAGGGACAGAGGGATCGGAGCATCGGGATAAGAATAAAAGAAGGCAGCTTCGAAACATCACCCAAAGGGCAGTACAGGCAAAGAATTAAAGTCTTGAGATCGGGATGGAATCTCAGACTAGCACACAACCGGACACAATTAGGAGATACATCAAACAAAAAATACAAGCACACAAAAGGTTGCTAAACAAACAATGATGCGTAGAAAATAGAGAGCGTACAGTAGAGGCACACCAACAAATACATATCACTGACAAACAACCGACAGTCATCAAGTAGTAATACCAAGGGAACAGTCAGGGTTCAAGACGTACAAACAACCATAAAGGGATAAAGTTTGAAACAACTACAGAATCAGAACGAAAAAGGAATGAACTAGCAAATCAAGAACACGGAGAGCGTTAATCTTTCTTTCGGCCGCTGAATAAATGCAAAATGCTCGCCATCTTGTCCTCCATCTTTTTCAACTGATCCTCGGCGCAAAGGGCCCTCTCTTCAGCCGAGCTGGGACGAGGAATGCGCTACTCCAAATCTCGAAGGTGAGCCTCGACTTCAATCAACCTGGCACGTGTTTTAGCAACCTCAATACAGGCAGCATCTCAGGTGATTTCAGTCTCGGTTAAGCGTGCCTCCAAGGACCTAGGGTGGCTCATCCCACATCGACATCAAACTCGGAGACAGCCAGTCTATCCCTTTGATGCTCGACCAGAGAAGTCAACTGGGCATTCTCAACCTCCAAAACATGTATTCTTTCCTCAAAGCTAGCAGAGGATCCCTTGGAACGGTCAATGAGCCGACTGGCGAGCAAGCGGTACTAATCCATAACATGCAAAGAAGAAGCAAGGGAGGCAATAGCAACTCCAGCCATAGCGGCCAAACCAGAGAAATCTTGGGTAAGAGAACTGGGAACGAAAGATGGAGAAGCTTGAGGGGAGGCCCGAGAACTCACACCGGCGATGAAGCCCCAAATTTCGAGCTTCCGCAGCCCGAAAAGATCAGGCTCATTGGTTTTCTTAGCTCTGCCCTTCCCCCACACACGAGCCCTTTCAGCGGCTAGCCTGGCAGTCTCAACATTGGTTTTGGCGGGATCAGTTGTTGCGGTAGCACCATCGAGGTTCGAATTAGGAAAAGGAGCTGTAAGGACGACCTGGGGATTCGCGGGGATTGAACTGATACCAACTTCAGAAGTAATTTTCTCCTTCGACCCTAACATCATATCATAATCATCGGGCTTCCCCTCCTTTTCAAAACCACCATCTGAACTCTCTTCGGAACCTTCCACAATATCTCTTTCGACCTCTTCTTCTGGATCCTTTTCAGGATCTTCCTCAGGATCTTCCTCGAGATCCTTCTCCGAATCTTCTTCAGGCTGCTTTCCAGCTTCAAGCGCGGTGAGAGGAGGATCTACAAAAGAATACCACAAGTGAGAATGTAATGAACATGAAAGAAGGGAGAAACTCGAATGGAGGCAACTATTCCCCTTAGCACCTCGGCAAGATGATCAAACTCACCAACTACGGGGGAAGAACGGGGCACGAAGCTAATCTTGGTCGATCGAGAAGGTCCACCATGCTCATAGATGCTTCTTTCTCTCTTTCATAGCAGAGAGGTGGAAATAAACCCGAGACCGAGAACAGAGGAAATACCAGAAGGGGTGATGCTGGAATGGCGGAAATACTGACAGGGAGGAGACATAGGGGGCAAGACCCTATTCTCTGTAAACTGGGTAACCAACAGATCTTCATCAAGCCTCATATCCTCAGACCTAACAGACAAGTCGTCCATCGCTCCATCATCATCAAGGGATGGAGAAGAGCAGAGTAATCGGGATTGGTTTCTTCATCAGAGAACTGATAAACATATTTGTATGGGGTTAGTGACAAACCAGCCACGGAACCAGTTGTCCCCACCGAGGAAAGAACATTCTGGAGTTCACCTATAGGACAAAAAAGAAATGTCAGTCATGTGATAACAAATCAGAAGAGATCAGGGGAAGAGAAGCACCAGTGGTGGCACTGCGACTCAAAGTAGACAACCCAACCGAAACTAAGATATGCTCGGAAAGCAGTAGGGAGACGCGATAGGTATTACCACCACGGGATAGGATCTCGTACTCTCGGCAAAAGCCATCGCTCAGCTGTTCGAGGGGATGAGGAGGAGGACCTGTATAAAAATAACATCAGAAACTACAGGAAACAACTGATCCAAGGCTTTGGAAATAGGAGAGAATCATACACTTATCTAACGGCAGGAATTGAACAGGAAAGGTAACGAGGACTCCATTGATACAGGTTCAGTAGTCACCACCTAGCCAAGACCATGCTTGCTCCCAACTCCTGCCGATGACATCAGAGGTCCCCCGCAAAGTGATGATTGTTACGGGGCAGCAAGTGGTAAAAACTGCTAGATCGGCCAGACACGGCGTAATAAAAGAGAAACTCGAGCTTAAACGAGTCCCAGATAGTATGACCCAACATGTGGAACAGTGACATAGTGGAGATTAGACGCAGCCAGGAAGAAGGCAACAAATGGCCTATGGCCATGTCCCATCTCTGTAATAACAGGCCAATGACAGGAGGAAGAGGAAAATGCAAACCGGCAAGGAAGAGGGAATAACTGAACGCAGTGCGACCTGAAGGGGGGTCAAAAATAGGAACTCCATCCAAAGGAAGTTCAAAGATGACATTAGGGTTACCGTACCGCCGGTGAAGCTCTTCCAATCGCTCTGGAGTCAATCGAGAGGCCGAAATCGGTTGTCTGTTGGGAGAATTAATAGAAGCTTGATCACCACTTGAGGAGAAGAATGTAGACAAGTCCCTCAGATTAGGACGGGGCATCCTACGAAGGTGATTAGAACTACGACCACCAGGCTGCACACACCACACCGGCTAATCATCGGAAGTATTCATTTCTTGAACATCAAGCGGAGGGAGAGTACCTTCACCAGACATTTCTGGAACTTGAACAAAGAATGGAAAATTAGGGTTTTGGCGAAGCGGTAGAAGGGAGAAAGTGGATTCTCAGAATGCACAAAGATAGCGTAAACTCCAGAACTCGCAAAGAAATCAAGGGAATTAAGTTAAAGAAAATCGAGAATATAGGGAGAGGATACGAAAGATTTGAAATTAAAAAAACCAAAGAGGAAACTACCTGATAAGGAAATGGGCAACATGCATCATCGTTAGAAACTATGGAGCAAAAATGGCTGGGATCCAACGGATGGGAGAAGTAGACCTTACAACTTCCAAGGAAAAAAGGAGGGCCCAGATTAATCCACGCAAAGCCTGACAAAGGACGTGACATCCCACGACAGAAAAATAGCAGTTATGTTTGAAAATAGAGGTAAATTACCAAAACACCCTTACTAGATATATTAATGGAACAGAAAAGATACTTCATTGATAAATAAATAAGTTACAAGGGAAATAGAGAGAGTCCAAAGTCCTATCAACCGATAAATAAAAGGAATACAAGGAGAATGCAGAATGAACCCTCAATAGGGAAATACACCAGATTCGACACTAGGGGCTCAGTGATGCTTCATTGGTCTTCTTGAAAGGTTTCGGAATCAACCACCTCTATAGACTGTGGGTCCCCACTTCTCGGTGCCACATCTTCAGAAGCACCTAAGGTAGCCTCGACAATCATCGACATCGGGGAAATGCCGACATCAGTGGTGCGATCCGAGGTAAAATCAATCCCGGGGATCGGTGGAATTGAAAGAGCGATAGAGCCCCCGGCGGGCAGTACTTCGGAAACAACAGTAGCGACATCTGAACCCGGATCCTGTGCATCGCTAATGGTAGAAAACTCAGTATCCGCAAGAGTCTCTTGAATAGGCCCCACTCTAGACTCAACAGGGGGCACGGTGGATGGACCCTCAGCCCCAGAATCACCCCTGGCAAGATCCAAAACACCTTCGGCGAACTCCTCATCGGATCCACCCTCCTCAGACTCATCGGAAGACTCTTTAGGGATATCAGTGATAAAGTCAGAGTACTCCCCAAGCACCCCAAAATCAATATCACCCTTCAAGGTCTCCTCAGAAGGATTTTTCTCCTTACTAATGGCCTGATGGAGAATATCACGCATGTCGTCGAGGCAAGCAGGATAAGGCTTCTTGGCAGAAGCTTGAGCAAAAGCGGAAGCACAAGAACAGAAGCAGTGAATCCTATTCTTTGGGAGAAGAACTTCCTTGTAATACAAATTATCGGCCTCTGACAGAAGGAAAGCTTCCTTAGCCCGCTCTGCCTTGGCTAAGGCCAGATCGTGCTCCCTCAAAACCTCGGCAACCACATCCTTAGATGCCTTGATCCTCTGAGCATGAAAAACCTCAGACGTCTCTCTCTCTTGTCGTACCTTTTTGAGTTATTGTTCCGAAGACACCTGGAAGGCTTGGAAATTGTTCTGAACTCGAGATAGCTCGGCTTGGAGCTGATTCTCCTAGGTGGTGATCTCTTCCTGGTACTGGACCTTCAGAGCGGCAATCTCATCTGAAAGTGCCGTGTTCCGAAGCTCCAAAAAACTTTTCTCTTCCGTAGATTTACCTAACAGACTGTCATACCGAGTGCGGAGGGCATCAAAGGTCCCTTGGAGCTCAGCCCTCTTGTCCTGCTCAACACTTAACTGACCCCTGATTAAAGCCTCGGCCGCACCTGCCTCGGAGACCTTTTTCTTACAATCCCTCACCTTTTGAGTCAGCGAGGTAATTTCGTCTTGCAAATGGGAGTTGCTTCTTTCTAGCTCAGAATTATGGTGCAAGGCATTGACGGCATGGAGCGCTAGTCATCCCACATAACTAAAAATATTTTTAAGAGAATCCTTGGCAGACATATTCTCCAAGTGTCCTAGGAGTTCTCGAGTACATCCTTTAAACAGGAAGGTGGCAGCACGAGCCAAGCATGCTGGAACATCAAAATCAAACAGAAGTTCCTGGGTTCGGAGGAAGGTCTTCCCAGCCTCATCCGGATGGCCATATTTTGAT
Source organism: Pogostemon cablin (assembly GCA_023678885.1). Taxonomy (NCBI): domain Eukaryota; kingdom Viridiplantae; phylum Streptophyta; class Magnoliopsida; order Lamiales; family Lamiaceae; genus Pogostemon; species Pogostemon cablin. Next base: position 31,916,167 of record CM042963.1, read on the forward strand.
AGGAGCTCCTGATCAACCATAGGGTCCACTGGGAGGAATGGAGTGGAGCACCCTCAGAGGAAGAACCGTCATGCGACCAAAACCACTGGGGAGTCTTTCCGTGGTAGTAGCACCAAGAGTCTACTGAACCTCGGAGGGCGTGGCACCACTCGGAGGCCCCAAGATAACAAAAGGAGAGTGAGTAAAGGCATCGGCAGAGGGAGAGGAACTGATGTCACAAACTTCAACGGCATCCTGAGGAACCATAGAGGAACCTATAACAACAACACCCGCATCATCGTTTTTGGCCTTCTTTGAAAGATGTGTAACCAGAGCAGTGCTGTCGTGAGTTTCCTCTTCGAAAGTCTCATCCACCAATTTAAGTTTCCACTTCGGGGCAAGGGACTTAGGAACTGCAGTCTTGGACCCTCCCTTCTTTGACTTCGGGGCTCGAGGGGCTTTTTTGGAACCCCTCTCCAGAGGATCCACACCTGGCACCCGAATAAGATCAGATTCTAACCTTCGGGAGATAAGATTTGAGACCTCCCATATCCTAACAGTAGTAAGAGGCTGCACGGCGAGTGAGACCCAGAGGTCTTCAGAGAAGAAGTCTGGGAAGTCATCTTTTCCCTTTAGAGAGTGCAGCTCATTGGAGAGCAGAAGGGAGAGTACCCATGCGAGCATGGTCAAGCATAAGACGCGGACGCTTTCCCCCCTAGGCATATTAGAAAAGATGAGGGAAGATTAGTACGAGAAGGGGAAACTATACGATGAACCCTCCAACCGAGGAAATAATCACAGAAGGACTACCTGGCATGGCTATGGACATGGTGGTAAAGCCAGTTTCAAAAAGGTTGGACCCTTGGAGAACCCACTGATAACTGCGCCTCTTCTCGGAAAGTTTACAAACATGGCGGAAAGCTTTCTGAAACCAGACTGACAGCGTCTTCAGGGCACACGTATCCCTTACTGCACAGAGTAAAAGAAAGAAAGGTTAAAATGTCCCATATAACATAAAGGATAACCGATAGAAATATACACGCACTGAGAACAGGCTTGAAGAAAGAACTTCTGGGGAGCACGGTGGGATTTTGAGGGTCCTCAAGATCATATACAGAATATCCCCTCCAAGACCCGCGAACCCAGAACCAAGGATTCTTCCACCCTTTAACGGAACTGGGCAGAGAAGCAACAAGGTTGGTGTGGCGCAGCACCGGATAATAATATCCCTTAGTCCTATTATTTAGAGTGAGCCTGTACAGGAAGTTGATCTCAGCAGCAGACAAGAAGGAATATTTACACTTCTAGAAGAGGACCAAAATCCCCATCAAGGCCGCCCAACCGTTGGGAGCCAGTTGGGCCGGGGCTATACCCCAGAATTCGAAGACTTCCCGAATGCAGGGGTGGAGAGGAAACCTAAGACCAAGTTCAAGTTGCAATTCATAAGCCGCCACAGCGTTCGGCAGAGCGTAACACATACGCGCTTCGGGAGAAGGAAGATAGAAGTCGATCCCATCCCCATACTGAAAATTGCCGAGAGCAATATCAGAGCTCTTTTGTAACCAAGATTCATCAAGGACTGAAGGAACCTCAGCAGCAGAAAAGGGAGTATTCTCACCCCACAACGAAAGTTTTTCGAGATTGCCCAACAATCCCGGACCAGCGTCAACCATCTCGGGATTGGGTTCCAATGTAAAAGCAGAAATAAAATCCATGACCTGTTGATTAAAAGCAATCCGAGATGGAGACAGGAGATCTGAGTGCTCCCCTGAAGACGACAAAGATGAGGGCAAGGATGACCCAGAACTATCGAGCGAGGAATCAGTTGAACGAGAGATGATCTAGGGGATATGGGAAGAGAAGAAGAACCCTCGCAAGCCATATCAAGATAATCGTAAAAGGAAACGTGGAGAGAGAAAGGGAAGAAGAAACCCTAAGGCCACGACAGTGGTAAGTTCAGAAGCGCAAAGGGAAGTAATCAGAAAAAGAAAGGAAAAGAGAAAGAGGAGAGAATAATACCTGGAAGAAGAACACGAGCACACCAGATAAAATGAATGCTAACCGCTGGCAAAATCGAAGGGAGAAGAAAGAGGAAGCGAGAAAAGGAAAACTGTCAGAAAAAAGTTTCAAAATTTAAAATTCAAATCAAACAGTTACATCCCCAAATACCAGATATACCCTCCACCAGAACAAAAATATCTTAAAGCGGCGCAGATAACGCGATAAGGCAGGAATGTATCAGAAATGAGGCAACGATTGAGAACAACAAGAAGTCGAGGCGGAAAGAACTCTAATATCATAGGCACCGAAGCATGAGGGATACATCCCGTGAAGTACGGTTCGACCCTGAACAATCTCAAGTCATGAAATTATTCAGGCTTGAGGGGCTAATGTTATGGGTATTATATCCCCCATACTTGATGGGCCCAAGAAGCCCAATAAGCTCCATTATATTTAAAGAGGAAGGCCCAACCCCTCGGTGGCCCAACCGGTAGGCGGAAAGGAGAAAGGAATTACGGCAGCCCAAAAGGGCCAGGACAGCACGAAGGCCCAACCCAAGAAAGAATAAAGACGAGCCCACCTAATAAGGCCAAAGCCAGGAAATGCCCTCGGTAGGAAAGCTCGACATTCGTCCTTCCCCTGGCCAAGACCTCGGACGAACACCCCAGTGCCGAGAGCCGACCCATTCGAAAGTTAAAGGGGACGACGAAGGTAGAACAGTAAATAACAGACACATAATGAAAGGGAACAAGTACCGCAGGCTAGAAGACAATACTAACGGGAAGAAGAGATATCTTGGGCAGCAATCCTAACTAAGAGACAACGAGTGACTGGCGCGCTCAACTTTAACAACCAATGGAAGGCCAGTAAAGGACGGAGACAACCTGTAGACCCCCTGCAGTGTAACGAACGACGCTCAGACTCCTCCTGCAGATGGTCGGCATACTAAACAACTTCATTAAAAATGGCCTGTCTTCATCCAGATGGCACAAGACGATTGGCTCGGATTTAGGGTTTTAGGACAATATAAATAGCCTCTCTCGTAGGAGAGAGGCAGGACTTGGAGATTCACTTTAGACATTAAACTTGTAAGAATTTGGGAAAAACGAGTGTTGTTCTAAGGGAGAGTAATAAAAGAGGTTGTGTTCTTGGGTGGGAATCGAGTTTTGGAGAGTCATGAATCTCTTTATTTGTCTTTATTTGTGGTGGATTGTATTTGATGGTATTCGTTCTTGGTTCCGTTAATTAAAAACCTTAATCCTCCATATACTAAATTAACGAGTCAAGAATAGTCGTCAACAGCCACAAACTTGATCTAAAGACCAAAACACTCTCAATAAAAGTTAAAACTCTAAAATTTAATGTACTTGTGCCCGCCATCACATGCTTTCAATGTTTCCTAATAAATTTAAATTGATAAATATTAGGGTTCCACTAAATGCACACCCCTTATTATTGAATACACACCTTATTATAATTTAATTTAAATATGTATTTTTAAATGTCTATATTAATCTTAACTTGCTGAATAGACACCCTACATATTTTTAATTAATTTTTTAATTTTATACTCACTAAACAATAATTACAAACAATTACCAGATCTCATGCTCTGTGTTTCAAAAAGCAAAAATGATTAAATAGGGTTTTCAAATTTATGTTGGGAATATCGATCATCTTCTAATCTTCCAGTATCATTCATCACAATGATTCAAACACGTTGATGTTGAGATTTTATTTTCCAATTCAAAATTGAATCATGTAAAACCAAAAGGAAAATTCATTAAATATTTGAATCATGAATGCATATTGATATAATCTTCTCTCAAGCTTTTAACAATTTTAGAATAATCAATCTTTCGCACAATTTTAGAATAATCAATCTTCCACTAGTTTTATTTTATCATTAATCACTCAACTTCGTGACTTGATAAGCCATTAATACAGAATTTATAGAGAACCCAAATCATATCAATGTCGACAGAGTTGACTCCTAACAAGAAAATAAAGGAGATTATTGTGAAATTTTAAATTTCGAAACCGATCGGTCAGACCACCTATGCCGCTCTGGACCTCCACTAGATCTCCCAGGCTCTCCCCTTTAAGTTATTAACCATCGCAATTGAAGAATAGAAAAATGCATTACAAGAGAGAATTCTTATAATTAGGTGCCCAAAAAGCTTTTAACAATTACTGCATTGAAGAATGATTGGGTGACTGAGTTCAAGATTTGGTGTGGATTATCCGGCTGTGAGATAGGCTGAAGTATCATGGCGATTATATTAATGAAGTTTTAATCGAAAATGGTCTAAAAGATAAGGATAAATTGATTAGTTATAGTGTGTCTAATCTTAATTTTAAAGGGTAATTTTGGAGTTTTATGGGGTGTGTATTCAATAAAATAAATAAATAAAAATTTATAAGAGGTGTATATTTAATGAAAGGTATGTATTCAATAGAAAGAGGTGTGTATTTAACAACACTCTAAATATAATTATAATAAAAAATTAATAATAAGTACTATTAATAATATTAATTACTATATAAATTAAATTGAATGACGTTAAAAATTATAAAATTAATACATAAATTTTTTAATAATTAATTTAATTAGATACATGATTCATATTTTAATAATTTTGACTTTTGTTTTAAAAAAATATTTTAAAAAAAATTAAGTTTAATAACATTTATGAATAAATTTATTTTAATAGTTAAATTAAATAAATGTACTTAGAGAATAATATTTTAATTGTGATATTTACAAAATAAATTAATTTATTATTAATTAAGTAGAAATTAATAGATAAAGTATTATTTTAAGGGTGAGTTTTGTGCGAGACCGTTTCATGAATCCTATTTTGTAAGGCGGATTATTCATCAACCTCAGATATCCGCTAATTAGGAAAGTCGCGCCAACTGCCCAGTAAGGAAAGAAGAAGGACCCGAGTCCCCGACGTTGCATTACACTGCACTGTCTATTACAATCATGAAAACCTCTCATTTTAATCCCTTTTTTTATTATTATATAAATTAATTTTAAATAGATTTTTGTAAACAATATAGTATTATTTTATTATTATTAATGAATTCAAACTTTCAAGTGTTTTTATTTTATTTTTTATTAATTAAATAATTTTATTTTTCATGATCAAATATCACTTTTTATTATAATTATTATTACTTTTTATTAATCTTACTAATTGTTCATAAAATAGTTTATTTGAACGGTTGTCACTTTTTATTGATCAAATATTTCTTTTTATAGAATTATTATCACTTTTTATTCATTTTAAGAATTGTTCATAAAATTATTTAATTAAATGGTTATCACTTTTTATTTATTTAATCACTTTTTATTAAAAATATTGTGGTATAAATTCGGATAATGGGCCTTTCACCTGTTAATATATTGGGCCTAACAGCCCAATTCTCCATTAGGAGCCCACGAGCCACCCGGCCACGAGCGAAGAGGCTCCGCCTCACCAAGCCAAATAGGCCACTTGATCCAACTGCCTCAGATACGCAGAATCTGCTCCGAGATACACGCGTAGAGGATATCCTAGATCATATCCTACAAATAAATCACATGAGGCTAAAATGCATTTAATGCTCGTACTGTACACGATAATCTGTCAACTTGCCTAGATACGGGTGATGTCAGATTATCCAGTATAAATATGGGAAATCCCATAGCATTACAATCATTCCCTTCACCCCCTGGAGAAAGGCACAAACATGTCTAGGGGGCAAATCTCTCTTTGTGTTAGCTTTGCTCAGATTAATACCTCTTCTCCCTATAACAGCCACATTAATCCACTATAAGGAAGAGATTAAAATCTGACGAGCGACATTTGGCGGTAGAGGAAGGGGCCACTACCGCGGCCCTTTACGACTCTGTCAACGTACAGTTGGTAGCCTTCGATCTTCGAGACGACTACCTTCTTCAGTTTGCTCTGACCTAATTAGACGTAAAATGGCAGATGAGCAAGATGAAGCCACTCCTAGTAGGGCCGATGCAACCACCAGCTGATGCCGTCCAGAGGATCTTAACCTCCCCCGGACCGTGGAAAATGAAGTTCCGCCGCACAACACGAACCTGGAAGAAGGCGACCCACAGACCAATTTCTGACAAAAGTACTTTGACCTTCTCAAACAGATAAAAGAAAAGCGAGCGACGACTGCCAGTCGGAGACTCAGCTTTAGCCTTGAAGAAAATTCGACAGAACAGATGAACGAGTGACGACATGAACGAACTCCACCTTGAAAGTCGGTACACGAATGAATGACCCAAAAGGATACGTCTAAGGAACCAAGAAAGGCCCAAAAAGTGGTAGAAGAAGGACGCGAGCGGAGAAGGATAGCGTCCTGGGCTAACTCAGTCACCAAACGTTCCCCCGCACACATGACTGGATGCGTAAGAGCAAAAGATCGATTGGGATCAGATCCCACGAAGACTCGACGCGAGCAAGTGGGAGAGAGTAGAAGAGACGACCCTGTCGCCCAACTCAAGCGACAACATGATGAGGAAATTAACACGCTAAGAAGATGACTCGACCAAATGGAATGAAGAAACAACGTCGGACTCCACGGTATACCTGGCGTAGAATCGGGGAGGTCCCCATTGACTCACAGAGTGATCATGACCGCCACCATGAAAAAAATACGAATCCCTCAGATTCCCTAATACGCCGGTGAATCCAGCCCAATCTCGCACCTTAATAGGTATGTTGGGTGAATGCTGGCGCAAGGGTGCTCAGAAGAGGATCGATGTAAGATGTTCCCCTTAATATTGGGAGACAAGGCACATGCGTGGTTCGAGTCACTCCCCACTAACTCCATCGACTCTTGGGCACAACTCGCCATGGCCTTCTCATCCCACTTCGCCTACCTGGAATGAGGAAAGGAGCCCAAACAAAAATTAGCTTGTCTGCGGCAAGGCCCGAAGGAATCTTTGTAGGACTTCATGATGAGATTCAACGAACAGTTTGCTAATAAGGAAGAAGTGTCGGACGAAACGTCAACTATTTTGGCAACCATCGCCTTACTCTCAGGATCTCCTATGTGGACTAGCTACCAGCAAAAATTGCCAAACAGCTACGCATGCTTTAATGGCCGCAGCTCAAGCATTCATCCACAGCGAGAAAATTCTCGAAGAGTCCAGAGTCGACCCTAAAGAAGCCATTCCCTGACGATGACCAAATTCAGGATATCACAGAGTTGCTTGAACTTACACCTGAGGAGATATTAGCAAGATACAAGATACCAACCTGCTGAGTCCCCCGCCTAGAATACGCGCGGATTCGACTAAGCTAAATAAGAAAAATTCTGCAAATATCACAAATCCATCGGCCATGACACCAATAAATGCCGAGATCTGCTGACCGAACTCATCAGACTGTTCGAGAATGGGAAGCTAGATCGACTGTTGCTGGCCCGAAATGAAGAAAAGAACAACCCCAGGCTATAGCCAAACGACCTAATGGACCAGCCCACCCTCAGGGACAAGGGGGATTGGGAGACCGTCTGCCCATGCCACCCAGGGAGGTATACATGCTGAACGAAGGGTACGTTGGGACTTCCCAGGCCTTGACCACCCTTTCACGAAGAAAATGAAAGGCCAAGCTACGGGAGCTCGACAGGTACCAGCACGTGTTTACGATAAGCCCACGACCACCTTTACACGAAGCCGATGTATTTTTCTCGGAAGAGGATCTCGCCGAGATACGAATCCCTCACAATGACCCATTAGTGATTACGGCCATAATCTCAGGAGTAAAGGTGCACCAATGCCTGGTCGACACGGCGCATACATAAACATCATCTTTAAAGAGGCATTCGAAGCCATAGGAGGACTCTCTCACCACAAGACATCTCCATGCGGCAATGAGATTCGATGGTTCAGTAATGCCATCACTACCCCCTTGATGCAAACAGACCTATGAGACCAAATGATAGATGAGAAGCAGATGGCAAGAGCTCAACACGTCCTTGGGTTCAAAGTGGTAGATCTCCTATCACCCTACAATTGCATCTGAGGATGGACGTTCATTCATTAATTCAAATCCATCCCATCCACACTACACCAATGTATAAAATTCGTAATCGCCGATGGTCGAGTCGGAACTGTTAGAGGTAGCCAAAGGAAGGCCAAAGAATGTTCATTCATCGAGAAAGGAGACGAGCTCAACTACCATGTCCCAAGTTTCCAATTGATGATGATGGAACAACAAGATCGTGAAGAGGAAGCAAATCATGAGGAGGAACTGCCGCTGGATGATTCGACAACAAGGGATGGCCAGAAGTTTCAACCTTTCAATGCCCAGGGAGTCGATCTACCCTTAATAACCGACGAAAATCCAAGGTTAGATAAGAAAAGAAAAAGGGGGGAACCAGCCGAAGAAACCGAAGTGATAAGGATGGAGCCAAGTAACCCAGACTTGGAGTTGTATATCAGATCACAATTAAAGGATCCCCATCGAACGACTCTGATCGAATTTCTAAAGTCCAATTTGGACATGTTTGCCTGGACATCCAGCGACATCCAGGGGATAGATCCAAAACATGCATGCCACCGACTTAACACAAACCCATCCTACCGCCCTGTAGAATAGAAGAAAATGAAGTATAGCCCCCGAAAAATATGCAATCATCGAGGCGGAAGATAGAAAATTATAGGCAAACAATCTGGTGAGAGAGGCGTTGTTTTCCGCCTAGGTAGCTAACCTGGTACTAGTGCAAAAGGCAAACAAGTCATGGAGATTATGTATTGACTTCATGAACCTCAATAAAGCATGCCCGAAGGATAGTTTCCCACTACCACATGTTGATCAAATGGTGGACGCAACAGCCGGCCACGAGCTGATGAGTTTCATGGATGCATAGGCTATCACCAGATTCCTATGCACCTAGACGATGTGGAAAAATGGCTTTCTACACCAAAAGGAATCTGCTGTGCTGGGTAATGATGCCATTCGGGTTGAAAAATGCAGGCGCCACATACTAAAGATTGGTGAACAAGATGTTCCGAGAAGAGCTAGAAAGGACCATGGAGGTATATGTGGACGACATGCTCATTAAGAGTGTAGACACAAACGATCATGCGCGCCACCTGAGAAAAGCATTTGATACCCTACGACAATATGGAATGAAGCTCAACCCTAAAAAATACACGTTCGGGGTGTCCGCCGGGAAATTCCTCGGATACATGGTGAGCAAGAGAGGAATAGAGGCAAACCCAGATAAGGTGAAAGCTATACAAGACATGGAGCCTCCAAAACATTCAAAAGAAGTACAAAGGCTAGCCGGAAGAATCGCGTCTCTCAGTCGTTTCCTACCTAGAGCATCCGACAAATGCAAATCCTTGATGGACGTGATCAAAAAAGAAAAGTTCGACTAGACACCCGCGGCTCAAAAGGCCTTCGAAGAGTTAAAAGACACACTGGCTAACACACAAACCTTGTCCGAACCGCAGTCGGGTGAGCCTCTCAGCCTGTACCTAGCTGCTTCCGAGTCCGCATTAAGTGCGGTACTGGTTCGGACTAAAAGAAAGCAACAGGAGCCAATTCACTACGTGAGTCAAATGCTCCATGATGCTGTACTCAGGTATCCTGAAGTTGAGAAACTTGCTTATGCCCTAGTAATGAGCGCACGAAAACTGAGACCATATTTTTTGGAATATTCAATCGAGGTGGTAACATCTTTCCCACTAAGGCAAGTGCTCTCAAACCCGACGTAGCAGGAAGACTGATGAAATTGGTAGTGGAATTAAGTCAGTTCGATATTAAGTACGTGCCCCGACTGGCAATCAAAGCACAAGCCCTGGCCGAGTTTATTGAGGAACTCACCATCCCCACGTTACCAGGAGAGGTGACCGACAGACCCTGGCAAATGTCGGTAGATGGATCATCTACGACTTATGCCTTTGGGGCCAGCGTAGTACTTACCAGCCCCATCGGAGAGACATTTTGCTCAACCATCAGGTTTGGATTCCCATCTACTAACAACGAAGCCGAATATGAAGCTCTACTATCTGGCATAAGAATGGCATTAACAATTGGGGTGAAGAGAGTAATGATCTACAGTGACTCGGAATTAATGGTCAACCAAATAAGAGGAGACTATGAAAAAAAGACCAACAGTTGGTCGGATACCGCAAGCTAGTGGCAGACATGATCCAAAAATTTGATCACATCTACATCGCGCGAGTCCCTAGAGTACGGAACACCCAAGCATACGCGTTAGCTCGTTTGGCAACCTTGGAAAATGCCGAGCGACTGGGAAGCATCAGCATAGTAAACCAAGGAGCCCCAAGCGACCAGGCGATTTGGGAAGTCAGCAAGGAAGAGACATGGATGACCCCCATTAAAGCGTTCCTGAAAGAAGGAGAGGAACCAGAGGACAAGGCGGAAGCGAAGCGACTGCGGCTCCGAGCCTCCAGGTATACATTGATAAATGATGTGTTATATAAGAAATGATACCTGATGCCGCTACTAAGGTGCTTGAATAAAGCGAAAGCCACCAAAGTGTTGATGGAAGTTCACGAAGGAGTCTGCAAGAATCACTCGGGAGGACAGGCACTGGCGTTGAAAGTAATTTGACAAGGATATTTCTGGCCCACTCTTAGAAAGGGCACTATCGAATACGCCAAAGCATGTAAAAGTTGTCAGATTTATTCTCCCATAATCAGAGCTCCTTCTACAGAGTTGATCACAATGGCAGCACCTTTGCCTTTTGCCAAGTGGGGAATCGATCTGATAGACCCATTCCCGCCCGCTAGAGGAGGCATCAAGTACACCGTGGTGGCAGTCAACTACTTCTCAAAATAGGCAGAAGCAGAATCGTTAGCCACAATTAATGAGGTTAAGATGATAACCTTCATATGGAAAAATATCGTTTGTCGCTTCGGAATACCCAATGCAATTGTGACGTATAATGGGAAGCAATTTGAAGGCATGCAACTTAAAATTTTTTTTGATGGGCTGGGGATAAGGAAGTTGTTCTCAACACCTTACCACCCCCATTTGAATGGACAAGTTGAGGCGGTCAATAAAGTAATTTAACATACCCTCAAAACCAGACTGGAGAGCCTTAAGAAAAATTGGGCCTCACAACTGCCCGATTTTCTCTGGTCATACCGCACCACCGCCAGAACGTCAACTGGAGAGACTCCCTTCTCGTTAACATACGGAACAGAAGTAGTCATACCAGCAAAAGTAGCTTGCCCCACGTTCCGTGTGTCCCAAAAAGGAGGAGAAACCAATTCAGAAGCCACCAAACTTAACCTGGACTTATTGGAGGAGCTTCGACTACATGCAGCGGAGAGACATGCGATATACAAATCAAGGCTAGAATCCCAATATAACAAAAAAGTACACAATAGGGATTTCGCAGTTGGAAATTTGGTGATGAGGAAGATATGCCAACCAGGCGGAGTGTTCGGAGCAAACTGGGAAGGCCCATACGTAATAAAAAGGAATTTGAGTAATGGGGCATATGAATTAAGTGAGCTCAGTGGCGAAGACATCAAGCATCTGTGGAATATACAAAATTTAATACGCTTCTATGCTTAAGCATAGTCGGTGAAATTCCTATATGCATAAATTATAAAGTTAAGGCTACGGAGTTATAAAGCCATAATAAAGAGTGCAGGAAAATACACATCACATGTCACCACAATGTCAAAATAAAATTTATAGCAAAAGGAAAAACACAAAATAAAGGAGGAGCCTCCATCAGACACCACTGGGGCCCGCACCACCCACACAACTAGGGCCTGCAACACTAGGACCTGCGTCACCCGTACCGCTAGGGTCCGTACCATCACCAGCCCCTGAGAAGTTACGAAGACTCCTCATCCATGCTACCTCCACCTCCAGTTGGGCAACACGCTCTCTCTCCCGCTCCAATTCATGCTCAGCCAGGTAACGTGCAACTTCTAATTGATGAACCTGACTTTCAGCCATGCGTGCTCTCTCCCTATAGGACGTAGCCCTAGTGTTAGCCGCAGTGATAAGTTGCTCTGCCACCATAGTTTGACGAGTCTTCACCATAGAAGGAAGCCCCTCAGCACTGGTAGAGGCCCCCGCACTAAGACCAACTCCTGGAGGAATAGACTGCCCAGACTCTGTCATAAGAAGGAAGCGGCATAGAAAAGTCAATGCATGCCCAACGCTCACCAAGGGGGCATTCCCAATTTCATGGGGCCCCGCACTCTGCAACCAGCGAGACAGCATAGGATTCCATGCATGAGCAGGGATAAAGACGGCTTCCGAGATGCTCAGTTCTGACTCAATAGCCGATCGAGCGTCACCCATACTCCTCAATCGTAACAACTCATCCAATGAAACTAGGGGGATGCCCCCACCAATTCCACCTTCTGGAGCAAAAATCTCCTGATGAGTGATATTTTCACCTAGATTTTAGTATCTTTTTATGTGTGTTTTCGTATTGTTTTATCCGTATTTTTATGTTATTTGGTTGTGTTTTGTGTTTTCATGGAAATGTGTGTGAATGAGCTTAAACCTATAATTTTCACTTTTTATTTGATGCTAGATATGATAAGGAAGACGTAGGAAAAAGCGGATCTCAATTCGGAGTTGAAACGAGGGAGAACGGTGGTTGTTGAAGTGCATGTGAATCCATATTTTTAATGCAATTGTGGAGCTAACGGTGTTTGTTGAGTTTTTGAGCATGAATGAAGAGGTATTGGAAGCATGAATGGAGCTTGGAGCTAACGCTTTCTTTACCAAATGCCTATTGAGGGAGTACTCAACACCTTATTACTTCTAGTTGCTTGATATATTTTGATGTGGATTGATGTGATTAGCATGCTACTTCATGTGTTATGTTTTTGGGATGTTTACTTTTGTAATTTAGGATTTCCTTTTCAATAATGTTGGGATGATTGTGAGCTTACATTGTTTTGGATGATTTGAATGTGTTCTTTATTGTTAATTATGGTGATTTTTGTTTTTGCATGTTTTGTGTTTTTGTTTTGTTTCTTGTTTGTTGAGTCTTTATTTATGTTTTGTGTGTTTTCTTATTTTGTCTTGGTATGTTTGGTGGTTTGTTTTGGGATGTTGTAAGTCATTTTTGAACATGAGTGGTGATACGTTGTGGTAGTAAGTGATGACAAGTTATGATTAAGAATATCTACACTTTCGAATTGTGACATGTTTTATTTAACTTGTTCAATTTTGAGATGAATGTGGTGCAATAAGTTTCTTAAGGTCCGAGCACAAGCTTGTGAGCATTTGAGCCTCAACCGTGCATACATGGTTTTTTTCTTCATGAGTGGATTGGTTGTGTTTGATAAGCTAGAACTTGCTCAAGGACTATAGGAACGAGTCCGATTTGTGGAGATTAGTGAAATGATCTTAGGCCATCCTTGTCATTTATAGTCATTACCATATATTTTCCTACTTTGAACATCATCCCTAGTCAACCACTTTGAGCCTTAAAGCCATTTTATTGTGAATTTAGCACACTACAAGCCTTAATTATCCACTTGAGCCTTACATACATACCTTCTGTGTGAGTGATTGAGGAGATGTGGTTTAGAAAGGTTTGATGAGAATTGTGCAAGAAAAGAAAGAAAATGGTAACAAGCAAGAAAAAGGATGAAAAGAGCTCAAGAAAGAATGAACATGCAACCTCAAAACAAGAAAATGAGCAAAACAACAACAATATGCTCAAGTATTTAAAAGTTTAAAGAAGGAAACATGCATCATAAGAAGCTCAATCCAAAGGAGAAAGTTGATGATTAGTGCTTGTGAACATTAAAGACAAGAAAGGAAGAAAGAAAAGTGGAGAAGTTGGAGAAATTAGCCATCTCTTTGATTACTTACACTTGATTAGTCATTCTTACCTATATTCTTCCTACCCTACCAAAGAGCCTATCATTACATCCTTAATGAAAGACCTTTTTGATCATTAATGGAAACATTGGCGGTTTGTGAATATAGTCCACGAGCAAGCTTATAGCGAGTCGAGCCAATCGATTGATGAGTGTTGTTTTACCCTACTTTAAAGAGTGTTGAGTGAAATTGATATCTATGTGAGGCTTGGACTAAAAAGGGACTGTATTATACTATCATTCTCTTTATATTGAACTTGTTAATTCTTCATGTCATGAATCTAATGTTGTAGGATGACTTAGCATAAATTGTGATTCTTATTATTATTGATGTGTTACTTATGTTCGTTTAGTCTTTTCCTAGGTGAAAATCACTCTCCTTGGTTTATCATTTTCGTTGTGCGGGGACGCACAACACTTTAAGTTTGGGGGTGTGATGAGTGATATTTTCACCTAGATTTTAGTATCTTTTTATGTGTGTTTTCGTATTGTTTTATCCGTATTTTTGTGTTATTTGGTTGTGTTTTGTGTTTTCATGGAAATGTGTGTGAATGAGTTTAAACCTATAATTTTCACTTTTTATTTATGCTAGATATGATAAGGAAGATGTAGGAAAAAGCGGATCTCAATTCGGAGTTGAAACGAGGGAGAACGAGCCAAAACAGTGAAGAAATACAGGAGCCAGCACCAACACGGGCCGTGTAGCCAACACGGCCCTGTAAGCGATGGCCGTGCGGCGACACCTATTCTTTCAACACGGGCACCTTAAGGCCGTGTCCAGTCGCACGAGTCGTGTTGGCAGCACGAGCCGTGTCATCAACACGGCCCTGTAAGGAGAGGCCGTGCGGCAGCATCAGAAGACACAACACGGCCACCTTGTGGCCGTGTTGCAAAGCACGACTCGTGCTGTGTAAATTCCTGGAAAAAAAATCAGAATCCTTCTAGAAGCCTCCCAAGGGGTATAAATACCCAATACTTCAATATGTGAGAGGAGATCCAATTTCCACCACTTCTAAACACACCTCACACACCATTTCCTCCATTCTTCACCTTCATCCATTCTTCATCCTTTGGATCTACCTTGATCCAACCATCACATCCTCCATCCAAATAGTAGAGAAGCAAGGAAGAGAGGTGAATTGCAAGGGGAAGAAGAAGATCACCATTGGAGACATCCAAGGGAGTTTTCATCTAAACTTTGTATTGAAACCTATTGTTTATCATGTTTTGTAAGGAATTTAATGTCTATGTTAATTTTTTTATGGATATGAGAGGCTAATCTCCCTTGTGAGATTAGCAATATGAATTGTGTTGGATAATTTTTGGTATTTTGCAATTGAATGATTATGTTGATTGAGTTAATTGATTTTCTATCATTGATGCTTTAGATCTTGAGGTTTATGATGATTTGTGTGTTTAATTGTTTTAAGCATGTGATTAGATTGAGAAGTCAATTGCATATTTAGGATAATTTAGTGAATCATTTCATCAAACACTTCATGTGCATTATAGATTGTGAAGAGATTGAGAAGTCCTTCATAGTTTAGAACCCTTTGATAGAACATATCATTTATTAGATTGAGAAATCAATAGATTATGTGAAGGGACTCTCATTTCAAGCTTAGTACCTAGTTGGAATTGTTTGAGTGAGAACCAATCCAATGAATGTCATTCCATATCCTATTCATTCCGAGAGGGAGTTTATGTGATCTTAGTGTTGGCCCTTAGCCTTTTTCCCATGACACATATGAATTCATTGCATGATACCTAGATTTTCCATGCTTTAAGTATTGTTAATCTCATCTCTATCTACTTGGCTCATTCATCCATCTTCCATTCATCTATCCTTTTATTTTATTGTCATTTCTTGATTATCTCCCCTTCTCGTTCATCTCTATAATACTATGACAAACACGAGATCGCTTAGACCCTAGTACCTTCCTTCCTGTGGTTCGATAATTTCTTTAATTGGTCATGCCCACTATATTATGGCTAATCATCTCCCGTACTGGTGGAGCCTGAGGTTGGGCAATGTTCTCATGTCTTTCCTATCTGGAAGTCGGATCGCTATCGGGGAGAGAAACTTGAGGTTGATTGGCACTAGGCGGATCTTCAATCGGATTGATCCGAATGCCCGTGCCCCAACTAGCCCTGCGAATGGCTTCCAGGATGATTGTCTGTTCATTTCCTCGCACCTCAGTCTCCTTCATAGGAGCTTTTCCCTAGTCTAATGAACGAGGAGACACCATCTCACTGCCCGAAGCTACACCTTGAGTCGTACTTACTACCGCCTCCTCAGTTCCATCAGCATGAACAATCACAACGCCACAAAGACCAGTCCTACCACTTGCGACTGTGGAAGCATATTCGGCCATAGTCGTGCTAGGACCAACTTCTTGACGGGCCATTTGAGGCAAAGGGAAAACAATCTGATTCGAAAAATACTCGTCAAGAGTAGCGTCCCAAGATGAGAAATTATTACTTACCCTTCCTTCGAAGCTTACCGGCTGAGCCCAAGTCAAATTCTGATAAAGATTCGCTCCCGACAGTCTGTCGTCTGATAAAAGGGATAACACATCGCGGGGAAGAGTCATGCGATTGATCGCCTCAAAGGCATGGCGGAACCCTAAAGATAGCTCTTCCTCTGCCGACCGAACCAAGGCTATCAAAAAAAAGGGGGGAGGCCAGTAAGTTACAGTAAAAACACAAGAAAAAGGCGACGATAAGACTTACCAGATTCAGGAGTCCGAAAGGCATACGATATAGACAGATAATTTCCGTGTGGGTCACGACATTCAAAACCCCGCACCCAAAACCACTGGCACCTCCAATGCTGCCCACCGATTGAATTCCTACTGAATATAGGACGAACGCCCCTCTGCACCTATAAGTAGTAATGGCCATGACAACCAGGGTCGTGGACGTAATGATAGACATAGTCGATATCCCGGGCAGAAGGAGAATGACATCCATTCTCATGGAGCAATACTAGCAGACCAATCAAGTTCGCCCAAGCTGAAGGGATTATCTGCATTGGGGCCAAACCACAATTAATCAATATTCGCCCGATAACATGGGCCAGAGGCAACCTGACGCCGACAGCAAACATACCCGTATTAAAGGCAGCATGATCAGGCTCACCACTCCAGGGACGTTCATGTAGCCCAGGCGTGCCAAACTCAATCCCAGGATAACTGTATAGAGCGAAGACCCCGTCCAGATCCTCATCCCGCATACTGGTGGGATAACCCCGCAGAGTAGAATCAGTCACCGCACGGCCTCGACTGGAGGGATGGCTTGTGCTATTAGGGCCAGCAGAATCTTCCAAGTTAACGAAAGATGGAGAGGCTCGGCTTTTTATCTTAGGAACCACCTGCCGCCGCGATGAACCCTCCCCTTGAAGAACAGGCTCCTGAGGAATCTCATAACGTGGGAGAAGAGGAACAGAACAGCGCCCACTCCGCGTCACGGGAGTGATGGAAGGAGCCCTAGCATTACTAGCTTCTTCCTCTTCCTCGGAACTGAGAAATTCCTGGGAGGACCATGAATCCACCGCCATAAGGGGAGGAAGAAGAACAACAAAAAACAGAAAGAGAAGCACAAATAATGCAAAAGACGAAAAAATTGCCATTCTTGGGGAAACAAGTTCAACTTAAAGAAGAAGCTTGCTCTGGAAAGTTTAAGTGTATGTTTAGATTTCAACATGGCCACCCCTTTTTATAGGGATAAGCGGAGGTAAAGAAAAGTAGGGGCCCAATAACTGCCCCACTCTCCATCCCACTCCTCGAAATTCGAAGAGCCCACTTGCAAAGAAAATTATGGAGCGTCCGATCAGGACACGTGGACAAAATCAAGGATGGAAGATCGTGGAGTAGGGATGTTGATGTGACAGTTCAAAAGGAAAACTGACGGCGAGGATATGAGGGATCCACCGCATTAAATGCGCAATAAATATATGTCAAAACCACTATTAAATGCAATAATTGCTATTAAAGAACAAGGTTACAAGCCAGGCGAAAATCAATAAAAGAGAATAAAAGTTACAATTCCATCTTGGAGACTATGTCCCGTCAGGCGGAGTAGAGACAGATCGAGTGGGGGCCACGGCGGAAGTCGATGCTGTAGAAGGCTGGGATGTTACCCGACTAGGAAAGCCGGGGACACAGAAAAAGTCTGACACAAGCCCTAATGGAACTAAGTTCATCCCCTTCGACTCCCAGTCTATGCCAGCCGGTAGCCCTGAAGCCGCTATACGGGCATGAAACATTTGACAGAAATTTTCATTAAGAACAATTGCGCCGATTCCATTAGCCAATCGCTCCGAATGAGCCAAGGCTTTAGCAAAACCCACTACACCGGCAACTTTTCTCTCGGAATTAATCAGAGAGGAGAAGTCCACTTCATATTTGTGGGACAAGGCGGTTACCTCCATTTCTTTAACCTTCAGCCCTTTCTGGGCATCAGCCAACTGCCTCTTCGCATCATCCAACTCTTGAATGAGTCGGTTCCTTCATTTCTCTGACTCTCTCAAAGCTTTCTCAGCAGCCCTCGCAGACGCCTCACTTGAGAAGAGCTTTCCTTCCACTAGCTTTAGCTCCTCCTGAAGGGCTTTTAGGGCATCTTCTGAAGCCTTGCTTTGGCGATCCGCCTCCTCTTTAACCCCCGTCATCTCTTCTGAGTGTCTCTGCTCCCTTTTCTCCATCTCCTCCCTCAACTGAGTCAGCTCCGCCTCCTTTTGATGATTAATAACAGTGACTTGAGCTGCCTCATGACTCTGACGAGCCAAAAGGAGAGATGCCTGACAGGAGTAACTTAAGGCCCTTGCATGGTATCCAGTATCCGTGTATATAAGATCGTCCGAATTCAAACCCCTATGATGTCACTCTCTTCTTGAGTGAAACTGGTGGGGGTAGACTCCATCGCCCTCAACATATACACTGGAAGAGTGGGCTGACTGGGATCATACGAGTTTGACCCGTACAAGCTGTGGAGTACGGGTGGCAAAGAACGAACTTCTGGAGTAGAGGCACCAACTTTAAAACCAAGATAAGAGGTCTCGATGGAGGGCACTCCTAAAGCAGCTCCGCCGAAGAAGAGACCGTAACTATCAATCCTAACCCTCTTACTTGGGGGCTCGGAAGGCCTGCTGACGGGCACCGACTGATCGTCCACGGCCAACCCGCTAGATCCCAAAGGACGGCGCTGTACCATGCGGATGAGGGAATAGCAACCAAAGTCATGAAGCAAAAAGTCTTCCTCACGTTCCCCCTCTGAAATGACTACCACGTCGTCGAAACCCTCTTGAAACATAGCACCAACCGACTCATGATTCTCTCCGACATCATCTCCCATGAAGTCCCCGGCTCCTGACATCGGTACGGCGGTGTCTCCCTGTAAGGCCTGAGGACTCATCTCCCTCAGGGAGGACTCATCCACTTCTATTATATCAGTCAAGGCATCAGACCTTGGAGCTGTTTGATCATGGAAAGCGAACGACCCAATAGGATTTATCACCACCCCGACAGGGATATCTGGATTAGCAAGGGAAGTTGCCGGTGGCTCCGAATGAGTGCCTGCATGAGCAGCCACGGTCACCATCTGCAGAGGAGCCGGCGCCTCCGAATCCACCATGAGCCCATACTTTTTTAAAAGCTTATCGATAATGATAACGGTACTCCTCTCCTGGGCG
This sequence comes from Pogostemon cablin, assembly GCA_023678885.1. Taxonomy (NCBI): domain Eukaryota; kingdom Viridiplantae; phylum Streptophyta; class Magnoliopsida; order Lamiales; family Lamiaceae; genus Pogostemon; species Pogostemon cablin. The sequence continues at coordinate 31,935,693 of CM042963.1, forward strand.
CTCATTTTGCTAATAACACCCACCAACTCCAAGAACTCTTTCAAAAGGAAAGGACCAGGACGAGTGTTCCTATCTGAAAATTTAAAACAATGACTATACCTCACGTACACACAAAAATAATAACGAAAGACAAAAGAAGGCAAACATACCTCAGCGAGAACGAATCAACTGGAAGACTGAAGGAACCTTAATGTGCGATGGCTTCCACACGCCTGAAACCCAGCACCACCACTCTTTCCAATTCTTGATGGAGGTAGACTTCCCCGAAAGAGTTAATCCTCGAGAAGTGTTGACTCGGTAGAACCCCTTATGCACATTCTCCTCCGAAGGACGACACAGGTAGTCGATTTCCTTGAGAGACAAGTGCTGATACCCTTTCTGACAGAATAGAAGTATGAACCCAATAATCGTAGCCCAGGTATTCGGAGATAGTTGATGAGGCACCAAATTCCAGTAATTAAGGAGCTCCGCCAGACAAGGGTGAAGAGGCAAGCAAAACCTTAATTTCAACATATGAATGTTCACTGCCACTCGCCCTGGGGCCAGTTTGCTCGCCCTTTCATTTTCAACCGGCAAGATAAAGTCCACGCCTGATGCTGCATATCTCGAACACAGCTCCTTAAATTAGGCATGAGGAATAGTGCTATTCTGGAAATGGGCCCACATCCTATTGTGGGCACCGTCGTGAGATGCAATTCATGTCCGAATGTTCTCCGAATCTGGTATGTCTTCCGTCGTAGCAAACGAAGAGGGCAAAGAGCGAGTCACCGACGGAAGCCTTCGGTGAGAAGAAGTAACCTCTATTTCTTCTTGTAAATCCTGAAAGGCTCTCTCCAAAGACTCCGACACCGCTTCACCCCTGCTCCTCGCTCGATGAGGACCCGACTGACTAGTTGGCTGACCGCTGGAACTCATGCTTAAGCGCTATGGATAAACAAAAATAAAAGTCAGAAGAATAAACAGAGGATGAAGATGAAATTATGACAGGAGAAAAGGCCCCTTTTAAAGCATAATTTCCTGATCGACATGACCTATATGCAGAGGGTCATTAATGATGACCCTGACGAACACAGCTTGAATGATGAAAAGGTGCATCGAAAATGCCTCAAAATTTTGAAACGTCGCTTCACGATCCTTAAGACGTCATTTCAGATCTAAAATACGAAAATCGGGACACGCTCATGCTTAAGAAGGTTCCGCCTCCACTTACCACGCGCCAGTGATGAGAAACCTAGGGGCTAATATGGTATAAATTTGGATAATGGGCCTTTCACCTGTTAATATATTGGGCCCAATAGCCCAATTCTCCATTAGGAGACCATGAGCCTTCCGGCCACGAGCGAAGAGGCTCCGCCTCACCAAGCCAAATAGGCCACTTGATCCAACTACCTCAGATACACAGAATCTGCTCTAAGATACACGCGTAGAGGATATCCTAGATCATATCCTACAAATAAATCACATGAGGCTAAAATGCATTTAATGCTGCACTGTACACGATAATCTGTCAACTTGCCCAGATATGGGTGACGTCAGATTATCCAGTATAAATATGGGAAACCACATAGCAATATAATCATTCCCTTCACCCCTGGAGAAAGGCACAAACACGCCTAGAGGGCAAATCTCTCTTTGTGTTAACTTTGCTCAGATTAATACCTCTTTTCCCTATAACAGCCACATTAATCCACCATAAGGAAGAGATTAAAATCTGACGAGCGACAAATATTATCACTTTTTATCTTTCCTATTAATTATTCATAAAATAGTTAAATTGTTATGTTATCACTTTTTACTAATCAGATATCACTTTTTATTAAAAATGTTGTCACTTTTTATACATTAATTATTAATAAAATAGTTCAATTGAAAAATTATCAGGTCATTACTTTTCATTAATCAAATATCACTTTTTATTAAAAATATCATTACTTTTTATACCTTCTATTAATTATTAATAAAATAATTTAGTCAAACAACTATCACTTTTTATTAATCAGGTATCACTTTTTATTAATTAGGTATCACTTTTTATAAAAAGGTTATTACTTTTAAGAAATATTAGTATGATTTTTTATAAATTTAAATACTCAAATTAAAAAGGAAAAGAATTCATAACAAAATTCAATTTTTTTATGAAAAGAAAAAAATAAAGAAAAAGAATTCATATCAATTGAAAATTTATCAGGTCATTACTTTTCATTAATCAAATATCACTTTTTATTAAAAATATTATTACTTTTTATACCTTCTATTAATTATTAATAAAATAATTTAATCGAACAACTATCACTTTTTATTAATAAGGTATCACTTTTTATTAATTAGGTATCACTTTTTATAAAAAGGTTATTACTTTTAAGAAATATTAGTATGATTTTTTTATAAATTTAAATACTCAAATTAAAGGAAAAGAATTCATAAAAAAATTCAATTTTTTTATAAAAAGAAAAAAAATGAAAAAAAGAATTCATATAAAAAAAAATAAACTGCTTAACAACTCTCGAACCCAAAACCCTTGGAATGACAAATGCCCTAATGGGCCACAGCGCCGACTGTTGTTTTAATTAAGAAATGACAATTAACAATTAAGACCCAAGAATCGCACTAATTTGGGTCAAAATGGGGATCCGTCTCACGGAATGAGATCCGTAAGACGGTGTCACACAAGTCTTTGTCTTATTTTAATATGTACATTATTTAAATTAACGTATTAAATAAATTATTATTTTTATTATTATTTTAATTATTATAAATAAAAAATAATAATAATGTAATGTTATTTTATTTTATTTATAATTAATCGACTATATAGTAACGGTAAGTTTACATTATTATAATAAAAAAAAGTTGGGTGGACAAAAAGATGATGAGATACTTACAAAAAAATATTAAATAAATAAATAAGGTTGTGTCTTTGTGCTAGAATGTCAATAAATGAGGGGTAAAAGAGGAAATTGAAAATAACATGGAATAAAAAAGTTGTTATGTATTTAGGTGGACAGAAAAGAGTATGATTTGTTTAAAGTGTAAAAAAAGGCTTACTACCCTTAATTATTTTGTATGAATTCTCATAAAAATGCAACTCCTTTTGTGGGAGGCTCTAATTATTAAAATATAACTTTTTTTTAGGATATCAACTTCAAATTTACTTTTTCTATTTTGGTCAGCAACTTTACACTTTATAAAAGAAAAAAATACATGGCAAAAAGGTTATTTGGCCCCTTAACTTATATCTTAGGTAAAAATAAACCTTTATTTTAATAGGTAATATATTTCAAAATGAAATGGTTACAATGTACACGATGTGTGTAGAAGACAATGCTCAAGATTACAACTCCACAAATCTTAACCAGAGATGATTGATATTCCTTACTAATTATATAGATTGCACGAACCCTAGCTATCTGCATTTTGATTGCTTCCGGAACATGTTGAGGCTTAATCTTTCATTGGTACAGACATGCATTCCTAGCAGCCCAAATTTGATGTTTAAAGCCTGTCAATGACGTGAGTAGCTTCCTTTTCTTTCTCCCATCTCTTCTAGCTGTGTTGTAAATGGTTCTGAGAGCTCATGCAAAGTTGTTAACCTTGGCATTCTACCCCATCCAGTTGCCAACATCCTTCCACACTGTATGTACAAAGGGATACCTGAAGAAGACATGGTTATTGGTTTCTTCTTCCTATGAAGCTAAAGAAAGAACTTGGACTTCCTCTCAAGAACTCACACACTTAACCGTTTGATCACTCAAGTATTCACTCACGTTTGATTTGTTAATCGAACAAGAAAGAAAACAAGAACACAATAATGTATAGTGGTTCGACGTAAGCCTACATCCACTCTTAAGAAGAAGATCACTCACTTATGATGATTACAATATACTCCCTCCGTCTGAATTCAAGTGTGCCATTTGCTTTTGGGCATGGAGATTAAGGAGTATTGTTATTTATTGTGTAGTGGGTAGTTATATTAGTGGAGGTGTGGGTCCCATTTTTTAGTTGTATTAGTGGGTGTGTGTGGATAAAAAAGAAAATGAGACCCTTGGGGCAGACGCCTAAAATGGAAAAATGATACCCTTTAAAGCAGACAGAGGGAATATGATTGTCGTTATTTTCACCTAGATTTTAGTGCCTTTTTGAGTGTATTTTGCGTATTGTTTTATCCGTATTTTTGTGTATTTTGGCCGGCCGTGCTGGCAACACGGCTCGTGTTGCAGCAAAACGGCCCGTGTGCCAGACACGGGCCTGTCCAGAATGGTCGTGCGGCGGCATCTATTTATCCAACACGACCACCACTTGGTCGTGTTGTGGAGCACGACCCGTGTTCTGAGCACGACCCGTGTACAAGACACGGGCCTGTAAGCGGAGGCCGTGGTGTGACATGTTTTACTTAACTTGTTCAATTTTGAGATGAATGTGGTGCAATAAGTTTCTTAAGGTCCGAGCACAAGCTTGTGAGCATTTGATAGTGGAAGTTGTTAACTCCGAGCTCAATTTGTGCTTCCAATACCCTTCATACATGCTCAACAAAACCATTAGCTCAACAATTTCATTAAAAATATGGACTATCATGCACTTCAACACGACCAATCATACCAAAATCAAACCAAACTCATGAGAAAATTTTTAAAATTTTAGCTCAAAAATACGAAAAGTATATGCTTTCAAGACAAAGATGTCACACCACGCCATATCCCCCCAAACTTAAATTGAAACAAGAGTTTCGAGGTAAGTTTGCAAAAAGTTGTGTGACTTACTATCACATTTCAAATCAAGCACTCTTCGTGTCTTCAATACGCGTATTCCTCACAAGCACAATTAACCTACATGCCAAAAATGCAAACAAACAAATCCATCAACCTTATTGAAAGCATTAAATAAAGTAATAAAAGGTAATGATGGGTTGCCTCCCATCTAGCGCTAAGTTTAACGTCTTCAAGCCGGACGATAGTCTTTAGCTCATGGTGGTCTTGAATAGTCCTTAGGCACTATCATAGGTTTTTTCTTGAAGTAGTGCCGTGTGCTCTCCCGTTCAACCACTAGAACGGTTCCCTTCTTGTTAAATAACTCAAGTAATTGGTCTCCGAAGGCGTTCTTCACAAGGAATGGCCCTTTCCACTTGTTCCACTTTTTCCATGGGGCTTTATATGCATTTTGAACTTCAACCACATCCCCCGGTAAGAATTCAGGCATTGACAAGTGTTGGTGCCCTCTTGCAACCTTTTTCCTACAATCACCAAATAAATTTTTATCAATGAAATCATGGAAGTTCTTAAGAGAATTTGAAATTTCAATAGAATGAGAAGGTTTTGGCTTGTGGGGAGTAGAATCCATGATCTTAGTTTCCGGAGGTTTCCTTTCTTCCATAATGGCATGAATCTCTTTTTGATTTTGAATCTTGACTTTCTCTACCATCTCTTCAAGAGACTCGACAAATCTATCGAATTCCCCCTTCAACTCTTCTTTCAACTCTTTAGCTTTCACCCACTTAGGCATCCTTTCTCTTCTTTCCTTTATAACCTCATCAACCCCCAAACTAGTCTTGTTCCGATCCTTAATAGAGGAAGAAGGCTTGTTGTTCTCAACGGTGGATACAACTTGACTAACTTGGTGCTCAATGGAATCCAATCTAGCACCGAATGCTACTATTGCACTTGTCACCATGTCACACCAATTTCCGATTCGATCCATCCACATTTCATTAAACTTACTCTCCTTCTCTATGCGATCCATAACCATTTCAAACATCTTTTCTCCAAACATTGCTATGTGGTCACTTTGGGTGGAATAAGAGGTGTTGGAGTCTTGAAAATTTCCCCATAGATGTGGTTGATTTACTTCTTGATGACTAGAAAAATTTCCTTGAAAAACATCTTCCACACCTTGAGGGTATACTTGATGATGCATTTGATGAGGAACTCCAAAATTCTCATAACCTTGTTGTTGGAATTGCATATCTTGTACTCTATAATCCGGTTGCAAATTAGGCTCACCATTTGGCATTTGAAATCTTTGAAAATTTCCTTGTGTGTTCATAACGGAATGAACACTTCTATTCACCATATCTCGAAGAGTATCCATGTAGCTCATATTTTTGGGGTTGCTCTCCTTCTTCTTCCTTCTCAAGGTATGCACCTATAAAAGAAAGAAAAATTAGAACAAAATTTTCCAAAGCAAATATAAGATGCAAAAAAAAAAAAAAAAAAAAAGTCCTTATTAAGACCACTCTAAACAATCCTTCGTCAAACTACTAGCGACCGTTACCTCCCCGGCAACGGCGCCATTTGATTAGCCATAACTTGTAGTCGGGTTGACCAATTCAAGAATTTATCGAACCACAGGGAGGTCGATGCTAGCACTTAAGCGATATCACGTTTATCACGATTTTATAGAGACGAATCATAGATGGATTGTTTGGGTAACAAGTAATTAAATGAAAGTAGACAAACAATAATCCAATGACAAGATAAAAATGATGAATGAGTGGTTTTCCAAATTAAGTAGAAGTGAGATTAACAACACTATTGAAGTGGTAACTTATGGATTCATGCATTAAACTCATATGTATCAAGGGTTAAGACTAAGGGCCAACACTTATACCACCTAAACTTCCTCTCGAAATGAATAGGATGTAGATCATTTGCACAATCTCAAAATAGCTCAAAGGTTGGTTCTAAATTAAACTATTCCAACTAGGTACTAAGTTCAATTATAGAATCCCTTCATATAATCAATTGACTTCTCAATCTAACTAATCACATGTTCCATCAAAGGGTTCTAAATAATAAAGGACTTCTCAATCACTTTACCATCTATAATGCACATGAGGTGTTTGATGAAATGATTCACTTGACTATCCTAAGCACATCATTGATTTCTCAATCTAATCATATAATTAGAACAATCAAACACACAAAACATCATAGATCTCAAGATATATAATCACCAATGATAGAAAATCAAATATCCCCATCAACATATAAATTTAATTACATAGATCCACAAATTAACCAACAACCTTCATGTTGTTAATCTCACAAGGGAGATTAGCCTACAATCTTCATAAGATCCATAACATAGACATTATAATTCTTACAAATCATGATAAACTAAAGGATTAACACAAAATTGGAATGAAAACTCCCTTGGAAATGGATCCAATTGAATCTCCCTTCTTCCTTTGGTGATCACCCAAGCTTCCTTGCTTCTTCACTTGATTTGGATGGAGGAAATTATGGAGAGATGATGTAGATCTCAAAAATGGATGAATGGGATGGAGAATGTGGTGTGAAATCAAAGGAATGGTGTGTGAGGTGTGTGGGAACAGTAGAATTTCGGATCTCCCTTAAAATATTGAATGGATTGGTATTTATACCCCATGGAGACCTTCTAGAAGAATTGTAACAAAAAATATCCTGTTCTGGTGCCGACACGAGTCGTGTCACGTAGCACGGGTCGTGTCGTGTCAGGGCATGCGGCACACGAGTCGTTCTGCGTCGCACGGCCAAATGGTGGCCGTGTTGAATGCCTAGACGTCGCCGCACGGCCTCCGCTTACAGGCCCGTGTCTTGTACACGGGTCGTGCTCAGAACACGGGTAGTGCTCCACAACACGACCAAGTGGTGGTCGTGTTGGATAAATAGATGCCGCCGCACGACCATTCTGGACAGGCCCGTGTCTGGCACACGGGCCGTTTTGCTGCAACATGAGCCGTGTTGCCAGCACGGCCGGCCGTGTTCTTGCACCTTTGTTTCTTCTTCTTTGTTTGATCTTCCTTCTTCATTTTTACTCCATTTTCACCTGTTATATGTATGTTTAAGATCATTCTCACACATTCCTATGAAAATACATAACACCACCAAAATACACAAAAATACGGATAAAACAATACGCAAAATACACTCAAAAAGGCACTAAAATCTAGGTGAAAATAACGACAATCACACCCCCAAACTTGAAGTATTGTTCGTCCCCGAACAATGAAAATGATAGACTGAGGGAGAAGTTTTCACCTAGTAAAAAGACTAAACGAATACAAGTAAGAACACATCATTAGCAACAAGAATTTCAAATCATGCTAAGCTAACCTACAACATTAGATTCATGATAAGAGAAATTAACAAGTTCAATCAAAAGAGAATAAATAGCAATATAGTCCTTTTAGTCTAAGCCTCACATAAGTTTATCAATTTCACTCGACACTCTTTAAATAAGGTAAATCAACACTCATCAATCAATTGGCTCGACTCACCATACACTTGCTCGTAGACTCTATTCACAAACCACCAAAAATTTAATCAATGATCAAAAAAGTCTTTAATTAAGGATGTAATGATAGGCTCTTTGGTAGGGTAGGAAGAATATAGGTAAAAGTGACTAAACGAGTGTAAATAATCGAAGAGGTAGCTACTTTCTTCCATCCCTTCACATTCTTTTTCTTCCTTTCTTTTCTTTATTGATCATAAGCACTAATCATCACTTTCTTGGATTGAGCTTCTTATAGATTCATGCCTCTTTTCTTTGACTCTTAAGTACTTGAGCATATTATTGTTGCTTGCTCATTTTCTTGTTTTGAAATTGCATGTCCATTCTTTCTTATGCTCTTTTCATCCTTTTCCTTACTTATTTACCATTTCCTCTTTCTCTTTTGTTATCTCATCACACCTTTTTAGCCACCATCTTCTTTATTACTCACACTCAAGGTATATATCTTAAGCTCATGTGGGTAATTAAAGCTTGTAATGTGCTATCTTCACAATAAATAGGCTTATAGGCTCAAAGTGGTTGACTAGGGATGATTTTTAAAGGTAAGGAAATATTTGGCAATGGCTATACATGACAAGGATGGCCTTAAATCATTTCATCGATATCCATTAATCGGATTCATTCCTAAAGTCTTTGAGCAAGTATTTAGTTTATCAAAACTCAACCGATCCACTCATGAAAAGGTACCATGTATACATGGTCGAGGCTCAAATTCTCACAGGTTTATGCTCGACTTAAAAGGACTTATTACAACTTATTCATTCTTTTTAATTGAATTAGTTAAATAAAACATATCACAATTCGAAAGCGTAGAGTTCCTTAATCATAATTCGACCTCACTTATCACCATAATGCATCATCACTCATATTCAAAACGACTCACAACCTCCCAAACAAACCACCAAATCAAACCTAAACACGAAAAAAAATAAAAACAACACACAAACACAAATAAACCAAAGAAACATCAAAACGACAAAAGTAAAAACACAAAGACAACAATAAAAGAAAAAAATACAAAGAAAATTCACCCCATCCATGATCAATACACAACAAAAATCATCTCAATCCTTAATTGAAAGAAAAGTACGAAATCCTAAATTACGAAAATAACATCCCAAAAACATAACACATGAAGTAACATGCTAATCACATCAATCCACATCAAAATATATCAAGCAACTAGAAGTAATAAGGTATAGAGTACTCCCTCAATAGGCATTTGGTAAAGAAAGCGTTTGCTCCAAGCTCCATTCATGCTTCCAATACCTCTTCATTCATGCTCAAAAACTCAACAAACACCGTTAGCTCCAATATTGCATTAAAAATATGGATTCACATGCACTTCAACACAACCAATCATACCAAAATCCAACCAAACTCATGAGAAAATTTTAAAATTGGGTGAATTTTACAAGAAGACCTATCATCATCAATATATCATCATATCAAACACACTTAAGTGGTGGCGAGTCACACCACGCACTCTCCCCCCAAACTTAAATCGAACTAAGAGGTGAGAATTAAGTTTGCAAAAAGTGGTGGGACTTACCCTTGTAGTTTCCATTGATGATCTTCTTGTGGAGAAGTAAACGCATCCACATGACTCAAGCTATGTTCACCATGCACTTTCCCCCCAAACTTGACTCAAGACAAGAGTCGAAAATTAAGTTTGCAACAAATGGTGACATTTTTACTCAAATCCATGAAGCACTTCTCCTTTCTTCAACATGCATTTTTCTCACAAGCACAATCCACCTACAAGACCAAAATAAACAACAAAAAGCATCAAAATAACAAAAGAATGGGTTGCCTCCCATTTAGCGCTAAGTTTAACGTCTTCAAGCCGGACGGAATTTTACGATCATTGGACCAAAGGATGGTCCATCCCACTTTCTCCTCGCATCCTCACTTTGAACATTAGCTTGGCCTTCTTCTTGTCCACTAATTCAACTTCTCCATTCTTGCTCACGAGCATCAAGTCGTCATCAAGAAGTGAATCTAATGGACTTCCTCTTTCTCCTCTATCAATTTTCCAATCAAGGTTCGGAGCTTTCTTTCTTTCAACATCACAAGAAGACAAGTTAGCATTTTGACAATTTCATATCATCATGAAGAAATGAATTTAAATTGTCAAAGAGAAGAGAATCATGATCATCGAAATCATCCGGAGGTTTTAAGTGAAACTTGGCTCCTTTGTCCTTCTTACACATGAACGTGACACTCTTTCCTTTTGAGCTCAAGGATAACTCTTCTCTACCAACATCAATTCTTGCTCTTCCCGTAGCTAGAAATGGCCTTCCCAAAATGAGTGGAACTTTGGGGTCCGCCTTCACTTCCAAAATCATGAAGTCGACCGGGAAAGCTAGCCCCTTCACCTTTACCTCCACGTCTTCAACAATTCCTAGTGGCTTTACAACCTCACCATTGACAACTTCAAGACGGATAGTAGTGGGCTTTAGCTTTCCAATTGCAAGGTCTTTGAACGTGGCATGAGACATCACGTTAACGCTTGCCCCCAAGTCACACAATGCATCAAGGGTACCTTTCTTTTCAAAATCACAAGGGATAATGAACTTCCCCGGATCACCAACTTTTGTAGGCCCCCTTTTTTGCATTGATCCACTTGCTTCGGGTTACTCTTCTTTTCTCTTTTTCTCATACTTTTTCTTGAGCTCTTTCACATACTCCTCAAACTCCTTTTTCTTCTCCTCTTTTACAAACATTTGTGGATAGGGAATAGGGAATGGAGTGATCGGAATACCCCAATAATCACGTTTGTACTCCTCTTCTTTACCCTTTTCTTCAACTTTCTTTTCCTCTTGCACCCTTTTCCACTTAGGTATCCATTTAGGCTTTTGCTCTTCTTTCATTTCTTCAACAACCTTGCTTTCCACCAACCCTTCTTCAACCTTTCTTTCCTCTTCCGTTTCAACAAATAAACATTGTTCCTTTGGGTTCACAATGGTAGTGGAAGGAAATTTTCCTTTCTCATTAGCACTCATTGAGCTCGCCATTTGACTAAATGAATACTCCAAGGCTTTGAGTTTTCTATCACTGTTTTCCTCAATGGCTTTTAATCGTCTTTCATTTACTTCCTCAAAAGCCTTGAATTTTCTTTCAATTACTTCCTCTTAATTTTTGTTGGAAGCAATCAATTTCTCAAGAAGTTCTTCGGTAGTCGCCTTCCCTTCATTATTTGGCGCTTTAGCTCCCGGATGATACCCCGGAGGATAAGCAATCGCATTACTTGGGTTTGCATAAGAAAAATTATCTTGCCTCCTTGGTTGTTGTGGATAAGAACTTCCGCTTCCTTGGCTAGTGAACCCTCCTTGCCTTTGTTGTTGTTGTGAATGTGAACTTCCACTACTTTGAGCGTTGAATCCCCCTTGCCTTTGTGGATAACTTCCTTGATTTTGATGGAAATTACCTTGGTAATTGTTTTGATAATTACCTTGATAATTTCTTCCTTGCATATAAGACACATCCTCAACACGTGGCATAGAGTTGGTCCATTGTTCACCATTCACAGCATTCGGAGGTAGCACACCTTGCTCGACTTGTAGCCCCTCAACCATATTCACTCCTTGATTGTTCATACTTTGATTCAAGCTCATTTGTTTAACAACTTCCGCCACTATCTTTTCCATGCTTGGCATACTTGATTCAACACTTACACTCTTCACACTAAACTGTTGTCCTTTATCATAGCTTTCAAAACCATAGCTTCCACTAACTCTCTCCGATGGCCATTGATAGACATTTGTAGCAATCTCATCAAAAATTCGAATAGCCCTTTCCGGAGTTACACCTAGTACGGATCCTCCTGCCGAGGCATCAACAAGCACTCTTTGTCCGTTCACAAGTCCTTGATAGAAAAATCCAACTTGTTGATTCTCCGGGAAGCCATGTTGTGGACACTTGCGTAGCATTTCTTTGAACCTTTCCCACGCTTCATAAAAACTCTCTTGAGGCATTTGCTTGAATTGTGTGATCAAGCTCTTCATTTGAAGCGTCTTAGAAGGTGGAAAGTATTTGTTCAAAAACATTTGCGCTAGCTCATCCCAAGTGTTGCACGTACCGGGAGTAAGAGTGGAGAGCCATGTTCTTGCTCTATCCCTCAAAGAAAATGGGAATAACCTCATCTTTATGCAATCCTCACTCACTCCGTTCATCTTTACTGTGTTGGCAATCTCCACAAACTGAGCTAGATGAGCGTTAGGATCTTCATTCGGAGCTCCACCAAACTGTTGCTCTCTCACCAATGAAATCAAGCCCATTTTAAACTCAAAATTGTTAGCATGAATTGGTGGTCCCATCATTTGTGGAATTGCCCTTGGCATGAAGAAGTCCCGTATCACCCGTTGATCATTTTGAACTCCATGTTGAACCGGAGGTGGAGGTGGTGGCACATAAGCTTGTTGTTGAGGAGGATAAGGTTGTTGAAAACCTTGTTGAATCATCGCTTGTTGCACCAGTTGTTGAATATAAGCTTGATTGTTTATAGCTCCATGATTTTGATAGGCTTGTTGAGGAGGATTCTCATTGAATTGATGTGCGTTGTCATGCACGTTCATATTGTGTCCTCCTTCCCCATCATGCTCTATCCCAACACGATTGTCTCCTTGAAAATTCTCCATTGAATTACTATTTTTGGTTTTGTTCTCTCTTCAAGTGTTTTCAAGCTCTAGATCAATTGGTTCGACTTGCTTCCCTTTTGACCTCGTTTGCATACACCTTCAAGACAAGAAAAATTATAACAAATTTTCACAAAGCAAATACAAGTAATAAATACAAGAAAATAAATGTCTCTAGTAAGATCGCTTTAAACGTTCCTTCTTTAAGCTACTAGCAACCGTTACCTCCCCGGCAACGGCGCCATTTGATTAGCCATAATATAGTGGGCATGACCAATTAAAGAAATTATCGAACCACAGGGAGGAAGGTACTAGAGTTTAAGCGATCTCAAGTTTATCATGATTTGTAAGAATTATAATGTCTATGTTATGGATCTTATGAAGATTGTAGGCTAATCTCCCTTGTGAGATTAGCAACATGAAGGTTGTTGGTTAATTTGTGGATCTATGTAATTAAATTCATATGTTGATGGGGATATTTGATTTTCTATCATTGGTGCTTATATATCTTGAGATCTATGATGTTTTGTGTGTTTGATTGTTCTAATTATATGATTAGATTGAGAAATCAATGATGTGCTTAGGATAGTCAAGTGAATCATTTCATCAAACACCTCATGTGCATTATAGATGGTAAAGTGATTGAGAAGTCCTTTATTATTTAGAACCCTTTGATGGAACATGTGATTAGTTAGATTGAGAAGTCAATTGATTATATGAAGGGATTCTATAATTGAACTTAGTACCTAGTTGGAATAGTTTAATTTAGAACCAACCTTTGAGCTATTTTGAGATTGTGCAAATGATCTACATCCTATTCATTTCGAGAGGAAGTTTAGGTGGTATAAGTGTTGGCCCTTAGTCTTAACCCTTGATACATATGAGTTTAATGCATGAATCCATAAGTTACCACTTCATTAGTGTTGTTAATCTCACTTCTACTTAATTTGGAAAACCACTCATTCATCATCTTTATCTTGTCATTGGATTATTGTTTGTCTACTTTCATTTAATTACTTGTTACCCAAACCATCCATCTATGATTCGTCTCTATAAAATCGTGATAAACGTGATATCGCTTAAGTGCTAGCATCGACCTCCCTGTGGTTCGATAAATTCTTGAATTGGTCAACCCGACTACAAGTTATGGCTAATCAGAATACAACTCAAGAAGATGAAGATAAACTCAACTTATAAACCCTAATATGCTTAATCTTGTAACTGATTCTCATACACTGTGATACCCGAGCTTCTCACTACTCATGTGCCAATATAATTTAATTTGTGTTATGTGCATTTTATAATTATGTGATAATTATGTGGCAATTATGTAATAATAATGTGATAATTATGTGACAATTGATTTTACATTTTATTTATTTTTGCATTTTATTTGATACATACGTGATAAACATGGTGACAATATGTGAATATATGGGTGCATAAATATTTACGTGCATTAATTTAGATATATGAGTAAATTATTTTATGAGTATAAATACACTTTTCTTAATTATTAAGTATCACACGTGTTCTCGTAATAATAATAGTGGGTAGAAAAATGTACACGTATGTGTATTAATTTGTAAATGTATTATATCTTAGCTATTAAGTATTGCACGTATATTTGTAATGGATAATAATAATAATTTCATTTGCTATAAATAGAAACTTACTATAAATAGTAAATTACTATTAATAGTAAATTATTAAAGTTTGAGGCGGTGGGTTCATGCCCAATACTCGTATAAATGGGTGTTCACCCCATTTGGGGTTGAAGGCAGAAGTTGCGAAGAGAAAAAAAAAGAAAAGAGAGAGAAGAAAGGGAGAGAGAGAGGAGAGAGAGAGGAAGAAGAAAAAGAGAAAGGAGCGTGCCGGAACGTGCGTAGTCAGAACGGGAGAAGAGGAAGGGATTAGTTGTAGTGTCTCACGGGTCTATAGTGTTGTTATTGTCGGAGTCCAGGTAAGTAGAAGTCCAACTACAATGCATAAATATGTTGTTTGTGAATTATTTGTAATTAGTATGTGATAATTATGTTATGGACAATTTGTAATTAGTTTAATTACTATATGAATTATTTGAGATTAATTTGTTATACAAACTGTGGATTTATGTGATTTGGAGAAAGTAGGGTTCATATTCAATAATATTATTTGTAAATTATTTGTGATAATTTTGCGATACAAGTTGTGGATCTATGTGATTTGAAATAATATCATCATCCTATATAGATCTGTGTGGTTGGAAACTGTTGAAAATATATTTGTATGGATTGAAAAGATATTGGTTATAAGGATCTGTGGGATCCAAGATGAAGTTGTTATTCCAAAAAGAGATCCGTGTAATCCAAGGTGAAGTGGTTATTCTATAAATGGATCTATGTGATTGAGGTGAAGTTGTTATTTCAGAAGGGGATTTGTGTGAATTGAAATTAAGTTGTTGTTTTATTGTGATTAAATGTTGATATTGATATTGTAAATGGTTTATGATGCACATTTAATTATTTTGGGTGCATACCATGCATGAACATGAAAATTGTTTTTCTCAAAATTAATAAGATACTAATAGTGTGTGCGGCCACTATATATATATCTCTGTTAGGGTTCGAAAAATATTTCCCGATACTTTATTAGGGGTTCGGAAAAATCATCCCCAACACTCTGCTAGGGTTCGAAAAAATCATTCCCGGTATTATATTCAGGGATCGGAATCGATCCGACACTAAGTGTGTCTATTGAGCTCATTTGGGGTGCATATCATAAGTGTGTCGTGGGGATCCCGCAACGTGAACAGTTTTCAAAATAAAAGAGACCAACTAGGAAGACTAGGAAATAGGCGATAGGAAACTAAATGCATTTTCATGCACTGACATGCATAATTTCTACTTACTGAGATTTTTGTCTCACTAGTTTATGCATTGTAGGTGAGCCTAATGATGTTTGAGTATGTGGTGTGTGGTGCAAGCTGTGGAGCTCCTTCAGGGTTTTGAGCGGATGTACATAGATGACGACCTGTTGGGCTATACCATGGATTTATTTTATTTCCGCTAATGATTTTTTTATGTAATAAATAAGTATTATCACGAGTTTGTCTGGTTTGAAGTGGTATCAGAAATCAGTTACGTATGATGAACTGGTGTGATGGTGTTGGTTATAAATATATTATGAAAAATAATATATGCAGGTTTTAATGATGATGTTTATTAGTATTCTAATTATAAGTTATGTAAGGTGGGTCATGTCAGAGTGGATCAGAGCACGGCTTGGGTCCTGCAGACTGTCTATGTACATGAACTCATTCCTTGGGAGCGCAGCTTTGCATGTAAGTGTTATTTTCATTCTATGTTGTTATGTGTCTTATAAATTATATTGGCCATGTGGTGTAGGAAGTGTAGTTAGTAGACAAAATGGTAAGGGCTACAGGTGAAAGTTCTGAAGGGGATAGGACTGCTGAGCAAGCAGCACCTCCTGAAGGAAATAATCGTGATATGGTGATTACTCGACTAATGGAACTGGTTGAGCGCCAGTCCCAACAGATACAGCAATTGATTCAGCAGAGAGATATGGGTGGACAACTAGAGGGTAATGCAAATCAAGATAGACGTCAAGTAGAACGTGTGGAAATGGTTTGTGAGAGGTTTTGAAAGCTGAGCCTTCCAATATTTGAGGACGCAGCAGACCCCACAGATGCAGAGGATTGGTTACGCACTGTGGAAAATATATTTCAACACAGTAGAATTCCAGATGGGGACGGAGTGCTGTGTACTTCTTTCATGTTACGAGGAAGTGCAGGCCACTGGTGGAATACGATTAAAAGTATCAATGATATCACGACTATGACTTGGGAAAGGTTTAAGGAGCTTTTTAGAAATAAGTACTTTACGCCACCAATGAGAGCCATGAAGATGAACGAGTTCATACAGTTGAGGCAAGGTGGCATGTCAGTCACAGATTATCTTCGTAAGTTTGAGCAGTTGTCGAGGTTTGCTGAACATATGGTGAGTACGGAGGCACTGAAAGTGGAGAGTTTTGTGGAAGGCTTAAGGCCTGAACTTTACAGAGATGTGAGTATGGCGGGACTGCATGGAGCAACATACTCACAAGTTGCAAAAAGTGTCCAAATTGCTGAGCAAGCAGAGATGAAGATCAGGCAAACGCAGGATATCAGACGACAATTTCAGCAGAAACCAGTGCAGTAGTTTGGGAGAGTTGATAAGAGGCCGATGCCATATCAGAGGCCGAAATCAAATGTTCAAGTGGAGCAAGGACAGAGATGAGGAGAACCCAACAAGCGTCCCAAATTCGATCAGGGTAAGGTGCCACCAGTGCCACCACTACCTATATGCCCTAATTGTCTTAGATCACATGGTGGAGAGTGTCAAATTCCTCCGAGAATGTGTTACACATGCGGAGAGAAAAGACATGTGAATACTACTTGTCCTAAGAAAGGAAAGCAGGGACAGCAGGGAAGAGCTCCAGCTAGGATGTATACTTTAACGCGATAGGAGGCAGATATGAATCCCTCAGTTGTCACGGGTAAGTTCTCTATTTTTGGCACTTCTACATATGTGCTATTTGATTCTGGAGCAACATATTCATTTGTATCCACTGAGTATGTGAGGAAGTTGGGTGGAACACCTAACTTGATAAAAGCTAATTATGAGGTGATGATATCTTCTGGTGAGTCAAAGCAAACTAATCAACTTCTGCGAGATTGTGTTATTCCTATTGAAGGAATACAACTCCTTACTAATTTGATTGTGTTACGTATGAATGATTATGATATCATATTGGGTATGGATTGGCTGTCAAAATACGATGCTACAATAGATTGTCAGAAAAAGAGTATCACTTTTCAGCCATTGGGTGGAGAACCATTCACTTTTGTTGGAATAAAAAAAGCTTCAGATTTCCGATAATATTAGCAGCAAAAGCACAGCGGTTGTTGGAAAGTGGTTGTGAGGGATATCTGGTGAGTGTAATGAATGTTGAGGGGCAACAATGTCCAGTTCTCGATAATGTACCAGTAGTTCGGGAATATCTGGAGGTATTTCCAGATGATCTTCCAGGTTTGCCACCAGACCGAGAATTAGAGTTTGTTATTGAGCTACAACCAGGAACGGCCCCTATATCTAAAGCACCATACAGAATGGCACCAGCGGAACTGAAGGAATTGAAGATACAGTAACAAGAGTTGCTAGACAAAGGATTCATCCAACCTAGTTTCTCACCTTGGGGAGCACCAGTTCTGTTTGTTCGAAAGAAGGATGGCACATTGAGGATGTGCACTAATTATCGGGATCTAAACAAAGTTACGGTGAAGAATAAATATCCATTTCCTCGCATTGATGATCTGTTTGTTCAGTTACAGGGTGCAGCTATCTTTTCGAAGATTAATTTGCGGTCGGGGTATCATCAGTTGAAAATAAAGAAGGAGGATATACCAAAGACTGCATTCAGTACAAGGTACGTGCACTATGAGTTCTTAGTAATGTCATTTGGATTAACAAATGCTCCTGCAGTATTTATGGATTTGATGAATAGAGTATTTCAGGAATTTCTCGATAAATTTGTGATTGTGTTTATTGATGATATTCTGATTTACTCTAAGAATAAGGAGGATCATGCTCTACACTTGAAAAAGGTGTTAGAGATTCTGAAGGAGAGGCAGTTGTATGCGAAGTTCAAGAAGTGTGAATTTTGGTTAGACCGAGTTATTTTCTTGGGACACGTGGTATCGAGAGAAGGAATTTCAGTGGATCCAGGTAAAGCTAAAGCAATCCATGATTGGCCACAACCATCAAATCCCACTGAGGTTCGTAGCTTTCTTGGATTGGCGGGATATTATCGAAGGTTTGTTGAAGGATTTTCTAAGATTGCTTCACCATTAACACAGTTGACCAGGAAGAATGTGAAGTTCACATGGATGGAGGAATGTGAACAAAATTTTCAAGAATTGAAGAGATGGTTGACATTAGCACCTATCTTAACTATTCCTACGGAGACAGAAAACTTCAAGGTTTACAGTGATGCTTCAAAGAATGGTCTTGGGTGTGTATTGATGCAGAATGGGAAAGTTATAGCGTATGCATCTAGACAGTTAAGAGAGTATGAGAAGAATTACCCAACTCATGATTTAGAGTTAGCCACAGTGGTGTTTGCACTCAAGATTTGGAGGCATTATCTGTATGGGGAATGTTGTGAAATCTATACTGATCATAAGAGTTTGAAGTACTTTTTCACTCAGAAAGAGTTGAATATGAGGCAAAGAAGATGGTTGGAATTGGTGATGGATTACGACTGTGTTATCAATTATCATCCGAGAAAAGCCAATGTGGTTGCTGATGCATTGAGCTGAAAGGTAATACAGAGTGTAGCTGCTATGACCATAAATCAGAAACCAGAGTTGCTTGATTTGCAAAGGATGGGTGTGGAGATCATTCAGGAAGGATCGTTGGAAGTAAGGATGGCAGCTCTGACACTTCGACCACTTTGATGGATAAGATTCGACAGGGCCAATGGGAGGATAAGTTGTTTGAAAAGATAAAGAATGATATCAGCTCTGGAAAGTCTTCTGACTTCCAATTAGGAGATGATGGCGTGATTCGTTATGGAGGTCGATTATGTCTACCTAAAGTGGATGACATTCGAAAAGAAGTGATGGCGGAAGCTCATTCAACAACGTACTCTGTACATCCAGGAGCTACTAAGATGTATAGAGATTTGAAGGCACATTATTGGTGGCCAGGGATGAAGAGAGACGTTGCTCAATATGTAGAGCAATGTTTGACTTGTCAGCAAGTCAAAGCCGAGCATCAGAGACCAGCAGGAACTTTGCAGCCTTTATTTATTCCAGAGTGGAAATGGGAGAATATCATGATGGATTTTGTTATCGGGCTACCGAAGACAGTGAAAGGTCACGATGCCATTTGGGTTATCGTGGATCGATTGACTAAGTCAGCTCATTTTCTTCCTATTAGCTCTACGTATTCCATGGATCGTTATGTCCAGCTATATATACAAGAGATTGTCAGACTCCATGGAGTACCACTTACCATTGTGTCAGACAGAGATACGAGATTTTTGTCTGCTTTCTAGAAGAGTTTATATAAGGCATTGGGGATACAGTTATCTTTCAGCACAGCATTCCATCCACAGACAGATGGTCAATCAGAGCGTACAATACAAATCTTGGAGGATATGCTCAGAGCGTGTGTGTTGGATTTTCAAGGTCAGTGGAGTAAATTTTTGCCTTTGATAGAGTTCTCATACAACAATAGTTATCAGTCTACTATCGGGATGGCTCCATATGAAGTATTGTACGGGAGGAAGTGTAGATCTCCAGTTTATTGGGATGAAGTTGGAGAGAGGAAACTTTTGGGTCCAGACTTGATTCGTGAAATGTCAGAAGTTGTTACCCGTATACGAGAGAAGATGAAAGTTGCTCAAGATCGGCAGAAGAATTATGCAGACAAACGGAGGAGAGAATTGGAGTTTGAAGTGGGTGATCAGGTATTTCTGAAAGTATCTCCAATGAAGGGGATAATGCGATTTGGAAGGAAATGGAAACTCAGTCCAAGATATGTTGGTCCATTCACTATCATTGAGAGAGTTGGCAGCGTTGCCTATAAGTTGGAGTTACCAGCATTGATGTCTATAGTACATGACGTGTTTCATGTGTCTGTGTTGAGAAAGTATGTTCCAAATCCATCTCATGTTCTCAGGCAGGAGCCAGTTTAGTTGAAAGAAAATTTGAGTTATGAGGAAGTACCAGTTGAGATCTTGTGGCGAGAAGTGAAGAAGCTCAGAAATAAAGAAATACCATTAGTAAAAGTATTATGGAGGAACCAACTAGTTGAGGAGGCTACTTGGGAAAGAGAGGATGAGATGATGGCTAAATATCCAGACCTCTTCAGGTAAGTAAATTTCGAGGATGAAATTTTTATAAGGTGGGGAGGATGTGATACTCGAGCTTCTCACTACTCATGTGCCAATATAATTTAACTTGTGTTATGTGCATTTTATAATTATGTGATAATTATGTGGCAATTATGTGATAATTATGTGACAATTAATTTTACATTTTATTTATCTTTGCATTTTATTTGAGACATACGTGATAAACATGGTGACAATATGTGAATATATGGGTGCATAAATATTTACGTGCATTAATTTGGATATATGAGTAAATTATTTTATGAGTATAAATACATTTTTCTTAATTATTAAGTATCACACGTGTTCTCGTAATAATAATAGTGGTAGAAAAATGTAGACGTATGTGTATTAATTTGTAAATGTATTATATCTTAGCTATTAAGTATTGCACGTATATTTGTAATGGATAATAATAATAATTTCATTTACTATAAATAGAAACTTACTATAAATAGTAAGTTACTATTAATAGTAAATTAATTAAAGTTTGAGGCGGTGGGTTCATGCCCCCTACTCGTATAAATGGGTGTTCACCCCATTTGGGGTTGAAGGCAGAAGTTGCGAAGAGAAAAAAAAAGAAAAGAGAGAGAAGAAAGAGAGAGAGAGGAGAGAGAGAGGAAGAAGAGAAAGAGAAAGGAGCGTGCCGGAACGTGCGTAGTCAGAACGGGAAAAGAGGAAGGGATTAGTTGTAGTGTTTCACGGGTCTATAGTATTGTTATTGTGAGAGTCCAGGTAAGTAGAAGTCCAACTACAATGCATAAATATGTTGTTTGTGAATTATTTGTAATTAGTATGTGATAATTATGTTATGGACTACTTGTAATTAGTTTAATTACTATATGAATTATTTGAGATTAATTTGTTATACAAACTGTGGATTTAAGTGATTTGGAGAAAGTAGGGTTCATATTCAACAATATTATTTGTAAATTATTTATGATAATTTTGCGATACAAGTTGTGGATCTATGTGATTTGAAAGAATATCATCATCCTATATAGATCTGTGTGGTTGGAAACTGTTGAAAATATATTTGTATGGCTTGAAAAGATATTGGTTATAAGGATCTGTGGGATCCAAGATGAAGTTGTTATTCCAAAAAGAGATCCGTGTAATCCAAGGTGAAGTGGTTATTTTATAAATGGATCTATGTGATTAGGGGTGGGTATCGGACCGGGTTTTGGGTTTTTCGGATTTCGGGTCCGGGTACCCGAAATTTCGGGTTTGAAATTTCATTACCCGAACCCGAACCGGTTAAATCATTACCCGAAATTTCGGGTACCCGAAAATTTCGGGTACCCGAAGCGGGTTACCCAGATTTTCACCATTTATCCAATCCAAGTCAAAAAACTCAAACTAACAAAAATAAAATATCCATCAAACAATTAAGTACAAGTCAACTAAACAAATAAGATTAAGATATCCATCAAACAATATAAAAATGTCCAACAAATAATATAAATAACAAAGGTCTATGAAATAATGAAAGGTCCATTCCTTGCTTGTCACACATCAACAATTGTTGAATCCATTCCAAGAGTGGTGAATTCTGCAAGTCAAAAAGGAATATATATATATATATATATATATATATATATATATATATATATATATATATATATATATATATATATATATATATATATATATATATATATATATATCAGCAATTACTTAAATAAATAGTAATACTAAACATCTTAACATTGTTTAACATAATCAAGCATACCTCCCTCAAGCATTTCAAGATCACCCAAGTCTTCTTCCTCATTTATAGGGGCGGCATTTGAACGAAGCCAATTTTGAGCACAAATAATAGCTTGCACAAGTCTAGTAGACAAAGAGCTCCTAAATGCATCAAGAACTCTTCCACCGGTACTAAATGTTGACTCTGAAGAAACAGTGGATACTGGAACTGCAAATACATCTCGAGCCATCTTGGAGAGAATAGGAAATCTAAGAGAATTTAGCTTCCACCATTTCAACACATCGAACTCTTCACTATCATCCTCAAAATCTTCACCCAAATATTTTTCCAGCTCTGTTTTAACATGTTCATTTCTCTCACCAGTTTTGTGCCTTTTAAATTCATCCTTTAACAATGAGCTAGACGGAAACTGAAAGCTGACTTTTTTCTTTGGGCGTGAAGAACTTGAAGCAGGTACAGTTGGGCTCTCTGGAGGTTCATACATGTTTTTGTATGTATCAAACAACTCTTGCATGTCATTTTAACCTTATTTTTCATGGTTGCAAGCTTTGCGACATCATCATACAATCTATCAAAAGAGAACTCAATGAACTCCAACTTATGGCGTGGATCAAGAATCACAGCGAAAAACAAAATCATATTCATCTTTTCAATTGATCCCAATACTTCTCAAATTTAGCCTTCATCAATCTTGACATCACTTTCAATTCATTCTGATCACTGACTAAACAGTTTTTCAAAAGCATTTCAATCCCACAAATCTCATGAAAAATATGATTGGAAGTAACATATGAAGAACCAGAGATGCACAATGTAAGCTTATAAAAATGCTCCAAAAATTTCAGCAACATAGTAGCTTTCTCCCAATCACAATCACTTGGAACCCCATCGTATGGCGACTTAGATAGCTCATTCACATAACCAAGATCTACATCTTGGTAAGCATCAAATGCTCTTCTAAGACATAATGCTGACTCCAACATCAAATAGGTGGAATTCCACCTAGTAGGTACATCCAAACTTAACAATTTATTTGTGTCTAATTTCTCAAATCCAACACATTCTTTGAACTTCTTGTACCTAGCTGGGGAGTTTCGAATATACCTTATGGCTCCTCTTATGCGGGATATAGCTACGAGCTCCTCTTTGTTTTTCAATCCATCCTGCACAATAAGATTCACTATATGGGCAACGCATCTCATATGCACATACTTCCCACCAAGAAAATTTGTGCCCCAGTGATCAAAATTTTTTTTAAGTGCACAATTGCACCATCATTTGATGAAGCATTATCAACGGTAACAGTGAAAATCTTATCAATACCCCAATCAAGCAAACACTTCTCTATTGCCTTTCCCACCTCTTCACTCTTATGTCCAGATATTGGACAAAAGTTAAGAATTCTCTTTTGAAGATTCCACTCATCATCAATGAAGTGTGCTGTAAGACACATATAATTGATTCTTTGAATAGAAGTCCAAGTGTCTGTAGTGATGCATATCCTATCACTTTGCTTTTTGATAAAAGACTTCAGCATCTTCTTTTCTTCACAATAAAACTCAAAGATATTTCTAGTAATGGCTCTACGAGATGGCATCTTAAACATAGGACATGCAATTGACATTAAGTATTTGAATCCAATTTTCTCAACTGTTTTCAATGGAAGCTCATCAACTAGTATCATATAGCGCACAACTTCTTTTACCTTAGCTTGATCAAATTTCCATGATACAAGTTGTGGTTCCTTGTTATTTTCATTAAGTGATTGCTTAAATGCAACTCGAGGTTGATTGGTTGCAATAGTACGAGGCTTACTTTTGCAAATCAAGAAGTGCTTTTTCATAGGTGTGGTTCCATGTCTATTAGGGTCAGCCTTAATTATACCACTACAATACTTGCATTTAGCCTTTTGAATCTTATCAACACTACACATAAACTTATCAAAATGTTTCCAACATTCAGACCTAGTTGTTCTAGTTTTTCTTGGCCTTTTTTTATCTTTAACTCCCTCATCTTCATCACAATCACTATCATTAACTTCTTCCTCTACTTCTTCATCCACCACATTTTCAGCCCTTGTCTCTTCATTATTTTCATCATTTATAGCATCATTTATCACAAGTTCTTCGTTATTGAAAATACCAACCTCTACTAATTGTTCATCCTCCATCAAATGACTTTCTTTATCAACTTCATCTTGTACATTGTGCATCTCCATTCTAAAATTAAAATATAAAAAAGAATATTTTAGTAAATGGCTTAAGTGTAGGTTTTTGAAGCATGATCCATAACTATTTGTGGCAACAAAAATTAATCCACACAAGATTAACAAGATTAATCCACAAGCTAAAAGACAACAGATTGGGAACAAATCTAAGGTACAATTCCCTCTAATCCAACTCAGTAATGAGACCCAATTTATTCTATCACACATTCAAACTAATCACTATTTCATATCATCATAGTCATCTCAACAACATTAAAATGAACCCATTTCAGTAAATAAAAATTAAAATACTCAAAATACTTACCTCAATTCTCAAATCAAGTATAGAGAAAAGAGGATAGCTTGACAAAGAGCGATACCCAACTTCTGAAATGAGAGAATGAGAAGAAAATAACTTGAGAGTTGAGAATTACAAGAAATGAAAGAGGAAAAAATGAAAAAAAAAAAGAGGAAAAATGGAGATGAGGATGAGCAGAGTGAGGAGAAATGGAAACTGGAAATTTGGAATGGAGGCGTGACTCACAACCTGTTCTTTTGTGCCCTAGACTCCTAGTCCTAGTTATTAGTATATATATTTAATTTAATTATTAAAATACCGGGTAACCCGATCGGGTAATTCGGGTAATTTTTGATACCCGATACCCGATCCGATAAGAAGCAGTCGGGTTCAGGTTTACCCGAAACCCGAAATTACCCGAAAAAACATGATTTTTCGGATAATTTTTATCCGGTTTGGATCGGGTACCCGAAACTCGAAAAAAAATGCCCACCCCTATATGTGATTGAGGTGAAGTTGTTATTTCAGAAGGGGATTTGTGTGAATTGAAATTAAGTTGTTGTTTTATTGTGATTAAATATTGATATTGATATTGTAAATAGTTTATGATGCACATTTAATTGTTTTGGGTGCATATCATGCATGAACATGAAAAGTGTTTTCCTCAAAATTAATAAGATACTAATGGTGTGTGCGGCCACTATATATACATCTCTGTCAGGGTTCGAAAAAATTATTCCCTACACTCTATTAGGGGTTCGAAAAAATCATCCCCAATACTCTGCCAGGGTTCGAAAAAATTATTCCCGGTATTATATTCAGGGATCGGAATTGATCCGACACTAAGTGTGTCTATTGAGCTCATTTGGGGTGCATATCATAAGTGTGTCGTGGGGATCCCGCAACGTGAACAGTTTTCAAAATAAAAGAGACCAACTAGGAAATAGGCGATAGAAAACTAAATGCATTTTCATGCACTGACATGCATAATTTCTACTTACTGAGATTTTTGTCTTACTAGTTTATGCATTTTAGGTGAGCCTGATGATGTTTGAGTATGTGGTGTGTGGTGCAAGCTGTGGAGCTCCTTCAGGGTTTTGAGCGGATGTACATAGATGACGACCTGTTGGGCTATACCGTGGATTTATTTTGTTTTTGCTAATGATTTTGTTATGTAATATAATAAGTATTGTCACGAGTTTGTCTGGTTTGAAGTGGTATCAGAAACCAGTTACTATGTTGAACTGGTGTGATGGTGTTGGTTATAAACATATTATGATAAAAAATATGCAGGTTTTAATGATGATGTTTATTAGTATTCTAATTATAAGTTATGTAAGATGGGTCGTGTCATACATACTCCAAAAGATATGAAACTGACTTATATTTGTAACATCAGCTCGATCAACTGCTGTACATGCAGCTACACGTGATCCTTCTAGCTGGCATGTTAGTTTTGTAACAAACTAACTGATAAACCAACTCTTATTCCCTTCAACACACTGCTGTGATGTATGATGATCCAACGACCTCCATTCCAAGCATTCAGTTGATCCTCACCTTCGATCATGTGCATTACTTATCCAATCAACATCTTCCACGTGTGTTCTTGCTATATGTGATCACACATACACCCACGCATGTATGTCTATCAATACAACAATACTCCACCTTAGACTGCATCACCACAAGTAGTAAACTTCTCCACCTTGCTGCTATTTAAGGCATGGTATTCGATCGTTTGGTTAACGTGAACCGTTAGGGTTCCATGCAATTCTATATCAGCGGAAGCAAGAATATAAAATCGCATTACCTTTCACCAGGGAATGTTGAAAAAGAACAGCTGCAGAAAAAACCTCTTGATTTTCTGTTGTATTCCCAAGTCCAATCTTGATGTCGTGTAGGCGACGATCTTTAAGATCCTCTCAATCTGCTTACTCCCTCAATCTGTCGTGTATTAGGCGCCAATATTAGGGTTCCGGATAAGTTGAGATGACTTATATATGGGCTACAATAGGGACCAGGAGGAGAAATTAGAGTCGGGCCTCCATTGGGCTTAAGTATCCAAGTTTAACCCAAAACTTATACTTAAGTCCAATAATAATAATATAGTCTACTAAAATATTATTACTGCACTGCCGCTCTAATCCCAAATTATGTTATGGGCTCCTTCTTATTTATGAGCCTATTAGTCTCCCCATGTTTAAGATATAAAATGCCCATTAATTAATTAAGTTACTGACAACTCTATTAATTAATATCTCATCCAAGAGTAGTACCACTCAAACTTGTTATCATGCCGGAATAAATTCACCTGCAAGGTTTACATGATAATCCTTATGAGCTCCTCAAGGGGGACATTATCAGCCTATTTAATAGGACACGGATTCCTTCTACAATCAACAACACACCATAGAGACATCACTATTTCCCAACTCACCGAGTTAGTTGATTTAATAAATAAATCTCACCCATTGATGAATCAAAGAGATATATATTGGCTTACGTGTCGAGGTTATTGTATAACGATCAAGAGTATGAACATACATAATAACTGAGATCAAGTTCTCATATATGGTCACTATAAGTTGAACGATCTCAAGCGGTCCTGCTCAATACACACAAAGCATACTAATGTGATTTTATAGTTACGACAAACTAATATCAAATCACACTACAACCATCCCGATAGATTGTCCCCGTCTATCTCAGTTGTGAGCATCTGTTTATACTTTATAAGGAGCCGACAATATGATCTTCCATGCGAAGCCGCACACCATATTATCTACAGTATAAAGTAATTGAACTTTTGCAATAACATATAAATAGATTATAATATGCAAAATATTTGATCATATGATTCTCATTTCAAATAAATTGTTAAAATATTATTTCATACAAAAGTTAGACTTTTAATATACAATCTAACAATATGCTCTCCAGAACCAAACTTCAATCTCTTTGCCTTCCTTAAAATACAATCTTCACACTAATCCAACTTGCAAGTTGAACTGATCTTCAATAGTTTCTGTCTTGCTAACTCTTGTAACCCTCTTTCACTTACATGAGCTAACCTCGCCATGCCACAGATGAACATCCTCTTGATCTTGTGAAGTATTCAACTGTCCTGAGACTACTGATCCTTTAAGGAAGTAAAGATCAGAGCTTTTAACACCTTTCATCACCACTGAATTCCCATTTTTAGTGTTGAGAATGGCTCCTTTTAACTAACATATGCATCCATGAGAGTCCAACATCCCCAAAGATATTAGATTCCTTCTTAATCCTAGTACATATCTTACATTTGTTAGCAACTTGATAGTTCTATTAAACATTATAAATTTCACATAACAAATTCTTTTAATCTTGATGGCTTGATCATTCCCTAGCAAGACTAATCCTTCATTGTATAGCTTCAGTTCAGTAAAAACCAATCCTTTACTGATATCATATGGAATGTGCAGTCTGAATTTAACACCCATTGATCTGATACAGAGCCTGAGACAACAACCAAAGCCTCAACATAATCTTGATCCTTATTTCCTTTGTTCTCTATTACTTGGTTGGCATGTATTCTTTGGTTTCCACCCTTCTCTGCAATCTTTCTTGCCACTATAGCTTTCCACTTATGACATTGCTTCTTAAAATGATCAGGCTTATTGCAGTGAAAGCAATTATTATTTTCTTCATCTGCTGGTGCACTCTGATTGTTCTTTTCAGATTTCTTCTTATCTGTACTAGCTTTCTTATCATTTTTATTCCACTTGTTTTGCTTCTTGGCCACAAGGCCTTCACCAGCAACTGTTGTATTTGAAATTTTGTGTAGTTCTTTGGATTTCAGAGCCAATTGGACCTGATCAAGTGTGATAGACTCAACATTACCAAACAACAATGTATCTCTTAAGCTTTCAATGGATTTAGGAAGTGCAGAAAGTAATATCAATGCCTTATCTTCACTTTACAAAGCTACAACTATATTTTCTAAATCATCTATGATCTTATTGAAATCATCTAATTGAGAAAGAATAGACTTATCTTCTATCATTCTGAAGGAGTAGAGCTTTTGCTTCATTTACAACCGATTTGTCAAACTCTTCACCATACACAGATCTTCAAGCTTAGGTTTTTTTCCTCTCCCTTCTCTCTAAAACCCTAACCCTAACTCGCTTCTTACATTCACGGCATGGGAGGGATCGCCGTCATTCGACAATTCCTCCTGGCCATCTTCTTTCGTCGTTCATGAATCTTCCTCAACAGAAGACTTTCTTGCCAAGCATCCTAAAATTGCAGCCCATCCATGGTTCAAGAAACGTTATACAAAGAATATACAATACTTGGGTGTTACTCTAACCGTTGAGACGAGCACATCACGCCTTATACTTGGATCGTCGGCTGTTCATCCCAACCAGCCATCTTTGTTGACCACCGTCCAGCCTTCTCAGGATCAGCCCTCGTGTGATCCTCCGACATTAATTGGTAGGCAAGCTACACCAATGACTCATGGCAATCCACCCCCCAAGCAGCTGTCATCTTTAACTACCGAATGTGATGCTACACCAACAATAAAATCACATGGGATGCCACTGACCAAGCAGCCATTGTTGACCACCGTCCAGCCTACTTCCCATCCCTCTCATGATCAGCCTTCGCTAGTTCTGCAACAGTCGCCTTCAGCGTCGGGTACTTTCAAAGATACGGTTAAAGGCACACATCCATCCTCTACACGGCGGCTTCCTCCATCGATGGAACCAGGTGTCCCTCTTGTTAATCATGATTTGCAGTTCTTCATGAACGAGTTTGGGAATAAGGAACCTTCGACAAATACCTTTAAACCGGTTGTTTCCGATGGTAAGATTTCCATTCCAATTGATGATGATTATTACTCCGTAAAGATAAAGGCATGTTCTTCATTGATCATCATTTGAACTTTATTAGAGCGAGATCAATCACCGATTACCACAGAATCACTGATACGTAATCTTACAAATTTATGGAACTTATCGATTCTTCATGGGGTGCCTCTAGGGCGTGGATATTTTCTATTTTCATCATGGATCCTATTTGCTGTAAGAATATTACCAACACTTGTTAGTTTGATTTTAATTCTGTTAAGATTAGGGTTCAACCATAGAGTCCTGCTTTTAACCCTTATAGGGTTAAATCATCTATTATTTCGGCATGGATTAGGGTTTATGAGTTGCCCCTAGAACTCTGAACAAAAAGGGTTTTTAATTCAATAGCTGTAGCCATCGGCTCACCTATTCAAATTGATGAATGTTCGCTTAATGGATCATTGGACCACTTTGCTCGTATCTTAATTGATCTTGATGTGCAACAACAGTTGCCAGAGCACATCACTTTGGAGATCCCCTCATCTAGCATTACTATTTCCACCGGCTATAAAAACATACCTGATTTTTGTAGTGCTTGTTATACTCTTGGACATGTGGAATCTGATTGTCGTAAGGAAAAAAGAAAAAAAAAAGAAAAATCCATCGTCTGTTGATACTCGGAATCCTATACCTCCTAAAAAGGTATGGCAAGCGAAGGATACTATGGCTTCCAACGCACAGGCTGACTCTAATGCAGCCAAGACAAATTTGGATACACAAGCTGAGGCTGAATATCTTTTCCTTTTACTGTCCCCTTCCCTTTTTTCTTTTCTCTTTTTAATAAAAGCCATCTATTAGCCAAATACCTCTTGCTATTGCTTCTCTTGAAATTTCTCTTAAAGTCTTGTCTCTCAAATACAGGATAATTGCACTTCGAGCCTTGGATTATTGATCTTGATCTGCAGCTTGTGCAACTACATCAACTGCAGTTGCTTGATTTTCAGGAAGAGGCTTGATTGCATCTGCCAAAACTTGCTGAATCAGTATGGCCTCCATCTTCATCCTCCACAAACTAAAATCTGCCTTATCTGTAAACTTTTCCATATCACACTTAGTTGTAACCATGATTCTTTTCTCTGATCAGTCGTCTATGGCTTATCTTTCCCACAGAAGGCGCCAATTCTTATGAAACTAAAGCAAGAACTTGAACTTCCTCTCTAGAACTCACACACTTAACTATTTTATCACTCAAGTATTCACTCACGTTTGATTTGTTAATCGAACAAGAAAGAAAATGAGATGAACACAATGATGTATAGTGGTTCGGCGTAAGACAACATCTACTCTTAAGAAGAAGATCACTCACTTATGATGATTACAATATACAACTCAAGAAGATGAAGATAAACTCAACTTATGAACCCTAATATGCTTAATCTTGTAAATGATTCTCATTCATACTCCCGAATGATATGAAACTGACTTATATGTGTAGCATCAGTTTGATCAACTGCTGTACATACAGCTGCACGTGATCCTTCCAGCTGGCATGTTAGTTTTGTAACAAACAAACTGATAAACCAACTCTTATTCCCTTCAACACATGGCTGTGATGTATGATGATCCAACGGCCTCCATTCCAAGCATTCAGCTGATCCTTACCTTCGATCATGTGCATTACTTATCCAATCAACATCTTCCACGTGTGTTCTTGCTATATTTGATCACACACACACCCACGCATGCATGTCTATCAATACAACACTTCGTTTCTAACACATAAGCCACATAAGTCACCATCAATCCGCTTCCACATCCTATCCTTCATAAGCAATTTTTGTCTAGATGAAACCATAATTTAAAACTATGCTGTGCTAAATCCACTTGTGCCAAATCACTTTATAAAGAAAGGTTTCCAAAATGGTAGCTCTCGGCAACCAGTAAACTCTAGAGCTTATCATCCTATCACCAACAATGCACTGCTGAAGATGTTGAAGACTCACTCCTAGTCCAAACCTCGTGTCTATATAGTCTCTGATTTTCTACAATGTTCTAGGCTGCATTACCTACCAAAAGGTGGATCTTTTGCATCCATCTCACCTAAAGAGAATTTGTATCTGTTGAGAGTGGAATTTCATGCATTTTATGTGTGCACATTACACTGTTTGCTTAAGAAAGTTATTGTTTTTGCATGGAATTATGTACGTTTGAGTATTTACATGATTTTGATGCTACTAAGGTGTTTTGTTGACTTTTGAAGGGTAAAACAGGATCAAAAGTTCAAAGTTGGAATGAAGAGTGAAAGTATGAAGGAATACTGAAAAATATATGTCCACATTGAATAATTTTTCTATATTTTTGTAGAATTCCAAATTGATCATGTGATATATCGTTGGAAAGCCACGGAAGAGAGGATCTTTTTGGCACAAAAATTACTCAAATCTGATTCTGTATGACAAAGTTATGCTCAAAATGAGGAGGTCGCGCAATGCAATCTTCAGCTCGGGAGCCGCTCAGCGGACAGCTCGTGGCGAGCTGGTGTCACTCGGCAGCCAGTTTCAGCCGAGTTGGGTGCTGGAGGGTCCTACGTGACTGGCAAGTTGCCCTGATGCAGCTGGGATGCCGCTCGGCAGCATTCAAGACCTAGCTCGGGCCGAGATGGGTGCTGAGCGGGCGATTCTTGGGCTAAGTCGCGGCTTCTTCGTTACAGCAGTGTATTTGCGGCTTCCAAATCGTGTTTTGGACTAATTTTGACGTGAAAAAGCCTTGCAAACAGCCCAAGGTATAAAAGGGAGAAATCAACATACAATTGAGGGAACCCATCACATTTCATCGAGAATTCATGCTACTAACACTCTCAATCAGATTCAAATCTGATTTTCATCATCCATCCATCTTCAAGTGGATTCCAAGTGCTAATTGAGAGAGATCGGACGATCAGAGAGATGGAGAAGGAACGTGGGACTATGCTTACGCTAGGGTTTCGTGTTTCTCATCTTTCCCTTCCATTTATCTTGATTTTTGGTATGATTGCATAGCCATGAGTGTTGATTGTAACCTCATGGGCTAATTTCTTATACAGTTCTAGGGTTTGATGGTTAGATTGAATTGATTTGGAGACCTAGACCAAAATTGGGATTTTGTACAGTTGATATTTTGATTTTACTTAATTTATTCAGACTTGTTTATCTGCTTCATAACGTCTTCATAATATTTTCATGACATCCGCTATAATGCTTGATTTATTATGTTAGCTTGTATGCGTTAAGGATTGGTATTGTCTATCTGTTAGGGTTTGAAGTAGATCCGCTATAAACACTATAATTCCATGAACTGGTAAATCAGATACTTAAATTGTCTAGTGGCACAATGCAATTGGACATTCAAGTAGGAAGTGGATAAAACCTTGTAGTAATTCCAGAGAATATCTTATTAGTCGAACTTACTATCCAGAGGTATTATTATTTGCTTTGATTAGTATCTAGGAATAAGGCTTGGTAATATTCACGCACCTTAGAAAATAAATTAGAATATATCATCAGCTTAAAATCGGATCATATCTGGTGGGTTAATAGGGTTAAGTGGTGTATTTTCATTAACGCTGCATGAATAAGCAATTGGAAGTCTAGGAAACCAAATTAATTGATCTATACATGATACCTTAGAACTGTTGTTTATCTTTTGATTAAAACTTGTTTATTTTCCTCTGCTTTAATTAATTCAGTTATTTAATATTTCGTTATTTAGATAATTACACTAAAAACTTTGGAAAATTGGTTACGTAATTCTCATTAGTTAGTGATTCATAGTAAATAAATAATTAACTGTCTCAGTGGGATCGATAATTTAACTTGGGTACTTGTCGCTACAGTTGACATCCTTATACTTGAGGATTAAATTGGAGTGCACAAAATACGCCTATCAGTATCTAAATGTATGTCCCATAGCGCTTTAGCAAGCAATGCAAGTTGATGTTTTTGATCCCAAGACCTCCTTCCTTCTTGCTTGCCGTGATGTGTTTCCATGAAACCAGGCTATATTTGGTTCCTCGAAGGAACTGTCTGAAGATCCTCTTCGTATGTTGGGCTGCAACAGCTGGAATTTTCAATATAGATAACCAAAAGTTTGATATCGCAAACACATTTGTCTTGATTAGCTCCCATCTTCCTGTGAAAGATAGGGATTTAGCAGACCAAAAGGTTATTTTTGCAATAATCTTGCCGATTAGTTTTTTTTCTAGTTAAATGTTTCTTTTTTATTTGGATCAATGATATCCTCTAACCTTTTAAAAGAACATCTATATACCCTTGTATCTAATATAACATAAACAATGTTAGAAATATTGCAGAAGCAATGTTTATGTATTCCATGGCTAAGTTGTGCAAGTATAGAGAGGAAGATAATAAAAAAGTATCTCCCAAGACAATAGTGCTTCGAGTGAAAGATAGGATGATAAAAGCCGAAAGAGTCCAGAAGGAAATGTCACCAGAACTGGATAAGATAGACATAACTAAGATTATTGAGGGGTATGATGAAGGATTCACGCTCCAACACAAACAAAACCGTGAAAACTATAGGTTAGATTTTGGCTCTGAGGAGGACCAGAGATAAAGTACGAAAAACCATTAAAGAACGCTGAGATTTGGGAGATGAAGGGTTAGATAATGATATAAACAATGGTTGAATTAATAATATTAAATCTGAATTTGCTTTTTTTTTTCAAGATGTGTTGTTGGAAGGGTGTGGAGTTGGGTGATGTTACTATCAACAATATCCTTGAAATTTTACATAACAAAAGGATTTCAGGCAATGTAAGACTTAAATATAGAATGTATAATTTTGTCTCATGATTTGCACAATGAAACCAACTGCTGATGTTATGCTTTGTAGGTGATTGATGGCTGGATTCATTTAACGTGTCTAAAATATGAACGTGCTAAATGTAAAAACTTACCCTTTACATTTTCTTCATGTTGCCTGGTAAGAATCGAACAACACTATTGCATATCAACTACTACATACCAATCATTGAAAAAACATTATGTGGAAATATAATATGCAGATATTATAATTTTGTGCAGAATTGCAAGTGAATTATCTTATGATTTGCAAGTAGTCGTTTAATAGTATTTATTTTAAAATAAATAGGAACTTATTGAGCGTCATCAAAACAGTAGCAATAAATCACTATGCAATTATGTTGATGCAAAAATAGATGAGGCAATAAAAAAACTGCCTTGGTGTTCCCATTAGAAGCACAGATGACCACTTGACAGTCAATAAGGTTGCCTTGACCAATTGTGTTTGGTAGTTTTTCAATTTAATGAAATCGAAAAGAAAAGGCAGTGTGGATGATAACTTGAAAAATATCATGATTTTGGTTAGAACAACATTTTATAAGAAAACATGTTGCTATATTAGATTATCAATTTCAGTTAAAGATCATATCAGTGTTTTTATTGTTGTGATTTGACAAGTGGAATATGTCAAGAATCTCATTGTTTAGCAGTTGTTGTTGAGCAAGCTAAAACACCCATTTGTTAAATATACTAAATTTGCATACAATAATCACCCGGCTCGTTGTATTGTGGGATGATAGTATGCATGCATATCAAAATCTTTATGAAAAGAGAAGGTGTGAAAATGGGGACACTTTCATGAACGGATGTTACAGACTATCAAGCAAAGATGGTTTATTGCTTTATTGACCTAGTAGAAAATGGTGTCAATATTTAGTTCGCTTGAAAACATCTGTGACAAGTTTTTTGCTAGCATGTTGACTGAGTTTAATTATTGTTAGGTAGTTAGATATAATTGTTATGTGGGATTCTCTTGTGAAATTGCTTTATGGTTGTTATGTTGTTATGTTGGATTCTAGTTGTGCAAACTAGGTTACCTGCTCTCACTTTTGTGTAGGAAGGTGTGGAATTGTAGTGAGAATTTTTGAGCTTATTTGATTAGTGAATGAATGTGGATCAAGTTTATTGTATTAATATGGTTAATATTTGTAGGCTTTATCTGATCAAAATAAATAATGGAGTAGTATATAAAGTGATCTTTAATCTCTAAATATTGATGTTTTGTCTTAAAATTCAAATAAACAAAGTGTCATTACCAAAAGGTAACCAATATTTATTGTAAAAAATAAATGCCACCCAATATTTGTAAAAAGATTTTTTTACCCATATCTGAATTTTTTGAATCGATATGTCTTTTAATTTAAAAAGAATGCCAACCTTGTCTCAAATATCGATATTCTATGTCAGTGCTCCAACGCCTTGACCGACATCAAAACCGACATTCGATGATATGGCGACAGTATCAGATTTGGCATCAGTGTGCTTTGTCGGGGCTCCGACGATATTGGATATGGTATCCAGAGACGGACTTACTCTAGAGTAAAGGGCGAACTTGGCCCCCCTGAGATGTTATAAATAATTACTATATATATAGGATTTTATTCTAAACACTTACCAAGCATAGTGGATGAAGCAT
This sequence comes from Pogostemon cablin, assembly GCA_023678885.1. Classification (NCBI taxonomy): domain Eukaryota; kingdom Viridiplantae; phylum Streptophyta; class Magnoliopsida; order Lamiales; family Lamiaceae; genus Pogostemon; species Pogostemon cablin. Next base: position 31,972,075 of record CM042963.1, read on the forward strand.
GTTCTCTTAATTCTGAAGTGACATGGTTTGAATACCTTAGATGCTTTTTTTTTCTTTTTTTAGCAAACTATTTATTTTATTTTTTTTAATCTTTATCATACTGTGTTTATTATTATTTTTTTATAATTCTTTTTTCTATGTCTTTTTTTTGTTTACTTATCTACAATACTTTAAAATTAAATTATATAATTTGACATATTTAATTTTTATAAAAAAATTAACTATTTTTTTATATATTCTTGTATTCATATATTTATTTATTATTTTAAAATAGTTTTCTTATACTCCCTCCATCCCACCTAAGTATTCACCGTCACTGTAGATACAGAGTTTAAGAAAGTGTGTTTTTTTACTTTTCAACTTATTTTTTAAGGGTAAAATTGTCGAAAGATTTTCTTTAATTGCATTGAGATTAACTTTAACAATAAAGTTAATCCCACTACAATGGGAACCCTTGAAAACTGCACCCAAGTCATGGTTACGTTCACTGTTAAATTCACCCTAGCCATATTCACTGTTCACAGTTCACAAAACATAATTTTTAAAATTACACATTCAAATAACAGAAAAAAGTACAAAAAAATTACATTTTAACATTACACATTTTCAAAATACTACAAGATTTACTCCTTCCACTGACATCACAGCAATATTTTCAACTTTTTGAATCTTCACTTTTGGAGGGTAAATCTTCAAACTTTCCCTCCCATGTCCCAACGAAAATGCTTCCTTTTCTTCAAATACCTTCAAATTTTTTCCCAATAATAACACATTAAATTCACTGCCAAGCTATATAAAGAGGGGATAACCCCTCATAAATATCCATCATCAGCAATTACTACACAATAAATATGCCAATATTTAAAAGAGAATTATCAGATACACAAAAAAAATAGCACAGTGGCTCTTACAAGATAGCACAAATGGATTATTGCATCATGGAAAGTGCAAGGAAGCACTTTCTTAAGAAAACACTTTCTTATTAAGGGATGGACAAATATCATAGCATAGCATATTTGAGATTTCACCAAAGTCTTTACACTGTCAATTTAACATATTGTGGTGCGTTTCTTTGTCATAATGAGATTTGAGACAGATTGTGGTAGGATTCATACTGTCAATTTGGTCATTCTTATCAACTTGTTTTGCAAAGCTTGTACCATTCACATATACCTTGGCTGAAACTATATTAAGGGATGTATGGTGGCAAAGAGTTATTATATTATGGAGATTGACGTATCAAAAAAATGATCCAATACAATATAGACAATCAAAATTCACTCTTTGCAACTCATTCCACTTTTCACAAATTTGAGAATATACATCAAGCCAAGAAGTACTGGACAATAATGAAATTAATTTTCACTGCCCTACGTGTCTAATAATAAGAATAATATAATTATCCATATATGATGAGCCTCCCTATTCAATCAGCTTAAAAATCTAAATTAGAATTCTCCCAAATTGAAACAGCTTAGGTAATGAATAGGCAACCAAAAAATCATTATTATCGATGACTCAAAGCTATTTGATGGAAAATTAGGCGTACGCATGATCGACTTTTTAATACACAATGGTAAAACAAAAGATATGGATATTGAACTAACCTTTCGAATTGAATGAAGAATGGTGGTTATACAGTGTGGAATTGCAACTCGCAAGCCATGGATAAATATCGAAATGTGTGTCGTGAATAAATTTTTGCAATGGTTGATAGATTCCCGCTATCAAGAGTAATTCATAAATCCTATTTGAGCAACTTCAGCAAAGAACAATTTATTAATCATCCAATTGAGAAGTTTAGATAATTTTCTAACTTGTGGAATATGAATCGGAATTTATCTCATAGAGCATGAAATCGAATTGAGCAGAGAATGGATCCATCTCGTAGGGTATGAAATTGGAATTCAACTCGCAGAGTATAAATGTAATATCCAAAAAAAATACGCACTCACATATATGATATTTATATAGATTCATATTTATGTATGTGTGTGTGTGTGTGTTCTTCATCCATTTATTATAATTTTTTTTAACCATGTTCTTTTTCTCAAAATTTATTTTAAGAGACATGATCTGGACATTCGGATTTAATTGGACTCAGAAGATGTATAACTTGTTGGATTGTATACTAAAAGCCTTGCTTTTGTATGAACAATGTTTTAATAATATTGAAATGAGAATCATATGATCAAATGATTGTGTCTCATAATTTATTTATATGTTCAATGCAATAGTCCATTTACTTTATACTGTAGATAATATGTTGTGCGACAACACGCGAAAGATTATATTATCGGTTTCCTTATAAAGTATAAACAGAGGCTCACAACCGAGATAGACGGGGACTCTCTATCGGGATGGTTGTAGTGTAATTTAGTATTAGTTTATCTTGACTATAGAATCACATTAGTGCACATTATGTGTATTGAGCAGGACGGCTTGAGATCATTCGATTTATACTGACTATATAGGAGAACTTGATCTCAATTATTATGGATGTTCATGCTCTTAATCCCTATACAATAACCTCAACATATAAGGCAGTATGTATTTCTTTGATTCATCAATTGGTGAGATTTACATGTAATTAAATCAACAAACTCGGTGAGTTGAGAAATAGTGATGTCTCTATGGTGAGTTGTTGATTGTAGAAGGAATCTGTGTCCGTTATCAGTTGATGATGTCCCCTTGAGGAGCTCATAAGGATTATCATGTAAACCCTGCTGGTGGATTTATTCTGGCATGATAATGAGGTTGAGTGGTACTACTCTTGGATGAGATATTAATTAATGGAGTTGTCAGTAACTTAATTAATTAATGAGCACTGTATATCTTAAATATGGGGAGACTGTCGGGCTCATAATAAGAAGGAGCCCATAACGTAATTATTGGATTGGAGTGGGAGCGGCAGTGTTGTAATAATATTTTAGTGGACTATATTATTATTATTTGACTTAAGTATAAGTTTTGGGCTAAACTTGGATACTTAAGCCAAATGGAGGCCCAACTCTAATTTCTCCTTCTGGTCCCTGTTGTAGCCCATATATAAGTCATCTCAGCTGTTCTAACCCTAGTGAGACATGCCTAACACGTGAAAAGGGTAGACAGAATAGCAGATTGAGAAGATCTCAAAGATCGTCGCCCACACGACGTCGAGATTGGACTTGGGAATACATCAGAAGACCGAAAGGTTGTTTGCTGCTGTTGTCCGTCAACTTGCATGATTTTTATAAAATTTTACAGAAGTTAGAATTCAACGTGTGATATTTTGATGGAAAGTCACTGAAGAGAGGATCGTTTTGGCACGTAGATCACTCAAATCGGAGATCAGAAGAGAGAGTTTTGTCCAAAACGGTGAGGCTGTGCAGGCTGCTGGCGAGAATTCATCTTCTCCAACATACCCTGGTGAAAGGTAATACGTTTCTTGTTTTCATGCTTCAGCTGACTGTTAGAAATATATAGAACCCTAACGGTTCATGTTAACCAAACGATCGAACGCCAACATTACTAAGATAACAAAATGAAAAAATATATATATATTTATATATATATATATATAATAATAATAATAATAATAATAATAATAATAATAATAATAATAATAATAATAATAATAAACAAATAATAAAATAAATAAAATGTTTTATCTTGAATAAAAGGCTCGGGAAGAAACATGTTTCCTCCATAAGATCTAAAAACGTGGAGAGATGGATATACTTTCGTACTCCCACCACATGGCATATAAATACATGTCTATATCAGGCGAATTATCCACATTTCCTGCTTTCTTTATGAAGATGTAATATCTTTTCTTTCTTAGTTGGTCATCTACAGTTAGCTTCCCTCAGTACATTCTTCCTCATAATTAATTCGTTTTCAATATGTAGATACTTTTTCTCTTCTCCTTACCTCCATATTAAATAAAAATAAAATTAAAAAAACTTCCTTTCTTTTACCGCTACAAGGAGTCCTTGGTGCTTCAGAACGCTTAAATTCTACTTTTCCTCCAGAATCTAAGGTTAATATATTTATCACTTTTGGAAAAAAAAATTTTGATAATAATATGCATAATAATAAAAGGACTTGATGTTTAACTTTATAATAATCACGATCTTCTTGAATTTATAGTGTGAATTGGATCTTCACTTTTTAGTTATGTTTTACAGTATACGAAGATATTATATATCTAGATTTTCTTTTCCTTTCATTTAATTTAATGCAGTTTTACAAATCTTAGAAATGAAAAAGAGATTTGACAATATTAAGTTGTATGTATGTTGTCGTGTTCTTTTCTTGTTAAGTTAGAATAGATTATGACTAAATCCTATCTTCTAATTTTTAAATAAGAGGATAATCTCAAACTGCTCAACCTTCTACTGCTGGGTACAGTGTATATATATATTTATATATATATATATATATATATATATAATTTTATTAAATATATATTGTAGAGTCTGAACGCTTCTAAAATTTCATCTTTGCTTCTCAAGAGATATTCATAACAGAATCTTATGCAGTCGTCAATAAAAGTAATGAAATACTTTTTTCTCCCCTCCAGTTTGCACAAACTTTAAATCACACGTATAAATGTGGATTAACTCTAGAGGTTTAGTGCTCCTTTCCTTTGTTGGAAATGGTTGCTTTGTCATTTTTGCTTCTACACACACTTCACATTTATTTAAAATCTTAATATTTGCTACATTAAGCAAATTAAGATTATTTAATCTTTTGATCGATTTAAAATTTACATGTCCCAATCTTAAATGCCATATTGAGGAGCACTCAACAATATAAGCAGAAGTAGAAGCACTTTTATTCATAAAATTCTTGCCTTCACGGCTTACAACCATTGCATTGAGCTTAAAAATCCCATTATCAAGATAACCACGGCCCAAGAATTGGCCAAACTTGCTAAGAACTAGTTTATCAGACTCAAATACAAGCTTAAACTGATGACTAACTAGTAGGGAGCTTGAGATCATGTTCTTACGGATGTGTGGGATATGCAGAACATACTTCAACTTCAGTTCTTTCCCAGAGTGAGCTCAGAGTCACGCTCCCAACACTGGCTACATCAGATGAGGCTTGATTCTCCATGTGCAGCTTCCTCCCTTCAACTGGAATGTAAGTGGAGAAGGTATTTTTCTCCGAGCAGACGTGGTAGGTAGCACCAGTGTCCACAAACCACTCCTTTGGATTTGCCACCAAGTTGGCTTCAAAGACCACAACATCCAGGTCATCATCAGTTAGAGCCCGTTCAACCATGTTGGCATTGTGGTTCTTATAAGAGTAGTGTGTCCAGCGCACCAATTAGATTGGATAATTGTACTTTTTATGTTTTGAATGTAAACAATCTCATTGTAAATTATATTATTAAATGCTATTTTAATTTATCTATTTTGTGCATTATTACATTTGCTTATTAGATAAAGTCCTTAGACTAATTTAAGCTAAAATGTACGGTCACGCATATGATGATGATCATGGAATTTATACATAGAGCTTTGGTCTTTGTAAATCTAAGATCGATTAAATACATATGCTTGTGTGCAGATGTTCTTCGAACAATAAGAACAACAACATAAACGTAAATATTCAGCGGAAGACTTAAAAAGCAAATAATCTAAAAAAATATGGGATAGGCTTCGCCTCATTCCTCAGATCTCTTTCATTAGAAAAGTACAAGTATTTCAATTCAACACCTATAAACTCCGTTCTATGCTAACTGACAATACCTTACAACTCTCAATTATTTATCTAGCCACCATGTGGACTTGTCAGCACTGTATGGACTCCCTCCAAGGCTGTGACGAGATCTCCCGAACTCAATGCTGGAACTTCCTCCCGGATTCAGTATTACAAGGCTGTGTTCTTTGTGTATGAAGGAACATGAAATTAAACAAAAGAGAAACGAAATTACCAGAAGAGTTTCTGGACAAGAACTCTCTAATGGCCTCATAAAAACTAACGTGGAGGCTCTAGATACATGAATCAACCACTAGAGAATAAATAGTGTATAGAGAACGCGTAGAGAGAACACCATCAGATTGAGAAAAGATCTCAATCAAATCTGATCCCATAAAATCTTCAAACAAATCTTGATTCATGTAATCTTCAATCAAATCTTCACAAATATGGAATACTTTGACTACTGAACTTTAGTCACGTTCTCCATCTGCAGTGTTCCTTGATCCTCAAATCGGGTCATTAGCTTTACTTTCTTGGTCAAAGAATAAATTACGTTCATAAAATAATATTTTCAAATATATCTTTGACACAAGATATTCAAAGATATCATTGACTAAATCTTGGATGAATCTCCACCTTGATATTGATCTTTTCCATAAATAATTAAATTAAACTTAATCAAATATAAGTTAATTGATTTAATGCCAACTTAATTAGAAATATATCAAATATATTTCCTAACAATCTCCCCCTTGGCATTTGAATCCAAAACTTGTAGTTGGATGAAGAATAATAAATTCCTGCAAAATAAATCAACACAAGCCAATCTTTTATGTTCCTTCCCGGAATGGAACAGTTAAAGAAACAAACTTTCATATTACAAGAGAATGATCAGAAATCAACAGAAACATAAACAACTGAATATCAATAAGAATTTACCAAGACCAACATCAATTTCAACGAGAATCACGAATCAACCAAGTACGCAAATTTACATGAATAGAAAATGAAAAACGAACTCCCCCATAATCCAAGGATAGAAACTGAATAGAAACTCACAATCTCTCCTAACTCCCCCACAGATATGCCCAATTAAGATAATTAAGACATCCAACTATATTATCTTCCCCTTATTTTATGCAAATCCATAAAAATATGTTTCATGTTCTAGAAAAAAATATGAGGGATTTATAAAGAATAAGTATATATCTCACATGAGAAGAAACCATCAATATAATTACCAAGTCCAGATAAGCCAAAAGAGTCAAATAAAGAAATAGAAGGGATGCCTAAATGCAACATCACGAATTTTCTCCCCCTAAACAAGAGCAATGAATTTGATGGGGTCCAAACATTCATAATAGTTCCATAAAAAAAATCTATATATATTTTTTCTCTTTAATTTTTTCCAAGTGCAAGAACATCATAACTCTAAGACAAGTGAAACACCATTTCCTTTTGCTCATTTGACATACAGCTAATCTGCCTTATCACTACTAGGATTTGGGTACTGTCTTAAAAATATTTTGGAAAACTTGCACTGAAAGAGTCATTTAAATTTGTTGTTCCATCCTTATAACCCTTTTTTACATAAATAGAACATACCCATTTTTTAAAATCAGCGGCTTTCTCCTCGCATTTCATTTTTTGTGTACGTAGCCCTTTCCACAATAATGGTGGCTTTCACAATACATCATTTCATTGCAGGTAGGCCTATACTGATTAGGGTAAAAATCAGATGTTCTTTCTAAAAAAAATCCACATATACTTGTCTTTGAAGGAGAACAATGTGATGGAGAGAAGCACATACATATACCTAAAAGAAAACCTAATGAACACGCAAATAAATTAAAATAAAATAAAAACATGAATCAAACAATGCATGTTCCTAAAGAGGGTTTTAAGAGAGATATGAAATTTTGAGCATCAACGAACTTGGTAAAAATATCAATAATCTGACTTTCAATATAAAAATGACCTAAATCTTTTGTACCTCCCTCCACAAGTTCTCTGATTGCATGATAACACTATTCTATATGTTTGGTTCTTAGGTAAGGGATCGAATTTTTCATAATATTGGATGCACTTATATTGTCAAGGAAACTGACCCACTCACATTCAAGAGCATACATATGTTCAAAATTAAGAGTATTACCTATTGTACATGAACCAAAGATCTGATGTTCTTTCCCTTGCTTAGGAACACCTCGATCAACTCTCTCTTTCGACAAGTGAACTGGATAGTTTGATCCCAATTTTAGATGTAGGGACTCATCTTCATCTAGGATAGCTTGAGAAATGTTGATTTGATCCAACACATAACAAATGTTAAAAGAACGTGTACCTGTAAGAACACAAACACTATCAGCATTAAAAATGGAACATGAGTTCTTGGTAAACCTGACTTGAAGATTCTGATCACATAATTGACTTATACTAATCAGATTGTCTTTAAATCTTCAACAAATAACACATCTTTGAGACGTGGCATTCCTGAAACATTTAATGTTCCAATACCAACCACCTTGTTGGTTTTTCCATCACCAAAAGCAATAGTACTCACATTCAAAGGCCTAAAATCACTCAAATTTTATTTGGTACCTGTCATATGAGAGCACCCACTGTCAAGATACCACGACTTGGAAGATGTGAAATGAACTCCAAAAAGTGAAGAAAGACACACGTGTTCCTTTTGTTGTTCCTTTATGCAACCTCTATCTTTTGGACCAATACGCCTTTGAGGTTTATGAGGCAAGTTTCTTGCTGGTAAACCACTGAAGTTCCACTCAACAATGTTTTCAGTACATATGTCTTGATGCATTTTATAGCAACGAGGTCTAATATATCCCATTATCCCACAATAATGACATGTTGGAACAAATTTACCTTTTTTTGGATGCAACATGCTTCACAACTGTACTTTTCTCAAGTTGATGAGTTTCTTTAAAGACGTTTATTTTATGCTTCTTGGGAACAAACATCTTGTGAGTTGGTTTCACAAAGCTTACTTCTGTGTTCTTACTACATTCACCAGTGTACCCCAAACCAACTTTTTCATACTCATCACTTGAAGTAAGGATCTCATTTAACTTGGTCTTTCCACAATTAAAACAATAGATTGATCGATTCAATCTTTCTAATTCCATCTTGTCCTTCTTAATCTACATGCCCTTACTCTTGATAACTTCCATCATGACTTGTTGCTCAGTAGTTATCTTTTTCAAATGATCCTTGAGTAGATTCACAATAGTGTTTCTTTCCTTTTGAGTAGAAAGTAGTTGTTCCTTAATCTAATTAAGAATATCCAAGTTGTATTCCTTCTGTTGATGTTCCAACTTGTCAATGAATGGCTTTTTGGCAAGATCAGCTTCAGCTTTAAACAATTTTTCTTCGGCAGTCTTGAGAGAATTTTTAAATCTTGAGTTCTCAAGATTTGATTCTTTCAAAATGTTCTTAAGATCAGCAACCTGTTCCTCCAAATTTTTGGTCATATAAATAGCTTGAGAACACTTTAAAGTCATTTGCTGAAACATAGACTCCATGTCTTCAATAGTAGGGGAAAATTCCCCATCAGATTCATCTTGTTCTTCCTTTCCTGCAGCAACATTATCAGTTAAACAAGTAACATTCTTACTTATAGCCTGCAAAGTAAGATAATGTTCTTCTTCTGATTCGGAGTCACTCCAAGTTTCTTTCAAGGATCTTTTCTTTCACAGAAAGGTAGGACATTCATACTGATAATGCCCAAATCCTTTACATTCAAAACATTGAACCTTTTTAAACTCCATCTCAACCAACTTTAAGCTTCTTTTATCACCACTTCTCCTTTTTCTGCTTTGTCCATAAACTTCTTCATCATCTTGCCATAGTTCTTTGTTAGAAGCTCCATATGTTCTTCAAATTCAGCATAACTCATATGTTGTTCCTTCTCATCATCATTATCATCATCACTGGATTGATGAGATTTTTCAGCAATAAGAACAATACCCATGTTTTCGATATCATAACCCATGTTCATCTCATAAGTTAGAATATCTACAATGAGCTCATCAAGACTGAATTTAGCAATCTTGTTGTAGGTCTCAAGATCAGTAACCTTTTCACTAAAACTTTTTGGAAGGGTTCTCATAATCTTTTGAATTTATTTTTCTTCCGATATTGTCTCTTCCAAGAGATAAAGTTGACTGATAATGGATAAAAATCTTGAGTAGTTCAAGTCAACATTTTCATCATCTCACATATGAAGCGCATCATAATCCACCATCAGATGTTGAATCTTAGATTTGCACACAGATTCTGTTTCTTCGAATTGAAGGTTAAGAATTCTCCAAGCCTCTTTAGCTTCCGTGCACTTGAATATGAGAGAGTGACACTGAACATCAACTGCTGATAAAATAACATATATGGCCTTATTATTAGAGACTGCTTCTTTTCTTTCGGCGTCCGTCCACCATTTTAATTTGAGTTTTTTGGTGCCATCTGCATTTGTGGTGAAAGGATGCGTCCATCCTTCTTCTATTGCTTTCCACACTTCTCCATTTTCTTGGGATTTAAGTAAGATAATCATCATGGATTTCCAATAAGGAAAGTTTGATCCATCCAGGAATGGTGGTCGAGCAATGAATCTTGCATAGTGAGATCCTATAGCGACCCATGGGACAAAGGATCCCAGATCTTGACCAGTTTATAATAAACTGGAACCTGCTCTGATACCAATTATAAATTTAAAATCGATTAAATACATGTGCTTGTGTGCAGATGTTCTTCGAACAGTAAGAACAACAATATAAATGTAAATATTCAGCGAAAGACTTAACAAGCACACAATCTAAAAATACGGGATAGGCTCTCCCTCATTCCTCAGATCTCTTTCATAAGAAAGTACAAGTATTTCAATTCAACACATATGAACTCCGTTCTTTGCTAACTGACAATACCTTACAACTCCCAATTACTTATCTGGCCACCATGTTGACTTGTCAGCACTGTATGGACACCCTCCAAGGCTATGACGAAATCTCCCAAACACGATGTTTGAACTCCCTCTTGGATTTCATGTTACAAGGCTGTGTTCTTCGTGTATGAAGGAACACGAAATTAAATAAAAGAGAAACAAAATTAATAGAAGAGTTTCTGGACAAGAACTCTCTAATGGCTTAAAAAAACTAACGTGGAGTCTCTAGATACATGAATCAACCACTAGAGAATAAATAGCATATAGAGAACGCCTAGAAAGAACACCATCAGATTGAGAAAAGATCTCAATCAAATCTGATCCCGTACAATCTTCAATCAAATCTTGATTCATGTAATCTTCAATCAAATCTTCACAAATATGGAATACTTTGACTACTGGACTTTAGTCACTTTCTCCATCTGCAGTGTTCCTTGATCCTCAAATCGGGTCATGGGCTTTTCTTTCTTGGTCAAAGAATAAATCACGTTTATAAAATAATATCTTTAAATACATCTTTGACACAAGATATTCAAAGATATCATTGACCAAATCTTGGATGAATCTCCACCTTGATATTCTTTTCCATAAATAAATAATTAAATTAAATTTAACCAAATATAAGTTAATTGATTTAATGCCAACTTAATTAGAAATATATCAAATATATTTCCTAACAATCTTAAACATGGCTCCGAGTCAAGTATTTTTCTAAATGGGACAAAGAATAAACTCAGTAAAGACTCCTACATATGATGAATGCTCGTCGGACGAGAATATCGTATTCCATCAATATTAGTGTTGTGACACAAATTCAAATATGTTGATACTTATTAGAGAATAAGTTATTGAACATGATCCGTAGGAAATTCTTATTGGATATGTCGAAATTAGAATTTTCTAATTACAATAGTACATGATTAGTCCTTAGACTTGAAGCAACACGGTAGTCTTGTGTGCTTCTTGTAATACTTAGATTTATCTTCTGATTGTTTAGCAATCATAAAGGGGGCATGTTGGGTATTATATTGATGTACATGGAGACTTGTGTGTGGCTAAGATAGAATCTAACACTTGTCTAAGACAAGAGAATCTCCTGTGTATTTTATTGTTAATGATTCAAAGACCTTGACCAAGTCAATGAGAATAAAGATTCACAATGATTCATTGTAACATGAAATAGAAACACAGTTATTAAGTTAGCAGAGTTTCGACTAATATTCCTACTCTATACTCAATCGGGAGATTATTTGTTAGAATGACCGTACATGTATGTCACTCGTTAATTTGTAGGTTTACTCGCTATTTCACCTAACACTAAATGATCACGCTATTTGCTAGGTGTTACCGTCATTAGTAGGTTCTTGAAATCAAATAGTTTATTTCAAGTGAATTAATTAATTTGATTAATTAATATAATAATCATTATTTATAAGTTACAAGGGTTGTAAGCCTATTGCTAGAGTTAGTGGTGAACCTAAGGATCACACCTTAATTTGGATGAATGACATTTATCAAATGGTGCAGTAGTTGTTAATTACGACTTATAATTAAATAATTTGATTATTTAATTACAATAAAATTAATTTGATTAATATGGTAAAAAGAATAAATCAATTGGATTGATTTTGAAATTAATAACTGTGTTGTTTTAAATTAGATTCATTAAGCCCAATCATAAATGGACTTTATGATCAAGCCCACATAATTATTTGAAACGTAATAGAGAACGCATTATGATGCAGTCCTCCCACTTTCCTACGTGAGAAGAGAGAAAAGGGGATAGTTGAGAGATATAAGGAAGTAACGTTATAAAGATAACGTAACCTGCCTTGTTTTCTTTTTCTATTCTGATCGATTCAAAAGAGTGAAAATATAGAAACTTCTTTTCTGCTTTCTCTCACAACGAGAAAGTTTTCTTTTATTTTAACTGTAGGAGATAGTAAATTGATTACTGTTCTTCAACCAAAGTTTTCTTTTCTTTTAACTGTTGGAGATAGTAAATTGATTACTGTTCTTCAACCAAACATTTCTATTATCACAAGTTGATATTAGGGACAACATTGATTCCAATAGATTTACACTACTAGCGAAGTGTAAGTTTTGTGTCACTAATCCAATAAGTGGATTACTTTAGAGGGGATACACTTGGATCCCTTGGTGAGAAGAACGGAGGCCTAGCCACAATCCGAGAATTGATTCTCTCACTCCCTGCATCAATTGGAAGAAAGTCTACAAGGGTAAGAACTCTTTTACGTGGATTTCTTTTAGCATATTTTAACATTGGATCCGGTAATCATTTTTGAGCATTCGGGTGAAACATTTGATGTTACTAATAAATGTGATTGATTAATTCTTAAATATTTTAAATTTTGCTGCGCTCACCTGGATCGCTATAACGAAACTAACAGATCTTGCCTTTGTTCTGTTGGCTATTGGATCTTGTGGTTCAATCGTGATCCGTTTAGGATATCAGGCAAACAATTAGCGGAAGCAATTAAATCATGTTTACCGTACTTCAGGGTCGATGTAGAGGATGATAGTTGCAGAGAACCACCTCTCGATCTTCTGCTGTATGTCCCAAGTCGAATCCTGCTATTGTGTGGGCAATAATCTGCAGGATTCTCTCAATCTGCTTCTTTCCCTAACTCACGTTGAAAGAGGCGCAATCACTTAGGTTTCCAGAAGCTGAGATGACTATATATATTGGGCTACAGCAGGGACCAGGAGGAGAAATTGGGCTGGGCCTCAATTGAATTTAATTAACCAAGCTTAGCCCAAAGCTTTTAATTAAATCCAATAATAATAATATAGTCCACTAAAATATTATTATTGCACTACCCACCCAATCCCAAAATTATGTTCTGGGCTCCTTCTTATTATAAGCCCGATAGTCTCCCCATGTTTAAGAAAAAATAATGTCCATTAATTAATTAAGTTACTGACAACTCAAATTAATTAATATCTCATCCGAGAGTAGTACCACTCAACCTTATTATCATGCCGGAAATTAATCCACTTGCAAGCACCGTGAGTCTGCAAGCCACGTTAGTGTGGACGTTTACAAACCCGAACATTTACAAGAGAAGGTTTTACCCATTAATTTTATTTGTCAACCTAACTTTATGACAAAATAATTAATAGTCGGTTCCTCTTTAGCCATGTAAATAACAGCAGTGACTCCGTTGGGGAGGATACTAATTATTCACATCTAAGTGTATACCATTATTTGATCCCAAGTCCGCTGCCCAAGCTTGTGTGCCTTACTGTTGGAGAAGTACACACGCGCTCAGATAACTTCCTACAGTCATCAATTACAAGTTTGTACCAGTGAACCGCATATAAACTCATCCGATAGGGAGGAAGGTCTAAGCCAATGCGCAAGTTCATATGCTTCACATTACAAACATAATTATTTAATGAAGTCTGTTCCAGCAATCCATGAATAAACTCATCCGATGGGGAGGAAGGCTCTAATGCCGACGCGCAAGTCTATTCACGTTGCTAACAAACCAATAATGGAGGCCGCGGGAATTTATTACCAATCCCCTCTCCCACTTAGTTATTTAATTACCGAGGGTTTTTAACATGCATATAATATTCCAGAATAAAATATACAACTAAGACATGCTTCTATTAGCAGCAATTTAAATAAGTAAATCACATAGAACATGCCTTATATATATAACAATTAATTGTCAAGTTAAAACAATTAAATCAGTTATATATCATAATTAATTGCATAAAATGTTGGATCAATTAAATAGGCCCAGCTGACCTAAACATTATTAGCATAAAATGAGCAGCCCATTATTATTAAAATAATTAAGCCCATTTATAAAATAATTAAGCCCATTTACCCTGCCAATTTCTGCATGAAGGTCTAGCCCAATATTTAACCTTGGTCCAACATCAATCCCACAATTAATTAAAAAAGGATTGGCCCAGCAGCCCATTAATCAAGCCCAATCAATACTCCAATAAAAATTGGGCCATTAACCCAAAACCAAATTAGAGAATAAAGGCCCAGCAACTGCTGAATAACCCATCAGACCCAAAACAAAAAAAAATTGGAATTAAGCCCACTAGCAGCAAACACAGGCCTGCCATATTCAACTACAACAAAGGCCCAACACCATGTTGCCCTATTCAACAGCCGCGCATCCGCTGCTGCACCGGGTCAGCACTAGTGCCACTAGCGGCTGCATTCGCCGGCGGCCGCGCCAGCCACCCAAACTCCTCCGTCGCCTCAATCACCGGCGATTCACGGGGCAGCTGTCACCGTCAGCCTCCACCGACACAAAATGGCGTCTCTACTGCAGGCGTCGCGCCCACAGCCTGACGGAATCGAGCCGCGACCTGCCATCGCACGGCAGACACCGTCTGACTTCTGCTCCCGGCGGGCATCCAAACAGCTGCCGACAGCGCCATGTACCATTGGAGGTGCTCGCTGCTCTTGGCGTGGTGTCGACACACCGGAAGGGATCCGCCACGGATCGCGCCGCCCAAGGCCACCACCGCCCAGAACAGCATCGATCGGAATTCACCATCATTAGCTTCGTCAGCTCCGCCAGAGCCGCCACCAGCCGCCGCTCGCCGCTGCTCGAGGACAACACAGACGCTCAATCAAACAACGGATCGGCCGACTCCAGCTTCTGCTCCCTCATAGCCACCACCCGCCACTGTCATCCAAACGCCCGCCGTGAGGCTCGCCCGGAAGTGGGTTCGCCATTGACCAGAAGCACACCGGTTTATCATTCACGACCGATCTGCTATGCACTCGTCCGAGTCAGGTTGGACTCGCCCTGAACTCCGCGCGACGTGCTCAGAACCGGCTGTCCAGATCAGTTCTGACGCCGTCGTTCCTCGCCGTGAACTCGCCTGGGAGCTTCAACTGACTCGCTCCCCACCGCTCCCTGCACACGACGATCCAGACACTACGTGCCATCGCGATCCGTCCGAGGCCGCCACCGCCCAGTTCGCCGCCAGTCCGTGAACCTGACTTCTCCAACGCCATCACCTTCTTGACCCCGTGGTCAACAGTCGTGTGGGAATAGTGTCCAGCAAGCAAAATCCATCAAGGATAGTTCATCCGTGTGTGTACAGAGTGTACAATTACAATAATCACACACAATTTCATCGACTTAAGCACATAGGAATAATGTATAATTCACACATGCAATCCCTTTCACCATGCCTTAAACTTTCGATGATAATTGAAACACGAGAACATACAACAACAAGCAATTATATCCAGATCATTACAAATAATCATATAATCACAAACCTTACTGATCACGTTTCACCACGAAACCAACGCTCTGATACCAATTGTTGGCAATTGGATCTTGTGGTTCAATCGTGATCCGTTTAGGATATCAGGCAAACAATTAGCGAAAGCAATTAAATCATGTTTACCGTACTTCAGGGTCGATGTAGAGGATGATAGTTGCAGAGAACCACCTCTCGATCTTCTGCTGTATGTCCCAAGTCGAATCCTGCTATTGTGTGGGCAATAATCTGCAGGATTCTCTCAATCTGCTTCTTTCCCTAACTCACGTTGAAAGAGGCGCAATCACTTAGGTTTCCAGAAGTTGAGATGACTATATATATTGGGCTACAGCAGGGACCAGGAGGAGAAATTGGGCTGGGCCTCAATTGAATTTAATTAACCAAGCTTAGCCCAAAGCTTTTAATTAAATCCAATAATAATAATATAGTCCACTAAAATATTATTATTGCACTACCCGCCCAATCCCAAAATTATGTTCTGGGCTCCTTCTTATTATAAGCCCGATAGTCTCCCCATGTTTAAGAAAAAATAATGTCCATTAATTAATTAAGTTACTGACAACTCAAATTAATTAATATCTCATCCGAGAGTAGTACCACTCAACCTTATTATCATGCCGGAAATTAATCCACTTGCAAGATTTACATGATAAACCTTATGAGCTCCTCAAGGGGACTTCATCAACCTATGACGGACATGGATTCCTTCTACAATCAACAGCACACCATAGATACATCACTACTTCCCAACTCACCGAGTTTGTTGATTTAATACTTATAAATCTCACCCATTGATGAATCAAAGAAATACATACTGCCCTACGTGTCGAGGTTATTGTATAGGGATTAAGAGCACGAACTTCCATAATAACAGAGATCAAGTTCTACTATATAGTCAGTATAAGAAGAACGACCTCAGGCGGTCCTGCTCAATACACACAAGTGCACTAATGTGATTCTATAGCCAAGACAAGCTAATATCAAACCACACTACAACCATACCGATAGAGAGTCCCCGTCTATCTCAGTTGTGAGCATCTGTTTATACTTTATAAGAAAACCGATAATATGATCTTCTGCGTGTTGTCGCACAACATATTATCTACAGTATAAAGTAAATGGACTATTGCATCATGCATATAAAATAAATTATAAGACGCAATCATTTGATCAATGATTCTCATTTCAAATATTGTTATGACATTGTTCATACTAAAGCTAGACTTTTAGTATACAATCCAACATGTTCTTCTTAGGCTGACGACAATCTTTGGCCTTGTAGTTGGGCTTGCCACAGTTGTAGCAATCCCCACTGAATTTGGGCTTTTGCACTGGCTTATTGCCCTTGTCATAGGACATCTTTCTCTTTTTGGAGGGTCCCACACAATGTTCGGTTAAGTATACTTTGCCTCCATTGAGGATTGGCCAAACTTCCAATCCATCTTCCTGTTGTCCTCTTCGATTCTTAGTTTGACAATTAAGTCATCTAGAGGCATCTTCTTTCACTTGTATTTTAGATAGCATTTGAAGTCCTTCTACAATAGAGGTAGCATCTCAATCACAGAGCCAACAACGAATGATTGTGGAAGCAACATCCCCTCGGAGAGGATTTTGTGCACAATCAGTTGGAACTGTTGCAATTGTTCAACCACAAATTTAGAGTC
The DNA here is from genome assembly GCA_023678885.1 of Pogostemon cablin. NCBI lineage: Eukaryota > Viridiplantae > Streptophyta > Magnoliopsida > Lamiales > Lamiaceae > Pogostemon > Pogostemon cablin. The sequence goes on from CM042963.1 coordinate 31,989,679, forward strand.
CACCATCATGAACTCCAAGTACTTGGCTATCACATACTTTTTCGTGCCGGCATCTTCCACCTTGTACTTCTTCTCCAAAGATTCCCACAACTCTTTGGATGTTTTCGTGTTTAGATACACGTTGTACAGTGCATCACTAAGTCCACTAAGGATATAGTTCTTGCACAAGTAATCAGCAGAGTTCCACTGATCAAGAGAAATACACTTTTGCGTATCAGTCTCATTTTCATCCACCACTGGTCAGTCTCCTTCAAGAAACTCACCAGATTCAATATGGTAAGGTAGAACAGCATCTTTTGCTGCCACCTCTTGAAGTCAACACCCGTGAACTTCTCGGGCTTCTCCGCTAGAGCCGGAGCCACGAATGGTCTCAACATCCCCATTGGTGGATACATCCTTTGGGATTCAAAACCAACATGATTCACAGTTACTCTTTGGGAATCAGTCCTAACAGAGTCCCTATTGACATTGGAGTCCCTATTTATCTCACACCTTTTTCATTAAAATTTTCAGACTAAGGATTTAAAGATGGCAGCAGTGACAAGACATGGAGTTGCCTTCTATATATAATAAAGTTTCCTAATATGTCTTTTAAATATCATGTTTGTAACATACACTACTGAATTTTCTTCAGATGTCACGTCACATGTTGAATGGCGTTAGAATCTTAAACTATATTATGAGTTCTAATATATTCATGCTTCCGTTCACAGAAGATATTTGTACTAATCTTGTATACATATATATATATATATATATATATATTTTTTTTTTATTTATTTATTTTTTCAGTACATCTTCAAAAAAAAATCAACCTGAATAAGCTCGTTCTCTTAGTGACGTCAAAGTTCCATCTTGTCGAGTGTCGTGATTCGATGAAATGAGACTGGGGCATAACAATAAATGAAAGATATGGAAATTGAATCTGATTTATTTCACTAAGGGTAATTTGGTCTCTTTAATGTCAATTAGTGTAGTGGAGAGTAATTCTTTTTTTCCCTTGTATTTAAGAGTATTTAAACTCTAAAGTGTGTACCTTATAGTAATAAATTTTTTTTAATTAAAATTTTTATTTTTATATTCGATAGTTAATTTTTATTTGGCAAAATATTATATGTTCCCTCATTCAATTCATACACACTTATTAATAAACTAGATTCTTTAAACGTGCGTTGCACGTTGTACTTTGTAATATTTTTTAAAATGGCTAATAATTTGAAATTGTATACGAAATTAAAGTATTTATATACTCCCTTCATCTGGTTATTTATTTATGTATTTGAGACCATAAGTTTGTGAAGATTAAGAAGATGCACCATTTGTTAATTGTGTAGATGATATTCGATAAATCACTAGTATTTTGATTAATTTAAAGAGAAAGTGAATAAATATGTTGGAGTTGAGTTTATAAAGTACCGAAAATATGTGATGTTTTTGTGGAATACAAAAGTATCAATATAAAGATTACATCTAAAACATTCTTCTCATCCTACATGCCACCGATATTATTTTACTTTTCAATAGAAATGAACAGATACGATAACAGTGTAGAGTATAGTGGACAATTATGCCCATGGTGTTGCAGGGTTGATAATCCAATATTTTGAAAGTAAATAGATAATGAAATAATCAAAAGTTGCATTAAAATTAATTTAATAAAATAAGGTGGGCATGATCTATAAAAAATTATTCAAATGAATATGACATGAAAGTGAATAGAGGCAACCTGCCATGAAACTCTCCTTATGATAATAATATGTAATTCATCTTTTTTCTCAAAGCCCACTTGAATTAAATTTTATTCTTTAAGTTTCAGATTAATTTTACTTCCTAACCATTTAAAAAAAATCTATTTCCTCACATGTGTAATCAATGTCTTACACAATACATAATACATACACTAAAAAAAATGTGTATCACAAAAAAAATACACACACACACAACGCATTGATACAGTTAAAAAATAAAAGTACAACAGAAAGAAAAAAAAACCAATACATTCTATCTCACAAACACTTTCATTAAATAAGACGACAAAAAAAAACGGAAAAAACCTAATATAATAAGATATTTTTACATTTAAATTCCTCTCATAATTCCATATCAAATTCAAATAAATCATTTAAATATAAAAAACTCATGCGCACAGCAAACCCAGCAATATAAACACAATCTTAAAAAAAGTAAGTATATTTTTTTAACTTCTACTTATTTTACTTTAAATTCTTCATTTAGGTCATATGTTGTTGATCCATCAACAAAAATAAATGGTGTCCAAAGAAGTTTAAGTCATTTGGTAGACGCATGTAATGGTCCCCAAGAGTAAGTACACATCTGAAAATAACCACACACAGTTAGATTCAAAAGAAAACCATAATAACAAAATTTTTCTACTTATATTAGAGCTTTGCTCACCATGGACATGACGATTAATATTCTAATATATGACATTGTTCATTCCAAATATATAAATTTATGCATGTAAATAGTTATTTTCATATATCACATACTCAAATGTAAGAAGAATAAATCCAACTCCAAGGATGGATTTTTATTTACTGCATCAAAGATCACCCCAACCTAACCTCGATCTTCCTCATACACATGATTTAACAATTTAATACTACAATGCATTTTCATTTTAATGAACAGTATAGATCTTTAAGTAATGAGCGATCTTGTAAGTAATGAGAGATCTCAGCGGATTCCTTACGCTCAGCTCTGATTTTGAAATCCATCAAGTAATAATGATAATAACCACTCTTTATCATTAAGTAAAACATCCTAGAATCACTTCTTCATATATTTCTCATGAGTTTCGAATCGAGGAGATTGAAAATGCTATTGCAAATGGAGGAGAGCTCCGGTTCGATTTTGGATATGTGGGTTTTGTTGATTATAGCTAAGAGGGAATGTAGAAATTAGTTAATGAAGCGTAGAAGTTCAAGAGCTGGGTATGAAGGTGAAGAGATGATTACACATTAATTTTGGTTACTTTTGCAAGAATAAACCTCCTTTTAGCATGGAGATCAATGTGCATTCTAATAAAATTAGTAAAATAAATAAGGGACAATAGTGTCAAAAAAATATTTTACAAGTGCAAGACACTTTTAATATATTAGGTAGGATAAATATATACTTACAAATAAATAAATATTTATACAGTGTGTTATAGAAAAAATAATGATCCAGCTAAACATAAAAAAAATTGTAAATTCATTAAGAAATACAATAAAGTTTTGAAAAAAATGGTAAATATACTTTTTTGTCCATTAACTTTTACCGATTTTGAAATTGGTCCATCGGTTTCACTCATTTTGAAATTAATCCATTAAGTTTATAAAATTCGACAGAATAGTCCTCTCACCGGCTATAGCGAGTTTTCCATCCGATAATGGTGATGTGGATTTTTTTAAATCTGAAACTTACGTGGCTTGAATCGTGGAATAGGTTTAGTGTGAGAGAAACAACTTCACCCACAAAAATCGTTTATCCCTACCGACCACTATTCTCCTTTGCGCACTCCGACACCACTTGCACCGCCGCCTCTCCATTTCGTCACCTTCTCTTCCTCGCGCTTTCCAACTGCTCTGAAGACATCCCATTATTCTTCTCCAAATACTATCAAATCCCTCTCCACTCAAATTCTTAAATTTAATATGATTCCACCACTCTCAAGTACCACCACCACCTGAGCCGCCGCTACTGGTGCTGCTCCTTTACCACCCGACCTCTCAGCTTTGATAATCACACCCTCTATCACTCCTTTAAAAAAACTCGAGTGCCCTCCTCCATCTCCCTTCAGACCCACGATCCCTTATCCAGCCGGATTCTCTCCCCAGGTCAGGTCTCCCCATCTCATATCAAACCGTCACTATCCCGACTATCCCCACAGTAAAAAACTCCCCAAATCACCTCTGCACCCTGCTAATTTTGTGAGTAACGCAAGCCGATTGGATAGCTAATTATTGCAAAATTCTTAGTGATTTGGGCATGATTAAATGAATCTTTCCCAAAGATTAGTGGTTATTTGGATGTGAAAAAAATTTGAGTTGATGGGTGTACTTACTAGGCTGTGGCTTAGGTTTAATGAAGAAGAATGCCTGTCAATTTATACTCTTTAACACCCGCTTTGAATCCAACACTTGCTTTATTCTTTGTTTATGGTGAGATCTCTTGAAGAAGATGTAGCCATGGGGAGTTTGGTGGAGATGTGGGTAGAAGACACAAAGCTAGCAAAGTGGAGATTTCGCATTCTGTTAATGGTGGGTGGAAGAACATATGATGTCTGGGTTTAGAGAGCCATGGGGTTGTACAAGCCATTGATGAGACCTCTGCAGATTAGTAATGACGATGAAGATGTGTGCTTGTGGGAGTTGTACCTTCAAGTTCACTATGTAATAATAATGGAAGTGGAAGGAGACATACAACTTGGTGGAGTAGAACGATAAAGGGTGAAGGATTTACCTCGTTTCTCTGTAAAAAAGCCACGTAAGCATGATCGGGTGTTTCACCCGCTACAGCCGGTGAAAGGACGAAATTATCGAATTTTATGAAGTTAATGGACTAATTTCAAAAATGGATGAAACTGGTGGACCAATTTCAAAATCGGTAAAAGTTAATGGACATAAAAGTATATTTACCCAAAAAATTATACAAAATGGGCGTATGTACAACCGAATGCATAGAATATCAACTCTTTATTTTTTAATAATTCTCACTCAATCAAAGATTCTTTAAACAAGTGAAGTCATGAAGGGTAAATTTAGGAAATGAACTCAAATATTAATTTGGCCAACATTGATGTATTTAGAATAAGCGGGCAAAAAAAGATCTTTAAAATTTGAAATTAGGTATTAAAATTCTGGGAGACAAAATTCAATATATAATATCAATACCAACACTTTTTTTCTTCAATATATTTTCTAACCATTTGTACTTTTTCGGACACTTTTGCCCCTACTATTCAAACCCTGATAAGTAATGTGTCCCTATGTCGGTTCTGGTGTAGGTTATGATATTCGGATCCGTACCAACATCGATTCTGGTGTGGGTTCGGATGTCGGTTCTAATGTCGGTATGGATGCCAATATGGATCTCGTGTCGGTTCCGATGTCTTTACCATATCGATGCGACAACCAGTGATGGTGGGGCGGTGGTCGGTGACCCGCGGCGGTCGTCGGCTGGGTGGGTAATAAAAAATATTTTAATTTTGGGGGTAAGGGTAAAAGGGTCTTTCTACATACTATTGGTTAAAAAGAAAGTATGTTTTTTGAATGTTGGTATTGATATTTACATTATTGTTTTAGTTATTTCTGCATAGTAGCACTAAAAATTTTCTTCCATATTTATTTTACAATTTTGAAGTATAGAGGGTTGACGACTCACACATTTGTTTAAGATGAATACTCTAGAATCAGGATAACGGTATGATTGATTAGAGTGTTTAAATGATGGGGACCATAAGATTTATAAGAATTTACACGTGCACCACAAGTTTACCTCATAAATTGGTTCACATGATAGCAACTCTGTGTTTAATTTTTTTTCGTTTAGGCCAACAATAAACCCCATATAAATTTTCACCTCAAACACCCCCCCCCCCCCCCCCAACACCCACCACCACACAACACAAACACGAAACACACTTATTTAGGTTTTCTCTTGTATCTCCAATGCTCCAGTAAAGCTATTATATCTTCCCCCTCCCTCAGTAAACATCCTTCGGTTTATCAAGTATGGTTCCGTGAGAACCCTTTAATTTGTAGACAATCAGCTGAAAATTTTGAATCTCTTAAAACGAGAGTCAATGGCGTCTTCGTCAGCGAACTTGTGGGTTTTATTGGGGCTTGGTATTGCGGGAATATTGCTTATGACGAAGAAGATGAAGAGGGTGGTTAAGGCTGATTTTGGAGCGTTTATAGAGCGGTTGCAGCTACTGCCGCCGCCGCAGCCTGCCCCTCCTAAAGCTCCTCATCCTCTTACTGGTCTCTCTTTCGCGGTCTCTGACGTGTAAGTCTAATTCGATTGACCGTGGCTCTGTTTCGTAATTTTGATTGCTAAATTAATGTTTTATACTGGAGTCTTTTTCTGGGGTTCGTAATATTTTGTTTTTGTGTTGCATGTATTTAAATGAAGTGGTATGGCTTGGTTTGTGTTCATAGGGAATAATTGAGTTTGAAATCAAATTTCCCGTTTGAAACGTTACAGTTGTTTATTGATATGGTATTTCAGAAGTAACAACTAATATATAGCCTGAGAATAAACATGATTATTTAGAGGGTTTCATAGTAGGATTTAGCCTAGGAATGTTGTTTCTGGTTTCTTTCTTGTGAAGTTTCCAGCAAAATATTGGATGGGGTTTGAATATAACTTTTGTAATTGAGGATAACATTCGAGGCTTCTCACATAGAATGATGGATGTTGCTTATCCGTGTTTTGCTAGAATTTGTGCTCCATTACTCCTATAACTTTAGCCCAAGAGATTTAATTATGATTCTTGATCGTCAGGTTTGACATTGAAGGATTTGTAACTGGGTTTGGGAATCCGGACTGGTCCAGGACTCATGAGCCTGCTACTCGTACATGTCCTGTTGTTGCAGCCCTTGTTGATGGTGGGGCCACATGTATTGGAAAGACTATTGTGGATGACATGGCATTAGGGTTTGCCTCTTGCCTTATTCTAGCTAAAACTTTTCAAAATCTAGCTCATGCCTACTTTCTTTATCTTTTTTTCATCATTCCTTCTTCTTTAAACAGCGTTACTGGAGAAAACAAGCATTATGATACACCAACTAATCCTGCTGCACATGAGCGGATACCTGGAGGAGCTTCCAGTGGTGCTGCTGTTGCTGTGGCTGCTAAACTTGTTGATTTTTCGTTGGGTGAGTCGCCGCTTCCTTAAACTGAAAAGTTTATTTGGTTTACTATTAGATAATGGATAGGTATATATTCATTGGCCGTATTGTACATTTGTTCATTGTTAAATTGTGCATAGTACTAAATTGTTCCTGTGAATTATCCTGTGTGTTAAATATATTAATACTGGGAGTATTGTAAACTTATTATTCCACAGCAAGGGATTCATGACATCTCTGTTTCAAGACAGAAAAGAAGTGGATGTGTTGGCTGTTTAATGGACACTATTTAATGATCTGGTAGTTTCTTATGGACCTTCTAAGTGTTTGATGATTTAAGACTTTGATGCCTCTCAGTCCTTTAGTGTATTATACTTCCAAGGATGCCTAATTGTCGTACTCATTTTGTATTGTTCTGCTTGCTAGCTCTCACTCTTATCGGCATTTTTAAACCTTATGGTGGTTATAAATCTCTTAATATGCTTCATTTTCTATGTTATGTTATAAGTATCATTTTCCAGTTATTAAAAGTTGTATTTGTGCTTCATTGTTTTGATCATAAATTTACAAATTTGCATTACATCGGATGTCATAGACTCGGAATCTCCCAAAATTGCGGTTGTTTAAATGACTAGGGAATGACATAGAATCTGTAGGTGCATATAGTAGTCAAATACTGATTCATTTGATTCTCCCAATTATATTACTATTTCTGGAATCTATTAATTGTATGAAAAGCTAGATGTTCTATGCTAATTGTGAATTGTGAAATATGCTGTCACAAGTGAATGAATGTCGGAGAACCTGAGTTTTCCTATGATTATGGAGATTTTAGCCAAATGATTTAACCATTTTAAATAGACTAGGAGATGAGTGAGTAGAAAATATCAACTAATGGATGGCTGGGAATAAATAATCTTCCCCCTGGTTGAACCCTATAGCTTATTTTAATTTGCGTCATTGGCATGTTTTTTATGTGATAGTTATAATTATCTTCAGATGATTATGAAATTTCAGCTTATTCATCTTGATTGTTCAATGTTGTTAGTGTTTAAATTTGGTCAACGAACTCATACCATGCTTTAATTTTATTGCTCATTCATCATTTATAGAGTTAAGTTCAGAAGGAAACCTATTGAGCTTAAGTATGTCTGCATAGAGGTTATATTAATAATCAAAATATACCAGATAGAGGTCTTATTTTTTTTCCTCATCAGTAATGTAATTTTTGGAATAAAGCTGACAATTCCTAGATTTGTTTTTATAAAAATTCTTAGACTAGACTCCCACTTGACATGGTTGTTTCTCCTAGGTAATTTACACAGATCGGATTTGTTGTATGACAAGTTGATGTTGGTTTTTATATTTTTTTCCCTAAACGTTACCAAATTTGCCAACAATTAAATAGAAATTTCTATGAAATTCGTGTTGAATATATCAATGAGTTCATGTAATACATCCTGTGTTTTGTCAAAATCCCAATAACTTATCAGGAACTAATATCTCTTAGTGATGTTTAATCAATATTTTCTATCGATCATTGTTATAAAACCTTGGTTGGACTTTATCATTGCCTATAGAAATTTATTCTGATCATGTTGTCAATCTCAGGATGACTTGAAAGTTTTGGTATGCTAGTTTTTTTTAAGCAATTTAGCAATGCCTGCTTTGTCGGGAACTGTACTTATGCATCCCTTTATGAGAATTATGAATAATGAGTAATATCCTGGAGAGTCTTCTTGTCAGAGGGTTGACTCTTCGCCTCCACTTGTTTTGGGATTTACTGCTTTATTGAGATTTAGTTTTCTTAACCTAGGGGATCTGGAATTCTATGAATAGTGATATTGTGTGTTTGCTTAAGGATTTTCCATTGGGAGAGATTAAACTCTATGTTGAACCAAGGTGTACCAGGGTGGTGAATTGTGATGTCGTGTTATTATATTGTTGTTGAATGTAATAGTAATGATTGTAAGATTGTGAGTGCCTTAGTGGGTAATAATATTGTGTATGGGTATTTTATAGGGATGGATGTATTGAGTTCTTTGAAAACTAAATTTGAGAACCCTGGATTATGGAATTAGAACAATCATTTTTCCGAATCCAAATTCTTAATAGTTACCCAATTTTTTTTCGTCTAATCTTCATGTCTTGTTTTCAATCTTGTAATGTTATTACTTTGAGAACGACTTACATTTTTAACTTGAAAATATGACTGGCAGGCATAGATACTGATGGTGGTGTGAGATTGCCTGCTGGATATTGTGGCATACTTGGGTTTCGGCCATCTCATGGGACTGTCTCTCTTTCTGGGCTAATTCCTGTTTCTGGTTTTCTTGACACAGTCGGTATGTATACCAGTGTATATGCAGATGTAGTGCAAGGGCTTCTCTATTTGGAATGTTTGTATTCTTCTATATGTTGTATTTCCTCTGAAATAGATGTTCTAAACATTCTCTTTTGCTTAGGCAATTGTTTATGTTGGATGTAATGGGTTTCTTATTCTGGTTTTCCAAATCTTGAAAATTGGATATCCTAAGAATAGTGATAGTGCAGATGAGGGACAGACGTCACTTTAAGTCGAATCAATGTGTAATAGGAATGGTGTTATAATATCTATTGTTGTTGGGTGTGTAATTGTAATGATTGTAAGATGGTGAGTGAGAGTAATAATTAGGTTAATAGATAATTGTAGGGATTGATGTATTGGGTTTTTGAGAATTTCAAAATCTCGAATCTGAATGGTCTTTGGATTCTGGAATCTCAATTTGGTTTCTGAAAACCCAAAACAAACATCCCACGTCATTGTTATGACTTTTTTGGAGGTATAAAAATTTTAATGACATTCTTGTTGATTTTTTTTTTTTTTTAATATTTTACATTGGGGAGTTCGGAGGCTTACATAGAGAATGTTAGACTGCAATCTGCCCTATATACTCCACCACATCAATTAACACTGACAAATATGAAATGAAGTTTGTTTGTGAATTTTTGCCCATTGATTATTTGCTTGCGTATAATGGTATACATATTTTTCCTCATTATATTGGATACACAGTTCTGGTTTTATATTATTTTGCCATACAGAGAATTTTTATATATGGGTTGGCAATAAATTTTGTACATTTATTAATGTCAATGCTGTAAAGTACTTACCAATAGCAGCCTGAAGAGTTTAGGACCTGACGAGAAACATTATGTTTACTTTCTGAGCATTAGCGTTCATCTTATGTAGGTAACATGAAAGACATTGCTGAGCCTCTAAATGTCTCAAAATATATTTTTTCCAATATATAAATTGCAGGATGGTTTGCGAAGGATCCCACTGTACTTCGTCGTGTTGGTCATGTGCTGTTGCAGGTTCCATATGCTTCGCAACGCAATCCAAGGAGTATTGTGATTGCCGATGACTGTTTCCAGATGTCTAAGGCTCCTTCAGACCGCCTGACTCAGGCGTTGATAAAATCTGTTGAGAAGCTTTACGGAAGTATGTTTCTTTCCTCTTAACATTGAATGTAAAATTTTCGTTTTGATTACTGATATACTTCAGTACTTCAGTTTTTGTTTATAATCGTGTACCGCTTATTTTTCAGGACAAGTTTTGAGGCATGAAAATCTAGGAGATTATATAAAATTGAAGGTCCCAAGCTTAAACACATTCAATGATATTCAACCAAATGGCGAGGGAAAATCTCCCATAAGATTACTAGCAAATGTCATGCAGATGCTTAAGAGGTGAGGTCATAGGTGACACTGAGTAAATAGTTGCCTTGGGTTAATGCGGTTTATTTTTGTAATAATAACAATTATTACCTTCTTTTGAGAATAAAATTCTAGGTTAACCTTTGTTTTGTGCAGGTCTTTTTCTTATTTCTATTAATCTGTTTCCATTTTAATTTTGGTATATTTCCATTATATTTTTTGAGCAATATAGAAATTGGAGTTAACTATATGTATCCTGTGTGTTCCTATGGCATTTAAGCTGAATTGGTGCTCCATTCGGATATCCACTTGCGGAATGTCTTGATTGATGCAACCTTGGACAATAATTAGCTTGCAAGGGAAGTGGGTGCAATGTGTGGCTGTTGATGGTTTGGGAGATATAAGTGCTTATTTGGCAGCCTGATCTTGGTACTCTGCTAATGTCATACAAAATCTATAGATAGCGTTTCCACTTTCTACAGCCTCTAAGATCTTCCACCCAAAACAGCTTCTTGTTATATGTCCTTGGAATGATAGTGACCTAGATGATTAGAAAAATTTTGGTATAATGCTAAATTAGTGCGTACAAGTCATGGAGTGAGCTGATGAGAAGGCATTAGTGAATTTTCAAAATTAAGGGAGCTGGTGAGTTGGGTGACAAATGTGATGAGAAAGGGGACATGAAGCCAAACAGATTAGGTAATAAAAGAATTGGGTTTTTATTATTAAAGCAGTTAAAATTGTTTCAAACTTATTGATTTTGGGGTTTAAATTGGATAAAAAGTGCTAAAAGAGCTAACAAGAGCATGCGCCAGTGAAACCCAATATTTTTTCCTTTTAATTACCAAACAATCTGAGTAGTCCTTATGAATTTATGGATAGGGAGGTCCCATATCTTTGTGTAGGTTTCCTGTGAGTCCTACTGCTCTCATCATTTCTTCTCTGCTTTATGCAACTAATTTGTGTTTCTGTATGCTTTTAATTATATAAATTTGAGAGAAAAATCTTTTTGACTTATTTCTCTGCGCCATGTTTGTGTTTGTTGTTAATATAAATTCACGATAGATGATATCAGCAACGTGAAATCTGCATTATATATTGACACCTCAGGGCCACAATTAAAACAATCCCGTGGGGCATTGCCGTTGGGTCCTTCATAATGTACTTTGTTGTTTACATGCAGCCACGAGTTTAGACAAAATCATGATGAATGGATCAACTCGGTAAAGCCTACTCTGGATCCTGTTATCTCAGCACAAATACCAGAAGTGTTACATTTGACTGATACAGACATAGAAAAATGTCAAACAATCAGGAGTGAATTGCGGTTAGCTATAAATTCCCTCTTAAAGGTATCGTTTTATGGACTGTTTTGATATATTTGGTGGTTTTGTGTTTAATTACCTATTTCCCATATGTGCACTGAAAATTATCCATGTTTCTTCCTTATTATACAATGCTTAATGCTAATGTTTGAACCAATCTCCTTAAGATGTTGGTAGTACAACTAGAGCTGATTATAACCTAATTTTTTTTTTCAAAAAGTATTTCACTTATTAGGCTATTTCAAACTTGTATCTGCATGAATTTTATGTCTCACTGCCCTATCCTGTTAGTGCACCTTCGTTTATAATGTTGTGTTTCGGGTGTTTCTGATTCCTATTTATGGTACCTTTAGAACGGATTGTAAACTAATTTTTTACTCCCTCCGTCCCAGGAATACTTGCACGTATTGTTGGGTACGGAGATTAAGAAAATCTACTTTTTGGTGTAATTATGTAAGAAAATGGAGGTTTTTTTTTTTTTGGTGTTTTATTAGAATAAAGTGTATGATAGAGTTGACTTTGATTAAATAGTGTGTAAAAAGTGACATTTTTGTGGTATTGTGATGGTGTTAAAAGGACTCTTATAGGTAATTAATCTTTAGAATACATACCTATGGACCACTCGGTATATGTATAATAGGCCTCCTTCGACACAACATGAGTGGCTTAGCCCTTCGCCGGCCTATCGTATCGGCTAGGCTTCGTCCTAGAAGCTACTGCTTCTGCCTCTAATGGCATGAGCGATAGCTCATGACTGGTATGTGGGTCTCTCTATGTTTGGTCAGCCTTCGTTAAGCTTTGCCAGAAGCGACCTGTCGTTTCCCGAAGGCTTCGTCCTAGAAGCTACTGCTTCTGCCCTAATGGCATGAGCGATAGCTCATGACTGGTATGTGGATCTCTCTATGTTTGGTCAGCCTTCGTTAAGCTTTGCCAGAAGCGACCAGTCATTTCCCGAATGCCTCATTACTTTAGTTTAGTAGAGTCTAGTTTTTTTGTGCCGCCAGCATATGGTACTAGGAGAGTAAAAAAGCTTGCTTGCATTCTAGGAAGGTTCTGTGCCCTTCCTTCCTGCTAAGATTTATGTGAATGATCGTTACAGCTCTTCAAATACTATTATGCGGTCTGATTAGATATGTCACTGAAATAAGTCCGTCCTCTCTCTGTTGCAATGTTTGAATCTGATTTGATGTTGGCACATGTTCTTATTGCAGCCACTGTTATTATATTGTAGTTTCTGATCCCTTTATAAAAGAAGTGATCCATACTCTTCGATGCACTTGCCATTTTTCTTACTCACCATTGTTATGCAAAGTATTTCTGCTGTTAGGACTATGACCTGAGATTCTATATAGTCAATTCTGTTTCCTGTTATTGGGCATCATATGATACTTTCACATCTTCAGTTAGTGCCACTATTCCCCTTATGCTTGTTACTGGAAAACATGTGTGCAGGATGATGGAATATTAGTTATTCCTACTTGTGATCTTCCTCCAAAACTTGATGCCAAGGAGATTTTTTCAGAGGAATACTTGATTCAAGCATCTACCCTGTCAAGTTTGGCTAGTATGTCAGGCTGTTGCCAGGTTACAGTTCTGATCTTTTTCGATATACATATGTCAGCTTGATATTGCATATCATCTCTTGACATTCTGGTTTTCTGTTGTTTTAGGTTGCAGTGCCACTTGGAGTCCAAGATAAGTGCCCGGTTTCACTGTCACTTCTTGCAAGGCATGGAGGTGATAGATTCCTACTGGACACCCTGCAGACCATGTATGCATCTTTACGGGAACAGGTTGATACAACTGCAAGGCCTAAGTCATCTAGTAAAGCCATAACAAATGAAGCTTCGGCTGATATAGCAAAAGAAAAGGTAAAATCCCTAATAAGCAAGTCTGTCTATTTACAAGTTATCTATGATTATGAGCATAGTTATTAAAGGCGCGCCTCGGCCAAGGTTATGAGCTGTGCGTCTTGAAATCATGTGTCAAGGTGCTGATATCTGAGGCGCACACCTTGGTGCGCCTTTTTGTCCCTTGGCAGGCACGCCTTGAGATTCTGGCCATTTTTGCTATTTTTTGAGGTTTATGATGATTGAAATAAAAATTTTATCTGTTGAATAACAACTTTTACATTGAGTAGCAACTTCTCCTAGGCATAAAATTATACTCCCAATTTTTTCTCAAAATTTAAATTAGGGATTTAGTTAGGGTTTAAGAGATATACGTACAACTCCACAACATCAAACATCTGTTGCTGTTGCAACCATCAGCCACTGGCCTCTGGTCGGCCACCCACCACCGGCCATCCGCCTGCCACCGGTTGTCCACCAGCGGACACCTATCAGTTATTCTTAATCTTGAAAAATTTTCCTTCTTTTTTCTTATTCTTCCCTTTGAGTTTGATGTTTAAGTTCTATTGATAATAGTTATTCGAAGAAGTAGAATAATTTAATCTGGAAGAACAATGAGATGATGATGATGATGACTTTGATGTTGATGAAGGAGATAATAATTAGATTATTTTTGATGCTAGTATCTTGTGATTGACTTGTCTTACTTCAATTATGATGAGCTTTCATACATGCGTGTTTAATTTTAACGTAAATGGCTTAATGAATGTGTCATATTTGTGTCAATTGTTATATTGTGCCTTTTTAACTTAATTTATTTATTAGGTAATTATACTGTATATATGTTAAAATTCTATATTACATTTTTATATTCAAGGCGCCTCAGGCACCAATATGCCTAGGTGCGCCTTTAATAACTATGATTATAAGCTGCAATTTACCCATGCATTATTGTGTAACGAGATTATGAAATTTTCATAAATGGCCTTCCCAAAGTTTTGAGAAGGTTCTACTTTTTTGTATCCCCAGTGGACTTTTTAGGTCAAATCAATTAGTTCCTGTCATTGACTGTGCTACGGATCTTGTGTGCCAACGTTGCTGGAAGAATGGAGATGGGCACCGCAGTGTGGGCTGCCAATTTGCTGCTTAATTATATTTTGTAAAGAATTTTTTATTTAATAAACTCCAGTTTTATCGCATGATGGTTATGGGCTTATTTACACTATTTAATTACATTTGTTCTGGAGAATTAGGGCTGGGACATATTTGGATAATTGGATTGGGCAGCCTCGGCTGATGGGAACCGGATTCAGCATTTGTTGTGTTTCCATTGACTGTCCTCATTATCATTAATCTGAATTTTTAGACTGTAATGGATGTTTTTAAACGAGCGCTAGGAAGTGTAGACTTATCTTTCTAATTTGAGAAAAGAGGCATGATTGATCATTACATGGTACTTTAGTCTGACCTATCTGTGTAAAATGTGGGAATTCTCGTTTCTAGAAATACCAAATGATGTGCTGCAATTTTTTCATGCCCATCATATGCTTGTGCGATGCAGTCCTGTCATTCTTGCTTCATTAAATCCCCTTTCATATCGTGATCTTGTGGACTGATGGGTGTATTTAATCCTCTTCCAGTCCTACTAATTTTTTAGATTGGCACAGAAATGATATTATAGTTCGTTTATTCATTCAAGCTATTTGTAATCTTGTTGATGTTCTCAAATATTTAGGGCAATCAAGCATTCAAAGATAAACAGTGGCAAAGGGCTATTGGATTTTATTCTGAAGCCATCAAGCTCAGTGGTAGTAACGCGACATATTACAGTAACAGAGCTGCAGCTTATTTAGGGATCGGGAGGTAGTTGAATTGAGAATATTTTTTAATTTAGTTCACCTGCTTGGGCACCTATTATCTCTGTGTTATTTCTTGGCAGTTTCATCCAAGCTGAAGCGGATTGTACCCAGGCCATAGATCTTGATAAAAAGGTTTTCATCTGTCTCTCAACTTCTACTTCCTGTATAAATGTTTGCCCTTTTTAGATCGTTATTTTATTTATTTAGTAATTAATTTATTAACAAGCATCTTGCCTATGGATTATGCAAAGTCATATGAAGCTTTAGTTCTTAGTTTCCAAGCTTTAATTAATATGATTTGACATCTAAATGCATCAAATGCCTTGTAATTTCTCTGTCTTTCCTTCTAAATTGGAAAAAGAGAGGTACTAGTATCTTCTTGTGATGTAATTGTCTTTGGTGTTTGGTTGTGCATGCCTTCATTGTTATTAAGGTGACTGTTGGGTTATTGAGTTTCTCTAATAGGAAATCATTTATGAGAATATAATTTATTTTGGGTTGCTTTTCCAAACCTATGGAGCAACTTTAAAATATGGATAAATACCCTGAATGAAATTTAATAGACATCCCTAAGGTTTCCATCAAATTGTCACTAAGCTTTGTTGAAAATCTCTAGTGAGCTCCGTGGTTTATGTTTATCATAGAAATCATTTCATATCCTATATGGATGGACTCAAAAGTCTCACAAACTGTTTACTCTTCCAAGTCAGACTACGGAATTTTAATTCTATGTACGGATCTGTCTATATCTTGAGCTATTGTCCTCTATGGACTTGTTTGCTGCATTCTGCTTACTACCTAACCGTTAAATCTTCACAATGAAATGGTGGTAACATCTTTGTGTTTCTAATTGATTTTGAACACAAAGACTATATGTGAGGGTCTACTTATATTAATGCCAAAACCCCATGTGCTTATGGAAGTTTCGCCTGCCCATCCTAATCCTGTAGTTTCTGGGTGACAACCAGAATGATGAGGTTATCCATATCTGGGTATCTACCAGAGAAAGGAGGTTGTCCTAGGTTGACTGCCAGAAGAAAATTCTGTCACATATGGATCATAAAATACCTAATTCAATGAGTTTTTCATAATTATATTATGATCAATATACCTTGATCTTGATAAGCCATGTTCCACTGTGGTCTTGAGTGGTTTCTTTATTTTCTAGCTAGAATAAAGGTTATCAGATAATCAAGTACGATTTCTTTAGTTGTGTACGTTAGGGTCCATGTGTATGCATTATTGCATCTAGTTGGAGAAATTCTATTACATGATTTTCTGTTATTGCCATCACTAATTATGTTTGTAACTGGACTTGAATGCTTCTTTAATACAATTTCCTGCTCCTTAATTGTTATTCAAGTTCTTTTCTACATTGGATGGATAAAGCGGAAGTCTTATACATTTTTGAAATGGTTGCAGAATGTAAAGGCCTATTTGAGGAGGGGAACAGCAAGGGAAATGCTGGGCTACTACAAAGAGGCAATGGAAGGTAAGTTCATTTATTTTTAATTGTCACGTCCCATTTTCAATTTAAGGTAAATATATTAAAATTGATGGATTTTCAACCTTCATTTGTAATTTTTGGCAATTCTAAATTGTCCTGAATTTCCTATTCAACCTTAATATCACTAGGAAAACATAAGGAATTTTATTGAAAAGAAGAATAAATGAGAGATCCAAACACTAATTCATTTTGAAATTTAAGGAGATAGCTTGTCAAATCTTATTTAAACATATAGTGCATGATCTAGAGAGATTAGTATAATAACAACTTTTAAAGTGCATCAATGAAATTTTGAAGAAAAACTAATTAATAACTGGAGATCCATTTGAAAATTTAAGTGTACTTTATAATATCAATGATAGAGAATATCCTTGAAAACTTAATTTTTGTTTAGGAAAATAGTTAACCAAATAATCTCATATGATTTATAGTAACTTAAAAATTTTCTTGCAACGAAAAGTTAAAAAAATATGTGAGATTTGTGTTGTGACAAGTTCTGTTCACAAATTATGTGCTTGTTTAATTAAAGTATGAATAATAGACTAAACTTGGAGGCGGCCCTTATTCTCCGCCACTTCCACCTATTAAACTTCATATGTGGAAGGAAAGAATGTTGGGAGAGCACATGGGATGTACCCAGTGGGGGATATTGTTGGATTGCACAGTTGAAAATTACTTTATTATATCATGAGAAATGAACATCATTGACTTTAAAAGTAAAAGGGAATTAACCTATAGTAAAGTTGCTTGAAAACGCTTATTATTTTTTCCGTAAAGTTGTTCGATAATGCACATTATTTAATATGTAGATGTTATGCGAAAGCATCAGTCTTTCTTTTATTGTCCTTAATGCCAATTCTACGTGCAATTTCTTACCTTCCAGTGACCTAGTTAGTTTGTGCATGCAAATTCATTATATCAATCAATATATTCAACTTTAGTGTAGCATTTGTTACAGTAAGCCCACCTTGTCACAGAGAAGACAAATAATGTGAAAGCAAGTGATCATGATGTTGAAAATGTGCAATGTTTTTGCAAGTTCCCATTTGATCCTCGATGCTTTCATAAATTTGATCCATACTTAGCATTCCCTAATGTAAGTTTACCATAAGGGGTTACTATGTTAGTTCTTATGGTCCAAAAGAGACCTATAATGATATCTAAACTTGAACTTCTGATTGTTGAGTTAAAGGATTTCAATTTTATGAATTTTAGAAGGATCATGAGATATTTTTAAAACTTTTATTCAAGATTTAAGTTATAGTGAGATTTCATTATATAGATTATGATTAAGAGTTTATTTAAAGGAAAATTATGTAATTTAGTCTTTTTAGGAAAGAAGATAGATGATTAGTTCTTCAAGCTTGGCACTCTTTACGCTGATGTGCATAACTTTGTTAATAAATAACCTTTATAATTAATTTAAAATGGGTTACAAAGAGAACATCTTGGGCTATGTATAATTATTTAACAGTGTAATATCAAGAAGATTGGAATTAGTTCCGATATTAAATGGTTCTGGAAAGATAATCAGATTATTAATCTAGTGTTAATTTATTATAAATATTTTAATATTTAATTGAGTGTCGAGTGATAATCATTAGGATGTGAATTCAGTTTAATTTGATGATGGTGTATCTTTTGTTGAACAATATATATTTTGAGATCTTCTAGTAAACACTGGAACCCATTACGCACTATATAGTAGTTTCCTAATCGTGATCAAAATTTAAAACCGGTTTGTAATGAAGTATTCAATTCCTAGAATAAAATATGAAACAATAAATAAAAGTTACCACCAATTTTAGTAAATCCCTGTTTTAGACTAGAGTGTTACATTAAGGAATTATAGAAAATATAGAGGTTGGTCTAATTGAAAAATATATGTTCAATGTAATATTGCACAAATACGTCCCTTGGCATTTCCTTCTCTTTAACAAATTGAATTTATAGAGGATCTAAGAAAAGTACGAACATCAAGCCTCAACACACTGGACCAGGTCTAACCTCAATGGTGGTTTTGTAATTTACCTTATTTTTAGTTCTGAGAAAGGTAAGGTGTGTTGTAGAGTTCATTAAACCTTAAAAGAAATAATAATATTCTTGGTTGAGCCTGGAAATTGCATTTCACGCCATCAGACTTACTTGGCTTCCTACTTAAAGAGTATAGGATTCTCATAATGCCTTTGGTCTCTACAATTTATTAAGGGACATGCACTTCTCGGTAACATTACTTTTTTCAATCCATTCTGAAACATGACTTTTTTCTGTGCAGATTTTGGATATGCACTTGTTCTTGAGCCAAATAATAAAAGAGCAGCTCAGTCTTTGGACAGGCTGAAGAAGTTGTTTCGGTAATTCATAGAATCAATCAAGAATTAAGGAATACCTCATCTTGCCCAAGACATGTTGCG
Organism: Pogostemon cablin; assembly: GCA_023678885.1. NCBI lineage: Eukaryota > Viridiplantae > Streptophyta > Magnoliopsida > Lamiales > Lamiaceae > Pogostemon > Pogostemon cablin. Next base: position 32,009,190 of record CM042963.1, read on the forward strand.
TGAAGAACACATCATGCATGAGTTGCATCAACTCTTTGATGGGGTCGGTACAAATTATACAATTCCAGCCCAATAGCTATCGAAACAGAGACTTGATGGCTGTCTCCATTTTGTCATTTAAGCAAGAGGACCAGCTGAAAGATATGTGAGTTTTGTGTAGCTCAAGTTTACATTATCAATTCATTTATTATAGTACCTTTTTTGTTTCTCAGATAAGCATAACAGCAGAGGTTATTGAAAAACCCGGCCATTTTTTAAAGAACTATTATTATTTTGGTGCTTATATGACAATAATAGTGCTTATTTCTGTTTTCTTATTCTGGTCAAGTTTAATTTGGCATTAGCTGCTTGAATATCTAGCATCCGAATAATGAGCGACTTGCTAAATTGATATTTCATGTGATATCTTTGTAGCTGTTTAGCATGAATAAGATGTCATTTGCTTGAATGAGCTTCTGGCTCATTTGAGTTGTACTGAGTACATTTCTGTGCTCGATTTTGCATTTTTCGGGGAAGAATCTAAAAATTTGTGTGATGTATCTTCTGCTTTCGAGTGTGCTGATTTGGTGGTTGCTTATTTATGTGGAACTCGATGGCCAGTGCATTTTTTTGATGTGATGATTTGTGAAATTAAGTATGCCTGGACACATGATGATGATTTAATAACATCATGTAGTAATTTTTATCATAGTTATTAAAGGCGCGCCTCCTCTAAGGCTATAGCCCATGCGCCTTGAGGACACGCCTTTTGAATACTCAAGTTTTTATGTTTTTTTTTTTCATCATTAATGGTTAAAGTAACACTTTTATTAGTAAAATAACAAATTTAACAAGAGTAGCAACATATCAAATGCCTAAAATAAAATATATTCAACATATCCTCATATATTAAATTAGGATTTTGAGAGTTAGATCTAGGGTTCACTCTTCACCGCTCATCACTAGCTACTGCAATTGCCTCCAATTGCTACCGACCGTCCGACCTCCACCGCACCAGACCATGCCGCTCATCACCGGCCACATGAGTCAAGTATGATTTACGTGAGCGCATTGATCCTATCTCGTTGGAAGGTGTTGATGATTACAATAAATGGTTGAGTGGTACGATTGATGAATAAATTTAAGATAATGGATTGGTGTTTGAAGGGATGACTTGACATGGGATATGGGTGCTAAAGTTAGTGGAGTTGAAGAATCAAGATATCAAACTAGAGGAAAAAAATCATCAAGGACAACTGCCGCTAGTTCTAAAGAGAAAGACAAAGAAGTAATGAAGGAGAAGGGAACTATTTTAAGATTATTAGATGAAGAGAATGTAGAATAAAAAGACTTTAATGAGTAGGAAGAACTAATTGATGATGAGGACTTCGAGTTTGATGATGAAGAAGATGATAATTAGAATATATTTGGTACTAATATTTTGTGTGATGCTTTGATTGACTTGTTTTATTTCAAATATGATGAATTTTCATAAATGCATGTTTAATTTTAGCGTCTATGGCTTAGTTCATGAGTCATACTCATAAAATTTTATATTATATGCCTTTTGAACTTATTTTATTAAGTATATATGTTGTATATGGGTTATATTTAGTATAGAATATGTTATGATGTATATTATGCATATAATTTCGAGGCGTGCCTCAGACGTGTGCCTTGCGCCTCAAGCACATATATCCCTTGGTGCGCTTCGGTGCGCCTTGCACCCTTAATAACTATGATTTTTATTCTGTATTTTTATTGTCTCAAAATGGTGCTTCTTTGTCAAGGGATTTCTTGTACTCCCTCCGTCCCGGGTATTTTTATCCATTTGTACGGGCACAAAAATTAAGACGTGTTATTTTTTTAATATATAACGTAAGAAAAAGTAGGGATAAATTAGTAATTTGAAAAGAAAAAGTAAATAAAGTTGTTGGGAATGATGAATAAAGTGTAAAAAATAATTAAAGTTGTTGGGATTGTAAAAAGTAGGTAATAAATATTATTTTTTTTCCATTAGTGGAATGAATAAAAATACGTGGGACAACCCAAAATGGAAAGTGGGTAAAAATACGTGGGACAGAGGGAGTACCATTTTTGTGGTCATTTCTTGTTTCATTAATTATATACTTTCCCGTTCCGATCGCAAGTTTACGTTTGTTTTTTGCAAGTAGATTACGGAATACTCCCTCTGTCTCGTAGAAATATTGATATTTGCTTTTTGCACAAGGATTAAGGAATAAAATATTAATGTGTATTGAGGTGAGAGAAATAATATTTTAATGTGTAGTGGGTAGTTGTATTAGTGTAGTGATGTGGGCCCCATGGACGTATTTAAATGTTGTGTTGGTCTCATTTACTATAAAGGGAAATGTAAATCTTTTTATTAGACGTTCAAAATGGAAATGCGTTAAGTGTGTTGGTCCCATTTACTATAAAGGGAAATGTAAATCTTTTTATTAGACGTCCAAAATGGAAATGCGTTAAGTTTCTACGGGACAGATGGAGTATAATATTTTAATGTTTAGTGAATATATTTAATGTGTATTTCTATTTATATGCCATTAATTTTAATTTGAATTGATAACAAATTGTGTAATACTGCATGACTTTTAAGGGTAATAATTTTTAAATGTAGGGTCCAAACCCTAAATAGGGAAATAAATATAAATTTGAAGTGAGATGTATAAAATGGTACTCTCCTTCCTAAAAAATAGCCTTTAAATATTGTTTGCAAGTAGGTCAAGAAAAACGTTACTTTTATGGTATTTATTTATTTATTTTATTATTATTATTATTATTATTATTATTATTATTTTGTATTTTTTTGGTAATAAATACTCTTTGTGTTCTCAAAGTTATGTTTATTGTTTGCATGAATATTAAGGATATAATATTTTAATGTGTAGTGAGTTAAAAGATATAATATTTTAATATATACCCCTTTCGTCCCAACTTTAACTTCATACTTTCTGTTTAGGTCCGTCCTAAATTCAACTTCATACTTTCATAAAAGGAAAAAGTAATTAACTAATATCCCTCTAACATACTTTAATTTTAAATTTGTCATTACCTTTTTAACATACATAACATACTTTATCATTTATTTATTACCCAAAAATACCATACTACCCTCAAAAGTAAGTCAAAAAGTAACTTTTCTTAAACTCTATATCTATAGTAAACGTGAAGATGAATTTGGGACGGAGGGAGTAGTAGATAGTTGTAGTGGTGTTGTATGTGGATTGTTTTGTGTGGTCTCACTTACCAAAAAAGAAAATGCAACTCTTTTGTTGGAATGTCTTCAATAGTAAAATGTTACTCTTGTGGTGGGATATGAATAAATTATAAAGTGTATTAGGTAAGGGTGATATTATTGTAAATAAAGTGTAAGACATAAGTTAGTTATATTTACTTTTTTTACTATTTTAGGAATGTGAGCTTTTTTGGGACAGATGAAAATAAAAAATGTAAAAGCTTTTCTTGGATTGAGGGAGTAATATGTAAACGTTATGATTAGCCAGAGGGAGTAATTGATGCGCATGAGGGGAAGAAAATTCAATCATTGACCTTAAGTTTTATAGTTTTCTCTTGGAATTTTTTCAATACAGAACCCGAAAAATAGGTAAACTATCAATTAGGGACCAGAATTTTATTTTTTTATCAATTCACGACTTGAAAGATACTCCCTCCGTCCCTCATTAAGAGGGCCATTTGCTTTTTGGTACGTAGATTAAAGAGTATTATTATTTAATGTGTAGTGGGTAGTTTTATTAGTAAGAGTGTGGGTCCCAATATTTAATTGTATTAGAGGGGGTGTATGGATCCCATGTGTGTAAAAAAAGGAAATGAGACTCTTTGGGTGGGACGACCAAAATGAAAAAAATGACCCTCTTAGCCTGGGACGAAGGGAGTATGAAACTATCAATACATGAGCTAAAACCATAAAATTAATTAAAAATAAAATAATAAAAACTATATTAAAATTTCGTCAAATTCTCTTGTGAGACGGATTGTGAGACATGTTAAAGTATGTCTATTATATAGATAAAATATGTTTAATGGTAGTTAAAATATTTTTTCTAAAATATGATAAATGATGAATTAAAGTATGATTTTAAGGTGTTATAATATGATTAATTATTGACATACTTTAACTATTAATAAACATATTTTAACTATATAATAAGCATACTTTAGTGATGGGTCAACTCGTCTCACAACCGTCTCACAAAAAACCCGTCTAACAAGAGAGTTTCTCTAAAATTTCATATATTAAAATTATTTATTAACATAATATTTTGTAATATATTATCATTAAAATAACATATTAATTAATGAAAAATTAATATAATTATATTATTAGATTTTTATTGATTTTATGATTATAAGTCCTGAATTTGATAGTATTGTATCTTTTGGGTCTTGAATTGATAAAAAAATCTTTCGAATTTCTAATTGATAGTTTACCTATCTTTCGAGTCATGTGTCATTCATCCAACGGAGCAATATGTCTTATTTCAAAGGATATTCATTTAGAAGACTTAGTCAACACACTACTAGAAAAATGAGTTAATATAACATTGATAAATGTATTGTAAGAATAGTTAATAATACATTTAATATTTAATATATAATGACATTTCTATTTCTATTCTAATTTATGTCTATTAATACACTTTTTATTGTCATTATATATTATTAGTTTAAACTACACTTAATTAAAGATAAATTTAATAATTATAATAATTTAAAAAAGGATTTATTACTAGCGCATACACACTTTATAACGTATTTGCTCTCAGATACAATGAAAAAAATAAATCACCGATAGATGCATAATTTAATAATAAATAGACAGAATTACCCTTTACTATCCATTCTTACTTTCTCTCTCTGGAAATTGTGTGAGATCAGATGCAAGTCATCACCAGCCATTGTCGATGAATGGCGAGCGAACCTCAGTGGTTTTCAAAATCGACGAACTTCGATCAGCGACGGTCAGATCGTGGCTATCCGGCAATAGCAACAAAAATCGACAGACGAAGGCAGTAGACGGTGTGGACAGTAGCGTGGCGGCGAATTGTATTACTTCAAATCTTTGGCGATCAGCGATTGTACTTCTGGCGGGGATCCATTTAGCCATGTCGTCGAGCCATCGCCATGCCCTGGGATCTCTACCTCAAGTCTGTCATCCCTATTGCCCTTCTCTACTCTCTCTCTCTCTCGTTGTCCAATTCCTCCTACATTTACCTCTCTGTCTCATTTATTCAAAAAATGCTTAAGGTGCTTGTGTTGATCTCCGTCTACTCAATCGGCGTGCTGCTCAAATGGAGATTTTCAAATCGGAGACCATCGCGAATAGAATTTCAATCTCGATCGGGGTTTGGATCGCAGGTAATGGTGAGGTGAAATTCGATTCCTGGGGGCAATTCTTCAATTGGGGTTCTAAGGTATTGGAATTCTTCTTTTATTGGTCTTGGTTTTGGAATTTGGATGCCATTTTAGAACAAATTGAATAAGTTGAAGCTACTGAATAGAAATGAATGTTTCAATATTACTTATCAATCAAGAAAATCTTTCAAGATCTTATCTCTATATTATAACTTCCTCATGGTCTTTTGGTGTAGTTAATGGTGAAGATGTAGTTACTCTGAAGAAGTAATTTAGTGATCAAAGGCAACTGTTGTTGTTGAAGCAGAAGTTGCAAATTGAAATTGATGGAAGTCAATCCTCTATACGTGTTTCTTCCAATTGTAAAAAGTTCTGTGCGGCCTGATTTTCATGTTGCAGCTCAAAATTGTTGGTTAACCGAATGTGGTGCTTACACCGGTGAAATTAGGTATGCCCTGTTATATATGTCTTTCACTGAAATTATTGCGCTGATGTCTGCTTTTTCAATATGAAAATGAAATAACTCCACTCCTCTTCTTTTATATGCTGAGATGCTAGGCAACTTGGAGGTACCTTGGGTAATTCTTGGTCACTCTGAGAGGAGAGCTTTTTTGTCTGAATCAAGTGAGGTAACCTTACATGTGCTATTCACTTGAAAATTTTAGATTGTTGGCTTGAACTGCCTTTCTCACAGATGTTTTCTTGCTATGAATTTCAGTTTGTTGGAGATAAAGTTGCATATGCTCTTTTAAAAGATTTGAAGGTAATTGCCTATATTGGTGAGACTCTTGAACAGAGAGAAGTTGGATCAACTCTGGATGTCGTTGCATCACAAACCAAGACGAGGGTGACGCGTACCATGCATGGGGCCCCGACGAGTTGCCGATGTTCTGGGAGGGCAACATCGGCGCCGGTAAGCTTGTGCTTGAGAAGAATGGCTTTGCTCTTCCGCGGTACTCCGATTCTGCAAAGGTTGCGTATGTTCTACAAGGTAGTGGAGTGGCTAGGATTATTCTCCCAGAAAAAGAAGAAAAGGTACAACCAATCAAGAAGGGAGACGCCATTGCCCTGCCTTTTAGTGTAGTTACCTAGTGGTACAACAAGGACACTGAATTAGCTGGAATGACTTGTTTTATGTTCACTTGTTTTTATGTTCACAAGGCCGATTGTTTATGAAAAAAAAAAAAGAAATAGTGCAAAAAAAAAAGAAATATTGCAATAAAATTAAATTGTAAAAAATGAAAATGTGTAATAAAAAAAAAGAAATAGTGCAAAAAAATTATGCAAATTAAATTATGTAAAACAAAATTGTGCAAAAAAAATTTGCCGGACCGCTGCCTGACCTCCGCCGGAACTTAAAATGTGCAAACAAAATTCGCCGGACCGCTGCTTGACCTCCGCCGCCGGTTGCCGGACCTCCATTGGAACTTAAAATGTGCAAACAAATTGTGCAAAAATAAATTGTCAAAAAAAATTTGCCGGACCGCCGTCTGACCTCCGCCGAAACTTAAAATGTGCAAAAATAAATTATGCAAACACATAAGGGTATTTATGGTATCACAATCATAATTGTGTAGTTATGAGTATTAGTGCTTTGATTGATGTAGTTTATAGTAATTATGCATTATTTTATGTATTAAGTTACCCTTAAAAAAATATATTAATTAACTAATTTAATAAAAATAAACGAAAAATAAATAAATTAATATGCTTCATCAGGTTTCGAACCTGGGATAATTGAGACTTTTACGGACTTGTAGTCCACCGAACAAAATGTATACTTGTTATTTTTTTCTCAAATATCCTAAATAGAGAATATTTTCTTTGTTTTTATTTTTACATTGGTTTTTATTATTTTTACATTAGTTTTATTTATTTTATATTTTTATTTTACATTAATTTTTACTTAAGTTTTTATTTTTATTTTCATTTTACTTTTAGTTGTTATTTTTATTGTAAATTTTAATTTAACTTTAATAGTCAAATAAATTTACAAATATTATAATTATGATTAAATTAAATAATTATTATTAAAATTAAGATTACGATTATACATAATATTTTATTTAATTAATAAACAATTGTTCGTTGTTTTTATCTTTACTATTTAAATTATTTTTAATTAATACTATTTTTTTAAAAAAATCAACCTATAATAAATATTTTAAAAAAACTATAAATTAATTATGAATTTACGTAACGTATCACTCATTTGTTTACTTAATAATTTTAATAAAAAATTATAATTATATATATATATATATATATTTATTTATTTATTTATATGCTTGATTTAATTATGTTATTATTAAATAATTCAAACATTATATATTTATAGTTCATTCAATTTTTATTATCAATAAAATTTTATTTTATTTCATTAACTTATCATAATATTATATAATATTGAATCAAATTCATTAAAAAATTATACGTATTTATTTTATAATTTTATAAAATTTATATGTTTGTATTTAATTTATTTTTTTTTAAATTATATTATTTTTAAATAAAAGTAATAGTAATTGTAAATTAAAATAAAATTATCAACACACTTATTAATTAATAAGGTTATATTAATACATTTATTGAACACTGTATTAATAGATATTATAATAGTGTAGTTAAAAGAGTTGTAATAATATATTTATTGAATAGTGTATTAATAGATATTATAAAGTGTAATTATAGAGTTAATGTATTGAAAGAATAGCTACTAAGACATTTAAAATAAAATGCATTAAAATTAATGTAGTGATAAGCCTTTTTTCTAGTAGTGACAATAAATCTTATTTAAAATGCCTAAGATTATGAGTAAATGAGACTCCTTTAAAAAATAGGGAGTTTTACTTAATTATTGGAGTTAATTGTAAGAAAAATCACGAACTTTTCTTATATTGAAAATTATCCCCACTTTTGAAAAATTACAAAAAAGAACACCATATATAAACATTATTGCAAAATGCACTCAATTTGTGAATAAAAGTGGGGGTTCCCTTATGAGAAATGTGGTGCATTTTGCAACAATATTTAAATGGTGTTCTTTCTTGCAATTCTCAAATGTTAGGATTAATTTGCAATGTAAGAAAAGTTCGTATTTTATTTTGCAATTAACTCTAATTATTAATATTTTATGAACTTTTGAAAATAAATAAAAGTTTGGGACCTTTTTGTAAAATAAAATTAAAATTAGGATTTCTCTTGATTTTTTCACTACGCTCTACCCATCATGTTCTCTCTTCTCATCCATGGTATTAGTATATGATACCATTGTTCTCTCTTCTCTATTCAAATATCCACAATCAATTCATCTCTATGCTGCAAATAGAATTTTCTTACCCTCTACGCTGCATAATTATATTTGTGATATGTATTAAGAGGGATTGATCAATATATCTCTTGGTTATTAGAATTGTTGAATGTTGGATGCCTGATAATCTATGCATGGACTTGTTATGATATTAGGTAAGGAAACTCTGATTTAATTCTCTTAGTACCGATTGGGAATATTTTTTAATTGATAAGTACCTTTTAAGGGAAGATTTTTAGCAACGTTAGTACCTAAAAATGGAATAGGGATTATTTCTGTTGTGATCTTTGATGATTATTTGATTATTTTTATGCTAAGACTACATTGATTTGAGTATTTTAAAATAATTCTATGATCACTTCTATAAAAAAAGTTTGAGTTTTAGAACTCTAAAGGAAAAAATAAGAATCAATTACTAATCGGCTATACTTTTACAGACATCCTATAATGTTCCAGCCCAACGTCCAAAACAATCAATTACTGATCGGCTTTCTGGTCTTTGATCAGCCTATCGACGTCTTCTGTTTCTTTTATAAATCAAAACATGTCTATTTGAGATTGTAATTGGATTTTTGGGTGATGAGAAGGGTTGGATTCTTGAGATTATAATTGAGTTTTAGGTATTCTTGAGAGAAATGAATCGACAGCGATAAAATTCTTTTTGATTGAAATAGATTTTTTTATAATCTAATTCTTTAGATGAATGTATTCACAAAGATGGAAATTTTTATTGGGGTTGAGAGTTGGAACTTTTATTAGTATTATTGATGAGGTAAATGTATGAGAAAATGAAAAGAAGGGAAAGATAAATGAGGAATGAGAAATTGAGATAAACAGAAATTGAGGAAAGAATGAGAAATTAGCTTTTGAAAGGGAAAAAGTGAATATGCAGATGTTGCTATTATACACTCCATTCGTCGCATTAAAACATTTATGTTTGCTTTTTGCATGAGGATTAAGGAATATAGTATTTTAATGTGTATTGGGGCGAGATGTATAATATTTTAATGTATAGTAGCTAGTTGTATTACTGTAGTATTGTGGGCTCCATGAAGGTATTTAAATATTTTGGTGTGAGTCTCACTTACCATAAAAGAAAATATAAATCTTTTTGTGGAACACCCAAAATGAAAATGCGTAAACGTTATTGTGGGACAGATGGAGTATATAAATATAAGAGAATAATTAAAATTATTATTTTGCGGATTAATAAGTTTTTTATATAAATTAGCTTATCTAATTAAATTAAATATAGGGAGAGTGGCCCAAATATCCAATATAAATAGCCCAAAATCTTCGCCAACCATCAATTAACTTGTATAACATTCATTTTTGAATCAAAATATCCCCAATCCTTCTTCCTTTTTATTATTATTATTTTATTATTATTCAGTATCGGTAATGATGTTAGATACCTGACATAGAATACCGACATTATATTCCGACACCATTGTCTTAATATCGGATGTCGGATCCCCAACATAGTATTCTGACACAGGATCAACAATGAATCCGACATCTGGTGCTACGACGATTATGTCGAACATGATTTCGGTATCTTGCGTCGAGGCTCCAACACCATAACCGACACTAAATAATAAAAATAATTAAGAAAAGGGTGGGGGTATTTTGGTTAAAAATAGACAATTGTGTATGAATGTTATACAATTTAATTGATGGTTGACAATGATTTTTTACTATTCAAATTGGTTACTTTTGACAATTGCCTCTTAAATATATTAGATGGGCACTTTATGTTGGCGTCTGATCATTTGGTTAACGTGAACCATTAGGGTCCTATACGATTCTATACCAGCGAAAGTAAGAACATAAAATCATATTACCTTTTACCAGGGTATTTTGAAGAAAAGAATAAAATCTCACCGACAGCATGCGCAGCCTCACTGTTTTGGGGATAACTCTCTCGTCCAATATTCGATTTGAGTGATCTAACAGTGTATCACACGACCAATTTGAAGTTCTACACAATTTTATAAGATCGTGAAAATTGACGAATAGCAGCAGCAAATGACTTCTTGATCTTTTGCTGTATTCCCAAGTCCAATCTTGACGTTGTGTGGGCGACGATCTTCAAGATCCTCTCAATCCGCTGTTCTCTCTTCCTACTCACGGTTAGGTGTGTGTCTCATTAGGATTTTCAGACAGTTGAGATGACTTATATATGAGCTACAGCAGGGACTAAGAGAAGAAATTAGAGTCTGGCCTCCATTGGGATTAAGTATCCAAGTTTAGCCCAAAACTTATACTTAAGTCCAATAATAATAATATATTCCACTAAAATATTGCACTACCGCTCTAATCCCATAATTACGTTATGGGCTCCTTCTTATTATGAGCTCGACAGTCTCCCCATGTTAAAGATATACAATGCCCATTAATTAATTAAGTTACTGACAACTCCATCAATTAATATCTCATCTGAGAGAAGTACCACTCAACCTCATTATCGTGCCGGAATAAATCCACCTGCAGGGCTTACATTGTAATCCTTATGAGCTCCTCAAGGGGACATTATCAACCTATTTAATAGGACACAGATTCCTTCTACAATCAACATCATATTATAGAGACAACACTATTTCCCAACTCACTGAGTTTGTTGATTTAATTACATGTAAATCTCACTCATTGATGAATCAAAAAAATACATACTGCCTTATATGTCGAGGTTATTGTATAGGAATTAAGAGTACGTATATCCATAATAACAGAGATCAAGTTCTCATATATAGTCAGTATAAGTTGAAGATCCCAAGTGGTACTGCTCAATACACACAAAGTGCACTAATGTGATTCTATAGTCAAGACAAACTAATACCAAATCACACTACAACCATCCTGATAGAGAGTCCCCGTCTATCTTGGTTGTGAGCATCTGTTTATACTTTATAAGGAAACCAATAATATGATCTTCCGCGTGTTGTCGCACAACATATTATTTACAATATAATGTAAGTGGACTATTGCATCGGACATATAAATAAATTATAAGATGCAATCATTTGATCATATGATTCTCATTTCAAATAAATTGTTAACGTGTTCATACAAAAGCTAGACTTTTAGTATACAATCCAACACTTTATATAGTGAAATATATGTTTACTTTGTAATGTTATCCAGTTTTATCCATTTATAGTACATATCAATTATTTTTGGAGAGAGTGACCCAAATACTCAATATAAATGACCCAAAATCATTGCCAACCATCAATTAATTTATATACCATTCCTACCCAATTTTCAATTTTTGGACCAAAGTACCCCAACTCCTTTTTTATTATTTTATTATTCAGTGTCGGTAATAATGTCAGATACCCAACATTGAATACCGACATTATATTCCGACGCCATTGTCATAATATCGGATATCAATTTTGGTATTGGATCCACGACATAGCATTCTGATACATGATCGACAACGAATCCGACATCCAGTATTATTACGATGATGTCAGACATGATGTCGGTATCTTGTGTCGGAGCTCTAAAACCATAACTGACATTGAATAATAAAAAAATAAAATAAAGGATGGAGGTATTTTGGTCCATTAATGGACAATTGTGTATGAATGTTATACAATTTAATTAATGAAATGATTTTTTAGCATTCAAATTAGTTACTTTTGGCAATTGCCTCTTATTTTTACTACTATTAATATACTATCCCCAAATTCTATTTACTTGAAAAAATCATAAGGTTCATTATGAAAGTTGTTTTGAAAATTGTGTAAACTTTTTAATTTGAAGTTGAAATCCAAAATTATTCACATTAAATCAGTGTTGCTAAAGATGCATAACATGTAATTAAATCAGTATTGCTAAAGTTACATAACATTTACTGAAGTTACATAACATCTAATCTAATATCATGGAATCTTTCAAATAAATTTCACATGGAGTGATAATCATTAGCAGCAAATAATGAATACTCCATTTATATCTAATCCACCAAGAAGGTTCACAAAAGAATGAAGCACCATTAACAACAAATAATAAGTGCTTCATTGAAAACATAATCCACAAAAAGAGTCACAAAAGAATGAAGTACCATAAATAACATCAAAATAGGTGCTGCATTTGGAACTTAATACATAAAAAAAGATCCATCACATTGCTCACAATAATATAGTTCAGCACAAGGATCCAATTTTTTAAAGCACTTGACACTTGATAAATACCACCAGTCATTATTGCTTTCAATCTAACTTATTTCTGCATAAACCCAAAAGCTCCCTACCTACATTTTATTTATCTACATTTAGTATTTAATATATTAACTAAAAAGAGAAAAAATCGCTAAGTGCATGCCTTTCTTTCACGCTTTAACTGATCAATGCATCTACCTAAAGCTTGCCCCATATGGAGCTCTTCATGCACAGCAGTAGAACATGAATACAAAACTATGCTTAGATTAAAATTTGATCAATCCTTTCTTGGACTATTCTATATGGTGAACCTTGATTCAAATTCTGTAATTTTTGGAACATCAGGATTCAATACCAATCGTGAAATATAATATGTGTTCGATACAACAACTTATTTAGATAAATATAAAAAAAATAGCATTGTGTTAATGAATAACTATATTACTGAAGTAATATAAGCTAAATGCACAATAAATAAAAAAATATAAAGCAACCACCTCTAAACATCTTTGATCGAATTTTTTTCAAAATGATCACGATCGGAGCAGCTCCAACAGCTTCAACATGAGCAAGCAACTCATCAACATAAGAATCCCATAAGGTAAAATGTATGCGGTATTCCTAGAAGTAGGTAAAGATTAAATACTTTATATATTAACAACAATTTAACTGAAAATATGAAAATATAGGATGCATTATACTCGTTATCCTCAATAATAATGTCCATCAGTTTCGTTGGTCCATCTTTTAATTCTCTTTGTTGTGGTGGATGCAATGTTGAAAATTTTCTTATCAAGTCTATAAAATCATTGGTAAATGCAATTTTAGTTGATAAAACATCATGCTAACAAAGAAAATCTAACAACTCATGCATAGTATGAGTACCAATCACCTTAGTATCATCTGGCCTTTCAGTCATAAACAACTATGGAAAAGGCTTCAAAACATACATACTTTTGAGCAAACAGTCATCAAATATCTAAATAATTTGAGTTCTGGCTTGGAATAGAAATTTAGATTTATACTCAATGGTTTTTTATTTCATGTTATTGTTAATTACAATAAAGCTTTGAATACAAGTATTTAAAAAAAAACTTATCTTAAAGGTTTAAATTGTAATACACGAATACACATATTTTAAAAAAATTGATAGCATTCGAGAGTTGAAAATAATCTTTCATGTTTATTCATAAATTTTAAAGTTATGAATGGCATACACATTTACCTCAGTCAACATAGGCTGAAATTTTGGTATCAACTCACATTTACAGCTGCCATGTATGAGATCACCTTGAAAAAATAAAATAAAAGGGTTCATTAATGTTTCCGATTGTCTTTTTATGCAGGAAGCACATTAAGACACTTGTACGTTATACAAGTGTTATTGATATTAAAATAAGTGTTACAATAGATAATAGGTTATAGGGGAAAATGCAACACCATAAAAAGTGTTGTTATGCTTTTAAGTCATTATGTAACATATTTTACTTGTTATTGATTGCCGCTATTTTTCCTAAATTTTAGTGTCTTTTATGTGTATTTTCATATTATTTTATTCATTTTTTGTGTAGTTTTTGTTGGTGTTTAGTGTTCATATGGAGATTTTGTGTGATAATTGGTAAATTTATGAAAATGAGCTTAAATGTGTATAAAATAGGTGAAAATAGAGCAAAATAGAGACGGGAGCCAAAACAGGAAGAAATTGGCCAAAGTCGACTAGACTCGACACGGATGACGAGCTCAAGTCGAGCTCGTGCACTAAGCCCATGTCGAGTCTTGAAGGTCGACCATCAGAGGTCGACTGTGAACACCTGTGACGTGTACTCGGAGCTCGAGTTGAGCTCCGTCATGGCAACAATAACTGCCGAGAAAAGCGCTTCTACTAGAGTCAAGAGCGCTTCTATTTCTAGAAGATTTCAGGCCTATAAATACATCATTTGCGTTATTTTTATGGGAGAAATAATTTTTTGGAGCAGTTACACCTATTCTACACCACATTTTTCACACACACTTTCTCTCCATTCCATTTTCTTCATTTTTACCACTTTCCACCATCAATTTCCCTTGATTTCTTCACATCCATCCATAATTCTACCAAACATCACCAATCTAAGAAGAAGATCTCAAGTTGTGGAGGATTCTGACATGATAAAGGAAGAGAAGGTCCACCATCAAAGGAAAGCCATTCAACCTTTATTTTGTTTATTTTGTCTTTTCATGGCTCATGTGGAGCAAGCTTTGTTTTATAATGAATTCATCATGATTGTAATAAGCTAAAGCTCTTGTGAGACTAGCGATATGATTGTTTAAGGATATGTAGACTTGCACACCATGTGTTTGATGAATTAAATGCTATGAATATTTTCAATCATGAATGCTTATTTAATTCTCAACTAATGTAATAATATGTGTGGTTAATTGTCCATGACATGTATATAGAGTATGAACTTGTGTGCATGTGGTGAGTTGTTAATTGAATCATATTGTTGCATGAGTTGTTTATACTATAGGTGTGAAGTGAGTTTGTGAAGACCATGACGTACCTAGAGCCCCATGATATGACATGTATGAAGAGTAGCATGTGAACATGCTTGAATAACGTCAAAGGACTTTTCTATAGGACTCTAATACCTTATAAGGGAATGTGAAGCATAGGAAACCTCTCTTAGGTGCTTATTGGGGTTGCTTAGATGCTAAGTGATCTACATCTAATTGTATCTTGAGAAGGTGTTATAAGTGAGAACCTTTAATAATCATAATGCTTGATGTTCATCAATGCATATGTGTGTGAGAGTCTAGATTCCCTTTTCCATGATGTTGTTAGCCTTACTTGTTTCTTAGATTATACTACCTTCATCCATCTACCAAATTATTGTCTATTTGTGCATTCTATTACTAGCTTTCTACTGTCTTCTTTAGTAGATAATTGTAGTATAATTCCAAACCTTGTGATTGTTTCGTCTTTCTAAAGTGAGCATCACACATTGCACAACGACTATAGTACACTTGTTCTATTCATTAAAAGTAAGCAACCGATTAGTTACATAACGTTATTTAATATTCATGCTGTAGTGCCCCAAATTTAAAAGAATTCTATTTCCTGAATCGACAAACCCCTTCCCAAATCAAAATATGTTTGAATAACTTTAATCGTGAAAAAAATGATATGCATGCATTCCGCTGTATGTTTTACCTAAGGGTGTGCACAGTAAGGCTCGACATAGATTTTTGAAAATGTTAGTACCGAAAGTTTGATATGAAATTTTTATAATTTGATATGATTCAGAATTGAATTTTTATAATTCATTACAAATCAATACGAATTTCTGATTGTATTCAGAATAGCACGGTTCAAATCGGTACAATTCGGAATCATGAATTTACCACATGTGAATTCTAAAATAAACACTTAAAATATTCTCTCTCCGTCTCGAAATATATTGCATCGTTACTGTAAACACGAAATTTATTTTTTGACTAGCTTTAGTGATTTTTTGAGGATAATATAATATTTTTAAGTAATAAATAAGTTATTAAGTATGCTATGTGTGTTAGATGAATATGATGTTAAAAGGCTCGAACCCCATAAGAACTCATTCAACCAAAAAAAATAGTTAGGGCCAAAAAGTTTTTAGCACTTTCAAATATGGGCCTTTTCAACCACAACTAACTATCCTGCGGGCTAAACGGGCTGGCCGCAGACCAACGTAACTAGCATGCAAACCAACCGAATTGGCCTATATTAAATGTCAAGCTACATAAACTCCCATTTGTTTTAAAAACTAAAAACATAAAATTAAAAAACAATAGAAAATGGCCGTATAAGTAGTAATAGTGTTTTTGGAACCAGACCAGACTGGCCGATTTAACCAGGAATCGATCCGAAAATACCTATAAAATCAGAAAATGAGTTAAACCGGGAAAATCGAAAGAACCGTACAAAGCGGAAACCGCATTTTAATTTTTTTTAATGCTGATTGATTGCAGCACAGAGTGAGTTCCAAGATGTGTGGTGGGCTCTAGAAGACACTACAACCTCTCTCTCTTTCTACTTTATTTATAGGGGCATGTGTCACAGTGCCCAAATATGAATTGCACACTTCTTTTATACTCACATTTCTTTTAAACTCCTTTTTTTCCCAAAATTAACGTTGCCTACAAACTTTACCATTGATAAATAAAAATTATAATTTTAAAATATTTAAATGATATATCACATCATAATACACTTTTACTGTACACATAACACTTCACAATTAATTCACACTTTTTTGCAAGATTCTTTAAGAATCTTAAAGTACAGAGTCAAATGTTTGAAAGTGTTGAAATTAAATTGAGATTCACTCTCTACTTATCTATGGTGTGGATTCATGTTTTCTAAATTCTCAATTCCTCTCAATTTCTCTTCATTATGTAACTCTCTCAACTTCAATTTTTTTTACATTACTAAATATTGAAGAGGATGACACTCGTAGGCTAGCAATTTATGAATAAAGTCTAAATAAATTATGGCACAACATTTATGTATTTATTTATATGATTTTGTGATTATACAAATATTTGTTTTTAAAAAAATTAGGTAAGATATTGGTTTATATATACAAATGCTTAAATATTTGTATTTATAAATATTGTAATTACGAAAGCATAATACGTTAGTACTATAAAATTATACCATGTTTGTGGAAAATTAGAGCATGTTAGTAGGTGTAACTTTATGTTTTATTTTGCCTATAGGATTATATCTTCTTTCTATTATTTAAACATGTAAATGTATTTTTTTTTATAATTGATTAAATAAATAAAACTCTTGAAATTTCAAATTATCTTTTAACATAATCAATTTTAGAGTTCACAATATTTTTAATATATATATATATATATATTAATTTGCTAAATTATTCATAATTAAAAAATATAAAATAAGAATGACATATTTGATACAAAATTAAGTGAATGGACATGCTCCTAAAACTAACATCAAATTTATAAAAGAAAAATTAAAAGAAAACAAGTCTCGAATACATGTATTTATTTTTTCAAAAAAATGTGTATTAGAAGGTTAGACTATACCCAAGGACGGCTCCAGGATATTTCGTGACGGGGTCCAAATAATATGTATAATTTCGATGTACTACCTTTGTCTCGGATTTTACGCATGTATGTGGGTATGTGGATTAAAAATATTATTCTTTAAGTGTATAAGAAAATATACGCGTAAATTTTATAATTTAACGATAAAATGTAAATAAAGTTATTGGGGTTGATAAATAAAGTGTAAAAAATAAGTTAAATATTTAGTGTATTTTTATTATTAACAGAACATACAAAAACACAATATTTTATATTAAATAGATATTATAAAGAAATAAAAGGGAAAATCAAGATGTTAATATAAGGAGTCGAACCTTTGACCTCCTACAAAGGAAAAGGCACGCCAACCAGTTTAGCACCGTACACTAATATTTAGTACTCCCTCCGTCCCAGTGCATTGCGAACACTACCTTATTATAAACTATAGGTAACTGTCTCTATTTCACTGGGACGGAGGGAGTAAAAGTTATTACATACTCCCTCCCTCCATCTCCTTGATACTTATCCATTTTTCTATTTTGGTCTGTCCCATTAAAAAGTATTCATTTCCCTTTTTGAATTGATGTGACCTACAACTACTACACATGGGCCCACACTCAACACTAATACAACTCCCACTATACATTAAAATATTATTTCTCTCACCTTACTATACATTAAATTATTATACTCCTTAATCCACGTGCAAAAAGTAAACGAATACCTTTCAATGGGACGGAGTGAATATATACTACTCCATCCGTCCATCCTCAATATATTCATTTGCTTTTTGCACGTGGATTAAGCAGTATTATTATTTTATGTGTAGTTAGTAGTTGTATTAGTGGAGGGTGTGGATCACATAGTCCAAAAAGAGAAATGAATAGATTAAGGATGAACGACCCAAAACAGTGTAAAAGGGATAAATTGACAATGGACGGAGGGAGTACTAAATTTTAAAAGTTGAGAGGGCCAGTGGGCCCAACGTGGCTCCGTACATGACTATACCTATGAATGCTTCTATTTTATTTGAAAAATTGTATGCGTTTGAGGTTTACAAGTGTTATAAGCGAATAAATTAAATAATATTTATATAGGTTGAATATGTGGTATGTGTAATTTGAATATTTGCATATATTATTATTTATTTATTTATTCATTGTTTTAGGATATTTTAAAACATATTTTCTAATTAAATTTAAAAAGTATTAGCATGCAATGTCACTAATTTTAATTTATTAATATGTACTACTATAAAAAAAATGATTTGATATATATATATATATATATAATTATTTTTGTAATGAAAAAAACTAAATGTTACTTGGTTATTATTAAATTCTTAACAATAAAAAAATCATTAAAATTACAAAAATATTAATATTATTATTATTAACACTTGAATAAATGAAGTTATCCATAAAATCTACTAATGTGTAATAATAATAATAATAATAATTAAAAAAAGGTTATATTTTTTTTGTCAATTAACTTTCTCCGATTTTGAAATTGTAAATTATTAATAACAATAAATGATTTTAAAGCCATTCACGTGACCATAAGCTGGTTGTACATCAGTTCGTGTGATGTCTCTCTAGTGATTAGCTACGTGGAGGATATGATGACGAGAGAGGTGGAGACGAAGCTAATTCCGGTGCTGGAATCAGCAACGAGGGAGATGGATGGGAAGTGTGAAAGAAGAGCGCAGTGGTTCCGGCTCATCATCTTCATCAGCGAGTGGCGGCGGCATGGTTAATGGCGCGCGACTGGCGGCGAGGCACGATGGTCGCTGGTAATTGGATTATATTTCCGGCGGGAGTGGCTGCTTCCTTCTGTTGCGGCAATGGTTCGCATTTCCGGTGAGGTACAATCATTCCCCCGCAGTGGATGGCGATGAACCGGTGCGGTGGCGGCCTCTTTCGGCTATGATCTCCGCCTATGGCAGTGGACCAGATTAGAATAACAGCAGCAGAGGTGGTCTATCGGTGGTAGATACAACCACAACGTCAAGACGGTAGCGTGGTGAGCAACGAATCGTGTTAAGCGACGAATCCTGGTCAAGGTTGGAATCATTGTAGAAGCATTTGATGTAGCCTATGATATGTGTGCAAGAAGAGGTGCAACGCCATTGTCAACCATGTGGAAGGTCAAGAGGTTGTTGGATATTCGATAGAGGGGACTAGGGGTGGGGTCGGGGAGATGGGGTTAAGACTTAGGGGTTTGGATATTGGATAGTGGAGTTGGGTCACAGAGAGGGGGTTAGGGGGTATTTTGTCTTGTAAATTAGCCATGTAAGTGTTAGAAGTCGGAATTGAAAAATAAAAAATAAAAAAATTTCACGTTATAGTGACTGGATGGGAAACCCTTTATAGCCTGTAAAAGGACGATTTCATCAGATCTTGCCTTTATAATTTCTAGATGTGTTCTAGTGCATTTATATTTGTCATCATTCTCCAGGTATATGTCAGAAATACAGAAAATCGATCCAGGGGCTTATGTTGGCGTTCGATCACTTTGTTAACATGAACCATTAGGGTTCCATACGATTCTATATCAGCTGAAGCAAGAAAATATAGAAATGTATTACCTTTCACCAGGGCATGTTGAAGAAGAAAGATTCTTATCGACAGCAGACGTAGCCTCACCATTTTAAGCATAACTCTCTCATCCGATCTTTGATTTGAGGGATCTATATGTCAAAACGATTCTCTCTTCAGTGGTTTTCCAACCGTGTATCACACGTCTAGTTCTGAGTTCCACACGATTTTAGAAAAATCATAGAAGTTGACAAACAGCAGCAGCAGCAAATCAATCTGTTATTTCCTTTCCCTCCTCAGAGTGTTAAGCGTGTCTAATTAGGGTTTAGGACGATTGAGATGACTTATATATGGGTTACAGCAGGGGCCAGGGGGAGAAATTAGAGTTGGGCCTCCATTGGGCTTAAGTATCAAAGTTTAGCCAAAAACTTATACTTAAGTCCAATAATAATAATATATTCCACTAAAATATTATTACTACACTGCCGCTCCAATCCCATAATTACTTTATGGGCTCTTTCTTATTATGAGCCCGACAGTCACCCCATTTTTAAGATATACAATGACATTAAGTTACTGACAACTCCATTAATTAATATCTCATCCAAGAGTAGTACCACTCAACCTCGTTATCATGCCAGAATAAATCCACCTGCAGAGTTTATATGATAATCTTTATAACCTCCTCAAGAGGACATTATCATCCTATTTAATAGGACATGGATTCCTTCTACAATCAACATCACACCATAGAGATAAAACTATTTCCCAACTCACCGAGTTTGTTGATTTAATTACATGTAAATCTCACCCATTGATGAATCAAAGAAATACATACTGCCTTACGTGTCGAGGTTATTGTATAGGAATTAAGAGCACGAACATTCATAATAACTGAAATCAAGTTCTCCTATATAGTTAGTATAAATCGAATGATCTCAAGCAGTCCCACTCAATATACAGAAAGCATACTAATGTGATTCTATAGTCAAGACAAACTAATACCAAATCACACTACAACTATCCCGATAGAGAGTCCGTGTCTATCTCAGTTGTGAGCATCTGTTTATACTTTATAAGGAAACAGATAATATGATCTTCCGTGTATTGTCGCACAACATATTATCTACAGTATAAAGTAAGTGGATTATTGCAGCGGACATATAAATAAATCATAAGACACAATCATTTGATCAATATGATTCTCATTTCAAATTCATTGTTTAAACATTGTTCATACAAAAGTTAGGCTTTTAGTATACAATCCAACATCTTATTCAATTACTTGAGAGATGGGGTTTGGATAAATGGTCCCGAGTACATTGCTCAATTCAACGTTACGAATTCATTTCCTCTAACGTTGCAGAGAGTTGAAATTCTAGCATCTTGTGGGATAGGAAGCTCCCTGTGTGTACATTGCTCAAGTGTACTCAAATGAACATCGAGAAGTGGTTTTATGAGCACAAAACAACTGCATAAGAAGAAAGTACGTATTTATGTCAGATAGTGCACGAGGAGTTGGGAGCATTAATGCAGTCAGCAAGAAAACTAAAGGTCTCAAATCTGACCGTTGATAAGTATAAAATCATAAAACGCTCAAGCATTTTCATTGTTGAACTTGCATCTCGTACGTGCCATTGCGGAGAGTTCTAATACGAGATGAAGCCCTGTATACATGCACTTACCGCCATTGAATAATGATTTTTATACTAAAGTATAGGAGAAAAAATTGATAATATTTGTTATATGTTAACTAGTTTTGTTATGTGCAGCTCTTCAAACTATGTATCAAGTGCTTTTATGTCGGCTTACTATTGGGCAGGGGCGTACCCTCGTTGAGTGGTAAGGGGGCTCTAGCGCCACCCCCTCAAACCTTGAAAAATTTCTATAGTATATATATACATAGTATTTTAGTTAATAATGATTAATTAGTCTTTCTAATAATAATTATAATCCCTCAAACTTTCTTCTAATTATTCTTGCACAATTAATCAAACTTTATACATTAATAAAGAAACATCTACCACTTTTTATCACTAAGTTCTACAATTTCTCATATTGAATCAATCAAAATTATTGTCTACACTCATTTTTTTAATTATAAACATTGAAAATTGTATGAAAAATACCTTTAAAAATATTTTTATAGCAAATTGTGTTTTTATATTGAACTATTTTGTACTCCATCCTCCCACAATTATCATCACACTTTATAATTTTATTCGTCTCATAATAACTTGCACCACTAAAAAATAATATCCCACCTTAAAATATATTTTAATTTTAAAAATAATACTCCCACCTAATACATATTACATACTTTACACTTTACTATTTAGAAAGGCTACGTTATTCTTAAAAAATCAGTACAGCTAGTAAATTCTCATACTTTGTTCAACAACATTTATGCTAGTTAAAAAAAATTAATATTATTTTTAAAAAATTAATAAAGCTAGTAAAAAAATTCTCATACTCTGTATCAATAGTATCAATGCTAGTAAAAAATTAGCCCCCCTGAAAAATTGGTCTAGCTCTGCCCCTGCTCTTAGGAATGTGGTAAGACATCGTAATGTTTGTACAAGATCCAAGCCAATAGTCGATGCTGGAGGAGGTTTGAGCTCTCCGTATCAAACCTCCATCTCCCATCCACAACTTGGACGACTGCGAGTTTGACATCGATATTATGAAGTAGACGATGCACGATCAATACGTAGACAACATGTGTGTTCTTGGTGTAGGATCCTAAATACTATCGTGTCCAATGTGAAGCATACAACTAGTGACTAGGCCATCAAATACTCTCGGAATGACGGCTGATGGTCCCAGATGGTGTAGACCTCGTCGTTACTCGACGTTTGGTACTACTGGTCACAATAGGCATGGTTGTCCCATTACACATGGTTAAAGATTGTTCGTGAAATAATAAACTTGGCTTGATTAATCTGATGCATGTAGCAATTAAATACAATGTGTATTTTAAATGTGGTATTATGTAAGAATTTAAGCTAATATTTATCATTTTTTTATTTATGAGACACTGATTTATGTATATATTTCTAGTATCATTATTAATTATTGAAGATATAATTAGAGCATCGCTATTGCCACCCGAAAAATTACCAAGAGCTCCCAAAATTATGAAAAAATTCACATGAAAGGACACTTTAAACCTTCATCACAAATGTATATCCAACAGCTGCTTATCGTAACTCTCATCGGAAGTATCTCTCTCCACCGTCAAGTCTTTACCATCATGCCCCATCAGCACCGCCACGCCAAACTGAAATCGGCCAACATTTATATACTCTTGCCAACTGATCACCGATCACCAATTCCCCCACCCTCCGTGGCACGCCAGCTTGTAGCTTTCTTAGAACGCCGACATACAACATAAAATATATTCAAAATTGTTGATAAAATTTAATTTTATAATTAATGATTAATTGTTTATAAGTGTATATTATACAGAGGGTTGTAATCATGTCTATATTGCCATTAGAAACCTCTATTTCGTGACTTTGAGAATTGAAGAATGCCAAAAGAGGCAATAGATCCACAGACAGTTCCAACTCAAATTTTCATTTTGATTCTTTCATCATAATGAATTTGACTCCTCATAAATCAAGTGGCATAAATAGCTCGGAGGAGTGAAGATATGACGTCTAGTTTTTTGCTCACCTGAATCCCACCACTCATAACTGTCCTCCTAGACCGAGCCCAGACTCTGATTTTGGAGAGGCTCCGATGATGCTGACTGTCGATATTAATGTATTGAACCGAACATAGTGATGGCTGCTCAGAAATATGGGTTTGCGAGGGTTCTCAATCAAAATAATGAAAGCCTTATCTATTCCACCGTATTTTAATAATTAAATATAATATTTACCCCCTCTGTCCCTCACTAAGATAGTCTTTTGCTTTTTGGCATGTTGATTAAGGAGTATTATTATTTAATGTATAAATGGTTAGTTTTCATATATTTAAGATATTGGTACATTTGAGGTGTTATTTCGTATTTTTAGGTGGAAAACGGATTAAAAGTGCAAAGTTGGAATGAAGAGTGAAATCGTGAAAGAATGCTGAAAAACGCATGTCCACTTTGTATAATTTTTTTATATTTTTATAGAAGTATAAACTAATCATGAAATATATGGTTGGAATGCTACTAAAGAAAAGGTCATTTTGGCTCAAGAAACACCTCAATTGGAGTTCAGATAAGGAAGTTATGAACAAAACGGTGAAGTCACGCAAGCTGTGCCGACCCTGCAAGACCCTTACCACTTTTGCAAGACTCGTGCCACACTCAAATAGGCAAATTTTCATGAGTTCTTTATAAGGATAGAAAGAAAAGAAAGAGAGGACTGCATGAGTATAAAATCACCTCAATCGGAGTTTGGATGAAGAAGTTATGAGCAAAATCATGAGGACGCGTAGGCTGCCAACTGGTGCACGACCCGTGAGGATGTGCGGCACGAGTGGGCGGCATGACCATGCCATGGCCAGTATGACTCGTTTCATGGCTGACACGATCCGTGCCACTGCCTAGCAAGCCCAAATCACATTTTTTAGGCCCGTTTGTGGTTTTTGACGTGAAAAGTCCTATTTTGAGGTGGAGTCCGAATTTTAGCAGTCCTCAACTATAAAAGGAGCCCTTGGAGAGTTCTAAGAGAACTCTCCATAACTCTCCACCATGCCCTTTGGACTACACAATTTTAACCCATCACCTTCCGCCATCCATCTCTACCCTTCACCTGTCTTTCACCTATCACACTCAATCATGGTGTTTGCTATTTGAGAAGGAGAACGAAAGAGGATCATCAAGACGGAAAGAGAAGATGGAGATTTATTCCAAACAAGGTTTTTCTTCCTTCTTTAATTTCTTATTGTTGATTTATAGATTCATGGGTAAGTTTCATTCCATAGACATGGTTATTGCTTGCAACACCATGTGATATTACTTTTCTGGATAGTTTTAGGCTTTGAAGGTTGAATTGGATTGAATTGATGACCTAGACTAGGATATGGATTTCTGCAGCATTCTTATTCCTTTATTATTGCTTTGAATTAAAATTATATTTTTGACTTATATGGTCTGCCCTCATTAATGATATGTCATTGTCTTATGCTTATTTATGCTTTTTGCTTGTGCCATAAAGGGATTAATTGTGTCAACCTGTTATGGATAAAGGCGATCCAACCATAAACTTTATTCATTAGAATAATTAGTATTGGACACTTAATATATCTATTAATTACCATTCTAGAGGATTTGGTTTCTTAGATTGTTAGGTGAGAATTGAAGTGTATTTCTTAAGTACCTATAAAGGGAAGTCTAGTACTTTAGCCTTCAATGGAATTTTTCATGAAGTACCTAGAAAAGGAGTAGGAATTATTCTTCTGCATTTGAGGTTTGAACCAGATTTATGTGTTAAGTTTACTTTAAAAAAAGATTTAACATAATTAAGTGATTCCTTTCATAAAATCTGCGGGAATTCTAACCGATTATCTAGTGATTTAATTTGACCAATTTAAACTGGATTTTCTAGAGCTATCTTATCTTCTTTCTTGAAACACTTGTGATTGTTTGTGACTTTTATTTTATTTAGTATTTATTTTGTGCATAATTAGTTATTAATTTCCAAACTCTTGAAAATGTTCTTTTGTCTTAATAATTAGTGGTGCATATTATTTGGTGCGTATCTAATTAAAAACTAATCCCTTGGGTTTGATATTTTTACTTGGTTACATGCTGAATTGCAATTGATTCCTTACACTTGGGGATACACAAAAAGGTGAACAAGAAAATGGCACCGTTGGCCGGGGATTAGAATATTTAAATAGAAGGCCACTAAATTATTTGTTATCACTTTTAATTAGTATTTTTTATTGCTTTATTTTTATTTTCATTTATTTATTTGAACATATTTTGACTCTGAATTATTTTTTAGTTAAAAGAGATGGAATTATTTGGAAAAAAGAATGCTATGGTTCCTCCTCTATATTACATGGATGAGAGGTACTATGGTTATGATTTCCAAATGAATCAAGTTCCTTCTCACTATTACAATTGTGGATGGGCAGATTCAACTCAGCCCATTAGACAAAATCAAGGCCCAAGCCAACGAAAGCCCAACTCTGGCAGATGGACTCGCCAATCTCAAAACCACCACCCATTGGAAGGACGAAAAACCATCGGTGGAATAAAAATCCACCAATGAGAGGCCTCGCACCGACCCCTCATTTAAAGCTTATAGGATCCACCTTCTTAAATGAAGCCCAAATATCTCCCTATAAATAGGGAGGCCCAAAGTCCCAATAGAGGACAAGCTATGTACTATTACCAGTATTAATAAAGAGCAAATACATTCCCTCCCATAGAATAAGAGCTGGGAGGAATTCTGGTCTTCTCATCCTCGTCCATATGTTTGATTAACCAAGTACACTTCATAGCCACATAATCATTACGACATCTCCAAAGACTCGCTATCGACATTTGGAGGTAGAGGAAGTGCCCCATCCCATGTCCCATCACATCAAGAGTGAATCAAGCAGGCAGAACCCCAGTGGACCTGTAGGTCAGGATGTCGTCAAAAACCCCCCTCCGCCTACTGCGTAAAAGAGAATCCCTTTAATGGAGGATCCGTACGCCGAGAAGGAGGACGAGTACCGGCAGCGGTACTTCAACCTACTCAATATTTTGAAAGAAAAATGTTCGGCTCGACATAGGGTCAATAGATCCCTAAATCTCAAAAACTGAGATAGGGTTCCAACCCCGGTCGAATAGGAAAAAGCCACCCTGACACGCCGAGTGGCCCCCACCCAGAAGCACAGGATGTCATTGACGATGGACAAAAGTGCCGAAGGGCAACCAGCTAGAGCCGATCGATCGCAAGTAAAACCTGCATAAGCGTGAAGAATCATCTCCCTGCCGGCATTCAGAGAAAAAGACACGGCGGAAAGTGCGGGCGAAGATTTGTTGACAAAATGTAAACTGTTCATGGAATGAGAGACCACTATCCTTCGGGAACAGCTTGCCAAATTATGTAAAAGGCAACCCGAACCTAGACCCGACCAGCTCGAGCTAGGCGCGGGCCGCACGCCTTTCTCGCACAGAATCCTCAATACACCGTCCCACTCGAAGATCAAGCTGCCCCAAATACCCCCTTACAACGGAGACTCAAACCCTACTACCCACCTAAATAAATATGTCGGGTGGATGATAGCCCAAGGAAGATCCAATGAAGATCGATGCAAAATGTTTCCCCTGACATTAGGGGACAAGGCGCACTCCTTGTTCACCGTGCTCCCGACAAACTCCGTCGACTCGTGGTTCCAGCTAGCTGCATCTTTCTCTTCCCATTTCGCCTACCTCGGCCATGGTAAGGAACCCAAACAGAAGTTGGTTTGCATGAAGCAAGGTACGAAATAATCTCTAAAAGATTTCATCCAGAGGTTCAACGAGTAGCGAGCCAATGCCAAAGAGATGTCCGATGAGACATACACCGTCCTGGCAGCAGCGGCGCTCCATCCAGGATCCATCCTGTGGACCACATGCCAGCAAAGACTTCCCCCCTTGTATGCAGCATTCATGGCACTAGCCCAAGCCCAAATCCACAGTGAAGAGATCCTCGACGAATTGCAGAAAAATTAAGAAGAACCTAGAGAAGGGGAGAAAAAGAATGACAAAGCTACAAAACCCTTCATCCTTTAAACCCTTCCCAAGCGAAGATCAGATAAAGAAGCTCAATGAGGTGTTGCATTTGACCCCTGAGGAAATTTTTGGGGAAATACAAAACGAAAATATAATAAGGCCGGCCCCAAAGATGCGGGCAGACCCTACCCGCCTTAGTAAGAAAAATTTTTGTAAGTATCGTCAATCAGCGGGCCATGACACCAACAAATGCCGCGACCTCCTGGCAGAACTCTGGCAGTTGTACGAGGTAGAAAAAATAGAAAATTTGATCCGAGGCCCCAAAAAGCAGTCGGCCAGCAACAATCCCCATCCTGTAAGCACCGATGGACACGGAACTACGGCTAAACACTTGGAAGAATCCTCCGGGATGAAGGAGAACTTTCCCCTCCTCCAAACCATCGAATGGTTTTTATGATGGAGGGAACATATGTAGGAACAACCCAACAGATCCCACAAATTTTGAACAGAAAAAGGAAGGTTGAATGAGGCCGGAGCATATGCCAACATCATCTTCCAAAAAGCATTCAATGCCATTGGAGGGATAAGCATACACAAGGTCCTGCCCTACCAGGACAAGATTCGAGGGTTCGAAAACTCGATCACTAGGCCCACGATAGAGATCGAAATGGCCGTCTTGCTCACTGATAGAGACCAAGCACTTTGGATGTATAGGTGTTTGCCTATTTTTGTAGCACTCACGAGCAAGAATACTCGATCGTTGTAGTAGTATATCCCAAGAAAAATTATCAATCCACAAAGGAGTTATGTTCGGACTAGCAAAATACGTGAGCTCATGTTCATGTCGTTTTTGTAAAGATGATAGGGGGTTTTGATATTGATTAACCAATTAAGCAAGTAGCAAGTAAATAAAAATAGCAAATAAGAGAAATGACAAGTGAAGATGAATGAAAATAAAAGAGGATAGGTGTTAAAGTTCAAGGATGAAAAACATGAGATTAGAAACATCCAAGCACACTCGATTCATATTATCATGCAAAAGGAATTCAACTCAATTGATGTAGACTAAGGGTGATCACGATTGTATCCTAAGCTCCCTTTCGGGTTACAAAGGTTGTTGATCCATTTTAGACTCCCAAAAGCACTTAAGATCAAAGCCTAACATTAACCCCTTCCATCTAGGTACTAGTTAGATTTAACTCTTCCTTTTTGTGTACTAAGGCCAATGAATGGATTGGTTCCCCTCATTGAATTCAAATATCCTTTCGGTCAAACCCAAACTCAATGTCTATTCATGTCTTCCTAATACTATAGAGGGTCGTTTCCGTCTCACTCCAAGCAATACATACATGAACATTATGATAGCATTTAATCACCATAAATCAATTCATTGATAAACAATCCATTAAACCAATAATCAATTATGAATAGCAAACCATACCATCACAACATCAAGACAATAAACTCCATGAATAGAAATTAACATCAATTAAATCAAAAACCAATTTAATCCACATGATAATACAAATCTAATATGCTCTTCATGTTCCTAATCCCACTAGAGGGATTAGCCTAACATGATAAAGGTAACAAAACACATAAATGATTCATTACAAATACCCATAGTCTTAGATCCAAAAGAAAATCAAAAGAGATGCGAATCTTCCCTAGCAATTTCTTGTAGAGAATCTTCAATACTCATGGATCTCCAACTCTAGCTCTTGATTTCTTGAGATCTTCAATACCCAAATGGAAGGGATGAAGAATGGATGAAGATGGATGAAGATGATGGTGGAAAATGGAAGAAATGGTGTGTGAGGTATGTGTAGAAGGGTGGAATTTCGGATCTCTTTTTCTCAATTGTTGAATAAATGGGTATTTATACCCCTTGGGAAGCTTCTAGAAGTTTCTGGAAATTTCAGCAGTTTTGACACCTACACGGCTCGTGTGCTGTAACACGGCCCGAGTCGTGTCTAGGGCTTCTGGTCAACGGCGAGCTCTGGACAGCGCACTGCTCGTGCGCAGCACACGTCCACAGGGGTGGCCGTGTTGTGTTTTCTGACGTTGTCGCACGGCCCTCTCTTATAGGGCCGTGCTTGGTGTACGACCAGTGTTTCTGCACACGGTCCGTGTCCTGCACTCGGCCACAGGGATGGCCGAGTTGGTGCTTCTAGCGTCCACACACGGTCACTTGTTACAGGGCCGTGTTCTGTACACGGCCTGTGTTCTTGCTGCCCTGCTTCCTCTTTCACTGTTTTGGCTCGTTCTTCCTCGTTTCAACTCCGAATTGAGATCCGCTTTTTCTTACATCTTCCTTATCATATCTAGCATCCAATAAAAAGTGAAAATCATAGGTTTAAGCTCATTCATACACATTTCAATAAAAACACAAAACACAACCAAATAACACATAAAATACGGATAAAATAATACGAAAATACATAAAAAGACACTAAAATCTAGGTGAAAATAGCGCCAATCAAACCCCCAAACTTAGGGTGTTGTTCGTCCCCGAGCAACGAAAATGACAAATCAAAAGGAGAAATTTTCACCTAGAAAAAGACTAAACGAACATAAGCAATAACATATCGTTAGCAATAATAACTACAAACTATGTTAAGTCATCCTACAATATTAAAATCATGACATGAGAAATTAACAAGTTCAATCAAAAGAGAGTAATAGTGTAATATAGTCCCTTTTAGTCCAAGCTTCACAATGGATATCGATGTCTCTCAACACTCTTTTGAAATAGGATAAATCACACTCATTAATCGATTGGCTCGAGTCGCTATAAGCTTGCTCGCGGACTATATTCACAAACCACCAAAATTTAAATTAATGATCAAAAAGGTCTTTAATTAGGATGTAATGATAGGCTCTTTGGTATGGTAGGGAAGATATGGATAATAGTGACTCAACAAGTATAAGTAATCAAAGAGATGGCCAATTTCCTCAACTTCTCCACTTTTCTTTCTTCCTTTCTTATCTTTACAATCTCAAGCACTATTCATTAACTTTCCTTGGATTGAGCTTCTTTTGATGCATGCTTCCTATCTTTGAATTTTGTTTACTTGAGCATTTTGATGTTGATTTGCTCCTTTTCTAACTTTGAGGTTGCATGTGCCTTCTTGTTGTTGCTCTTTTCATCCTTTTTCTTGCTTGTTTACCATGTCCTTTACTTCTTTTGATTATTCAATCAATCCTTTCTAGCCACCATCTCCTCAATTACTCACATAATGGATATATATATAAGGCTTAAGTGGGTAATCAAGGCTTGTAATGTGCTAAATTCACAAGAAATAAGCTTATAGGCTCAAAGTGGTTGACTAAGGATGGTGTTCAAGGTAGGAACATATATGGCAATGACTATAATAACAAGGATGGTCTTAGATCATTTCACTAATCTCCACTAATCGGGCTCGTTCCTATAGTCCTTGAGCAAGTTCTAACTTATCAAACACAATCGATCCACTCATGAAGAAATACCATGTATGCATGGTTGAGGCTCAAATGCTCATAAGCTTGTGCTCGGACCTTAATGAACTTATTACACCACATTCATCTCAAAATTGAACAAGTTAAGTAAAACATGTCACAATTTGAAAGTCTAGAGATTCTTAATCATAATTTGTCATCACTAATCACCACAACCTATCATCACTCACGTTCAAAAATGACTCACGACATCCCCAAACAAACCACAAATATCCCAAGACAAGAATGAAAATACACACAACATAAAAATAAGGACTCAACAAACAAGACACAAAAATCACCATCATCCATGCGAAAATTAAGCACACATTCAAATCAACCTTTATTGAAAAGGAAATCCTAATATACGAAAGTAAACCTCCCACAAACATAACACATGAAGTAGCATGCTAGTCACAACAATCCAAATCAAAATCAATTCATTTCAAGTAATAAAATGATAAGGTGTAGAGTACTCCCTCAATAGGCATTTGGTAAGGAAAGCATTAGCTTCAAGCTCCATCATACTTCCAATACCTCTCATTCATGCTCAAACACTCAACAAACACCATTAGTTCAACAATTGCATTATGAATATGGACTATCATGCACTTCAACACCACCAATCATTCCAAAATCAAACCAATACTCATGAGAAATATTTTAAAATTTGCCCAATTTTACAAGAATCATACTCAAGTGGTGAGTCACACCACACAATCTCCCCCCAAACTTAAATCGAAATAAGAGTTGAGACTTAAGTTTGCAAAAAGTGATGAGGCTTACCCTTGTAGTTTCCATTGATGATCTTCTTGTTGAGAACCATACGCATCCAAACGCTCAAGCTATGTCCACCACGCACTAGCACCCCCCAAACTTAACTCGAGACAAGAGTCACGAATTAAGTTTGCAACAAGTTGTGGAACATGTCAACTTAATCCATGAAGTATTTCTCTTTTCTTCAATGTGCATTTTTTTCCATGAGCACAATCAACCTACAAGTCCAAAATACAAAACAACAAAACTACAACCATTATTGAAAGCACTAAAATAAAGCAATAAAGATAGTGATGGGGTGCCTCCCATCGAGCACTACGTTTAACGTCTTCAAGCTAGACGAATGTAAGCTCTTAACAGTCGGAGAAATCCAAGACCCCATCGGATCTCATCTTCACTTTGAGAAATTTCTTGGCTCTTTTCTTTTCCATCAACATGATTTCTCCATTCTTGCTTATAATTATCAAATCAATCGGAAGAATTTTGGATAGCAATGCTTCCTCTCCGTAAGGCAGTTGAATTTCTCCCTTATCAACCTTCCATTCGATGTCCGAGTCCTCGTTCCTATAAATATCAAGCAAAGACAAGTTAAGATTAAAATCGTCAATATAATCATGGAAAAGAGAATTAGAAGATTTAAACGAGTAAGAATTTTCAAATCCATGAAGATCATCCGGAGGTAGGATTGGAGGCTTGAGGTAAGAATCATCCTTCTTTCTTGCCTTGTTACATGAAAATGTAACACTCTCCGTATTTGAACTCAAAGAAAGTTCTCCTCTTTCCACATCAATATGAGCTTTTCCCGTGGCTAAGAATGGTCTTCCCAAGATCATAGGTGTTTGAGGATCAACCTTCATCTCCAAGACAACAAAATTCACCGGAAAGTCAACTTCTTCACTTCAACCACTACATCCTCCACCACCCCTAAGGGCTTAATAGTTGATCCATCCGCCACTTGAAGGCATGTAGTGGAAGGCTTGAGCTCTCCAATATCCAATTCTTCAAAGAGAGAATGAGGCATAACATTCACACTAGCTCCCAAGTCACACAATGCATTCACCACCTTCTTTCCTTCAACTTCACAAGGGATAACAAACTTCCCCGGATCACCAACTTTCATAGAAGGCTCCTCAAGCAATGGTTCATTTGTTTCAACTAGTTTCGCTTTCTTTCTCTCCTCATATTTCTTCTTCAAAGTTTCAACAAACTTTTGAAATTCCTCCATCTTTTTTTTTTAACAAATCTTTGAGGATATGGTATTGGATAAGGAGTA
The DNA here is from genome assembly GCA_023678885.1 of Pogostemon cablin. Taxonomy (NCBI): domain Eukaryota; kingdom Viridiplantae; phylum Streptophyta; class Magnoliopsida; order Lamiales; family Lamiaceae; genus Pogostemon; species Pogostemon cablin. Next base: position 32,042,830 of record CM042963.1, read on the forward strand.
ATAGGAATTCCCCAATAATCACGTTCATATTCCTCTTCTTTTTCCCTTTTCTCCTTAGCCTTTTTCCACTTAGGTACGTGCTCTTCTTTCCATTTCTTCCTCTTTTCTTCTAACTCAATTTCTATTCTCTTTGCTTCTTCTTTTTCTTCATCCACCGTGCAATCCACCAATCCTTCTTCAACCAAGCTATCCTCTTTCACCTTTATGCACATGCAATGCTCTTTTGGATTTATTTCCGTGATAGATGGGAATTTTCCTTATTGGTGTTGTGATCCCATGGAAGAAGCAATTTGCCCCATTTGATAATCAAAAGATCTCATCCTATTGTCGGATTTTCGTTCATTCTCCTCCATTCTAGCCTCAAGCTGAGCATCTCTCTTTTCTATTTGAGCCCTTGTATCTTTCATGAATGCTAGCAATGTCTCTTCCAATGATGACTTACCTTCTCCATTCAATGGCTTGGCACTTGGATCGAATCCCGGAGGAAATGCAACTGCGGCTTGAGGATTAGAGTAGGAAAGATTTTCATGCTTCCTCGGACCTTGATAACCTCCATGAAAATTTCCTTGATTAGAAGGATAATTACCTTGAAAATTCCCTCGATGTTGGAAATTCCCTTGGTAATTTCGCCTATCTAAATAAGTAACATCCTCTACGCTTTGCATAACATTGTTCTCATCATTCACAATAGCACTTGTGCTTCCCCCTTGACTCACTCCTTGCGTGATCAAATTCAATTGCTTTGTTAAAGCTTGGATGCTCTCATTGAATTCTTTCATTCCTTCATTTTGAAACACATCACTCTTCACTTTGTTCACACTTTCCACTTGAGCTACCTTTCCAAATGCATAACCTCCCATTACTCTCTTGGAAGGCTATTGATAAGCATTCATTGCAGTATCTTCAAAAATATCCATGGCTTTCATAGCATCCACTCCAAATATAGACCCTCCGGATGAGGCATCTACATGCATCCGATGTTGTCCACTCAACCCTTGATAGAAGAAAGCCACTTGTTGATTCTCATGAAAATCATGTTGAGGACACTTTCGTAGCATCTCCTTGTAGCGTTCCCATGCTTCATAAAAACTTTCATCCGGAAGTTGCCTAAATTGAGTGATAAGGCTTTTCAATTGGAGAGTCTTCGAAGGAGGAAAGTACTTACTTAGGAACCTTTGCTCAAGATCTTCCCATGTATTACAACTTCCCAAAGAAATTGTATTATACCATGCTTTAGCCTTGTCTCTTAAAGAAAAAGAGAACAACCTCATTCGAATAGCATCTTTCGACACTCCCTTCATCTTGACGGTATTCGCAACCTCCAAGAAAGTAGATAGATGAGTGTTCGGGTCTTCAAGAGGACCTCCCCCAAACTAATTTGCTTTGACCATGTTGATCAATCCGGTCTTAATTTCATAATCATTGGCTTGAATCGGGGGAACCATATTGTGCACGGCTCTCGGTTGGAAATAATCACGAATTGCTCTAGGCCTTGGCCTCTCTTGAGGTATTTGCACATTTCCTTGCATAGCTTGGTTATTGAACATATTAACCATCTCTTGGATATTTCTACGAACATGTGGTTGTGCCTCTTGTTGTTGGAGTATCCTTTGAGCTTCTTGATTGGCAAGCAATTGCGTATATTCTTGATTTTGAGCAATGAAATTCCTAAATATCTCCGCTTGATTCTCTTGCACTCCTTCTTGTACCCCCCTTTGATCTTGTAATGGATCTTGTGGTAGGTTATGATTAGCATTCTCTCCACGTTGATTCTCCATATTTGTTTCTTTTCTAGCTCTCCGTCTCTCTTGCTTCCTTTGTCGTACGGTCTTTTCTATCTCCAAATTCAAAAGAATGATCGATTGATTTCCCTTTGATCTTGTGATCATAAAACACCTACGAAAATACAAAGAGTGAGACCACAAACACAAAAAGAAAATAAAATAAAATAAAATAAATCCTTATCAAGAACTACTAAAACAATAACACATACTCGACTAATCCGTCAAACTCCCCTTTGGCAATGGCGCCATTTTCTTGTTTGCCTATTTTTGTAGCACTCACGAGCAAGAATACTCGATCGTTGTAGTAGTATATCCCAAGAAAAATTATCAATCCACAAAGGAGTTATGTTCGGACTAGCAAAATACGTGAGCTCATGTTCATGTCATTTTTGTAAAGATGATAGGGGGTTTTGAGATTGATTAACCACTTAAGCAGGTAGCAAGTAAATAAAAATAGCAAATAAGAGAAACGACAAGTGAAGATGAATAAAAATAAAAGAGGAAAGGTGTTAAAGTTCAAGGATGAAAAACATGGGATTAGAAACATCCAAGCACACTCGATTCATATTATCATGCAAAAGGAATTCAACTCAATTGATGTAGACTAAGGGTGATCATGATTGTATTCTAAGCTCCCTTTCGGGTTACAAAGGTTGTTGATCCATTTTAGACTCCCAAAAACACTTAAGATTAAAGCCCAACATTAACCCCTTCCATCTAGGTACTAGTTAGATTAAACTCTCCCTTTTTGTGTACTAAGGCCAACGAATGGATTGGTTCCCCTCATTGAATTCAAATATCCTCTCGGTCAAAACCAAACTCAATGTCTATTCATGCCTTCCTAATACTATAGAGGGTCGTTTCTATCTCACTCCAAGCAATACATACATGAACATTATGATAGCATTTAATCACCATAAATCAATTCATTGATCAACAATCCATTAAACCAATAATCAATTATGAATAACAAACCATGTCATCACAACATCAAGATAATTAAACTCCATGAATAGAAATCAACATCAATTAAATCAAAAACCAATTTAATCCACATGATAATACAAATCTAATATGCTCTTCATGTTCCTAATCCCACTAGAGGGATTAGCCTAACATGTTAAAGGTAACAAAACACATAAATGATTCATTACAAATACCCATAGTCTTAGATCCAAAAGAAAATCAAAAGAGATGTGAATCTTCCCTAGCAATTTCTTGTAGAGAATCTTCAATACTCATGGATCTCCAACTCTAGCTCTTGATTTCTTGAGATCTTCAACACCGAAATGGAAGGGATGAAGAATGGATGAAGATGGATGAAGATGATGGTGGAAAATGGAAGAAATGGTGTGCGAGGTGTGTGTAGAAGGTGGAATTTCGGATCTCTTTTTCTCAATTGTTGAATAAATGGGTATTTATACCCCATGGAAAGCTTTTAGAAGTTTCTGGAAATTTCAGCAGTTTTGACACCTACACGGCTCGTGTGTTGTAACACGGCCCGAGTCATGTCTAGGGCTTCTGGTCAACGGCGAGCTCTGGACAGTGCACGGCTCGTGCGCAGCACACGGCCACAGGGGTGGCCGTGTTGTGTTTTCTGACGTTGTCGCACGGCCCTCTCTTACAGGGCCGTGCTTGGTGCACGGCCCGTGTTTCTGCACACGGTCCGTGTCCTGCACTCGGCCACAGGGATGGCCAAGTTGGTGCTTCTAGCATCCGCACACGGTCACTTCTTACAGGGCCGTGTTCTGTACAGGGCCCGTGTTCTTGCTGCCCGCCCTACTTCCTCTTTTACTGTTTTGGCTCGTTCTTCCTCGTTTCAACTCCGAATTGAGATCCGCTTTTTCCTACGTCTTTCTTATCATATCTAGGTGAAAAAACTAGAAAATAGCGACTAAAAAGACAAAACACAACGTGGGGCCAATCAATAGGAACATCTAGGTGAAAAAAACACCGTTTTTTCCTCTTTAAGCTCATTCACACACATTTCAATAAAAACACAAAACACAACCAAATAACACATAAAATACGGATAAAATAATATGAAAACACATATAAAAAGACACTAAAATCTAGGTGAAAATAGCGCCAATCAATAGGAACATCCTTTTCAAAGTCGTGGATATCCCCTCATCCTATAACTGCATTTTAGGACAACCTTTCATCCAAGAATTTTGGTCATTGCTGTCAACTTTGCGTCAGTGCCTCAAGTTTACCATGGCAGATGGTCGAGTAGGCACCATCTCGGGGGACCAACGTGGGGCCCGTAAATGTTCCTTCATGGAATGTTCTGACAGCGCGAGCTACCACAACCCATAATTTCAGCTCCTCGCAACTCACTCAGCACCCAAGAAAGCCTTGACCAAGACATCAGATCCTAGCGAAATCATTGAGGAGGAACTTTCCCCAATGACTGAGGAAGACCCAAGGCTGAAGGCCAAGAAAAAGGGGGGCAGAGGAAACAACAAAAGTCAATCTGGTTCCTAAAAACCCCGAGATAGAAATAAGCATTGGATTCGAATTGAAAGAACCACATCGTTCTGCGTTAATCGAATTCCTCAAGGCTAACCTCATTGTATTTGCCTGGAAGCCCTCTGACATGCTAGGATCGACCCTAAACACGCATGCCATCGATTGAATGTGGACCCTCAATTCTGGCTGATCAACCAAAAGAAGAGAAAGCTTAGCACAGAGAAATACGAGATCATGGAGAGTGAGGCCCGAAAATTGTTAGCCAACCACTTGGTCCGGGAAGTTCTATTCCCATCATGGATAGCTAACCCGGTCCTTGTCCTAAAAATAAATAAATCCTAGTGGTTATGCATAGACTTCACCGATCTCAACAAGGCGTGCTCCAAAGATAGCTTTCTTCTATCGCACATCGACCAGATGGTGGATGCCACCGCCGGACATGAACTTATGAGTTTCATGGATGCGTACTCTGAGTATCATCAGATCCCTATTCATCCAAGAGATGTAGAAAAAACTACTTTCTACACCAAATGAAATCTACTCGCATGGGTAATGATGTCGTTCGGACTAAAAAATGCCGGAGCAACTTATTAGCGACTAGTAAACAAAATGTTCAAAGAACTTGGAAAGATAATAGAGGTGTACATCAACGATATGCTCATCAAAAGCCAAGCCAAGAAAGATCATATAGCACACTTACGGCGAGCTTTTCACATTCTCAAGGAATATCGTATGAAGTTGAATCCAAAGAAATGCGCGTTCGGGGTAAACTCCAGAAAGTTTCTTGACTTCTTGGTAAGCAAACGAGGAATCGATGCAGAACCAGAAAAAATCAAGGCTATTATGGATATGAGACCCCCAAAACACACCAGAGAAGTACGAAAGTTGACCGGGCGAGTAGCATCCTTGAGCAGGTTTATCGATAGAGCATCCGACAAATTCAAATGGACCCTAGCCACCTAGACAGCGTTCGAAGCATTGAAAGAACATCTCTCGAGTACCGAGATGCTTTCCAAGCCAGTACTAGGGGAGACTCTGAATCTTTACATAGCAGCTTCGGATACCGCCATTAGTGGAGTACTACTCAGAAACAAAGAAAAAATCCAAAAACCCCTCTACTACGACAGCCAGATGCTGCACAATGCCGAGTTGAGATACCCAACGGTCGAGAAGCTTGCATACACTCTGCTAATGAGCGCTCGAAAATTACGACCTTATTTCCTCGCGCACACTATTGAAGTATTAACTGCTTATCCATTAAGGCAAATCTTGTCTCGCCCCGACTTAGCCGGGTGGCTTTTAAAATGATCAGTGAAATTGAGACAATTTGACATCAAATATGCCCCATGAAATGCAATAAAAGGGCAAGCCCTGGCCGACTTTATCTTAGAATTGACGAACCTAACTGATCCTGAGCAACCCATCCGTAAGCTGTGGAAAATATTTGTAAAAGTTTAGCCACGGTCCACGCATCAGGTGCAATAATAGTTCTATCCGTCCCAACAGGCACCACGGTCAACACCGCTATTCGATTCAGTTTTTCTGCCACCAACAACGAAGTCGAATAAGAAGCATTGTTAGCCGAATTCAGAATAGCATTATCGATTGGCGCCGAGAGACTAATTATCTACAGTGATTCCCAGCTGATGGTTAACCAGATAAAGGGAAAATACGAGGCTCGGGATCAACAGATGGTAGAATATCGAGAACGGGTCTTAGAGCTCTTCAGTCGTTTTAGCCAGGTATACCTCACCTAAGTCTCTAAGCTCCAAAACACGCAAGCTGATGCCCTGGCCCAATTGGCAACCTCTGAGAATGCCGAGCAACTTGGAAATATCCATGTCGTCAAGTAGGAAAATCCTAGCACGGGATTAATAGTGAAAGTTGATCAGTTGGAATCATGGATAACACCTATCCGACGTTTTCTCTCAACCGGTGAACTGCCCAATGACAAGATTCAAGCTTGCTAACTAAGGATCCATGCCGCCTGATATGCCTTGATCAATGGCGTATTTTATAAGTGGGGGTATTCAATCCCACTATTAAGATGCCTCGCTGACGAAGAAGCTGAGAGGGTGCTAGCAGAAATACACGAAGGAGTATGCGGAAACCATTCAGGAGGATAAGCTCTAGCATACAAAACACTTAGACAAGGATATTATTGGCCTTCTCTAAGAAAAAAAATGCTGTGGAGTTTGCCAAGAGATGCCCCCAGTGTCAGCGATATGAGCGGATCGTAAGAAGCCCCTCCACGGAACTGGTCGCCATCACCAGTCCATGGCCCTTTTCTAAATGGGGAATCAACCTTATTGGGCCCTTTTTTCCTGGAAAGGGTAGAGTTAAATACGTCATCGTGGATGTGGACTACTTTTCCAAATGGGCAGAAGCAGAAGCGGAGGCCTTGGCCATAATAACTGAAGCAAGGATGATCCATTTTATTTGGGTTAACATAGTATGCCGATTTGGAATCCCACCAGCCATTGTTACTGACAACAGAAAACAATTCGAGGGAGACGGCCTACAGGAATTCTGTGATGATTTACAAATAAAAAAGTTATTCTCCACCCCCTACCATCCGCAATCCAATGGTCAGGTCGAGGCAGTAAATAACTGAAAGCCCATTTAGACGGACTCAAAGGAAGCTGGGCCGAATTCCTCCCCAGTGTTCTGTGGGCATATCGAACCACCTCCCGCTCTTCCACCAGAAAAACTCCTTTCTCACTTACTTATGGCGTGGAAGCGGTCATCCCAGCGGAAGTGGAGGTCCCAACATTTCGTGTAAGCCAAAGCAACCTAACCACCGACGAGGAAGCTCTGTAAATTCGCCTAGACTTGGAAAGTGACATACGGAACGCCGCATTCAAAAAAGACTAAGGAGGTACTATAATCGAAAAGTTAACCTAAGAATATTCAATGAGGGAGATCTCATCCTAAGGCGTGTGTTGCCACCCAATCAAGGCATTTTCAGAAATAATTGGGATGGCCCATTTATAATAAAAAGGTGCCTGGGAAACGGAGCATACCAACTCTCCACAATGGATGAAGAATCAAAACACGCGTGGAATGGGCAAAATCTCAAGAAATTCTACGCCTAAAGAATTATATGTAATTTCCAGTAGCTATATGTAATTTACGGATGGACAAGAGGCCAAAAACACACTTTAAGTACTCCTAATAAAATAATAAAATAAAAGTCCATTCATATTAAAAGTTCAAAAGACAGAAAATGTCCTTCTAGGACTGGATACAAAATGTGAAAGGCCCCTAGATCCTAAATCAGGCATTCCCCGGATCGCCCGCATCTCTAGAACCCGCCCTGGAATCATTACGATGGCTCCAAAGCTAAGCCACTTCGGCCTCCAGGCGAGCAATCCTCTCTCGCTCACGTTCCAGCTAAAAAAAAGACAAATACTGGCTAGCCTCCAATTCCCTTGCCCAAAGCTCAGCCATTCTGGCCCTCTCCTGACAAGTCTCAGCTTGAAAATTGGAATTCCTAATCAGCTGATCAGCGACTAGCAGACGATTGGCAGAGGTTAAGCAGCCGCTGAAGAAAAAAAGGCCTGAGTCACCGAGTCCGTCCACCCCAAAAGCAAATGTTGGCTAAGGAAAGTCAGAGCATGGCCCAAACTAGCAAGGGCAACCTGACCATTTTCCTGAGAGCTATGTCCTTGCAGCAACTGGGAGAGCGCCAGACTACACGAACGAGCTGGGACAAATGTGACTGACGCAAGGCTCGGGTCAGCCTCCATCAAAGGATGAAGATCCTGAACATGCCAAAGCTGAAACAATCCGGCCAGCCCAAGGGGACCACCCAAAGAAAACAACCCCTCGCGGGGGACATAATCTGACTTAGGAAGAAGAGGAGTGGAACTGGGCCCTACGCCATCAACTCTGACATTCTCAAAGCCCGATAGGACAAGCGGGAATCCCTCGGGACCTAGGCGTGAGGTGGGATTGACCCACGATGGACCTATGGCCTATAGATCATCCTCCATCGGCTGTTTGCCATGATCCTCTTGGCTGGCGCCACCCGTCCCTACTTTGGCATGAGCGACCGCCTCCTCTGGGGCCCTCCCCTCGACTCCCTCCTGAACGATCCTCCCTGAAAGGCTTCCTTCAAGGAACTCATCCGGTCCCACCAAGGAAGGATCTCGCTCAGATGGTGGCCCAACAGGAGCAGAGCGCTCTAAGCCTTCTTTGGGAAAGGCAGCACCGCCGACCTCCTCTCCCTAAACTCACACCACTCTCTTGGCCTGCACAGGAAAGTACTCGTTAAGGGACGCATCCCAGGTGGAAAAATTGGTGCTAACACGCCCTTCAAAATCTACCATGGCATCTCGACCAAATTAGGGCATCAACCCGGCGGCCTGGAGTTTTTGGTCCCAAAGCAAATCAGGAACATTGATGGGGAGTTCCATTCCTTTGATGGCAGTGAAAGCCCGGCAAAAACTAAAAGAGAGCTCGTCAAATTCAGAATGAGATCGACCCACCTAAAATAAAAATATTAACAGCCAAACAAATAATATCTGAGGATGGGGGCAACAGTATCAATAATCGACTTACTCAACAGAGGAAAGTTAAAAGAACGGGGTACGGGGATGATGCGGCCACGATGATCTCGGCCTTCGAATCCTATAAACCGGAACTATTCTTGACGCCACGTCACTCTCTACAAACAAGGACCACATCCCTTGATGCACCCTCAAATAATAATAGGCAAACGCTCCGTCTGTAATCTCCACGCATCATAGGTTTTATATAGAGGCTCAAGTGGGAATATTAGGCTTGTAATGTGCTCCAGAATAAAATAGGCTTTAAGGCTCAAACTTTGGCTAACAAGGGATAAATATTCAAGGTAAGAAATTCATTTGGCTAGTGACTTGTTAAATCAAACATGGTCTTAAATCATTTCTAAATGCTTCATCAAAAGGCGTACTTGCAAAGTTCACGAGCAAATTCTAATTCATCTTCTAATGATCTATCCTCTCTTCAAATGAATTTAAACCGTATGAAATGCACAGTTTAAGGCTAAATCTCACTAAGCTTTTGCTTATGGTCTTATAATATTATTGTATTTTATTCATCTTTATCTTGAGCAATTTAAGAACCTATAATCTCAATTTCCTAGAGTAAAATGTCCTAACAAAATTTTTGATCACCATTGCAAATAAATATATTGAAGCTCAAGAGAGAACGAAATAAAATAACAAGAAAAGAGACAATAAAAAGAAAATCTACTCTCCCGATGATCACACACAGACAATGAATAAAAATACATCAACAAAAAGCAAATACAAAGATTAAACATTCATAGAAAAGTTCAAATATCTCAAATCATCAACCAAGCATCAAATCCTTCAACTATAAATGTAACAATCTAACAATAAAACCAAACAACCAAACAAGAGAGTATTAAGTTAAGTGCAACATCACAATTCACATCAAAGCTCATCAAAGATAAGGTAAGAGTAGAGAAGGGCGGCAGAAATTTCCAATCACGGAGAAGGTGGATTGTTTGGGTCTTCTGAGGGATATGGAGGATAGTGTGGTGGGTACTCTAGCTCTTGAGGCGGCTGAAATGGAGCCCATGGTTGAAAAACTTGAGGATCGGAAGAGTTGTGCAGATTGTAAAAGTATGTCATCATCCTTTCGAAATTCTCCTGGCTCCTCCCAATATTGTTGACCATGTGCTCCACCCGGCCTCCACGCTCTCTAGAATATATGACTTCTCTTATAAGCCATTATTGATCTCGTTGCATTCCAGTCACCGTTTCTCTCAATTCAGCCCATTCTTCGCTAGTGATCCCTCTTCCGCTTGCTCCAGTGCTAGGTCCTGCCCCTTCATCACCTTCCTCAAACTCAGGCTCTCGAGTCATCTCATCTTTAGGAACTTCCCTGCCCATCAACTCAATTTGATGACTAGCCTTGAACTCATTCACTTTAGCTATATGGTTCTTGCTAAGTAGAGTGATGTTCTTCTTTTACCTAGTTGGACATATCTTTGTCAATTCTACATTTGACACAGGAAAGATCTCTTTTATACGGAGTACAAACACCCAGTCTTGCCCAATTTTTTTCAAAATTCTCATTTTTTTCATTTCTTCCAGCCCGAGATTGGGCCCATCCAAGGGTATCAATCCAGAAAGGTCTTTTCCCATCCCTCGAGCAAGCAATGTAATCATACCTCCCTCCGCTATCACTTGAGGGTTCTTTCTCTTAGCATTTCTAAAACCATTCGAGATCCAGTATCCCGCAGCATTGAACACTTTAACCTCAAGGAAACACTTGATCACATACAACTCACGTGCCCCAACGGTTGCCTCTGTTTTAGCAAAAATTCGACAACATCTTTTCGAGATAGCGGAGGGCTGGATTCCTAATGCTTGAAGCTTTGGACGATGAGGGATTGTACTGCAGTTGCTTACCTTTCTCCTCTTGAAGAGTCAACATTCCCCAAAAATCTTGTCTTTTCCAATTCTCTTTATCCGGGAAATCTTTCATGTTTTTAAGAAGTGGGCATCCCAAGAATTCATTCACCATGTGAGTCTCCATCTTTAGATTCTCGTTCATCATTTGAAGGTGATCTCTTGTGGAAAAGATGTTCTTGAGAAATTTTTTACTGTGAGTGAACACATGAACTCCAATGTTAGTCCTACATAGGTGTCGGACCTATTTCCCAAGAACTCACTCATTTTAACTCTTTCAAACATCCCTTCAATGTCTCGAGTAATTCCCAACACTTCCATTGCCTCCGGATCAGAATATCTTATTTTGATGACTTTGGAGGCCAACTTGTTCCATTTCAAACACATATCCCACCAGTCCTCTCCAAACTTTACTCCAAAGTTGTCCTGATGCAATCTTTGAATCCTTAATTGATGATTAATTTCTGCAAACCTTTCTCTCGATAACACTTCTTCAACATTGTCCAACTGCTCATCTTCATCATGATCCTACAGAACCAACAAGAAGTGTTATCTCAAGTAAAAAGTACTAATTAGTCACAAGTGAATATTCTACAAGTGCATAAATAATTGTTTTAGAAAAAATTTCAACTCTTCTTCAGGCATACTCAACAATGCACCAATCATGTCTCTTTCTAGATCATTGTAAGCCATCTCATGCTTCTTAAATAATTTGAACACAACTTCTCATATATTTCATAGCTTACACAACTAATGACAATCATGAACATGCATAATCAAGCACTTTAATCCTCAAAAAGTTAAAAATTTTTCTAAGTGGCATTTTATCAAACACTTGGTGGGCATGATATTTCAAAGTACAATTTTTCAAGCATTTCTTGAACAATCATCCCAAAATTCTCATAGTGCACTTTAAACATGTAGAAATATTCAAAGAGTATATCAATTTCATAAATCAACAATACCCAATAGCAGAAATTCAAACTCCAATTCTTATTCAACTTTCTTTTTCAACAAACAATTTCAAGTATTTTCTAATTTCTCATTCAAAGCTTCAAATAATAAAACTTCTCTACAAGTTCATGCTTATTAATATTCAGAATCAAAACTTCAAACACCACTTACACATGAACCCTAGAAATTGAACTTCAACAAAAAATTAAAGAGAAAAGTGGAGAACTACACACCATTTTCACTTAGTGAACGAGAAGAGAGAAGGGAGAGAATTCTTGTGGTGGTTCCGGCGGCCAGAGGCGGTGGGCAGTGGGGAGTAGGATAGAGGAGTAGACGGGAGTGTGTGAGGAGTGAAATGGGGAAGAATAAGTGAAATAAGAAGAAAGAGGCCAGAGAGCCTGAAATTTACGTGAAAACACGGGCGTGTTTTTATGCACCTGCCCGTGTTTTTTATATAAATTTTCGGATTGACTTACCTGGACCCGATTTTTCTTCGGTTCATCTGCATAAAAACATGGGCGTGTTTTTATGCTTCCATCCGTGTTTTCCTACAAGTTTCCAGCTCTCTGGACAGTTTTTCTTCTTTTCCACACTTAGCCAATTTTTTTGCTTCCCTTCTTTACTTAGCCAAATTTTCTCACTTTTTCTTACCTTACCATACTTTCACCAAGCACATACGCATATGATTTAAGCTCAAATCCAATATAAATAATGAATCATAACTCAATTCTCTCATAAAAATCACATAATAAGATCACAAAAAGAACAAACAACAACCACAAACAATCAACAAAACAACAAGAACACAACAAACAAAACACAAATGCACTTTAATAGATTCACCCAACACATACAAGATACGCTACGACACATCCCCCCAAACTTAAATCTTGATAAGAGGAAAGAATTAAGTTTGTGAAAGTAGTGAAATTTATCCTTGACGCATCCAACGTAGCGCTTCACGTAATCCATTCTTCATTCCCTCCACTAGAGTGCAAGCTTACACCACCAAAACACAAACAACACATGAAAACAACAATAAAAGAAAATCATACTCTACTACCAATCAAAATGAGTTTAAGAGTGAAGGATATCCACATATATTATCTTCTTTTGAGAAGGAGATAAGTAATGTTTAACCCGATGCCCATTTACTACAAATTCATCATTTGGCCCTTTGAGTTTCAATGTATATCCTCCCATGACCTCCAACACCTCAAATAGGCCCATCCATTTCGACTTAAGCTTTCCCGGAAACAACTTCAATCTAGAATTAAATACTAGCGCCTTATCTCTGGGGGCAAATGTTTTCTCTTTAATCTTGACATCGTGCCACTTTTTCACATTCTCTTTATAGATGGTGAAGTTTTCGTATGTTCTTTCACGAAATTCTTCCAACTCTACTATTTTTAGCAACCTTTCTTGTCCGGCCTCCCCTTCATTCATGTTGAGCCTCTTGATTGCCCATAAAGCCTGATGCTCCAACTCAACGGGAAGGTGACAAGCCTTCCCATACACCAATTGGTACGGAGAAACACCAAGAATAGTTTTGAAAGCCATCCTATATGCCTATAAGGCATCATCGAGCTTCTCAGCCCAATCTTTCCTTCCCCCATTGATCGTCTTTTCCAACACTAGCTTGATTTGGAGGTTTGAGATTTCCACCAAACCATTTGCTTGGGGGTGGTAGGGAGTGGCTATCCGATATTTAACTCTGTATTTCTTCAAGAGTCCCTCCATCAATTTGTTCATGAAGTGTGAACCTCCATCACTTACCAAAGCTCTTGGGACTCTAAATCGACTAAAGATGTTCTTTTTCAAGAATCTTTGCACCACAAATGCATCATTAGTCTTGGTGGGGATCGTCTCCACCCACTTGGACACGTAGTCCACCACCAACAATATGTATAGATACCCTTGAGATGAAGAAAATGGGCCCATAAAGTCAATGGCCCTAACATAAAAAATCTCCACTTCAATTCTCAATCCCATGGGCATTTCATCTCTTTTACCTATTCCTCCAACCCTTTGGCATCTATCACATCTTTCCATAAATTTCTTAGCATCTCCAAACAAGGTGGGCCAAACAAAACCCGATTGAAGAATTTTTGCTCCCGTCTTGTAATGGCTAAAGTGCCCACCACAAGGAGACGAATGGCAAAGCTCTAAAATCCCCTCAATTTCTTCATTGGTACATACCTTCTAATGACTCCATCCGCACAAATTTTGAACAAGAAGGGCTCATCCCACACATACTTTTTCACTTCAACATAGAATCTCTTCACTTTGTACTCATTAAGAAGTGTGGGCTTGATTCCGCATGCAAGATAGTTGACATAGTCGGCATACCAAGGAGGTGAGTTTATCATGAAAGCATACACTTGTTCAACTTCCACCTTAAGGATCTCATCATCCGGGAACACATCACTATTCGGAGTCACATCTTCATCCAACTCTTCTCTTTCAAGTCTCGATAAGTGATCGGCAATCATATTTTCAACCCCTTTCTTGTCTTTGATCTCCACATCGAACTCTTGTAAAAGCAATACCCACCGAATCAATCTTGGCTTAGCATCCTTTTTGTTCATTAGATACTTGATGGCCGCATGATCCGTGAATACTATTGTTCGTATGCCAACTAGGTAGGGGCGAAACTTCTCAAAGGCATAGACCACCGCCAAAAACTCCTTTTCGGTGGTTGTATAGTTGACTTGGCATGAATTTAACATTTTTGAGGCATAATAGATAGCTCTGAACTTCTTCTCCTTTATTTGCCCAAGTGCAACCCCGATGGCTTGATCACTCGCATCGCAATGCAACTCAAAGTGCATACTCCAATCCGGAGCTACAAGTATGGGAGATGAGATTAAAGCTTCCTTAAGTACCTGAAACGAAGCAAGACATTCTTCATCAAATTTAAATGTACTTTCCTTTTCAAGAAGCTTACAAAGAGGTTTGATAATTTTTGAAAAATCTTTAATAAAGCGGCGATAGAAGCCCGCATGTTCTAAGAACGATCTAACAACTTTCTCACTAGTAGGAGGAGGAAGACGCTCTATGGCTATGAATTTTGCTCTATCTACCCTCAAACTATGCTCCGAAATGTGGTGCCCGAGCACAATTCCATCCGTGATCATAAAATGACACTTTTCCCAATTAAGTACAAGGTTCGTCTCCTCACAATGCTGCAACACACTAGATAAGTTAGTTAAGCACAAATCATATGAAGATCCATAAATGGAAAAATCATCCATAAAAACCTCCATGATGTTCTCAATTAATCCACTGAAAATGGCCATCATACATCGTTGAAACGTGGCCGGAGCATTGCACAAACCAAATGGCATCATCCTAAATGCAAAGGTGCCATAGGGACAAGTAAATGTTATTTTCTCTTGGTCCTCCGAGGCTATTAAAATTTGATTGTACCCGGAGTAACCATCGAGGAAACAATAGTACTTATGTCCCGCCAATCTATCAAACATTTTATCAATAAATGGGAGTGGGAAATGGTCTTTTCGGGTGTTGTCATTGAGCTTTCTATAGTCAACACAAACTCTCCAATCGGTGATAGTCCTCGTGGTAATTGTCTCATTAATATCGGACCTCACGATGGTCATACCACCCTTCTTTGCTACCACATGCAAAGGGCTCACGTATGGACTATCACTAATTAAAAAGATGATACCCGCATCAAGCCATTTCAACACTTCCGTTCTTACAACCTCTTGCATTATAGGACTAAGACGACGTCGGTTTTGCACACAATACTTATCCTCTTCAAGTAAATGGATTTTATGCATGCATAGAGAGGGGCTGATACCTTTCAAGTCCTTAATGGACCAACCAATGGAAGATTTGTGCTCTCTTAACACCCTCAACAATTTCTCCAATTTCAAGTTAGTTAAAAATGATGATACGATTATCGGATAGGTGTCATTCTCTCCCAAGTATGCATACTTCAAGTGATCCGGTAAAGGCTTTAGCTCCTCATTTTTCTCAACTTGTCCCTCTTCTTTGGGCTCATCATCAAGCTTCTTTTCAAGTGCTTCTCTTGCTTCATTCGATGTAAGTTCACTACAAGAATTCAAATAATGCAAATTATCAATTATTTCATCATCATGAAAGCAACAAGAAAAGTTAGAAAATTAAGAGAGTAAGAATGACTCATTATTGATTCCAAAGGATCCTTAGAATGGAAGTAATGTAGATGTTTTACAACAAGATCATTCAACACATCGACTCGCCTACACTCTCCTTCCCCCTAGGATACCTCATAGCTTCCTTCAATGAGAAGATCACTTTTTTTTCATTAACTCTTAGGATTAACCCTCCCCTCTCCGCATCAATCAATGCCTTCCCCGTGGCTAAAAATGGACGTCCAAGGATTAATGGAATATTTGAGTCTTCGTCCATATCTAACACCACAAAGTCAATGGGAAACACAAATTTGTCAACCTTCACCAATACATCCTCCACAATCCCTTTCGGATATGTCATAGATCTATCGGCCAATTAAAGGGTGGCTGATGTAGGCTTAACTTCCCCAATATCCAACTTCTTAAAGATAGATAAGGGCATCAAGTTGATGCTTGCCCCTAAATCACATAGAGCCTTGTAGCTTTCAAGTTTGCCCATCTCACACAGGATAGTAAAACTTCCCAGATCTTTCAACTTGGGAGGGAGCTTCTTTTGCAAGATGGTACTACACTCCTCCGTTGGTTCACCGTTTCATGATCACCCAAGCTCCTTTTCTTTTCCAAGATATCCTTTAAGAATTTTGCATAGTTGGGCATTTGTAGAAGTGCATCCACGAAGGGGATGTTGACGTGTATCTTTTCAACATCTCCACAAATTTAGCAAATTTCTCATCCAAACCTTTCTTCAAACATCTTTGTGGAAATTGAATGGCTACGGGCAACTTTGGAATTCCCCATTCATCTCTCTCAAAGCCTTCTTCTTTCTCTTTTCTTTTTGCTTCTTTACACTTTTCCCACTTCTTGGGAGATTTCACTTCCTCTTCATCAAGTGGAGGGATCGCTTCATCATTCTTATCATCTTGGGCCTCTTTCTCTTTCCATTTTTCAACCTCAACTATCATGGGATCTTGTTCACAATCTACCTCATCATCTTCCTTTGGCATCAGAGGCTCATCGTATTTTGTTCCACTTCTAAGTGCGATAGCCTTGCATTGCTCCGCTACTTAGGATTGGTAATGGTAGTAGACGGAAACTTCCCTTGTTGATGATTATCCCCCTTCTCACTTGCCATTTGATTCATTTGTGTCTCTAGTGCTTTAAACCTTCTATCATTCACTTCATCCTTTTGCCTTCTCTCTTTCCTATCTTGCTTAATGAATTCAAATATTTTGCCCAATTGATCCTCAACCGTAGGTTTTCCTTCATTGTTTTGAGCCTTAGCTCCCGAATTGATCTCCGATGGAAGTGTAAGAGCATTACTTTAATTTTCATATGACAAGTTATCAAATCTTCGAGGTTGTTGAAAATTGCCACCAAAATTTCTTTGACCAAATCCACCTTGCCTAGGTGGGTATCCTCCTCCTTGGTGTCCGAAATTCCCTCCATAATTTCCTTAAAAATTCTTTCCTTGCATGAAGGCAACTTCTTCAAGTGACATCTCGGGTTGGACCCAATTCTCTTGACCTCCAATACTAGACGAAGATCCTTGTTGAGTCATTTGGAGAGGCAATTTACTCATTGAGCTTTAAGTAGGTTGATTCACAATAGGCAAAGGACTTGGAGATACTTGCATATTGGCTTTCATCCTCTTAACTATCTCTGTGATTGCCTTCTCCGTCACATCTTCTTTCGGTGATTCCATTTGTTTTACTTGTTGCATGCAAATCTCCTCCATCTTAGCTATCCTTTCCATCTCATAACTTCCTGCTACACGGTTCATAGGCCACTGTCCCAAATTTAAAGCAATCTCCTCACATATAGTTATGGCTCGTTCTGGTGTTTGCCCCAAAATAGAACCCCCTGCGGATGCATCAAGTAGAATCCTCAAATTCC
The DNA here is from genome assembly GCA_023678885.1 of Pogostemon cablin. Lineage (NCBI taxonomy): Eukaryota > Viridiplantae > Streptophyta > Magnoliopsida > Lamiales > Lamiaceae > Pogostemon > Pogostemon cablin. The sequence continues at coordinate 32,060,497 of CM042963.1, forward strand.
CATCTAATCCCGCATAGAAGAATCCAATTTGTTGATCAAGAGGAAATCCATGTCGAGGACATTGTCTCAACATATCTCAGAATCGATCCCATGCCTCACTAAATGTCTCCATTGGCAATTTCTTGAATTGTATGATCAAGCTTTTCAAGTGTAGCATCTTAGATGGTGGGAAGTATTTGTTCAAGAGCCTTTGAGCTAAATCATTCCATGTATTACACGCTCCGGGAGGGATTGTGTAATACTAAGCTCGTGCACAGTCACGAAGAGAGAAAGAGAAAAGCCTCATCTTCACAATATCATTGCTTACTCCATTGATCTTGATGGTGTTGGCTACCTCCACAAATTGAGATAAGTGGGCATTTGGGTGTTCCGTTGCACCACCCCCAAACTGATTCACTTGCACCATATTAATCAACCCCGTCTTGATCTCAAAATTATTGACATTCAATGGCGGTCCCATAGCATAATTTTCCACTTGCGGTTGGAAATGATCTCTAATATTCATGCCAGCTCCATGATGTCCTTGAGGTTGATTTTGCATTGGCACCGGAGGAACTTATGGTTGGTTCATAGCCCCTTGTTACATTAGCAATTGTTGGATAATGGCCTGCAATTGTTGATTTTGCAAGTGCACTTGGTGGAAATTCTCTTGTTGTATGAATTTCGGATTCACATGTACTCTATCAGAATTTTCCATACCATGTTGCACATTCCCTTCTCCATTAACACCACTGCCATTAGCATTATCCGCTTCGTTCTCCAATCCTTCCTCCGTTGGAATCACCAACTCTCTTCTTCTTCTTCTAAGTGTAGCTTCTAATTCCAAATTCAAAGGTTCAACTGATTTAGCCTTTGATCAGTGTGCATACACCTACAAGTATCAACAAATTAGATCACAAACAAGTAAAATGAAACAAAAGAAAATAAATAAAAAAATACTCCTAGCAAAGCTAATTAAACGCGAACTCGTTAGTCTCAAGATTTAACTCTCCCCGACAATAGCGCCATGAACTTTAAGCTAATTTCGGTATAATTGATCAAGGTAAGCGTAACTTATCATGTGTAGTTATTGACCCAGTTTAAATATCGATCAAAGGAAGAGCTCAATCCGAGAATTATCCAGATTTTTTTTAACCATGCTTTATAGGAGTGATCGGGTTGGTGAGTTTTTAGAATTAAAAGACAATTATCTAATCAAGTAACCAATAAAATAAATAGCACTAAATGAGATTGATGCAAGAGACAAATAACCAAGATAACAAAAATAAAGTGAAAGGTGAGTAATCTAAAGAGGAGCAAGGCTAACCACATTCAAGATTAAGGGTAATGCATGGATTTGTTAAAGTTAAATAGTAAGTATCAATGATAAATGGAATAGAAGCAATCACAAATGTTCCCCTAATCCCTATGGCCAAGGTAATTAGGTTCTCAACTCATTACAAGTTTAAAGCACTAAAGATTGTTTCTTACTCTCAATTCCCTTAAAGGTACTATGATTACAAGAATTCTTCCTCTCACTCAATCAAAAATCAACCAAGACTAATTAATCAAGTGTTCCCACATGAGTGTTCTAAGTGTATAAAAATACTACCACATACTTTACACACTAACATACATCATTCATATTATAACATGATTCAATCAAAACCCTAATCACAATATCGGAATGGCTTTCCTAACATCATAACTAGATATATTGATCACACAAATCATAACACAAATAAATGAATCATACATCATGAAGGAAATTCCAAATATCATATCAAACAACCATTTAAATCCAACAAATCCAAAAAGCCCTAACCCATCTTGTGGCTAGCCTCACTAGAGGTCTAGCCAACAATAAACATTGTGAAAACATCCTCAAAATGCTTACACATATCCATTGTTTCAAAACAAACAAAAAAGGATTACAAATGAAAAGTAAGATATCTTCCCTTCTTGAGATAGGTTGGATGTCTTCCCTCACTTTGCAAGCTACCAATATCAATCCTCAATAAATTAGTGGTGAAAAGATGAAGAAAATGGAGAGGATGATTATGAAGGTGTAAAATGTAGAGAATAGTGTGTGTGGTGTGTTTCTTGGAATCTCCCCCTTGCAAATCTGTCTTCAAATATTGATATTGGGTATTTATACCCCCTCAATACACCTGTAAATCGCACTTTAACATTTAGCACTTTTGCATAAAAATACGCCCGTGTTTTTCTGCACCTAACTGTGTTTTTATGCAGATTTTCAGCATTCTGTATGTTGACCACATTTGCATAAAAATATGGTCAATGACGTAAAAACACGGGCGTGTTTTTACGTCATTTTGCCAATTTTCCATTTCTTTCATTCTTCTCCATTCTTCATGCTTTTTATCACCATTTATCTTCATAATCACATATTCAAAGACGTGAAAATCATCATCATCATTTTCCCAAAATAATATATAAAAAGTTACAAAAATATGGAACAAGGTAACAAAAAGACACACAAAAACGACGCAAAATCCAGGTGAATTAGATGACAATCATTTATTGAGGGGTTTTGAATTTTGATTAGTGTAATAAAAGGACTAGGTTTTCGTTTTCTGTATTTTACTTGTAATGATGGATTGACATAGGGAAAATAGATATTCTGGTGGTGATGTGGTGCAATGTTCTTGTTGGCAATTCTGAAAATAATGTTGTCAATGAGATGTGGGGTAATGATCAATAAGTTTGGGCTACAGAGGATGATTATGGGATGTGGAATGGAGATGGTTCATTTAACCTCAATTCAAATTTGAATAATGATGGGAGGGTAGAGCCACCCAATAAGAGATATAGGAGTCTAGATTTAGGAGACTTGTCAGCTTCTAATAGGTCAAAGGCCATTGGAAAGATATTTTACAAAACCAAACTATGCTGCAAATTCCGTGCTGGAACTTGCCCTTATATCAACAACTGTAACTTTGCTCATAGCACTGAGGAGTTTAGGAAATCACCTCCTAATTGGCAAGAGATTGTGGCTGTGCATGAGGACGAACGAGCATCATCGCCTGAATCCCAGAAGGAATTTTAGATACCGATTGTTGGGGTTAGTAATGAGACACAGAGGTCTTATAAAGGGCACCACTGCAAAAGTTTTATACTGAGGAAGGCTGCCCCTATGGAGAGAGTTGCACTTTCCTTCATGATGAATAGTCCGAATACGTGTAACACGACTTAGGTTAAGAAATGTGCAAAATTGTTTTACAAAAATTAATTTTGCACAATTTAATCAATTTTGTATAATTTTTTATGTGGAGTCGGGATATGTGTAAAAGATGACTTAGGTTAAGAAATGTGCAAAAATTAATTTTGCACAATTTAATAAAAAATGTGCAAAACAAATTGTGCAAAATAAAATTGACAAGCCGGCCGGTCGTAGGACCGCTTCCTGACCTCCACTGCCGGCTGCCAAACTTCCACCAGAACTTAAAATGTTCAAACAAAATGAGCAAAAATAAAATTGTCCAAAAATAAAATTGTGCAAAGCAAAATTGTGCAAAACAAAATTATGCAAATATAAATTTGTGCAAACACATAGGGGACCCTACCCCTCACCTACCCACCCGCGGGACCGTCGCCTGTCCTCCGCCACCGACTGCCGGACCACCGCCGAAACTTAAAATGTGCAAAGAAAATATGCAAAAATAAAATTGTGCAAAGCAAATTGTGCAAACACATAGGAATATTTATCGTATCACAATCATAATTGTGTAATTATGAGTAATAGTGCTTTAAGTCATGTAGTTTATAGCAATTATGCATTATTTTATGTATACAATAGTACCCATTAAATAAAGAAGTTAATTGAAAGTAAATAAGACAATTAAATAAATATTTTTAATTAATATCTTTGTTTTAATTTCTATAATTTTTTTAAAATTTATTACCTAATTGAGATTCATTATTAAAATAAGGAACATATTATTTTAAAAGAAATATTAAATAAGAAAGTTAATTAAAAGTATATATATATATATATATATATATATATATATATATATATATATATATATATATATATATATAGCAATTATGTAAAATATTTTAATAATTTTATTTTAATTCATTATAAAATATTTGACCTTATTTTCCATAAATAATATATATATATATATGTTAAAATATACGTAATATTATAAATAATATTTAAATGGAGTATTACTTTTTACTAATGATTATGATTTAATATTCTTAATTAACTACATAATAATAATTCTATTTCCATTAATTTTTATTTTTAAGAAAATAATGTAATAAATATGTAAAAATTTAATTTATATATAATATTCTTTAAAATATTCATAAATTTATAATGTAATTTTATTTTTGTAATTTAATTTTATTAGTTTCAAATTATATAAACAATTCATATGTCATAATTGAATAATTAAGATATATGTAAATAAATAATTATTAATATACTAAATTTAAAAAATTAATAAATATTTACGAACTCAATTTTAATGTTATAATTTGATATGAAATAATGATTTAACTTAAAAGACTTAAACTTTCGATTCTATACATAAATTAATTTTTCGACCTCTTATTCTTTAGAGGTAAATCGATTCAAGAGTATTTGAATCGTCGATCCTCCCTTCACTTGAAGAATACTTGAATCAATACTTTAGAAGTAGATCTTAAAGAATACTTGAATCGTTTCTTAAGAGGTAATACTTGAATTGATTTTTTTTTCTTCTTGAAGAATCGATTCTTAAGATATCTAAATCGATTCAAGTATTCTTGAATCGATCCTCTTACTCTTGAAAAATTAATTTTTAGGATGTAAATCTATTCAAGAAAACTTGAATCGATTCTCCATACTTGTATCGATTCTCTTCCTCTTGATCGATTCTCCATACTTGAATCGATTCTCTTCCTCTTGAAGAATCGATTCTTAAAAGGTAAATCGAGTAGTTCTCTTCTTCTTGAAGAGTGCTTTCACTTTATCGAAATAAATTTTTATACTTTTATAAATTAATTCTCTAGAGGAACTTGAAAAAAGCTCCTATTCCTCTTTGGAGAATCGAATGTGTGTATTTAGATTGAATAACCAAAAGGTTTTATTTATAGGTGAGTGAGAGATAATATTATATGGAATATTCTTTTTTCCCTTTATATATATGATTTAATTTGATATTAATTAATTTATTGCATTAAAAGATTTAGTAATTAATTAAAGATGTCCAAATAAATAAATAAAATATTAAAAATTTAATCATTATTAAAAATAAGAAACACATTATTTAAAAAAAATATTAAATAAGGAAGTTAATTAAAAGTAAATAAGGAAAATATTAAAAAAATATTATAAATTCAAAAAATTGAGAAAATTACACGTCATATTAGAGCGCTCTGGGGATGACACATCAGCGAGAAAAGTTTCTGCTTTAGTATACTTAAGATATATATATATATAATTAATAATTATATATCTTATTTTATGTATACTAATTGTGAATATGCTACTATAAATAACTTTTATGAATATGATGTGTTGCAAAGTGGTTAATCGTTATATTTTTTATATATTTTATTTTAATATTACATATATAATACTCCAAGTTTTATTTTCCTCATAAACATCTCTTTCATATCTTTCTTGAGATCCTCCATTTGTTTTCTTACTGAAGTGTACAATGTCTCTAGTGTATTTGGTGAAGGGGCTACTCTCCATTCACGCTCTCTCTTCTCGGACGATGGTGGAGTTTGAGTTATTTTTTTAACTCTCTAATTAAATTGATTTGCTATAAAATATACGTTCATAACATAGGCTATATATAAAGTTACAAAAAAATTATAATTTAATCAATTAAATTCAATCAAAATAAATTAATCAATTAACCAATAGTGATGAACTTATATAAGGTTAATTTACCAATTATAGAGAGAATTAATTAATCAATTAATTTACCAATTAATCAATTAAGAACCCGTGAGATTTCACATGCTGTTCGCGTTCAATCATTCTGTTTTTATTATTATTATTATTATTATTATTATTATTATTATTTTAATCGTTCTTTTCTTTTCTTTTTTTAAAAAGTATTTTAATGTTATTTAACATATAATTCATTTAAATAAATGCTAAGAAAAACGCACGCAACAGTTTTTTTCTCTTGTTCACAATATTTTAAAATAAATGGGTTTTTTAATTATTTAAAATAATATACTTTATTTTACTAAAAAATATTATCAATTTTTATAACTAAATATTTTTAATTAAGAAATTTATTAGATATCATTTTTAATTAATAAGTTGTTACTTTTTATCTAGTTTTTAAATTATTTTTCATAAAACAATTCAATTAATTATTATCACTTTATTATTATAAAATATCATTTTCTACTAAAAATATTATTACTTTTTCACCTGTCTCACAAATTGTTTATTAAATAATCTATTGGATGATTATCATTTTTCATTAATCACACATACTAATATTTATTAAAAATATTATCACTTTTCCTGAGACCTCAACCATGATAAATATGATGTTGCGCCAAAAATGCAATTTAATTTGTGTTATTAGTTAGAAACATAACAGTGAATCAAAAAATCTTCTAGAAGTCGATACATTTGGATCTCAAAAGGATCCCTCTCACAGAATTAGATTCGTTAGACTATCTCGCACAAGTGTTTACCATAAAGTTAATAGTTCATTGTATATTATAAAACACAATTATTATTTTTTTACTCTACTATGAAGTAATAATTTATTACTGTGTATGTTTTTTTTATGTTGTAAATTATATTATATAAATTAAAAAATATATATGAATTTAATATCTTTTAATATTTATATTTAAAATTTATTTAAATTGAGTTTAAAATTTAAAATTATATTCATTTCAAACTAACTTTAAATTTAATAACACTACAAAAATATTTAAACATTTTTTACCAAAAGAATATTCCATTGGTAAAAGTCTTAACTCCATTATTAAATTGGTTTATCAACGGAATCCGTTGGTAAAGTGGAGGTTGGTAAATTTTTAGCAACGAAAATTCAATTACGTTGGTAAATAACTCCGTTGGTAATTTATATAAAGATTTTCTTTGTAATCCGTTGTTAATTACCAATGGAATTAACAACGGATTGAATTTCGTTAATAAAATAGAGAATAAATTCGTTGGCATTCTTTGCTAAAAGAAAATGTCATTTTTGTTGCTCATCTGCCAGTAATTACCAACGGATTGAATTCCGTTGGTAAATTTTATTATTAAAAATAATTTTTTTGTAGTATAAATCGTCGATGCTTTTTTTATTTTTGAATAAATAATTATTAGTTAAAATTAATTTTAAATATAAATATATAATGTAAAAGAAATAAAAAGAATAAAAATAGTAATAATAAGATAAGATATTCAAATAATCTAAATTAGTTATAGTTTATTTATGGAAGAAAATTAATTAACCTAATTAATGAACTCAAATAACCTAAATTAATAATAAGGATATAATAGTAATTGAACCTTGATAAAATGCTATTGATCCGAATCAAATTGATCCAAATAACAAGGTCCATTTATTAATAATTATTTTCCCAAATCTCAATTGAATCTTGATTTGGCGATCCTCTTCTGCATTCAGAGTTTCAGACATGTACGGGTGAATACACTACCATATAATCATTAACCTTACGTACACTTGTAAGCAGGGGCGGATATAGGAGGGTACAAGGGGGTACGGCTGTACCCCCAAAACCCCCCCAAGCCCCCTACCCCCACCCCCAATTTCTTTTTAAAATTTTTTATATATATATTTATATATATAAATAGTTATATATTAATTAATTTGTATCCCAAATTATTTAATGAATATAAATTTATAAACAATTTATCATAATTTTTAATAAATTTACACTATAAACTCATAATAATAATGTCTTACATTGCTTTTTACAAATAAAAAGTAGATGGTGTCAACAATAATTATAATTTTAGGGTGTTATTTAATTATTATACGATTTTGAATATCAAATACTCCCTCCATCCCTCTAATTACTTCACACTTTTTTTTATCCGCTTCAGCACAAATATACTTTCCTAAAAATGGTAGAAATACATCTCAATAATATCCATTTTTTACACATATTCCAATAACTTTATACATATTTTCATTAAATTATCTAAAATACTCATTTTTACACACGTCTAAGCATTCCACGCGCCTAAATTAATGAAACGAAACGGGTCGGATGATTTTCCATCTGTTTTTCAACGAGTACAAAATGCATATTAGGCTTAATAACAACTCAAAAGCATCATTTACAGTTGAATGTGAACGGGGAGACAGGTAATGTACATCAGGTTCAATAACATCCGGAAAACATCATTTAAAAGTGTCAGAACCGGTTGTGCGGATCTAAAATTTGTGCAACCAAATGCACAAGAAACTCGGTATCTACCAAGATATAGTAAGAGTATCACCTGTGTATTTCTTTATAAAGATACATCATCATCATCCTCGCCAGTAAAGAGTTGATCCAACTGCTCATCTGTCCATTGTGGCAGAGAGGCTTTAGAAGCCAGAGGCTGCCTTTGTCCTTGGACATCTTCACCTCCACAATTTGTAAGAGAGTTGTTCACACCGTCAGTATTAACACTGCATTCTAAGTGACTACTTTTGGCATATTTCTCGCTGCCAAAGGCAATCTCTTCATGATCACCTGCTATGTTTACAGGTATTTCACTGCAGGCATGTTGGCTTGAATTTATATGCCCTCTCGAAGCTGAACTTATGCAGGCGCTGCCTCTGTTGTTGGATTGAGAACTGCCAGAGTTAAGATGCTGTATCTGGATTGCACCGTGAATCTGTGAATTCTCAGTTTGGCTCTTCTCAGTGTCCTCCCATGACACTTTTTGCGTGGTAGATGCCAACCCTACTGTTTTGGCTTTCCCACAATGCACTTAGAGATGCATCAAGTGTGCAAAGAATTTAGATTGGTGGCAGTTTTCTTTAGCTACTATGATTAAATGTTTTAAATTTCAGGGAGCTGTAGTTTACTTGAGAGAAAGAGTGAGATCAATATTACCAGGATCTGCATTTTGGACAGGATAGGTAGAGTTGCAAAGCTTTGAGGTAGAGCCACCGTCTTGACAGAATAACTGTAGATCAAATCCCATGGAAGCAGTAAGACGGAGTTTATCAATGTATACTGTGTAATAACATAATATTGTGCTAGATCACGAGCAAAACACATACATGGGATCTCCACAACTATCTACAGAATTCAAGCTGATATATTAAGAGATCATTATGCTCTCTTACAACCAAACAAACAGCTCTCCTAAGGGAGATAATTATGATTTTCAGCAGGATATAAATAAATCATTCATGGGAAATCAGTTCAAAGACAAGATGGCCTTAAACCTTCTGGACATCATATTTCACAGCATAAACAAATATCTATGCCAATTCCATTCTTCAACATGCAAACATCCAGCAATAACCAAGTCGTCCCCATGTGTTACACAATTATGATATGTTATTTTGGACAAAATTTTTAGTAGATTAATTATTCTACTATTTTAAGCCGTAATGATAGACCAAAGCATGTATACGACTCGATGGGCCAAGAAGGTTGCATGACTTGTCGAGTTGCAGCATTAAATTTTTATTGGTTTAATTTATTTATTTCCTTAATTACTACTTGTATTAATCTAATTATTATTCTGAAGCTCTATTAGATTTGGGCCTAGTTCATGTTCTTTAGTCTTTACTAGGGTATTTATTTAGAGTTCAATAAGCCTAGTTCATTATCTTGGAGATTCAACATTGGCACCTCTGGGTTCTCTGTGACCTCACTTGAGGATTTATCTAAATATTCAGAATTTATATTATATTATTCGGTTGCCTATACTCTATCACATGAAGCATATATAAATATGGAGCAAGAAAAACAAAGTTGTAGCATTGGTGCTGCTTCACTAGTGAGCTGCCACATAAATCTCACCAGAATAAATAACCAAATAAAAATAAAAAATCATTCTACAATATTTCATGCATTTGGGTGCAACTGCTAAATGCAACACAATGAATAAAAAAGGGAAAAAATATGCATATACTATGGAACTAAAATCCTTTTAACATCTCTCAGATTTCAAAATCGGTAGTTGGTTCCTGTACAATTGTATCCATTACAATTAAATATCTTTGAGTAGCATGAGATAGATCACAACTATTTAACTAAAAGTAGTTCAAATCACACTAGCAACTTGCTTCTCACATCTCAATTTTGTTTCTCAACTTGTTTCATTACGATAGCTCTTTATTACTCACAGCTAATATAGGCTGCCACTACATACTTTGAATTTTTAAAATCAAAATTACAAAACCGAAAATGATGTAGAGCTGTGCTAACATAAAATTTACTGATATATACATTGGAATTATTTGAAAATCTTAAATAAAAAAATCATGTTTCAAAGACAATGATTAAACACATACACTTGTTCTTTTGGCTCTATGATTGATTCATCACATTGAAGAAAAAGTGTACCTTCACCAAATTCCTCCGTGTTATATTGAGATAATGAGCTGACCTTACGGGAGAAAATATTGCAACCTGAGATGCAACTTTTAGCAGTCACTGAAAATAAAAAACAACACTAGCAGAGTATAGAATGCTGAAACTATATATAAGGTAATAATATACAAACACTCGTGAAACTACTATAGATTTATACCTCCCGAAATATTAGAACTGAACCAACAGTTAGGTTCTTCCCAAATTCGACTTGAGAGAGGACCTCGTGATGAATACTAGCGCCCACCGTACCAGTGGGATCCTAATGTTAAAGATAATAATGTCAGTAAAATACGCTTTCAAATACCTAGATAATTATGGATATGGCCCTTCTTTATACCTTCAATAGCACCATCAAACCCCCAAGACCATTAGGTGTGCATGACTTGAACGGAAGGACGTCGTCGTTTACAAGGGCGGAGAAGGGAAGGGATGTCAGAGTCGTCAAGATCTAAAGCTGCCCATGGCTCCACCATTTTTTGAATGTTGTATAGTTGGAGGGACTGGCGACGCGAATCGAAATACCCATTTAAGAAAAAAGAAATACCCATTTAAGAATGTACTCACAGGACTTAAACGGGTCGAGAAGGACAGCCGGAATCCGATCCATATAGTTTAGTACGGGTCATGATTTTAATAAGCTTTGGCCCGCTAACTGCTAACATACCTTCAAATTATTATTATTTTTTTTTTTTTAGGGAATATTTTACATCATCTACTCAAATGGAGTATTTTAGTTGCCTCAAATCAAGATTTTAATCTAATAAGAGTAGGAGATTTCTATAATTCATTTCATTACTATTTATAGTCGATTTTAATCTAAATTTCTTTGTTAGAAATTTGAATTTCCACTTGAATCGAGCATGTACGTCGCACATGATTGGTCAAATAGAAGGTTACTGATTGTATTGTCAAACGCGACATTGGAGAATGAAATTTGATCAATTAATATACTAACTCAAGTCCTAACTGACGAATATAAATTATTTTTGAATTAAAATATTCATACATTTTATTTGAACTTATTACTTGGTGATAATTTAATTAATAATTTATCAATTTTAAAATTATTTTGAATTGCTATTTCGAATGTATATTACCTCTTGAATTTCTCCTACGTATCTTCCTTACAAACTTTGCCAAAAAGGTAAAGAGAATGGAGTTATGAGAATTTCTCAATAGTCAAGTTTGTACACTTCTTCCTTCTCTTTCTTCTCTTTCACCTTTTTCCGCTTAGACTTATCCTCTTCTTTTCAAATTTTCCTTCTTTCATTATTTTCATCTTCTTCCTCCTTTCTAAGCTCCACTTTTTCTTCTTCCACCAACCCTTCTCCATCCTTACTTTCCATTTCATATCGACTAACAAGCATTGTTCTTTAGGATTGATTTCAGTCGTTGATGGAAACTTCCCGTTTTGATGAGTGGCTCTCATTTTTCTAGTCATTTGGCTCATTTGCATCTCTAAAGTCTTGAATCCTGTCTTTTACCTCTTTCTCTTGCTTCCTTACTTCTCTATCTTATTTCACCACCTCGAACATTTTTCTCAATTGATCTTCCACTGTCGGCTTTCCTTTATTATTAGAAGCCTTGGCTCCCGGATTAACCCCGGTGGAAGAGAAATAATATAATTCGGGTTCCCATATGATAAGTTATCAAACCTCCTAGGTTGCTGAAGATTACTGATGAGTGATATTTTCACCTAGTTTTTAGTGTCTTTTTATGTGAGTTTTCGCATATTTTTATCCGTATTTTATGTGTTATTTGGTTGTGTTTTGTGTTTTCATGGAAATGTATGTGAATGAGCTTAAACATAAGATTTTCACTTTTTATTTGATGCTAAACATGATAAGGAAGATGTAGGAAAAAGCGGATCTCAATTTGGAGTTGAAACGAGGGAGAACGAGCCAAAACAGTGAAGGAAACAGGGCAGCAGCAACACGACTGGCCGTGTCGGGAGCACGGGTCGTGTCGCAGCACACGACTCGTGTTACTAACATGGGCCTGTCCAGAATGGCCGTGCGGCGACATCTATTTATCCAACACGACCACCACTTGGCCGTGTTGCGGAGCTCGACTCGTGTTGCAGAACACGACCCGTGTAGCCAACACAGGCCTGTAAGCGATGGCCCTGCGGGAGCATCAGTTCACGCAACACGGGCACCTTATGGCCGTGTTGCGCCACACGACTCGTGTCGTGTCAGGGATCAGAAAAATTCAGAATCCTTCTGAAGCTTGTCAAGGGTATAAATACCCCTCCATTCAGATTTTATAGAAAGAGGATCCGATTTCCATCCCTTCCACACACACCTCCAACACCATTTCTTCCATTTTCCACCATCATCTTCATCCATTCTTCATCTACCCATCTACCTTGATCCAACCATCAAATCCTCCATCCAAGTAGTAGAGAAGCAAGGAAGAGAGGTGAATTGCAAGGGGAAGAAGAAGATCACCATTGGAGACATCCAAGGGAGTTTTCATCTACACTTTGTATTGAAACCTATTGTTTATCATGTTTTGTAAGGAATTTAATGTCTATGTTAATTTTCTTATTGATATGAGAGGCTAATCTCCCTTGTGAGATTAGCAATATGAATTGTGTTGGATAATTTTTGGTATTTTGCAATTGAATGATTATGTTGATTGGGTTAATTGATTTTCTATCATTGATGCTTTAGATCTTGAGGTTTATGATTATTTGTGTGTTTAATTGTTTTAAGCATGTGATTAGATTGAGAAGTCAATTGCATATTTAGGATAATTAAGTGAATCATTTCAGCAAACACTTCATGTGCATTATAGATTGTGAAGAGATTGAGAAGTCCTTCATAGTTTAGAACCCTTTGATAGAACATATCATTTATTAGATTGAGAAGTCAATAGATTATGTAAAGGGACTCTCATTTCAAGCTTAGTACCTAGTTGGAATTGTTTGAGTGAGAACCAATCCAATGAATGTCATTCCATATCCTATTCATTCCGAGAGGGAGTTTAGGTGATCTTAGTGTTGGCCCTTAGCCTTTTTCCCATGACACATATGAATTCATTGCATGATACCTAGATTTTCCATGCTTTAAGTATTGCTAATCTCATCTCTATCTACTTGGCTCATTCATTCATCTTCCATTCATCTATCCTTTTATTTTATTGTCATTTCTTGATTATCTCCCCTTCTCGTTCATCTCTATAATACTATGACAAATACGAGATCGCTTAGAACCTAGTACCTTCCTCCCTGTGGTTCGATAATTTCTTTAATTGGTCATGCCCACTATATTATGGCTAATCAAATGGCGCCGTTGCCGGGGAGGCAACGCTTGCTAGTGGTTTAACGAATGAGTGTTTCGATTGGTATTAATAGAGATATTTTTATTGCTTTTTATTATTTGCTTTGGAAAATTTTTGATCTCACTTGTTCGTTTTGATAGGTACTTGACACTACCTTGAGAGAAGAGGAAGGGGGATCAAAGCCAAAAATAGCAAGTTTGAGAAGAATTGTAGTAAGCCTTGAGAAGAGCATTTAAATGGATGGTTGGAACCAATTCACAAATGTCTTTGGAGATCAATTTGCAAGGGTTCCACCTCCACAATCAAGAGGCTACATGAATGAGAGCAACTATGGATACAACTTCTAAATGAATCAAGAAAGCTCTCAATACTACAATCAAAGAAGAAATGGAGAATGGCAACAAGATTACAATGGAAATACATTCCACCCTTATCAAGCATACACTTATTCTCCACCAAATCCCAACACCAACACTTCTCCACCATTTCAAAACTACGCCTTACTTGAATTATATAGAAGAAGTGCTCAAGGAAGTGATGAAGGTCAAGATCCTCAATCAAGTTTTCTTCAAAATGAATTCTCCGAATTATATACCCAAGTTACTTTGGAAGTGACAAGACAAATAAGGATGATGAATCAAGGTGCTTATGGCCAAGTCTTGTCTAGTTCAAGTTTGGGGGGTGCCCAAAATGTGCAAGGTATGTCGATTCCTAGTCTTATGGAGCAAGAAGAGTGGAGGATGCCTACGCATCAAGTAGGAGATGTTTCTTTCATGGGAGTGGATGATTTCCAAGGAAATTTTCAACATAATTATGAAGAAAGTTTTCATGGGAATTATCCACCAATTCAAGGATGGAATTGTGACAACCAAGAGGGAGGAGACTTTCAACAAGTCGAAGAAGAAAAATCATCTGTAGACGTCTTGATTGAGAAGATGATAGCAAACCTTGAGGAGAGCAAGAAAAGAGATGAAGCTAGTTTTGAAGAATGGAAGAAAAGAGATGAAGCAAGTTTTGAAGAAATGAAGAAAAGAAATGAGGCAGATGAGAAGAGGCTTGAAGCCTTGGAGCATCAAGTAAGCCAAATTGAAAGTGCTTTGAACAATTTTCAACAAGTTGAAGAATTGGAAGAAGAGAGCAAAGTTGAAGAAGAGTTGGAAGAAGAAAAGAATTTGGGAGATGAAGAATCAAATGAGGTATTTGAAGAGCATATTGAGACAAATGATGTTGATGAAGAGAAACAAAGTCAAGAAGCAAATGATGATGACTTGAAGAGTGAAATGAGCATTTCTAAACCTTTAAACTCTTTAAGTTGCTTTGAACTTGATAATATTGTTTACATTGACTTTGTATTACCCATTGATTTTTCTTATATTCTTAGAAACAAAAGAGAACTTGAAGATATGTTGGGGATCTATTTGGTAAAGAGGAATAAGTGGTGGTCAAGAATGGAGAGGGAAATGGAGTGTAAGCTCAAGATAGTCGAATTTTTGAAGCCATGGTTGAAGGATGCGACTGAGGTCGTCACTTGCCACAAATGCCTAATAGAGGAAGAAGCACAACGGTTAAAATTCGATGGCAAGGACGAAAGATATCCGCGGCCATTCCGATGAGTTCTCCATATCCCGTCCGGCTTGAAGACATTAAACTTAGCGCTAGATGGGAGGCAACCCATCATTATTTTTATTGTTTTATTTATTGCTTTCAATAAGGATGGTGGATTTGCTTGTTTTGCATTTTTTGGTATGTAGATTGATTGTGTTCATGAGGAGAATGTGTATTGAAGAAACGATAAGTGCTTGATTTGAAGTGTGAAAGTAAGTCACACCACTTTTTGCAAACTTACCTCGAAACTCTTGTTTCAATTTAAGTTTGGGGGGATATGGCGTGGTATAAACATACTTTGTCTTGAAAGCATATACTTTTCGTATTTTGGGCTAATTTTGAATTTTTCTCATGAGCATTGGTTTGATTTTGGTATGATTGGTCGTGTTGAAGTGCATGATAGTCCATATTTTTAATAAAATTGTTGAGCTAATGGTTTTGTTGAGCATGTATGAAGGGTATTGGAAGCACGAATTGAGCTCGGAGCTAACAACTTCCACTATCAAATGCTTATTGAGGGAGTTCATTCTACACCCTACCACTTTTATGTGCTTAGCATAATTTGATTTGATTTGTATTGATGTGATTAGCATGCTACTTAATTTGTTATGTTTTGGGATGTTTACTTTTCGTAAGTTAGGATTTCCTTTTCAATCAAGGTTGGGATGATTGTGAGCTTACATTGTTATGAATGATTGAATATGTGCTTCATTTTCTAATGATGGTGATTGTTGTTTTTGCATGTTATGTGTTTTTGTTTTGTTTCTTGTTTGTTGAGTCTTTATTTTATGTTTTGTGTGTTTTCTTATTTTTGTCTTGGTATGTTTGGTGGTTTGTTTTGGGATGTTGTGAGTCATTTTTGAACATGAGTGGTGATATGTTGTGGTAGTAAGTGATGACAAGTTATGATTAAGAATCTCTACACTTTCGAATTGTGACATGTTTTACTTAACTTGTTCAATTTTGAGATGGATGTGGTGTAATAAGTTTCTTAAGGTCCGAGCACAAGCTTGAGAGCGTTTGAGCCTAAACCGTTCATACATGGTATTTTTCTTCATGAGTGGATTGGTTGTGTTTGATAAGCTAGAATTTGCTCAAGGACTATAGGAACGAGCCCGATTTGTGGAGATTAGTGAAATGATCTTAGGCCATCCTTATCATTTATAGTCATTACCATATATTTCCCTACCTTGAACATCATCCCTAGTCAACCACTTTGAGCCTTAAAGCCTATTCATTGTGATATAAGCACATTACAAGCCATGATTACCCACTTAAGCCTTACATATATACCATTTGTGTGGGTGATTGAGAAGATGGTAACTAGAAAGGTTTGATAAGGAAGAAAAAGAAAAAAGGAAATGGTAAACAAACAAGAAAAAGGATGAAAAATAGCACAAGAAAGAATGGACATGCAATCCCAAAACAAGAAAATGAGCAAAGAAATAACAATATGCTCAAGTACTTAAAAGTTCAAAGAAGGAAGCATGCATTAAAAGAAGATAAAAATCTAAGGAAAGTTGATGATTAGTGCTTGTGATTACCAAAGTTGAGAAAGGAAGAAAGAAAAGTGGAGAAGTTGGAGAAATTGACCATCTCTTCGATTACTTACACTTACTTAGTCACTATTATCCATATCTTCCATACCCTACCAAAGAGCCTATCATTACATCCTTAATAAAATACCTTTTTGATCACTAATGGAAACTTTGGTGGGTTGTGAATGTAGTCCACGAGCAAGCTTATAGCGAGTCAAGCCAATCGGTTGATGAGTGTTGATTAACCCTACTTCAAAGAGTGTTGAGTGAAAGTGATAAACTTATGTGAGGCTTAGACTAAAAGGGACTATATTGCACCTTATTCTATTTTGATTGAACTTGTTAATTTCTCATATCATAAATCTAATATTGTAGGATAGCTTAGCATAATTTGTAATTCTTGTTGCTAATGATGTGTTATTACTTGTGTTCGTTTAGTTTTTTTTTCTAGGTGAAAATCACTCTCCTTGGTTTATCATTTTCGTTGTGCGGGGACGCACAACACTTTAAGTTTGGGGTGTGATGAGTGATATTTTCACCTAGATTTTAGTATCTTTTTATGTGAGTTTTCGTATATTTTTATCCGTATTTTATGTGTTATTTGGTTGTGTTTTGTGTTTTCATGGAAATATATGTGAATGAGCTTAAACATGAGCATGTATGAAGGGTATTGGAAGCACGAATTGAGCTCGGAGCTAACAACTTCCACTATCAAATGCTTATTGAGGGAGTTCATTCTACACCCTACCACTTTTATGTGCTTAGCATAATTTGATTTGATTTGTATTGATGTGATTAGCATGCTACTTAATTTGTTATGTTTTGGGATGTTTACTTTTCGTAAGTTAGGATTTCCTTTTCAATCAAGGTTGGGATGATTGTGAGCTTACATTGTTATGAATGATTGAATATGTGCTTCATTTTCTAATGATGGTGATTGTTGTTTTTGCATGTTATGTGTTTTTGTTTTGTTTCTTGTTTGTTGAGTCTTTATTTTATGTTTTGTGTGTTTTCTTATTTTTGTCTTGGTATGTTTGGTGGTTTGTTTTGGGATGTTGTGAGTCATTTTTGAACATGAGTGGTGATATGTTGTGGTAGTAAGTGATGACAAGTTATGATTAAGAATCTCTACACTTTCGAATTGTGACATGTTTTACTTAACTTGTTCAATTTTGAGATGGATGTGGTGTAATAAGTTTCTTAAGGTCCGAGCACAAGCTTGAGAGCGTTTGAGCCTAAACCGTTCATACATGGTATTTTTCTTCATGAGTGGATTGGTTGTGTTTGATAAGCTAGAATTTGCTCAAGGACTATAGGAACGAGCCCGATTTGTGGAGATTAGTGAAATGATCTTAGGCCATCCTTATCATTTATAGTCATTACCATATATTTCCCTACCTTGAACATCATCCCTAGTCAACCACTTTGAGCCTTAAAGCCTATTTATTGTGATATAAGCACATTACAAGCCATGATTACCCACTTAAGCCTTACATATATACCATTTGTGTGGGTGATTGAGGAGATGGTAACTAGAAAGGTTTGATAAGGAAGAAAAAGAAAAAAGGAAATGGTAAACAAACAAGAAAAAGGATGAAAAAGAGCACAAGAAAGAATGGACATGCAATCCCAAAACAAGAAAATGAGCAAAGAAATAACAATATGCTCAAGTACTTAAAAGTTCAAAGAAGGAAGCATGCATTAAAAGAAGATAAAAATCTAAGGAAAGTTGATGATTAGTGCTTGTGATTACCAAAGTTGAGAAAGGAAGAAAGAAAAGTGGAGAAGTTGGAGAAATTGACCATCTCTTCGATTACTTACACTTACTTAGTCACTATTGTCCATATCTTCCATACCCTACCAAAGAGCCTATCATTACATCCTTAATAAAATACCTTTTTGATCACTAATGGAAACTTTGGTGGGTTGTGAATGTAGTCCACGAGCAAGCTTATAGCGAGTCAAGCCAATCGGTTGATGAGTGTTGATTAACCCTACTTCAAAGAGTGTTGAGTGAAAGTGATAAACTTATGTGAGGCTTAGACTAAAAGGGACTATATTGCACCTTATTCTATTTTGATTGAACTTGTTAATTTCTCATATCATAAATCTAATGTTGTAGGATAGCTTAGCATAATTTGTAATTCTTGTTGCTAATGATGTGTTATTACTTGTGTTCGTTTAGTTTTTTTTCCTAGGTGAAAATCACTCTCCTTGGTTTATCATTTTCGTTGTGCGGGGACGCACAACACTTTAAGTTTGGGGTGTGATGAGTGATATTTTCACCTAGATTTTAGTATCTTTTTATGTGAGTTTTCGTATATTTTTATCCGTATTTTATGTGTTATTTGGTTGTGTTTTGTGTTTTCATGGAAATATATGTGAATGAGCTTAAACATGAGCATGTATGAAGGGTATTGGAAGCACGAATTGAGCTCGGAGCTAACAACTTCCACTATCAAATGCTTATTGAGGGAGTTCATTCTACACCCTACCACTTTTATGTGCTTAGCATAATTTGATTTGATTTGTATTGATGTGATTAGCATGCTACTTAATTTGTTATGTTTTGGGATGTTTACTTTTCGTAAGTTAGGATTTCCTTTTCAATCAAGGTTGGGATGATTGTGAGCTTACATTGTTATGAATGATTGAATATGTGCTTCATTTTCTAATGATGGTGATTGTTGTTTTTGCATGTTATGTGTTTTTGTTTTGTTTCTTGTTTGTTGAGTCTTTATTTTATGTTTTGTGTGTTTTCTTATTTTTGTCTTGGTATGTTTGGTGGTTTGTTTTGGGATGTTGTGAGTCATTTTTGAACATGAGTGGTGATATGTTGTGGTAGTAAGTGATGACAAGTTATGATTAAGAATCTCTACACTTTCGAATTGTGACATGTTTTACTTAACTTGTTCAATTTTGAGATGGATGTGGTGTAATAAGTTTCTTAAGGTCCGAGCACAAGCTTGAGAGCGTTTGAGCCTAAACCGTTCATACATGGTATTTTTCTTCATGAGTGGATTGGTTGTGTTTGATAAGCTAGAATTTGCTCAAGGACTATAGGAACGAGCCCGATTTGTGGAGATTAGTGAAATGATCTTAGGCCATCCTTATCATTTATAGTCATTACCATATATTTCCCTACCTTGAACATCATCCCTAGTCAACCACTTTGAGCCTTAAAGCCTATTTATTGTGATATAAGCACATTACAAGCCATGATTACCCACTTAAGCCTTACATATATACCATTTGTGTGGGTGATTGAGGAGATGGTAACTAGAAAGGTTTGATAAGGAAGAAAAAGAAAAAAGGAAATGGTAAACAAACAAGAAAAAGGATGAAAAAGAGCACAAGAAAGAATGGACATGCAATCCCAAAACAAGAAAATGAGCAAAGAAATAACAATATGCTCAAGTACTTAAAAGTTCAAAGAAGGAAGCATGCATTAAAAGAAGATAAAAATCTAAGGAAAGTTGATGATTAGTGCTTGTGATTACCAAAGTTGAGAAAGGAAGAAAGAAAAGTGGAGAAGTTGGAGAAATTGACCATCTCTTCGATTACTTACACTTACTTAGTCACTATTGTCCATATCTTCCATACCCTACCAAAGAGCCTATCATTACATCCTTAATAAAATACCTTTTTGATCACTAATGGAAACTTTGGTGGGTTGTGAATGTAGTCCACGAGCAAGCTTATAGCGAGTCAAGCCAATCGGTTGATGAGTGTTGATTAACCCTACTTCAAAGAGTGTTGAGTGAAAGTGATAAACTTATGTGAGGCTTAGACTAAAAGGGACTATATTGCACCTTATTCTATTTTGATTGAACTTGTTAATTTCTCATATCATAAATCTAATGTTGTAGGATAGCTTAGCATAATTTGTAATTCTTGTTGCTAATGATGTGTTATTACTTGTGTTCGTTTAGTTTTTTTTCCTAGGTGAAAATCACTCTCCTTGGTTTATCATTTTCGTTGTGCGGGGACGCACAACACTTTAAGTTTGGGGTGTGATGAGTGATATTTTCACCTAGATTTTAGTATCTTTTTATGTGAGTTTTCGTATATTTTTATCCGTATTTTATGTGTTATTTGGTTGTGTTTTGTGTTTTCATGGAAATATATGTGAATGAGCTTAAACATGAGCATGTATGAAGGGTATTGGAAGCACGAATTGAGCTCGGAGCTAACAACTTCCACTATCAAATGCTTATTGAGGGAGTTCATTCTACACCCTACCACTTTTATGTGCTTAGCATAATTTGATTTGATTTGTATTGATGTGATTAGCATGCTACTTAATTTGTTATGTTTTGGGATGTTTACTTTTCGTAAGTTAGGATTTCCTTTTCAATCAAGGTTGGGATGATTGTGAGCTTACATTGTTATGAATGATTGAATATGTGCTTCATTTTCTAATGATGGTGATTGTTGTTTTTGCATGTTATGTGTTTTTGTTTTGTTTCTTGTTTGTTGAGTCTTTATTTTATGTTTTGTGTGTTTTCTTATTTTTGTCTTGGTATGTTTGGTGGTTTGTTTTGGGATGTTGTGAGTCATTTTTGAACATGAGTGGTGATATGTTGTGGTAGTAAGTGATGACAAGTTATGATTAAGAATCTCTACACTTTCGAATTGTGACATGTTTTACTTAACTTGTTCAATTTTGAGATGGATGTGGTGTAATAAGTTTCTTAAGGTCCGAGCACAAGCTTGAGAGCGTTTGAGCCTAAACCGTTCATACATGGTATTTTTCTTCATGAGTGGATTGGTTGTGTTTGATAAGCTAGAATTTGCTCAAGGACTATAGGAACGAGCCCGATTTGTGGAGATTAGTGAAATGATCTTAGGCCATCCTTATCATTTATAGTCATTACCATATATTTCCCTACCTTGAACATCATCCCTAGTCAACCACTTTGAACCTTAAAGCCTATTTATTGTGATATAAGCACATTACAAGCCATGATTACCCACTTAAGCCTTACATATATACCATTTGTGTGGGTGATTGAGGAGATGGTAACTAGAAAGGTTTGATAAGGAAGAAAAAGAAAAAAGGAAATGGTAAACAAACAAGAAAAATGATGAAAAAGAGCACAAAAAAGAATGGACATGCAATCCCAAAACAAGAAAATGAGCAAAGAAATAACAATATGCTCAAGTACTTAAAAGTTCAAAGAAGGAAGCATGCATTAAAAGAAGATAAAAATCTAAGAAAAGTTGATGATTAGTGCTTGTGATTACCAAAGTTGAGAAAGGAAGAAAGAAAAGTGGAGAAGTTGGAGAAATTGACCATCTCTTCGATTACTTACACTTACTTAGTCACTATTATCCATATCTTCCATACCCTACCAAAGAGCCTATCATTACATCCTTAATAAAATACCTTTTTGATCACTAATGGAAACTTTGGTGGGTTGTGAATGTAGTCCACGAGCAAGCTTATAGCGAGTCAAGCCAATCGGTTGATGAGTGTTGATTAACCCTACTTCAAAGAGTGTTGAGTGAAAGTGATAAACTTATGTGAGGCTTAGACTAAAAGGGACTATATTGCACCTTATTCTATTTTGATTGAACTTGTTAATTTCTCATATCATAAATCTAATGTTGTAGGATAGCTTAGCATAATTTGTAATTCTTGTTGCTAATGATGTGTTATTACTTGTGTTCGTTTAGTTTTTTTTCCTAGGTGAAAATCACTCTCCTTGGTTTATCATTTTCGTTGTGCGGGGACGCACAACACTTTAAGTTTGGGGTGTGATGAGTGATATTTTCACCTAGATTTTAGTATCTTTTTATGTGAGTTTTCGTATATTTTTATCCGTATTTTATGTGTTATTTGGTTGTGTTTTGTGTTTTCATGGAAATATATGTGAATGAGCTTAAACATGAGCATGTATGAAGGGTATTGGAAGCACGAATTGAGCTCGGAGCTAACAACTTCCACTATCAAATGCTTATTGAGGGAGTTCATTCTACACCCTACCACTTTTATGTGCTTAGCATAATTTGATTTGATTTGTATTGATGTGATTAGCATGCTACTTAATTTGTTATGTTTTGGGATGTTTACTTTTCGTAAGTTAGGATTTCCTTTTCAATCAAGGTTGGGATGATTGTGAGCTTACATTGTTATGAATGATTGAATATGTGCTTCATTTTCTAATGATGGTGATTGTTGTTTTTGCATGTTATGTGTTTTTGTTTTGTTTCTTGTTTGTTGAGTCTTTATTTTATGTTTTGTGTGTTTTCTTATTTTTGTCTTGGTATGTTTGGTGGTTTGTTTTGGGATGTTGTGAGTCATTTTTGAACATGAGTGGTGATATGTTGTGGTAGTAAGTGATGACAAGTTATGATTAAGAATCTCTACACTTTCGAATTGTGACATGTTTTACTTAACTTGTTCAATTTTGAGATGGATGTGGTGTAATAAGTTTCTTAAGGTCCGAGCACAAGCTTGAGAGCGTTTGAGCCTAAACCGTTCATACATGGTATTTTTCTTCATGAGTGGATTGGTTGTGTTTGATAAGCTAGAATTTGCTCAAGGACTATAGGAACGAGCCCGATTTGTGGAGATTAGTGAAATGATCTTAGGCCATCCTTATCATTTATAGTCATTACCATATATTTCCCTACCTTGAACATCATCCCTAGTCAACCACTTTGAGCCTTAAAGCCTATTTATTGTGATATAAGCACATTACAAGCCATGATTACCCACTTAAGCCTTACATATATACCATTTGTGTGGGTGATTGAGGAGATGGTAACTAGAAAGGTTTGATAAGGAAGAAAAAGAAAAAAGGAAATGGTAAACAAACAAGAAAAAGGATGAAAAAGAGCACAAGAAAGAATGGACATGCAATCCCAAAACAAGAAAATGAGCAAAGAAATAACAATATGCTCAAGTACTTAAAAGTTCAAAGAAGGAAGCATGCATTAAAAGAAGATAAAAATCTAAGGAAAGTTGATGATTAGTGCTTGTGATTACCAAAGTTGAGAAAGGAAGAAAGAAAAGTGGAGAAGTTGGAGAAATTGACCATCTCTTCGATTACTTACACTTACTTAGTCACTATTGTCCATATCTTCCATACCCTACCAAAGAGCCTATCATTACATCCTTAATAAAATACCTTTTTGATCACTAATGGAAACTTTGGTGGGTTGTGAATGTAGTCCACGAGCAAGCTTATAGCGAGTCAAGCCAATCGGTTGATGAGTGTTGATTAACCCTACTTCAAAGAGTGTTGAGTGAAAGTGATAAACTTATGTGAGGCTTAGACTAAAAGGGACTATATTGCACCTTATTCTATTTTGATTGAACTTGTTAATTTCTCATATCATAAATCTAATGTTGTAGGATAGCTTAGCATAATTTGTAATTCTTGTTGCTAATGATGTGTTATTACTTGTGTTCGTTTAGTTTTTTTTCCTAGGTGAAAATCACTCTCCTTGGTTTATCATTTTCGTTGTGCGGGGACGCACAACACTTTAAGTTTGGGGTGTGATGAGTGATATTTTCACCTAAATTTTAGTATCTTTTTATGTGAGTTTTCGTATATTTTTATCCGTATTTTATGTGTTATTTGGT
The DNA here is from genome assembly GCA_023678885.1 of Pogostemon cablin. NCBI lineage: Eukaryota > Viridiplantae > Streptophyta > Magnoliopsida > Lamiales > Lamiaceae > Pogostemon > Pogostemon cablin. Next base: position 32,085,073 of record CM042963.1, read on the forward strand.
TGTGTTTTGTGTTTTCATGGAAATATATGTGAATGAGCTTAAACATGAGCATGTATGAAGGGTATTGGAAGCACGAATTGAGCTCGGAGCTAACAACTTCCACTATCAAATGCTTATTGAGGGAGTTCATTCTACACCCTACCACTTTTATGTGCTTAGCATAATTTGATTTGATTTGTATTGATGTGATTAGCATGCTACTTAATTTGTTATGTTTTGGGATGTTTACTTTTCGTAAGTTAGGATTTCCTTTTCAATCAAGGTTGGGATGATTGTGAGCTTACATTGTTATGAATGATTGAATATGTGCTTCATTTTCTAATGATGGTGATTGTTGTTTTTGCATGTTATGTGTTTTTGTTTTGTTTCTTGTTTGTTGAGTCTTTATTTTATGTTTTGTGTGTTTTCTTATTTTTGTCTTGGTATGTTTGGTGGTTTGTTTTGGGATGTTGTGAGTCATTTTTGAACATGAGTGGTGATATGTTGTGGTAGTAAGTGATGACAAGTTATGATTAAGAATCTCTACACTTTCGAATTGTGACATGTTTTACTTAACTTGTTCAATTTTGAGATGGATGTGGTGTAATAAGTTTCTTAAGGTCCGAGCACAAGCTTGAGAGCGTTTGAGCCTAAACCGTTCATACATGGTATTTTTCTTCATGAGTGGATTGGTTGTGTTTGATAAGCTAGAATTTGCTCAAGGACTATAGGAACGAGCCCGATTTGTGGAGATTAGTGAAATGATCTTAGGCCATCCTTATCATTTATAGTCATTACCATATATTTCCCTACCTTGAACATCATCCCTAGTCAACCACTTTGAGCCTTAAAGCCTATTTATTGTGATATAAGCACATTACAAGCCATGATTACCCACTTAAGCCTTACATATATACCATTTGTGTGGGTGATTGAGGAGATGGTAACTAGAAAGGTTTGATAAGGAAGAAAAAGAAAAAAGGAAATGGTAAACAAACAAGAAAAAGGATGAAAAAGAGCACAAAAAAGAATGGACATGCAATCCCAAAACAAGAAAATGAGCAAAGAAATAACAATATGCTCAAGTACTTAAAAGTTCAAAGAAGGAAGCATGCATTAAAAGAAGATAAAAATCTAAGAAAAGTTGATGATTAGTGCTTGTGATTACCAAAGTTGAGAAAGGAAGAAAGAAAAGTGGAGAAGTTGGAGAAATTGACCATCTCTTCGATTACTTACACTTACTTAGTCACTATTATCCATATCTTCCATACCCTACCAAAGAGCCTATCATTACATCCTTAATAAAATACCTTTTTGATCACTAATGGAAACTTTGGTGGGTTGTGAATGTAGTCCACGAGCAAGCTTATAGCGAGTCAAGCCAATCGGTTGATGAGTGTTGATTAACCCTACTTCAAAGAGTGTTGAGTGAAAGTGATAAACTTATGTGAGGCTTAGACTAAAAGGGACTATATTGCACCTTATTCTATTTTGATTGAACTTGTTAATTTCTCATATCATAAATCTAATGTTGTAGGATAGCTTAGCATAATTTGTAATTCTTGTTGCTAATGATGTGTTATTACTTGTGTTCGTTTAGTTTTTTTTCCTAGGTGAAAATCACTCTCCTTGGTTTATCATTTTCGTTGTGCGGGGACGCACAACACTTTAAGTTTGGGGTGTGATGAGTGATATTTTCACCTAGATTTTAGTATCTTTTTATGTGAGTTTTCGTATATTTTTATCCGTATTTTATGTGTTATTTGGTTGTGTTTTGTGTTTTCATGGAAATATATGTGAATGAGCTTAAACATGAGCATGTATGAAGGGTATTGGAAGCACGAATTGAGCTCGGAGCTAACAACTTCCACTATCAAATGCTTATTGAGGGAGTTCATTCTACACCCTACCACTTTTATGTGCTTAGCATAATTTGATTTGATTTGTATTGATGTGATTAGCATGCTACTTAATTTGTTATGTTTTGGGATGTTTACTTTTCGTAAGTTAGGATTTCCTTTTCAATCAAGGTTGGGATGATTGTGAGCTTACATTGTTATGAATGATTGAATATGTGCTTCATTTTCTAATGATGGTGATTGTTGTTTTTGCATGTTATGTGTTTTTGTTTTGTTTCTTGTTTGTTGAGTCTTTATTTTATGTTTTGTGTGTTTTCTTATTTTTGTCTTGGTATGTTTGGTGGTTTGTTTTGGGATGTTGTGAGTCATTTTTGAACATGAGTGGTGATATGTTGTGGTAGTAAGTGATGACAAGTTATGATTAAGAATCTCTACACTTTCGAATTGTGACATGTTTTACTTAACTTGTTCAATTTTGAGATGGATGTGGTGTAATAAGTTTCTTAAGGTCCGAGCACAAGCTTGAGAGCGTTTGAGCCTAAACCGTTCATACATGGTATTTTTCTTCATGAGTGGATTGGTTGTGTTTGATAAGCTAGAATTTGCTCAAGGACTATAGGAACGAGCCCGATTTGTGGAGATTAGTGAAATGATCTTAGGCCATCCTTATCATTTATAGTCATTACCATATATTTCCCTACCTTGAACATCATCCCTAGTCAACCACTTTGAGCCTTAAAGCCTATTTATTGTGATATAAGCACATTACAAGCCATGATTACCCACTTAAGCCTTACATATATACCATTTGTGTGGGTGATTGAGGAGATGGTAACTAGAAAGGTTTGATAAGGAAGAAAAAGAAAAAAGGAAATGGTAAACAAACAAGAAAAAGGATGAAAAAGAGCACAAGAAAGAATGGACATGCAATCCCAAAACAAGAAAATGAGCAAAGAAATAACAATATGCTCAAGTACTTAAAAGTTCAAAGAAGGAAGCATGCATTAAAAGAAGATAAAAATCTAAGGAAAGTTGATGATTAGTGCTTGTGATTACCAAAGTTGAGAAAGGAAGAAAGAAAAGTGGAGAAGTTGGAGAAATTGACCATCTCTTCGATTACTTACACTTACTTAGTCACTATTGTCCATATCTTCCATACCCTACCAAAGAGCCTATCATTACATCCTTAATAAAATACCTTTTTGATCACTAATGGAAACTTTGGTGGGTTGTGAATGTAGTCCACGAGCAAGCTTATAGCGAGTCAAGCCAATCGGTTGATGAGTGTTGATTAACCCTACTTCAAAGAGTGTTGAGTGAAAGTGATAAACTTATGTGAGGCTTAGACTAAAAGGGACTATATTGCACCTTATTCTATTTTGATTGAACTTGTTAATTTCTCATATCATAAATCTAATGTTGTAGGATAGCTTAGCATAATTTGTAATTCTTGTTGCTAATGATGTGTTATTACTTGTGTTCGTTTAGTTTTTTTTCCTAGGTGAAAATCACTCTCCTTGGTTTATCATTTTCGTTGTGCGGGGACGCACAACACTTTAAGTTTGGGGTGTGATGAGTGATATTTTCACCTAGATTTTAGTATCTTTTTATGTGAGTTTTCGTATATTTTTATCCGTATTTTATGTGTTATTTGGTTGTGTTTTGTGTTTTCATGGAAATATATGTGAATGAGCTTAAACATGAGCATGTATGAAGGGTATTGGAAGCACGAATTGAGCTCGGAGCTAACAACTTCCACTATCAAATGCTTATTGAGGGAGTTCATTCTACACCCTACCACTTTTATGTGCTTAGCATAATTTGATTTGATTTGTATTGATGTGATTAGCATGCTACTTAATTTGTTATGTTTTGGGATGTTTACTTTTCGTAAGTTAGGATTTCCTTTTCAATCAAGGTTGGGATGATTGTGAGCTTACATTGTTATGAATGATTGAATATGTGCTTCATTTTCTAATGATGGTGATTGTTGTTTTTGCATGTTATGTGTTTTTGTTTTGTTTCTTGTTTGTTGAGTCTTTATTTTATGTTTTGTGTGTTTTCTTATTTTTGTCTTGGTATGTTTGGTGGTTTGTTTTGGGATGTTGTGAGTCATTTTTGAACATGAGTGGTGATATGTTGTGGTAGTAAGTGATGACAAGTTATGATTAAGAATCTCTACACTTTCGAATTGTGACATGTTTTACTTAACTTGTTCAATTTTGAGATGGATGTGGTGTAATAAGTTTCTTAAGGTCCGAGCACAAGCTTGAGAGCGTTTGAGCCTAAACCGTTCATACATGGTATTTTTCTTCATGAGTGGATTGATTGTGTTTGATAAGCTAGAATTTGCTCAAGGACTATAGGAACGAGCCCGATTTGTGGAGATTAGTGAAATGATCTTAGGCCATCCTTATCATTTATAGTCATTACCATATATTTCCCTACCTTGAACATCATCCCTAGTCAACCACTTTGAGCCTTAAAGCCTATTTATTGTGATATAAGCACATTACAAGCCATGATTACCCACTTAAGCCTTACATATATACCATTTGTGTGGGTGATTGAGGAGATGGTAACTAGAAAGGTTTGATAAGGAAGAAAAAGAAAAAAGGAAATGGTAAACAAACAAGAAAAAGGATGAAAAAGAGCACAAGAAAGAATGGACATGCAATCCCAAAACAAGAAAATGAGCAAAGAAATAACAATATGCTCAAGTACTTAAAAGTTCAAAGAAGGAAGCATGCATTAAAAGAAGATAAAAATCTAAGGAAAGTTGATGATTAGTGCTTGTGATTACCAAAGTTGAGAAAGGAAGAAAGAAAAGTGGAGAAGTTGGAGAAATTGACCATCTCTTCGATTACTTACACTTACTTAGTCACTATTATCCATATCTTCCATACCCTACCAAAGAGCCTATCATTACATCCATAATAAAATACCTTTTTGATCACTAATGGAAACTTTGGTGGGTTGTGAATGTAGTCCACGAGCAAGCTTATAGCGAGTCAAGCCAATCGGTTGATGAGTGTTGATTAACCCTACTTCAAAGAGTGTTGAGTGAAAGTGATAAACTTATGTGAGGCTTAGACTAAAAGGGACTATATTGCACCTTATTCTATTTTGATTGAACTTGTTAATTTCTCATATCATAAATCTAATGTTGTAGGATAGCTTAGCATAATTTGTAATTCTTGTTGCTAATGATGTGTTATTACTTGTGTTCGTTTAGTTTTTTTTCCTAGGTGAAAATCACTCTCCTTGGTTTATCATTTTCGTTGTGCGGGGACGCACAACACTTTAAGTTTGGGGTGTGATGAGTGATATTTTCACCTAGATTTTAGTATCTTTTTATGTGAGTTTTCGTATATTTTTATCCGTATTTTATGTGTTATTTGGTTGTGTTTTGTGTTTTCATGGAAATATATGTGAATGAGCTTAAACATAAGATTTTCACTTTTTACTTGATGCTAAACATGATAAGGAAGATGTAGGAAAAAGCGGATCTCAATTTGGAGTTGAAACGAGGGAGAACGAGCCAAAACAGTGAAGGAAACAGGGCAGCAGCAACACGACTGGCCGTGTCGGGAGCACGGGTCGTGTCGCAACAAATGACTCGTGTTACTAACACGGGCCTGTCCAGAATGGCTGTGCGGTTACATCTATTTATCCAACACGACCACCACTTGGCCGTGTTGCGGAGCTCGACTCGTGTTGCAGCACACGACCCGTGTAGCCAACACGGGCCTGTAAGCGATGGCCGTGCGGGAGCATCAGTTCACGCAACACGGGCACCTTATGGCCGTGTTGCGCCACACAACTCGTGTCGTGTCAGGGATCAGAAAAATTTAGAATCCTTCTAGAAGCTTGTTAAGGGTATAAATACCCCTCCATTCAGATTTTATAGAAAGAGGATCCGATTTCCACCCCTTCCACACACACCTCCAACACCATTTCTTCCATTTTCCACCATCATCTTCATCCATTCTTCATCTACCCATCTACCTTGATCCAACCATCAAATCCTCCATCCAAGTAGTAGAGAAGCAAAGAAGAGAGGTGAATTGCAAGTGGAAGAAGAAGATCACCATTGGAGACATCCAAGGGAGTTTTCATCTACACTTTGTATTGAAACCTATTGTTTATCATGTTTTGTAAGGAATTTAATGTCTATGTTAATTTTCTTATGGATATGAGAGGCTAATCTCCCTTGTGAGATTAGCAATATGAATTGTGTTGGATAATTTTTGGTATTTTACAATTGAATGATTATGTTGATTGGGTTAATTGATTTTCTATCATTGATGCTTTAGATCTTGAGGTTTATGATTATTTGTGTGTTTAATTGTTTTAAGCATGTGATTAGATTGAGAAGTCAATTGCATATTTAGGATAATTAAGTGAATCATTTCATCAAACACTTCATGTGCATTATAGATTGTGAAGAGATTGAGAAGTCCTTCATAGTTTAGAACCCTTTGATAGAACATATCATTTATTAGATTGAGAAGTCAATAGATTATGTGAAGGGACTCTCATTTCAAGCTTAGTACCTAGTTGGAATTGTTTGAGTGAGAACCAATCCAATGAATGTCATTCCATATCCTATTCATTTCGAGAGGGAGTTTAGGTGATCTTAGTGTTGGCCCTTAGCCTTTTTCCCATGACACATATGAATTCATTGCATGATACCTAGATTTTCCATGCTTTAAGTATTGCTAATCTCATCTCTATCTACTTGGCTCATTCATCCATCTTCCATTCATCTATCCTTTTATTTTATTGTCATTTCTTGATTATCTCCCCTTCTCGTTCATCTCTATAATACTATGACAAACACGAGATCGCTTAGAACCTAGTACCTTCCTCCCTGTGGTTCGATAATTTCTTTAATTGGTCATGCCCACTATATTATGGCTAATCAATTACCTCCAAAATTTCTTTGGTTATGCTCTCATTGTTTAGATTAAAAACCTCCTTGATTTGAAAAATTACCACCAAAGTTGACTTCATAGTTTCTTTCTTGCAAGTACACAACCTCTTCCAACAACATCTCAGGCATTCCCCATGGTTCTTAGAAACTCAAATTTGGGCTAGAAACTTGTTGAGGAATCAGATTGAAAATTTGTACCAATGTGCTCGGAGATGGTTGATTCATCATTAGACTTAACGAATCTTGCAACTTCGTGTTCATTCTTTTTAAAATCTACATTATAGCCTTATTCGTTAAATCTTCATTCAACTTCACTTGACCCATGCAAACCTCTTCACATTGAGTTATCCTCTTCAATTAAAAATAACACATCATTCTATATGTTGGCCATTGTCTCGAGTTTAAGGCAATCTCTTAACCAATAACAACAACTCAATCCAGAGTTGTCCCCAAAATAAATCCACCCGCTGACGCATCCACCAATACCCTAGATCCGAGATTCAATTCCGAATACAAATATCATATATGTTGATCAACGGGAAACCCATGCATCAGACACTTCCTCAACATCTTTTAAATCTATCCCAAACATCACTAAATACTTCTTGTGGCAACTGTCGGAATTGGAGGATCAAACTCTTCAAATATAGCATCTTTGATGGTGGGAAATACTTGCTCAAAAATCTTTTAAATAAATTATCCCATTTGTTGCAAGTACCTTGAGTGACGGTCCCTATCCATAGACATGCTCGATCCTTTAAGAAAAAGAGAAAGAGACACATCTTTATGCAATCTACATTCACTCCATTGATTTTATGGTTCCCGCAATCTCCGAAAATTGAGCCAAATGAGCATTTTGATCTTTCAACTGACCACCTCTAAAAGGATTAGGTTGAGCAATTTGTATCAAACTGGGCTTTAACTCGAAATTGTTGGCATTAATAGACGGGGCTATCATGTAGTTACCAGCACAAGATTTGAAATGATTCCTTATGTTCTCCTTTGTACTCTATTTGCAAAGTCCGTTGATTATTCATTTGCACGGGAGGTGTTTGAGCTCCGTTTCCAACTTCTTGTTGAGCCAAAAGTTGTTGAATAATGGATTGTAACTGTTGGTTGGGTTGCTCTTGCATCATTTGTCTCACCTGGGCTATATCTTGCTGCACATTGATCACTTGAGGTTTTGGAAAGTCTTTGCATTCTCATCCTCCTCAAGGTTTACATTCACATTATTCAATCCGTTCTCAATAGGTGCTTTTGCTGTTTTCAGCAATAACTCTCTTCTCCTTCTTCTAAGTGTAGGTTATAGTTCCAAGTCAAAAGGTTCAATAGAATGAGCATTTGATCTAGTGCACATACACCTGCAAAAATCTTTCAGTTAGACACAAGAACAAAACAAGAAAGCAATAAAAAACTATCCTTACTATAGCCAGCTAAACACAAACTTGTTACACTTAAAAGCATTAATCTTCCCGGCGAAAACACAAGAAACATATCGCAATTTTCTTTACTTGGGAATAGAGCAAGTGTATTCTTATAGTAGTTTTAGGTGACCAAGTTAAAATATCGATTCACGAGAAATATTAACACTAAGTGTATTTGAATTTGTATTCAACCATACTTTATAATGACATGATAGGTACGGTGGAATGACTTAGGAATAATTACAACATTTCCAATATTATTCCCATTCCCATGTATGGTATGCTTTGTTAATGAAAATGCTCATTTCATAAGGAAAGTGTATTCCCTTAAATATGAGAATCACCATTCCTTCCATACTTCATGGTGTACGTATTAGCTATTCCTTACTTTAAGAAATCAATTACTTATATTTATTTATTTATTTAGGGGTACTTACTACTAGGTACATTAAAAACTCCTTTATTACTATGAGATATAAACATACAAAAATATTACTACTAACTATAAAAATATATAGTGATATTTCAATATTACCCTTACAATGTGCTGCACATAAATATTTGTGTGCAGTATGAAAATTCGTGTGCAGCAAAAGTGTGTGCAATAAAAAAAGTGTATGCCGCAAAAAAGTGTATATCTAGCGGCGGTAGTCCGGCGGTGGTCCGGTGACAGGCCGGAGGTGGTCCGGCGGCGACAGTGGGTGAATGAGGGGTTTAGGGTTTGTGATTTAAAAATATGTGGGATTATAATGAATTTAGGTTACATTTGGTATTTTACTTTAATATTTTGTATGTGAAAGTAATTTTTTAAATCAATGTATCTCACAGTAATTATGGTTACGAAAATTAAAAATAAATTAATATATTTTTTTAAGTTAACATATAATTTTCATATTAAAAATTTTAATATAATAAATTATTTATTAAAAATATAAATTATTTAAAATCTAAATAAAAATCATAAATTTCAATTCACATTATAATAAAAATAATAAAATTTAAATTATTTAAAAAATAAAAAGTTATATATTCAATAAATATTTATTATAAAAATTATAAAATTTATATAATTAATATTATTTTTAAATTAAATACACATGTATGTAATATTAAATATAAATTTTATTTTTATTTTGAATTAATAATTTAATATTTATTAAATTACATATAATTTTTTATAAAAATTTTAAATAATATAAACATTTATTTTATCTTTAACCTCATAATTTTTTATTTGTATAATTATTAAAATATATGAAATTATTTGGACTTTAATTAATTTAAAATATAAATAAAATATCAATAGTGAGATTTGAATCAAATTAAAAAATATATTTTCTATTCCTTGATCTATTCTAATCTATACCAATCATGATAATAATTATTTTTAATCATTCTTTTCCTATCTCTATTCCATTCATGAGTTCATTCAATTTCTATATAATTTCATTCAATCATACCAATCACTCCGTATGAGTTATAGAAATTGTATTGACTTGTAACAAGTATCACAACTAACAATTATTGTCTAATAAAAGAATAAAAGTAAACAAGCTCAAGTACTCAAATACGCAAGGAAATTATGAATGCAAATTTAATCTAAGAAATAAAGTAAGGCTAACAACACTATAATTAAGGGTAATTCTAGACTGAGGACATGCAATGGTTTATTTCATTAATCAAGACATAGAAGCAATCACTTAGCACACCTAATCCCTATGGACAAAGTGAAAAGGATATGAACTCATAACAAGCTCTACAAAGGCTCCTAGGATTGATTCCAATACTCTCAATTCCCAATAGATACTTCTATAGTTAAGAATTTCCTCAGAAGATACTCTCTCAACCTTAAGTTCCCTTTCTAAGTATGTGATCATAATATCTTAGTTACTCTCACTAGGTTAATCATCGGGCTAGTAATCCACATAGTGTTCTATCACAAGTGTTCTCAGCACAAGAAGATTTTTGCTAAACTCCCCTTACAGTAACATGCATTAACCCTAAAATGAGATTATTTAATTAACCACCCTTAACATCTAGTTAGAATGGTCATCCTAATTACATAAAGGGTACTAAAACCAATCACACAACTCACAATAGAATTTAAGAAACGTAGAAATTAAGATAGAAATATCTAAATTGAATCAATAAACAAACAAATCCACAAGTCTAAAATTTCTTAACCCATCATGTTGCTAACCTTATGATGAGATGATCGTAGTTATTTTCACCTATACTTGAGTATCTTTTTATGTTTATTTTCATATTATTTTATCCGTTTGTGTAGTGTTTGGTGGTATTTTATGTTCAAATGGAGATTTGTGCTATAAAATGATAAATGTGCGAAAATGAGTATAATTGTATGAAAAATAGGTGAAAATAGAGCAAAAGGGGAGAGTGAATCCCCTACTCCACTTGTGTGTTCCATCTTGTGTTCCGCAACACAAGATGGTGCACACATATGCATTTTTAAATTTTTAAAAAGTAGAAGGATGGGATGGGGTCCATATTTTGTGTTGTGGAACACAAATGGAACACCCAAAGTGGAGTAGGGGATCCACGATGGCAAAAGGGAGATGGGAGCCAAATATGGAAGAAACGGGAGAAAGTCGACAGAACTCCACTCGAAGCATCAACTCGAGTCGAGTTCCGTGGCACAAGTGTTGGTCAAGTTGCGACAACTCGACCATAGGATATCGACTGTACACACCTGAAACATGAACATGGCTTCTTCTATTCGTCGAGTCGCTACTGAGAAATCAGCGTCTGCTCGCATCGAGTCCCGTACCCGAGTCGAGTGCGGTTAATTATTAGAAATCAAATCAATGAGATTTGTAGAAGGTTTCAAGTGTATAGATACATAATCGGCATCATTTTGACGAAATGAATCATTCTGGATAGCAGTTATTGTTAGGTTGTATACTATAAGTTTAGCTTTTGAATGAACAATGTTTTAACAATTTATTTGAAATGATAATCATATGATCAAATATTTTGCATATTATAATTTATTTATATGTTTGTGTAAAAGTCAATTTACTTTATAAATAGATAATATGTTGTGCGACAAAACGCGGAAGATTATATTATCAGTTTTCTTTTAAAGTATAAACAGATACTCACAATTGAGATAGATGGGGATAATCTATTGGGATAGTTGTAGTGTGATTTGGTATTAGTTTGTCTTGACTATAAAATCATATTAGTATGCTTTGTGTGTATTGAGAAGGACCGCTTGAGATCGTTCGACTTATACTAACTATATAGAAGAACTTGATCTCTGTTATTATGGATGCTTGTACTCTTAATCCTTATACAATATTCTTGACACGTAAGACAATATGTATTTCTTTGATTCATCAATGGGTGAGATTTATATGTAATTAAATCACTAAATTCGGTGAGTTGAGAAGTAGTGCTATCTCTATGGTGTGATGTTGATTGTAGAAGGAATCTGTGTCCTATTAAAAAGGTTGATGATGTCCCATTGAGGAGTTCAAAAGAATTATCATGTAAATCTTGCAAGTTGATTAATTCTGGCATGATAATGAGATTGAGTGGTACTACTCTTGGATGAGATATTAATTAATTAAGTTGTTAGTAACTTAATTAATTAATGGGCATGGTATATCTTAAACAAGTGGAGACTGTCGGGCTCATAATAAGAAGGAACCCATAACGTAATTATGGGATTGGAGCGGCAGTACAGTAATAATATTGTAGTAGACTATATTATTATTATTGACTTAAGTATAAGTTTTGGGCTAAACTTGGACACTTAAGCCCAATGGAGGCCCGATTCTAATTTCTCCTTATGGTCCCTGTTGCAGCCAATATATAAGTCATCTGAACTTCCTGGCACCCTATTATTGTTGCCACTTTTAACGTGAGGAATAGGAAAGAAGCAGATTGAGAAAATCCTGAAGACCGTCGCCCACACGACATCAGGATTGGACTTGGGAATACATCAGAAGATCAAGAGGTTATTTTTTGCAGCTGTTCATCTTCAACATACCCTGGTGAAAGGTAAAATATTTCTATCTTATTGCTTTCGCTGGATTAGAAATGCATGGAACCCTAATGATTCATGATAACTAAACGATCGAACGCTAACAGTTATACCTAGTTCACACCATAATTCTCATACACATTCTCTCCATTCCATCCTTTGATCCATTCTTCATTTCCATACCTTTCATCCATCAAATCCACTTGATTTTCTCACATTTTTCATAATATCATCATCTTTCACCAATCTAAGAAGAAAACGTTGAAGATTATAATGATCGAGGAGGAGGAAGTTCACCATCAAAGGGGAGCCAATCTTTCTTCATTTTGTTATTTTCTTCATTTTATGGTTCAATTGGAGCAAGCTATGAATTTTATTGAAATTATAATGAATTGTAGAGTCTAGTCCTCTTGTGAGGTTAGCAATATTATTGGTGAAGGATAATGTAGATTTTGCACATCACTTGTTCGATAAATTGATTGTTATGATTTTTTTCTATTATGTATGCTTATTTCTCAATGAGTGCAATAGTTTGTGTGGTTAATTGTTAATCCATGCATATAGAGTGTGAACTTGTATGTATGTGATGAGTAGTTAATTGAATCAAATGGTTGCATGAGTTGTTTATACTATATAGGTGTGGAGTGAGTTTGTGAAGACCAAAATATGACTAGAGCCTCATGATAGGGCATATACAATAAGTGATATGTGAACAAGCTTTGATTATGTGAAAGGACTTTTCTATAGGAATCTAGTACCTTGTAAGGGAATGATGATGATAGTTAAACTCTCCAAGGAGCTTGTCGGGATTGCTTAGGTGCTAGGTGATTCACATCTACTTGTGTCGTGTGAACGAGCTTGTAGTGTTATATGTGAGAGCCTTTAATATCATAACATGATGTTCATCAATGCTTGTGTGTGTGAGAGTCTACATATGTCTTTTTCATGATGTTGTTAGTCTTGCATGCATGCTTCTTAGATTATTCTACCTTCATCCATTTCCATCTCATTTGTTCTTTGTTTGATTGATTTCTATTTTAATTTTATTTCTTTCTTAGTTGGTTACTTATAACATAATCCAAACCTTCAATCATTGACTAGTCCTTCTAGAGCAAGCAATTATTGAATACAGATAAACATAATTTTTCCCTTGGGTTCGATATTATTTTTATTACTTGGTCATCATGTTCTACACAACGATAGAGTACACTTGCTCTTAGGCCTTCCACAGTGGTAAAACCACAAAAGAAGGTTTTTTATGTCATGTCATCGTCAACTCAAAAGCAAAAAACCTCTACCCTTAAAACAAAACTCTTCCACGAACAATAAATTTGAAAAGTAGGTATTCTGGGGAACCTAAATTTTTTTAATTCTCATTTAATTTATCAATTATATTTATTTAATTTTCAGATAAATTATAAATAATTATATATTCCGATTAATTTAATTTTGTTAAATTGAAAAAAAATAAAAAAATATTATTAATTTTTTTCATTACATAAAACATAAAAATACAAATTGAAAAGATACACAATAAAAAAATAAAAATAAAACATCTGAAAGTAACAATGTAAATAAATTGAAATGTAAAAAGAAAATATAATGAAAAATATATTTATAGTGAGATTTGAAAATAAATAAACAATTAAACAAGTTAAATCTCTCTTGCTGTTGAAACCACAATATTAAGTGTTAAAATAAAAAGAAAAAAAAAAGTAAAGAAGGGGTGTCAGGAGGCTCACAGCAGACAACCCCACTCAATTTTTAAATTCAATCTTAGGTGACTACTAGTAACTGACTACTATTCGCCCACCTATTGAAAAGTGTTTTTACTTGCCTTTTTCTCACTCTCCCACTATTCTAAAAAACCCATATTTGTTCTATCAAACTTGTAAAAAATACATCTTTTGTTCGCAATAGTTAAAACCTACACTTAAAGGTTTTTCTTTCTTCTACGTCATAAAAAACTCCTCGCTGGAGAGGGCCTTAGGCCTTCCATGGTGGTAAAACCACAAAAGTAGGTTTTTTATGCAACGTCAGTGCCACCACAAAAGTAAAAAAATCTCTACCTCCAAAGCAAAACTCTTCCACCAATAATAAACATAAAAAGTAGGTTTTTTGGGGACCCACCTCAATTTTTTTTAATTCTCAATTAATTTATCAACTATAATTATTTAATTTTATGATAAATTATAAATAATTATATATTCTGATTATTTTAATTTTGTTAAATTAAAAAAATCAAAAAAATATTACTATTTTTTTTCATTACATAAAACATAAAAATACAAATTGAAAAGATAGACAATAAAAAATAAAATAAACATCTAAAAGTATCATTGTAAAATAAATTGAATGTAAAAAGAAAATGTAATGAAAAATATATTTATATTGAGATTTAAAAATAAATAAATAATTATATAAGTTAACTCTCTCTTGCTGTTGGAGCTTCCCTTAGACGAATGGTGGCTAGATGAATGATGGAAATTTGGGTGAAAATGAATCAAAGATGGAACAGAATTTATATATAAAAAATCCAATGAAGATGATATGTGTGCGTAAAATATGGTGTGGGAGTGTGTGTTCTCGATTAGGGTAGAGGAAACTGCATTTTGAATAATGAGTGGGAGTTAAATAGCCTAATGGGGGAAGTTTCCTTATTTTTTAGCCAGTTGGTGATTTTACAAAAAAATACGATCGAGTTTTTGTATAGCGGTCGAGTTTTCAAGTAAAAATTAAGAATTTGAGCATCACCCTTACACAAAACTTTGACCTAAGTATCCTGAGTGTGGTCAAATTTTGTGTCATGGACCTTACTATCTGCGACCTTCATCCTCTATTTTCCCATCATGGAAACTCAACCAAGTTTTCATTTTCATGTTGTTGGTCGAGTTTTTGTGACAAGGCTTCATCTTTTACTATTTTTGCACTACTTCTTCCATTTCTGCTTGTTTTTTTTCACTTAAATAGCTATTCACAAACATAATGAGACCATTTCCACATTTATCATCATTTCCACAATTAAGAACTAAAAATATTATACAAAACATACGAAACAAACATAAAACAAACATAAAAACAATCTAAAAATTAGGTGAATTTAATGACGATCATTGTGTGAGTCAATTTTCAACCGAGAGTCATAGTGATTTGAGGTTGGATTAGCTGCTGTGATATGGTTCACTTTGATTCATGAGAATAGATAGTTAGATATGTTTTTGGGAGGTAAAATTTGATTAATAGACGGTCAAGCAACGATTCAAATAACTAGTTATGTAAGGCAAAAGGCAAAAGCACAGGTCAAAAAGTTTTTACACTTGCAAAAGATGTTTCTCTCTCTAGGAAATTCTCTCTGCCTTCTCTCTAGAATTTTTTAGGGTTTTCACTCACGTATCGGGCATGGAGGATCCCTCCGATCCCTCCCGGCCACCTTCCGCCGCATCTTGCCCTTCTTCTACACAGGCCCCTCCAGCCGGCCTACCGTCCTTCGACGAACTTCTTGCGAGTAATGTTGCTTTCGTCGGTGCAACTCCTTTTATAGACAGTACTGGCCGAATAAATATAGGATCGACCGTTCTATGATCTGATCAGGGATTCTGCCGGCCTTCACATCAACACGATGGACATTCACAACAGGGTTTCCCTTTAAACCCTAACCGATCTAATCTGCCGCCAAACTCCATGCATGGCACAGAACCATATGCAGCCAAAGCGGCTCAAAATCGAGAGGACCCTGTCTCTCATCTAAAAATGGCCATATGCAAGGGATCCTATATGGATCCTGTGACGAGGCCTATTGAAAAAACAAGTGATGTCATAACATTATCGATCAATAAAAAATTCTATGAAAAACGTAAGACACATTTTTCCCAATTTGTGATTGTCAGGGTTTTAAATGAAAAAGGCAGTAAACCACTTTCTCAGATGGAGGTTGATGGCCTATTCAAGAAGACTTTCAATATCCATGACCTGTTGAATATCCCACTCGGCCGTGGATATTATTCTGTGATGATACTGGATGAAGCCCCCAAGGTGGATATGTTAAGGAAAAGAGTTTTGAATGTTGGCTGTATTCAATTGAGAATTCAGCAATGGACGCCGACATTCAACCCTTATAAGGTTAAATTGTCTATCGTCCCAGTTTGGATTAGGATTTATGAGTTGCCACTAGAGTTATGGCATGTTGATGTTATCACAAGTATTGTAAGTGCTGTTGGAATGATTATCAAAATCGATGATCGTACTTTAGATGGATCCATAGGACACTTCGCACGAGTGCTAGTGGAAGTGGATGTGCAGGAACCGCTTTTGAATAGTATGAATATTGATACATCGGAGAGCATAATCAAAATTTCCATGCATTATGAAAATGTCCCAGAATATTACAAATCTTGTAAAATTCTGGGCCATGATGCTCGTGATTGCATGAAGAGGAAGGAAAGAAAGGAGCACATTAAGGAGAATAGGAAACAAAATCTGAAACAGGGTTTCCAGGCTCCGAGTAAGACTTGGAAAAAAATAGATGATAAGCCCCCTGAGGTTCACACCTTTAATATATTCAGTAATCTTGCCGGTGATGAACAGGAGGAGCAACTGGGTATTCTAGTTGAAAAGGAGAAGGAAGCTAAAAAGGAGAAGGAAGCTGAAAAGGAGAATGAATGCTCAGAAAATAGAGTTGAGAAGGAGAAGGATAACTCAGAGGATACGGTTGAAAAGGAGATGTCAGAATCTCCTGTCCGCGTTGATCAGAGGCAAGACCAAGTCAGTCTAGGTAGTATGGACATTGATGTATATGAGCAAGATCGTGCTGATACAGAAGATCATGCTGAAACAGTGGAACGAGAGTCTGATAATAAGAATAAGGAAGAGGAAGATGATGAAGAGGAGAGCATGCCTGGTGCAGATGATCGATCAATTGTGATCTTCCAAAATGAACCAATGCCACTTGCAGTAATGAGTCCTGAGCAGGCTAAAGATCCCTCTACGCCAAGCCCTGATAAGCTTGCTATTGTGACAAAGACAAATGACTCTGTTATAGGGACGCACAATAGTGCCACATTATTTAATCGCCCTGAACCACCAACCACTAGGTCACGTACGCCTAGAGGTACAGGAATAAAGCATGTACAACCGAAAAAGAAAGAAATAAAAAGCATGCATACTACTTCCACCAGGGAATGGGGAAACCTAACGAAGCCGCCAAAGCACGGTCGTCGGAATGGTAGGAAATGAAGGTTTTGTTTTGGAATATCAGAGGGTTTGGGAAAGCTTTATTTCAGACTGCTCTTGAAGAATTTATCAGGAAGCACAAACCAGCTTGGATAGCTATTGCGGAGCCAAAAGTTTTGTATGAATCAGTACCTAACTATGTATGGAATGGCTTGGGATATCAGTTTGCTGGACATAATGTTAGGGATGGTCTTCGCCCTAATATTTGGGTCTTCTACAATGCAACACAGATCACTCAGGTTTTTTCGATATATTCTTCTTCTCAGATAATGATCTTTGATTTTATTCACAACGCTGCTAATTATCGTTTTAGATTTGTACATGCTCACACGGATTATATCATACGACATGATTTGTGGTGTGATATTATTAATTATATGAGCAATCATATGATGGTCATTGGGGATTTTAATTCTACGCTTGGGGCTCACGAGAGATTGCATGGTACTGGGCATGATAACTTAAGCCCCACGGAGTTCAGAGCATTTTTGGATCATTCAAGGTTGACTGATGTATCTCTACAAGGCTAAAGGTTTACGTGGGTGAGCAGGTCGGCCACAAGAGCTATGAGGGCTTCAAGAATAGATAGAATACTCGTAGATGATAGCCTTCTTAATCAATGGGACATCATTTCAGGTACGGCATTAGCAAGACATGGCTCTGATCACTCTCCTATCATGGCTTCAATAAAGATGAGTGAGAAGATTGCGAGGCCATTCAGGTTCCAAAACATGTGGCTTCAAGATTCAAGACTTTTTATTCTTGCTGAAAATTCTTGGAAAACGCCTTCCACATGTGCTAATCCGATGTTAGCTTTTGCGGCAAAAATAAGAAGATTGAAGTATGATATTAAACGCTAGAATCAAGCTGAGTTTGGGAACATTAATAACTTAGTTGAGGAGGCAATGGAAACTCTGAATAAAATCCAGGTGAGAATTGGAGAAGAAGGAGACAGTGAGGAGCTTTTTTATGAAGAAGTGGATGCGCATGTGGCTCTCAATAAAAAGTTGGAAGAGAAACATCTATTCTTTGCTCAGAAAAATAGGTCATCTTAGTTAAAAGATGGGGACAGAAATACGGGTTTCTTCCATAGAGCTCATCATATCAAAAGAGCTAAAACTGCTATTACATCAATGGAGATTGGCGGTGAAGTTATTGATGATAGGACACGGATTGTGGAGCACATTGTTCACTACTACAAAGATCTATTTCAAAAACCTACGGATGAGGGAATTTTTGATCAGCTGAACTTCATTCCTCCCCTTGTGGAGGATGCAGACAATAACAATCTCATCATGCCTCCAACCATCGAGGAGATTAAGGAGGCGACCATGGATTTATCAGCAGACAGTGCGCCAGGCCCGGATGGATTTGGAGGACAATTCTACCATAAGTGCTGGCATTTTATTGGGGAGGATCTTTGTAGAGCAGTGCAATACTTCTTTCTCACGGGAGTACTGCCACAGGGTATAAATTGTAATTTTATTATTCTTGTACCCAAAGTTGAAGGGGCTAACAAAGTGGAGGATTTTCGACTGATAAATCTTTGTAATTTCTTTTTCAAAATTATTACTAAGATTTTGGCTACCAGATTGGGGCCATTGCTGAATGAGAAACTTGGTGGCAATCAGTTTGGATTTATTCCGGGGGAGGAGTATTCATCATTGTATAGCTATTGCATCGAAGAGCTTTAACTGCTTAAATAACTCTAAAGTAGGCAGCGTGGGATTCAAAATCAACATCAAGAAGGCTTTTGACACTCTTAGATGGGATATTGTATTGAATGTTTTGCAGAAAATGGGATTTCATCATAGCTTTATACAATGGATCAATGCTATTTTTGAATCAGCTAGGGTTTCAGTATTGATCAACGGAGCACTTGAGAGTTTCTTTGGTTGTGGTCGTGGAGTCCGTCAGGGGGATCCACTATCGCCTTTGTTGTTTTGTGTGGCAGGGGAAGTACTTGGGAGATAGATTGAATTGGAAATGAATAGAGGAATCATCTCTCATGCGTACGCGAGTAGGTCTAATCCGCTACCCTCTTACTTGTTTTATGCTGATGACATAGTTTTATTTTGCAAAGGTGATGACAAATCTGTGAGAGGTCTTCGTAATATTCTGTTGAACTATGCTGCTGCATCAGGGCAAGTTTTCAGCCCACAAAAATCTAAGGTTTTCTTTGGCATGCATGTAAGGCAAGTGATTAAGAATCATATTTTAAACAGCCATGGAATATAGGAGGGAAAATTCCCATTTGTTTATCTTGGTGCGCATATCTTCATAGGCTCTCCCAAAGCTGAATACTTTAAGTAGGCCACTGATATGATCCTTAATAAGTTCCGACGATGGAAGGGTAGTATGTTATCTATGGCTGGTCGTATTTGCTTGGTTAATTCAGTGATAATTGCTTCGACTGTACATGTTATGATGGTTTAAAAATGGCCTCGTGGCCTAATTAAGAAGATTGACACTGCATGTAGTGGTCAGGGGATACTTTGAAACAATATCACTTAACTGTGGCGTGGAAGCGACTATGCTGCCTTACTCAAGAAGGTGGTTTAGGAATTAGATGTATAAGGGCGGCGAATGAAGAATATTTAATGAAGCTTTCATGGGATGTAATTGAGGGAAAAGGGGCTTTGAGGTGTATTAAGAAAAGATGGTTTAATAAAGATGGCCTCAAAGTAAACTATCTTCCATCCTCTATACGATCAGCATGCATGCCACATATTAAAAGACTGATGGAAGAGGAAATATGGGCAGTTGGATATGACTCTAGAGTTCGGTTTTGGCTAGATAATTGGCTAGGAACGCCAATTGCAGATATGGTTGACATCCCTTTGGAGTATAGACAACATTTTGATCAAGTCATTGGTGACTATTTTTATGATGGCTGTTGGCACTTCACGGAGAGTTTCACAACCACCTTCCCAAAT